>CM057449.1:1803317500-1804653125 GCA_016271365.2 Neoceratodus forsteri
TGATGAAAGATGTGGAAGGCAGTTGGGGTTAATAGGGATTCAGGTCTGCTATGAGTTTTTAACAAAGCAGAAGCTAATCTTAACTGAATAGTGTTTTATAGGAAATACTTTACATGACATGAGGGTTGGTTTGGAAATCAAGAAAAATACTTTGCGATAATTCATCATAAGGATTGAAACAGCACCCTAAACCAGGCTAGCAAAACCCAAACCATTTCCCAGTCTCTCTAGTTGTAGCAACTGGGTATCGAACCTAGGAATTATATTACCTCTGAAAATTAAGAGCTGCATTTTTGGTAATTATTTAAGCCATTTTTTTACAACTGTTAATTCTGTATACAGACAAAATAAACACTGAACTGCTTGCTATTGATTCCTGCAAAGCTCACGTGGACCTACTAGAACAAAACAAAATGAGTGTTGCATCAGTGAGTGTGTGACAGAGAATGCACAGCCCCCTGAGCATGGTGACTGAATCTCTTTAAGTCCTGATGGATAAAACAATGATCACTGAAAAGGAAAATATATGGATTTAGGTAACCCATGTGGGTGTCATTTGAAATTGAAATGAAACATAAGAGAATTTACTACAGCATGGCAGGATAGAGTAACAATTATCTTTTTTCTATTTGTTTGGGACCATAGCTTTGGGGAAGAATCATGCAAAACAGTTGCAGGTGTCATTGGCCTTGTACTGTTTATTAGAAGATTAAAAAAAAACATGGATTTAAAAAAAAAACATTGATCTGGTTTGTATCAAGTTGGAACAGTGAAATTCTGACAGTGAAAGCCAATACAGCGACAATTTTGACGAAATTCAGATATTTAGAGATGGGGGGTTCAGTGAGAAAAGCCCCCCGCAAAAAAAAAAAGTCGATGTCTGATGGTGAAATTTTGCCTGTCAACATCGGGGATTTCGATGTGCCACACTTCGACAATGAAGTTGTTGATGTGGCTTGGTGGAACTGATCTGTTTGAGTGTGTTGACTATCACCTTGTCTACGTTTTGGTTTGTGACATAGCAGACACCTCCCAAATTTGTTTCTGTGTTTTGTCCATCGGGGCAACTGGCTGGCAGCCTTGCTTATCTGATTGTAAATCAAACAGAAAGGTTAAACTAAATACATGCTTAAAATAGAAAAAATATTTAAAATTTATGTTAGACCATAGTTCATCTTCAGAAATTATCTATAATGAAAGCAGTAAGCATAATTACAGAACAGCCTACTTTTGGGTAGTGCCAGAGTTCAGTTCATGATATCCTTTTCACCCTAATCCTAAATTTTCTTGCAATATTTTAGCTTTCTAAGCCAGAAACCAAGGAATATGCCAGACTGCCCACTCTTCTTAAAGAGAACTAAATGTGTTATGGAGGAACACTGATGCAGTTAAACTAAGACCTCAAAACAAAAGTGTTCCACTCCCTATAAAATTAACAATTCTTTTTATTTTAAATACACTTCAGCCTAGCAATCTTAAGCCAATATTTTGTGGCTCTGCACCACTTTTTCAGAGCATACATTGGTCGGTGGTTCCTACTAATAATTCACAAATCCCTCACTGCAAATTTAACTGTGATCCCATTGACATAATTTATCTGTTATTAACCCTTAACTAAAGAGTCCTCCCTGGGTCCTTCACAAAGTATAGTTAGTTAGTTAGTTAGTTCGTTAGTTAGCATTTATTTGGATTTTGTTAACCGGGGAGGTTCACTGAGACTAAAAGTCCCTTTTTCAGGAGCGACTTGGAATTAATTACTTACAGTAGTGTATACCAGCGAAACAGCAAAAAAAATACAGTGAAGACCATTATAGTGACAAATTCGAGAATGTCCCTGTAATGATCCTGCTGTACACCAGAGATGGTTTTGCCAGTGTTCAAATCAAGTCCACCTCAGAATTTGTTATAAAAAAATCAGGTGGTGTGGAGGGCATAACACACCACATGGGGGGTGCATGGAGCATAGCCCTCCCCCCTCCCAATCAAAAAGGTGATGTTGCAACTGGCAACTTCTGCGGTCAAAGTTTCGCCCGTCAATGTAAGGGATTCTGACAGCTTGGTTGTCGAAGTGACTTGGTGGTTCAATACAATAGTCATGCACATTTTCAGACATAGTAATATGATTCAAACAGTAACAGTAAATTAGCATATGGACAGTGATTAGAACTCCACAAGATCAGCCACAAGAAACTTATGAAACCCCAAGAACAAGGGGGATGAAAATTGCCTGACTTTCATTTGAAGCACGAAGCACATCTACTGGCACAAATGGCCTGTACAGTGCCCACAACAAAAAAGGATATAACCCACAAATGGGCAAAATATGAAGCCCATGTACTAAGAAAAGGAGCCCATGAGGTCATTATGTTCCAGAAACTTCAAAAGATGCTTACATATCATCCCACACTACCCTCCACCAAGGCTGCCTGGGTAAAACTTTGCAAAGTTTCTGATATGGGAACCAACCAAATCACCTATGCTTCCTCTATGGCACGATCCACATATCCAGATTAGCAGAAAATCCCTCAACTGGTCTGACTGGTCTCATAAAGGGTTACACAGCTTGTTCCAAATAACAGACTCAGTAACAGGATATCTAAAAACCTTCAGACAATTACAGTTTGAATTTAGACTAGGCAAAACGCAGCACTGGCAATACCTCCAAATGCAGCAAGCCTTACTTTCCATTTTAGGACCACAGTACAGGTTGGGGAATGAACAACCTTTGAATGCTGTGCTCTGGCACCAGCTATCTGAATCACCCCCAAATAGTGATATATACAAAGGGCTCTTGAACCTTCAGCCAGACCATACAGAAACCCTCTGCCAAAAATGGAGCATCAACTCCACAGAAATATACTCCCCCAAGACTGGGTGGATATATATATGGTGAAATTGTAGGCTTGCAGCCACAGACACAAGGAGCAGGTTTACACAATTCAAAAAATAGTGCACAGATGGCACAGGACCCCTCAACAACTACATAGTTGGGGACTTACAGCCTTGGACAAGCGCTGGAGGTGCATGCAGACACAGGGCAACATTACTCGCCTACTGTAGGAGTGCCCGGTCATTTGGCCCTTATGGCAGGAAGTTTTGAGAATCTTTAAGGACATACTTAACAAACCAATCACACTAACATATGCACCAGTAATGATAGGACTACCCTCAAATGATCACATTTGGAATATCCTCTTGAAAGAGGGACATAGATGGGGTCGAGGAGCACTAATTACTGCCAAACGTGTTCTGCTTACGCCACCGGTGGGATCCTAAAGCCCCTGACATTACAGAGTGGCTCACGGAAATGGGGAAAATGGCAACTTATAAAAGAGTACACTAAAACGTCATGGGAAAAATGGCACACTACAAGGAGATATGGGGACCTTACCTCTCCTCTCAGTATTGCAAAATACCCCAGGGGGGATTATATGCCCCCATCTGCTACAGAAATCCCATGTAGTGAACAGCCCTTAGGCTTGCAGCCAGGGACATCTGATAACCCCTGCTTGTTAACACATCTGAGTTTCCCTTAATTTCTATCCCACACCACTTTAAGGGAATCTAATAGTAGCTTTCAGGCCATAGATATAGCCTGTCACATGTGGGGGGGGGGTGCTCCTAACCTTCAGCATCAATGGGTATAGATAAGTGAAATGTAGATACTTGGATATTCTATACATGTTGAGAAAGTCTTGCAATAACTTAATACATACACTTAAGTGGCCATGTGACAGTTAATAAAATAATTTAGATGAATTAATTAACTATTGTTCCTGAATTTATGATGACCACTTTAAAGAGTTGCACCTAATATAATTTGTTGTTAATACTTGTAACACAATACCTACTACATATAAGACAATTTATATTTAGACATTTAGACATAAAGTGAACCTGTTTCAAATATAGTGTCATCACATTAGTTTGTTAATCCAAGGGAAAAATCCTGGCTAGGAATGACTTGTTGCTGAATGCTTGTAATCTTGTGTTATGCTGTTACCTTGAAAAACCAATAAACATTTAATTACAACAGACAGTGATTAGAGAGTAACTCATAACTGAGAATAAATGACAACTGTTTCAACGTCAAGGCACATCGCACAAACACTGTAGAGAATAATTTATAATAGCTACAAGGTCAAATGTGTCTCAGTTCCTCACTGGATCTTGAAAGCATTTAATTATGCATATTGTCAAGGAGGAACTATCTCCTGTGCTGCAGTTAGGTAAAAGAGACCACTATTAAATCTACAGTGAGAGTTATGGGAATCATTATTAGGTACTACTGTCTATTTTAAACTCTGAAAAAGTGACACAGAGCCACAACATGATAGCTTCAGATTGCTAAGTTTTCTAAGCCAATCATCAAGCTATCCTAAATACTGTATATTTCTTAACAACATTCACATTTCCTGGCCCGTCGGTGCAGCAATATCACTACCACTCACAACACTGGCAACCCGCATTCGGGAATGAAGATGAGTTGTCGGGGGCCGATGGGAGAGGAGGATTAGCATCCCAGAGGATGTGCTCCTTCTCTGGGGAGGGAGGGAAGGAAGCCATCTCTGCCATGATACTGCTACATGGGTGACCACAGGTGACAGTGCAGCTGGAGTGGCTCATGGGTGACAGGATGTCAGCGGGCACTGCACTGCACACACTCACATGTGCATGTGCACGTGCTTGGTGTGCCCTTATGCTGATGTGCTGTGGGAATGGGGTGTAAGTAGGAAAAACCCAGGCAGCAGAATGAATAGTGATCTCATCTACAGGCCTCACACCCGGCTACTTGGGCCCTGCCTCCCAGAACTGGATCCATGTGCAGCCAGGGTATGGGGGGAACCCACTGCCCCCACCAGAGGGGGAAAGATCTGGAGGAACATGGTATGGCAGGAAGTCTCTGTTAACACCAGGGTGACAGGGCTGGCATGAGGCAGAGCAAGATGGGGTATGACCGGTGAAGAAAGGGAAAAAAAGAGCATTCACATTTTTTTGTGGTACTTAGTTACTTCTGCAGTTTTCTATATGCATTGCATGGGTTCATGACAGACCCTCTGGACTGTTATTATTAATCTTACTACTGAATAAGGTATTTCTGATGGCAACTTTTAACCACTGTTATAAGTCTTTTAAACTGTCCCTTGCTACATGTCATTTTATATTGTCTTTCATTGACCATCATCCATGCTTTATGTCCTTATTACAGAACCATAGAAAATTTATAGTATTCTTTTTCTACAGTCACCCATCCTTTGTAGAGTCCTTCATCCTGTCGTCATGCTTTATACTATCCTGTGTACAATGTCATGGAACATTTATACTATCATTTGTCTGCCCCCCTTACTTTTCCCCTCCACCTGCCTTCTGTCCAGTACACCCACACTACCTCTAGCCCATGTTCCTGACCTCTTCCTCCCCCCCTCCTACTCCCCCAAGCTACCTGCACTTGCCAAACCCTAACTTGTCTCTCTGCACTTAACTTCTCTCAGATGGCTACACATTGCGTACTAGCACTGGGAAATTGACAATGCTACCAGCTGCTTCACTTTTGACTTGACTTGTGTAAACTGCAACTGTATTTGCTACCCCTTCCTATGTAAACTCTATGTTAGTAGTACAACCCTAGTGTCAATGTGTCTGCTGTAATTATACTGTTGCAACAAAATGTATCTCAAGTGTTGATGTGGATCCTTTGTAAATGAGCTCTTAGCGCAAAGGTTTGTAATTCCGAGTTCCCAAAAGATAAATAAATAAATCTACAGTTACCCATTCTTTAGGGAGCCTATAATCCACTGTAAGCAGATCATTAAAGTATTGCCAGTTCAGTCTTCTGTACTTCATTGTATCCTTTCCCACGTCCATCCATAACTGTTTTGCCCATCATTCACTGTCACCCATCATTAACAGTGCCATTTATTCACTGGTATTAAACGTTTATAGTGACCATTATCTACTGTCTTCTAGCCACTATTATGTCCTTCATCCATTTCCATTCTTCACTGTGTCATTTTACACTTTTAAGCAACTGGAAAATTCCCTATGTGGCCCTAGGGCCCTGTGAAAGTAAATACAAAGGCAGCAGGAGTTTATTCCAATTAAAACCTAGTTCAGACATAAAATGGAACTGATTGGACATATATAGACTGGACATGTATAGACTCGCTTATCATGTTTACTCTATAACAGATACATTTTTATGATTTAAATAAATATATATGTTGGTCAGCAAACTGTTCCATTTTTCCACCAGTGTTTCACAGCTCTGTGAAAAAAAATATTTATATCACAACCTTTAAAATGAAATTTACATCCCATTAGGAATCTCATTTTTACATACACACTGTAAATAACAAAATTCTATGCATATATCCTGACCTGGTCATTAAATGCTGTGGTATAAATAGGTATTCCTTGTGCATCCTAAAGAAGCAGTTTCAAAGGTGTGACATGTTCATGGGAAAATGGGATTCCCAGCTGAACAAAATTTATTTTTAAAATAATAAAGATTTAGACGGGATATAGTAACATAACGAGTAATCTATACATCCAATTAGTTGCAATTTTATTTCCTACTTTCATCTATACTTTATTGTGTCCTTCAACCACTGTTATCCATTATGTATAGCATTCACGTTCATCTATAGTGTACTTTGTTGCATCCTTCAACCACTACCTTACATTCTATATATAGCATCCACCATCATCCATACTTTTGTTATAGTCTTCATCCACTGGCACCCATTTTGTATAACATCCTTAAAGCTGCACATGAAATTTGTCTGTTCTGTCAAATATTAAGACACATTTTGGCAGAAAGCTGCCTATCTGAAGTCCCTTGGGACATTACCAGACTCTATATGACTATCGTAAAGCTGGTGATATCCCTGGAAATTTTGTTTAGGCATTTTTCTGAAAAAAAAAAGCAGTGTTTAAAGGTTTGCTGGCCCAACTAGGTGGACTGCACAAATGTTTTTAAAATCTGTTTATTTTTAAACAATTTTATTTAAAGCAGCAGTATATTTCCTCTTTTTTTTTTTTTTTCTAGTGATGTATTTCTGGAAAAACATGACTATACCCAGTCTTCTTTTTATTGTCTTTTATTCCTGAACTGAGTTATTGATTTTTTTCTATATAGATTGCAATCCTCCTTGGCAGGATGCGTGGCTTTCTCAGTCTTGTCCCTGCTTGCTACAGACATACTTTACCTCCTCCTCCTCACTCGGGGCACTTCACCAGCATGGATTCTCTCCCAAAGTGGGGCCAAGGAGGAAGGGCCATCCTCCCAGAGACATGTATCCAGTTCCGTCCTGGACCAGAGTGGCTGATTGGGCTGCAGCATGGCAGGCAGGATTTCATGGAGCCATCCTCGATTGTTTTCCTTCTTTCTCTCCCCTGGGCCCACAAACATGCAATGAGCACAATGTGCAAGCTATGCCTCTGTGGAGACTCACCCGGCATTCTGGACATAGGGTCCCTCCCACCTACTATGCGACTTGTCTGTGCTACCACCCAGATTTTTCCAGATGGCAGTGAAGCAGTGAGCCACCACAACCCCCGAGGTAGGAGAGCAGTCCTATGGACACTCAAGCCTTTCTCCTTTGGCTAGTGCACGAGCGATCTGGGTCTGTTTCTGAATCCAAGTCACTGGTGTGGTAGGAGGCGAGGGGATCAGTACCTCAGCCCTCTACGCCACTGGGCTGGTGAGTTACATGATTTTTGAAGGTTTTAAAATGACGTGATTTTTGAAGGTTTTAAAAGTTCTTGCTCCCTTGTAATGCCTACCATGAACAAAATTAAACATCTTGGTGTAATGCTGCATTTTTCACCACCAGAAACATGTGCTAGCACCATGCTAATACTGTGCATCCACACTAAATCCAGAATTTACAGTCAAACATACCCTGAATGAAAAGGATTTTTAAATATTATGAGTGGCAGTCATCTTTAATAACTTGAGTCATTAACTGCAAAACTGTTATATAAACTTTGTTTCAAAATATCTGATGAAATTTTAAAAAAATACAGACTATGAATCTAAGAATGACACAAATGGCCAGCCCATGGTGCTGAGGGTTGAGGTGCAGGATGCCACACCTGCACCATGCCAGTGACCAGAGTTTAGGACCGGACTCGGGTCTTTGGGGGGTTGGCAGGGGAGGGAGGGAGGGGATTGAGCATCTGGAGGAATGCTCTCCCCTCCCGGGGTAGGTTCCAGGGATTTCATTGCTCTCTGGTGGCCTCTGATGGAGATTGAGGACCTAGCATGAGCAGTGCCATGTAACGGGGTGGAGCGGCAGGTGACGTCAGCATGGTGGTGCTCAGATGTCATGGCACATCTGCGCTCTGAGGAGGGATCAAACAATTAAATACCCTGGAGGCCCAGTGGAGATGAAGGAGACCCTGGGGACATGCCCACATCCTGCTGTTGGACCTACCCACATCGGATCTCCCGTGGCCGACCCAATCTGATGGTAAATCCTTCTAATTTCAGAAAGACCCCCAAGGGAGGGCGGGCCTTCTCTGGGAGGCGATCCAGTGGGCTGGATGTGCCATGGGGTTGGGAGGGAGACCGATGGGGTGGGGAGGTTCAGACTGGGAATAGCAGCAGCTAGTCGAGTGAGCACTCTGGAAGGATGCCCTGGAGCTCCAGAGAAACAATAGGGTCTACAACAACAAAAAAAAAGAACGACACAAATAAATTTTTGCCAAAAAGCTACAGTATTTGATGAAAATGTTTGCTAACAAACATTGCTGCCTTAATTGAAATGCACACAAACTAGAACTTATTCCACCATAAACATCAAAATCACCTGTACTGACCTCATAGTTATTGTGTCTGTTGTGCCATGGCTAGGTGTGATGGAAAGAAATGTGATATCATAAATTAACCTACTAGTACATTAGAAAAATCTCTTCAAAATGTTTTTTGAAGATTTCAAAGCTAATTTGGAAAATTTGATCTTCTTAAAGGATCTCTACCTTCATTGACCCATATTATGGAACTGTAAGCCATCATTGTCAGGACCACCTGGAAACAATTGCTAGCTGAGACCACCCTTGTTGATGTGCATCATCACTGCCTCTATAAGATGGATGGTTCCATCATGCCTCAATTCTTTCTCCAGCTGTCCACTGCTCATCAGTCCACCAGTGCTTAAGAACACCATCGAACTTCACAAGTATCACTAATGCTTCTACTTCTCTGTTTGTTATTTAAAATGTAATTAATAATTTATGCTGTCAATGAAAGAAAAGGAACTGCTGTTCCATTACTGTGTGTACCATTGTAACAGCGACGCTGTTACAGCAAATCCCCCACAGCAACACCAACCCGTCAACACCCACAGCGTCAAACGGGTTGTCAGAGCGATGAATGATTCATTGACTCCTGGGTTTCGCTGCTCTCACCCGACATCCGCCTCCCCTCATAGTTGGAATCCATAAGTCTGGGGGGTGCAGCCCCTTCCCCCCGCATTAACGCTGAACACGTGTCGGTGTGATCTATGATCCCTGGTCACGGTCAGGACCTGATGGTGATGGGGCCGTCAGTGACAATGTGTCGCTGTGGGGAAGGTTGGCGAAATTATTGTCACTGCAACTTGGTGGAACCCCATTACTGTCACTGCAATAAAGTAAAAATCTACAAGGACGATGACCACTCCATGTATATTCACTGCTTAGGCCTTTCTTATGATGTGAAAGCTGGCAGCATTTGCCAGTTCTTTAACAAGGTCACTCTGAGACATTGCAAGAAGGCCTTGGAAGTTCACTTTAAACTCATGACAATTGAGGATAAAGAGCATGGATCACAGATGGCTTGCCATCATCACCTGCTCCTTCTCTCCGCAGCTCAATCATCGATCCACTGTTCTCTGCAGTCAGTGGCACTGGCTGCTGACTCCTCTAAGAAAATGGGCAAGTTTGCTAAATCAGCAAACAGACACTGCCATGTAGAGAAGGACCAGCAGAGACACCAGGAAAATTATGCCTCTCCTGAAAGGTCCTGCTCTCCTCTTATAAGGGATAAGTCTTTAGAAAAAGACAGATCCCAGGCTAAGTCCTCAGGTTCTGCTGACCCCTAACCATATGTCAGACACAAAGGTTGGAGACTGGCACAATCCCCCACTGGGGGTTTCTCAGACATTTCTGTCTTCGGACACTGTCCAGTCAATGCTTCCGTGAATGAACAGATGCTATTTCAGACAATGTCTTAGCTTTTACAAAAGCTTCTGCCCCTTACTCCAACACCACCACTTACCCCATTGCCAGCATCTGGACTGCTGCCGTCAATTTCATTGATGCTGTCAGAGTTCCCCCTGCTAGCCACTATACCTAGCAAGGGGCTTCCTCCATCGACCCCTGGACCATTGATGGCTCCTTCTACAAGGCGTCCTCCTGCTGTCAACCCATTGCCCATGACAGTCGATGAGCAGCAGAAATTGCAATACAATCCTGAATATATGAAGGAGGAATCTGTGAAACAGGAGGAAGGTCTGACCACCCCCATCCCCACCCCTCCCCAATGTGGTGGGCTCCAGTTCCATTTTATCTTCCTCTAGTGCGGACAGTGTGCATTACACACCTCAGTCCTCTGAGGAGGAAGATTCCTCTAAGAAAAATCTTAATGAGTTCTTGGAGGTGTCTCTCCTTCCCCTGCACCCTGCAGATCCTATTTCTTTCAAGGTGAAGGGTAATCGTAACAGATGTTTGGATGTTGGAGGTGGTTCAGAGAAGATACATCCTAGAACTTCTTTCTGTCCCTCCCAATACAACCTCCATTGCCAAACAATGTTCTCCAGGACATTTCACCCACTTACTGGAGGAAGTTCAAACCCTCCTCCACAAGAAGGCCATAGAGCTAGTCCTGGGTGCTGAAATGAATCAGGGATACTATTCCCAGATATTCTTATTACCAAAGTGGACTAGGGATTTAAGACCCATTCTAGACATTTAAAGCTTCAGCCTGTTTATTGAATGCAAATGGTTCAGAATGGACTCTTTGTTGTCCATTCTCCCCCTACTCCTGCAAGGGGATTGGATTTGCATGCTAGATATGAAGGATGCTTACCTCCAGATCAAGATTTGCAAGTCCCACAGACTATATCTGCAGTTCATTCTTCAGGTCTCGCACTATCAGTTTCATGTCATGAGTTTTGGCATATACTCTGCACCATGTGCCTTTACCAAATGCTTGCAGTGGTTACAGACACCCTCCAGTGGGAAGACCTGTATGTTTTCCTGTACATCAAAGATTGCATTCTAAAAGCCCTGTCAAAAGAGGTGATAGTGTACACTCTGTTCCTCAACAAACAGCTCCTCAAGCAGTTGGGCATTCTGTTGAAGGAGCCAAAGTCAGTCCTCATTCTGTGCTAGCATCTCCAAAACTTTGGAGTGGTTCAGAAAACAGAGCTGGGTCAGGTATTTCTTCCCTTGCACAATGTTATGGCACTGGTTGCCCAGGCTTAGCTGGTTTCATCCAGTGATTATATCTATATCTCAGCCAGATGTCTCCTCAGATTGATAGGCCTCATGGCTGCTGCTGTTCTAACTATCTCCCTGGCGTGGCTACACATGAGGATTCTACAGTGGCTCCTCCATGCTCAGTGGGCTCAAAATTCAGACAAGCTGGACTGTCTCATAGAGGTGATCCCTCCACTCTACCGCTCCCTGCTCTGGTGGTTGAACCGCTCCAACCTGGAGACAGGATTGCTCTTTCTTCATCCATCTCTGCTAGTAATGACGATGGACATTTCAAGTTTGGTGTTGGGTGAAAATAATGCTATAATAACAGCATGGGAAAAACAGTGAGAGACTTACAGCACCAGGGAAGACAGCAAGTGGGTATAGTACAGCACGGAACATTTGGGTGCATTCCTACACTTGTGCTGCCGTTCCCCTGATGTGTGCACTGGGCAAAATGTTTATATTAGTGATGGGAGGTGCAGGGGTGTGGAGGGGGTGTGGGGGGCAAACCCCCCTATAGAAGCTAACCATATTTTCCTTCTGTCTCCCTCTGAGACTTGGGCCCCCCTGATGCAAGTGCATACATCTGCCCACGTTGCTACTATCTGCCAGTCCCTGAGTTGCACCCCCAGTCACTTTACTACATGTGACCCCCTCCCGAGTCACCTCCTCCTGGTTCCTTTATGCTGTTTGAGGTGGTGGTGGTGTAGTGGTAGTGGTGTGTGGCAGGTTTCCTTCCTTTTTTTGCCATTGGTACCCATCACCCTTATTACTCATCACCATTTTCTATCCCACTGACTTTCCAGCGCTGTTTTTGCTGCCACTATTTTGCCATCATTATTATCATCTAATATGCTCGAGTGCTGGGTGGGTGCCCATCTGGGCCCCTTTCAGACTTAGGATCAGTGGTCACCAATGGATACAGTTCTACACAGCAACACATAAGATGATGGCTATTCTGCTTGTCCTACAAGCCTTCGCTGCTCTCCTTCCAGGTCACCAGCTATTGATCAATACAGACAGCATCTCAGTGATATACTACATAAAAGACCAAGGCAGAGTCCATTCATATCCTCTATGAAAAGCAGCAATGAGAGTCTGGCACTGGGTTGTCTTACACAACATTTCCATGTTGGCAGTCTTCCTGCTGGGTACCCTCAACACCCTTGCAATCACCTCAGCTGGTCCCAGGTGCTCTGCCACAAATGGGACCTATTGTAATCTGTCATGGATGACCTCTTCATAAGGTCTGGTCATTCAGACATCAACTTCTTTGCATCTCCATACAACCCAAAACTAGAGATGTTTCAAAATAAAATTTTGCCAGCAAAATTGCCACAAAACTGTAAATTTCACTGTGCGAAACATTTCGCTAAATTTCCCCGTTCCATGAAATTTTTCACCGGGTGCAAAATTGCAAAATGGCAAAATTTCACCCACAGAATGCCAAATTTTGCTGCGAAATGCACAATTTCACCTGAAACAGCAAAATATCACCCGAATTTCGCTGTTTCACAGGTGCAATTTTGCATTTCACCTGAATTTCACTGTTTCACGGGTCAAATTTCACATTTCACTGTGAAATTTCACATTTTGTGGGTGAAATTTTGCATTTTGCCCATGGAATTTCACATTTTGCACCCGCATAATTCTTCATGAAACATGCAAATTTCATGAAATATTTCACGTAACAAAATTTCCTAATTTCGCACATCTCTACCCCAAACTGCTGCTTTTCTCCTAACTTGCTCTAGGACCTGGAGTTTTTTGGTGAGAAGCATTGTCCCACTCATGGAAAAGGAGGTTCATCTATGCCTTTCCTTCATTCCGTCAAATACAAAGGGTTCTGGTCAAGTTGTGGACCAAATCAGCCACACTGATTCTGGTAGCTCCATACTGACCCAGACAAATATGGTTCCCTCTGCTTCCACAATTAGCAGTGTAACCCCATCTCACTCTCTCTACAAGGAGGACTTCTGTCACAGGAACAGAGCTCTCTTGTACATCTGGATCTTCAATTCCTACACCTCCACACCTGGATCCTGAGGATGAAGACCTCTCCTCCTTTGGGGTTTCCTTAGTAGTTTCAGCTATTCTGTTTGCAACCCTGAAGCCATCTACTAGATACACCTACTTGCAAAAATGGAAATGTTTTGTGGTTTGATGTGCTGCCCATCAGTTTGACACCTTTATGTGTCAGTTGGTCTGGTGATGGACTACATCCTGTCCCTTAAGGGCACGGGCCTCTGGTATTCCTCCATTAAGGTCCACCTGGTTGCGGTGTTGGCTTTTCATGCCCTCACCAATGGCAGGATGTGGCCCAGCTTGAGGTTTCTTGCAGTTCCTAAGAGGCATTTTGTTTCTGCAACTGTGCTCCAGTTCCTTTGCGGGATTATAATTTGGTTATAGACACCCTTACTGTGCCTCCCTTCGAGCCTGCTGCTACTTGTGAGCTGTGCTTCCTCTCCTGGAAGACATTGCTCCTCATGGCTATGACATCTGCTAGATGCATTTCAAAAGTGCAGACTCTGCCTGCAGAGCTTCCTTTCCTTGTTTTCCACTAGGATAGGGTTACTTTGCATACTAGTCCTTGTTTTTTGCCCAATTACATTCCTGAGCAAACACTTAATCAGACTACTAAACTTCTGGTTTACAGATAGTGGGGAATGTCATCTGCACACACTTGATGTCCATCAGCCATTGCATTGGTACCTTGATTGTACTAGGGATTGTAGACAATCCTCTCAGCTCCTTGTGGGTTTCTCCCCCTTTTCAAATGGTTGGCCTGCTGCATTTCTTTTTGTTATCAGAAGCACAGTAAGCAGCTTCATGGACCTGCCTGTCCTCACTTCACCCATGGGGTGGTTACTTCTATGACTCATTTTTACAATGTGTCCACTACTGACATATGTGCTTCAGCCACTTGGAGTACTGTACATACATTCACTAAACATTACAATCTGGGCATCATCTCTCATAAATGTGCCAATTTTGGCCTTATTGTCCTGCAAGGCCTTCTTACTCTGGATACTTAGATCCTTCTTTCTTTCCTCCTTCGGTGCTTTGGTACTGTTTGGAAATCATTCCATGGTGTGGCTCAATGATGGGAAATATTCTCAAAGAAGATAGAATAGTTACTTACCCTATCAGTAGATCTTTGAGAGATTCTCCTTTATTTTGCAACAGCTCTCCTTCCCTCCTTCCTCATTTTTAGCAGGTGGTTATCCTGCCTGCTCTTGCATGCTGATTCTCCTCCTATACCTCAATTCAGCATATTTACTCAGGCTTCCATATCCTTTCCTGTGTGCTTGATTTTGTCCTTGTTGCTTTGGTCCCAGCTGGTCTGATGATCTTCCAAGCTTGTCTCCAATGGGAAACTGAGGCATGAAGGGGCTTGCTCATGTCATATAGGCAGCAACAATGCATGTCAACGTTGGAGGCCCCAGTTAGCAAATGTTTTCAGGTAGTCCTGATGCCGATGGTTACAGTTCCATGATGTGGTTCAATGGAGAAGATTCAATTTCAGATCTACCATTTCAGTAAGTAACTATTCTTTCTAAAACCTGTATATTGGAAAGCCAATAGAACATATGGATTATCTAATAAGTCACATAATAAATTATGTTTATTTACAGTGGCAGACATTAACGTAGAGTCCTACAGTGGTGCCCAGTGGCAGACATTATAGTAGAGTCCTACAGTGGTGCTCAGTTTACAGTAGCAGACATTAACTTAGAGTCCTACAGTGGTGCCCAGTTTACAGTGGCAGACATTAACTTAGAGTCCTACAGTGGTGCCCAGTTTACAGTGGCAGACATTAACATAGAGTCCTACAGTGGTGCCCAGTTTACAGTGGCAGACATTAATGTAGAGTCTTACAGTGGTGCCCAGTTTACAGTGGCAGACATTAACGTAGAGTCCTATAGTGGTGCCCAGATACAATGGCACACATTAACTCAGAGTCCTACAGTGATGCCCAGTTTACAGTGGCAGGCATTAACTTAGAGTCCTACAGTGGTGCCCAATTTACAGTGGCAGACATTAACTTAGAGTCCTACAGTGGTGCCCAGTTTACAGTGGCAGACATTATAGTAGAGTTCTACAATGGTGCCCAGCTTACAGTGGCAGACATTTAGTAGAGTCCTACTGTGGTACCCAGTTCACATTGGCAGACATTAACGTAGAGTCCTACAGTGGTGCCCAGTTGTAGGTTCCATCATGACTAAATACGGTTGCAGCAATTGACATGGTCAGACATTTCCTGATAGTCCTGCAATATCTCTAGAGAAATTCGCTGTCTACCTGTAGTATCACTCTAGGGCCATCAGAGAGAGATTCTCTTTAATAAAATTATGAAATACATCTGAAAATATGCTATCTTATCAGGATACTGAAGCTCTGAATCCTGATACTCACAGGACTGGCTTCAGTATCATGAAATTCCTATGTCCAAAGAAATTTTGCTCGGCAAAATTGTATTGTGCAAAAGACTCTGCAAGGGCAAAACACAGTTTTGCTACGTGAGTAGTGAGAGGAAGGAGGTGCTGGCCAAGCTGCTCATGTGGCATGGAGAGATGGGTTAGGAGTGGCTCAGCCAGCATGGCTGCATGGACCTGGGTTCTGTTCCTAGCGCGACTACAATTTTTGTCTCCCTGCCGTTACATCCCCATAACATTTTTTTATCAACTCTGAGATCTGCCCCCCCCCCAGAGTTGGTTATTTTAGTTAGGGGGTGTGGGAAGCAAGGCCCCCCCACCACACTGACCATAAGTCCATGTTGGGATGCTGAAATTCAGTCTACCGAACTCAGTCTAGTGGAGTTCGGGGAACTAAATTTTGGGATTCCATAGATAATCTGAAAATATCTGATCAGGTCAATTGCTACAGCTGTTTATTCTAATGCTACTGTCATGATGTCCTCAGTCATAACTACTTATAATGCTTGGTGTCACTCCTTTCAAATGTTATCAATATAAGTCATCATCTGCAGGGCTGCTGAAGAGTCATCAGGTAGAAATATACAGAAATAGTGTGGTGCATATGTGTGTGTGCCTCCACAAGCCCTTTTGACTGGAGCCTCTAGTGGTAATATGTCAAATTGTAAGAAGACAGGCAAGTACAAAGCGAAGGTCTTGACTATTCTCAATGGTTCTTCACTCAAAATACTGACTGACATGACAAAACATGCACAATCTGCTCCATTGTACCATTGTACAGTAGGGATGTATTTACAGCAGATGATCAGAAGCAATGCTATGTTAAGCCCTGTGTACCACCCAAGCAATTTCAAACCCTGCTTAGGCAAGGGAAAATGGACAGGTCCTCCATCCCTTGCATAAGAGTGCTTATTAGACCACTGAGTTGTGCTTTTGCAAGAAAACACCTTTTTGATATAAACACCAGGGGACATAACCTCCCCTATCCTGCTGCAACCCCTTTCATATCAATGATAGAGTTGGAAAGTCAATGGTTGAGGGCCTTAGATATCCATAAAAAGATTGCACCAGTTCCAATCAGTGGGCCCTATGCATGATCAAATGGGAATTACTTGCAAGAGTTACGTATCCTTCCCGCGAAGCTCCGCAGCACCTGACAGGCACAGGGTGCATGGTATTCAGTACCGCATGCACCCACAGGGCACCTGTCCATGGCCCTGCCCCCCCAGCATGTAGACACATGGAGAACATTTCCATGGACCGGGTACACATCCAATGGGATGCCTGGACCTGGTCTACTAATGTATCTCTTGCACCTGTGGGGCATGGAAGACAATATAGAGTGCGATGTGTGCAGCCAGCTCAGGGCAGGTGGGTATCCAGTTGGCCACCCCCAGCCCTCCTTGTTGATCCATGGGCTAGAGCAGCATGTGGGAGGGGGTCTGGCAGTGCTCCCACATCAGCACCACTCATCCAGGGGGCTATGTATCCCTTATGGCTAGGTGTTACCCAGCGTAAGGTGCACCCCCCATGCCCAGCACTCCACACCTTTGTGAATGGTGTTGGAGTGCGGGCATGCCCCTGACACACCCCCACCCACCCTTGGCACATTGCTGTCTGCCCGGCTGGGGGATTGGGTGCATAAATGCCATGCACATCCTCTGTGAATGCCATGCAGGGTCCACACGACCTTACTCTGTGGCATTCGAGCTTAGCAATGCCAATGTGCCCAGTGTACGCGGTGCATTGGCATTGTGCATAGGGCTCTCTGTGAGGCCACAGATCAGGGGCAGTACAGCCCAAACCCAGACCTGAAGGACTGAGTCAGAGACATCCAAAAATCTCCCACTACCATGAATAGGGCTAGCATCAAAGGCCATAAAGTTTCCATAACCATGCTTGTTTCCCCAAATACATCTCCCATTCAACATTTTTGGAAGTTCCTGGTTCTGTTCTAGTTCTTCTTTTTCACTAAACCAAAGAACAGAATGTACAGCTGATTCAAGGTACTGCGTAGAAAGCCAGCCACTCACATGGGGGAATTTCAATAAAACAATTAGCACACAATACAAATACATGCAAGTCAAAGAGTGCTTATTGAAATAAAAAAGGCCTAATGGATGCTTACAGTACAGGAGCCAAAGATCCCAGTTCTTCCCTTTCCCTAGTAGTCCAGTATATTTGATGATGTAAAAGTCCATAGTGCATGTAGATATATATCCTTATGTACCTCAGTCACTTGCAGGTTATGCCAGCAATGAACATGGCCTGAGTTTCACCCAGCAGGCTAGACTACATGTGCCACACACTGATTTTGTGTATAATAACCATCCCTGTGCAATTTGAAAATCAGGCCATTCAGGTATGACCAGTGAGGTTGCAAAGGTAAAATGCAGAACAGTGTAAAGGTGCAGCAAAGACAAGAGTGCTGCATCTTTACGTTGTTCTGTATTTTACCTTTGTAACCTCCTGGGTCATACCTGAAAATAATCATTTTTGTCTAGTGTGCTTACCCGGTAAACAAAAGCTAAATAAATACTGAGGTATGACTTTGTTGCTTCCCTTGACTGCATATATTCCCCAGCATGATTCTAGTTTGAACCCATGATTGTGCTCTGTTGCTCAACCCATATATGTTATGTATTGCATCTGTCTTATTGTTTATATTATATCTGGTGTCCAAGGGTTTTCTGCAAAGATTCAATTCCAATAAACAGAAAAGTGTAAACAAAAGAAAGGCAGGTCCCTTCTGTTCAAAGCATAATCACCATTCCTTCGGGTTTAAATCACCAGCTATTCCCACACTTGTGATTCTATAGAAACAGCAATAACTGCTTTTACAAGTTAACCAAGATAAAACAACTACCATGAAAGGGTGACGCAATATGGCAGTTATTGAAAATGACAATTTTCTGTATTCCAACTCAACTGGCTTTGCTCAGTTATAATAGTTTCTGAGTGTAAATTATCAGTTTGCAGTCGGGTATATTTCTGAGTAGCACTGTAATAGCCATGTTTACTGACTTGAACATTGATCCTAAGTGAGGTTTGTTTATATGTAGTTTCTTATCTGTAGTTCAGTAATCTCTACAATAGCAGGAAGTCGTGGAATTAGATAACGCTCTACTTGAAAACATCTATTTACACAATGCTTTGCACAATCCATGTTCCTGACTTGTGTATTACATATCAGTAAGGAGGCGTGGCATTTCTGCATGGATTACTAAAAGCTGTCTATGCTGTTAGAGGAGTTAACCTACTTTTTCAACCTTTTCTGCCATTATTAACTCATGAAGTATGTTCATGTTTTAATGTAGTTTTTTGTGCCTTATCCTGGTGGGTGCTACTGCATGTAACTAAAACCTACATCTAAAACTGGAGGTCTGTCAAACTAATTGGCATTGCATGTTATCTTCAAAGAAAACTAACATTCTTTCCACTCAGAACAATTAGCTCTAATCTGCCCTGGGCAAAGTCTATGTCACAATAGCCCATAATAATAGTAAAGCAAATAAGTACTTCTGCATCACACTCATATTTTCAATCTGTCTTTGACAGCTGTTCCTCAAAAGTTTCACCTTATTGTTTTTTTTTCATCTACAAGACTATGTGTTTTTTTTTTATTTTAATTTTATAAATTGTTGTCTTTGCTTATGATTGTCTCAATTGTACCAATGACGTGGAACCTTTGTAAAAGAGCTTCGGCTCAAAGGTATTTGTAATCCTAGAACAAATAAAGAAAAAATAAAGAAAAGGTCATGCTAGGCCAATTGCTGCAGTCTTTATTTGTAAATGAGCTAACAAGTGTCTGATTACACTAATGTAATTTGGTACACTGATGCCAATGTCATTTACAATACCGGTACTACTGTGGAACTACCGAACTTGAAATGCAGCTTTGAAATAATTTCATCTGCCTCTGCTGTTCGCATATGTAACACATGCTTGTGTTAAATGAACTGAAAACTAAAGTGGTATTATTTGTCATGTCTCAAAAATATTTTTGTACTGACACACCTGTCTGCAGTGAGTTTTAATGGTAATGAGTCAGAGCTAGGCCTGTAAATGACTTTAAATATCTGGGTGTCTTATTAGACCAGAACGTGTCTATAGCTGAGCCTCAGTAAAACAAGCATTGGTCAATTCCTTAATGTTTGTTTGCAAGTTGTATTAGTGAAATCGTTATGCTTTGTTAGTGTTGGATGGTAAATTAATTTAAATAAGGACTTATCTGCTGATCCAGCATGTGCTAGGTTTCTTGGAGATCATGCATGACCTTGTGGGTACAGTAAAGTTGGGAAGGGGTATTAACGAAAGATAGATAGATAGATAGATAGATAGATAGATAGATAGATAGATAGATAGATAGATAGATAGATAGATAGGCAGGCAGGCAGACAGACAGACAGACAGACAGTCCAGTCCTTTCTTTATTCAGCAATGCCATAACAAGTTTACAAAATGAAACAAATTGCACAGTATGCTACATGGACATTCTTTAAAAAAAGGTAGACAATGCAAGCAGTAATACAGAAAGAGTGGACTGTATTGGGCTATGCCAAATTTCCCAGGAGCACAGCAAAGACTGACACTACAAGTGGAAGCCCTTATAGCCCATGGAAGGTCCAGTACAGTACATGCTGCCCATCCTGGAGGTTACTATTGTGCTTAGAAAAAGGGTTTGAGTGAGTTACAAAAATCTTTTTTTTTTTTAATTAAAGAACTGTAAAAAAAGTAAGAAAAATCTATAAAAAGTCCTGTTTGTGTTGAGTAGTTCCTGCACTGCACATACAGCACATTGTTGATACTAGCAGTAGAGGGTACTGTAACAACTACAGTATGTTGCGTGCAGGAGTTCTCCCTCCTTTCAGTCCTGATGTTTTAATGTATGGGGTTAAAATTTGCAGCCTGTTTTCCTAGGTGATTAGAGGTCCGTTTTTTTTTTTTTTATTTTAGTTTTTCTGGTTAAAATGTAGTTGGAAAGGAAGATGCAACTGTTATTTTATGCATGACCAAATGAAGTGACACCCAGAAGTCTGGAGGAATGGAATGAGGCATCAGAACAATAACTTTACTTCTTTTTATTTTAAAATAATGTTGAGGCTTGTCTTTCATTTTTTATACCACCGTTTCATTTATTTGGCAGTCGGTCAACAGTGGCTGGTGGTGTGCATACCAATGGAATTTGAGAGCGAGTCAGATATTAGAAGCAGTGCCGGCAATCAGCTGGCAAAGATAATAGTGGTACAAAGTTATTTTATTTTTGTTTAACAATGAAAAAGGTTAGGATTGGTCTTTTTTGTTTAATTTAAAATGACTGAGATGGAGTGGGGGTGGGGGGGCTTCCTGTCAGGCATCAATATGTATCTTGCTTGGTAAGAAAGAAAAAATGGTGGCTATTCACTTTTTAAAATTCTTTCGGCACAGTGATACAAGAGTGAAACTGGGCAGCAAGAGACTGGGTCTCATTTGACAAAAACAGCAATAAACTGAGGCACTAACTCATGCCAGAGACAGGAACATCAATAGTTTGGATCCTTTATTGTTAAAATTAGCCTACAAGTACCATCCACCACACCAATCCAGGAGGAATCTCAACGTTTTGTGAAGGTGCTCTGCGCTTTGTCAAGAGAGTAATATAGTTAACCCAATAGTGTACTTAAGTAATTCAGCCAGTGAAACAACATGTGAAACAAATCAATTAATAAAAAACATATCACCATTTAAAAAGACATTACCCAATAATATCATCATTTTTAAAAAATGGGTCATTCCAAAAAAATGGACTAATTAATTTAAACTATTAATGTAATCACAATATTGAAGCAGCTAACAGTATTAGATAGCAATTCATAAATTTCAATTCATAATATAGGAAGCTCATAAAAAGTTAGGATATTACACATAACATCCATATTTATAAATGTGGTGGTAACTCCACCTTATCATTCAATCCTGGGAACCTTGTGGCTTGCAGTTTAAATATCCATAGGTTCTCTCTACATGCCAAAGCCCCATTCGACCCCCCCCCGGACCAACTTTTATCTTATCAATCCCTGTAAATACCCAAACATGTTCAGTGGGGTTGGACATGTTGTGTGTATGCTAAGCAGTAGCATATTCAAGATTTTTATTCAAACTTACTGTCATATGTTACCCCACTTGCTTTTTGAATTTTCTTTCCGTGCATCCCACATAGTTGGTGCCGCACTTACAAGAAGCCAAATAAGTAATATTACAGGTACAGTGTCACAGTTTATGAAGTACGAGATGTATAGTAACTTTCCATCTGCTAGATTCAGAAAATGTTTTGTAACACCAATATTAGTGCAATATTTGCACCGTTGACATGTAAAACATCCATTAGGTAATGGTGGCTGCCAACTGCTACGGGTACTGTGAACTTGTTTTTCACTTTGTGACTTCTCTATTAAATGAGCCTGTGCTGGGGGGAAGGACATGGGTAAGACTAGACTTGTACTTCATTTAGTGATTGCTCTATTAAAACCACCTGTGTTGGGTGGAGGGGGATCAGGGCAAAGACTGGGTAATAATTTTAACGGTGGTGGATAACTATAAGTTAATTTAGCACCCAAATTTGGAGGTCTTTTATACACCTTCGGGGGAAATTCTTTCACATAACAGTCCAGCTTCTGTTCAGTTTGCAAAATAGGCCAGTGATGCCGAATGACACTTTCAATTTGCCTAGATTTAATACTGTACATGGTAATACTATTGGGTTATCATACTATTCTCTTGACAAAGTGCAGTGCACCTGCATGAAACGTTGAGATTCCTCCTGGGTTGGCATGGTGGATGGTACTTGTATGCTGATTTTAACAATAAAGGATTCAAACTATTGATGCTCCAGTCTCTGACATGAGTTAGTGCCTCAGTTTATTGTCATGTTTGAGTCTTTTGGGCACTGAGACCACCTCAAATTGAGTAGCAGCTCTGTTTGTTCTTCTGCTTTGGACTCATTATTTCCCAGTCTCTGTTGTCTGATGGTTAGTGGTCTTAGCCAATCAGAAACAAGAAATCTCTCTGCCCGTTTTCTAAAAATAAACAGACATTCAGACAAAGGATTTTACAAACAGCCAAAAGTGCACACTGGGGTGGTGGTGCAATCAAATAAATAATACTGGGTTTACCTATGCCGATGCAACAATATTGTTGTCGAAGTGTGGCACAGAGACATCTTTGATGTCGACAGGTGAAATTTTGCTTGTCAGACATTGGTCTGGTTTCTAATGGGGGGCTGCACCCCCGAACCCCCCATGCAGGGGCTGTGCCCCTGCACCCCTTCTAAGGATTGTTAACCCAGTTGGAGTTAACGTGAAGGGGGGGTGAAAGTCAGCCAAAGGGCAAAATTTCGCTGGTGGGTACCCCGCAGTGACATTTTCAAATCTTGTCAAAATTGTCCCTGTGGGGGATTTTGCTGATGGGGTTTCGCCATCCATCGGCATAACATAATACAGTCACACAAAGCACGATTCAAGCACACACCAGCCTTCAAAGTAGAGACTCCACTGCTAGAAATAATTTTAAAAAGTTTATTAAAATAAAAAAGAAAGACCACTGACTGTACATGCCTAAGATGTTTTGGATTCTTCCAATCCTTTATCAGTGTCTTTTTTATTTTAATAAATGTTTTACAATTATTTCTAACTGTAGAGTCTCTACTTTGAAGGCTGGTGTGTGCCTGAATCCTGCTTTGTGTGACATTCAGACTAAGGACACTGTCACAATATCCAATGACAATAATGTAAATATCCAGAAAGTGCAATTTGTAATTGATAGCAGCAAGCAAAATAAGAATATAATCAGAAAGACAAAAGACCAATAAAGCACCATGTAATCAGGAGTATCCCATGAAAGGTTTGGGCCTGGTTATCTATATTCCTTAAGCGTGTGAGTCCCAAAATGTGAAATCCAAAGGAATAATGCCTAGCAAAGGTTTTGCCTAAAATACTGAACAAAACTGTCCCAGTGGCATGGAGGGTGAGGTGTCTAGCAACTTATGTCCTGCCACACCGGTGACCCAGGTTTGGAAATGGTTGTTCGGGGGTATGGCCATGGGAGGGAGGACTGAGCATCCCCACAGATGGTTCTCCTCCTTCGGGAAGGGGATAGTGTGACCTGCTGGTTGCCTTCCACCTGGAGGTGTCTAGTTGGTAACACATCCTGAGCACACACAGCAATGACCAGTCATGGGTGTTTGAGGAGGTCTCCACAGATATGGAGCTCATCATTACACCATTGCACATTGTGCGGTTGCCAGGGGACAGAGAACCAGGAAAAAACCTATGTACCCCTATCGCCGTGTGTGATGGCCCTCAATGGACACCTGAATCCTGCTCTGTGTGGATCCTGGTGGTGTGACAGTAGGAGGAGCAGCAGACGGGACTGGGGGGTTCTCGATACAGGGCCCGATGGCAGGAGTAGGTGCCAGTGGGCAAGCAAAAAGCTCTATGGGAAAAAAAGAAAATGCTGAACAACACTCTGTGATCAAGATACCATGTGATCATAGAGCGGAGCTGATCATTAGCAAATGATGCTTTAGGTTAATAATAAGTAGTGGGTAAATCAACATGTATTCTGTTCATCAAAGAATATTCAAGAATAAATACAACACATACTAAGTGGCAAAAATAGTCTAGAGACATGAGATTGTACTATAGTTCTTTAGAAGACTTTTTGAGTTGGCTAGTTTGGCAATTTGCTATACTAAATCAAGAGGAAAATTAGCAGTTGCCATTTTTTTCATTAAGGTTCATGAGTCTTTATGCAGATATGGTTTCTAAGAGGTAATATTAGCTATATTGAGTTGGGTGGGGGCGGGGAGAGGTGAGAGGTGAGAACCAACTGGGCCCAGAGGCAAGGAGTCATAAAGTGATGCCTGTTTCAGGGAAACACTTTGCTTAGCTAATGGAGGTGGATCAAAATAACGTACTATAGAAAACACATGGCCAGCCACAGTAAGTTAAAAGGGACAGATTTGATCCTGGGGTTTCATAAACCATGAAAGTCAAGACTCCAAAGCACCTTGATGAAATATAAACATAGAAGCATAAAATTTGTCAACAGCAAAGGACTGCTTGGCCCATCGAGGTTGCCCAGATGGTCCCAGCCTAATCTCTCTCCACAGACCCTATCTGGTCTCCAGCAACCCTCACCTCTCCCTGCCTATTTACTAATATTCTCCTATGTATATCCCACACATGCTTGAACCCCCCCCCCCACTGTTTCACCTCCATCACTTCTGCTGGCAGACTGTTCCAGGCATCTATCACCCATTCGGTGGAGAAGTACTTCCTCACATCCCTCCTTGACTCCACTCATCCAGCTTCATTGCATGCCCCCTGGTCCTGGTGCTCTTTCTTATTTGGAAGAGATTCCCCTCCTTCACTCTGCTCACCCCTGTGAGTAGGGATGGGTGGGTACTAAAATACCCAACCCAAAAGACTATCCGTAGGTACCTCAAAAATTCCCTAAAAATACCCGGATTAAAATCAAGTAGTTGGGTCAGGTAGCTACTACCCGACCTGTTCCAATACCAAATTACCCGACCCTGACCATAACAAAAATCATGTGAAAGATTGTTTTTTTGGACTATATGTTGTTTGTTAGGTGGGCCAAGGCATTATGCCAAGGGGGGGGGGACATTGCTCAATGGTAGGATGTCAGGACAACAACTTTTTCTCAGCAAAGTCCACCACACCGATAAATCTTGCTGGGTCAAGATTCGTCGCTGTGGTGGTCCGCTGTGTGCTGACACTGCAACTCCCAGTGTTTTACCCCCAACCCAAACCAACTCAGACTTGGAGTTGGTTATTTACAGATGGGGGGGTGTGGGAGGCCAAGCCCCCCACAGAAAAATACTTTATAATGTATGGTAGAACGCTGTTAACCTTAGGAAATCATCATTTCCTAAGGTTGTTAACCTATTGATGTGACATAGAAATGTTGTTAACCTATCTATGCTATGTCACATCGATAGGTTAACAACAGCGATTGGTCTGCGCATGTGTGCACTTTTTTTCCCAACGGGGAACCGACGGATGAACACAGCGGTTAGGGAAGGACTGAACGGCCACGGCGGTGACTATTTTCAAAAAGTAAGCAGTCGCTTTACTTTTTACGTGGACTATACACTATAAAATAACGTATGGTCCTCTATCGCAACCGTCACTGTTAATTGTTTTAGGTTGTTATGAGCGACAAAGAAACCTCTAGCTTCGCTCTCGAGGTTTACACAGTCACCCTGGCAACTTTTTGTCAGTTAACTGACCGGTTACCGATAGAGGACCATACATTATCCTCTATGTTCCAATGTGAACAACCCCGACTGTTGGCATTGTTCCCATTGTTGTGCAGGATGTCGACAACGTTGTTGCTGATATCCTGCTATGGAACCTTGCTCAGTCAGGTACAACAGGTGCAGCTGCTCTTTGTGAGACTGCTTCTGTGTCAAAATGAAATTATAATCATAGCAGGCATTTCTGAGATAGGTACAAGAGGCACAGCTGCTCTGATTGAGCCTGCTACTGTTATAAAAAATAATACCCATGGACAGAATTTCTGAGGTTCTGTATGTAACCTCCTTGTTACCTGGGGTTACTAGAATCCCAGTAAGACCTAGTGGTAGGCAGGGAAGGCAGCTTGTGAAACTCCAGTTAAATGGGTTTCACACTGTCTCACTCTGTTCTCAGTCTCAGCTGAGACTGAGGGATGACATCACCAATAGAACTATCGCAGTTGCATGAGCCACATTGGAATCTGCAGCAAAAGGAGTTAGTTAGAACATTGGGAGTTTTGAAGTCAGTGTCTTCAGTCAGTCTTCAGTGAGTGAGTGTGAAGTTGGGAGCTTGCTGAGAAAGCAGCTCAGTAAAGGCTCTAGGAGCCTCAGCCCTGACAGAGGGCTACTTTTAGTTCAGAAGGGTGTGTGTCTCCACCTTAAAGAGAGACACAAAATATAACTGAAGTGGTGGAGACCGCTGTTTTTGGGTCTCAGTGCCCCTTCCCTCTGGGGGTGGCAGGAAAGGTTTCCCTGCAGATTCTTGGGACAACCCACCTAGTTCTGCTTGTGAAGGAAAAGCTTCCTATGTGTTCCAGTGTTTATTTGGGAGAACAAGAAGATTTGAGTCACCTGTGTGGCACCTGCAACGTGCGGTTGAGTGTCTGCTCTTGCTAAAAGGGCCTATGTTTTTCACCCTGGGACTTGTGTGACAATGTGGGGATTGAACTACTAAATATTGGGAAGCCTAGAGTAATGGGCTAAGCAAAGTAAAAGTAGGTTCAAGTCCAGAGCTTGTTGGGATGCAAATGATATGTAGAGGAGATGTGACAGATGTCTACCCTTAATCTACATTTGAAAGTTCAGTAAAGGAATTGTTAAGTTTCCAGAGAAATGGCCGGGTATGGGCTGTGGGAGCTGGAGGTGGGTGGCCCCCCATCTTTAGTGACCAGGTCCACCTCTACAGATTTCTTCTGTGGATTTCTACTCTGCCTCAGGCACTTGGCCAGTGATGAGGGAAGTACCCAGACATGGGATTGTAAGGAAAATTCTCTCTAGGAGTTGAAGACTCTAGTGTGGTTTGGGGAGCCACAACAGGATAATTGGTTCATTCCTCAAATGGACCGCGAATTGGATAATTGGTTCATTCCTCAAATGGACCACGGATCAAGTGGCTGGCAGGGGAGCTGGGCCAGTGGGGAAAACCCAAGTAGTGTACAAGTCGGGCTGTGTACCCAAAGCTGCGTGCAAGTCCGGGCTGTGTGTCTGGTGGGTTTAGAGCCTGAGTACTAGAAATAGTGATAAAGTGTTCTGTAGTCTCTAATTGGCATTACCAGGAATGTAGCCCCATGGGGGTCCGTCTTTGCTTTGTTTGTTCAGCTTGGATGTGAATAAAAGCCACACTGAAGAATCCCATTCCTGGTTCTGGACATTACAGTTATTGCTTCCTGTGTTCGGATTTACTTGGGTGCCCCTGTGCAGAGTAGCCAAACCTAGGTCCCCCTGTGCCGAGTAACCTCATCCTCCCAGAACCCAGTCCCCACCAGGTACTGCTGTCAGCTTCAACAGCATGCCACCTGTCATTTTGCTTAAAAGGCAGGGGTGAGGGGTTACAAAAATGGAGGCACTGCTTTGGATTTTGTTCTGGGAGGAAGGTGGTTGGGCAAGGGGGTAGCATTTTGGCTATCTGGCAGTGGGTAGCCCATAAAGCTGAAGCAATTTCCCAGTGTGTTGCTGTGTGCTGTGGATTTTGTGCTGCTGTTTAAAATTGCCAGCTGTTTACCAAGGAGCAGTAAAGCCAAAGAGTGTGCCCTTGTCCTGCATCAAATTGTTTACAGCATTTTTGCCTGCTTTAAAAATGAACTGTGGTAAAGAAAAGTGTGGACAACTAGGGGTAGCAACAGGGAAACTGTGCCCTGGATGTTTGAAATGCTTTTAAAATGAACTGTGGTAAAGAAAAGTGTGGAAGACTATGAGTAGCAACAGGAAAATTGTGCCCTGGACATTGGAAATGCTTTTTGAATGAAAAGAAAGACTTGCAAGTGTAATGGCTATGTTAAATGGCTGAAATGGGCTCCCGCAGCGGAGTCAGTTGGTAAAGAAAAAAAAGTTGCATTCTGCAGTTTAAATTTGCCTGCTCGATGATCGCCGTGAGGAGAAGAGCCCTCGCGAGGAAGAAGGGGCTCATTTGCATGGCGTTGTGTGATTGGTCAGGCTGAGATCAGTCCCGTCCCTCATCCAGCTCTACAGTGACTACCCCAGCATTCGAGAGGGAGTGTGAGTGGAGTGCGTGTACTGGCTAGTGGAGGAGCATCGCGGAGTGTTAAAATCACTGTAAACTTTGTAAAAATAGACTATCTTGTTTAAAATCGGGCTCAACCCGCTAATCGATCATTGAAATTGCAGAAGTGGTGGTCGAGAAGATGATCGGCAGGACTGCCAGCCCGTTTCTGTTCTGAGGCCTCCAAGAACTGGCTGCAGGCCATTTTTCCCCATCGCAGCAAACTTCTACTGATAACAGTAAGTAACAACCTAAAAACTGCTCAAACAGTGATTTTCTGCCCTATGCCATATAAATGTGTGTGCAGCAGTGTAGTCGCTTTGCAAGTAACGACTGTGTCAAGTCCTGCCAGCAAGTGCAAGCTGTTAAGCCATTGACTGTGTGCATAGTGATGAATTCAGAGAGAGACTGTGGGTTGTGGCCAATGTGCAGCACTAGTAATACAGGCAATTTTGCGCTAAAAACCTGAAGTTATAAGGGACTGTGAATCAAATAAACGTTACCAGCATGTAAAAAGTCCGTGGAAAATCCTGTAAATGTGTTTAAAGCAAGAACAGAGCAAGTTGTGCAGTCTGAGCAAAAGTTATCAGTAGTTTGTGTAAATCGGGTGCGCAGTGGCTTGACCCAGATTCTGAATGTTGATGCATAGGAGTGCTGCCGCAGCCATTACAGGGTGGGGTAGTAAAGTAAACACAGCAGCAGAGGAGCCATTTTACAACTAAAGAGTGTGTTCAATAAAGTGGGACTTTCAGTTACAGTGAACTTTTGTTTGTTTTTCTGCAGTTATGGCCTCAGGACCAGCTCGCTATCTGGATCATGCCTGGGTTGCAGTAACAGCAGCAGTAAATAGACTGAGGGATATTGAAAAGTGGTGCTGTGGAGGACACTGCCTCCTCATGTGGCGGTTCCTCGTTATCCAGTGCATGTATGTCAAATATGCTTGAGAGCTGGAAGGGACATCTTCATGATTCCTCACTGTGCTGGATGCCTAGAAAAATATGGCTTGTATAAAGCGCCTCAAATCCGGTTGGCTCCCTCATGGACAAAGGTTCAGGAATCTGCAGTTGGCAGCACACAGCACCAGACGGAGCCTGTGGAGGAAGGCCCCTCGGGGGAGTGTGGCACAAAGCTAGAGGGTGCAGAGTTAGAGACAAAACCTGAAGTTGAAGTTTCGGATGCTGGATCCCAGAAAGAAAGTTCGGATAAAGCATCAATAGACCCCTGGGGGCCTAGCCCTTAGGCGAAGATGAGATGCGGGAGGCCTTTGAGTGGGAGGTGTCGACCTCTGCATCTAGTGATGAGTGGATAGTCTCAGGAGTGAGAACGACTGCTCACTCCTGGGCTCAGATCCTCAGTGAAGAGGAAGATGAGGGGGAACCTATGTGGCCTTGTGAAAAAGGAACAGGTACACAGCCTCAAGATCTTGCCTCGGAGGAATGTATGGCAGAAAGTGGTGATGCCACAGCCCTGGCTTCGGAAGAGGAAGAAGTCAGGGATCCATTTCTAATTTCTTTAAGGATGCATAGCTGGCAGAACCAGGACTGGCCACCCCCAAGCCAGGCCAGCGGTCTCAGATTGACCAAAGCAAGTAAAGAGGAGAGACTGGTTCGTAGAAAGGCAAATGAGATCTATGGTATGACCTTTCCTACCTTTCCTCAGAAAGTCTGGGAGGAGATTGAGAACAGCAGGAAATCCTGGATCTGGGATGAAGCAATGAAAAGTGTGCATCCTGGGGCTAACAAGCATGTAAAGAACAGACTGTTTCATGAGAAGTATACCCAGTGGAAGAGAGGCAGGACACTGTTTATAGACAGAGTGAGAATAGTGGACGGAGAGGGACGTGAAATCTCCCACTGTGTGAATTATGTGTGCCCAGACGGGGTAATAATTCAAGCTCCTGACCCCCGGTACTATTGGCCTCAGTGCAAGGACCTCCCAGCAAATGTGCCCGTGCCTACAAAATGGAGAGCCGAGCAGTGGTAGTCAATACTGCCACACCAGACTGTGAAGTGCCTTTATTGATCTGCCAATATGGACATCCAGGACTCAGGTGCCCCACATTCATCAGTCTACAGTGTACTGGCCTTTCCAGAAACCATCGACTGGCCCACCAGATGACTTCAGATCCAGAGAGGACACCAGCTCAGCTGTATCCTGTTCATCGCCTGGTAATCGGATGACGTCGACCCAGCTGTTTTCTTTTTGTTCGTGTTCTAAGGTTCCATCTCCAGAGATGACATCAGCCTAGCTGTTCCCAGATGTGCCCTCCTGTGGTTCCCGGAAGATGTCCGCCCAGCTGTATCGAACGAAATGCTGCCAGGGAGAGTCTTCGTCAGAGGTACAGGTCGGTCCCAAAATTTCCATTCTACAAGTGGCTGGTAAGTCTGAACTTTTCTATCTTTTATGACATTGCAGTACACACCCTACACTAGCAGACTTCAAAATGTGTGAACTGTCCTCAAAGACTCTCCCCTTCGGGACTTTGACCTGTTAGAACTGTGCTTCACCGGTCTCCGGCCCAGGACAGACTCTTTATTGGACTAGCCTTCGGGCATTGTGGTCACTAGTTGGGACTTTTATGGCACTCCATCCCCCCCAAATGTGTACTGTAAATAATGTCATTGTTTTCTAATGTAAATACTGTTTTTCTACCTTTTTTCTAAAAAAAAAAAATATTTTTGGGATTATTCAGTGTTTTGATGGCAGGGGTCTAGGTAGACTGTGTATGCATATTAGGAGCATGTGTTGTCTTTCTTTTTCTTACAGGTGTTCCTGGGAAGACAGAAGAGAAGACAAGAAGAGGAGGAGGGGCTCATCAGAGTTCCTCATCAGTGCTTTAGTGTGTAGAAATTTAAAGTACTGTGGTGTTATTGTTGTTATTACTGTATTAACCCTTTCCTTCCACAGGTGTGGTTGTGGGGGTAGGGAGGAGACAGTAAAATTGGTATAAAATGTGGTATTTTAATGGTGTGTGTGGTTGCAGGTTACCCAAGGTCGGGGAGGTCTCTGGATTTTTTTTTTGTTTTGGAGGTATTAGGTTAAAGGCAGATAGGTTTTCCCTAGAGGGTTAGAGGGGATAGACAGGCTGTGGTCCTGAATGACCATTGGGACCGCAGTACTGATCTATCAGGGCTATGCTCTGAATTGTTCTACCACAGCCACTAGGTGTCCATAGTAAGTGGATAGTGTAGAGGCTGATATGTCAGCTAAAGGCCTCTAGGCCCTTAGTGTTGCCTGCCTGTGCTTGCACATGGTAGGAGGGGGCCTGATCACCCCCCTCCGCAGGTAGCACATAGGGTGGGATGGCCTAAGGCCAGGTAAATAATGACTGCGGACAGTCATTTGCCTGGTCAAGGGCGAATGTAACCCCTTGTTACCCAGGGTTACTAGAATCCCAGTAAGACCTAGTGGTAGGCAGGGAAGGCAGCTTGTGAAACTCCAGTTAAATGGGTTTCACACTGTCTCACTCTGTTCTCAGTCTCAGCTGAGACTGAGGGATGACATCACCAATAGAACTATCACAGCTGCATAAGCCACATTGGAATCTGCAGCAAAGGGAGTTAGTTAGAACATTGGGAGTTTTGAAGTCAGTGTCTTCAGTCAGTCTTCAGTGAGTGAGTGTGAAGTTGGGAGCTTGCTGAGAAAGCAGCTCAGTAAAGGCTCTAGGAGCCTCAGCCCTGACAGAGGGCTACTTTTAGTTCAGAAGGGTGTGTGTCTCCACCTTAAAGAGAGACACAAAAGATAACTGAAGTGGTGGAGACCGCTGTTTTCGGGTCTCAGTGCCCCCTCCCTCTGGGGGGGCAGGAAAGGTTTCCCTGCAGATTCCTGGGACAACCCACCTAGTTCTGCTTGTGAACGAAAAGCTTCCTATGTGTTCCAGTGTTTATTTGGGAGAATAAGAAGATTTGTGAGTCACCTGTGGGGCACCTGCAACGTGAGGTTGAGTGTTTGATCTTGCTAAAAGGGCCTATGTTTTTCACCCTGGGACTTGTGTGACAATGTGGGGATTGAACTACTAAATATTGGGAAGCCTAGAGTAACGGTCTATGCAAAGTAAAAGTAGGTTCAAGTCCAGAACTTGTTGGGATGCAAATGATATGTAGAGGAGATGTGACAGACGTCTACCCTTAATCTACATTTGAAAGTTCAGTAAAGAAGTTGTTCAGTTTCCAGAGAAATGGCCGGGTATGGGCTGTGGGAGCTGGAGGTGGGTAGCCCCCCACCATCTTTAGTGACCAGGTCCACCTCTACGGATTTCTTCTGTGGATTTCTACTTTGCCTCAGGTACTTGGCCAGTGATGAGGGAAGTACCCAGATGTGGGATTGTAAGGAAAATTCTCTCTAGGAGTCGAAGACTCTAGTGTGGTTTGGGGAGCCACAACAGGATAATTGGTTCATTCCTCAAATGGACCGTGAATTGGATAATTGGTTCATTCCTCAAATGGACCACGGATCAAGTGGCCGGCGGGGGAGTCGGGCCTGTGGGGAAAACCCAAGTAGTGTACAAGTCGGGCTGTGTACCCAAAGCTGCGTGCAAGTCTGGGCTGTGTGCCTGGTGGGTTTAGAGCCTGAGGGCTAGAAATAGTGATAAAGTGTTCTGTAGTCTCTAATCGGCATTACCAGGAATGTAGCCCCATGGGGGTCCATCTATGCTTTGTTTGTTCAGCTTGGATGTGAATAAAAGCCACACTGAAGAATCCCATTCCTGGTTCTGGACATTACAGTTATTGCTTCCTGTGTTCGGATTTACTTGGGTGCCCCTGTGCAGAGTAGCCAAACCTAGGTCCCCCTGTGCCGAGTAACCTCGTCCTCTCCGAACCCAGTCCCCACCAGGTACTGCTGTCAGCTTCAACAGCATGCCACCTGTCGTTTTGCTAAAAAGGTAGGGGTTAGGTGTTAGATGTAGGTACGAGAGTGTGCAATGGCATTAACCTATGTCACCACATCCTCCCAGGCCTGCTGTTTATGGATACTCAGCTCCCCGTCCCCACCTCTGGACAGTAGGATATCAACGTGATGGATGGATGCCAAACTGCTATATTACAGTGGCCCACGCTGTTAGGGCTTGTTGCCCTGTTAATCTCATTCATCCTGTACTTTGGACAGTTGCATTCACATGAATGCCATTCACACACACAGTACCCACCTGGCCCTCCACCTCCTCTACCAGGATGTCTGTCTCCACCTCTGTGAAGTTTTTCTTCCACCTATGCTTTCCTCTATCAGCTTACATCATTCCTTCCTTGGACATACTGGTGCCTCAGTTTCTGGCCCAGCTTGTGACTGTGCCACCAAATGTGCTGCATTTATGGTGCACTGTACATCATGTGTCAGTGGACTGGCATTTGAAGTGCCTGGCCTGCTGTACTTGAATTTGTTGCTAGCTGCTTGGGGCACAGCACTTTGATGCAAGGCACTCTGTGGTGCACCTAGCATTGAACTACTTGGCATTTGCAAATCAGACCCAATGTGTTAATTTACATACAAATATCAATTTCAGACAATCATGTTTGCATGCTATATAAACATGTGATGCAGCCACAATTGTATAATATGTGTACATAACATCCGTGTTTGTACTGTATGTCAACATGATCTTTCTAAATACTCATTTGCATGTAAATGAACGCATTCAGAATAGTTGTTTACAATATGTTCATTTTAATGTGATACACTGTTCTACACTTATGAATAAGTATTCAGTATGATCACATTCACAGTCAATATGAACATGGACATGATTAAATATTTGTTCAAATTTATCGAGCACAGTGCAAACTATTAGTTTTCAATGCATCCATATAAGGTGAAATTTGATTGTATATGTACTGTGCTCATATCATGCAAACTACTCTTTTTATATTAACATGTTGTTGAACAAGCAAACGTACAAAAAATATGTGTTATCGCGTGTTCTGTATTTAGAATGTGTAGTTTCTTAAAGCATTGTTAGAAACAGCTTGTGTAGAGTCAAATGGGATAGAATAGCTATAATATAGATGATAATGTATGGTCATGTGTTAATAATCATGCCGCAAACACTTTGAGAGGTTGCCATGACATCATTGAAAACCTCGAGAGTGCAGCTCGAGAGGTTTTCAGATGCCATGGCAACCTCAAGAAGAGTTTTCAGCGTGATTGTTAACCAGAGGCCACACATTATATTTTATAGTGTATGGGCTACCAAGATTGTGTGATCACAGATTGAATTACTTTACTTTACTGAATTATTTTATGGAACATTGATTGTTGCAAGCATTCCATTTTGTTATACCATTGACATGACATACTCAAGAAGGGTTAACAACAGAGTGATGTTATAACAATGGCATAACAACGTTGTAATCTGCTTGATTTTAGTTAATAATAAGGGCTTCCCACAGATTATACCTGAATTAGATTTGGCAGTCCAGGACTTCACTAATATAAAGATTACAATATCCAATTTACATGCCCCCAAGGTTCAAAAAACACATAACAAAAAGCAATTACCTTGGATTACTGATAAAATAAAGACACATATAATGATAGAGAATCAGTTATGGAAAAAAGCGAGAAAAACTGAAAAGGTAGAGGATTGGAATACATTAAACAAGCTTTTGTCAATGCCGAATGTTGTCTTGCTGGCATTGGCATTGGTAGTGCAGGAGTTAGAGAGATTCATAATAGGAATGGCAGTGAAGTATTGAACTGACACCAACCCCACCCCCACCCTGCAGAGACTGACAGGTGTTGGGGTGTGCCTTTGGGCTGTCGGCCATAACACTCATGCCATTTCACCTCACCCCACCCTGCAAACACTGACAAGTGTCACGGTGTACCTTGGGGTCTTCGGGCCTTACGCTCACCCCATTCCATAAGGAAATATGCTGAGATGGGTACAGTATAGGAGAATGGGGTGAACTTTGGGGCAGAAGACTCCAAGGCACACCTTGATGCCTGTCACTGGCTGCAGGGGGGTGGGTGGGGGTGGAATGGTGTGAATATTACAGTCGACAATCCTAAGTCACTCCCATGACACCTGTCAGTCTCTACAGGGTGAGGCATTACAGTTGGAAACAGTAATACCCTGGGTGTTTGTTGGTATTTTCACTCCAAATTTTCAACATGGGCTTTTTGTGACCCCACCTAATAAACAGTGGCACTATCAGTTCATTAGCCGAAAGGTGATTTTGCACAGAGACTGCGCCATTTGGCATCACAGGTGCAAAAACACATTTTGGGCAGGATGTGAAAAATAACAACTGTACTGTTCATTAGGAGGTGTAAAAAAATGGCAATGCTAAAAATCTGGAATGAAAAAATGAAACATTGGTGAAGCCATGAGCATGCGTAGAAACTGTGCAATGCACGCCCATAACACAATTATTTTGGGGATTTTGTTAACCACATTTTCAGCATAGACATTTTGGGACCTCCACTCATGAACAGTGGCACTGTGATTTTGTTAATCTGTCCCAAAAGTTGATTTCCCACAGTGACTGCACCATTGTGTGCCACAAGTGTGAAAACACATTTTGGGTAGGATATGAAAAAGGACAGCTGTACTGTTCATAAGGAGGTGTATAAAAATGGCAATGTTGAAAATCTGGAATGAAAATATGAAACATTGTCGAAGTTACGAGCATGCGTGGAAACTGCGCAGTGCACGCTCATTGCGCAGTCATTTTTTGGACTTCTGTCATCAAATTTGCAACAAGGGCTTTTTGGGACCCCACCTCATGAACAGTGGCACTGTCATTTTGTTAATTGGTCCCAAAAGGTGATTCCACACAGTGATCACAAAATCACCTTTCAGGACTGAGTAACGAGATGACAGTGTATGTGTTCATGAGGTGGGGTCCCAAGAACCCCATGTTGAAAATCTGGTACCAGAATTCCCAAAAATGGCTGAGATATCCACCTAAGTTGAAACCCACCATTGCCTACCATTATAAAGCTTATCGCATTTTGTTCAGTTCCCAGTCAACTTTTGAAGAGTTCAGATGTGTTCCCACTCCACAGAAGATCACAGCACCAGCCCTCCAGAGGTAAGTATGAGGTGAGGGTGGTTGTGGGGAGGTTGGGTGCACAGAGGGTGGGTGCGGGTTGGGGAAGGGGACGAAGTGGGATGATGAGGGACCTTTTTTTTTACAGGTCAAAAAAATGCACCTCAGGGGAGAGTTTGCTTTATTTACAGGTAAAAAAAATTATTTGGGGCACACTGGGTTGGGCTCCGAGTATGCCGCTAGCTTAGGGGGGGAGATGATGTCGACAGGGATTGGGCATCCCCCTTGACAAAGAAAGTGTGTATGGCAGGGAACATGATGCTGACGGGGATTGGGCACCCCCATTGGCAAACAAATTGAACTGGGGTGGACATGCTGACATAGGGATTGGGCATCCCCAATGTCAGCTTTGTGGGGATTATGTGGCGGGTGGCAGGAGCCACCATATTTATTGGAATATTTCACCAGGAAAGGCACGTAAAGGAGCTTGTCATCTGATGCTCCAGTGAGGAAACTGCATGTCATTGGAGCAGCAGATTTCTTTCAACTCTGTGGATTTCTTTGAAACTGCTGTCATCACCAGCATGCTCACTGATTGATGGCTGAAGGACACACCCACTAAAGCACCTGCTGCATTGGCCACAACACTGACACGCCTCTGAAAGTGCTACTACCGCAAGATGTTGCCTGCACACATGCAAGCCAGCAAAAAAATGGAGAAATAAGTGTACAAAAATAATACAAACAGCAAAGAGAAAATTTTACTGGACTGACATTAACCAAGCCAAGGACTGTAAAAATGTTGGCAACAAGTAAAACAGCTTCAAAATCTGGTTAATTCAAGGGTACCTATAAATTTGGTTCAAGAAAATGTAGTAATAAGTGATCAATCATAGAAGTTGACTGCAGATAAGGACCGCACAGCCCATCCAGTCTGCCCATTTTTTCTACCTTATGAATGTGCCATCGTTCTTTACTTTGTCAATGGCCTATTTATTCATACTCATCTGCATTGCTCCCTAACCTTCTCAGAGGTGCTGCCTGTCTTGCATGGGTGAAGCAATGATGCTCCTCACCATGGGATTCAATCAATGGTTGAAAAACTGGTGCAGAGCTCAGGGTTTTGGCTTCATCGGGGACTGGGGGGTCCACCTGGAGGGATGCAGGCCTATACTGGCACGATGGTCTGCATCTGCCCAGAAGGGGAACCAGGACCTTATGTGATAGGTTTAAATGCTTCATTGGCAAGAATTTAAACTAGCCAAGGGGGGAGGCACTGAAAAGGAGCAGGGAAATCCTAACCCCCCCCAAAAAAAAATCAGGGTAGTTAGTGAGGTAAACCCCAAGATAGAGACGTTGATAGGGAGAAGGGCAGGGGTAAATGGAGAAAAAGACAAAGGCAATAAGGACAGGGGTGCAGCAAAAAGGGGTAAGGACATAAAAAAATGGAGGGTAATGAGTACCAGTGCCCGTAGTCTAGATAACAAGCTCCCTGAACTGGTGGCATTCATGGAAGAGGGATGCCTGGATATCATGGCAGTCACAGAAACATGGTACACAAAGAACAATGAATGGCATGTCAACATAGCAGGGTAGACAATCTACAGAGGGACAGGGTGGGTAGAAGAGGAGGAGGAGGAGTTCTCTTTGTAAGGGAAGGGATCAAATCTATGGGACAAAAGGGTAAACATGGAGGAGAGGAGGCACTGTGGGTCACCTTGGAGACTGGAAATGGCACCACAATCTTCAAAGGGGTTGTATACAGACCCCCATCTCAGGGGGAGGAAATGGACAAGAAAATGATATAAGGCATCCTTGGGATGGCAGATAAAAGGGGAGATATTGTTGATGGGGGACCTGAATATGCCAGAAGTTAACTGGAGCACCTTTGCTGCAGCCACAACCAAGAGCAGGGCCATTCTCGATGCCCTACAGGGGGCATGCCTCAGACAGCTAGTGTTGGAACCCACTCAGGAGGGAGCAATCTTAGACCTGGTACTCTCAAATGGGGATGGAGAGAGGATCTCAGATCTAGAAGTGGGTAACCATCTGGGGACAAGTGACAATCCAACAGTGTGGTTCATGATAAACTCGGCTGCAGAGTCAATCCATAAAAAAGTGAAGGTACTGGACTTCAGGAGGGCTGACTTTGTCAAAATGGGAGAGTGCCTCAGAAAAGCACTAGCAAACAGGCAAGAAGGAGGGGTGAAGCAAAAATGGGGAAACATCAAAACTGCCATCACAGAGGCAACAAGCCTTTGTGTGAAGCAAATAAAGAATTCAAAATGAAAGAAAAAAACACTATGGTTCTCAAAAGAGGTGGCGGGGAAGGTTAGGGGAAAAAAAGATAGCATTTAGGAAGTATAAGGAAACACAGAAGGAGCAGGACAGAGAAATGAACCAGTTAAAGCAGAAGGAAGTGGGGAAGGCAGTCAGAATACCAAAGGCCCAAACTGAGGAAAAGATAGCCAACTCACTTAAGAAGAGGGATAAAACCTTTTATAGGTACATTAGGGAACGAAGAAAGACAAAGGGAGGGATAGTGAGGCTGTATGAAGGGGACGTTGGGTGGGCAGAGAGGAGCAGTGAAAAAGCAGGGATACTGAATGAATACTTCTGCTCAGTATTCACAAAAGAAGAGGAGGGGGAGGTACCTAATCCAATCAATAGCAGCACTCTGGATGGGGGTTGATCCCAGTTCTTTCACAGAAGAAAGGGTTCAGAAAGAACTCCTAAAACTGAAGGTGGACAAAACAATGGGGCCTGACGGGATTCACCCCAGAATTCTAAAAGAACTAAGAGGAGAACTAGTGACACCACTGACTACCCTTTTTAACAAATCATGGGAGGATGGTGTGGTACCTGAGGACTGGAGGAGGGCAGATGTGATTCCCCTTCACAGAAGTGGGAGCAAGACAGAGGCAGGAACTATAGACCTGTCAGTTTAACTTCTGTGGTAAGGAAAATGATGGAATCACTTCTGAAGAAAAGAATTGTTGAGTACCAAGAGGCCAGTGGGGCACAGGACCCAAGGCAGCATGGATTCACAGTGGGAAGGTCATGTCAGATGAATCTAATCAATTTCTTTGACTGGGTGACCAAAGTAGTAGACCAGGAAGGGGCTGTGGACATGGCCTACTTTGACTTTAGCAAGGCATTTGACTCAGTCCCACACAAAAGATTAATAAACAAATTAACCAGCCTGGAAGTGGGTCCCAGGTCAGTAGCCTGTGTAAAACATTGGCTGGACAACAGAACACAGAAGGTAATAGTAAACAGAGTTCACTCTGAAGAAAGGAGGGTTACTAGTGGGGTACCGCAGGGTTCACTACTGGGACCGGTTCTTTTTAATGTCTTTATAAGTGACATTGCAGAGGGACTAGAAGAAACAGTAAGCCTCTTTCAGATGACACAAAGATCTGCAACAGGGTTGATGCACAAGGGGGGAGTGGAAAGGATGAGAAGGGACTTTAAGGTTGGAGGAATGGTCAGAAGTATGGCAGCTTGACTTCAATGCAAAGAAGTGCGAAGTAATGCACCTGGGAAACAAAAACCCAGGGGAAGAGTACACAATGGGGGTAGTGACAACAACAAAAATGGAAAGGGACCTGGGGATAATCATATCAGATGACCTAAAGGTTATCAAGCAATGTGAGAAGGCAGTAGGGATGGCTGAGGGATACTGGAATGTATAGGGAGAGGCATCACCAGCAGAAAACAGGAAGTTGTTATCCCTCTGTACAGACAGTTGGCAAGACCCCATCTGGAGTACTGCGACCAGTTCTGGAGACCCCATCTCCACAAGGACATAGACAGGATGGAGGCAGTCCAGAGGAGGGCAACTAAAATGGTGCAAGGTCTGCATGAGAAGTCATACGAGGAGAGACTAAAGGAGCTTAACATGTATACCCTTGAGGAAAGGAGAGAGAGGGGGGACATGATAGAAACTTTTAAGTACCTCAATGGAATCAACAAAGTCCAAAAGGTAGCATCTTTCAGAAAAAGAGATGTGCAAGAACAAGGGGCCACAATTTGAAGATAGAGGGGGATGGCTCAGGGGCAATGTGAGGAAGTATTTTTTCGCAGAAAGGGTGGTGGACGCATGGAATGGCCTTCCTGAGGAGGTTGTGGTGTCAAAAATAGTGGGGGAATTCAAGAATGCATGGGACAGACATAAGGCAATTCTTGTTGGGGGTAGGAAGAAATAGGCTGTTGGTTAACTAGGATCTACTGCTTATCCAGTAGGTAGGAAAATGGGCATACTAGGTGGGCCAAGCTGTCCTTATCTGCCATCATAGTCTATGTTTCTATGTTTCTATCCCATGCCTGTTTGAAGCCCTATACTGTATTCATATCCACCAGTTCCTGAGGTAGGCCGTTCCTTGCATCCACCACCCTTTCTGTGAAAAAGAACTTTCTCACATTACCCCTTAATTGGCCTCCCTCTAATCTCATGCTGTGTCCTCTTGTCCTGCTATTTTTCTTACACTGAAACATGTTAGGCTCTTTCTCCTTGTTAATGCCCTTAAGATGCTTAAACGTTTAGCGCATATCACCTCTCTCCCTCCTTTGCTCTAGGGTATACATATTGAGCTCCATTAATCTGTCCACATATGTTTTCTGATGCAGTCCCTGCACCATTTTGGTTGCCCTTCTCTGGACTACCTCCATTTTGTTAATGTGCTTGTGCAGGTGCAGCCTCCAGTACTGCACTCAGTACTCCAGATGGGGCCTAACCAGTGTCTTGTAAAGAGGGATTATTACCTTCCTCTTATGACTGTGATACCCCTACTAATACACCCCAACATCCCTCTAGCCTTACCTACTGCTTTAGTAGTCTGCTTGAATGATTTCAGGTCATCTGTGATAATGATGCCCAAGTCTTTTTCTTCCCTTGTGGTTGCCAGCAACTCCCCTCCTAATCTATAGATGGCTTCAGGGTTTCTCTTCCCCATGTTCATGATCTTGCACTTCTTTGTGTTAAACCCCAGTTGCCACTCTTCAGACCATTTTGCCAGTTTATCCAGATCTCTTCTCATTCTGCCCACCCCATCTGGATCATCTACTTGCATACTTGCATACTGTGTGACCCTGAGCAAGTCACTTAACTTCCCTGTGCTCCCAGGTTGCACCTGTAAACAAGCTTTCAGTTTAGTGTGTCTCACCTGGTTAAACAATTGAAAAAAAAAACAAAAAAAAACAGGCAAACCTTACCTTCTAGTCCATCTGCAATGTCACTGATGAAGATACTGAAGAGGACTGGCCCCAGAACTGATCCCTGAGGTACCACATTTGTGACTTGCATCTCTTCTGACTGTATTCTGTTTACCACCACTCTCTGTTTTCTGCCCGCCAACCAGTTTGCCACCCAGTTGACCAACTTCTGACCCACCCCGAGCCTCCCCAGCTTATTAATCTTCTACGTGGAACAGTATCGAAAGCTTTGCTGAAGTCAAGGTAGGCAACATCACCTGCAACCCTTGGTCTACCACTCTGGTTACCCAGTCAAAGAAATCTAGGAGATTAGTTTGACAGGACCTTCCTGTTGTAAACCCATGCTGTCTTGGATCCTGTGCTCCTATGGATTCCAGGTGTTGCACTATCCTTTCCTTAGGAAGTGACTCCATAATCTTGCCCACTACTACAGTAAGACTGACTGGTCTGTAGTTCCCTGCCTCCTCCCTGCTGCCACTCTTGTGGAGCGGGATCACATGAGCCCTTCTCTAGTCTTCTGGGACCTCTTCTGTGCTCAGAGACTCATTAAACAGTTCTGCTAATGGCTCTGCTAGTTCCACCCTTAGCTCCTTTAGTACCCTGGGATGTATGCCATCAGGTCCCATTGCCTTGTCCACCCTGAGCTTAGCGAGCTCTTGCAGGACCCTTTCTACTGTGAAGGGACTTGTGCACACCTCCCTACCCTCTGTGTCCATGGTGCTGAGCTGTGGGCCCTGCTCTGCCTACTCCTCAGTAAATACTAAGCAGAAGTATCTATTTGGATAGATGCTTTTCCTTGCTCCTCCTCCACATACTCCCCCTTATCCCCATTGATCTTAGCAATACCCCCTCTGCACTTTCTCCTTTCACTAATGTATCTATAGAAAGTCTTGTCCCCTTGTTTTACTGTTTGTGCTAGTGTTTCCTTGGTTTGGGCCTTTGCCTGCCTTACTGCCTTCTCTATTTCCCTCAGGGAAGTTTGGTATGCCTCCCTATCTTTGTCCCGCTGCATTGCCTTATATTTCCTGAAGTTCAACCTTTTGGTTTTGAACTTTTCTGCTACTGTTTTTGAGAACCAAAGTGGTTTCCTCCTTCTTTTGCTCTTGCTTTTCTCCTTAACACAATGGGATGTTGCTTCAAGTATTGCATCCTTAATGCTTGCCCACTTTGCCTGTACCCTCTCTCCTGCATTTCTTCTTTGCCAGGGCTAGCTTAACTCTGTTGGCTATCTTATCAAAGTCAGCTCCTCTGAAGTCACATATTTTTGCCTTGAAATGGGACGATTTAGTTGTAGTGGCCAAATTGAACCATACCATGTGATGGTCACTGGCCCCCAGGTGGCCTTCTACTTGGAGATCTGTGATCCCTTCCCAGTTAGTTAGTACTAGATACAGGATAGCCCTGTCTCTTGTGGGTTGTTGTACCAATTGTTTGAGGCCCTCCCCCTGCAGGGAATCCATTATGTGTCTAGTTCTAGTGGCTGGTATTGATCAATCTGTATCTGGCATGTTGAAGTCTCCCATTATCAGAACCTCCCCTTTAGCTGTCATGTTTTGTATATCTTCTAATAGTAATGTGTCTATGTCCTACCCCTGGTCTGGAAGCTTGTAGACAACCCTGGCTGTCCCATTTCCTGTTTCCAGGGTGACCCACAGTTCTTCTGGCTCCTTATGTGTATTCCGAATTTCTGTAGCTTTGATATTTTCATTGACATAAAAGCCACTCCCCCTTTTTGGCACCTTGGTCTCTCTTCTGAATAGTACATATGGGTACTGAAGTCTCCTAAGTGCGGTTACTAGTGAACAATGCCTCGTTAATGGCTACTATGTCCTGTTTAGCCTCTGTCATTGTTGCCTCCAGGTCTGGGATCTTGGCTCCCAGACTGCGGGCATTTCTGTACATGATTTTCCATTGGCTAGATTTCGGTGCATTAGTTGTGGGATGAGGTCTGGCTTTTCACCTGTGCATTGTATAGGAAGCCAGACCTTTTTCCTTACCTGGTGATGTAAATGAACTACAAACATGCTGAACTTCTGTTTGATCACTAACTGGGGGGTAGGGATGTTCTTCCCATTCAATGTATCAGATGCTGCACCCCTCTCTCCATTTGCTAGTTTAAGTATTCTGCAAAGACATCAAACTTCTGCCCCAATGCACTGACTCCCTCCTTAGTCAGATGCAGTCCATCGAATTTAAAGAACTTTCACCCCCAAAACTGTTGCCAGTTACCTACAAAGTTGTGTCCTTTTTCCTGGCACCAGCCCTTGAGCCACATATTTAGCTCCCCTATTTCCCCTTCTCTGACCTTCCGTCCATCTGCCCCCCTCTCCCAGACCAGCAGGATCTCAGAGAAGGAGATGCCAGATGAAATGGATGATAGTTTGTCTCTCAGCCTAGTCAGGAGTTCCTTGGCCTCCACAACTGACCAGCTGGCGAGATCATTAGTCCCTATGTATACCAGGAAGTCAATGTTTTCTCCTGCTTCCTGCATGATTTTTGCAATGCGGTCTTTGTCTCTCCACATTGATGCACCTGGGAGACATCTGACCATTGCCCCCAGCCAGAGGTAGGTATCAACTCCCCGAATCATGGAGTCTCCTATGATCAGAAGTGTTTTGGATTTCCTTTTTGCTTTTTTTGTTTTGGTTCCTGTTTTGTTCTAGTTTTGTTGTGCTAGCGCCTGTGCTGCAGTGTCCTGCTCTACAGCATCCTCTGCCCCTTTGTTTGATTTCAAGATAGAGGCAGATACCTGTTTGTCATTTTTATATGGTTTGTGGAGGTGATATGGTGGTGAGCATTGAGTGATGGGGCACCCGATTTGCCTCTCCTAACCACCTGCCAACCTCCTGGACCAACTACCCTCTGCAATATCTTCAAGAGATAATTTGAAATGTAGAGATGGTGAGTAACAGACCTTATTTTAGGTTTAGGGTGATTACAGTTAAGGAAGCTAAAAAAGAATTGAAATGTTTGAAGGTAAATAAGGTGGGTGGAGTGGATGGCATGGAGGTAAGAAATTTGAAGCTGGGAGCAGATATTGTGGCACCAACAATAACATACTTATTAAATTTGAACTTGTGTTACTCCATATTTCCTGAGGCCTGAAAGATAGGGAAAATATTTCCCATTTTTAAGGTGGGGGTCCTCTGATGCCCTCAAACTACAGACCTATAACCCTGTTCCCAATATCGTCAAAAATTAATTATGGAAATGCTTGTATACAGGCAATTCTATTAATATTTGAAGCAGCATGATCTATTAACAGATAGTAAATATGTTTTTTGGGTGGGGAGGACCATGGCCATTACCTTAGTGGATTTTAATAGCTTAGTGACAACACTTATGGATGCAAGTACAAATACTGGGACTGTGTTCATGGACCTTGGTAAAACCTTTGATTTAGTTGATCATTGGATGCTGTTACAGAGATTATATGCAATAGGTGTCCCATGCTGAATCATTACTCTGGTTCAAGTCTTATTTGGTAAAAAGAAAACAGTGTGTGTCACAAGGACCCATAATATCAACACTGAGAGCAGTTAGAAGAGGAGGCCCTCAGGGCTCTATTTTGTGCCCTTTGCTTTTAAATATATATGTTAATGAATTGCCAAAGTATTGGTTAACAGTGAGGTCTGTCTGTATGCAGATGACACTGTTTTGGTGACGTCTGCTGACAGATGCACCTCTCTGGAACAAAAACTCCAAGATCATTGATCTAAAATGGAAACATGGTTTGTAGATTTAGGTTTCTTGTTGAACAACAAGAAAACACAATGTATTCATTTTTTGACTGGTACAAGGGATGCACAGGACAGGAATTTAAACATTAAATGTAATAATGGGCTACAGGTAACAAATGTAATATGCCATAAATATGTGGAGGTCCTAGTTGATAGGAAGTTATCCTATAGAGAACATATAGAATCAGTGGTGAAGAAAACTAATCAGAGGCTTGGGGCCTTAAGGAAACTCTGTACTTATCCTACAAAAAATGCTAGACTGAAAGAAAATAGACCAAATATATTCCAAACTGTCTAGATTTGTAAACCTTAGCAAATTTGGTACTCATCATTGCAAGGCTTATCAGGTCTTAAATTGTCTTGGGCAGGAAGAAAAGAGACAATATAACTGGTTGCCTTGGTCTTTTAGATTACTGAAATCAAAGGTTATTTATCGTTTGCATTGCTTGATGAAATTTGAGCCACTAAGTGACAAGAAGTACAATTTTAGGTTAAATGCCCTAAACTTGCCCTATCCATGGGTTTATAATATGTTTGGTAAAGCCTTGTTACAAGTCAGCTTGACTGAGTCCTGGAATGAGGTACTAATAGAATTAAAAGTTAAAAAACTCTATAAACGAGTTCCAGACTGCTTTATGGAAATCTTTAGAAAAAATTGTAATTGCTATACTTGAGATTAATGGTACACTGACTGTGCACTGTTTTATATTGTTTTTACATTGTTTTATGTACGTTTTTATATTATGTGTCATGTATATTTTATAGGGTATTCTTTGCAAATAAGGATTTCATCCCTAAATGTATGTACCTGTATAATAATAAATGTTATCATCATCATCACCAATGATGCCATATGTTGTTTTTTTGCATTATATATTTATTGATTTTGTAAGCAAAACTTACAAACATTCTCCCTCTGAGGAATAACAACATTATAATAATCCAAAACTACAATGTTCATATGGATAATGTAAAAAGACACCCCCCACATAAGTTACATCATTGGGAGGGAAGCCATATACACCATATATAACAGTTAAATGCTTAAAGATGGCATACAGCAAGAGAGCTCTGTGGGGACAGATTACTAAGAAAAATTAAAAAAACATGTATTCCATTTTACCATCATGGACTACAGCCTTTTCATAGTCCCCCACAGAACAACTATGCATACACACTTCAAAACATAGTCATTCCCAAAAGAGTTACATTTTAAAGGAACAGATTTTAGAATAAAAAAACACTATTAACATATTCCGCCACTAATCTAAGTAATACAATTTATAAGAAAAAGGCATTAAGAATCTCAGAAGGAACCACTTAAAGCCCCTTCCCCCCTTTAACAGATGGTCCACTGTAAAGTCCATATCTGGCAGTTATGCTCAAGTCAGGGGAGCAATATAACTAAAGTACAGTTTAACCAGATGCCAGCAAGCATATAGAGAGTTCTTCTGCCACCATAACTTGTGACCCAAATGGGGAGGGCTGGAGCTATGGGCACCATATTGTAAATGATTGTGTGGCATGGAATAATGCATAACCAGATTAAAATAACAGTTCCAGTGCAACTCAACTCAAAGGTACAGAAACAAAGGGCAAAACTACTTCTGACGGCACTTCCTGTGCTAGTCGTATGAGTTTCACACCACTCAACAAATATTTAGCCCTTGGGCCCCAGACTCCATACATAAGTACAGATCACAGTAGGGAAAGTCCATGAAACAAATAGAATGTGGCTTACAATTTCAGACGTAAACAAAATCCCTCACAGACATAATCCAAACAGAGTCTTCATCCCATATCATCAGAGTTCCTCATCAGCCGCAGTGTCTAGTTCTTGTTTGAGTTCTTGAACTAGTTTCTGTGCATTCCTAGGATTATTAAACAAATAGGTATTCCCCTGCCATACCATCTGCAGCTTTGCCAGCAAAAACAGTTGATGTTGTATTTTATGTTGGCATAGCATTCCTCTGATCTTATAATATGCTCTTCTCTGAACTCGAGTGCTATATGCCAGATTATGGAAAACAGACACACCTGAGTCCCCATATTAAAAGAATGCTGCCTCCGAGCTAGCAGGAGTGCCCTATCAAGGTCCCCCACTCCAGAGCAGAAGATCACAAATGTGTGGTGAAGAACAGTTCACCAAGGCCCTCCTGGGGATAAATTCATGGGCCTTGTCAATAGATAAAAACCCATCTTCCTCAGATAGCCCCAATAACTGCAGCAATAAAGTGTGGGCAACTTCCAAGGGATCATCACCTTCAGTCTTTTCAAGTAGTCCCACTAATCGGAGATTACATTCCCGAACCTGATTTTTGAGGCATTCCAATCTCTGATGGATTAAGGCATCCTCCCAGACGAGGCTCACTGTAGCATCCTGCTGTTTACAACAGAAGGCCTCCATCTTCTGTACGGGGTCGTCAAGCTTGTCCACCCTGATTTCTAGGTTAGCAACCCAGGGCATGAAGGAATACATTGTTTTATTCAGGTCCTGCACTGTATGGACCAGCTGGCTGAGGGTAGCAATTACTTAATGAAGTGTAACTTCTCTGTAATCATCACCCAAAACAGCTGCTGTGGGTGTTGCTTCCTGCTGGGGTGGCCTGGCATCTCTTTGCTGAGTAGACTTAGGCCGAAAGAAATCATTGGCAGCCAGTTACACTGTGGTGTTTGCCCATTGCAAATATGCAGGTTTCTCCTCCAAATCACTATAGCAATTAGAATATGAAATTACCTCTCAAAATTTTAACTCCTTCCTGCAGTCAGGGTGGGTACCTCATGACTGGAGGACGGCCCATATCATGCCTATACATGATGGTGGCTTGCAGGAGGAGCCAGGAAACTATAGGCCAGTTAGCCTGACGTTGGTAGTGGGCAAAGTGATAGAGGTCATTTTGAAGGAGAGGCTGGAGGGGGTTCTGAAGGCATGGGTTCACCTAGATGATCACCAGCATGGCTTTGTTAAGGGCAGATTGTGTCAGACCAACCTGGTGGAGTTCTATGAAGGGGTGACGAGTGTGCTGGATCAGGGCAGGGCAGTGGATGTCCTCTTTCTGGACTTCAGCAGGGCATTTGTCTCAGTGCCACATCCCGGGCTACTAGGGACGTTGGAGGATATGGGGTGGGGCAGATGGTCAGGTGGATAGGAAACTGGCTAGCGGGGCATGTGCAGAAAGTGAGGGTGAGGGGAGGTCTCGTCCTCTAGAAGGGTCCTTAGTGGGGTCCCTCAGGGGTCAGTACTGGGCCCACTCCTGTTTAACGCCTATATCTCAGACATCAGAAGTGGTATCAGGAGCAGGATGAGCCTCTTTGCCAATTACTCAAAGCTGTGGGTGGTGGTGGAAGGGGAGGAGGGGAAGTTGGCTCTCCAGGAGGACCTAGAGACTCTGGGGAGGTGGTCAAGAGCATGGAAGCTAAAGTTTAATGCTGGGAATTGCAGGATTCTACAACTGGGGGCCAAAAACCCAGCTCATGAATACACCCTTGAGGAGGGAGGCACTGTAGGTTTCTAGGGGGGGAGAAGGACCTTGGGGGGGTGGTGAATGCCAAAATGAATAGCTCAGAGTGGTGTAGAAGGGCTGTGGCCCAAGCAAATAAAATGCTGTGGTGCATAGCCAGGGGGATAACCTCAAGGAGTAGAGAGGTGCTCCCTTCGCTGTACAATTGCCTGGTTAGACCACACCTTCAATACTGCATGCAGTTTTGGCATCCCTACTTAAAGAGGGACATTGCTCTTCTGGAGTGGGTCCAGATGAGGGTGACCAGGATGATACTGGGACTAGGGGGAAGGTCCTATAAGGAGAGGCTGGAGGAGCTCAACCTGTACTCTTTGGAGGAGAGAAGGAACAGGGGGATATGATAGAGGTCTTCAGATATCTCAAAGGAATTAATAGGGTAAGCCACCGTAGAAACTCGTTTCCTGCTTCACATTTCTCTGAATGTTAGATTGGACTAGAAATGAAAAGTTCATTGAGTTCTGTGGTGACAGTTGATATTTTTTTGAATGGGAGCACAAGCGCACTGAAGTCAATATGTGAAAGTGAAGCGGAGTGTGAAGCGGGATCCCCGATGAAGGATTGCTGTCGAATGTGTGGCGGGATTTTAAACCCATGGCTCGTACTTTACTCTTTTTTGCTGTCACTGCAGGTTAGATTTGTTTTTTAAATGTTTTAATTCTTTTAAATATTCCCTGTATTTGGGTTTGATTGCAGTGTGCTGTGGCGAGGGGGGGGGTTGTTGCTGGTCAGCCAGTACAGGTTGTGCGTGATGTTTTCACGTATGTGAAATAGTGTTTGCAGTCTGAAAGGTTATTGATCTTTTGGTGTTGTGAGGTCCATCAAGACAGAAAAGTGCCGGTTGCTATAAATATATCCTGATAAGGACATGGCTGAAAATGGGTTTCAGCCAATCAGGACTCTGGACTGTGATTGCCCATTTTATAATTCTCAATTAATCCATGGCCACATTGGAATTAATGCATGGTGTCATTCTTCCAATAATCACTGTGACTTTCTATTCCCCATGCTAGTGCTTTCAGTGCCAAGAGTAGCCAGAGACGCCAGCCACCCTCTGTTCTCCATAATTCTATCACCGTTTTTGGCATCTGTCCATGCTGACTTAAACTGTTGCAGTTCCCCGAGTCAACACTGCACCTGTATGTAGCATGCTCTTCTGTCCACCTTAGTGTATGTTAAGCAGCAGTGGTTGGTGCAAATCATTCCCGGCATGTCTGCAATAGGCATTGCATTGCCACATAGTCAGTGCTTACAGTGTTCACAAGCTACCCTGCCACAGTGCAAAACAGGTAGCAGACATGGTGTGGCAATGAATCCATAACATGCTGCAACTGTTGTATTATGTATTGTACTTACCCTGTACTGTCTTGCTGTTGACATCGGCAGCACCACAATGTCCGTTCCTTTGCCTTTGGCAGACGGCTGTGTCTGCAAATTGTGTCCTTGTCCCTCAGATCGTCCAATGTCACATTAAAGTGGCTGATCCCATATGCCCTATGCTCGAGTGTTATTTGTTCCCATAGCATGGTTCTCGGGGCAGCACTGCCCCCAGGCCAGCATCCTTTAGCTCCTCCTCCTGCTTACTCCTATTGATGGATTTCACCCACTGGCAGCGCTGTCCCCAGGGCAGCACCCTTGTGCTCCACCTCCCACCTATCCCTATTAGTGGTTTCCATCCCCTACCCCCAGGGCAGCAACCTATAGCTGTTACTTCCCAGAAATCTGATTGCTGCAAGTCTGAGGAATTCAGGGTTTTAAGTGTAGATGAGAATGTTATGGAAATGCTCCCCCCAGCAATGTGCATTGCTTGTCTTTGAATTTTGGTGGCACAAGGTGTATGTCTGCCTGTATCCAAAAGAGCCAGACTTCAAGGGTTCGGATCTTAACCAGGGACATTTTTTTGTGCTTTGTGTCAAACTCAGTTGTGGGCATTTAATCATATAAGTGTCACAAATCATTACCTTTTTTTAATATTGCTAAATTAAGACAGACGTAAGCAAGAGAATATATTTTATTTATAAATTGTAATAAATGGAGTAGTGCCATGAGTGCCATGATGATTGGTTACTGGTGCTGCCCTGGGGCAGTGCCATGATGGTTGTTTCTGTTGGCTGCCCCTAGGGCAGTGCTCCTGAATGCCCCTAGGCAGCACCTGTGTAATTGGTTCCCATGGACTGCCCCTGGGGCAGTGTTCTTGCTGCCCAGAGCAGTGTCCTCCCTGCCCCTGGGGCAGTGCCTGTGTGATTGGTTCCCATGGGCTACTCCTGGGGCAGTGCCTGTGTAACTGGTTCCTGTAGGATGCCCCTGTGGCAATGTCCTCACTGCCCCTTGGGCAGTGCCTGTGTAACTGGTTTCCATGGGCTGCCCCTGGGCAGCCCATGGGAACCAATTACACAGGCAATTCCCCAGCGGCAGCCCATGGGAACCAACTACACAGGCATTGCCCCAGGGGCAGCCCATGGGAACCAACTACACAGGCACTGCCCCAGGGACAGCAAGAACATTGCCCCAGGGCAGCCCATGGGAACCAATTAAACAGGTGCTGCCCCAGGGGCAGCCAACAGAAACCAACCATCAAACTGTATAGTTGAGCATCCCAGTAAACGACCATCAAAGATCGTAAGCTAGGTCTGCAGTTATTTATTGTAACATATAAGTTAAACAGTTAGACTCCCGGCAGCAACACATAGATGTGACGCCTGCATGTTGCTGCAGGAGTGCTGGCTGTTTTATGGCTTTTGTATGTTACAATAAATAGCTTTTAATGAGACCTAGCTTACAGGTCTTTTTATGGTTGTTTACTAGGATACCCAACTATACAGTTTGATGTTTTGCCTTTTCTGTTGTGGCTCCAGTGTTGTTCATCAATAGTCACCTTTTTCTCTTCCAAAAACCAACCATCATGGCACTACCCCATTTATTACAATTTATAAATAAAATATATTCTGTCATTTACATCTGTCTTAATTTAGCAATATTACAAAAAAGTAATGATTTGTGACACTTACATGATTAAATGCTCACAACTGAGTTTGACACAAAGCACATAAAAAGTCCCTGGCTAAGATTTGAACCCTTGAAGTCTGGCTCTTTTGGATGCAGACAGACATACATACACCTTGAGCCACCAAAATTCAAAGAGAAGCAGTGCACATTGCTGGGGTGAGCATTTCCATAACATTCTCATCTACACTTAAAACCTTGAAGTCCTCAGACTTGCAACAATCAGATTTGTGGGAAGGAACAGCTACGGGTTGCTGCCCTGGGGGCAGGGGATGAAATCCACCAATAGGGATCGGTGGAAGGTGGAACACGAGGGTGCTGCCCTGGGGGTAGTGCTGCTAGTGGGCAAAATCCATCAATAGGAGTAAGCTGGAGGAGGAGCTAAAGGGTGCTGCACCAGGGGCAGTGCTGCCCTGAGAACCATGCTATGAGAACAAATCACACTTGAGCACATTCAATCGGAAGTATGGATTAGAAGCATGTGGCACACTCCATTCCGTAAACTTAGGAATTGTGGTAAATTTACTTCGTGAACAAGGAGGACAACTTAAAACAGGAAACAAAAAGGTAAAATTCCCTACATTTCTGGCACACATTGTTATGTAATTTCGATCTTCTTCATAGACTGATGTATTGTACTGCACTACTCCGATGGACCACAGATAGGGAATAAAATGTCCGACCACAACACAGACAGGAACTGAAATGTCTGAGCGTAACAATTACAACACTAAACACTTTGACTGGTACAGTGTACAAACAAGCCTGTAATATGGGGAAGATGAAAAATGAGTAAGGGAGCTGAACACTTTTTTTTCCCGATGTTACAAGTGAATTAACCCACTCCACAGTGCACTGGTCTACTTGGGAATTAATCCACGGCTGGGTGGTTGGAATCACTCAGCCACATCCTCCTAGCTGTAGATTAATTCCCAAGTAGACCCACACTCTGTCATGGGTTAATCCTTACGAAACCAGAAGTACCAGTAAGTGGCACTTCTTGTCCACCTGTATAAAAGCCCCACACTTCACAAGCATCCAGTGACCATAGAGCAGGATTTCTGACAGCTGAGCTATGGCTGGTGATTTCAATCAGTCAATCAATCAATCAAAATCTTTATTTATCCGGGTGGGCACAATTGAGCAGGGCTCATTTGCAAGATGGACCTGGTCATACAAAAATCATAGTACAGTAACATGGTAAAACATAATGCAATATTATACAAAGAAGAAAAATATACATATGTACATCAACATTTGAGTGAGAGGGCCTTTACAACAGGTAGGCTCATAACTGGGTACAGCTGGAATGTTCACTTAAAAGGAGACAGAAAGGCAAGAAGAGGGATACCAGCTTAGGAAGAAATGATGGTGTTGGAATAGTTAACTGGCATACTTCAGGGAAGGGGGTGGGACTTGGCCATGGCTAAAGAGAGTCAGAGAAGCCAGTATTTTGGTAAGGAGAGAGAGGCAGGAGCAGAGGCAGGGCAGGAGGCAGGATGGGCAGGAGGAAAACTGGAAAATAGATGAGCTAGCGATGTGGGAAACATTTGCAGGATTGCTTCACGGAGCGGTCATAGAGCAACTTGAAAATATTCAGGCTAAAAGGACAGCTCAGCTTCAAGTTTTTTTGCATATTGTTCCACAAGGAAGGCAACAAAAAACTTATGGATGCTCTACTGAAATGAGATTTGAAGTCCAGCCCACCGCAGTGTACAAGGAGCAATGGTGTGTGGAAAGTGGAAGGCCCTTTATGAACCTGATTGCTCTGTGGTATAGGGTGTCCAACTTAGCCAGGGCAGAGTCAGTGCAATGGTTATAGAGAAGGTCCACCTATAGAGCATGTGTATGTTGTTTCTAAGACTTTTTAGTACATCTATTTGTGTTAAAAATGCAAAAAACTTCAAAAAATGTTATTTGTCTATCTGTGGGACTCTCTAGCCCTTAGCAAAGCCTGCTACTAAATAAACTGCACACATGGATTGTGGAGGTGCAGCCCACTTCTCCGCCATTAGAAAGACCAGTAAACATTTCGGGAGTTGAAAGTGGAGATATAAACTCCTTTTAAACTTGTAAGCACCTAGAAAGATGTTTTTGGGGGCATTTTCACTTTAAGTACTTCAGAGAATATTAAACACGGGAAGCCAGAAGTACCAGTGAGCGGCATTTCTGGTCTGCCTCTATAAAAGTCCCACACTTTGTGAGCATCAGCAAGTATGCAGCAGAGGCAAGGCATCGGCAGAGGTAAGCATGTCTGATGGTGTCTAATGAGGAAGAAAGGGAAGAGGCCACTCCCCTTTAACTAACTACTCTATTTGTTTCTCTTTCACACTTATCAGTAAGTACCTGCTATAGTACAAATGGAATGGACAGGTGATATACTAAAGTTGTTATGTGTGGTGGGGTCCATTAACAGATGCATAAAATGTCTTACGTATGGTGAGAAAACTATCTCAGACCCACCAAAAAACTACACGTGCATGACATGTCAGGCATATTTTGAGTTACAAATCAATTCAAAGAATAACTGCTCACCCTTGCTCATTCACAAACTACAAATGGGATTAAAAACAAGGGGTGCTTCTGTGGATGGCTTACTTAAACACAAAACAACAAGTCAGAGCACACCCTGACTCCCCCCTCCCCAAATGCAGCAACAAACACACACTTTCAATCTAAATTGTCAACTTACTGTTGTGGTTACAAAAGGAATGGGGGTCTCTTAGTATTCACCTCAGAGCCCTGATGTGAAGTCACCCAGCTACCAGCTTTGAGATGGACCTCCCATTAGAAAGCCCAGTAAACATTGTTGGGAGTTGAAAGTGGAGATATAAACTCCTTTTAAACTTGTAAGCACCTAGCAAGGTGTTTTCAGAGGCATTTTCGTGTGCAGCAGAGGCAAGGCAGCAGCAGAGGCAAACATGTCTGATGGTGTCTAATGGTGGAGAAAGGGAAGAGGCCACTCCCCTTTCACTTGCTACTCTATTTGTTTCTCTTTCACACCTGTCAGTAAGTACCTGCTATAGTACAAATGGATTCTACAGGTGATACACTAAAGTTGTTATGTGTGGTGGGGTCCATTAACAGATGCCTGTCTTATGTATGGTGAGAAAGCTACCTCAGACCCACCAAAAAACTACATTTGCATGACATGTCAGGCATATTTTGAGTTACAGACTGAATTAGACCAAGTTAGGGACAAATATAAGAATGTGATTAAATTAAAAAAAAAGACTCCTTTGTTAAAGAACTGGTCAGTGAGAATGCACTGAATGAGGGTATCAAGGCTACAGCTCATAATACATTGGGCAGGAAAAGAGTAAGGAAGGATGAGAAAGTGCAGCAGTTTAGTTTGAATAAAAAAAACAAACATGGAAGGAAGGAATCTGAGGCATCATCAGATGGTGAATGGACACTGGTACAACACACTAATAAAAAAAAACAAAAAGGGATGCAGGACTGAAATCTGTGGCGATTCATCCATTGAACTAACAAATATATTTGAACATCTGAAGCAAGAACCTCGAACCCTTCCAACTGATGAATATACTGGCCCTAGCCAAACGTCTCAGCCACCTCAACAGTATGTAATTGTGGGGGGCTTCATTATCAGGAACTGTGCCACTACTGCGTGTAACCCAGACAAGGCCAACAGAATGCTGTCTTGTTTCACTGGGGCTGCAGTAAATGATTTCAAAGTGAAGATAAATGATATCCTAAGAAACTGTGGTGATGCCCCTGATGTAACCTAACACAGAGGGTTGAATGATGTGGGTTATAACAATGAGAAAGATTAATGCTTTAAAATAATAGAAATTGGTGAAGATATAAGGAGAGGTGGGAATGTTACAGTGCCTGGCATGTTACCAACTGAAAGAGGGTCATGCTAACAATAAGTAAATAAATAAATACATGTTTAAGTAACTGGTGCTTCAAGGAAGGATTTCAATGTATTGATACATGGCAGCATTTTTTGTCAATAAGTACCATCTATTTTGCCCTGATGGTCTACGTCCCAGAAAACAAGGAGTAGAGATCCTGAGAAATCTAGTAAAAGTTTATATGTCTGATAGCCATTTAAACTACCCAAGAATGGTGAGGGGAGTAAACATGAAGAAAATCCTACAACACTCCCAAATAGTGGGCACAGGAATAAATGAATGGTATTAAATAGGACTAACTTCAGGTGTTATTCAAGTAATGCCAGAAACTTCAACAATAAAAAGGAGGAATTAGAGGCATTACTATTATTTATTTATTTATAAAATTTTGGTGACCGGGTAAGCCCATTGGGCCCCAGATGTTCCTTTTTCAGGGGCAACCCGGGATTACATAACATAGAATAAATCACAGTGCAGTAAATGAAGAAAATACAGTATGTTACAAGTTATACAGTGGAGTACAGTCAGCTGGTTACATATGCTGAGATCAGCATACAGCAGTGCATATGTATTGACACTAAAATAAAGAGGAGGGCATGAACCACAATTGCAGAGACAGCTTGCGCACAGCAGGTAGTAACGGACTGTGAGGATTAGTTGTCCATGTGGTGGACCCATGTCTCTAGCAGCCACATTTGAGGGTAGCCTATGAGAAGGATATATATGTGTTATTAATCACTGATATATAATGATCACCAGACAAAGACTGTGGAAAAGATGTTGAGGGTCATAATCTCTTTTGAAGAGATAGGCTCCAAAAAAAGGAGGTGAAATTGCTAAATTCTTGTCAAACAGGCTTATGGGTTCTGATATTTCACATAAGATACAGTAAAAGATGAAATACTGATGCTGAGACCCGTTGGCTCAAAACTGGTACTAAGGATACTGAACAAAAGATTTTGGAGTTATGTTATAGACCACTGGGCAAAAGCAACAAAATTAATCAAAAAATTATAAATGAGGTGGAAAAAGCCTATGAGATGCAGAGATACTCCTTGTCAGGAACTTTAACTATGCAGACATTAACTGGGTTAATAGGCAGGCAACATCAAATCAAACTTTCTAAGAATGGAGAGCAAACTAAACCTAGCACAAAATCAAAAAGTGCACACTGGGGTGGTGGTGCTCACAATATTATTTAAGTATTTAAAAACCACGGGAAAATCAGGCACTTCACTTGCATCACATATACAGGACCCACAGCTCAAATTCATTTAAAACATTTATTTAAAATAACAGACTACCCACAGTGTGAACACTGTGCGTACTTTATGTGTTTTGGATTCAAAAAAATCCTTTATCAAAGGCTGATGCACTGTTTGACAAAAACACAATAAGTACTTAATGAATAACTAAACCCTTATGACATCACAATCCATATTTTGAATTAATTGGTTCTTAGCACTGTAAAACACTTATTCATTTCACACACATAGCAAATGAATGATTGGGAACAACCTTTCTAGACAGCTCATACCTATTAAAGGGCAAATATGTACCCGAGACATGGAAATGGAGGGGGGGGGGTTTAAATCAAACTGCAATAAAAATCCTTCATTAATTCATTGCAGCATACATAAAATATATTTCTTATAGAAATTGTAACATTATATTTCACCTAATGTTTATCTATTTTCCAAATAGAGTTTGAGATCAAAGCCTGTATTACATCACGCTCTCTTCGTGGCTTGTAATTTTAAAATCCAAAATATTTCTCTCTCCAGTAGTAAATTGTTAGAATTGCCACCTCTCATGTTTCTGCAGACTTTATCTGTTATAGTGAAGTTAAAGCGGTGTTCAGATTTATTTACAGCTTCAGTTATTGTACCGCTGTAGCATACAATGGATCTTTACTTTCAATAGCTCTTGTCTGCTCACCTAACCTTTGTTTAAAGGGGCGAGTTGTTTTGCCTACATCGAAGGCTTCACAAGAACACTGTGCCAAATATACCACTCCTGAAGTACGACATGTAGTGAACTGCCTAATATCATAGATCTCCTGGGTATTTAGACTTGTGAAAGATTCACATGTCTTGACATTTTCACAGTACATACATTTGTTATGCTGAGCACAGCCTTTTTTTCCTTCCAACCAAGTCCGTGTTTTTTTGTCCACAAAATGACTGTGCGCAAGTTTATTTTTCAAAGTTGGAACTCTCCTGAAGACACGCAAGGAGGTGTGTCTGTGATTTTGCTTAGGGCTGGATCACTAGCTAGTAAACCCCAATATTTATTAATGATCTTACTGACAAGGAGTGCATGACTAGAGAAAGTGGTTACAAAATTAAATGTTTCTTTGTCATTCACTACCTGAGCCTTATCTTGTAGCAGGATTGATCTCTCTTGTTGTTCTGCCATCACTATAGCACTCCTGATATTCTGTTTACTGTGCCCCCCCTTTTCCTGCCTGCTGCAAGGGACTGAGGGAAGTGAGGGAGATCCTTCCACAGTGGGTCCCCTCTCCTGTAATAGATTGTCAGGGATCTGGGGTCTAAGGCGCCAGCTGGTTGCTGCGGTTGAGCGGACCTCCCCAGGCCATCTCGGGACGGGAATTCAAAAGAAAAATTAATTGGTGACTTTGGTGCTGGCTTAAAGCCACTGCAATACCTCAGGACGTGGGGCTGCTCGCTGTGGGGAAATTTAAACTTTTCTGCATTCCAGCTGCGTGGCAGAGGAACTTTCTGGTGCCAAATTTCTAATATTGCACCAGCGCCTGATTTGCTCCCTGTCCATCATGATGTTCACCCAGCAAGGACTTAGGCTGGTCATCAAGCCCCACAGCTCATTCCTGCCTGCTGCTAGGGACCGAGGGAGATGAGGGAGACCCTTCCACAGTGGGTCTCCCCTCCTGCAATGGACTTTTGGTGATCCGGGGTCTGAAGTGCTGGCTGGTTGCTGCAGTTGGGCAGACCTCCCCTGGCCATCTCGGGACTGGAATTCAAAAGAGAAATGAATCAGTGACTTTGGGGCTGGCTTAAAGCCACTGGGATACCTTGGGATGTGGGACAACTCGCTGTGGGGAAATTTAAACTTTTCTGCATTCCGACTGTGCAGCAGAGGAGCTTTCGGGTGCCAAATTTTGAAGATTACACCAGTGTCTGATTGGCTCCCTGTCCGTCATGATGCTCACCCAGCAAGGACTTAGGCTGGTCACCGAGCCCCGTGGCTCATTCCTGTCTGCTGCAAGGGACTGAGGAAGGTAAGGGAGACCCTTCCACAGTGGGTCCCCCTCCTGCAATGGACTGTCAGGGATCCGGGGTCTGAGGCGCCGGCTGGTTGCTGTGGTTGGGTGGACCTCCCCTGACCATCTCGGGACTGGAATTCAAAAGAAAAATTAATCAGTGACTTTGGGGCTGACTTAAAGCCACTGTGATACCTCGGGACATGGGGCTGCTCGCTGTGAGGAAATCTGTCCCGCTCTTCCACCCCATTCCCTCCTCCCACCCTGTTCCCTCCTCCCCTTAAATTCTAGCTAGCTCCACCAATTAGACAGAGGATGCCCATCACTTTCTCCTCCTTGGCTGGCCCAGTGCCAAGCTTTCTGGTACACTAAAAAGTACCCTAACAAATGTGCATGTGTATGTTTTACCCTGTCTTTACTAGAGTTAGTTAATAACTAAATACTGTCTGATCAACCAGTGCATGTTTAGCAATTTCTGCAATTAGGAAAAGCATACTATTGGGGTACTATAATTAGAGTCAATAAATTCTGCATGTGCATGTACAGCAATTTCTGGAGCCCAAAGCAGAAACCTACTTTTTATAATTTTGGAGCCAGGTCAATCTATTAGGGCTACCTGTCCCTGAGTAACGTAACCTCCTACCCACTTATTAACCTTTCTGACATACCTGTGCCTGTACTGTAGCCCTGAGAAAACTGCCCAAGGGTGCTTACCATATCACCCCCATGCCTTGTGAGTGCCATAGGACAAATTTTCCTCAGCCCCCGAGGACAGACAGGATGCCGCCTCTGATTGCTTGCCCTGTGCTTCATGGTCTGGCTGGGGCCCCAGCCTAAAATCACATAGCGCTGGTTGCCAGTCACTCTCTGAAGCCTCTATCCACCTAGCTATCTGCCAAAGGCTTGCGATTGTTTCCCCTGAACATATACAACTTGCTACCTAACCTAGCAGAGCTAACAGCCTGGGTCACACATTACAACCCTGACATTATGGGGGTCACAGAGACCTGGATGAAGCCACACACTCCAGACTCTGCATGTGCCCTCCCAGGCTACAACCTTATTCGGCAAGACAGGGCAGAGAACAAGAGAGGGGGTGGAGTACTCCTATACTATAAGATGCACTTAAACGTATCTGTCATGGGACACACACCACCCCCATCCCATTCTTGTGAGTTCCTGAATGCCCTTCTCCTGCTAGGCAACACCAAAAAGGTACACCTGATCTATGCATACAACCCTCCAAAGGGTGGAGTGCTAGGGTTCTCCTTCTTCCTCAACAGCCTCAGCCCCATGGTTGGCTTGAATGAGTTATTAGTCCTAGGTGACTTTAACCTCAATTGGGTGGGCCACAATGTCCAGCAATATGAGCCCCTGCTGGCTGGTCTCGCCCTCAGCCAACTCATTTCTGAACCCACAAGGCTCTCCATACGCGGAGACAAGGGATCCCTCATTGATTGGGTGCTGAGCAACAGACCAGAGAGAACTGTCTCCTGTGGTATTCTTCCTGATGTTATATCAGATCACTGTCCCACGTACTGTATATGGGGCATCTCCCCTCCCAAAATCCTCTGCAAAGTGATCCAAATGAGGGACTACTCCAAACTCAATGTTGGAGACTACCTTGCTGACCTGCGACAAGCTGACTGGTCTCAGGTCACAGCCACAAATGACCCATCAAGGGCCCTTGACAACTTTCTGACTGCAGGGTTTTATTTAACTCCAAAAATTGATTAGTGTTTTGCTCATAAAAGTGCTAAAACATTGTGAAAATGCACAGCACTTGCTTCATTGTGTTTAACAAACATGACACTTCTAGAAAACCTATGTAACTACTTTCTGTACAGTTAGCATTGTCCCAAGAAAAAAACTGCTAATCAATTATTTAAAACCCTGTGACTGTCTTTACCCCACTGCAAAACAAGCATGCTCCCCTCACAAAAAGGAGGGTGAGGGGCACTGTCACAAAGTGGCTCCATGGAGGTCTTTTTTCTCTAATGAAACAAAGGGACACATTCTGGGCAGGATACAATATCTCCCTCTCCAGTACAGACCTCCTTGAGTACAGACAGCTGAGGAACTCGTACAAAAGAGCCATCCGCTCTGCACAGAGTGAGTTCTGTCAATCTGCCCTACTGTCCTCTGCCAGAAACCCGAGGAGTTTCTGTCAGAACATTAAGAACATGGTTGGGGGATCCATCAGAGCTCAGATCACTGATATGCACATTGGTGGGGTAAACTGCAACAGCCCCCTCACAATTGCTAATGCCTTTAACTCCCTGTTCTCTGACCTACCAGCTCTCCCCAACCAGCCCCATGACCCCAAGGATCAGGCCCCCCAGCGGAAACCCCCCCTGAATGCCCTTTTACCTCAGGGTCATCTCTGTTATGGAGACCCAGAATCTCCTCATTGGTCTCTGCCCCCACACTGGTGCCAGGCACGACTGCCTTGAGCCCAAAGTACTCAGGCTAGGGGCACCTCCCTTAGCCCGACCCATCACTCAAATCTTCAATGTATCACTAACCTTGGGTATAGTCCTGGACATCTGGAAAATGGCCAAAGTTATCCCTGTTCCCAAACAAGGCGACCCTAAAGACCCAAAGAACTACCGCCCTATAGAGATCCTGTCAGTGATCAGCAAGCTTCTTGAAAAGGTGGTTGCCTCACAGCTCACCCACTACCTTCAGATCCATGACCTACTCTCTCCTACACAACACGGTTACAGAAAAAGGCACAACACCTCCACTGCCCTAGCCATTGTTACCTCGATGATCAGGTCTGCTGCTGACCAAGGCAAACTGACTGGGGCCATCTTTGTGGATTTCTCGAAAGCCTTCGACCGGGTTGACCCCACACTCCTGTGCTCCTCTCTTCTGTCCCTTGGCTTCTCCTCCCCTGCCCATTCCTGGATCAGTAATTATCTTTTGGGCAGACAGCAGTATACCAAGTTCAACAAAGCCCTGTCTGAGCCCTCTCAGGTTAACTGTGGGGTCCCCCAGGGCTCTGTCCTGGGGCATCTCCTGTTTTCCCTCTTCGTAAACAAGCTGCCCTTGGCCCTGGCTCATGGGCACTCAACTTTGTACGCAGATGACCTAGTCATCATGACCAGCTCCTGGGACATTGCTGTCATCAATGCCAAGATAAACTATGATTTTGACCAAATCCAAACTTGGCCAAAAGACCACATGCTTACAATCAATCTGCAGAAGACGCAGGCCATGCTGTTTGGCTCAACAGCCAAGACAAACGCTGTCCCAGACCCTCTAAAGATCTCAGTTACCAATGGGTCCCTACTACAAGTTGCAGATTTTGTCAAGTACCTGGGGGTGACACTTGACCCACAACTGGATCTGAATCTGCATATACTCAACACATGTAAAGCCTCAAACTGTAAGCTGGGCCTTGCATACAGAGCAAAAAGCTGTCTAACCCCAGCTGCCCATCTCGCCTTAGCCAGGGGAGTCCTCCTACCCACACTCTGCTGTGGACTTGTCACCTTTGCCCATGTCACAGAAAGTAGTCTCGCAAAATGGGACACAGCATACAACAGTGTATGTTGCTTTGCGCTCTCAGCTCCTTGCCTCACCCACCGCTGTGAGCTCTACTCCCGGCTTGAGTGACTCCCACCGGAAAAGCACCACTCCTTTGTCATAGGCAACTTCATAGACAATGTTGTCAGATCTGCCACCCCCTCAGTCCTCGCTGAATCCCTCGTACCCACTGTCCCTCCTACCACTTGAGATCCAGTAACTCTCATGCCCTCCTGGTTCCTATGACTTGCACCCTAATGGACAACTGAGCCTTCACTGTGTATGAGCCCAGGTTGTGGAACTCCCTTCCAGCAAGCACTGGCCCCTCTCCCTCCCACCCCTGCTTTAAAGCCTCCCTCTGGGGCTTTCTCAAATCAGCCTCCACCTGCCTCTGCACCTGATGAACCCCCTCAACCTATGCTGCTCTGACTGGCTGAGTCATTACCTAACTCATCTGTCAAAGATAGTGGTTCTCTGCACCTTATCCACTAGTGAGCTCACAGCTTTCTAGAAGTATGGGACCGCTTAGACCCAACTGCTCAAACAGTGTGTGCATATTTACTGTTTTATCTCTGTATTTGGCTCTGGGTCTCCCCTATCCCAATTGTTACTTATCTGTCTACCTGCCACCCTCATCCTTTAGAGGGTTGCTGCCTGGTATGATGATTACTGCCTTCCATGAGTGAACCTGTTATTTTACCTTCTGCTTGCAATGTTAACCCTGTTGTTTCTTGTATTGACCTTGTTGCTTGTTATGCTCTTAAATGTACCCTGTACTTGTTTTTGCCTGATGTTCATGAATGTACCTTGTAATCTCCCGAGCCGCACCTGAAAATAGGCACTTGGTTGTCTAGTGTGCTTACCCAGTAAACAAAAGTAAATAAATAAATTAATAAATAGTCTAGCAGAAACAATTTCAGCTTCCTGTTGGAAGGCCATTTCAGTGCTACAATTCCATCTGGCCAGTAGGAACTGGTCTTTCAGAATATTCTTTCTGATGTGTAGTGGATGGCCACTAGATGCCATAAGAAGGCTGTTGCCATCCACTTCTTTTCTGTACAGTTATGTGTTAACACCCCTTGATCACTTTTTTTTAGTGAAAGATCCAAAAACTCTATATTTTCTCCTGACTGCTTTTAAAGGTAAATCTCAAGTTTTAATTTGTCCCATACATGTATTCTATGAATTCTTCCAGCTCACTATCTGTCCCCGGCCATAAAAGAAGCATGTCATCAATATAATGGCCCTAGCAAACCAATTTATCTCTGAATGGATTTTCCCTCCCATTAAGTTTGAAATCATTCTCCCAAATTCCTATGTAGATTGACTACTGTGGGAGCACAAGTCACCCCCATTGCTGTTCCCTTAACTTATAAATACAGTTTTTTATCAAAAGTAACACATTAAACTTTACAACTCATTCTAAATGGTGGGTTCATGTCACTATTTCTCATATTTAAAAATGATGCCATTGCATCTAAAGCTCCGTCATGAGGTTTGTTTGAATAAAGGGATTCGATATCTAATTTTACCGTAGTTACTTCTTCCTGCAGTTCTATATCTTTAATATGGGAGGAAAGAGATTCCACATAAGGTTCCAAAAAAAGAGTCAAAGAATTTACAAAGTGGCTCAATCAGTGACCCAGTGCCAGTAATTATTGGTCATCCAGGTGATCTCTCTTTGTTTTTATGGACTTTTGGTAGTGTGTGGAATGTAGCCATCACTGGGTATTCTGTCAAAAGAAAATCCTCTGTTTTAATGTCGATCCACCTCCTCATATATGCCTCTGTTACTTTTTCATTTATAGCAAATTTGAAATCAGCTGTTGGATCTGACATCTGTTTAGAATAAAAGACTGGATCCTTTAGTTGCCATAAAACTTCTGTGATGTGCGTTTTTTCTTTGGCCTGTAACACAACACTCCCACCCTTGTCAGCTTGTTTGATAACCAAATTCAGGTTATCTTGTAATGTTTTTATAGCTTCTGATTCTTTATTAGACAAATTCTCAAAAGAGATCTTAAGGAGGTAAGTAAACATTCCTGCAAATCTTTCTCTACCAAGTTCTTAAAAACTGTAACTGCAGGACAAAATGGCGGGAGGAGGAGCAGAATATGGAGTTTGGATGAAATTTCATTTCACACACTGGTTCCACATTGCTCTCTGAGTTTCTTTTATAAAAAAACAACCTCAGGTTCAGTTTTCTATGTGCCAGGTTTAGGTCAAAACCTAAACTTGGCATGTAGAAAACTGAACCTGCGGTCATTTTTTTTTTTTATAAAAAAAATTCAGAGAGCAATGTGGAACCAGTGACTGAAATGAAATTTCATCCAAACTTCACATTCTGTCTCCCATTTTGTCCTGCAGTTGCAGTTTGTAGAACCCCAGCTGCAGACAACACAGAACAGTACCAAATGAGACAAATTGAGGACTCACCTGTAAGCATCTGGGTGAATGATTTAGAAGCTCAGTGTTTTCCTGATTTGTTCCCATTGAGTACGGGAGGGTGACTTGATACTCATAATCAAAGTGTTCCTGAAGTAGAATACAGAGCTTCTAGGATGTTAAGTTGCAATGGAACATTCAAACATAATATTCAATATCTATTCCATTTACTGTGGGAAATTTATTCATGATCTACATGTTCCTGGAGTGAAATACAAAGCTTCTAGGATGCTGAGTTGTAATGGAACAGTCAGATGTAATATTCAATATCTGCTCCATTTATTGTGGGAAAGTGAGTTCCGCATATTTTCTGCTAGCATCACCCATACTTTGCGAATAACAAGTGACGTTCATGGAATGACAGCTTCTAGTCTTTTACAAAAATTTATAAACAAAGATGAGGAACTTTAGTTTAATCTCAGTTCTTTACTAGCTTGTATGCATAGTACCAAAGAGTTCTGGTTCCATAGAAACTTTGAGATTATGTATAGGCTGACAGAGTCAGCCTATACATAGACATATATATATAGATATATAGACAGATCTCCTACTGAGTTTTTAACTCTGAGTTCTGCCGAGTATAGCTGAGATGAATTAGCTGATCTCCCTAAATTGGCAAACTCAGACACCGATGGAATAAATTCAGTGACACATGGGGAGATGTGTTCAATTGATCCAGTATCAGTGTCATGACATTTCCATCATTGATTTAATGCACTCTTTAAGATTTGTCCTTTCTAAGGAGAATACTCCATTAGGCTATGTAAACCAACCTTTTTGGAGAGCAGAATACCAATCCAGAGGACTGCCACACGTACATATGTTACTGTGGGTCAAGAATGCTCCAAAGATTGGTGAAACTGATAATATAAAGTCTCTTAAATTTATTCAAACATATGTAGCTTGCCAACTTTCAGACAAGGTTGAAAGTCCAACTCTGTGGTAATTGGTTGTGCAATCCCAGCTCAAAAGTGCAGCAGTTATTGCAAAAAAAAAACCCAGTGAAAACCAGCTCTTGTTGATATTGTAGATGCTGTTTTGGCTTTCCAAGAAGAACCTCAAACTGTGCAAGGCTGAATGACTTGTTATCTGCTATACAACATCATTTCAAGGCAAAATTAACAAAGATAGGTTATGACTGGCTTAGAAGTCACAAAGAAGTGTACATTAATGATAATGACCCTGTTCTTCTTTTTATGTGGCAGGCAAACATAGACATACCATAAGCCACTGAGAATGTGATGGCTCTTTCATGATGTGTGATTTCATATGTGACAAAACATGAGCAGTCAGTTTCACAAGATCTGTGGGAAGAAGTGACTCCCATAAGATCTCTCAATTCCAGGCTGTAGTCATTAGGCTTGAAAACACTTTCACATCATGAATGTGGAGCCTGTGGGCCAGATATTCAAAGCTTTGCTCCTGGTCTAAAGTAGCACTGCCTGGCAGGCAAACATAGCCCGGAGCACAAAGCAAGCTATATTCAAAAGGAATAGCCCAGGGCAAACAGCTTCTGAATATAGCATGGTAATGAGGCCGTGCAAACTGGTCTGGGAGTGCAGGGCAAACGTAGCCCTGGAATAAGACAGCATTGAATATAGCAACCAGGAAGTGCAAAACACAACAACAACACAGTGCACAGCGACGTGAGGGCAGGTAGAGATGAACAATGTGGCCAATGTGTGTGCCAGCAATTGCGTGGACTCAGTACAGCTGCAGGCAGCAGCAGATGTGAAAGAACAGTGATCAAAACTGTATAATATACCTCGAACCATTAGCGCCGCGCTAACACGTTAGCGTGGCTTTAGCGCAGAGCTAAGCTGTTTGCCCAGTGCAAACATGTTTGCCCAGTGCTAAACTGTGCTATATTCAAAAGTGACATGCAAATGAGCCTACTTAGGTAGTCTCTGGGCAAACAACCAGATTAGTATCTCATTATGCCCTGATTTGCATGCAGTTTGCCCAGCGTACTGCAGGGTCCCACAGAGTCACCTGTAGGTCAGTCTGGAAGTACAGGGGCTGACCAGGTCCGACCGCAGCTCCACCTGTAGGTCAGTCTGGCAGTTCATAATGATAGCTGCAGGCTACATGTAATCAGTACAGCATAGCACAGCATATTGTACCCCAGGGGACAAGACAGCATAGGCACAGGTGGTGATGGTGCTGCACGCAACTGTCACACTGTAGGGCATGCTACAGTGCACAGCAGACACTACAGTAGCAAGGGGGCTAATAGTGTGAGGGACACAGCACTGCCTATGGTGTGTAGGGCAGTGATGCTGACTGCACTATACACAGTGACAGGCCCAACGTGCAGGTGTTTACTGATTGTGGACATTACAGTTACGCTGTTGTGTGATCCACAGATGCTGCACCTGTGGCATGGGATGCACACAGTGACTTATACATGATCGGCTGTGTGTGCTGTGGCACCTGTACAGTTGCACTGTATGTGGCGGGAGGGGCACTTGGGATCCGACATACACACAGACTGTGGGGTATTCCCACTACTGGCCCATGTGCACTGCATGCTGTGTCCCAGTCTTGTGGCCACACTTGGGCTGTGGTGAGGTCTGTCCACCCATACATCCTCACCCTCAATGGCCACCATGCCCGCAGTGCTGCCTGTGTGTGCTGGCATCTGTTGGGCACTACAGACATATGGTCTGCAGGTGTGTGCTATATTGCCACACTACCATGATGACCTCTGTGGGCCCAATCACCCCTTACTGCCTGCGCATGGCTGGGACCTGTAGCAGCTGATGGCATCATGGTGGTGCCATCAGTGAGCAGCATGTGTCCTCCATGTCTGGCAGTTTCTAAGTGTCATACTCATATGTTAGGGCCATGCAAGCCACTCTAATGCTGAGATAGCACTGCGCAAAGCACACAAAGCTGTTTGCCCAGGGTTAAGACCAGCTTTTCCTGGGCAGTAATTTGTACCACGCTATGGGTCGTGCTAAGTCACACTAAACACCTTAGCACGGCACTAGTCACTGAATATATCATTACGCCTGTATTCATGTTCACTTTGCCCCTTGCATATAATTATTGTTTGCCCGGCACTAATGCGGTTTGCCCACGCTATTCGGCCTTTTGAATATAGCAGACCTGCGCTAATCCTGCACTAAACCCACGCAAACATTTTTTGCCCGGTGCAAAGCTTTGAATATCTGGCCCCATGAGGCTAATGATCGAATAATTGGGACAAATCAGTATGGCAAATCAGCAGCCATCAGATATGTAAATGTTAATTCAAAACAAAATGTGTGTTTAAGACTTACAATCAGATTGAAGAGCTAGCAATCTACAATCCTGGGTCAACAGACATACTCAGGAGTAATCTGATTGACATGTGTTACCCTAAAAGACACAACCTACTTGAAAATCACCTCTTGTTTGAAATTGCACAGCGGTATGATTGCAGGTAAGATGTAAAAGAGAATGACCAGAAAGGAATTTATTCCGTAAAGGGAATATGTTTTTTTTTAGTAAACAGAAGATGACCTTTGTTGACTGACCACTTGCAGCTTTCTATGAAAACTCCAGAAAAGAAAGAGCAGTACTACTCTACACTGTTATTCCTTTTCAAACCATGAAGAAAAGAATCAGAACTTAAGGGAGATTGTGCAACTTATGAAGGTGCTTTTCAAGCATCTTTTGAAAATTTAAAGTCTGGAAAATATGTGAGAAATACATAAAACAATTACAAGTGGATATGAAATGAGAGGAAAATGATAGTGTTCAAATAAATGAGGGTACAGTGACAAACTCACAAGGACTGTGTGATGAAGAATCACATGGGTTTTTTTGGTGATACAGAATCTATTAATTAAGCCACTGTTGCAATGGCAAATGTTGAGGTTGCCATGGAATTGGTGTATAATTCTGAAAACAATATAGTGGATATAGAAAAACAACTAAATATTGAACAAAACAATGTTTATGGCACTGTGACTAATAGAGTAATACATGGTATCAGACATGTGTTCATGAGTGCGATTACAGAGAATATGAACCACTGTGCTTATATGTTAGTGGTGCAACAAGTACAGGTAAAAGTTTTCTGATACATTCCATTTATTCAAGTATCAGAAAACACATAGGTACTGCAGTGGCGCATGCAGTGATTGCACCAACTGGGCTGGCAGCTTATAACATTGGCAGAGGTACATTCTAAATATGGTTTTTGCTACCAGTTGAACATGACAAAGTTGGTAAACACTGTACATTGTCATGGGATGTGGCTACGGAACTAACAGACACATTTAAAAAAATGCAAGTGCTGATAGTTGATGAGGTAAGCATGATATCTAATGTTATGCTAGCATTCATTCACTTATGCTTGCATGAGGTAATAGATACACAAGGACACTTGCTTTGTTGGTAAGCATATAATAGTCTTTGGAGACCTACTGTAGCTTGTTGCTATTAATGGTAGCCCAATATTCCAAAAGCTAAATGTATCAGAAGAGAAGAAAGCATAGCCTGCAAAGGAGGAACACATTTATGGAATTTCTACAAGTATGAAGAACTGTTACATGATATGTGACAGAGTGAGGATGATGTGTACCTTGCCATTTTAAATGACATTAGAATTGGTAGAGTATCACAGTCATCAGCTAGTATTCTGAGATGCAGATTGATAAGAAAAACATTGGAATAATTTAGATGAAGCTGAGATTTTCTGTGACCTTACTGCAAATGATAATAAGATTGTTTGCCTCATGACAAAGTTATCAAATTGTGATGAGTTCAATAAAATAATGTTACAAAGAGAGCATAACAGAGAGGGAAACAGTTTGGTCAGAATTACTTCCATTGATCTGCTTGATGGAGTATGAACTAACAAAATGTTCATGGAAAAAATCACTGCTGAGAAACTACAAGAGATGAATGTAGATGTGTCAAAGACTGCTGAGGCAGGATTCACAAAAACTCACAAAGCACAGCACAAACATTTGCACTGCACCTTGTGATTGTGCAGGTGTGAATAGGGTCAAGACAAGGCAGCACTTACCCAGGAATGCCACTGCTAACCACACTAGTACTGCTCCAACATCCTGCCAGGTGAGTGACCCCACAATAAATAGTGCAGGTGTGCTATTCCTATTAGTGCAGCCTCCCAGCCCCTTCCCAAGGCAGCTGCAGTCCCTGATGGTCTAGTACACCCGCCCCATTCACCATTTGCCATCCTGAGTATGTAAAAATAGTTTCCCTGGTGGTCTAGTGGTCCCTCTCTTCCCCCAATCACCATCCCCATATAAAACACTATGTTCTCTGGTAGTCTAATTGTCCCTCCCCATGCTCTGATCAATGTGCCCGTATAAAAAACTATATACCCTGGTAGTCCAGTGATCCCTCCCCCCCCCCATGCACTGACTGCTGTCCCGTTATAGAAAATGAATTCCCTGGTAGTCCAGTGGTCTCTCTTCCTTCCCCAATCACTGATCACCATTCCATTATACATTTGTTAAAATTTACCTGGTAGTCCAGTGGTGCTTCCCCCCCTCCCTCGTGCTCTGATCACCATCCTGTTATAGAAAATAAATGTCCCTGGTAGTCCAGTGGTCCCTCCCTGATTGCTGTCCCATTATAGCACTTAGTATATATCTTACTGCCATTATCTGTATAATGCTTGCCATTATTTTTTGTTGTCTCTACCCATTGTACTTTTGTAGCACTGCTGTACTGTTCCTCTATTTGTATTATTGTGCCCATGTTGCTGTTGTTCAACTGTTCTCTTTTTGTTGTACTCTCCTGGGTCATGCCTGAAAATAGTCATTTTATGGCTAATGCACCTACCCGGTTAACAAAAACTAAATAAAATAAATTTTTGTTAACATTTCCCTGGTAGTCCAGTGGTCCCTCCATATCCGCGATCACTTTCCCATGAAATACTACTCAACATATCCCTGGTGGTCCTGTTAGCTGGGGGTCTAGCAGACCCCCAGCTAACAGGAAGTGCCCCACCAGCCCACTCCTCCCATCCTGAAACTGAACTGGTGACTGGCACAGCCCTTATCTCACCGCAACGGCAAGCTGCAGACTGGGCTGTCACAGAGCACATACTGTATACTGTATGCACCCATTGATTGACAGCTTATATCATTTCTGGCATTTTATCATGATTCTAATTGTTTTTTCTTGGCTGTACATTTTTTACAATAACAATTCTCAACAGTTAAAACAGCAGGGGCCAGATATTCATAACTTTACGCTGGGCGCAAACTGTTTGTGCAGGTGTAGCTCTGGGTTAGCGCAGGTCCTCTATATTCAAAAGGTCAAATAGCGTGTGCAAACTGCATTAGCACTGGGCAAAACTATAATGTATGCAAGGGGCAAACTGAGGTGGCATGTCAGCACAATGCTATATTCAGCGAATAGCACTGTGCAAAGTGATTTTGTGAGACATTAGTGCAACATTTTGCGTGGTGCAAATTACCACCCAGGAAAAGGTAGTCTTTACTCTGGGCAAACCAGCTTTGATTGACTTTGTGGCATTGCGTTACTTTTGTGAGACTTTGCACAATCCCAACGAATAAGTATGACACATAGAAATAAGCCAGACATAGAGGAAACATGCTGCTCACTGATGGCATCACTATGATGCCATCATCTGCCACCAGTCCCAGTCATGCCAGGCAGTAAGTGGTGACCTGGCTCCCAGTGGACACCATGACAGTGGGGCCATACAGCACACACCTGCAGACCACCCTTCTGTGGACACCAACAGATGCCAGCACACACATGCTGCACTGTTTGCATGGAGGGTGTTGAAGGGAGGGTGTACAAGTGGCCAGCCTGCACCACAGACTGGGTGCAGCCACAAGGCTGGGACACATCACGCAGTGCACATGGGCCAGTGTTGGGTATGCCCCAACACCAGTGTGCCTGTCTGATTGCATGTGCCCCCCAGCCACATACCACACATCTGTACAGACACCACAGCACAAACAGCCACCGTGTATGTGTCACTGTGAGCATCCCATTCTAGTGGTGCAGTATCTGTGGGTTGCACAACAGTAAAACAGTAATGTCCACTGGCAGTAAACACCTGCAAGTTGGGCCTGTCACTGTGTACAGTGCAGTGGTCATCACTCCCCTACATACCATAGGCATTGCTGTGTCCCTCACACTACTGGCCCCCTTGCTACTGTAGTTCCTGCTGTGCACTGTAGCATGAACTACAGTTAGACAGTTGCATGCAGCACCACCACCTGTACCTGTGCTGTGTAGTCCCCTGAGGCACAATATTCTATGCTGTACTGTATAAATGTTGCCTGCAGCAATCACCACTCACTCCCAGACTGACCTACAGGTGGAGCTGTGGGCAGACCTAGCCAGCCCCAGTACTTTCATACTGATCTGCAGGTGGAACTGTGGGACCCTGCAATAACACTGGGCAAACTGCATGCAAATCAGGTCATAATGAGATGGTAATCTGGATGTTTGTTCACACTCTAAGAAATGAAGTGTTATTTTTTTACACTGTAAATGTGTAAATCACTGTTTAACACAGTGTGTGTAACATTAACTCACAATTGTATCAAATTTATGAAAACAGTTATTTACACAATTACAGTGTAAAAAAATTACACTTCGTGTTATTTTTTACACTGTAAGTTTATACACAACTCATTTAACACAGTGTGTGTAATATTAACTCACAAATGTGTTAAAAAAATAACACTTAATTTAGTTACCCAGAAATGGTATAGTGCTTTAGCACAGTAATTAATTCATTTTTTTTTGCAAGCAGTATTGTGATTTTTATTTTGACAGCTTTAACAATGTTTCTATGCATGTTAAAAAAATATACTTTTTAGAGCTGAGCCAGTGTAAATTCCTTAATGTCAATTTGCATATACTTTCCATGATGCTTTGCTTAATTTGGTGTTTGCAATTGTGTTTTTCTTTCAAATTTGGCTGCACGGTCAATACGCTTCCAGGGTAACCTTTGTCCCAGGGAATTTGCTCTGAGGTTCTTATGTTTTGTAGTTATTCTCTTCTTTACTATGAGCTCCCCATAACTTTAAAAAGTAAGACCCCCATAGTACCCCCAGGGTCCCAAACACTAGGTTGTGATGGGAATGCAGCATATTAATTATGTCTTCTAAGAGCATATTATTTGTATAGGTTTGTTGCTTACAGGGTAAGGCCTGTTGATGCAAAAGTTAAAATTAATGTGCAAAGAATTGTGAATTTTTTAATTAGTAATTGTGTTTTCTGTTCAATGTGAGATTACTATATTTCAGAATTTAACACACTTATGTATTAAAATAACACATTCAATATGGACATTGTAACACATGAATGTGTTAAAAATTCAACACACCAGTGTTAGTAAAAGCTACACATTTGTGTTTTGAACAATTTACACACCACTGTGTTAAATTTAATGCACAGTGTGTTTTCCCTAACTGCAGTGCTGCAAATTAACTAATTTGTAGTCAAATTTAACACTTCCTTTCTAAGAGTGCAGAGACTACCTAAGTAGGTTCATTTGCATGTTATTTTTGAATATAGCAAAGTTTAGCCCCAGGCAAATGTGATTGCACCAGGCAAACAGCTTAGCTCTGTGCTAAGCCAGTGCAAATGTGTTAGCATCACGCAAACATTTCAGAACTATTGTACATTTTTGCACAATGCAATTTCACATGCACTGCTGCTTGCAGCTTTACAGAGTTCACACCTTTGCTGGCACGCACATTGGCCACATAATCCACCTCTACCTTCCTTCATGTCGCTGTGAACTTGGCTGCTGTTGTGGTGTGCATATCCTGGTTGCTATATTCAGAGCTGTCTTATTACTGAGCTATGTTTGTACTGCACTCCCAGCCCAATTTGCCCGGCTTCCTTAACATGCTATATTCAGCAGATTTAGCACTGGGGCTATCCCTTTTGAATATAGCAGGCTATGGGGCAAAGCTTTGAATATCTAGCCCCATGTGTCTTTGTCGATTTCTGTTTTACATACTTTACATTTTTGAACTGTTATGGGTAGCAATAGCATATTTCTAAATGTACATAGTGGGATATGTATAACATTAACTCAAAATGAAAAGTAGTCATACACACAACATGGGTAGGATATTCAATGCAGTTGCACATGGCACAACTGAGATGCGCCTATGTAAGTGTGAAAATGCGCCAAAGAGTGATATTCAGAGGGAGCCAATGCACAGCGCAAATCGCAGTGCGCCAATGCGCAACCCTAATGAATGCATGCTCAAGTGCAGGGGGGGCATAGCCATGAATAAGCAGTGCAGTGCGATATTCAACAGCAAGCTGATGGTGCAAGCGTGCAGCAACAGGGACATGCGCGGAGCAAACTTGAGCCCATATAAAGAGGGAGCAAGCAAGGGATGGAGGCTTGCACCAGAGGGGAGCAGGAGAGAGAGAGACAGAGAGTGAAGGAAGGAGGGAGAGAGAGAGAGAGAGACAGTGCCATTGGCCAGGCAGGACAGCAGGAGGGGTGCAAGACAGAGGCAGGAAGTGCAACAGAGTGTGGGACATGGCGTGTGACCCTGAATGTGCCTGCGTGCATGAGCAGCTGTGTGTGTGTGTGTGTGTGTGTGTGTGAGACAGCAGTGGGGGAAGCAACTGCAGCATGAGCCTGCAAGCCCGGTCATTGGTGTGGCAGTGAAAGTACCCAGAAGGGTAGGAGGCAGAGGCCGCAGCCAACAGGCCACCAGCAGGGAACCCCCAACAGAAGTGTGCACCCAGCACAGGGGCACACGCAGCAGCACACAGCCAAGGGTGCCCGAGGAGACTGCCACTCGGGGGGGGGGCAGGACAGCCCAGGCCATGGTCAGTGCCATCTTCTAGATGGAGGCAGTAATGAGGGGTGTGAGGAGGCAGGAGACAGAGCAGAGTGGCCGTGGAAGGGCCCATTGGCGGTTTGCCTGGAACAGGCAGTACTGTACCCGCACCACCTTTAAACAGTACAGTGACACTGAGATTGTGGGCTGGTACTGCCTGAACTGGACAATTCTGAGGCAGCTCTGTGAGCTGTGCAGTGATGAGATGCAGACACCCAAAAGATGGAGCCATGCCCTGTCGGTGGAGACCAAGGTCACGGCCGTCATGTGCCTGCTCACCACGGGTACCTTCCATAGACCAACAGAGGACACCACAGGCATAACCCAGTCGGCCGCATCATGGCTCCTCACTCAATTTCTCAATGCACTGCTGCCATGTGCTGCAGAATACATCCATTTCCCCAGCACACAGGCAGAGCATACAGCGAACATGCAGGAGTTCCACAGGGTTGCACATATGCCTGGCATGCTAGGGGCCATCGACTGCACCCACCCCATTTATCTCCAGTAGTGTCACTAGCCTCTCCTTTAGGATGGTCTCTATTAGCTTCCCCACTATGTATGTTAGACATACTGGCCTATAATTCCCCGGTTCATCCTTGGGACCACTCTTGTGGAGGGGAACCACATGAGCCAGTCTCCAGTTATGGGGTATGCATCCTTTGTCTAGAGATGAATTAAATAATTCTGCCAAGGGTCCTGCCAGGACCTCTGCCAGCTCCTCAGCACTCATGGATGTACTCCATCTGGTTCTGTGCCTTGTCCATCCTCAATGCCCTTAACCTCTCCAGCACCCTCCCCACTGTGATTTCTCCATCCGTTATCCCCCCATCTGTTTCTATCCTCCCTCCTACTATAAGCAGCACATCCTCCCTATCTTTCATAAAGATACTGTGATGAGCTGCAGTGGTTTATGACCAAGCGACAGAGGTTAGAGCATTCTTGGGATAGGTCCTGGTCTATGGATGACAAACTGGCACGGAAAGCTCACTGGAATGAGTATCTCAGATCAATCACCCTGAAAAAGACAGTGTTCCTGTCATGGATGATTGCAGTAGGTAGAAATCATATGGCTCAACTGTTTTGCACACCATCAAAAATATATAGCAGCCACTATTTTTTTTACAAAAATCCACAGGACGTAAATCGCCCCTACATAGCACCTCCTTCTAGAGGCTTCATCGGGGAGGAGCTTGGATGCCAAGACGTGGGAGGGAGAGGCAGAAACTCAACTCTGAGCACGCAGAGCAGCTAGAGGCGATGGCGTTCTCCTTGTTGATCTCATCGATTTAAGTTGAAACGCCATTGCCCTTAAATTGTTTGTCATACTGGTTTAGCTTGCTAAATCTGTCTGACTAAAGCAGTCATCTTGGCTGAATTAAATCTATCTCCATAGGGTTTTGGTGTAGCAACCTAACAAGGTTTGGCCAAATGGTAACAGACCATGTGGTGTAGGCATTAAGAAGTCATGGAGCAGAACCCTGTAACCCACTGAAAAGAAAGTTCAGCAGCCATGAGTTGTGAAATTCCTGGTCTACTAGCAAGACTAAAGCAGAAAACAACTCAGAGACTTTCAAACAAAGTCCAGAGCAGCCGAAGTTTAAACAGTCCAGACATTCATGATATCTGGGCTTCCTTCAAGAATATTGTCTTGGAGGTGGCTCACAAGTTCATTCCAAAAATAACGAAAAGAAAACTTAGTTCAAACCCCAGATGGCTATCTGATAATTTGATCAAAGTCATCAAAAAGAAGAAAAAATATTTTAATTATTTATCACTAAAAAGTGTACAAGAACATGGTTAGATTTCAAAAAAAATTCAAAAGAAATGTAAAAAAGAAATCAGAAAAGTTAAATATGACACAGAAAAATATATTGCATCACAGCCTCAAAAAGGAAATCATAAGATTTTGTTCAGCTACTTAAACTCCTTCAAGAAACAAGAGTGTAAAGTCAGTCCACTTACAGTATGTCTAACGCTTCTGTTGTATCTTCTCCAAGTGACATGGCGCATTTACTCAACTCTCATTTTTGTAAGGCTTACAATAATTCAGCAGGTATAGAAGACTTCAAAGATGACCTTTCACCAAGCAAAGTGTCAGTTTCAATAGACGTTATAAAGGAAAAACTAAATACTATTAAACAAAGTTCTTCACCAGGCCTGGATGATATATCAAGAGATACTATATTATTAATGAAAGATCATTTATGCTCCCCTTTAAAGATTATTTATGAGATTAGTCTTAATTCTGGACTCATACCATCTGACTGGAGAAGAGCGAATGTACTGCCTCTTTTTAAATTTTGAATTTAGTTTACTTTATTGGTGTATTCTCACATAAGACAAAAACAGCAATACACGTAATACATTATATTACAGTATTATACAAGATACACTAGGGTCCCCAGTCTTAAAATGTTCGAGGTCACTAAATACATGTACGTATAAATAAAATAAGCTGACATGTCTTATAAAATAAAAAAAAAAATAAGACATAGGAATCACGATAAAATATAACATAACATATCATAACATCAGTTATCCCCTTCCCCCGTGCCCCCTCCCTAATCCACCTCACCCCTCCTTCCCTCCCTTGGAGACCAAACTATCAGAAAAAAGAGGGGGTGTAGTATTAGAGTCAAGATTTGGGAATTGGGGTAACACAGCAATGCAGCACAATGTTCTTATTCCCCATCTGGTAGATTGAGAAGACCCCAACTCAGATGACAAGTAGGGAATGAGGTAGATTCTTCTCTGTCATATATTTAATTAAATACTTAGTCTTATTAACTTATTAGGGGGTAGCTGAAACCAGCAATAGAGTTTCTAACTTACTCCATCTTCTAATGTAAGATATTGGACAATTTCTGATACTGGCAATTGTCTTTTCTACCCTTGGGTTAAATAAGATTTCATTCAGACATTCTATGTAAGTAATAGCAATCTGATCCAGCCAGTGACGCAATATGACCCTTTTTATTGACATTGCGACTAGGGATATGTGAAACTTCCTTTCTTTAATTGGGATATCTAAGACATTACCCAGTATACAATCCTCTGGAGAAAAACATTCTTGTAGCCCCAGTAAGGGGTCCAGATTTATTTGAAATTTACTCCATATAAGGGCTACTTTGGAGCAGTTCCATAATACATGAAAGAGATTTCCTTCCGCTGCAGCACACCTAGGGCATTGTGCTGAGGGCAATCTCCCCATTTTGTACAAATGAAGGGGAGTATAGTACATGTTGTGCAGTATGTAAAATTGGCTAAGACGTAATTTGTAATTAGTCCCGTAATAGTACAGATCTTTCCATAAGTTAGACCAGGTTGAGGGAGGAGAGGGTAAAGTGAATTGCCAGTATCGCAGGTCACCTGAAACCTCAGGATATAACTGTGTAAATAAAAAGGGGACCAACTGGGGTACTGCATGGGTTTGTACCACTAGGGATAGAGCTGTGGAGATAAAATTACTATTATCAGCAGTCCATGCATATGTTCCAAACCATGTGACCAGTAAATGTCTCAGTTGAAAAATATGGTAGACATATTGTATGGGAAGATTAAGTGAGGTTAATAGGTCCCTGCTACTAGGAATCTGTCCATCCACCAACAGGTCAACGGCACATTTTCCTTGCAACTCTGGGAAACTTGAGACAGTTAGCATTGCACCTCCCATTTTAAAGTTAGGATTGCTCAGAAGCTGCTGCTGAACATCTAGGAGGTTATTATACTGCATGAATTTACACAGTTGGTTGTGGACCCGGACAAAGACCCTAATGACTGACTCTTTTAGGCTAGTCGGCAGCTTGAAAGAGGAAGTATAAAGTAAGCTATTAGGTGTTATCTCTAATGCCTTCAAATGACTTTTCTCAATGTTTAGCCAAATGGGGGTATACACCAATTCACAGTTAATGTTTTTCATCCATCTGGCATATTTAACTATATGTCTGGCCAGGTAATAAAGGTACAAGTTAGGCAGCTTCAGCACCCCCCCCCCCAGGTGTTTCAGTGCACTTAATGTAATATAAGCCTTTATAGGCATTCTCCCTTTCTAGATGAACTTGTGAATAATGGAGTGCACTTTCTGAAACCATATATGGGGAAGGTATATGTTTAAAAGGTTAAGTAGGTAAAACATTTGTGGGAGGTTATTCATTTTTCTGACACTGATCTGGGCTTGTAAAGACAAGAAAAGGGAGGACCATCTATGAAGGTCGAAATTTATAATTTCTACTAGTTTATCCAAGTTTTGTATTTTCATGACATGCTGGCTTACTGATAAGTGGAGTCCTAAATACATCAATTCCGTTGCCCAGGTAATTCCAGGAGGGGTATATTCCTCAAGACTGGGCCTAACATTTAGGGGCATCATTGTAGTCTTATCAAGGTTAGGTTTATAACCTGAGTGCCTCCCGAAATCATGGATGAGCTGTATGACTTCTGGTATTGAAGAGGGTAATTGAGCCAAGTGAAGCAGTATATCATCTGCATATACTGATAATCTCAGCTCGAGATTCCCAATTAGTATACCAAAACTATTTGGGGAGGCCTTCAGGCTACGTATTAACAGGGGACATCCCTGCCATGTGCCAGAGTTTAATTGTATGCTCCTTGACAAGACTCCATTACAATATACCTTAGCTGTCAGATTAGAATAAAGAATTCTAATCCATTTTTGAAAGGGGTTATGGAATCCAAACTTCTCAAGTACCATAAACAAGAAGTCCCACCGGACCCTATCAAAGGCCTTCTCTGCATCCAGGAAGACCAGAGCCATAAGGTGGTCAGCCTCCCCGGATGCAGAGAAGATATGAGTCAATTTCCTTAGGTGATCAGCAGAGGTTCTGCCCCTCATGAACCCCACCTGCTCAGGGCTAATTAAGCTCTTCCACATCTGCATAATTCTGAAGGAGAGGATTTTGGTGAAAATCTGCATATCATAGTTTGTGAGAGAGATGGGGCGGTAACTAGAGACTTTATCATTTGACTTGCCTGGTTTAGGCAATACAAAAATTAGGGCCTCTACTAGTGTGTGATCTGTAATTCCTTCTTGATGAAAGAAGGTATATAGTTGAAGAAGAATAGGCACTAGTTCTTTGGACAGAAGTTTGTAAAAATTGGGGGGAAAACCGTCTGGTCTAGGGGCCTTGTCATAGGGTATAGATTTTACAGCAGCCAAAATTTCTGGGGCCGTGACAGGGCATTCTAAATAAGCTTTCTGATGTCAGGACTGGTAGCTTAACAGCCTTAAAGTATGCCTGGGACTCTACGATAGTAGGCAGGTTTGCTTTTGGAGTATATAGCTGAGCATAGAAATGTTCAAACTCTTGAACAATGTCCCTTGGGGAGGTTTTGAGAGATCCATCCCTCTGAGAGGAGGTGGTTAAAACCACCCTAGAGGATTTTTGTTGCTTCAGTCATAGGGCTGAGATGTCCCACCTTTTTCCCTTCATCAACATAATTGAAGTGGGTTTTAAGGATGGCATACTCTGCTCGCTTCTTTAAAATTTTTGCATATTGGTGCCTTAGTTTAGTGAGAGTGGTTTGTACTACTTCTCAAGAATCTAAGGTGGGATCCTGTTCTAGGGTTCTAATTTCCACTAGCAGAGACTGTATGATTGCATCCTGCTTTTGCTTTTTAGTAGCTGCTCTTCTGATGAACTCTCCCCTTAGCGCACATTTTAATGTGCACCATATTTTGTCCACACTCGGTATGGAGCCAATATTCTGTTCCATAAACTGGCTGATAAAAAGCCTAATACCTTCTATGGTCTGAGAGTCTTTTAGTAATTGAACATTTAGTTTCCAAATATAGTCTCTTTTAATATTCGGTAAGAAGGTGAGCTCCATCCAAACTGGGGAGTGGTCCGATGAAACTCTGAAAGATAAACCTACATTTATAACCCCCGGGAGAGAGCTAACACTTATCAGGAAATAGTCCAACCTGGAGTAGGATCTGTGAGCTGAAGAGTAAAATGTATATTGATGCTCACTTGGGTACATAGTTCTCCAAGGCTTACAGAGAACCTCCAGACACAAAAGCTCATGAAGGGTCAATTGCATAGGAGAAAGGTGCTTAGAGCATTGCCCAGACCCATCTAGATCTGATGTTAGTGTCACATTCCAGTCCCCTGCCAAAAGTATTGGCAGTCTGATATATGGGTCCAGCCTAGTGGCCAGCAGGGAGAAAAAGTCTGAAGATGGTATATTAGGACCATAAATACAACCCAATAACATTTCTGTCTGGTCTAAAATACCATGTAACAGTAGATATCTTCCTGAAGGATCTGAGATACAGGGCAGGATTCACGAAGTGATTTGGGACTAAGTCCCACTCTGCAACCCCAGTCACATTTTGAAATCACCACAGCTGCAGAGTGGCCGATCCACAACTGCAGCAGTTGCGGAGGTTGTTACGGCAGGTCCCACTGCCCATAGCAGCCTCCTGCAGCTGCGATGCTATCCCTGGCAACAGCACCCACAAGCTGCCATAATCCGTGGAGCCAGTCATACTCCAGTTCGACCTTAATGAATACCCAGAGCTGCGGGCGACCTGCGGCTTTGCAAGTGGAAACCCACTAGTGCCTAGGTTTTCCTGCAGCTTCAGGTCCGTCCCTGACATTCATGAATCCTGCCTACAATGTTCAAGGGTAAAGTTAGCCATTTTAAAAATTAGAATTGCAACCCCTCTCTGTTGGGTGGAGTTCCCTGCTGCGAAGACTTGACTCACCCCCTGTCATCAGAAAAGCAGTGCATCCATCGACTTGAGGTGAGTCTCTTGTATGAGAACCACTTGACAATGCAAAGCCTGTAAATGTTTTATGATCTAATGTCTTTTTATTTATTTTATTTATTTTTGAAAGTTGGAGTCAGAGACTCATATACAAAGGCATCTCGTCCCAGGGAGGGTAGACATGGTTACAGTGTGATATACAACAGTGGTAACATACAGGTGCAATACAGATAGCAAAAGAACACAATATAACAGTGGTTTACGGAATAAAGTTACATGCAGTAAATTGCAATTGTATAAAGGATAACAATAGTAGAAGTCACAATCCTAGTCATACCAGGCAAATACCTATGTGGAAGGGTGGGGAGGAACAGGGGTGAGGAAAAAAAAAAGGAGGGGGGAGCAGTCCAAAGGACATTGTCAAGGCTATGGGCCAGAAATGGGGAGGGATCCCAACATTAGGTAGATTAAGGGCAACTACAGCTTCGGGTGCCAGAGAGGTGGTTACGGAGAATGACTTTAAAGGGACCAGTTTTGGTAAAATTAGTGACAGAGGGCGGAAGGGAGTTGAACCATGTGGGGGGTGCGGTAGTGGAAGGACTTTTGGGCTAGGAAGGTCTTGGTACCGGGCACCAGAATGGTGGGCTTATCTGAGCTATGGGTGGCAACAGATGGGGATGCAAGCCACAGGGATGTGGTGACCCCTGGGGGGGACAGTCCTAGCAGGGATTTTTTTGGTGAGTAAGCAGGTTTGGTAGCGCAGGCACTCTCCAAGGTGAGCTTGTTGGTGGTGGAATACAGCAGGCAGGTATGGATGCGGAGGGATGCACCGGTGAGGAGCCTGCAGGCCTTGTTTATCGAGGTCTGGATTCTGGTGAGGGTGGTATTGTTGGTGGCAGTGTAGATAGGTAGGCCGTAGTCCACTAGGGACAGGACGGAGGCGTTGATGGCCAGTCAGAGGGCAGTTTGGGGGAGGCAATCTCTGTGGCAATAGAGAAGGCCAATCTGAGAGTTTATGGCTTAATTTATACAGGGTATTGATGTAGGTGTGAAATGTAAGAGCCATCGAAGGTGATGCCCAGGTACTTGTAGGACGACACCTGCTTGAGAGGGTGAGCATTACTGTGGAGAATACAGAGGGGGGCATTTTTGGCCTTATTCTGGTGATGCGAAAAAAGCATAGATTTGTTTTTTGAGGTTAATGACCAGCAGGTGGTCAAGGAACCACTTTTCAGCTTGGTTGAATGTGTGCTGCAAGGATTCCTGTAGAGATGCAGGGTCAGGGTGGGAGGCAAGGAGAGCCGCATCACCAGCATAGAGTAGCATATTGCCAGAGCAGGAGCTGGGGAGGGTGTTGAGAAACAGGCTGAACAGAAATGGGTCCAGGATGGAACTCTGGAGGAACCCCGAGAGAATGGGCAGGGTATTGGGCAAGGTGCCGTTAACCTTCACGTGCTGTGATCTGGTAGAGAGGTAACTGGTGAACCAAACCAGTGGGCCTGGGGAGAAGCCAAGTTGGTGGAGGGAGTCAAGTAACAGACAGTGTCAAATGCCTTGGAGAGGTCAAGGAACACTGCACCCGCAACTTGACCAGAGCCGAGAGCAGAGTGGAGGTGATGGGAGAACTCCAGGAGGGCTGTAGTGGTTCTATGTCCAGGGTAGAATCCATGTTGTTCCGGACACAGCAGGTCGTCTTTGGCCAGCTACTCGGAGAGCTAAATGGCCTCTATTTTTTCTAGTGCTTTGGAGAGAGGGGGAAGAATAGAGATGAGCCTGAAATTGTTAGGGGATTTTCTATCTCCACTCTTATGGATAGCAGTGATTTCTGCAATTTTACAGGCACTAAGAAACTGACCAAGACATAGTGACCAGTTTAAAAGGTTGGTGAGAGGGGCTAGTACAGTATCTAGGACTAACTGGAGAATCATGGAGTCCAAGGGATCACAGCTGAAGCTGATGCTATCTAAGGCTTTTTGCAGATGAGACCTGGCTTCAAGGGGTGATATGGCACATGGGTAGAAAGGGGGGCAATCCGAGGTGGGGGGATGGAGGCAGGGATAGGGTTGAAAAAGTAGTTGGGGAGGACAGAGCTTAGATCTGAGAAAGCCATATTGAGGCACTTAGCTATGTGAGGAGGATCAGTAGTGATGTTACATCTATGGAGAGTAGTGATGGTGGGGGGAGTGGGTCTTTCCATTGAGCTCTTTCATATTGTCCCAGAAGGCACGGGATGAGCCCCAAGTGGATTCAAGAGTGGCTTGATAATATTCGGCCTTAGCCTGCCTTATAGCCCAGGTGCACTTGTTACGTGCTGCATTATAGGCTTGTCTGTCAGCCAGTTTGCCTGTCTCGATAGCAAAATGCCAGAGATTATCTCTTTGTTTCAGTGTTTGGATGAGGGATGGGGAGATCCATGGGGCATTGTGTTTCTTGGTATGGATTTTGGTCAGGGGCGCAAAAAGGTTGCAGGCCTTGCTGAAGGCACTGGAGAAATAGGCTAGGGCAGAGTCAATATCCGTTGCGAGTAGGATTGAGGACCAGTCAAGCTGGGCTAGGTGCATTCTTAGCTTTCTGAGACCCCCGGGGTGAAAGCGCCAGTGCGAGGTGACCTGGGATGCTGGTTTTGGTGTGGGGGATGACCAGTGACAGAGAACAGGAGAGTGGTCACTAAGAGAGTCTGGTAGTACATTAATATCCCTGATTTTATGGGGATGTTTTGACAGAATTACATCTAGGAGGGTGCTGGAGCTGCCTGACCTGTTAAATCTAGTGGGTGAGGTAACTATTTGGGTCATATCTAGGGCAGTGAAGGAGTTCCTGATATGGGGGGCAGTGGTACTCAGCCAATTGACATTAAGGTCACCTAGGATGAGCTGCTCCATCTTGTGTGGGAGTGTGGTAAGGTAATCAATGAGGAAGTGGACAGCTGGTCCCTGGTCCCTCAGGGGTATGTAGGAGACTGTGAGAAAAAGATGGCCCCTGGTTGGATCAGGGGTAACCTTAAGGGTGAGGGCTTGGGCTCTAAAACCGAGCTTGGGGGCAGGGAGAGCATGGCCTAAAAGTGTGTCATGCATAAAGACTGCACACCCGCCGCCACATTTTCCTATACGGTCTTCCACAAACAAAGTGTAGCCAGGGAGGGAGATAACTGAGTCGGGAGTTTTTCTCGAGAGCCAGATCTTGACTAGTGCTATAACATCAGGACAGTGTCATACAGCACAGCACTGGAGAGCGGGGGATTTTTTTAGGAGGCTGCAAGTATTCATGGATGCAATGCTGAGGCCAGTACCAGAGTGGGGTGTGGGGTGGCTAGTTGACAATGGCCTGGGTTGGAGTGTATGTTCCTGGAGAGCAGAAGGAGTAAGCGGACTGGCAACTGGGCCCTTAGCCGGGCCACCGATGCAGATCCCTACTGGTGAGGATACAAGGGGATGGGTAGGGGAGGAAGGTAGGTATATAAGGAAGGGATGGGGCCTAGGTATCCTGGGGGAGGGAGTATTGTTGGAGGTGGGTGCCAGAGAGAAATAGGGTGTCCAGGGTGGGGGGGGTGGTTGGTTGGCTGCTGTGGGGTGGTAAAGGGGGTGGGGCTCAGGGTGGAGGGTAGGGGGCAGGATGGGACATGGGCAGAGCAAAAAAGATAGGCTGAGTGTGATAGGCATGGTGCCCATTGCTATTTCTTATTGGGGGTGTAAGGGGAACAACTGACCTTCAGTGAGGGTGACTGCCACAGTGGAGTAGTTTTTTTTTTTTCTTCAGAGTACAATATGCTGAAAGTGAGAACAAGGCATGGGATAACGGTGATTAGCACAGGAAAAAGACAGAGGTAAGGTTGGAGGATTAATAGGGAAAAATAAGATGCCTCTAGTAGCAGATCAGTATAAACTGCAAATGGGGAAAAAAAACTCTCTCAAACCTTATATCAACTCTAAGAAATCTCTACATCAGACTAAACATTACTTAAAGTGAGAAAACAAAACATTTCAAGCAGAGATTAGTCCTAGTATTAATTTCTTGGTGGCAGTTCCTAGAAGACTTCTGGATTGCTGCACATAGTGCGAGTAACACTGGCAAACAGGAGCAAGTGAGATTCCTCCAGGGGTAGATGCCAAAATTCAGAGTTCCAACCCATACCTTGCTTGGAGGGTGAGCTTCAGGTTGCTTCTCCTTAGGCAGGTTCTCAGACTGCAGACTGCAGTTTGCTTGAGAGGAAACAGCCCGAAAGGGCACAGTAGTCCCCTTGCTTGGAGAGTGAGCTTCGGGCAGCTTCTCCTTAGGCAGGTTCTCAAATTGCATATCTCTTCCCTCTTGTCCCTGCACCTTTAACATTCCATGTTGCACATCTCATAATTAAAGAGTTTTATGCTAAGGGTATTTAGAATGAGGATAAAATGAACAAGTCTCCAGCTTTGACCCCTGTTACCCAAATGAAGGTCTCCACTCCAGTCCAGTCCCCCCCCCCTTATAAGAACTATTCCCTCTACCCCTACCACAGTGGTACATAAAACTTGTACAAAAGGAAAACCCAGGTCCAAAGCCCGATTCACCCATACTTTCAGGACCATGATATCAAAAACTATCACCATCATTGCCTACGTCCCCCATAGCCCCGCTCCTCACTCCCCTCCACCAATAGGCTAAATATATTTTCTTGTTGATAGTCAGCATTATACAACAGGGAACATAAAACATATTGGCACTAGTATTAATTCAGCAGTCATTTAAACATTAGATACAGTATATAACTTTCTGTCTTCATGCATGCAATTGCTCTCTGCCCTACTTGATTTGAGCTCAGCTACTGATTGTCTGGTTAATCTCCTATCTCATCCTGAGTTATAGCAGTAATGTTTAAACATAGGGGTATGTGACAGTAACTAACATGGGTCTAGTATGATTGCCCGTCATGAAATTTCCCGACTTTGTTTTTCCCGGGATCTATTTCCCGTCTTTACATTTCCCGACGCGATCTTTCCCCGCATATCATTTGATTGCATAGTGCAATGTATTACTTTGCTGTGCTTGCATTAAAGTCAGTATCATTACCAGGTACATGCTCTTACTGTCCGATGGAAGCCTTCAGAGCTTAGTGCTGCTGATGGAATTGAAGGGAGCACTGATTTAATTTAATTAAAGCTAATTGAAATGATCGATGTTTTTGTTGCTGCATTCATTTCAATTTGCTTGCAGAAGGGTTATGAGTTGCTTGCAGAGCTTAGTGCTGCTGATGGAATCGAAGGGAGCACTGCTTGCATTTAATTTCATTTCAGTTTGCGAAGGGAGCGCTGATTTAATTTAATTAAAGCTAATTCAAATGATCACTGCTTTCGTTGCTGCATTCATTTCAATTTGCTTGCAGAAGGGTTATGAGTTGTGCTGAAGGGTTCAAACTGATGCGTTCCTCGCAGAGTTGATGAAATCGAAAGGAGCGCTGATTTAATTTCTTTTCAATTTGCTTGCAGAATGGTTACGGAATGGGAGCGCTGATTTAATTTAATTAAAGCTAATTTAAAATTATCGCTTCACTTCGTTGCTGCATTTGTTTCAATTTGCTTGCAGAAGGGTTATGGGTTGACGCTGAAAGGGTTCAAACTGATGCGTTCCTTGCAGAGTTCATGAAATCGAAGGAAGCACTGATTTAATTTCTTTGCTTGAATGTGTTTGCATGTGAATGGTTACGTCGGGAAACTAATAGTCAGTCAATAATTAAGTTGGGATAAGTAATTACGGGAAAAAAATGTCGTTAAACAAAGTGACGGGAAACCTCATGCCGGGCAATCGTATGGATCCCGCTAACATACCTCTAAATTAGTAGAGGTCTATTTGAGTATATTAATTCAGCCTTAAAGCCATGTGGTATCATATAAGGGGAAGTATTCTGCACCCCGTAAAACACCTTAATGAAGGTAAGAGGAAAAAGAAGAGAATAGCCCTCTTATAACCGTCACGGGTAGTGGTACTCTGCCATAGCTGTTATAGCATTGATACCTGACACAAGATTGTGCCACCAAAATTAATAACATTATTCTGACCACTGAATGAAATCATTCCAGCCTTTAACTATTGTTGTCTTTTACAGTTTCTGTGTACCTTGTGCGCCTATTCTCCTGCCATATTTAGCCCCATTTGTCCCACTAACTTCCACTTTAATTGCTCCCAAACAATTAAAAGAAAAACTTGTTTAATCAGTCTCACAGGCCTTGTCATATCCCTTAATGAGAAACTGAGCCTCTGTTTTAACTTCCACAGAGTATAGAAAAAGTTGTTCGGTAGCCTTTATAATCATATTTTAGTCAACCGGGCATAAACTGAAATAAAAGAAAAATCCTTCTGTTTTGCTTTCACAGAAATGGCTACAATACAAGATTAGCAAGCCCTTCTAGAAAAGTTGCGGTACTTGGTAGAAATGTGCATAAATTCAGTAAACAGGCATGGCAGGCCGTAGAGCCAGGAACTGCAGTACAAGTGTACCAGCAAAGGGTTTGCAGTCAGTGTCGGAGCCAGGTTTGGGAGCATTTGGGAGCCAGGGGGGGCCATTCAGTCAATCATGGGCTTCACAATGTGCAATAAACATTGAAAATATATAGTGGTGGGGCACCACTACTCACACTGGGGCAGCCAGGAGGGGCGACCGCCACCCCAGCCCCCCCTCTAGCTCTGTCACTGCTTACAGTACTTGCAGAATTAGCCAGCCTCATGTTGTAAGTATATAACTGTGCCTCATGGCGCCATATGTCGGTCAGTCTATGATCTGCTCTGAGACCAAAACCAAAGTCCTCTTTCCAACTGAACTTGTATTCCCTTAGACAGTCAAAAGGAAGGTACCAAAATACAGTTGGTATAATTAACAATATGCACTGCAATGTTGTAAATTGCCATAGGCTCTACTTCACTTGAAAAGATCAGGATACAGGGATTTCAGCAGTTTGGCTGCTTGCTCTGCAGATTCACAATTATGCCAGGTGTCATGATGTAGTATTTTCAGGGTTGCAGGATACCTCATCCTATATTTAATTTCAGCAACAATCAGTTTTGCCACTTAGGGATGCAATTTGGTGCATTTATGTCATACTGTTTTCGAAAGATCTTGTGCGATGCAGATTCGTCTTCCTTCCCAAAGCAATTCCTGGAGGTCTCTTATCTTTGCCAGGATATGTTGCTTGTCCAGAAAATTAAGGAGATAAAAATCAGGGGCCGAGGTGGTACACCATGAGGAGGAGGAGTGGGGTGTAGTGATCTATGGGCTTTCTCCACAACATATACTGGCCCATTAGGAGAGGGACTTGCAATCTTGAGACAGAGTTTCCGCACAAAGGATATTGCCGAAGATCCTTCCTCTTCTTCAGGTAACCCCATAATAACAAGCTTGTTCCTCCTGGATCTTTCTTCAAGATCTTCCATTTAATTTTCCATCACCTTCAGGTGCTGGCATAGTTGGGTCACCTCTGGTTCTATTCTGCCCCACCAGTCATCCAAGGAGGAAATTCACATTTCATTATCCCCTGTACGTTAAGCAAGAGCTGCTAGGGAGTTAGAGATGGTTTGGATGTCTGCAGCCAAAGAATTGAGGGTGGTTTTCAGGGGGTTTAGACCTTCCAGAAATGTTTCTTCTGTAAGAGCGGCCTGCGATGCTGGATTAGACATGACCATTGTGGATGTTGTTTTAGCCCGCTTCGAGGCAATCTCTTTACTCGGTGTAAAGGGTGTCATATGCCGAGGTAGGCTCTCCTGCATTTCTGCTTCCATAGCGGCTAATTTCTTGCTCAGTGACCGAGTCACTTTGTTCCTGGGATTCTTAAGAGCCAGGTTTGCTGCTTTTTAGTTAGTTTTAAAGATGCTGTTTGGTAAAAAAGAAGGGTGGCTAGAGTGTGGGAGCGGAAGCCGGTTGAAAAGCGTCTAATCAGGCAGCCATCACATGACCCTCTGTAATACCTCTTTTTAAAAAAGAGGATAAAGGTATCCCTGATAATCACTGCCCTATTAGTCTTACACCTGTATTTTGCAAAATATTAGAAAGAATAATTAAAGATATGTTAACGCCATCTTTTGTAAACATTGACTCCAACCAACATGGGTTTGTCAAGGGGCGCTCTTGTTCCACTAATTTAATACATTTTTATGATTATATTAGTCATAGTCTTGAAAGTAAAATACCTAGTGATGTGATATTTCTCTATTTCAAAAAAGCCTTCAATTCTCTGCCACATTGGGCTTAAATACATAAGTTGTAGAAACATGGTATAAATCCATTGATCATACGCTGGATTGTTAACTGGCTAAATAACAGATTGCAGAGGGTTATTACTGATGGACATAAATAATCTTGGCTACCAGTAAACAGCGGCGTACCTCAAGGGGCTGGCAGTATAGCCTAGTAGTTACAGTAATGAGCTGTGAATGAGCTTGGTACATCCAGCAGATCTGACTGGGTTCGATTCCCACAACCTCCACTTGAATACTGTGCGACTCTGAACAAGTCACTTAACCCCCTAGTGCTTCCCAGGTCACTCCTGAAAACAGGCACTTGTGCCTAGTGGGCCTTACCTGGTTACCAAAAGAATAAATAAATAAAAGTATTAGCCCCTGTTATATTTCAAGTATTCATTTCTGATTTATCCCATAACCTAAACTGTAAAATTGTTAGGTATGCAGATGATTGTAAAATTACTAATGTTTGCAGTAAATCTGAGGAAACTGAGGCTTTACAGAAATATATTGATTCATTAGGGGCTTGGTCCATCATGTGGGGCCTTCAATTTAATATTTCTAAATGTAATGTCTTCCACTATGGGAGGCACAATCCTTGAAATTCATATTATTTATATAATGGAATACTAATTAGCAAGGTCAGTGAAAAAGATCTTGGTATTACCATTGATTCTGAACTCAATTTTGATCTTCACATCACTAACACTATTAGTAAAGTTAACAAAATTTGGTGGGCAATTAAGCATAACATTCAAAGATTCAAATATTCTATTCCCCCTGTAGCATGCATATGTGAGACCTCATTCTGATTATATATCTCAATTATGGTGCCCTTACATACGGAAGGACATATATAGGCTCGAGAGACGTCAGAGAAAAGCTAGAAAGTCTATCTGTCCTGAAAAGAACTTGTCGTATGAAGCAAGGCTCTCTAAATTTAATTTAATGTCCTTGGAACAACGCCATCTAAGAAGAGCTCTCCTATTTACGGGGACATTATTAATGATCCCTTTCTAACATCAGAATGTGGTCTTGACTTTAAGCAAGTAGTAATTACCACTAGAGGGAATCCACTTCAGTTAATGTGAAACAGATTTAGATCTAAGAAAAGATCATTTTATTTCTCACAAAGAATAGTAAACCCATGGCATATACTTCCGACATCACTTATTAGCAGTCAGAATAAAAACTTGTTCAAAAATAGATGGAACAGATTTTTGTTAACACATAACAACACGTCTTACTATATGTAGCTCGAGGAGCTATCTTGTGCTGTATGCCTTTCCTTTCCTTTCCATACACCTCCTTGGGATGATTCTTAGTACAATCCTTAGTATAAGTTGGAAAGCAAAGGTACTGGAAACTGACAGTTCTGTGAAACAGCAAGAGAGCATGCTGCAACATTTAGAATCTTACAACATCACTTTGGCAGTCCTTGGTATGTTACCTCACATTTCTGTCCCTGTAGTTAAAACATATTAAACCTCCAAATTCCTAACTGTGTTCCCAATAACAAAATTTAAAAAAATGACCATGACTGAATGAAAACTTGTGCACTAGATCTGGATTTGGGGAGTGCAAAGCTATATACAAACTGTCTCTAGAAACAGAATTGAATATTGTTACAGCAGCGGCACAACAGCAATAATGCTCCTAAGAACGCAACACTTTCAGATACCCTATTTCTGGAATCGGTCTCTCTGTAAGCTTATAAAGACAAAAACATTACACTAAAAGCAAGGAGAATTCATTTCTTGCAGACCCAAAAGGAGGAGGAAGGGAAAGGGAAGGGAAAGAGAAAGAATAGGAGGAATAGAGAAACAAAAGGAAGAAGAGTTTGTTGGCCTTAAGACTGATCTGATTTATGTTTAACAAGCATTTGTCAATGCCGAACATTCGCTTGCAGGTATTTGCAGTGGTATTTGGCACTTGGACATGGCTTAAAAAAATCAGTGACAAAGAAGTACAAGCATTTGTCAATGCCAAATGTTGCTTGCTTCTATGTGCTGTTTAGGTATTTGGAACTCGGAGTGCAAATATTGAAAATTCGCGAACTTACGAGCGTGCGTAGGAACTGCGCAACGCACGCTTGTAAAACAGTTATTTTTAGGAATTTTTTCACCAAATTTTCAAAATAGCCATTTTAAGACTTCTACTAATGAACAGTGTCACTGTGATTTTCTTAATGTGTCCCATACATTGATTTCGCACACCGACTGCACCATTGTGCGCTACATGGGCGGAAACACATTTTGTGCAGAATGTGAAAAATGACAGCTATACTGCTCATAAGGAGATGTGGTAAAATGGCAATGTTGAAAATCTGGAGTGAAAATATTGAAAATTCGCAAACTTATAAGCGTGCATAGGAACTGCGCAGCGCACGCTTGTAAAACAGTCATTTTTAGGAATTTTTTCACCACATTTTTCAACATAGCCATTTTAAGATCTCTGCTCATGAACAGTGACACTGTGATTTTCTTAATGAGTCCCATACATTGCGTTCACACACCGACTGTGTCATTGTGCACTACATGGGCGGAAATACGTTTTGGGCAAGATATGAAAAATGACAGCTGCACTGCTCATAAGGAGGTGTGGTAAAATGGCAATGTTGAAAATCTGGAGTGAAAATATTGAAAATTTGCAAACTCACAAGCGTGCATAGGAACTGCAAAATGCACGCTTGTAAAACAGTCATTTTAAGGAATTTTTTCACCAAATTTTCAATGCAGCCATTTTAAGACCTCTGCTCATGAACAGTGTCACTGTGATTTTCTTAATGTGTCCCATACATTGAGTCGCACACCGACTGTGCCATTGTGCGCTACATGGGCGGAAACACATTTTGGGCAAGATGTGAAAATGACAGCTGCACTGCTCATAAGGAGGTGTCATAAAATGGCAATGTTGAAAATCTGGAGTGAAAATATTGAAAATTCGCAAACTTATGAGCGTGCATAGGAACTGTGCAACGCATGCTCGTAAACCAGTCATTTTAAGGAATTTTTTCACCAAATTTTCAACAAGGCTATTTTAAGACCTCTGCTCATGAACAGTGTCACTGTGATTTTCTTAATGTGTCCCATACATTGATTTCGCACACCAACTGTGCCATTGTGCGCTACATGGGTGGAAACACGTTTTGGGTGAGATGTGAAAAATGACAGCTGTACTACTCATAAGAAGGTGTGGTAAAATGGCAATGTTGAAAATCTTGAGTGAAAATATTGAAAATTTGTGAACTTACGAGCCTGCGTAGGAACTAAGCAACGCACGCTCGTAAAACCATCATTTTTAGGAATTTTTCCACCAAATTTTCAAAATAGGCTTTTTGAGAGGTCACCTTATGAATGCTGGCACTGTCATTTCATTAATCAGGCCAAAAAGGTGATTTCATGCAGTGACTGTGAAATCACCCGTCGGGCCTGAATAACGCAATGACAGTGACAGAATTCATGAGAAGGGGTCCCAAAAACCCCATGTTGAAAATTTGGTGCAAAAATTCCAAAAAATGCCTAAGATATGCAACAAAGTTAAAAAAAAAACATCTAGCCCATTATACAGCTTACCGGCATTTCCTCAGTTTGCGGTCAGCTTTGAAGAGTGCAGACGTGTTCCCGGTCCACCGAAGATCGCATCGCGCCGAGCTCCAGAGGTAAGTATGGGGTGAGGGGGTGTGGGGAGGCAGGGTGCACAGTGGGTGGGTGCGGGTTGTGGGAGGGGCGAGAGACCGCGGGACCGCTTTCAATTTACAGGTTTTTTACTTTGATGACGCGGGACGCTTGCCACACTGGGGTGGGCTCCAGCATGGCAGAAGGATGGCTGGGGCGTGGAGCCAATGGGGATTGGGCGCCCCCGCCGACAGACAACACGGGACGTTTGCCACACTGGCGTGGGCTCCCAGCATGGCAGAAGGATGGCTGGGGGGGCAGTGGAGCCGATGGGGGGTTGGGCACCCCCGTCGGCAGGCGACGTGGGACATTTGCCATGCTGGGGTGGGCTCCCAGTGTGGCAGCAAAGATTTTGGGGGGGACGTGACGCGGTGCAAGCACACAGTGGTGGTTTTGTTTGAAGAGAAGACCACCGCTGTCATACACAGCAACGGTGTGGATTGGTGCAGGACCGCCATGCCTGCTCAAGGAAGCAGGGAATTGGTCAGGAGAAGCACACCTCCAAAGTGTCCCATTCTCCCAAGACGTTCCTTGCGCATGCATGCAAGCGAACGTTAAAAGGAATGTTTTAGCCCTTTCCCATTTGAAACATTCATAAAAATGGGGTTGTGTGTTTTTAAGGGAAGGGGGAGTCATGAAATTTCATAGTCAAAAACCTTTTCACAGCATTTCTATTAAATGTTGGAAGATAAACTGGATAAGTCAAAGCAACAGTTAAAGAAGGCAAATACAAAAATACATACACACCTAAAGAAACCAAAGATAAAGATAGAAAGCAACTTAAATCAAGGAAATGATCAAACTCAGAGGCCTCAGAAAGTGGATGCAAACAAGCCATATTTATATTCATTCACATACAAAGTCAATATAGATTAAAATGACACTTCATAATGTTTGCCTATTCTGAAGAGAAATATCAGGCAAACCATTAAATTCATGCATACTTGTACCTAGTAAAACATTATCTGCAAAACATAAATTACATGGACTCACCCACCTTTTTCCTTGAATACTGTTAATGCCAACCAAACTCATGAAACATCTGATGGTGTTAATAAAATTAATCAAATCACTGTATAATCCCTCAAATCAGATATTCAGAATTTGGTAAACACTCCATATTTGCTTAAACATATGAAACCGTGCATGTGCCAGAATATTGAATTGCTCACACTAGTAATTCAACTGAGGAAATTACCAATAAAATGCAAATGTATCCTTTCTCATTGGTCTAATAGCACATTGCTTGGTAGCTCAGCCATAGAAAAACTTAATAGCCCTAAAGCAGTCAATTAATTATTGGAGAACATATTACTAAAAGGAATACTCAAAGTATTATAAAAACATCACATTCTTTTTGTATAAATATTAGAGCTGAAATATTCCACTAACTATGCTATCCCTGAAAAGTTCAAAATAGTTTATCAGTTCATTTATCTACCACATGGCATCCAAATATTTAAAATGGATGAGCCCAACTCAATGTGTTATCCACCAAGAAGTGTTCCCCAAAATTAAAATTTAAGCACAATCATTTTATATATCCATTGTTCTACACCAGTGCCATGTAATTTAACTAATTTAAGATCAGCAAAGAAGTTTTTCTTTCTATTGGCTATAATTGTATTTTGAAAGTAACACCACCAAATACATAGCTGCCACAGTGATGGGAGAAGAACCAGAGCCAAGGGAAAAAGAGAAGTCTCCAGCAGAGGCTTCTAATAGCCACAGAGGAATTCTAGTTGGTCTCACCAGGTTGGAGGGGAATAGTCAGTGCCAAGACTTTCTGTGTGAACTCTCAGATGGGGCTACAGCTGAGCACAAGGAAAACTGAGTTAAGAGGAAAGCTGAATGAGCTGGAAAAGTTAACTGTGAAGGAGGCAGACTGTTGGTACAATAGAGTAACACTAGAGGAATACCATTGAAAAGACAGAATATTTAAGGGTACACAAGGCTCCTTCAACTGGTACACTGAATTCAGATTTAGAAAATAGGAACATGAAAGTTAAATGAAAAAAAAAACAAAAAGAGCCATGACAGATCTTGAGAAAGAAGTGGAGAAAGTTCATTCACAATCTGCAGTGAGATTTTTTTCCAGTTGCTCAAAGAGAAAGCCAGTAAGCATGAAAAGGAGATTGACATGAGAACGAAAACTAAGTTTGAAAGAGGTTGTAGGGATTATGAAGAAGGACATTTTTTTTCTTGGGTGAATGGACCTATGAGATCCTGCAGTAGAGCTAGATCAACCAACAGGGAGCTCCTGAGATGTAAAAAGCATGGCAACCAGCAAGTAGCTAAGTCCCCCCTGAAGCTTGTTCTAGAGCAGCATAAATGCATACATTTTTTTTAAGACAAGAGTCCAGAACAACCAATGGACCAAACTCAATTAAAAGGAAAAGAAAATGGAGGGGGTAAGGAAGTGTTGGCAGTTACCATATTTCTAGCAGGAATCGACAGAAAAAGGAACTGAACCACCAGTTTTAAATACTGCAACCAGGACAATTTCCAAAATACAAACAAACATGCTAGCAAAGGGGTTAGCCTTTGTTTTATTGCAGGACATAGATACATTTTCTTTGCAAGTAGATATTTATAAGCTCCTTAGGAAATTGGATTTAAGATATTTTTGCACAAGCACAAGCAGAAGCAATCGATTGGTACAGATTTAACTTCAAATTTGATCTTGAGCAACATCACCACAATGTGTCACTATGCATTTGAGGGGCCCAGTCAAGAACTGGGGAATCCTGCCTTGAATTTGGACATGACCATCGATGCAATGTCTCTTCAGGAATGATATGACAGCCTTGATATACTTTGGACTAATAGTGACTATTATACCTGATGTGAGTTTACTGTTGTCTTTGAAAGGGGAAAATGCTTATGTTATACTGGGACAGGAAAACTGGGAAGGGGGGCATGAGGTTACTGGAATGAATATCAGTGGTTTAAAACCTAAGAGTGCCTTTTGTCCAAATCAACCCAGATACCACACAGTTAGGGTGTTTGAAAATATGATAAGGGCAGATAGAGATAAGATGTTAGAACAAGGAAGGGAAAATAGGTGTACAAACATGTTAGCAGAAGAATGGGTGGCTATAAGAGAGTTAAAATTGATGCCAGAAATTACTATCTTTAAAGCAGATGAAGGAGGAATGATAGTTATACAGGATAGGGAAAATAGGCCCATCCTTCCCTTCAATACACTGTTGAAGTATCCTCCTCTACACTGCCTTTTCTGGATATTCAACTGTCACTACAGAACACTGGTCTGAAGACATCAGTTTATTACAAACCCACTGACTTTCATAGTTTCCTCCCCCACAGCTCCTTCCATCCTGAACATGTCAAGAATGGCCTGCCTCATTCACAGTTTCTTAGACTTCGCAGGTCATGCAGTAAAGAGGATGATTTTGCTGAGCAGGCCCAAATAATGCATAGTTTTTTTATCAACAGGGGATACCCGAAAAGCACAGTGGACAGAGCACTCTCCCGTGTCAGCAACATTGCCTGTAACCTTGACCCCGCAGAGAAGGATACTGTCATGCAAGAACAACAGCAAATTCCTCTAGTGCTTCCTTTCCATCAGAGTACACTTTCCCTTCACAGGATCATCACCAGTAACTTTCCTATTTTGCAAACTGACCCCAACATTGGTGCTTCCTTTACAGAACCACCTATTGCCTCCCACCGCCAGCCACCCAACCAGTAGAATCTCCTGGTAAAAAGCAGCTTACCTACTCCTAACAGTTCCTTCCTACCAGGTACCAAACCTTGCAATAGAACTTGCTGCTACACCTGCAAATTTGTTTCTAGTGTGACTGAAATTCAGGGTCCTACAGGTGTTTTTCACATCACCAAGGAGTTCTCATGCACCTCCACTAATGTGGTATATTGTTTTCTTTGCAGGAAGCGTGTGGCTATTTACATCAGAGAGACTGGTAGATGCCTTGCTGACCACTTCAGAGAACATTACAGGGCAGTCAGGAATGGAGACACTGACAAACCTATTGTATTGTATTCCACTTTATCTCCAGGGACCACAGTGTCAATGACCTTTCTGTTTGTGTCCTTCAGCAGGGCTTCTGAGATTCTGATCATAGAAAAAACATGGAAACCAAGCTGATCATCTGCCTTGGCTCCCAGCAGCCCTCCAGTTTAAATGATAGACTTATTTTCTACTAACATCTTTCAGTCATCCTTTGTTTTCCATTAAGTCTGTTTGTATCTGTACACATTTAATTTCTTTTTTATTTTCACCATATGTCTCCATCCCTGTCTCCTTCCCCCATATTTGTCACCTTTCAGCCTTCTTACTAGGCCCTGTTAATTAGTCCCTACCTGGGGATTTCTCTAGCTCTTTCACTCCTATTATGCTTTGTCTTTCCCATCATCACCTTTTTGTTTCACAGATTCTCTCTTAATCTTGTCATTTATCACTTCTTCTCCCTGAGCCTTCCCCTTTTTTCTTTCCCCACATATATATTCCTTATTTTACCTCTCATCTACACTAACTCTGTTTCTTTCTCTTTTAGATATTTCCTGAAGAAGACCTAAGGTTGAAATGTAGATTTTTAACTCTATTTTCTATTTTCAGCATGCATTTTATTACAACCATTTTGTTTTGCTTTCTGACCACATGCTGATGCAGTACCTTGTTTTTGTTTTTACATGGGGAAAATATGTTCATAATATTAAGAAATAACTTGCAGACAATGGATGTTATAAAGCTATAACATTTAATCTAACAATGCCATTTAAAGTAGAATTAGATGAGATGATAGACAGAGTAAGGAGATGCTGATTTATATCTAAATAAGAGGCAATAATTTTGAAAACCAAGCATTCTTTGACACCCACCTCTATTCTCTACCCGAAATCCACAGATCTGTGAGGGACTCTCCTGGGTGACCAATTGTGTCTGGTGCCAGGGCACTCGGTGAGGATTCCTCCAGATTTTTGGATTATTATCTTAAAAAGACTGTAGTAAAAATTCCCCAAAACATAAGAGATTCGATGGATGTGAAATTAACAAACCTAAGGGATATAATTGCCAAGACGAATATAGCTGGGTCACCATCGATTTTCTTTTCTGTACACCAGCATTATACATGATCATGGTGTTAGGGTATATAAAGATTTCATGGCAGCGGATAATACCCTGAAGGATGCACTACAGAGAGTTGTCTTGGATTTATTGAAATGTGTGCTAACTCACAACTATTTCTTGTTTGATTGTAAAGTTTACCTGCAGTTGGAAGGGACAGCTATGGGGGTGGCTTTGACCCACTCATATGCCAATACTTTCATGGCCTGGTGCAAGGATCAGATAATTTTTGATGATGCCAATGCCCACCTCAGAAACATAATTAAATGGTATTATTTTATTGATGACATAATATGTGTTGGGTTGGGGGGACACTGTACATGGTTCTGTACAGTAGTTGAATTTCAATTCTATAAATATTACTTGTACCTGCAATAAAAACGAGAAGGGAATGCAATTATTGGATATAAAGTTCCAAGTGGGAAATGACAACAAAGTAATATATGAGCCATTCCGAAAGACAGTTTCAGGTACTAGTCTATCGAGGGTGGTATCCTGTGTCATAGGCGACCGCAATTGGGCGCCTAGAAAAATGGTGACTCAATCACAGCACATCTCATCGGGGCTACCCACCAGGCAGGGTGACCAGATGGGGGGGTTCATGCATATAGTGACAGGATGTCATTACATGTATATGTGTGCGGGGGGAGTGAGCACACTCAGTGAGGGGAGGGAGATATTGTGAGGGGAGGTGCTGTGGTGAACAGCTGAGCTGGCCCTGTGGCATGGTGGGTGGGTTCAGACCTGGGGTTCTGAGGGTGTTGGGTTTGGGTCAGGTCACAGGTATGTTTTGTTGCACCTGGCCCAAATTATTTTGCACCCCCACCCGACATGCACCCCACTGGAGTTGAGAATCCTTTAGTGGTGGGGTGGGGGGGCTGCCATCCCCCACCCGTGCCCCGAATCATGAGTTGCCTGCCGCATATGCAGCAATAATCCAGCTCTTGTAGTCTAGTGTTCCCCTCCCAACTGTACATTAAAAACATAATGAAATATCCCCGTTTCCCTGGTAGTCTAGTGTCCCACCTCCTGAACTGTACATTACAAACATAAAGAAATATCCCTGTTTTCCTGATAGTCTAGTGCCCCCCATGAACTGTACATTAAAATCATAAAGAAATATCCCCATTTCCCTGGTAATCTAGTGGCCCCCCCTGAACTGTACATTAATATAATAAATAACGATCCCATCACCCTGGTAGTCTAGTGCCCCACCTACCCAGCCATGCCAGCCCAGCCAGCACCCCCCCCACTCATCCTCAGCCAGCGACTGGTACAGCCCATCTCTCACCTCCATGGCCAGCCGCCAGCCGAGTGCAGTATTAAAGCTACTGCTCAGGCATGCTCAGAAATTAATTTCTTTTTTTTTATTCAAATTTTATTCACCACTTTTTCCACATTACAGGAGGCAGTAATGAACATTTTAACATGAGATTCATAAGACAAGTCATACTGCCCGCAACCCACCCTCTCCTCCTTCCCCGGCACAGCAGTCCATTCTAATACTGTTATCACCCTCTAACAACCTTTACCAAGGATGAATAAGTTAATAACCTCAACCACACATTATTTCATAGCCATCGTAATTAGAGAGTGATGGGGATCCCAAATAACCTTATACCTATGTACTTTGTTTTGAAGGCTGGCAATAGCCCTCTCTGTGCATAGATTTGCTAAGATCTCATTGATCCATTCCTGATATGTTGGACAGGTCCCTTCTTTCCAACGCCTAAGAATGATTTTTTTGGCCGAAAGCGCAACCATGGATATATGAAATCTCCAGATTCTAACCTTTATGGAAGACAAGTCTCCCAGCAGGCAAATATCAGGTGTAAAATAGTCCTGTAAACCCAATAAATGATCCAGGTTAGCTTTTATAAGCTCCCATAACAAAGCTATCTGAGGGCATAACCAAAATAGATGAAAAAGTGACCCTGCGTCCTGGGAACACTTATTGCACCTATCAGTTTCTAGAAGGCCCCATTTCACCAGTTTAGTTAGGGTATAATACAGATTATGTAGGATGTGAAACTGCATGAGACGTAATCTATCTTGGGATACATATTTATGGCAATACATCCAGAGGACGGGCCAATTTAAAAGTATATTGGGGAAAAAATGAAACCCAAAAGTTAGTGGGGCCACTACCACATCCAAACCGCCATCGGAACAACACCTGGTAAATCTTAGAGATCACCCCTGAGGAGATGAGAAAAGAGGAGAGTTCAGATACCAATGCAAAGGCCGCTGGATGGGGTGGAGTGGCCCCAATAACCGTGGTTAACAAGTGCCTCAATTGAAACACTTTAAAGACCTGAGACTCCAGAATTTTGAGCTTGTTAATGAACTCAGAGACTGAAAGCCAAGCTCCAGCCTCGTCCAAAAATGAGGAGACTATCCCTTCTCCTAAATGAGGCAACCATAGACGGGAAATTTTCTGTTTGTTTATGGTGAAAGCTGGAGAGTTCCAAATGGATTGGGCAAGATCTTTACTTTGATTATAATGCAGAAAATAGCACAATTGTGAGTGTACTCTTAGGAGGTCATGATAGTGGGACATTTGTTATATTCTGCAAATGAGAAATTTTTAGATAAACAAGGTCGAAGGGTCCATGTTCATAGATTGGATAAAATCTAATTCAATCTTGAGCTAAGCTGGGCTCATGTTATCCGGGCCCGGCCTAACCCATCTCAGGTATTTCACCAAATGATTAGCCCAGTAGTAAATGGGCAAGTAAGGAATCCGCAGCCCCCTTTTTTGGGAGCAGCTAGCTTATGATATGCCAACCTAGAGGTCTTGTTAGACCATATAAACTTGGTAAAAAGTTTATGCGCTTTCTGAAACCAGACTAAAGGGACAAATGAATTAAGATGTGACAGAGGGTAAAATAAACAGGGAAATGCATTCATCTTGATTATATTAATATGACCCCATAAAGATAATGGGAGCTTGTCCCATCTCTCTAGATCTTGAGTGATCCCCTGCAGGAGAGGGTCCAGATTTTCTTTAAACCACAAGGAAGAATTACGCGTTAGTTTTATACCTAAATACTTAATAGCCCAGGGTGACCAGCATAATCCCAGAGAAATAATGTCATTCTTGAAAACTTTATGGTTGAAAGGGAAAAGGATGTCTTATTGGGATTTAACTTATAATTCAAGAGACTACTAAATCTGTTAACCTCCCTTAACATGTTCAGGATAGATATTACTGGATTGGCCAAATGTAAAAGGAGGTCATCAGCGTACACTGTTATTTTCACTACCTCATTCCTAATGGGCATACCTTGTATTCTTTCATTGTTGAGAATATGCTGAATAAGGGGTTCCAGATACAGATTTAAAAGTAGTGAAGGGGGGAGCCTCATACCTGACCGCAACGTGAAAGACTTGGAGAAGGTCCCATTCCCTGAAATCCTCGCTGTAGGAGACCAGTAAATTGCCCTAATCCAATCTATGAACATGGAACGGAATCCAAATGCCTTAAGGGCTTGAAATAGAAAAGTCCAATTGACCCGATCAAATGCCTTCTCAGCGTCCATGGAGACCAACCCTGCAGGATACGTGGCATCCCTGGACTCTGAGAAGACATGTGAAACGGTATGTAGATGGTCTGAAGATGCACGTCCTCTCATAAATCCCACTTGGGACATATCCATCAGATCTGGGAGGACCAGGGTTAGTCTATCCGCCAATATCTTAGAGAGAATTTTGACATCTTGATTCAGCAAAGATATTGGCCTGTAGCTCTGAACCAACTCTGGGTCCTTGTCTGGTTTAGGTAACAAAGCTATTAATGCTTCAAACAAATGTACATCTGCCGTCTCTCCAGAAAAAATGTGTAAATAGAGACGGTGCAGCACAGATAGTAACTGATCCCTGAAAACTTTATAAAATATGGCAGAAAACCCATCTGGACCCGGGACTTTATCCACAGGCAGGTCCTTTATAACAGCCGCTATTTCTTCCTGTGATAAAGGGGAAGATATAAATTTCTTTTGAGAGTTAGATAGTAAGAGAAGATGTGCTTCCCTGAGATGCTACTCCAGTTTTTCAGTGGGTGGAGGACTAACCATATCCCTATATAATTGCTCATAAAAAGTATCAAACTCCTGAACTATGTCTGAGGGGGATACCTTCAGGGTCCCATCTGATTCTGACCTTATTGGGGGTATAAATCTTGCTGACTCTTGTTGCTTTAAATGTAAAGCCAGCAGGCACCCCGCTTTTTCTCCTTGATCTGTGAAACCGGACTTTGTATGGATTATAGCCAGTTCTGCCTTTTCTCTTAACATTCCCAAGTATTTATCCTTATGTATTAATAGCTTCCGTGACTCCTCTTGAGAAATTTTATCTGGCTGAATATTTTCTAATGCCCGTATCTGAGACAATAAGGACAATAACTCCGTTTCCTGAGCCCTTTTCCTCTTTGTAGCTAGACTAATGAGAATGCCTCTTATATAAGCCTTAAAGGCTCCGCATAAAATATTCAGCCTTGTACTGTCTATTGGGTTGGTGGAAAGGAAAAAGTCTATCTGCTCTTTCACCAATCCCAGATACTTATCATCTTTTAGTAATTGTTCATTTAATTTCCATCTGGTCTCTCTTTTGGGAATGTTAAGGAAAGCCAGACTACCCAGCACTAAGGAATGATCCGATATTGTACCCAGTTGGATCGAAGTGACAATACCCCCGGCAAGAGCTCATGAGAGATTAACAGGTAGTCAATGCGAGATTGCGTGTCGTGTACAGGTGAACAATAGGTATATTCCCTGGTACTGGGATGTATAACTCGCCAAGACATCACACAACCCACACTGATCCATCATTTCCTTAAAGGCCCTATGCCCAAGGGACAGTCCCCTCGACACAATGCTCGATCTGTCAAGATTAGGATCAGAGACCAAGTTAAAGTCTCCCCCTAAGATAATTGGAATAGAGAAATATAGGAAGGATCATAGAGATCAATTTCATGAAAAAGGATGGATCGTCTGCGTTTGGCCCAAAAATGCTACCTAGGACTAATGGCATGGCCCAGATAGTACCCTGAACTAAGACATATCTGCCATCTGCGTCCTTAAACACCTGAGAAGGGATAAATGGAATGTCTCTATTAATCAGTATCATGACCCCGCAACTATTGGTCTCCCCTGAGGCATAAAAAACCTGACCTATCTGTTGTCTCCGAAGTTGTAATACTTCAGATTCCACTAAGTGAGATTCTTGCAAAAATGATATCTGGGCACACAACAAACTCAGGTGTTTGAGTACCTGGTATTGTTTCAGTTTTTTTTCCTAATTCTCTTCACATTCCACGTAGCAATATTAATATTCTGAGCCATCTTTAATATCAGGTATAAATCCAGGTAAGACATCTATCATATACTGCAACCATGAACCAGGTAATTTTACTCCCCTGAACCTGCTGTGCCAATCTCCTTCCCCCAACCCTCCCCTTACTAAACCCCTGTACCTCCCCTCCCACTCAAGTATCCCTCTAACAATCCACAACTTCAGCAAACCCAAAACGTTATCCAAAAAAAGCCCACCCAAACCCCCTTCTTATCTCTAACAACGTTCAGCAATACTCCATTTTCTACTCCTCCCCCAGCCTCCTGAATAATCGTCCCCAAACCCTGCATTAATTATAACTCAATACCCCTTTTTTGAATATTAACAACAAGAAAGGAGAGAGGACTAAACATTATTGCAGTACAGGTCATTGTATCCACTGCCTATCACCTAATGAAAGCCATTGAAAACAAGCCAACATAGATAAGGCGTCTCCGCTAGGAACATCGCAGCTTGCTAAGATATGTGCTTTGCTAGATAGGAAGAGGCACCGCGTGGTGCGAGGTCAGGAAGCTAGCCACAGCAATACATAAAATTTGCCATGAGGGCCATTATCTCAATAAGCTCTCCAGCCCCATAGAGACAGGCCCCCATTCCTTTTCTTCAAATTGTTGTGCCTTTGCACCAGTAAACCCCCGCTTTCTCCGGTCTTAGTGACCGTTAATACTTAATGCATGAAACACAAGCTCCCTCCTGTGTTGCAAATGCGTAACTGCATGCTGGTGCTTTGCAAAGGAAGGGACATCACAACCCTTGTGATTAAATTCCCCCAAAAGCCATAAACTTTTACCAGGCCAAATCTTACCAAACTCTTTCGGGGGAGGGGGACTAACTAATAATGGGTTGGATTTGTATTCTCCAGACACGGAAACTAACGAGAAATCTCTTAATTACATGAAACCCCAGACCCAGACAAAACAAACAAGAATATGTATCCATAATTGGATCACTATAATAACAGAAGAGGCCCTTCTGCCCCTTAATTGGGCTTAGATGAGAGTCCAAGAATGTTTAACCGTGTTCTTTCCAGAAGATTCTTTTACATGATTGCCCAGACTGCTCACATTGATTCTCGTCTTGTCAGGAAAGACCAGAAGCCTTTCATGTGTCCCTAAAGAGATCTGGCAGGGATACTTTTAAGCCAGTAAGTGCTGCCTCGGGATCTTCACAGGTAGCCCAGGAGCCAGCCACCTGTACCTGTAGCCTGGCCTGGTATCCCATACGAAATTTAAGTCCAGCAGCGATGACTTTTGAGACAACCGGATGAAATGCCGCACATTTCAAATGGACTGAGCCCGGAATATCCTGTGCTATTCTAAGCTTAGCTTGCTCCCAACGGACTTCTTGGAGTTCTCTTACTTTGTACAGAAAGTGTTGTCACTCTAGCAAATTTAGGAAATGACAAATTATAGGTCGGGGCGTTGCTCCAGGAGGGGGCTTCGGTCTTAATGACCTGTGGGCTCTCTCTATAATATATTTGGCCCCAAATGGGGATGGGCCAGCAATCTTCTCCACCAACTTCTGGGCAAAAGCAATAGTATTCTGACCCTCCTCTCCCTCCGGTAACCCAAGGATCACTACATTATTTCTCCGGCTGTGACCTTCGAGGTCTTCAAGCTTAGCCTCAAATCTGGACAATTTCTGGTGCATAGCTGCCATCTCTGGCTCAAACTTTTCCACTTGCTTCTCCAAAGAGAAGATCCTGCTTGTGTTGTCTGAGGTAACAAGAGTAATCTCTTCTGTTTTCTCCTGAGCGACTTGACTTCTGATGCCATCTCGTTAATCTCATCTTGAAATGGTTTGAATTCTTCCAGATATTTAGACAATGTGAGTGACTCCTGATCCGCCTCTTGATTTGAAGCGTCCCCCTTCTCCACTCCACTCAAGGCCCGGGATTTTTGGGGGGCCTTTTCTGGTGTAACTGGCAGGGTGTGTTTCTGCTGTTGTTTTTTTCATGTAGACATCCATTCTCTCTCAAATCACCCTGCAAGGGCACGAAGTTATAGGGAATCAGAATAGTACAAATTTGTAGGTTTAGAGATCGAGAAAATATACCAGATAACGGTTAGAAAGAGACAGGAGGCTGGAGCTGTACAGAGGAGCAACTAGCCTGTAACTTGCATCATGTGGTACCTTAGAAATTAATTTCTAACCGTGTCTGTGCAGTAGCACTAATACTGCACTCAGTCAGTGGCTGGACATGGAGGTGAGAGGTGGGCTGTGCCAGTCACCGGCTGGGGATGGGTGGGGAGGTGCTTGGTGGGCTGGCACGGCTGGTTGGGAGGCCACTAGACTACCAGGGTAATGGGATTGTTATTTATTATATTAATGTACAGTTCAGGGGGACCACTAGACTACCAGGGAAATGGGGATATTTCTTTATGTTTTTAATGTACGGTTTGGGGGGAGCCACTACACTACCAGGGAAACAGGGATATTTCTTTATGTTTGTAATGTATAGTCCGGGGGCACTAGACTACCAGGAAAAGGGGATATTTCATTATGTTTTTAATGTACAGTTCGGGGGGGAACATTAGACTACCAGGGCTGGATTGTTGCCACATATGCGGCAGGTGACTCATGGTTCAGGGCATGGGTGGGGGTATGGCAGCGCCGCCCTGCGGGGCTTCTGCCAATGGCTGTTTCTGGGGGTTGGGGGTATGGGTAGCCCTGTGGGGCCCCACTGGAGTGTGCTGGGCATGAGGGGGAAGGAAACTGTGCACTGTCCGCTGGACAGCCAACGGGTCTACAGGACCCCCGGGGGCGTCCGTAAGTTATACCAGCTAAATGCTGGTATAATTTACGTTGCCAGATCTAATCTGAGGATTCTTGTAGAATCCCGATGTGGGCACTTTGTGGCTGCCCTTCTAGAATGGGGTACAACTGCTGCTGTAAACCCCCTAGCACCATGTCACAGGGTTTATGCGGCATAACAGCTGTTCGGCGAAGTGGCTCATGCATATGTTGCAGGCCACTTTGTAGAACTGCGATGCAATACAGCTGTTGGCATGTTGCTACATGCTCCATTCTGCTTGGTGCAACTGCTGCTACGCCAGGTGTAACCCTTCTAGAATCTGGCACCATTTCTATTTTTTCAGAGTTCCCTTTTGATTGATTTTGTCCCAGCTCTGTAACAATGTGAAATTAATGTTAAAATGTAATTTCTCCTTAATTTATGGGGTGCTATGTGACAATTGCTGTTATAAAAATCAGAGACCATGTCCTTGTTTGACTGATGCACTAAGCCTTTTACTTGGGATAATAACATATATATATATATATATATATATATATATTCCATTTTTAGGACCTTTATCTCTGATAATGTTTTTGCATTTTGTCACACACCTCCTCTAACCACTTTCTGCATAACAGACCAACCAATCCTTCTAGTTGCCACTATTAAATAGCATTCTGAATATGTAATCAATTGAATTTTGTATGATACTAGATATGTTTTGTATAGGGAAATAGAAGTCTCCTGTATCTTTAAATAGCATATTTGAGGGTTGTTTATGTAGTATTTGTTTTCTTATATATTCATAATGTTTTCCATCTGTTTTTAATTTACATTGCCACGTGTTTATTAACTCAGTATGTTACTATGTCACCTGAAGCATTCATGATAAAAGGGTGGAACCTCCTGATAGTTGCTAGACCCGCCCCCTGATGAAGACCTGTGAGGGTTGAAGTGTTGGGACTGCGGGTTCTAGCCAGTGTTCCTCCACTCTGCCATAATAAATCTGTTTTATCAATAGTAACTTTGGAGTTGCCTACATGCTTTCACAGTGGTCCAAGAGTGCATTGCTTGTGATTTTCCTGCCCATCCAAAGAGCCTGGTCAACAGTATCCTTGATGGGCAGTTTCTATATATTAAGCATAACTGCTCTTTAGAAAAGACCTACAAGAAGGAAGCCCAGATGCTGAAGACCAGGTTCTTACAGAAAGGCTATTCAGCCAAGGTGGTGCACAAAGCAGAAAAGAAGGTGGAACAAATGCCCAGAGACTCTCCCTTGGTGCCTAAGAAAAAAAAAGTGGTACCTACTGTATGTGAGGGTGAATTTTATCCTAGATTACAGTTTGAAAGCACAAGAGGTGGCAAGGATTGTGAAAGATAGGTGGCAGATACTCACCAGGGATCTGGAAATTGAACCAGTGATGGATTCAGCATCTAGGATATCCTATCGAAGAGATACAAATCTCAAAGACCTCCTAACCAGCAACCATTATGTTGATGGCAAATGGAATCAGGGAATAGAACAAGTTTTTGTTCATACCACAGCTGCAATGTTTGCAGATATGTGGCAACTGGTCATGCATTTGTACACTCTGGTACTGGGGAAGAGTTTGGGACTAGGTTCAGAATGAATTGTCGGACAAGTTAGGTGGTGTATGTGGTCTGGTGCACCTGTGGCAAGGTCTATGTGGGCAGGATCACAATCCAACAAAGGAATAAGGAAAATGCCATGGGAGAACATTTTAGGGCTTGCCACAGATACACCACTACACATTTTCCTTTAGGGCCCTGGACCATGTACACCAGAATGAGAGGGGAGGAGACAGATTAAAAGTATTATTTAGGAAGGAAACAGAATGGATCTATCACCTCAAATCATTGCATCCTAACGGTCTGAATAGACTTAGATTTCAAAGCTTTTCTGTGAATGAATTTAGCTTTTTTAGCTGGATTTAGTGGTCAGCTGTCATAATACCTCATGATAATATGTAATGGCAAAAAAGGAAAAACTTCTTTGCTAATTATAAATTAGTTAAATTGCATGATGTTAGTGTGAAACAATGGATGTGCAAAATGGTTGTACTTAATCAACTCAGTGTGCCTGCCCCTCTTGAGACACTGTGACTCACATCTATCCCCTATGCCATTCACCCCAAATCCCTGCTTCCTACTCCGTTCTTCTACCCACTACCCCCGCCTTCCCACTAACAATTGCCTCACAGGCAGCTAACCTGCTACTACCTGGCATTTCTTCAATAAGCTGCCCCTGCTCTCTACCTCCTTAATTCTCCACTCCCACCCCCACTACTCTCCAGACAGAACCTTCTCAGGCTGCTTTTCTTCTGCCACTTGGCATTCTCTTAAGAAATCCTCCTTCTCCTTTACCACCCTAATCCCCTACCTCACCCTTACTTCTGTGTATTATGATAGCTTTAATAAACCAGCACTTCTGTAAATATTTTGCCTTTCTACAAAATGTATGACCACCATTTTTGTCTTTACAGTATGCACCAAATATAATGGACCCCAGATGTAGTGGACATTGAGAAGTACCGGACAAATCCTCATTGCCAAATGTCAAACCGTATATGTCACTGTGTTAAATCACCCGATTAAGGCAGACCTACAGTTCTGGATTTAGCGGCCACCAGAGTCATTCAATTCACACATATTTCTTGCTCGAGAGTGACTAATTTCACACAACTGTCTTGCATGACAAGATGAGCAGCAATTAGGGATTTAACAACTGCTGTACATTATTAACTGCTATGCTTCTAATCCCCCTTGTTAAGCCAATAAATATATAGTGGTTATTTAAGGTCCCTTCTACACCCTTGATTCTCACTCTGTATTTTATTTTAGTCCTGTGCTGCTCTACTGCTATTTCTGTGCTGTGTTTATACTTGACGGGCTGCAGCAATGGCTACAGGTAAGTGGACTTGTCTTACCACATCACAGAAAGTAGAAATAATTAATGAGCTGGACAAAATGCCCCAAATGAGCATCCGTGACTTAAGCTCACATTTTGGGATACCCAAGTCCACAATTTCTGACCTACAAAAAAAAAAAACAGGGAGGCACTGCTTAATGACTGGCAAAACAATCAGAACTTTGACAGAAAAAGAAAGCGAGAGGGCCAGGATAGTTCTGTTAAAGATGTCCTGATTCACTGGTTCACAAATGCTCATGGTATGGAGGCTCTAATAAGTGGACCCCACTCTTGGGAAGACAGACTTTAAAGCTACTGATGGATGGTTGAGCAGATGGGCTTTTCAGTTTACTAGATATTCCCACTCGGAATTGGTCTCAGCCCAGCAGGGCTTTTCAATATGTGAATTCCTGTGAGAATGAATCAGGATGGGCATGAATTCTAGGATGGGGGGTGAATATCAGGAAGGAGGGGACACTTACTAGAAATATAAACAGTAGGGGGGTTGTGTTCTGTCCCACTTGGAGCAGTTTTCAGCCCAGAATGGCTTTCCTGCTTTTAACGAGCACGCTTCAAGTGAGTCACAGTATCTTTGCCAATGAGCGAGTTCCACAGCCAGCTGCAGCTTCCACAGTCAGCCACATCATGGTTTGCAGCAGAATAAATAAAACAAAGCAGGCTGATAATGTTGCTGCTCAATTGGTCTCTGGGTGGTGTCATGTAGATGAAAGGAGGCAGACACTGTCTGATAGGCATGGCCGCAACCTTTCAACCACATGAAGTTTTCACCCATCAGCAGTAGAACTGTGTCATGATCAGCCACGCTGATCATCAACCTGTCACTGTCTAGCCTCCTGCAGACTGAACTGCACTGGGTATTTGTTTATGATATGACAGTAACATGCCTCTGAAGCCCATTACTCTCACAATATGTTTGCTTCGTGCATGCGCATGCAAGCAAACATAAAAAGACTAACCCTGTATTTACTCATGTGTTGCCCTGTTTAACTAAAACAATAAAAACTAAAGCTAAACTAAAACTAATACAAACAAGTTAAAACAAGAAAACAAGTTAGCAGGAGCTTTTACAATGGTCAGCTCAACATGGTAACCATCTTCCAGAGGAGAAAATATAAGTTGTCTGCACTTCATACATGTTCCTGATTATACAATCAGGTATTGAATGTATTTATACTGTTTATACTGTTTGGTATTAGTTAATTTATCTGTCATGTGCTGAATCGGTTTTGATCTAATTATCTGTATGGTGTGTAATTATTATTTGCTTATTGTCACCTGAAATCTGCTCTTGCTTTGTTTCTTACTACTCAAGTTTGTTTGTTTTTTTGTATTCTCTTGATTCGTACCTGAAAATAAGCATTCAGTTGTCCAGTTTATTTACCTGGTTAACAAAAGCCAGTGACATAAATAAATAAATAATTGCTCACTATTGACCTTTATTTTTTTTTCCCCAAATGGCTGGGTATAGCAATACCAATGTTAACATTATGTTCATCTGCACTAATGTTACTACTATTGTCTTGGAATGACATGTTGCATGTTAAAGGTTTGTACTCTCCCGGGTCATGCCTGAAAATAGACAAATGTTTGTCTAGAGCACCTTATCCGATAAACAAAAACTAAGTAAATAAATCAGTACATTTAATCAAAAAAAGACTGACTAGAATACATTGATTGTTAAAAGTTCATGAATACTGAAGAAATGTTCCTTGGCCTATCTGTGGAACTATCTTAAAAAATATTACTATAAAAGAAGCATACTGCAAGGTGATTAAGCAGGGACTGATACGTATCAGTGTTATTAGCCACCGCAATATTTAGTGTGTACCTGCCACGGATTTTGTCCTCAAATACTCTTCAGGCTCACCGAATATTATTGCAGGAACCTGCTCTGACAAAGGCAATAATCATGTTTATATTTGGTAAATATGCAAAATATATTAGAAAAAATGGAAAAATAGCTGTTCGTACCTTGTGAATTCTAAAACAACAAATTCAAAAGAATTCAGGTATTGTGGTATCAGAAAATGTCAACTGGTAAGGAACATGATATTTAGTATTTCACTGGGAAACTTGAGATACATTACTACCACGTCCTAAGAAGAAATACAAGTTTTAATAATTCATTGCATTTTATACCTTTTATAATTTACTTGTTCAGCTCCTACTTATGCTCTTCTTGATAGCCTTCTACTTTTCCATTGGCATCACCCAGGTACTACCATGTAGTCAACCAAAGAAGGGCTCTGCCATTCACAAAACTGGACTATCTTGTTGCTGACTTGTTTGAAGGACAGATACATTATTCCTCTGTGCTGCCTGTCAGGTTGACTTCCTCATCCCCTGCAGATTAAGGTCCTGGTGGGGAGAGCATCTCATGGCAAAGCTACTCCACTTCCTGCCATTACTTGATAGGATCAGGGGTTTGGGACTTAACCCTCTGGCCCCTTAAGCAGAAGATGAATGCTCCAATTACTAGATCACTAAAGTGGGACAAATTTTATGGTGATATTGTTTTAACAATGTTCCTATTAATAATGCATGACTATTAGTTTTTTTTTCTTGAATCGCTTCTCATTAACTTCTCATTAAACCCTGGTAAGAAAGAATATATAATTTGCAATAATAACAAAACCTCATGGACTGGCAGATAATCTCATAAATGCATACAAATACATTATGGTTTAGAGAAAGAACCCTTCAGTTCTCTTGAAAAAGGTTTACAGCAATTTGCAGTTTTCCCTTGGTACACTCCGTCAGCCTAACCAGATAGAATATTCTGTCATTATAATATACATATTCTTTTGGCGTATTAGTACTAGAAGTTGAGAAAGCAACAGTAAAATAATGAAAAAGTAAGGATACAAACAAAAGCTTAATAGTTGTTACTCAGCATCTAAATATGTGAGAACCTTTATTTTTTTTTTCAAAATGATGCCCTATTTAGAGATATGCTCTTTGAAGAAAATGAAGAAGGTGTCAAATGACACAGGAGGGGCCACAACTGTCATTTTTAATAAGTAAAAAACAAAAATAGAACAGTGCATTATGACTGGAAAGTTCTATGTGTGTCATTCTACTGCGCTTTGTAAAAAAGAGGAGTTAGGGAATTGTAGTCCAGCTGCCTTAACCACTGTGATTTGAAAGATGTATGAATCATTTGTACAGGAAATAATGGATGGTTACTTTGAAGCAAGGGACTTAATGAGCCAGCCTCAGCACAGATTCAGAAACAGGCAGGTCATGGCAAATTTCCTCCCTAGACTTTCTGAAGGTGCAACAGAGAAGTCAGATAAAAAGAATGCTGCCTTCTTTCTCCCTAGTTTTGTAATTATACTGCATCATAATCAGAGAGATGCCTAAAGCAAAATGCAATGATCAGTGGAATAACTTTTTTTATGCTCATTAACACTGATGCAGTGGTGAAAGATGTTTTAAAGGCTAACCAGCTAAACACAGTGATTAATGTTGGTTGCTGGTTTTAAACCACCCTGAAACATAAAACTTTCTTCAGGAGCTGTAGCCAAATCCTCTGAAGTTTAAATATTCATATGCAGCTCCAAACACATAATGGGCTGCTTCGTAAAGAGTGAAAAGTAGAGATGCATGTACCAGCTGTGATCCAGTTATGATTCTGACCTGGCATTTCAGCTATTCTTGGACCTGGCTTGGTCCTGATTTATTCAGAGCTCAGTTAGAAAAAAGAAAAATTAAGTGCAATCAATTTTTGTGCAGCGTGCTTGCTTACAATACTTCAGTATCAATGGCCCTTGGTGAAAGGAAAAGCTCTGATTTCCAAATCACCCTTTTGGGGCTGCAACTTACACAAGCAATGCTGAGATGCCTCCAGTTTCTGTTACTATTTGCCAAGGACATCAAATCCTATACACCATGGGGACTCCAATGTGAATGCCTCTGGTCAGTGGTTCAGCAATAACTTCAAAGTGGCTGACTTGAGGATCCCTTAATCCCATCCAAGACTCAAATGTGGTTACCAAGATTCACCTCCTTGGTCCCATAAATATCTTAATATTAGAAGATGAGCCCTAATATATTTTGGTTATTGGTTATTCTAAATGCAGCTCATGCTGTGGAGTTGCTGCCACTGCCATCCCCCACTCCTGTTTGGTTCTCACTAATAGCCATCAGATCATAGAAAGTTCCATGTTTCAAGTTTATTTTATACATTAACAAGATAGGGCACTAGGCAAGCCTACTTTCAGGGCCATCCTATATACAAGCACACATACAAAGTAATACAAAATCACACATGCCCCCACAATGCAAAGCATCACGGGCTGCATATGCAAATCACCACAGTAAGTAAGTAAGTAAAGTAAGTAGGTAAAAATTTATTTTTAAGCGCTTGTCGATATCAAAGTGCTGTACAGCTAGAACAATTTAAATACATACAAAATACATACATATAACACAACAGCAGCAATAACAATATAATTACAATAAAATACAATAAATCACTCCCCATATGCCATTTGAAATAAATAAGTTTTTAGTTCTGACCTAAAGCTCTCAACGGTCAGGCAGCTTCGTATCCGACATACCTCTCAAGTGTCACACATTATGAGGTACATCACTCATTTTAGCTCTCAGAAACCCTTTGTCCATCATGAGGAAGGTGATATTCCACATTCCTCAATGATACTTTAAAGCAGAAATTCATAATAATCTATTATGCTCAGTTATACAAAAACATTATGAACATTAGTGCACTGATAGCTATAGTGTTCTGAGCTTCCAGCACCATGTTAGACAATATGTCACACATTTTGCTCATTTGTCACACATCGTGTCACACATTTTGGTGAAGAAAGGTTGAGAGGTATGGTATCCGACGAGGTAGAGAATTCCACAGGGTAGGGGCAGCATAAGAAAATGTCCATGCTCCCGATGTTTTTAAATGAACCCTGGGAACCTCTATCAATCCCTCGCCGGCGGAGCGGAGTGAGCGAGAGGGACAGTAGGGAACAAGCAGATCTTGAAGATACCGCGGTCCCTGTTCGTATAGGGCTTTATAGGTCAGTAACCCGGATTTGAAGGTGATCCGCCATTGAATCGGGCAGCCAGTGCAGCTCGCGCAGCACAGGCGAATATGATTCCTCATAGATGTCCCCATCAAAAGCCTGGCTGCTGTGTTCTGCACTAGCTGCAAGTGGCGGATATCAACCCCCGGCAGCCCTAGGTACAGGGCATTGCAGTAATCAAGGCGAGAAGTAACAAAGGCATGGACCAATGTCGGAAGGTCGGCCGGAGGAACAAGGTGTTTCGCCTGAGCAATATTCCTCAGATGGTAAAAGGAAGATTTGACAGCAGAAGACACCTGAAATTTCAGAGTCAAACTGTCGTCAATAATAACGCCCAGGTTACACACCTGGTCTGAGGTCGAGAGCTGGGCACCATCGATCCATATGCCCGAAGGGAGACCAGCCCTACAACCCACCTCAAGGCGACCTGGGTCCACCACCAACACCTCAGTCTTATCTGGGTTTAACCTTAGCCAGCTGGCACTCATCCAATCATTGATCTCGGATAGACAGTTGTTAAGTATAGAGACTGCATCTTCCACAGAATATTATGCTGGTTCAACTTTAAGCAGAAATGCATAGTGCCATACCATTGCCTCAGTGTTTGCACACAGAGGCTCTTTGTCTCACATACAAAGTGTTTTGTTAGATCGAAAGATGGCATAAATCCAAATACAAAACAATCACAACATTGCGGTGTAAAAATATTAGTAACAATGACACTTAAAATAATATATTTCTGACATGGCTGTCTTGAAAGATGAATATGTAGGCAAACTATGCATTCTGGGTGGTATAGAATTCCAGGTTGTAGTGGCAACGTAATCAAAGCACATTCGACCGTATTTAGTTTTTGCGCAAGGAACTTTGTAGCCTCACCCCGTAACCTCACATAATGTGTAGTTTGATAAATTAGCTGGCATTTTAACTGTGAGGTATTCAGGTAATTGTCCTTTCACACATTTGTATAAAAAGTTACTTAGCAATCTGTCTCTTCTTACTTCTGGAGATGTCCAATTTAATTGGAGGAGCGTAGAACAATGATGGTGTGTGACGTATGGGCCAACAAGGTCCAGTACAAATCATGCTAGTAAATAATGAAGTCTAACTTTTTTAAATTATATTTACTTGCAGATCAATATACAATGCTACCATAATCAATTGAAGGGATTAATACCATGTTTACTAATTTTTCTTCTGTCTCATGAGTCATAGAACTTTTGTGTCTACATAGTACTCCTAACTTTTGGGAAACTTTAGCACATACAGTATGTAATCAATGTGTGTGTCAAAATTTAACTCAACATCAACCCACAAACCCAGGTACTTATAAGAAGTAACCTGGGTTAATTCAAGTCCTTTTTTAGATTTTATTGCCATTTCTGGATGTAAAGCCCAGGGTCCACTACTGCTGTTTGATCCAAACACCATCAAATTCATTTTCTGTGTCTTTAGTACTAGTTTGTTTTCTTCCACCCATTTCTTTAGTTTTTTAAATTCCTGTTGGAGAAGTGTTGTCATGCTAGTACAATTCATCACAGGACAAAAAAGAACGGTGTCATCTGTGTACAGTTTAGCTTCTTGAGCAAGCCATTAATAAATATGATAAACAAGAGTGGTTCCATAACAGAAACTTGGGGCATGCCCCTGTTCACTTCCATCACATCTGAGGCCACTCCTTGGACAATCACTATCTGATGACAACCATAAAGGTAGGAACAAAACCACTGAATTACCTCTGGACTAAATCCTAGTACCTCCAATTTATGAAGCATTAAAGGGTTGCCTATAGTACTGAGTGCCTTAAATAGATCCATGAACACTGACCCCATGCACTGTTTATTTTCCAGTGCATGGGAGACGGTGTTCATGAAATCCACTAAGGCTGTGTGCATGGAATGTAGGGGTTTAACGCCAGACTGCTGAGGGGTTAGGAGGTTGTTTGTACACGAGTAAGTGTAGACACTAGATACTTTTTCGACTATTTTTGAGGCAATAGACAACAAAGAAACATTGGTACAATAGTTGTGTTCTAAGGAAGATAGCAGATTTGTTGTACTGAGGAGAGAACTGCTGAACTGTGGGGGAGCCTGGACCCCTCCGTCACAGCATTTATAAGTGCTTATAATTACAGAATCTGTAATCCTTCTATGCTGTTCTGTCCAGAAGACATTGTATATTTTCTTTATAAGTTTCAATTGCACTGCCTTGAAGTGTTTGCTTTTATTAATATTTTACAGTAGATACTTGACACCAGGTACTGGATCCACCCCAGAACGTGGATACCTTGCCCCCACTGGTTGACTGGTCATTAATCGGTGAAGGAGTCCACTCAATGAGGGTGACTTTCTAAAGCCTTCCAATGGTGGATAGGGGAGAGTAGTTGAGGTGCACACCAACTGAGGCAAGGGGTATTGAACATATCAAGCCAGGAGGTGGAGAAGGGAGGAGAGAATCGAACATAGAGTCATAAAGAAAAACTGAGAGAAGCAGACTCCCAGGGTTGATCCAGTGTACAGTAAGGAAAGTGGGGAAGCAAGGAAAATGGAGGGATTTTTAGCCTGAGATATCTTGGTACTCCTAGTCAATGGATATGTACATGTAAGTATGTTACTAGACTTGCTGGAAGAAATAAGAACACTCTAAGAATCATAAAGTTAGATTTTTTCTTAGAGGGTCTGACTACTTTGCATTTAGCTCTGGTTTACTTTTAAGTATTTTCAGTTATCAGTGTCTTTTTATTTTACTGATTTATTTTATTGATTTTTATTTACTGTTATTCATTTTTACCCCTGTGCTGACATACGTGCATATTTAAAGGTCAATATTTAATATTTTTTATTTCTTATAAGTATTTACACCCATCAGAATTCACCTTAAGCAAACCTGCTAGTGTATGAAAACTTTTCAAGGAAATTACATTTTTAACCTTTTTGAGGCACATGCTGTTTATTCTTTGGGTAAAGCATATTTGTAGTTTTTACTGAAATTTATTTTAAAGTATTTTAAATTCCCACACTGAAGCCAAGGAATTGGATTGTGTGACCCGCCTGTCCTATAATGACTCACAGTTCTAGGGTCTCGCTCTTGCATAGGGAATTCCAGTCAGGGACAGTAGCAGATGAGATCAGTCTGATTACTTGAGTGCTGGCTCAACATCTTATCTTTCTAGTATTTTAATTTTCACAAGCAAAACCTTGAACAGACCTAAGCAAACTTCTGCACCATATTTAATCAAAGAGCTCTTTCTTTCTGCTCCCTGCTGACAGTGAATTTTTACACTAAGGAAAAGTTTCTGGATTGGCACTTGACTCCCATGTAGTAGGAAGACCAAGAGACTAGCTTAGCACTTGAGAAAGCTGCCTCAAACATGAGGCCTGTTTTCAGCAATGCTGGTGTTGTAAGTAGTAGTTTCTTTACTAAGGCTATCTCTGAGGTTATATTTACACATGAAACAATTTCTCAAGTTGCTGCTATTGTAGGTGCAGTTTATTTATATTTTTACACTTTGGTTTTTGCCTGGGTGATTTAGATGGGTGAGGTGACCTTCTGAAGTTAACCACTGCTTTATCGATTTTTATAGTAGAGAATTTTATACATAGACATACAGTTTGGAATCAAGTTAACTGCTCTATATGATACAATTTGATTAGCTAAACAGACCTCTCTGCTTATTCCACAGTTATTGATGATGGTCCAATCATCACACCATTGGGTTCAATTTTTCTGCCCCCCTGGGTAGGTCAGCCCCTGTGGAGATGGTCAGTTATCGCCCTTTGTGGGATGTGGTCCCTGAAGATCTGACAGCGGTGATTGACCTCTCAATGGTTGTCGAGACCAGCACAGACCCTGAGCTGTTAGTCATGGCCTATAATAGGACCATTTCTTCAGCTCTCGATCTGATTGCTCCTGTTCGAGTTCGCCTCTTTCCGCTTTGCCTCAGGGCCCCATGGTTCATCGGGACTCTGAGGGAGTTGCGGAGCTTGGGGTGTAGGTTAGAGCGTCGCTGGCGGAGGACTGCCTTAGATGCTGACCACTTTATTTTGTTAAAGCATTATAAACTCTTTCAAATGGAAATTTCCCATAAGAAGGCAGAATTCCTGTCCAGGAAAATTGCTGTTGCATGGAACCGACTGGCTCAGCTCTTTCAAACTGTGGACAGGTTGTGCAACCCAGCCTGTCAGCAGTTCCGTTGAGTCTTTTCACAAAGTGAGTGTGATGAGATTGCTCATTTCTTTGCAAATAAGGTGGCCGACATCAGGCAGGAGTGCTGTCAGTTTCACTCTATGGGGGATGCTGTTGGTCAGTGCTTGGCCACAGAGCCCGGAGTTTCCTGGAGTACCTTTGATCTGCCGGAGTTTGTGGACATTATGAGGTTTATCCAGGGGATGCATCCCACATGCTGTAGTTTAGACTCAGGCCCTACTTCCCTGATTTTGGGTTGTAGTGATATCATTGGCCTGGTCTTAGCTCAGATTGTCTGGTGCTCTTTGGAATCAGTTGAGTTTCCTAGCTCCCTGAAGGAGGCGGTGGTGACACCCCTCCTGAAGAAAGCTTCTTTGGACCCAGAGAACCTAGCGAACTACAGGTCTATCTCTAACCTTCCTTTTGTGGGAAAGGTTATTGAGAAAATTGTGGCAGCTCAACTGGAGAACCATTTAACCATCCATAATTTATACGAACCTCTCCAATCGGGTTTTCGTAAGAGGCATAGTACTGAGACTGCTCTGGTTCGGGTGGTCAATGATCTCCTGATGGTGAGAGATCAGAGAAACTGCTCCATCTTGGTACTCCTTGATTTGTCATCAGCTTTTGACACTGTGGATCATGGGATTCTGCTCGAGCGCTTGAGGTTCATCTGTGGGCTGTCAGGGACAATTCTCAGATGGTTTACATCTTTCCTCACCGGGAGAACTCAGAGAGTTGTCTTGGGAATATTTTCTTCTGAGTCTTTCTCTCTGCCTTGCGGGGTACCTCAGGGCTCGGTGCTGTCTCCCATGTTATTTGCAGTGTATATGCTGCCCCTCAGAGACATTGTAAGATGGTATGGGCTCAGGTTTCACTGCTATGCTGATGATACCCAGCTCTACCTATCTTTGGCCCCCGACCAGGTTAGTGCTATCTTGGTACTGAACAGCTGTCTTGTAGAAATCCATGATTGGATGAGTTCCAGTGGTTTAAAGTTGAACACAGGAAAGACTGAGGTTTTGGTGGTGGACCTGGGTCATAGGACAGAGGGGCTGAGGACTGATCTCCCCCTCTGGTTTAGTCTTGGGGGGGGACTCAGATTCTTACCTCTGAGCGGGTGCACGACCTGGGAGTGGTGCTTGACGATAGTCTGACCCTTCAACATCAGATGTCGGCAGTCATCAAGCTGGCCTTTTACCATCTTAGGAACATTGCTAGGATCAAACACCATGTTCCATCCAGTGACCTGCCTGTTTTGGTCCATGCATTTGTGACATCATGCCTTGACTACTGTAACTCCCTTTACCTAGGGCTTCCTGGGGTTGATATCCACCACTTGCAGCTAGTGCAGAATGCTGCAGCACATTTATTGACTGGGGTATCTAGGAGAACTCACATTACCCCAGTGCTGCGCAATCTTCACTGGCTGCCTATTCAGTGGCAGATCACCTTTAAGGTAGGTTTATTAGGTTTATTAATTTACAAAGCCCTACATGGACAGGGTCCTGACTACCTTAAAGAGCTCCTGGTTCCTTACACCCCCTTGCGACAGCTCCACTCGGCTGATGAGGGGTTGCTGGAGATTCTGAGGGTTAGTTTAAAGTCATCTGGTGCTCGCGCCTTTGGGTTTGTTGCCCCTACCCTCTGGAACTCTCTGCCCCATCAGCTATGGGAGTGCAGGACAGTGGGATGCTTTAAGTAGGCACTAAAGACCTTCTTGTGGGGTAAAGCTTACACCAAATTTCTTTGATTTTATTGCATTTACTGTATTGTCTGATTTTATCCAATTGTGCAGCACCTTGATTTGTGAAAGGCGTTATATTAAATAAAATGTATTATTATTATTATATTATTTTACTTTTATTTGTTCCCAGCACCTTGAACTTCATGTTAGAGGATGCACCTCAGCACTACAAAAGCTACTTCCATAAGAGGAGAAGGGAACTAAAGAACAAATGCCAGAGCACCCATCCACAACAGAAGGCCCAACTATTCAACATAAGAAGCCCTGCCAATTGAAAACAGAAACTGTGAGCTGATCCTTGTACTGTGGAGGAATTTGAAATGTTCAAAGTTCAACTTATGTATGTTTTGTGTTATTATTCCCTTACATTGGGCCTCTAAGTTGAAACTCTATAGACTCCAAAATGTGCCAACACAAGGTCGATACCTGCACAGTGAGCACCAGAACATTGACAGAATTCACCTGTCTGTGGCGAGTCATTGTGCCAGTGTGAGGAGGACACCAGCAGTGCATTTTCCAGTGTTGCACCCCCCCAGTCCAACTCTGACTCAGAGTTAAATATTTAGAGACCGTTGGGTGTGGGGGTGGAGCCCCGCACATGAGGGATTCAGGAGCACAGCCCCCAATGACAATGCACCAACATCCCTGATGGCACAATGCCAACACTTAGCATTGTGTCCATCATTGTGAGGGATGTTGGTGCAAGCGCTGTTGAAGCTCTATAGTAAAACCAGACTCCAAAGATTTCGATTTGTAGATATATATATATATATATACAAATTCTTTGGAAAAAACTGTGTTAATGTAACAGCTAGAGTTCATGTTAAACCAACAAAAGTAGAGAAATGTGATGTTATGTTTTCAAACCTTAACACCCCTGCCCCACCCCTGAAGTGAATGAGGGGAGGAGTCTCCCTTTTGGTCGTTAACCCTAACACTCACCCAACTGAAGTAATAAAAAAGTTCAGATGTCATGGAGACAGGTGTGCATGTTTCATGAGTGTATAGAATGGGGTGAGTGCTAGGGTTGATACCCTCAAGGAAGACTCCACCCCTCATTATCTTCAAGGGTGGAGCAGGGGTGTTAGGGTTTGAAAACCTAACATCACATTTCCCTATATCTGTCAGTTTAATCTGAACCCTACCTTTTGCATTAATGCAGTTTTTTGCAAAGAATTTCCTTACTTTTTGAGATAGTATAATTGTATGCTCATATGCCTCCTGGAAGCGCAGGGTCTTCTGGGCCCTACACTGCCATCCCTCCATAGCTGCGTACATGTATGTTACTGTAGAAAAGTAGGACCCAGAGGGCCCTGTGCTTGCATTTGTGCAAAAACAGCAACCAAATTGTCAGCATAGCCTTCTTTTTATTACCCCACCTCATGAACCTGGTAGTGAAATTATTCAAATCCTTGTCGAAACATAATTCCATGGCATCAAAATATCATTGTGCATGACTGATGCAAAAATATATTTTGACCAGAATTTGAAAAATAACAGCTGTCACATTCATGAGATGGTGTAAAAAATGGCTAGGTGAAAAATGCTTGGTCAAAATATTTAAAATTACTAAAGTTACACTTAAGCATAGTAAAATTTCAATGTATGCATATAACTTTCCCATATTTACATATTCTGACCCCAAATTTTCAACATAGGCTTCTTATGAGCAACCTCATGAACAGTGGTGGTGAAAATTTTCAAATCCTACCCCAAAGGTGATTTTGTCAAGTGACCATGAAATCACTTTTTGGGCTTGATTTACCTAATTCCACCACCATTGGTCATGAGGTTGAGTCCCAAAAAGGCAATGTTAAAAATTTGGTGTCAAAATATGCAAAAATGACAATGTTATAAACCAAAGTTGAAAACCCCATTGAAATACATTGAACCACACTTATCTTAGTTTCTCATATTGCATTTGGTGGTTCCAGCAGCAAGATGTGTCTTTGATTGGAGAGTGGATCTTCATCTGTGGCCAGTTCAGGTGAGTGAGGATGTGTGGGGGGTATACTGGGGGTGTGGGGTGATGGTTGCTGAATGGGAGGTGGGGGTGGGGGTCAGATCAGAGAGGGACTGTTTTCTTTTTGCAGGATGTTAAAAAAATATCAAGGGATGGTTTTCTTTATTTCAGATGGGGATGGTGATTGAAAGGTGGAGGGACACCACTACACACCAGGGAAACAAAGAAAAAAGCATTATGGGGTTGGTGATCAGAGTGTTTGGGGTGCCACTAGACACTATGGAAAGAGGTAAACATAACAGAGATGGTGATTGGAGGATTGTTGCCACTGGACACCAGCAAAATACAATAACATTATGGGGACAGTGATCAGAAGGTGGGGGGTGCCACTAGACACCAGCGAAAGAAAAAACATTATGGGACAGTGATCAGTGGGTGGGGGGAGCTACTAGACACCAGGAGAAAACAACAACATTACAAGAAAAATGATTGGGGGTGTGTGCCACTAGACACCAAGGAAAGAAAAAAACATTATGGGGATGGTGATCAGAGGATGGGGGTGCCACTAGACACAAGGGAAAGAGGTAAATATAATAGGAATGGCGATTGGAGAGAGGGCGTCACTAGACACCAGGGAAAGAAAAAAGTATTACTGGGGCAGCAATTGAAGGGTGGTTGCCGCTAGACACCAGGGAAAGTGATAAACATAATGGGGACAGTGATCAGAGGGTGGGTGTGCCACTAAACACCAGGGAAAGAAAAAAAACATTACCAGGATGGTGACCAGAGGCTGGGATGCCACTAGACACCAGGGAGAGAGGTAAACATGATAGGGAGGGCAATTGGAGGGGGATGTCACTGGACACCAGGGAAAAACAACAACATTATGGGGATAGCAATTGGAAGGTGGGGGGTGCCACTAGATACCAGGGAATGAATAAACATTATGGGGATGACAATCAAATGTTGGGGGGTGCCACTAGATACCAGGGAAAGAGGTAAACATAACAGGGACTGTGATCAGAGGGGAGTGCCACTAGACACCAGGGAAAGAAAACAACATAATAGGGGATGGTGATCAGAGGGTGGGGGGTGCCACTAGACCCAAGGGAGATATAAGAACATTACAAGGAAAGTGATTGGGGGCATGTGTCACTAGACACAAGGGAAAGAAAAAACATTAGGGGGGACAATGATCTGAGGATGGGGAATGCCACTAGACACAAGGGAAAGAGGTAAATATAACAGGAATGGTGATTGGAGAGAGGGTGCCACTAAACACCAGGGAAAGAAAAAAACATTACGGGGAATGCCACTAGATGCCAGGGAATATGGTAAACATTATAGGGACAGGGAAAAGAGGGTGGGGATGCCACTAGACACCAGAGAAAGTGGTAAACATGATAGGGATGGCAATCAGAGAGAGGATGCCACTGAACCCCAAGGAAAGACAATAACATTATGGGGTGGCAATCGGAAGGTGGGGGGGCCACCTAGATACCAGGGAATGAATAAACATTATGGGGATGACAATCAAAGGGTGGGGGTGCCACTAGATATCAAGGAAAGAGGTAAACATAATGGGGACTATAATCAGAGGGGGGTGCCACTAGACACCAGGAAAAGATAACATAATGGGGATGGTGATCAGATGGTGGGGGGTGCCACTAGACACCAGGGAAATAAAAACAACATTATGTGGATAGCAATCAGAGGGTGGGGGGTTCCACTAGACACCAGGGAAATAAAAACAACATTATGTGGATAGCAATCAGAGGGTGGGGGGTTCCACTAGACACCAGGGAAATAAAAACAACATTATGTGGATAGCAATCAGAGGTTGGGGGGTTCCACTAGACACTAGGGAAATAGGTAAACATAACAGGGATGGTGATTCGAGGGGGTGGTGCCACTACATACCAGGAAAAGAAAACAGCATTACAGGGATGGTGATCAGTGGATGGGGTGGTACTAGACACCAGAACAGTCTGGTATTTCCCAATACTGCCCACCCTGGAGGGTATTATTGCACTTAGACAATGGGCACTGTAAAAAAAAAGCAGGTCTGATAAAAAATTGTTAATGAAAAAAACATTTAGATTAAGTTTTGTAGTTAAATAGTTCCTCCACATGTATCGGACTGAAGGACTTTTGTTCTAATGGAGACCCATAGCTAAAAAAAAAAGCTGCTGGAATGCTGTTAGTGCCCCCACAGCATTCTATTGCTGTTTGTTCTGTCAGAATCCCCCCCAATCATGAAATACCTTTCCCCCTCCCTTCCTCTGCATTTTATTTTCTTTCATTTTTATTTCTGAGAGTAGCTGTTGTGGCTTCTTTTTTTCATACTGGAGTCAGGAGCTGTTATCAGGTTGGCATCACTGAAGAAAGCGCAGTCTGGGGCAGTGAGTATGCGAGGCAGATCTTCAGGCTACTGGTGACATGAGGAGAATTATGTAGGTATGCACATGATTTGACAGAAACAATTTCATTTAAAACTATGTTACTTTCTGGTTTTGAAGGAGAGCACGCGGTTGCTCCAGTAGTGCTAGTGTGTATGACAGAGGAGCAGTATTTTGTTCCATTTTCTGTACCACAGATGAATGTCCATCCGCTGTATGGAAAATGAATGAAATTCTGTTCCTGTCATGCACAATGGTAGAGTTGGTGTTGTGTTCTTTTTATCTTACTGATTTTGGAGCCACTTTGTTTTTGAAGCAGCTGAGATTTTTATCGAGTTTTCCAATTGGTTTCAAAGGAAGATTGCATGCTGGTTCATGTCCTGGTTAGCAAGCGGGGAAAAAAATGGCGGTGTGCCAGTTTTTGAAATTCGGGGTGCCCACAGATTCCATAGGTAATGGGGCACCCTGAATTGGCACTTGTTTTTCACCGGGCATCTACTGAAAAATAAATCCATGCTGAGCATGACTTTAAACCAATCAGCATGCTTTATTTTTCAAGCCCATTTTCTAATGATTAATAATACTTCTAATACTCTCCCTTTAGACTGTCTTCAAGAAATGTTAACATGACTGAGTTTAGACACCCATACAGGGTGACTAAAATCTCTTACCCAATATCTAGAACACATTCAAGTCATCTATGCAATAACTTTCTAAAAAAAATAAAAAAATTCCCCACATATTGGAATATAATAAAAACAAAAACGTATCAAATGGCACAATAAGCAGACACAGACAAATCAAGGCAGGTAAAATCTGACCCTTGGTTTAGGGATAACAACATCTCGCATGTCTTAGAGGAACCTTCTATTGCCTATACTCCCTGATACTAGACAAGTAATTATGTTAGCAAGATTCAAACTTTTTTTGCAAACATTTTTGGATCACAGAAATAAGAATTGCAATCACGACTCTGACTCCAAATTAAATTGCCCTTGCAATATGGGATTTGAGAAAACTGTATATAATGTAACTGTCCAATGTTCCCTGTATAAGTTATGGAGAAATCATTATATTGGTACTCACAAACGTATGCAAATAACTTAATTGATGGTTTGTTTGTACTGTTACATCTCATGACCATACATGATGCTGATGCAGTAGGTAAGTTCTTAAATGCTATAATCAAAAAAAGAAAGGAATTAGTGGGTGTGGAATTCTTTGGGAAGGAATGATGAAATATGCATTTTTTGCTTAAACTGTAACTTTTGTCCTGTACAGAAATTATCTTCCATAACCAATCTATGGTATAAAGTGTCCAAGCCACCATGGATTTGTCATAAGATTTAAATGCCTCATAGATAAGAGGCATCTGCTAATGCCATTTTCTTTGTTCCTGTCCTGGAAAAAATATGAATACCCCAAATTATGAGTGGGTTAAAAACATGTGTTCTATTGTTCTATTGTTGTAGTCTCTGATCACATGCTTCTTTTTAGATAATTATATGTACTGTATTGTAATGACTAATGTATTTGTCTTTTCATATGGCCAAACAATAAACTTTATTTGCTTACTGGTAGCAGTAGTTGTGTATGAATTATACATATTTTGAAAGAGCTGAAGATGTTTGTTTCTCCTTCCATTTGTAAGGTACTTGAGGAAGGAGGGAGGAGGCAGAAGACTGGTTTCCACTACTGGCTGAATGGGTGGGTTGTTAGGGGCTGGTGAAGGGAGCCTGCAGCAGGGCATGTTGGAGTTTGAGTCTCCCTTAAAAGGAAGGAGAGCCATAGCACTCAGAGCCTCCATTCAGTGGAACTGGCTTTGGAGCCCCAAAGTGCAACCTATAAACTGAAGGCCCCATCTCAGGACATAAAGGTTCAGAAAACAGAATTTCTAGGCAGTGGACAAAACAATCGAAATCCCTTTCACTGGGAAATACAACATAAGTTGGTTCCTAGGGTTGTGAGCTAGATAACCATAAAATACACCAAGACCCAGCTGAGAAATATCACTGGGATAAGTGAGCTAGGACTCACTGAGCTACCCAGTCAGGCTAGTTCAATCAAACTTAACCAACATTCTGCAACCACCATTTTATTCTTTATACTCTAATTGCATCCTAAATTGCCAGTGACAATAGTACAGCTACAGTAGCTACTGTACCTATCAAACAATGAGCATAATTTATTTCAGTTATGCAATGTAGCATAAAGTGTTTGCTGTGGTCAACCTACTCAAGAAACAGATAAGTTCACCAGCTGCTGGTGTTTTCATAATCTGAATGTAACCTCCCCCCACTGGCCCCCTCCTTTGTTTCTGTCAGCAGGGCTGCTCCTCTCACTTCTGGGTGCCACTGAGGGGCGGGGGGTAGTCACTATTATATTTATCTATTGCAGAAACTGTATGGACCCATTACTTCTACTACTGAGTCTGCCCTCCTACAGACAGGCAAACCCAGGGTGGCAACTACCTAGCTCACACATGGGGGGGCCATTTAGCATGGCCATCAACCTGGGTCCTTGGGAGAAACGCGGTTGCTCAGCATTGTGCTAGGTTTGTACTTCTGGATGGGGCACCTAAGTAACTCCGGGCTCAGGAAGCAATAACTGAAATGTCCAAACCAGGAATGGGATTCTCGAATGTGACTTTTATTCACATGAACACAGAGAATAAACAAAGTGAAGATTGACCCCCACAGGGCTACACTCACTGGCAATGCAGATTACAGAGGTACAGAGCACACTTCCTCACAATCAAACACTTAGGTTCTGAATGACTCTGGGCACAGATGGCCCAAACTGGCACACTTCTCTTTAATTCCTTAACTTGGCACCCAAGTCAGTGCTCGGACACTTTTCCACATGGCATGGAGGTTGACGGTGGCTCCCTAAACCACTCATGAGCATTTTCTAGCTGTAAGGGAAAATCCACAATCCCACATATGGGTGCTTTCTTCAGACTCTGGCCAAGTGCCTGAGAGAAAACCATAGGTGCCCAAACTGAACCTGGAGAGATAAACCTGGTTACTCCAGATGGGGGTCTCCCATCTCTTGCTCCCTAATCTATATTCAGCCATTCATTTGGATACAACACCTTTCTTCGAAAACACTAGTTGTAGATGCTCTCTAGAAATGCTTAGCACATTTAACATTCTATATTTCACTTTGGAGGTGTCCTGACTTTAAAAGTATTGTAAGTGGCTCTGTCTTTAACCTAGACCCCAACTGTTGCAGATGATTCTAAGCCATACGCAAATTAAACGTTCTGTACTTGGCAAGTCTTCCTTTGACCCCACAGTATGCAGACACTTTTTACACTACACTCTGTCTCTGGTGAAACATAGTCTTTATATCAGAGCAAACTCACCAAGGTATGCAGGTGCCCCAGGGCTTCTTCCCACAAATTGTCTCTCTCAGGTACTCACAACACACTTTAAGCAGCTTCTCTCTCTCTCTCTCTCTCTCTCCAGGCTGGACCAGGGGATTGCCCCTGAACTCCTGAATTCCCTCATCCCTCTGGGGATGGAGCACTGGAACAACACTAGGAATGGTCTCTACCACTTCCTTCTGGTTTCTTCTGTGTTCCTCTCTAGGGTGAGAACACACAACCCAAACTTTCTCTGGTAGCTCTATAATAGAGCTTGGCTGTGAGGAGCTGCACACAGCAGCACTCCTCTCCCTCCTGAGTCCCACTAGAAACTTTCTCAAGACTGACTTGAATTTCCCATCATTCTACAGCTAACCCCCAGCAGCTAGCATTCCAATGTGGCTTATGCTGCTGCGAGAATTCTATGATGACATCACCACTCCAGCTCAGCTGAAACTGAAGACTGAGTGAGACAGTGTGAAACCCATTTAACTGGTATCCCACAAGCTGCCTTTCCCTGCCTGCCACTGGTTCTAAGTGGTATTCTAGTAACCCCTGGGAACAAGAGGGTTACATGAATGACAAAAAAATGGATTAAAATACACCTGATGTTGTGTACACTACAACAGAGGAAGTAGTCTGAAGCAGTTACAGTACTTTAAAGGTACATATTTTGCTCTGTAGTTTACAGCTAAAATGGGATGTGATGTGGAAACAAACATCAAGTGTCTATAGAACAGTAAATACTAACCAGTTAACCAACTTAATGTTTAACAAAGACATTGGAAGAACTGGGTGTGTATACACCGTTAACACTCAGGCAATAATTATAAGCGAACCGTTAGATTATTAACTAGCTTAATTATTAGTAAAAATAAGAAATGTATTGTGATGGGTTTGAATTATACCTATTCCGTTGCACTTAACCCCAAAATATTGAATTCCAGAAAAGTAACCATCTACAAGCCTCATTTTATGCTACATGTGATCCCTATAATTCTTGTCACAACAATCACAGTAGTCTCAAGTTTTCTTGCCTTGATGTTGTGATTAACACTTTGATTCACTTTAAAGCCAAAGCCTCCAGAAATTATGTTTTATACTACATATCACTAGAATGCATGACCTAGGATGAAATAGAATAGATTTTTTACACAAATCCCTAGTATTCTCCAGGAGGGATACAGTTGCATTGCTAAACCATAGGTGCTACAGGATAAAGCCTCCCTCATTTATTTTTGTATTTGTTTTAGCAATACAGAGACACTAAGCTGAAAGCTTGTTTACAGGTGCAACCTGGGAGCACAAGGAAGTTAAGTGACTTGCTCAGGATCACACAGTATGCAAGTAGGGATGTGGGATTCAAATCCAGGTCTCCGGGTTTGCAGCTCAGAGCCTTAAACCACTGCGCTATACTGCCTCTTTAAAAAACAGCTGTTTCTTCACTCATTAAGTTGTCTTCTTCATTTTGCCTTTTATAAATATAAATACATTCTGATAATGTCACATCTTCAGTTCAGTTTGTTATAGTCACTGTATTACCAAGGTTGAATTGGAACTTTTGAAAAAATGTATCTAATCCAAAATATGTCTCGAAGCAAAATATCTATGGATGGTTTGAGCAGAAGGAGTGTAGACAGATTTACTGTAGGTCTAAGCTGCTTAAGATGCCTTTTATACAGTAGTCTTAGATTTGACCACTTGAGACAACCAAAGACTCATGAAATGAATGACTTTTAGGTTAGCAGTATGTATAAACAGTATACCCTTCTTAAAGCAGCAGTGCAACGAAAAAAGTTATTCCAAAAAGCTAATTGTCTGCTATGGTTATAAAAAATATTGGCAGAACTGTTGGTTTGGGTTTTCTGGATGCTTCCTATGCCGTGTACTGTGCATTTGCATTTTTGTCTGGACTCATATCCTCCTCGGGTCCTCAGTATTATTTCTATGCAAAAATGAGGGGGACATCCTTTTTTCGTGAGAAATAATTACCTTAAAACATTCAGAGAATTCTAAAATGATAATGAAAACCGAAAATGTTACCACCAAAATAAACTGGAAGACATCTGGCATCAATTAGGATGAAAAAAAGGTGGGGTCAAATTTTAACCTATTTTCATTGCACTGCTGCTTTAAGTGGGATGGCTCAGTGGATTCATATTTGTCGAGTTTAACCAGGCATCTCAGTAAAACAATGGTCTAATTTTTTGAGCTTGTTTGTGATCGCAGGTGAGGTAGTTCAGGTTTCACGTGCCTTATGTGTTTAGAAACCTTTTTATTTGTTAGGAAATATTTAACAAAATATTTCTCTGTTTCAGTACTGCAGATCAAAGAAACCATTATCTCCTTGCACATGTCTTTGAAATGCTGAAAAATGTGGCTGAAGAAGAAATTGAACCTTCCAGCACATCCAATACATGGATCTTATCAGTAAAACTCACGTCAGCTCTTTTGGCAGCCATCTCTGGTATGTCAGGGCTCTTCACATTACACCTGAGCAGGATTTTTTTTTCAACTGGACTTAAGTCTCTAAATAGTGGTTGATGGACAACGTCTAGATTATAAACATAGAAACAGGACCAGGGGTTTTTGATGCACGTGTTTCTGTATCACAGTCTTACATTTACACTCATGTACTGTATTCTGTATGAGTACACTAATAAAGAAGTTAAAAAGGGGGGGGTGGAAGTTTTATGCTGGATTAGGACAATGGTCTTACTAACACTTAATGAAGGCCCTGAAGCACCCCCCATTACCCAGTAGTAAAGGTCCCAGTTAACAGTAAATGGATACAATGGGGGTTAAATGAGACAAAATCTATTCCCACAAAAGCATTCTGTTTAACCAGATTGTCCCATTTAAGTGGTGTACACCGTCTGTCTGTCTGTCTGTCTATCTATCTATCTGTCGAGAATAAATGATGGAAAAGTGTGGTACACAAGGAAATAATACCACTTCGAGGTCAAACATGTCATAGAGCTGTGAGCCCATATGAGCTTGTTTGACTCTGAGGAAAAACAAGGAAGCAATGAATGTGCCCCCACCAAAAATGGAGCAGTAAAGAGGAGAAGCCCAGGGGAAATAAATTCCCCAGGAGTAGAGAGGTGTAGGGACAATGAGAAGGAAAGGATGGGAGAGTCGAGAGGTGGATCTAAGGCTAAGAGCTGAGTTAAGGAGGGTGGGCAGAGGGGAATGAAAAAATGGAGGACAGTACTGGGGGCAACGGAAGGGCAAAAGGTGGAATTGGGAAAAGAAGGCAAAATAGAGGGGGAGGGACAGCAGGAATGGAGATCCATGTCACTTTGCCAATGCAAGGAGCCTAGGAAATAAAATTCCTGCCCCTGAGGCAACCATTGCAGAGACAGACCTGGATCTGGTGGCCATAACAGAATTATGGTGCATTGACAACCATAGCTGAGAGATGTGGCCATTCCAGGTTACACCATGTTCCAGAGAGACAGAATGGGGAGGAAGAGAGGGCTGTTTATATGTGAGGGAAGCTATAAAGGCCATGGAGATAAAGAGACACCAGAAGGCTTGGAAGGGCTGGAAGTTCTTTGAGTCAGCTTAGAAACAGGCTCCAGGGCCTTTATCTGTGCCGGGGTGGTGTACAGACCACCAACACAGGGGGAGGAATTAGACAAGGATTTGGAGGAGACCATTGACAGAATGGCAAGCAAAGGGGAGGTATTGATTATGTGGACTGTAATGTGCCAGATATAGATGAGAGCATTGTGGTCCCAGCTACAACAGGAAGCAGGGCCGTCCTCTACTCCTTACAGGTGACATTTCTTTGGCAGCTGTTAACAGAACCCACTAGAGACAGAGCAGTGCTGGACCTGATACTTACAAACAGGGACACCATCACAGACATCGTAGTGGGTAGCTCCTGGGTACAAGTGATCACTGTATGGTATGGTATGGTTTGGCACATGGATGGATAAGGGAAAAACACACTAGGATGAGGGTTCTGGACTTCAGGAGGGAAGATGTTAAAGAAATGGGAGACTGACTCAGTAAATACCTTGAAAGGGGTATGGCTTGGTGGGAGTAGAAGAACAATGGAAAAAGACCAAAGAGGGAATAATTAAGGCAACAGCAAATTGTTTGAAGGAAGTTAGCAAGGGTAGGAGGCAGAAGACGTAAATATGGTTCTTAAATGAGGTGGCTAAGGCTATCAGAGAGAAAAAAGCCAGCTTTTGGGAAGTACAAGGAGACCTAGATGGAGGGGGATAGGGAGGTACATCTACATAAACAGAAGGAGACAGGAAGGAAGATAAGGGCAACAAAGGCACAGACAGAGGAGAGGATTGCCAAGGAGGTAAAAAAAGGGATATAACTTTCTTCAGATATGTGAGTGAAAAGAGGAAAGCAAGGGGGGATAGTGAGCCTAAGACAGTGGGAAGGGGGAACTATGCAGAAGAAAATCAAGAAAAAGTTAAAATCTTAAATGAGTACTTCTGCTCATTCTTCACAGTGGAGGGAGGGGGAATGGACCAGCATGTATCGGCAGGCACCGGGGGTTGGGGGGCGTGGACTCAAGTTCATTTTCAGAGGGGAGAGTCTGAAGGAAATTGGAAGCCCTAAAGGAAAACAAGGCAATGGGTCTAGACAGGATTCAACCAAGGATTCTAAAAGAACTGAGCACGGTGCTAGCCACCCTTCTGGTAACACTATTCAACACCTCACTGGAAACAGGGTGGTTCCAGAGGACTGGAGGAGGGCTGATGTGATCCCGCTGCAGAAGAGCAGTAACATGGAGGAGGCTAGCAATTATGGGCCAGGCAGTCTCATGTTAGTGGTGGAGAAATTAATGGGGATCCTGCTGAAGGAGAAGCTGATGGAGTACCTGGAGGTAAATGGGGGGAGGTCACGTCAAACAAATCTCACAGATTTCTGTGACTGGGTGACTAGGGAGGTGGATCGGGGGGGAGGCAGTGGATGTTGCCTATCTAGGCTTTAGTAAGGCTTTTGACACTGTGACACACAGGAGACTAATAAAGAAATGTAGCAACCTGGGGATTGGGCAAAAGGTGGTAAGCTGGGTAGAAAACTGTTTGAAGGATAGGAGGCAGAGGGTAGTGGCAAACAGCAGTCACTTGGGGCATGGGAGATTGATGATCAGAGTACCACAGGGATCAGCACTGGGTCCTGTCTTCTTTAAGGTCTTCAGAAGTGACATTCCTGAGGAACTGGAAGGGAAGGTGTGTCTCTTGTGGATAACACAAAAATCTGCAACAGGGTGGACAGCCGGGAAGGGATGGGGAGAATGCAAAGGGATCTGGGGAAATTAGAGGGGTGGTCTAGGGTGTGGCAACTGGGTTTCAATTCCAAACAGTACAAATTCATGCACTTAGGGTGCAGTAAATCTTGGTGCCCTCACAGAAAGACTCAGTTACAGCTTGTACAATATGTTCAGTTGCCATCTTTATTCTTCTCAGAAATAATGGACACACATCAGTGCACATGCACAAAGATTCAGTGGCTTTCACAACCAGAATAAAGTTATGCTTGTGCAACTGTATAACAATGTTTGTGGCCAGTTGCACTCTCTATTCCATTAGGAATTATCACCCTGTAGGGGTACTGAAGACAGGAAACCCTGTAAGAAGGTTCCACCCCTAGAGGTGCTGCGGGAAGGGTCCCTTGGCTAAAGGTACCTTAGGAAGGAACCCCCTAGGAGTAGAGAGGTGAGCCACTGGAGGAGGAAGAGAGGATGGTGGGGCAAAGAGAAAGTGCTTCAGATGGAGACTGGGATGAACTGCTTGTATAGTTCAGGAAGTAAGCATGGCTGGTTGCTCATCCACTGAACTGCAGGCGGAGCCTTTCAATTCAATGGCTTTCACAACTAGAATGAAGTTATGCTTCTGCAACTGTATGACAATGTTTGTGGCCATTCACACTCTCTATTCCATTAGGAATTACCATGCTGTGGGGTACTGATGGCAAGGAACCCTGTAAGAGGGTTCCACCCCTAGAGGTGCAGTGGGAAGGGTCCCTTGGCTAAAGGTACCTTAGGAAGGAACCCCAAAAGAATTGTAGCAACGATCAATGACTAGGAGGTCAAGAAGCAGAGTGACACCAACAGGCAGCTTAATGAAACATACATGAGATGCACAAGTTAGCAGGATAGCCCCAATAATATGGCTTGCACTGATGCCAGCAAGGCATTTCCTAAGAAGAGTGAGGGAACAGCTATTAGGGCCACCATCCAGCTTCATCCAACAGTGGAACCTACCTAAGTGAGCTAGGGAATATTGCTGAATTAACTAGTATCATGACCTGTGGCACAGAGGAGAGAAAAAAAAAACATTTAAGGAGGAAATCTCTGGGGATCCAAGGCTGAGATCACCTTCTGTCCAGGATTGGGATGTTGTATTTAGTGATGGCTCTGCTACTGCCATTTAGAAACCCAAACAAGGAGAGTGGAAAATATTCCAGTTCAGAGAAAACTCTCTTTCCCTGTAACAGGAATGTCATATAGGGTTGCAAGTACTGGCCTCTGCAGCAAACTACCTCGAAGGTGGGAGGAGGAGAGAACGATCACTGAGGCACTTGCTTGATCTACAATCTATTATTTAAATCAAGCAAACCAAGAGCGGTCATAGGGAGAATGCTATGAAGGTGCCTAGGCAGCTGGTAGTGCAGCTAAAGGATAGCAATATATCCTCCCTTCACAGCTAGTCATAAATTCTAAATCAAGAGGCGCCGCTGCGCGCAAATGGCTAAGGCCCTGTCCACACTGCACTGAAAATCTGTAATATTTTGAAACCATTACAGATTGAAAGGCCCTGTCTACACTACCCTTGAAATCCCCTCTGTAATGTTACAGATGGTCCAAACCGTTACCGTAACGGTTTGCGTTTACACTGGTAATGTTACAGAAAGCATTTTCGTAACCGTTACAGAAACCTCTTGTGAGGTGGTTTCAACAACGGTTTCTGTAATGGTTTGAAAACTCTGTTTAACCCTGTCCACACTACACAAGTACAATTCTGTAATGTTTTCAAAACGTTTTCAGTGGTAGTGTGGATGCATTGTAACGTTTTCAATCTGTACCAGTTTCAAAACGTTACAGATTTTCAGTGCAGTGTAGACAGGGCCAAAACATTAAAGTGCATCTGCCCTACCACTGATAACGTTACAGGATTTTACTTATGTAGTGTAGACAGGCCCAGAATGTCAGTTTTCAACAACAGTTTTGAAAACGCTTTCTGTGACATTACCAGTGTAAACGCAAACCATTACAGTAATGGTTTGGACCCTCTGTAACGTTACAGAGGAATTTTTCTGCTGTAGTGTGGATGGGGCCTAAGGTCCCATCCACACTACACTCGAAAATGCTGCAACGGTTCCAAACCGTTGCAGACCATAAATGGTACAGTGTGTCCACACTGCCAGGCAACAGATGTGGAAATGGTTGGAAACCATTACAGCCAGTCCATATTGTGTGAGATGATGTGTGTGGACGTAACCCCCTAGTAGCAGAGCACATCCCATGGTGCACTTGGAGACATCAGCTGCGATGACAGGCACCCTCCCGCACCTGTAAGCAGCTGTCATCGTACACAGATAGCATAGTAGAACATGGCATCACGGCCCAGTATGGCATTGGGACAACACAGACGGCCACGTGCTGCTGCATCATGGCTGCCATCAGTGTTCCCTACTGCACACCATGCAATGGTGCCATGAGTTATTCGGCCCCCATGAGCCCACAGACAGGCATTGCTCTGCAGGGACTTGTAACACCACTGGGCGGCCCTGTAATACAGCCTATACTGCCGCTCAGCGATAATGGTGGATCACGGCCCGTGCGCCGTGACCTCAGCATGTACGGTACTGTGCCATGCGTGCCCATGTTGTGCAATTGTGCCTCCCTACACCAACCAAACAATCATAGACATGAGACATGTATGTACACAGGTACAGTCCACCACACGAGACAGGGACTGAGGAATGATGTACTGATGTGCAATGGCATACAGGAATGCGGTCCGGGATCCAGTACTAACGCACCACTACCCACAGCAGTACTGTCCACACTGGACAGGACATAGCACACTGATTCACATTCTTCCACTGTATATAGCAAGGGGGCTTGTGGGGGCCGGAGCCCCCTCAATGACAGTAGTACCATACCCATAATGGAGATCACAAGGAAATAGTGGGGTATATTGTGATGCGTAGCAGTGGTGACAGGACACAGCCATTGGACCTTGCAGTCCTTGTGATGTAATGCCCAGGGCGATATCAGTGATACAGTGGAACACAGGCCTTCTGCTGTAGTCATGCCAATGTGAGGCTCTGCCTCCCCCCCCCGCCATGTCCTTGGTGTATTGTTAGTTGGTCCCAGTGTGGTGCACTGCAGTAGAATGGATAGCCATTGCATGCAGTACTGCACACTGCTTGTTACTGGCACTACCTACTGCACCCCATGTGCGTTATTTGGACTGCCGTTCAGTGCATTGTATGCAACCTATCGTACAGTACCAGCACACTGTTCAGTACATTGCTAGCCATGCCGGCCTATGCGTAGGACATGCTCAGTCCTGTGAATGCACGTTCATGGAGTGACATGTTGCTGGCCGCATTGCCGTATTCCCACAGCACGGTCGGAGCTACCCGGGGTGGTCTGGGATCCTCCACCAATGCCCCCATGCTCCACTCAGCCACCTGTTCACTTCCTAGTAGCCTCCCAACTTCCAGCATGCCGCAGACCCTCCAACATTCTACAGATCTAAATAGGTACATGGCTATGTTGCTGGAGGTGGGGGTTGAGCCCCAAGGTGGCACAGCAAACAGGGCAGGAAGGTCCACACAATGGAACTGCCTGTGCAGTGTCCTCCGTGTTGGAGTCAATGGACTGTCCCAAAAGGATTAAGCCTTACAATTGCACACGATTGTTCAGGACTATCACCAACCTAAGTGCCTTTGTTTATGATATAGTTCGAGCTGATAGAGAGATCGAGATTTGCAGATATACAGTACAGGCAGCAGTAGGAGCCCACTCCATGATCTGGGTTGCCTGCACTGCGGCATTCACTGCCACTGGGTCATGGCACCATTGTTGTTATGAACATGACGTATTATGTTCCTTTTCTTTTTTGTCATCTGTATTACACCCTTTGTCCTACTTCCTAAGCACGTTTTGTAGGGAGAACCATCTACCAAGCATGACCTGAACTATGACAAGCCAAGTCCCCATCGTCACCATGATCCACTTCCTGGGGGGGCATCCCATCTTCTTACCTTCTACTTCTGCACACTGGCACTGACTCAGTGGTCTCAGATGGCCTCACCTGGCTACTCTGAGCTGTGTGATGTGGGGGAGGATGACAACGCTGGCACCACCGGGCGCTCTCACTAGTCCCTCCAGAGTCATCCCGACCACCACACTGCTCGCTCCATCCTCCCACTGTCATGATGTCACGTGGCCCACCGTGGCTTGTGGGACTTGAAGACTGGGGAGGGTTTCAGTGTTCTTTCCTAACTGCTACCATCCTACCAAGTATAGTCACAGGGGAAGGGGCAAGGCTGCACAGCACTCAGCAAGTGTCACCTTGAGCCCTCTGCCGGCGGTGCCACAAAAGGCCAGGCAGTGAGGCACTGGTTACCATAGGAACCATCAGATGCTGAGTCCTTTCCTTAGACTGTCAGTGCCGGCTCATGGCAAGAGTACAGAGTTCAGAATTGCCAGGGGAATACATAGACTGCTTACAGAGGTGGCACAAATGCTGTACACAGTACAATCCAGGCAGGATCCGGTACCAGTCTTACAATGCCGGTATTGTAATGGCACATACAATACAGTTGGAGGGTCTAGTGCTGTCCAACAGTGCCACAATGCATGCTGGTATGGTGTGGGACTGGGGGCTACACGATGGAGTGTTTAGATGCACATTGGTACCATTACAGGGACCTAACCATTACAGCAACCGTTGTTGAAACCACCTCACAACAGGTTTCAACAACGGTTATGAAAACGCCTTCTGTAACATTACAGGTGTAAATGCAAACCATTGCGGTAACAGTTTGGGCACTCTGTAATGTTACAGAGGCATAGTGTGGATAGGGCCTCTAGCTCCACCTGGAGTAAGGACATTCCCACTATAGGCCAGAAAGGAAGGACCCCACATCAGGCATCACACACTCAGGGTGCGGACTAGGGCGCAGAGCAAGACTGTTGGCTAAGCGTGAGCTCAGAGCCAATAAATTGATGGGCATGGTCGGCTAATCTCTTCTAGCAGTGGAGCATGCTATACAAGGTAATGCAGAGAATATCAGATACTATGCAGCAAAGTAAACACCTTTAGTAATGGTACAGACCATACATGGTAAAGCAGGGAGTAACAGGTGAGGAGAAGCATGGTAAGCACCTGTAGCAATGGGCCTGGTAAACAAATAGTACACAGAAACATGATAGCGTAGGAATTGCACACCCAGCTTAGGTTACCTGGGCCTTTAGACAGTGCAAGGCTAGCCAGCCAGTCCATCAATAAGTGCCAATTAAGGTGACAAATACCCAGATTATTTTAGCGGTGAAGGCAGTATATGAACACGAGGTAAATGAACCACATGGGGCCACAAGTCTCCACTATAACCCCCAAATCCTCCACTGTAGGAAAAACAGAAAAGCCACAGTAAAGCGCCATGACCCACATGCAGTTTTTAAAACCAATTTACAGTGACAACTGTAGCTGAGCTGACCTCCAGAGTATAACGAAGCAGTGTACAAATAGTAAATAGCATCCAACAGTAGCTGAGCTTAACAAGCATGGTATTTTGTAGGCATGGGCAACACTGCACTGAAACAATGAGAATAATTGCTTGGTACAAATGCATTAAAGCAGGGTTTAATCATATGGTGAAAGTAATATAGAATTGCATCAGACTCTGGTTTGAGTCAAACTGAGTACAAATTATCCTGTTTGAGCAGATTAAAAACCCCAAAAGGGTTGTATGTAAGCAGAGCTCCATGAAACAAAGCAAAGGTGACGGTGAAGCAACATAGGGACTCAGGCCAAAACAGGTAAAGTTAGAAACTTTCTGCTAAAAGGCCTGCAGCTGGAGCTGAGACCAAGGAGCCACTGGTAAATTGCATGGAAGCAGATATTGAATCCCATGGAGAAGTAATACCAAATGGGAGTAGACTCAGGATTGATTCCCACTGAGTGCAAAATAGACATGTTTCATAGTTACTAGCACTGAATGGCCAAACAAATAGATATGCACAAATAATAATGAAGTGCAATTGCATGCTGATTAAAAATAGCAGCAGCTGAGTGAATATATTGATAAAGAAAGGGAACTGGTATGTTTCTACAGGCAGAATACACTTTTAAACATAATGAAGACTGTAGCAAGAAATCCCCATAGAAATGAAGTGTAACCCCTAGGTGGCGCTATCCCAAGGGCTACTACCCCTGCCTGCTTGGCTAGTAGCAGGTTAAGGGGCCTGAGTTCTGAAACGTGTGCCTCCACCTGGAGGTCAGGGTTGATAGTGGTCAATCTAACCTGGGTACAGCCCTCTGGGACACTGTAACCCCCTTCTTTCCCCTCTAGTGGCCTGAACACTGTACAATAATCACTTTCACAATACCCCTGGTACACCACACAAGTACCCACACTGTTTGCACTTACCACCAGGGCTGGTTCTTCTGGCTTGACACTGGGGCCCCTCTGTAAAACAAGGTTATGCACAGCAAATAGCAACAGTACAGTACTTTAAGCACAAACTGGAACCACAGTCAGATTACATGCAGAAAAAGTAATATCTGATTTATTCAGGGGACTTGAACAAGGGAGGGCCAAAATCAGGTTAATTAGCCTAAAGGTTATACCAATCAAGCAGTTATGCATGCGCTTTGAGTCCCCCCACACAGTCCACCTCTGGGTACCCAGGTGGAGAAGAGATGGGCTAGCCAGGACCGTTGCCCGGGGTTGCAACTGGTTGGGGCCCTGTGATGGAAAACACAACATGCACAGTACACAATATTTGTAATCCAGAGTCAGAGGGTGTAGTTTGTAAAAGAAACAAAACAACAAGACAATAAGATGACACACTTAGATTAAGCTGTTGTTGCAGGGAGCTACCCTGGTATTTACTCATGATATCCAAGACTGGACACAGATTGGATGAAAATCGAGACTGCAGGTGGTTGATCTGGAATGCCAGGAGAAGCAGGGCCCACACAAGTTGCAGAGGCATTGTTCCTGTTCAAGCGTGGAGCAGGGGGCTGATCCCCAAGCAGGTCTCTCATCGATGGCTTCTCTGTGCAGTGGGTAGTCTGGCTGGGCCAGTCTGGCAAGGCCCAGACTGCATGGAGACAAATTCGGATGCAGTCTGTTTTGGGCTGGATACAGCTTCCAGCAAGCAGAGCACAGTTCACACAGTGGGGAACTAACTCATGACCCACTAGCAGCTCATAACACATTCACATGTAAGGGAATTCTACTGTACCAGGCAAAGCGCTCCCCGGTCACTATGGCAAAGTCTCTGCACACACTGGGAGCTTAGGAATAGCTGTAACTCCTGACATGCCGATCACATTCAGTAAAATCTTCGGACTTCTTCAGGTTGAGCCTGGCCCACTTTAGTAGCTTACTTTAGTCACACAAACTTGGATTTAGTCCACAATAATTCTCTTCTCTCCCTCTCAGGAGCAGCAGGCAGACATGTAAGCCAAAAACTCAGCCTTTTCACAGTTCTCCCATGTAAATCCACTCAGGATTGCTGCCCAAAAGATACACTTGAGGTCTTCTCATTTCACTTCCCAGCTCAGAACTAACTGAAAATTATAAGCAGACTTCCCCAAGATCCAAAAGACTTGGTTGGATGATTTTGCTGTCAGTCAAAGCAAGAGCTCCCCCTTCAGTTACAAAAAAGGCACAAAAAAGCTCCAAACTACAGTTCCTACAGATTTTGAATTCAGACAGCTCCTGTAGTCCGGCTACATTTTAGATCCCACCAGTACTGTTATGTCAAATTTGCAGTCCAGGACCAAGATAGCGGAGACAAACAAACAGTCCTTGCTACAAAGAAAGCAGGTTAGACAAACTACATTATCACTATCACTCTAAATGATTTTCAGCAAATAGTTGCATCTTTCTACAGAGCTCCCTCTCAGATTACTTATGCTGCAGTTAGGCAGCTCTTAAAGAGACAGTGCACAGAGGCAATACAGGCTGTGGTAATCACATTTAAACTGCTAAAAAGCAGGACACCAGCCTGGCAGTGGGCATTAAGGCAAGCTCAAGGAAGACTTTTTGGGAACCCCCATTTGTATGGGGGTTACAGAAGGAAGGAGCAAAAGCAGCACAAGTTACCTGGAGCTACAACAGAAATGCAGCAGTTTTTTTTTCATTAATTTATTTCTCTTTGGTCCCCCCAGTCAGTGGTCAACTGCAGCCTCCCACCCAGCTCTGCACCCTGACATCAGGCAGGCTATCCCCATCTTTCCCCTCGTAGCAGGGTGGTGAGGAGCCCCCAACTCGACTTACCTCGAATAGGATCCAGTGTCCAGGGAAGCACCATTCAGAGTCCGGGCCTCCGGTGGGTGGCTGTTCACTCTGCTGCAAGTGGGGACCATTTTCCCTAGTTTTAGATTGCCCTGGAGATGTGGTGTGCAATGACTCCGATGGGGGGAGCGCTCACACATCCACACGTGCTCCATCCAGGCATCTGCCCGTCTCCACCCCTCTTTCTGCAGCATTGGCCCACTGCCCCTCAGCCTCCAATAGGGGCCAGTCTAGAACCAACTACTGATATCCGCCTTCCCCGGAGAAGGAGAGCAGTCCCTCGGATGCTCGGTCCTTCTCCTCCCCTGCCAACTCCCAGTGGCCCATGCTCATTCCCAAACATGGGTTGCCGGCATAGCACGAGGTAAGGCATCCAGCTCCTCAGCCCTCAGTGCCACCAGGCCAGCCTTGTGAGGTGTTTTTGCTTTGGAAATTTTTGGATTAGAACATGGTGTCCTGGCATGGTGGTCTTTGATGTCTACTGACAAACAGAGCCTGCAGGGCCCAGTGCACAGTGAGATAAACCACTGTTTTGGAGCAGGGCTCAAAGGGCCCTGCACATCTTGGCATGACCGTCTTTGGTGTCTGTTTGGTGTCTGCCTGTGAACGGGGCCCACAGGGCCCTGTATGCAGCCTGACAGATTGTTTTCTTGGTGTAGGGACCTCTAGGCCCTGCACATCCTGGCATGGCAGTCTTTGATGTCTGCTGTGTATAGGGTCCTAAATGCCCTGTGTGCAGCCAGACTGTTTTCTTGGTACAGGGCCCTCTGGGTCTGTGCATCCTGGAATGGTGGCCTTTGGTGTCTGCCTGTGTGCAGAGCTTGCAAGGCCCTTCGTGCAGTCAGTGGACCTTTGTCTTCACACAGCACATCCTGGCATGAAGGTGGTTGGCGACACTGGTCACAAAATGGGTCAAATGTTCTGTTTATTCTATTTCACAAGAAAGTTATACATGATCTCTTGCTTCTCACAGGGCCAGCTGGACCCCTGTGCAAAGAAAGTTATGACTGATTCTGTGGGCCCCAAGTGGAGAGCCATAGTTGTCTAGCGCCAAGCAGCACTAGACTTATGGGGCATGGGCCTGGACCTGTAGCTTCTGCTTGTGTCACAAGGCTAGGGCCTGGGGGGAGGAGTGGCTATTAGATATAAGATATCCAAAGATAAATAACAACTGATACCTTAGTGTTTGTGATTTTTACACCCAAGACAAACAGTGCATAGTGATGCTCACACAGTACTTTAGCTTCCTTTACAAGTGGCCTTGTGGGCCACTTACAGAAGCAGATGCATAATGATACTCACTGTGCCTCACCTATACTGGAATTACATGGGGCCTTGTGGGCCACTTACAGAAGCAGATGCATAATGATACTTGCTATGCCTCACCTGTAGTTGAATTACATGGGGCCTTGTGGGCCACTTAAAGAAACAGATGGATAATGATACTCACTGTGCCTTACCTGAAGTTGCATCACATGGGACCCTTGTGGGCCACTTAAAGAAGCAGATGCATAATGATACTCACTGTGCCTCACCTGTAGTTACATTACATGGGGCCTTGTGGGCCACTCACTAGTCAGCAGCACAGTGATGCTCACTTGTTACACCTGTAGCTTGATGTGTAAGCAGCCCCTTTGGGCCACTCACAAAGGAGCTGCATAATGGTGTTCACTGTACTAGACCCATTGCTTGCACTGCAACAGGCCACTTGCAATACAGCTGCATACAGTATGTATTGGATTTCAGCTACGAGTTCACAGACAAGGCCACATAGATTTTTGTCATTTTTGTACTGTCACAAACATGGGGTTGTATCTCATTAAATGGGTTTAGGGAGCATCTTCAGTATTAACAAAACAGGGCATGTTTTCATTTATTTTTAAAAGTATTTTTTTAAAACATCTGAATAATCAACCTTACATCCTGCATTGCCCACCACATAAGTTGCAAATGTAACTTCAAACAGATTTTCTTGCTATTGATGCACAATTTTTTCTATTCTTTTCCCCATGTTTGCGACTGTTAAGACTCTCAAAAGTGGGTGCGAAAGTCAGAAATGTAGGTTCACAACTCAAGAAAGTAGGACCCACTTTCATGACTTTCATTTGCAATGGCCTAATTTTATGAATATTTTAAAAAGTATTACGTTTTTTTAAATCATCTAAAGAATCAGCCTTACACCCTACACTATTGATCACATATGATTCAGAATTAACTTGCAACACATTTTCTTGTTCTTGATGCACAGATGTTTCTCCTTTTTTACCCACTTTCATGACCACCAAGACTTACAAAATTGGGAGTCTTATCTCATGAAAGTGATTTCCAACTCATGAAAGCAGTGTATGTCAGGTTTGCAAAAATTACCTTATGAAAATAATGTTGAAAAACTAAGTGTGCATTTTCAAGAAAAATATTTTATCAGTGGTAGCGCTACCACTCCCAACACCTGTGACCCGAGTACAGCAGTGAGCCCGGGTCAATGGAAGCCAGTCGGCGGAGAAGGACTGAGCATCCCAAATAGCACTCTCCTCCTCTGGGGAGGGAGGCCTGTGCACTTTGCCAGGCTGGAACCATGATAGGGATGGCAGGTGCCTCCTGACTGGGACATGCTTGTTGCATGCATCGGTTCGGTCCCAGCACATGAGGTGCCTGGGGAAGGGGAGAACAAAAAAAGGCAGAAAATGTCTCAGCTGCAACAGACTGATGTTGTGCTCCCTCAAAGGCCCTGCACCACCTACTGGGCCACCTGTGACAGCAACCAAGCTAAATTCCTCCCAGACCTGGGGCTCCTTCACGGGGGTAATCCATGAGGCACTGATATTGGCAGGCCATAAGCCCTAGAGATGACAGGTGATGGAGCTGAGGGGTAGCAACATCTGATTGGCCAGGTTGAGGAAGATGGAGTATTGAAAAATACTTCTGTGTTATTTTTAAGCAAAAACATTTCTGTAAATCCATCGAATGGATTTTCAGAAGGATCTGCCCAAGATGTGCCTGCTGCTATTTTTAGATATATTTTGATATAGATATGATTTAGATCTGTGCTATTTTAGATCACATCCAAACCTTTTAGACTATCTATTAGATGGCCTAACAGCATCCAAAGTTTGTATCCAAAAATAGATGCAGTTGTGTCTGTACAGGTTGCAACTGAGTCCAAATTGAATGCAACTCTCAGCTGCATCCATTTTTTTTGCTGCAGATTGTGACTTTTTATTGTTGCAACTTCTGATATTAGCAGCAGGGTTGCCTGGATGCAAGTGGATAGACACAGACGCAGACACATTATGCATTTATGTTTGCATCCAACCCTTTTGAAAATCCCCCCACCCATCGATATCTTTATGTATCTTCAACCTTCTAGAACTTAACTGCTAAAAGGACCATGACCAAATTTACAGGACCCTGAAAGCATGGTGCCAACTGCATGGATGTCAAATGTCAGATTATACAATGGGCATAAGAAACCCTGCATTCCGATTCTCCATTGTAAATTCTCTGACATACCAACAGGAAAAGGTGCCAGCCGCATCAGGAATGCCCCCTGAAATCACTCCAATCATGGCAAACCCAGAAGTGGCAAAGACAGCGTCGGACAGCAAGATTAGCCACTTGTTAAGCTATGTCACAATCCTAGAACAGTATCAAAATCCTGCCCAGAGCTACCTATAAGGAAAAAAAACAGTGTCCTTTAAATTTTGTTTAAATCTTTACCTCCTTGTCCCCCGCATTAGGATCTTTTCACCCTCTGGTCCCAGGAGAACCAAAGACAGGGACCGGTAGGGCAGTCACAGAGGGGTTCCATATTTTAAATCTGCAGCCATTGCCATTCTGCACCCTTAGACCTCGGTCACCCCTAAAATGACACCAAAGCGGGAGTTTCACAACTGCTGATGTGGTAAAGCCCGAAATACAAACATGAACTGCTCCGACCCTGATGAGCTGCAGGCTATTTTCTATCACATTACTGCTGATGAAATTCACAGTAGGCAGCAAAAGATATGAAAGATATCTATTTCAGCATGCTAAAAGTCCTCCTCTCAACCCTCCTGAGTTCTCTTAAATGCAGACTCTTAAAAGCCTCCCAGCTCTCATGTCAGAGATGCCGCTGCACCCCTCCACGACCTCCAATCAGTCCCTGAAGCCACAGCAAATATTAAAAAAAGAAAAAAAGAAGAAAGATATTATCCTGAGTCTTGCTGTTATATTTTCTCCAGACTGCACAGTGAATCCGGAAACACAGGGTCACAGACGGTAGCCCCTTAAAGCTCGCACTATGCAGTAACACACAAAAAGTGAACAGCTACTCAAAGTGGACCTGGCTGTCACATTTTAAAAATGATAAAGAAACATAACTCAGTTGCGGAGCTGGGGGGTGAGGGATTAAAAAAACTGAAGCCTCATGGGGAGGGCATTATTCTACCTAGCAAGAGGGAACTATTTTTTACTGGTGCAACAATTAATTAAATAAAAATTATTTAAAGAGCCCCAAAACTATATTTTTGTTTAATTTTTGGGTGCAAAAAGTGAAGTGGGCCATTGTATAATCGCAACAAACCACTACAGAGTGTGGGTTATATTGGGATTTACCTACGCCTGTATGGTTTGGTCACTCGGCCTGTAGCCTCATGCTCGAACCATGCCAGGCATGGGTAAATCCCAGCATAACCCACACCCTGTCATGGTTTATTGCTTAATTATTCTATCTAGGGACAGTCACATTATTAAGTAGAAGAAATCAAGGTTTCACAAAGGAATGACTACTCAACCCTACTGTGCCCCTCTTATATGCTGTTGTTTGAAAAAAAAAACTACACTATTGCATCTATTAGAGTTTAAACACAAAGTAACGAAAACAAATATTTGGGTTGGAAATCTCTGGAATCCTGGCAAACTGCTGTTTTGGTGTTCCTTGGGGTTTCATTGATCATGTGATGCAGGTTTGGTGTTATCCTAATATCAGCATTCTCTTTGCAAGTATTCTGTATCATTTATTTTGTGTGACAAGACAGTGGTGCTATAAAGGTAATGCCAAACCTGTATTGCATGAGCACTGAAACCCGAGGGACATCACAACATCAATTTGCTAATACAACCCTAATTTTTCATTTCCTTACTTTTTATGCTTTGTGTTTTAACCCTAATAGATTCATTAACATATATACTCATGGCAAAAAACTCCATTTAATGCATCAGTTAGGGTTGTTCCACAGCGACAAAAGCGAGGAAATTTGGTGTTAGGGTTGCCACCCCTTGCACCCCAAGCCAACCCCTTCCCCACCAACAGACATCAGGGCGTGTGTTGTGGTCGTCGGTCCTAACTCTCACCCCATCCCATGTGTAAACAAGCTGAGGTGGTGCAGTATAGGAGAGTGGGGTGAGAGTTAGGACCGCGACTCCAACACACACCCAGATGCCTGTTGGTGGGGACGGGGTGGGCTTGGGGGGCAAGTGGCGGCAACCCTAACACCGAATTTCCTTGCTTTTGTCTCTGTGGAACAACCCTAACTGATGCATTAAACAGAGTTTTTTGCCATGAATTTCCCTTCTTTTTGAGAATGAGCACTATAAATAGCGAATGAAAGGGCCCCACACTCCCACCATGTGATTTTTTGTGACATAGTAATGATAACAGTAATGCAAATGCAAGTGCAAAAGGTAATGCACACGGTGATACAAATGTAAATGATAATGCAAATGGTAAGAGAAATGCAAGCGCAAACATTAATTGAAACAGAAATGGTACACAAACGGTAATGCAAATGCTAACTGCAACAGAAACACAAACAGTAACAAAAACAGTAACGTAAACACTAATACCAACGGAAAGGCAAACGGTAAGAAAAATGCAAATGGTAACACAAACACAAACAGAAATGCAAATGGTAAAGGTAATGGCACTGCAGAAGGAAACAGTAGTGCAATCTACAATGGAAATGCAACTGAAATTGCAAACGATAAGGCCAACAGAAATGCAAATGGTGACGAACATGTAAACAGTAACACTAATGCAACTGGAAATGCAAACAGTTACAGTAACAGCAATGATGAAGCCAAAGTGAACAGTAATGCAAATGCAAGCGCATACGGAAATGCAAATGGTAACACGCATGGTCACGTTACCACAATTGGAAATGCAAATGCAAACGGTAACACCAACGATGATGCCAAAGGAAACGCAAATGGAAGCGCATACACAAACGCAAATGGCAATGCACATGCAGACGCAAAATGAAAAGCAAACAGAAACAGTAATGGAAATGCAAATGGTAACAGTAATGCAAACTCAAGCGCAAACAAAAATGCAAAGGGTAATGCACACAATGGCATAGATGGGAATGCTAATGCAAACCGTTATGGAAATGCAAGTGGAAATGCTAACTGTAACAGTAATGAACGCGCACACCCTTTTTTCCCCCAAAAGCTGCATTGAGAAACACAGTGAATACAAAAAATTGCTGCATAATAATGGGCCTCAGAGCAGAAAATGAGCACTTAGAATACTAAATTGCTTATATCTCAGGAACCGTACGACACAGGAAGAAAATAAAAATTTCATATAATTTATGACTTTCCTGGCTAATTTTGCATAAGCATTTTTTCTGACGAAAAGTCCACATCTCAAAGTGTTTCTGAGACACGGGCCCCTAAAGGTGTGGCGGACACCGTAATGTTAGCCTATGGGAAAAACTGTCAACTTCGGAGTACTGTAACTTTGCAGCCCTTTAATATTTTGTCACCAAACTACAAAAAGACACATCTGTGGGATCTTGTCTTATTTCCTTCCAAAATTCAGCCCAAAAGACCAAATCGTTCTTTTGCAGCAGGGTGGCAAAGATTTCCTATTCTTTTGGGCATAGTGTCCCAAAGTAGTGTCGCAAATCACGACACTTTCGCAAAAAAATCATGACAGTGTCGCAAGTGCAACACTACTTTGTGATACTATAGTTTACAAAAATTTGAAAGACATATTTCTGGGGTGTTTAACCCCCCAAAAAAGACATGGTTAGCATCCTCAAGGCTCGACTAGGTGAACACAAAAAGAATTGTGTCCCTAGAGGGTCCCAAATTTAAATGCCAAGCATTTCTGTGTCCAGTGACTGAAAAAAAAATGGCTTACTCACAACACTACAGAGGTCATCTGTGACACTAAAAACTGCATTTGTGACACTGTCGAATAGTTTGTTAACTTTTCTCATTGACTATAATGAGAAACTTGTTTTTGAATAACTTTTGAACCATTTAGTATTTTTTCACAAAATCTTTGAAAGGCACATCGGGGACCCTGGCTGCATGTTCCTTGAAGGTTTTGGACTGGTCATGCAAACCGTGCAACCTGTAGGCATGAGCAGAGAATGCGCAAAAAAGCATAAATATGACTTTTATTGCGCTTTATAGCTCCGCAACCGTATATCCGACCATTATAAACCTTATCAGATCCAGAGATCTATGGTACTGCTCTGTGCCTGCCAAATTTCAGGCAAATCCATCATACGGTGGCAAAGTTATTAAGCTGCAAAATTTCACACTTTAACCTTAAATAGGGTACTCAACACTAACTATAGTGGCACTACCGTGCCACTATAATATATATATATATATATATTTTTTTTTGCAATGAAGATACATTATACTAGCTTGGTAGTGCATTATATACAGAATAATGTATGGGGTGGTGTGTTTAATGAGAATTTTCACACACCCGAGGGATTAGATGCTACATAAACCCCGAGAGCGAAGCTCGAGGGGTTTGTGCAAAGCATCTAACCCCGAGGGTGTGTGTAAACTTTGAGTTTATACACAACACCCCATGTTTTATTTTATATAATTGCTGGGTCTCCTCTTTTTGGCCACAGCAATTATATAAAATAGCAGTTTCAGTGTGGCCATGCTCCAGTTTCCTTTTCATGAGGTCAGCAGATTTTGATTTTCCATGGTTTTACATTTGGTTTGTTTTTTTGTTTTTTAAATATTTTGTTATCTGCCTATGTGTAAAAGCAGTACTTCTTTATATATATATATATATCTATATATATTATATAAAACTTTTCTTACTGCTAGGTTTGTTTGGTGGCTGGGTTGCAAGCGAGCCAGGAAGGGATCCACTGCAGCAGATGCATGCACAGAGGGAGGAGAACCGTGCTCGTGTTTGCCGTTATAAACGTTCCTTTATAATGGTAAATGTTGCCACGGTCTCTCTATGGCAAAGGGGAGAGCCATTAATTATATTACCACTGAGTAAGCAGCTTGGGCCCGATTCTAGAAGGGTGGCATAAGTTGTCACCGAACACAACTTGCGCCACCCGCAACTGCAACATTGACCCTGCACCCTATTCTAGAAGGGGCAGGGTCATCGCAGCTAATTCCTGTGACTTAGAACATGCAGCCAGATACACTGAACTGTGGGCATACCTGGCGAGCATGTTGCAAGCTGCAACAGCAGGGCAGCACAGTCAACCCCCCACCCATGCCCAACTCAGAGTCGCCAGCCACAGGTGCGGCATGTACCCCGGTAGTCTAGTGCCCCCCCAAACTGTATACAAATATAATCAGAGCCCTGTATCCCTAGTAGTTTAGTGTCCCCCCAACTGTATAATAAAGATTGTGCTCCCCAAATCCCTGGTAGTCTAGTGCCCTCCCAATTGTATAATAAAGAATGCGCTCCCCGAATCCCTGGTAGTCTAGTGGCCCCCCCGAACTGTATAAAGATAAGTTCAATCCCGGTATCCCTGGTAGTCTAGTGGCCCCCCACCCAGCTGTGCCAGCCAACCCAGCACCCCCCATCCGTCCCCAGATGGTGATTGGCACAGCCCACCTCTCACCACCATGGCCAGCCACCGACTGAGTTCAGTATCGGCACATACTGTAAAGACGTGCTCAGATATTAATATCTGAGCGCGTCTTTTCAGTACGCGCTGATACTGAACTCAGTCAGCAGCTGACCATGGTGGTGAGAGGTGGGCTGTGCCATTCGCTGGCTGGGGACTGATGGGGGTGTTAGGTGGGCTAGCAGCTGGGTGGACTGGCATGGCTGGTGGGGGGTTGGGACCACAAGACTACCAGGGATTCAGGGAGTGGATTCTTTGTTATACAGTTTGGGGGGGCACTAGACTACCAGGGATACAGGCATCGTAATTATCATTATACAGTTCGGGGGGCCACTAGACCACCAGGGATACTGGGGTTCTTATTTGACTGTACACAGTTCAGATGGGCCACTAGACCACCAGGGCAGGCTTTATGCCATATATGCGGCCGGTGACTCGCGGTTCGGGGCATGGGTGGAGAGATGGCAGTGCTGCCCTACGGGGCTTCTGCCAACAGGTGTTTCAGGGTTCTGGGGGTATAGGTAGCCCTGTGGGGCCCCACTGAGGTGTGCTGGCCATGGGGGGAGGGAAAAGTGCACTGTCCGCTGGCGTCCCGGGGGCTAAATGCTGGTATAACTTATGTTGCTGAATCTCCTCTGGGGGTTCTTGTAGAATCCCAATGTGGGCACTTTATGGCTGCCTTTCTAGAATGGGGTGCAGCTGCTGCCGTAAACCCCATAGCGCCATGTCGCAGGGGGTTTATGTGACGTAACTGCTGTTTGGTGCAAGCGGCCTGTGCCATGTCGCAGGCCACTGTGTAGAATCATGCATGTCACAACTGCTGACGTAAGTTACTACATGCGCCATTCTACTTGGCACAGCTGCAGTTACACCAGGTGTAACCCTTCTAGAATCAGGCTCTTTAATGTTAAACCTCACATTTTTGAACACTAATGGCATGGCTATCCCTCAACCAATTAGCCTGAAATTTGGAATGCATGGAGTCAGTTCCAGGATTTTGGCATCCTGTAAATTTTCTAATGCTCAATTCAGAAATTTAAAAGTTCTAAATGGTTGAAAGTACATAAAAATATGGCAGTTAAGACCTATTTTTGCTTACCTATAGCACAAACACAACTGATTTGAAACCTGAAACTTTCAGGTTTATTAGAGTTTGGCCCAAGGATGATTGTTTTATAAGTAGTTTTACAGAAAAATCTGTAGTCTTTTTAATTTTTCAGAAAATAAAGTTCAATTTTTGTGCATGAACAGTTAATTTTTTTATGTTCTTCCTGCTGTAGGTCAGCAGGAATGACAAGGAGGAAAGTAGTCAGGTGGAGGGGTTCGGAGAGTGCAGTCGAAGAGTGTAGCATTAGGGTGGTGAGATTCAGAAAGTGCCCAGGGGTGAAATGTGAACTAGAGAGGGGTTTTCCCTGGCTGGTTCCCATACCTTCCACCGGATTGAGTGGACAGGTAGCAATAGGGCCAGCAGCTACCACTCATCCCACCTGGGCAGTGCTATGTAATGACAGGTCGATGAGAAACAAGACTGCAATTATGGTGGACTTGATTTCATTGGTTGCCTTGACTTGCATTATGGTGACCTGGCTGAGTCATGATGCTGGACTAGCATTGGAAGTGTTGGTCCAAGCTGGGTTCTCCATTGTGCACTACCTGAGGAGGGACTGCAGGTGTGGGGCAGTGGCTATCTGTTTTAGGTCCAGCCTGAACTTTTCTGTGCTCCCAGTGAAGTCTACCTCATCATTTGAACATGTGGCCATTCAAGGGGGTCCAGGTGAAGGCTGCAGGATCCTTCTTGTGTATCAGATCCCTGGTCACAAGAGGGATTTCCTGTGGGAAGTAGTGGATTTTGTCACTGAGCGGATATTGGAGTCACCTAGATGGCTAATTTTGGGTGACTTCAATGCCTGGGTCAACAACAAACTCTTGCAATTTAGGTATGAATTCCTCCAGATGATGGAATCGCTGGGACTGACACAAGTTGTTACTTCTGTGACCCATACTCATAGCCATGTGCTGGACTTGGTATTTTGATTGGGACTTGAGATAACCTTGAGATTGATCCGGTCATTTGGTCAGATCATTGCACAGTGAAGTTCTCATTTGGGTCCCCCCACCCCCAGAGTCCTCCCCCTGTGGAGCTGGTCTATTTTTGCCCATTAAAGGGACTGACCCCTGAAGGACTGATGCCAAATCTGGACCTACTGAATGTATTAGAGGCTTGTGCAACAGGACCAGAGAAGGCAGTGGTGGCCTATAACAAGGCAGTCACTGAGATTCTTGATCCTGTGGCACCAGTTCATGTAAGATCCAGGCCCTCATGCTAGATATCCCAATGATATGATGGGGAGTACAGGGAGTTGAAGACCTTGGGTCAGAAGTTAGAATGCCACAGGCAAAGGTCCCATATCGAGGGTCACAGATTGGCTTTGAAAACTCATTATATTGAGTAACAAAGGGTAATCTCCCATAAGAAAGCAGAGTTCCTGTCCAGGGAGATTGCTGTAGCAAAGAACAGACCAGCTCAGCTTTTTCGGATGGTAGGCAGGCTTATCCATCCTTCCTGTCTCCAGCTGGCAAGAGCATAGTCTTTTGCCTAATGCAACAAGTTTGCTCTGTTCTTTGCTGGCAAGGTGTCTTCCATCAGGTCGGGTATTTCCCCAGCAGGGTCTCGTAGGGCATGTAGTGTCAGATATGGTGCAAATGGAAGCAATCCTCATGTCTGGTGCCAGTTCAGCTCAGTAGGGATGGAAGAGGTTAGTGAGATAATCTTGAAACTGCAGTCTACATGTTGTGAATTGGACCAGGGCCCAACACATCTCTTAAAGGAATGTGTGGAGTATTTGGGCCCAGTGTTCGCTGAGGTATTCTGTTGCTCCCTCTCAAGAGGGGTGTTCCCCATTGCTCTTTAAGAGACATTGGTGAAACCCCTCTTTAAGAAACCATCCTTGGACCCAGACTGTTGTGAATTACAGACCTGTCTCTAACCTTCCCTTTTAAGGGAAGGTTATTGAGAAAGTAGTAGTCATTCAGCTCGAGGCACATCTCGCTGCCTTTGACATCTATGAGACACTCAATTGTGGTTTCTGGTCTGGGAACAGTATGGAGATGGCAGTAGTCAAGATGCAGAATGATCTCCTCAGGGAAAAAGATTGAGGCGAATGGTCAATTCTTGTTCTCCTTGATATCTCCTCAGCATTTGACACCATGGATCATGGGGTGTTTTGGGGACATCTGTGGGATCTCTGTGGACTCGTTGGTACTGTCAACTGGTTTGAGTCCTTTCTTACAGGTAAGATGCAAAGAGTGGTGATGGGAACATATTCCTCCCACCCGATGCCCCTGTCCTGTGGAGTTCCACGGGGTTCAGTCCTCTTGCCCATGTTATTTGCAGTGTACATGCTACCACTGGGTGATATCATTAGATGCTATGGGGTGGGTTTTCACTGCTATGCAGATGATACCCAACTGTATATGTCATTTGTGTCAGGGACACAAGGTGCGGTCTCAGTTCTGAATTCCTGTCTGGCTGAGATACAGGACTATATGTCCTCCAACTGGTTGAGGCTCAGTCCTGATAAAATGGAAGTACTGGTGTTCAAGCCTGGTCACCATTGGAGAACAGATGTGGGGTACAGGAGACTGGACTAGTGCTTGGTTCCTCTTCTCCAACTGCCTCGGGTAAGATGAAAATCAGGCCATTATTTTTGACAATGAACCGACACTGGAGGCTCAGCTGTCATATGTTGTCCATAATTTTTTTTACCATCTTAGAAATATTGCCCAGATAAAGCCTTTTATCCCACCCAGTGACCTGCCCTCACTGATACATGCTTTTGTTACATCCAGACTCGGTTACTGTATTGCCCTCTACATCAGGCTAAATGGAGGTACCATATGTCACCTGCGTTGGTGCAGAACACTGCCACTAGGTTGTTGACAAGACACCCAAGGTCCTGTCGTTATAACCCCAGCTCTGCATGAACTGCATGCGCTGCCAGTGAGGTGGCAGACCTCCTTCAAGGTCAACTTGCTGACCCATAAAGCCATACATGGACTAGGACAGAACTACCTGCAAGACCTTCTGTCTCTTCACCAGACCTTCCAACCTCTTCGCTCCTCTAAGGTGGGCCTCCTAGCATTTCCTAGGGTTGGGATAAAATCTGTGAGTGAGAAGGACTTTGATGTTGCTGGCCCTACCCTGTAAAACACACTTCCCAGATGTCTGAGGGAGGCCCCCTTACTGGAGGCCATTAAAAGGGTCTGAAGTTCTATCTTTTTACAGCAGGTTTTAATTTATCCTAGCATTTTGGTTATAATTCTATGGTTATTTTATTATTTATTCTGTTTTTATTTCATCTACCTTAGTCCTGTTTAGATAGTCTGATTGTGTCAATTGTTGATTGTAGGAGTTTTGATGATGTATATGTTGTGAGATTTTTTATTACTCTGTTATGTATATTGTACAGCACTCAGAGCCCATGGGAATGAACTCTTTATAAATAATGTTTTGCTTGCTAGCATGCTTGCTTGCTAAGAATAATTGTATTTCTGCAAAAACTTACATATGTCAGTTTCATGAGCTGATTTCCACTTTAGTGAGTTAAAGTTACACTGTTTCTGAACAGAAGCAGTCCTGAAACTAAAGGGTAGAACAAAAATCTTTCAACAACAAAAACAGGAAAATGAGTTGGAAATTAAGTCTAAAACTTATGTAGTCAATGGTGTAGGGTATAAGGTTGACTCTTCAAGTTATTTGATTGTAAAAAAGTTACACTATTTCAAAATATTTACCAAATTAGGCTTCTGGGAGTCACAAAAGCAGACACTGGTTTTGTTACTTGTGAAGCTGTTTCATGACTCCCAATTATAGGTCATGTCTTATTAGTCATAATACCGGGGAAAATAATATAACATTTTGTGCATCAAAAACAAGAAAATCTGTTGAAAGTTAAGTCTGAAACTTATGTGGTCAAAAGCATAGGTGTGAGATTGATTCTGATGTTATTTTAGTGAAAAAAAACACACCTTTTTAAATTATTAATCAAATTAGGTTTTAAGTGCTCGAAAACTATTTTTGTGACTTGCAAACCTGTTTCATGAGATATGGCTTCTGTTTTTCTGACACTGTCTCAAAAAGAAGAGAAACAAATATGTATAGCTTTGCATGGACATGTACAAAGCAACCTACATGCCTGGTGCAGTGAGTGACATCATGTAGTTACTTCTCTAGTGGCATGCAGGGCCAGTTGTGAAGCAAATTACAGGTCTGGTGACATTACATGCTGTTAGACATATCTTTGTCAAAAAAGTAAGGAAATTAATTGCACAAAAACTATGTTAATGCATTTATTAGAGTAGAAAAATGCAAGGGGGACAAAGTAGTAAATGAAAAATTAGGGTTCAAATCCCCATGAGCCTTGGCAAATTGGTAGTGTGGCTTTCTTCAACCCACATGTCCACTCCCCCAGCCACTACCATTGTGACCCAAGGCCCAGCTACAGGTCTGGGGCCATGACCCAAGGGTTTGCTCCTTCAAACTGATTGGATTCCGTGCAAAGAATCTCCTGACTGATGTCTTGCTGACTGATGTCTTGCTTTGCATAGAACCCACAGGTACCACACATTGGACCTGTCCTACACAAAGTAAGTTATAGCTGATTCTGTGGGCCCTATGCAGAGAAGCAGACTTGTGTGGCACAGCTCTAAAGCTATAGATGTAAGCAGCAGACTTGTGGGGAATGGCTCCAGACCTGTAGCTTGGCCTCACTTCAAAGAGGTAGGAGCTGGGACTGGGTATGAGCATTAGGGTTGAAAACCTTGCAGAGCACCACACCACTGATTTGTTAAATCTCATGAAACTTAAACACTACTTTTATTTTATTTACTTTGCTCACTTTACATTTTTATACCCTAATAGATGCAATTATGTTTTGTTTTTTAGTTTACAACCCAGGTTACTTTGTCTGGGTAATCATCTAATAGTGTGCATTGGGAAGCATGGTGCTACAAGAAACAACTCAGAAATATCTCTTACCAAGGCCTCTGATCAGAGGCTTTTGATAAAAGACTGGTATGTCTGAAATGCATCAGGCAGGATGGAGGTCTGTCCTGGTTTGAAATTAAATATTTGATGTGAACTGCTTTCACTGACTGGCTTCCCTTTTTGGTTAGTGTGTGCTCGAAATTTGATAAGAGATAGTTTGTCTGGGTGCCTCTGTTCTGGCGCTTCCCCTATTTTTCATTTGTCTCTCATATCTGGGGGTGCCCACTGCTTGAAAGTTGCCATAATGATCCTTGTGCTAAAAAAACAGTTACCCAAACCTCCTCACACAGTTCACCCAATCACTATCCTTTCTGCATTCAGCAAAGCTCCTTGAAAAAGTTGTCTCCATCCAACTAACTTCATAGCTTCAAGATTATAATCTTCTCACTCCCTCTCAGCATGGTTTCCTCAAAGATCATAGCAGTTCCAATGCCCTTGTCCAGTTATCCAATAGCATTGAAACTGCAAAGGACAAAAGCTCTCTTACAGGCACCATATTCATTGACCGATTCAAAACCTTTGACATGGATGTGCATACTCTTATGCACTGCAAATTAACTAGTATTGTTCTTTTGACATTGATTGAGATCTGGAACTTCTGGGGTACTCCTTGCTTAGGAAAGACAGGGCCAGGGGTAAAGGAGGGTGAGAAGCCCTATATGTTAATGAAGGAATTGAGGTGACAGAAGATGGGACCATCAAAAAGGAGTGCGGGCATGTGGAGTCTATCTAGGTGCAGATGACATCAGCTGTTGGAAAGACGTCTAGGCTAGGTGTGGTCTATAGATCACCATGACAGAATAAAGATGGGGAAAGGGAGTTGGAAGAGAAAATAAGGAAGGGAACAGTGAAAGGGGATCTAGTGTCAACGGAGGACCTGAACCTGTCAGCTATTCTCCAGTGGCAAAGGACACCAGGAGTCAGGAACTGCTGGATATTCTGCAGGACTGCTTACTGGTGCAGCCAGTCAGGGATCCAACATGATTTTGTACTCACCAATTTGGAGACGCTGGGGAGGGTGGCAGTCAGGAAGCCTTTGGGTCCAGTGATCACAGCACTGTGTGGTTTGAACTGACAGTAGGAAATAATGTTCACCATCAAAGATACTGGTTCTGGACCTCAAATGAACAAATTTTAGTCAGATACAGGAATGCTTAGATGAGATTGGCAGATGTAGACAAAAGTGAGGGAGTAGAAGAACAATGAGTTAGGATAGGGGGTCACTCTTGAGGGCAACCAAATCTTGTGCAAGGAAGGTCACCAAAAGAAACAAGCACAAAAAGCCAATGTGGTTTGAAAAGGGGGAGAGGGAGGCTGCATGACCAAAAAGAAGGGCCTTCACTAGGTGTAAGAGGAACAAGGGGAATGAAGAATGTCAGGAATATCAAACTAGACTTAAAGAGGCAAAGGTGTTGGTTATGAAGGCAAAGGGATACAAAGAGCTACGGATTACCAAGGGTGTAAACAGTGGGGGGTGAAATTAATTATTTAGATGCACTGAGGGGAAAAAAACGGGGGTGGCTAGTCAGGCTAGCAGTGGGGGGGGTAGATGAAAATAAGAAGCAGAAGGCAAATGTACTAAACAATTACTTCTGCTCAATAGTCACGGTAGAGGACAACAGACCTCTAGCACAGATCAGTACCAAGGGCACCACAGAGAAGGAAATGGACAGGGCAGAGATAATGGTAGACCAGGTAAAGAAGGGACTGGATGCCCTCAGAATAGATTAGCCAATGACCCAGACCGCCTGTACCAGTAGGTACTTAGGGAAGTAGCACTACCCTTAACCTGACTAATGACTCACTGAAGTCATGAATGATGCCAGTGAATTGGAGGTCCACTGACTACTACTGCTCCACAAGACAACTACAGGTCTGTTAATCTTGCCTTCATTGTAGGTAAACTGATAGAGTCCACAGTCAAAGAAAGCTTGGTGGCCTACTGAGAGGACAGTGGACTGCAGGACAGCAAGCAGCATGGATCTGAGGCAGGGAGGTCATACCAGACCAATTTGATACTGTTTTTTGATGGTGTGACTGAGGCAGTAGACAAAGGATAGGCAATACATCTGCTCTACTTTGAATTCAGCAAGGTCTTTAATATGGCATTACACAGAAAGCTGCCAAAAAGGTTTGAGGACTTGAGAGTGGAGCAAGGTTTAATAAGGTGGGTAGGAAATCAGCCTGGGAGAGGCAACAGAGTGAAGTTGTGAGTCGGGCCAAGTGGGGGCACAGGGAAGTTATGAGTGGGGTGCCTCAGAAATCGGTGCCAAGACCTGTCCTTTTTTTTAAGTATACATTATTTATAGATGTTTAAATTTACTGCAAATACAAGAAATACAATAAAGACAAATAATATATAGTTATAAACCAATAATAATACAGATCATAAACATATACAAATACATAATATAGCACTTTTTGGTCCTACTATCAAAAATATTCCCCAAATCATTTACTCTCAACTCGACAAATTCATCTATTTTGATTATAGGAAATCCACAAGATCATTCACAGTGGTACTGATGTCCTGGTGAGAAAAGTAAAGGGAAGGGTGGATACTGATGAAACCAGGCTTTACCGATAGAAAGACCCCATTGAAATACATTTACCATGCCTCTAGATTACCAATACTGGGGGGATACTTATCCAAGACTTATCTCCATGATCCGTTAATAACATCCTGGTCTAAATAGATGTGATCTATCAGTCTTTCATATATTGGTGTGGACTTAAATCTAGTCAGCCATCTTTGTTTATCAAACGATAGGAACTGTTGATTATTCCAATTTTTTCCATTATTTTTTGTTGCCGTGATAGTTAGTACACAAATTTTCATCATTATTTTTGTTGCCATGATAGTTAGTACACAAATTGTCATCATTTTATTTGTTGCCATGATAGTTAGTACACAAATTTTCATCATGATTTTAGTTGCCATGATAGTTAGTACACACATTTTCATCATGATTTTTGTTGCCATGATAGTCAGTACACAAATTTTCTTTTGGGTATCAGTTAGCTTTAAAGAGCAAAAATCATTAAATAGACATATCTGATATGTTGGTATGCAAGATACTGTTATGGTCTGCATGAGAATTTTCGTTTATTCACATCACCATTGCCGAACAAAGGGGCAACTCCATACGCAGTGTATCAAATTAGCAATTTTTTCACACACATGGCAACATGTGTTATTTAACACAGAATACACATGTCAACCCTTGGAAAGAAAGGCTTCCTTACCTGCCAAAAGGTGTCACCTGTACTTCAGAACAATGCTCTGTCCCTCCCCCAGACTAGGGCTGATGTGAAATACTATCTCAAAATGTAAGGAAATTCAGTATAACAAACTTTGTTACTGCACTAGTTAGGGTTAAAGTGACAAAAGTAGGGGAAATGTGGCATTAGGGTTTCCAAATCTAACACCCCACCCCTACCCTGCAGGCAGCAAAAGGAAAAACCATTATGATTTCACCTATTTTACCTCTTCGCACATCAGGTGTGGGGTGTGCCTTGGGGTTGTCAACCTTAATGCTCACTCCATTCTCATATACTATACCCATCTCAGCTTATTTACTGATAGAATGGGGTGAACATTAGAGCTGACAACTCCAAGGCACACCCCACGCCTAATGTGCAAAGAAGCAAGATAGGTGAAACTGTAATGTTTTTTGCTATTGCTGTTTGCTGGGTGGCAGTGGGGTATTAGGGTTGGAAACCTTAATGCCACATTTCCCTGCTTTTGTTGCTTTAACCCTAACTAGTGCATTAATAAAGTTTTTTTGAAAAAAAAAAGTTAATGCACCAGTTAGGGTTCAGCTAAATGCCACAAAAGTAGGGATATGTGGCATTAGAGTTTCCAACCCTAACTCCCCATCCCCAACCCTCAGCAGCAAAAGCATAAGACCACACAAGCAACCGCAGACAGCCATCATCAGGTAAGACAAACAACATACAACTATTTTCATATAATACAAATGCACTAGCACTGATGTGCTACCTTCATGGACTTGTTCAATATTTTGATCCCAAATTTTAATATAGCAATTGCTTTACACCACCTCCTGAATGTGACAGGTGTCATTTTTCAAATCCAGACAAAAGTTTTTTTTTTGTTCTTGTGGCACAAAATCACATTTTATCCAGTATTTTATAAATGCCACTTTATCATTTTCTAAAGTCGGGGTCATAAAAAGATGGCTGTTGAAAATTTGGGGTCAAAATGTGAAAAAAGTATGAAGTAACATTGTGTGCAGGGCTGTCTATTGGCACAATGGGTTCCATGTTGCCTTCCTGTGCCAGTGACCTGAGTTCATGTGCGAGCTCAGTGAGTTGGCTGGATGGGCAGAGGCAGGGGGAAGGCACTATGGTGTGCAGCATCAGCCCTAGTGTGGGGAGGGACAGAGCATTGTTCTGAAGTAGAGGTGACACCTTATGGCAGGCAAAGGAGCCTTTCTTCATAAGGGTTAACATGTGTTTTGAGGCCTAATGAGGCCATGTATTGCATCAGGACAAGTGTGTTTGCAAGAATAATGGGGAAGAGAGCAGCTGGTAGGATGAAGGTCTTGTCACTGCAGGCTCTATACCACTGCCAGGCCCCCTACCACTTCCATCTGCCCAGACCCTTCACCCTCCATCTCTGGGACTTATCTCCACACCCCAAGTCCTTGACTCACAGCCAGTTTAGCAGCCAGTCGACCTGTTGGTGCTGCAGGGCATGTGAAAGGTGATGGCTTCACCCTGCCCTGGTGGCAGCCAATGAGTAGAGTAATCCCCCCCCCCGAGATGAGAGTGGTCCCAGGGGTGCTAAATCCTTTCCACATTCCCCACACTGACTTCCACTAATGACATGAGTCCATTCCCTAACACAGATCACTGCCATGTTACTGGTATCTACCCTGCTGACCAACCCAGTTTAACCCCCCCCCCAACTGCTTGCCCTTCCCAATCAACACAGCTGTTCAGTGTTTTTATAACTCATACTAATCCGTTTTCCACTTTATGTCTACAGGTCCAATGAAACAGTAAACATGGCACAACAGGACACCAAAAGTGGCTTTTGAGGAGACTCATCACATGTATCAGATAAGTATTCTACATTTCAAGTACCTTGTTTGTTCCAATTAGTTACCACAGATCTATGGATCCTTTGTGACCCCATTGCTATTCTTAATTTACAGGTATAACTGGATGGTCCATCAAGCCACCCAAATCCCACCCCAGAATCTAGAGGATTCAGCTAAGAAATCTTTATTATTAGTGCTGCATCTATGCTAGGATGGTACGGTGTACCTGTATGGCTACAAGTACTAAAGCAGCAGTACTAGTTAATAAAAAATATTCTTTTTACAATAGTTATGTTAAACAAGCCCCTCAACTGACAAAATGTGAATCCTTTGCTTTTAATTTTTATTTGTTTTCTAATGATTCTTTATTCTTTCTGACAGTTTAGCACAGACCCTTGCCAGGAGTGCCACGTGGGATTCTGAGGGAAATGGGGTGGTGTCACTCTCTCATTGGTTATTTTCTATGATGTAACTGGAATGTACCACCTCTTCCTTTGACTGCTGAGTGTCTATAAGACAAGCAATGTAAACAAAGAGTGAAAAACAGGAAATGGTATGGGGCTGCCATATGTCCTGTGTCTCTGCAGAACATTATAAATATATTAAAAATCAGGGAAACCAATTATCAGAAAACAGTAGTAAACAGAAAAAGTTAAATCTAACATTTTAAACTACCAGACAGCGCAAAAATCTGGGAGGTGGCGAACACTTCCAGGTTAACTAGTACTTCTGCTTTAAAATTAAGACACTGCTGTGTTTCACTTGTTAGTTGGCTGGTGAAGCAGGGTTAGAAATATCTCCACATTTCTTTTTATTTCATTTTGCATAGGTCCCAAAGGGACCTGCATGAATAAGGACACTATTACACTATCACAAAAAGAAGGTAAATTCATTGCAAAAAAAAAACTATGTTAATGCAGTCATTAGGGTTGAAGAATGCAACACGCACAAAGTAGGCAAATGAAAAACAGTAGGGTTTCGGGTCTCAGGAGTTTTGACTAATTGGTGGTGGGATGTTCCTTGGGGTTGTCAAACCTAATGCCTACCTCTCCCCTGTACAAGCAAGGTCATATGTGATTCTTTCATGCCCTGTGTGAAGAAAGCTATGACTGTGTTGACCAGAGGTCATCAGCCACACTTCTCTGCCTCCCAAGAGCATATCACTATGATGTACTGGATTGGAGTTGTACTTCATGCTTCAGACATGAGGCTATGGGCAGGGGGAGGGGTAGGCTGTAGGGTTTACAACCCCAAGGAACATCCCACTGTGATGGTCTGCCACCTGCTTATTATTATATGTATATTAGTTGTATTATAAATAAATGTGTATGTGATTGTCTGCCTAGGACACACCAGTCAGCAAGTAAAGAGGTTTGACCTTTGACCCTGGATGTATCAGTGTGACTGAAGCAGCAGGCTGTCATAAAGCTGGCCAGTGGGGAATACTAATTTAAGGTTTTCTGTTCTAGCTTTACACTTAGGGCTTCCTGCCAAATGCCAGGTCATAAGACATCATAAAATATTCCTTTTGAAGCTAAAATATTATGAATTTTATTATCCTGAAGGAAGAGACAACTTTTTTAACAGAATCTTGTTAAAAGTTGTAAACCTGAAATCATTCTTGCAAAACAGGAAGCCAGCAGGGAGACATCAAAGGAAATGCTTTTGATGAAAGACTGTCATATTTAAAAAAAAATTGCTAACTGCTGATTTTTCCAGTAGTAACATATCATCCTTTTGGATATTTATACTAAGAATTTAAGTTTATTTCAGGATCTAACAGGGACCATGTGTGCTGTGACTTCACAAGGAGGTGGAGATTGATTTTCAAATTGTCCAGCAACAGCAGGGAAAGGGGCTTTTTATCTCTGGACTCGATAGGAGAGACATTGGGTCCCTGGACTGAAAACAAGGCACTTAAGAAAGATATACTGTAATTCAGCTGGAACTTTAAATGTATTTGGCAGGTGCTTTTTGTTCTGTAATTTCCCAATTATTCTGTTGACTGTAACTATTTTGGTTATATGTTCTGTGTTTGGTATTTTATCTATTTTAAATTTTTAGTAAGCAGTATTTTGTTTGAAATTCTGCCTGTGCCTTCTCAGTTTCTTTTGCATTTGAATGCTGGAAAAGTGTTAATAATTATGACAACTGTTAAGTGCTCAAGACAAGGGTGTGTTACTATTTTGCTAAAGGTAAGAATATACCTAGGTCTCATATTGAGTAGTAAGGGTACATTTGGGGAATTTTTCTGGATGCCACTGGGCAAAGAATTTATATTGCATTTCCCCTAAGAGAATATATATCTAAGTCTATAAACTGGGCATGCTAGCAAAAGATTTACATTTGACCCCCAGGACTCACGGTTAGTAGGTGATTCGGACCCAAAACAAACAGGAGGGTTACTTTGTTTGTCTCCTGTTCATACTATTGCACTTTGAGGTTGGCACTGTGGGAGCAGAGGGCCTGACCTGCGGAGCGCATTTGTGACACCCACTACTGATTCACCAAGACCTCTGAGACCCTAAATCATAATGTTTTTCATTTCCCTATTTGTGCACTTTGTGTTCTACAACCCTAATGTCTGCATTAATGTAGCTTTCTTGCAGTAAATATATATGTAAGGAAATATGTCTTCCAAGGTGTCTTGGCATATTCTGATACATGGACACCTCAGGTGTGTTGTGAGACACAAAGGTGTATGCCAAGTGTCTTCAACTACCTGAGAAGTCTATATATCTGAGCATTCCTGGACACCTCAAAGGGTGTTATTCCACTTGGTACTAAATTGATTTTCAGAGTGGTAACAGTCATTTGCCTCAACAGTCAGCCCACCTTTACAGTTTCTTTTGTCTGCCTTGTATATTTTCACCTGTATGTAACTATTCCTGCTGGATGATGTTTTCCTTTTGTCTGCTGCTTTTGTCCCTGGGACTGCTGTGAATGTTGCATCTCATGGAGTTATCCTGGTTGGAGTAGTGTTAGATAGATAGATTGATAGAGAGACAGACAGACAGACAGATAGATTAGTTTTGAACTGTCCAGGTGAGCTTTGATAACCAGAAACTCAAATGATGCTCTCAGACAATCATATTACTAGGATTTCATGATAGATAGCTAGAGAGCAAGAGCAATAGAGAGAGAGAGAGAGAGAGAGAGAGAGAGAGATAGATAGATAGATAGATAGATAGATAGATAGATAGATAGATAGAAAATGGCTCTAAAAACAAAGAAACTTAAATGGATATAACCAGTACAGTAATTGAACTTTAAATAGAGAATACTACATGAGTGGGTGGGTGTGTTACCAGAATATATTATATGGTGGGACGTCGTTCTCCACCGAAATCCATCGCTGTCAAAATGTTGTTCTCCTACACTAGTGACATTCACAGTGCAGCAGAATGATTTTTTCTACTGCACTGCGAACATCACACACTGTGTCCTAGAGCAGCATTTGACAGTTAGAGCTCACTCCATAGACAGCTGCGCTCTCGAGGTAATCCGTCGTCATAGTGCCAACGCAGTGAAAGAATAGCCCTGTTGTCAACTGTTCCCCATGCACTATCCTATATGTTACATACACCAATCTATCCTGTGAAAAAGATGTTCCAAGACTAGAGGACATGGGATGAAGTTGGAGGGAGGGTGATTCAGAGGAAACATGAGGAAGAATTTCTTCACAGAAAGGGTGGTGGACAAGTGGAACACCCTGCCAGAGGAAGTGGTGGGGGCTGAAACAATCATGGGATTTAAGAATGTATGGGATAGACATAAGGGAATTCTGGAGGTCAGGGGTAAGGGGCAACAGACTTCTAGAAAAACATAAAGTGAACTTACAAGCTCTAATGGGCACACTGAGTGGGCCATAGACCCATACCTGCTGACAGTGTCTATGTATCTACCAAAAGTGTGGGCTGCTACATAACCCCGAGAGTGAAGCTAGAGGAGTTTACAAAAGCATCTCACACCCAGAGTGAGTGCAAAATTCAGTTTACACCCACCCACCAATGTCTTTTTTTAACAATTACTGATGACCGTTTTCAATAAATGTTGAGTTTGGCAAACATTGTGAGCTTGATTGACATGGAGCAATTACAGCTGCCTGGTTGTAATGCATAACTACAACCAGGCAGTTGTAATGCATTTTTAGCAATACATTATCTGAGCATTAAAGATGATCACCAGTAATTATTACAGCATAAAGCTCTGTCATCCTTGACCTAAACTGGCCAGACTTGTTAGTAGCCACATCACACAATGAGCAAACCAGTCCTCCTATACCCAGAACTGACCTTCCATCACAAACATGGTTGCCACCTTTACTGACTAAAAATCTTTAATTAGGCCCTAAAAATAAAGCTACCTTAAATAAAAAAAATAATAATTAAATGTTTTTCCCTGGTCATCATACGCTACTTACACATATAAACAAATCTGAATTAAAATACCAGTGGTACTAAAGGTGCCATAGAAGGTCTGTATAAAATTATTATGTGGCCAGAAAGAAGGCTGACAGGCTTCCCTGGACAATGAAAAGGGAAGTGGTTTGGGGTATGTGGTCTGAGACACTGCATCTATTAACTGTATTGAGAAACAAGAAAATGTTCCACTTCGAGGCCTGAACCCAATCCCCTACTTTCTTCTGCTTGGTAGACTGTAGCTCTACCACTGTACTAAGCTTCCAAAGCAATAAATGCATGCTGTGGCAAATGACATCCAGCACTGTGTGCAGACCCCCCCGCACACACACACACACACACAGTTGCAGTGAATTTTCATAATGGACAGTCTATCTATTTGAAGTAGTGTTTTCCAAGTTGCATTTGAACCTCAAATTTTTACTTGGATCTTTTTAAGTTATCAGCAATATAGAACTTCAAATCATGGTGGAGGTCTGTCACTAGCATCAGCAATGAAATTTAACAGTTTCTCTCACACTACATAAAACTGTAATGAAAAAGATAAAATAGTTTCAGACTATGGATAGAACCCCACCTCTTGTAGGTCTGAAACCCTAAGCCAAAAGCTAGAAGTCCTATCAGTGATATCATCAGTGACATCATGCAGCTGAGTCACACACACACACTGAATGTAACCTTGAACTCTACTAAATGCACAGAAGAGTATGCATGCCTACAATAGGTGCTTACAGCTATGCTGTTGGTACCATAAAAAGTAAGTACTGTTCATAGTTTCATTACCAGTGTTCCTTTGCTGACAATAAAAATTCCTCCTCCTATCTTTAAACGCTTGCCAGGGAAATCTCTGCTGCTTACCCTGCCTTGAGGTTCTAGTTCTCACATGAGGGTGTGTGTGTGTGTGTGTGTGTGTGTGTGTGTCTGTCTGTCTGTGTGTGTTTCTCTGTGCAATAGGTTGGGGAAGGAACATTCTGCCAGTGGAATTGTGCAGAATTTTGAATCCCTGTATTTCATGGTAAACATTCCATCTGCTGAATGTGGGGACAGCCAGAGAAAAAAGAAACAGGTTGAGTAAAAGAGGCAATAAATAATGAATATTACATGGATATGTGTGTGTGTGTGTGTAACCAGAACTGTACACACACCTAAGGTGTGGAATGCTACATAAACCCCGAGAGTGAAGCTTCAGTGGTTTCGAAAAGCATCCCACACCAAGGTTGTCTGTTAAGTTCTGGTTTACACACACCCATCCAAGTCTTTTTTTCCTTAATAAATGTGGTGTTTCAGACTCTCTCCACATGATCCTGATTGATAAGGAGTGATTACAACTTCCCAATTGTAATGCACAGTTGCAACTGGATGGTTGTAATGCAGTTTTACCAACCTGTTATCAGAGTATTAAAAATGTTCACCAGTAATTATTACAGTATAATAAAAAAGAGAGGAAATAAGGTGGGAAAACACAGTTATATAAGCAGAGGCAGACCAAACAGCTTAGCCCTTTAACTGCTGATCAGTTGCATACATTTAGACCCCTTACTCCTGGCAATTTTGCTGGAATTTGGACTATATATATATATATATATATATATATATATACAGTGGCGTGAAAAAGTATTTGCCCCCTTCCTGATTTTCTCTATTATTGCATATTTGTCACACTGGATGTTTTCAGGTCTTTAGACAAAATATAATATTAGATAAAGGAACCTAAGTGGACAAATAACACTTTTTTTTTTACTTATTTCATTTATTTAATGAAAAGTTAACCAACACCAACTGGCACTGTGTGAAAAAGTAATTGCCCCCTAGTTAAATCAACCCAATTAAAGGGATAATTAGAGTCAGCTGATTGAACACAGCCAGGCTTGATTACAGCCAGCCCTGCTCAATATAAACCTCACTTATTTTGGCCCTTACCATCAGAGTCACATTGCCAGCACAAAGATTCAACAAGCACATTATGCCATGATCAAAGGAAGTTCCTGAAAAGATCAGAAAAACATTTTGTTGCCCTCTATCAGTCTGGAAGGGGTTACAAAGCTATTTCTAAGGCTCTGGGACTCCATCGAACCACAGTGAGAGCCATAATCTCCAAATGGAGATCACTTGGAACAGTAGTGACCCTTCCCAGGAGTGGGCGGCCTGCAAAATTACTCCAAGGGCGCAGTGTAAAATCATCCAAGAAGTCTCAAAGGATCCTAAAACAACATCCAAGAACTGCAGGCTTCTCTTGCCTCAGCTAAGGTCAGTGTTCATGACTCACAATCAGAAAGAGACTGGGCAAAATGGGCTTCATGTGAGGTAGCAAGGCGGAAACCACTGCTAACCAAGAAGAACATAAATGCTCATCTCTCATTTGCCAAGAGCACCTGGATGATCCACAAGCCTTTTGGAAAAATGTTCTATGGACAGATGAGTCCAAAGTGGAACTTTTGGACAACATGGATCCCATAATGTCTCGCATAAAGCAAACACAGCATTCCACAGTAAGAACACCATACCAACAGTCAAACATGGTGGTGGTAGTGTGATGGTGTGGGGATGCTTTGCTGCCTAAGGACCTGGATGACTTGCCATAATTAAAGGAACCATAGATCTGCTCTGTACCAGAAAATTCTTAAGGAGAATGTCTAGTCATCCTTCCGTCAGCTGAAGCTGAAGCATAGTTGGTCATGCAGCAAGACAATAATCCAAAACACAAAAGCAAGTCCACATCAGAATGGCTAAAAAGAAGTAAAATTAAAGTTTTGGAGTGGCCTAGTCAAAGTCCAGACTTAAACCAAATAGAGATGCTGTGGCAGGACCTGAAACGAGCAGTTCATGCTCGAAAACCTACCAAATGTTACTGAATTAAAGCAGTTCTGCGAGGAAGAGTGGGTTAAAATTCCTCCACAGCGATGTGAAAGACTGATATTGAATTATAGGAAGTGTTTGGTTGCAGTCATTGCAGCTAAATATGGCGTAACCAGTTATTAAGTGTAAGGGGCAATTACTTTTTCACACAGTGCCAGTTGGTGTTGGTTAACTTTTTTTCATTAAATAAGTGAAATAAAAAAAAAACAAGTGTTATTTATTCACTCAGGTTCCCTTTATCTAATATTACATTTTGTCTAAAGACCTGAAAACATCCAGTGTGACAAATATGCAATAATAGAGAAAATCAGGAAGGGGGCAAATACTTTTTCACGCCACTGTATATATATATATATATATATATATATATAACAGCACCATGCATTTCTGCTTAAAGTTGAACCAGCATAATATTCTGTGGTGATTTGCATATGCAGCCCATGATGCTTTGGATTATGGGGGCATGTGTGATTTGATATTTCTTTGAAACTTGGCCTCCCAGCCAATGCCCTTTGGGGTAACCATTGCCTCAGTACTTGCACGCTGAGGTTCTTTGTCTTTTAACTTGTTTTTTGTTTTAATTGGATTCACCACAACATAACCCAGATAGACCACCTTAGGGTAGCTGGTTCATTCTACTGTGGTGTCAAACAGATTAGGCATACTGATGAGTCCTGGTAGGATGAAACACTTGTCTGTGTCTTCTGTTGGCACCCTTTTGCAAACTGTGTGAGAGGCCTTTCGGCACTATGCATTTCTGCTTAAAGTTGAACCAGCATAATATTCTGTGGTGATTTGCATATGCAGCCCATGATGCTTTGTATTATGGGGGCATGTGTGATTTTATATTTCTTTGAAACTTGGCTTCCTGGCCAATGCCCTTTGGGGTAACCATTGCCACAGTGCTTGTGAGCTGAGGTTTTTTGTTATATATATCTATATATATATATAGATATATATATATATATCTATATATATATGTGGTAAATCCTTATACTGTACCTTTCTTACTGTTTGAAATATCATAATGCAGTTCTCAGAATATGATACTAGGTCCACTAGCTGCAATCTGGTAAAATATTGTTGGTTTTCTGTTAAAGAAAAGTGAACAGTACAATCTTGTATTTGCACAAAAAAAGCTATTTCTGATTATGATTTTTTTCTGTCCAGTCCACGTTATGCACTGTATGTAAAGAAAACAAGGTACATCTTTTAATCTGGCAAATTACAAGCCTATCTCAAACCTCACATTTTTAGGGAACATAATTGAGAAGTTAGTAGAGAATTACTTGGAATGTTACAAGATATTTGAATCATTTCAGTCCAGGTTTAGACCTCAGTATAGCTTGGAGACCATACTAGTCATAGTGTTTATCTTCTAGTGAGAAACAGTGGTCAGTGTTCCATCTTGGTACTGCAGGATCTTTCCTCAGTATTTGACATGGTGGATCACGGGGTGTTTTTGACCCATTTGAGACACTATGTGAGACTCACTGGCATGGTAATGCAGTGGTTCAAGTCCTACTTGTCCAGCCGAGTACAGCAGATGGCATCAGGTAGTGACATCTTGAGTGCTGCTGCTTTCTCCTGTGGGGTGCCTCAGGGGTTGATTTTAGCTTCTGTGTTATTTGCCTGTACATGCTGTCATTGGGGGCAATTATCAGGTGGTATGGTCTGGGTTTTCATTGCTATGCAGATGATACCCAGATCTGTCATGTGCACCTGACAGGGTCTAGGTGGTAGCTGTGATAGACAAGTGTCTGGCTGAAATCAAAGACTGGATGGCCTCAAGCTGGCTTAATCTTAGCTCATCAAAGACAGAGGTGTCTCCGTTAGGGCTGGGATTTCTCCAACTGGAATACCATTCTCCTAACAGTGGTGAACCCCAGGCGGGCAGATGCACTCAGTTGTCCTGGGGAGAGTTCCAGATGGTGATGATGGTGGAGGTCTATGGGTTGATCTCGGGTCTTAAACCAATGTTCTGCTACCTTGACCCAGGTCCAATGTGACTACTTGTTGGTTGCATAGAGGTCCTGGGCCCAGTTTTTGCAGAGACTGTCAGGAGCTCCTTGTCAGTAGGGTTTTTTCTGGAGTCCCTTAAACAAGCTCTGGTTAAAACCATGCTGAAGAAACAATCTTTGGACCATGACGACTTGGCAAACTACCTACCTATCTTGAACCTCCCCTTTTTGGGAAAAGTTCTTGAGAAGGTGATTGTGGAACAGCTTGAGAATCACCTTGTGGACTTCCAGATTTATGAACCATTCCAGTCCAGATTTAGGGCTATGCACAGCATGGCGACCACATTGGATAAGGTGTTGAATGAACTGCTTAGGGTGAGGGACAGAGGAGAGCTATCAATTCTCATTCTCCTTGATCTCTCATCAGCACTCGACACTGTGGACCATGGGGTGTTGTTAGACAGGCTGTGGGAGTATGTAGGACTCACCAGCAGGTTCATCAGTTGGCTTGAGTCCTTTCTCCAGGGCAGGTCTCAGAGGGTGGTATTGGGGAATTATTCCTCAGGCCTGATGGACCTGCCCTGTGGAATTCTCCAAGGCGCTGTCTTCTTCCCCATGTTGTTCACAGTGTACATGTTGCATCTGGGCGAGGTCATAAGATGGTATGAGTTGAGTTTTCATTGCTACGCTGATGATAATCAGCTCTACCTGTCCTTCACACCTGGGAGATCTGACACTGTTGACGTGCTGAATGATTGCTTGGCTGACATCCGGGCTTGGACATTGTCGAACTGACTGGGACTTAACTCTGGGAAGACTGAAGTGTTGGTGGTTGAGCCATGTCAAAGGAGAGGAATGGGGGCCTATGGTGATAGGTTGGGGCTCTTTATCTGCCCAACCGGAACTAGAGGCCTCCCACTAAGGTGAAGAACTTGAACATTGTTCTCAACAGTGAGCTGACACTTGAAGCCCAGGTGTCAGCTGTTGTCCAGACCAGTTTTTACCATCTCTGGAACATTGCCTGAATCAAATCCCTTATTCCCCCTAATGATATGGCCATGCTGGTACATGTGTTCATCACTTTGAGGCTAAATTACTGTAACATGCTCTACCTCGGGGTCAGAGGAGGTGTGATGCAGTGCCTACAGCTATTGCAGAATGCGGCAGCACTGGCTGCCGGTGCGCTGGCACATCACCTTTAAGATAGGTCTTTTTTTTTTGTTAAAGTAACTTTATTGCTTTTCCATTATTAGACATACAGATGTATACCTGGTAACCAGGGTACACAGTCCCAAACTGACTGTGTAAACTATTTACATCCCACCCATATTCGTACATTTCAAATGGAACCAATTTTCCGACCTTTGCTTTATTTCCTGACCCACTATTTTATGACATCCTTTTGTTCAGATACAACCCGCTCCAAATTGATATAACCACCTTACCCTTGCCTCCACCATCCAGCCATGGGCCTCGTTCATCGGTTCCCTTTATACAGCATTCCCTCTATAAGGTGGGTCCCTTGTAGATCCCCTGGAAAGAGAGAGAGTCCCCATCCCCAATATATCTTGACAGACCTTATTCGTTGTTCTACCCATTTATGGTTTACTCTCAAGTATCTAACAGGCATTTATTCATGTTATGCCCTAAAACAGCCTAATATCATATCTACCTACTTCTTGCCATATTATATCATTCTTGTGCTACTCACAATCTGACAGACAGATCTGCGTCTGGGCCGTTATGTCCTGTAATGAATAGCTCGCCTCCAATTTTGCCCACCTCTTAGAATATACCCTTTTCCTCCCCTCCATATACAGATGCCTCTTTACTCTACCCAAGGCCACCATCATATCCCTCACCCAATTATCATAAGAGTAAACAAGATCATCCTTCCAGTGTTGTACCAGAAAGGCTTTAACCACCGCTGCCATCAAAGCAACATGATATTTAGGTATAGCACTGGCTATTTTTGTAAAATCCCCTAGTACACATATTTCTGGAAGTATGAATTCTGAGTAGTCTAGCAATGGGTCCATATGGTGTTTAATTGCACCCCAAAGAGGCAATATTTTATTACATTCCCACACCACATGCAAGAGGTCTCCTATTCCTTCCTTGTATTTGAAACACAGGTCTGTCTGTCTAAGTTTTCTATCACATAGTTTTACCGGGGTAAAATACAAATTAGAAACAATGAAATACTGCATACACTTGTATTTAGGTATAGGTATATACTTGCTGCTTTTCCAAATATTGTTCCAAGCCAAGCTCTGAGGAGCCATCTTATTGTCCCAGTAAGAAACATTTACAGGTGAATTCGGACCAATATACTCCAGGAGCACCTTATATATTTGAGATGGAGAGTGTGATTTCAAGTCAACTGCCCTTAGCTTGTCCCAAGTAAAGGAATTATCCATAAAACCCCCAAGCCTCTTCTGTACCCCTTCCATCATTTGTTTAAGCTGTAGTCTGCGAAAAAAGGGCATTCCTTCACAACAATTCGTTAGATCTACACTATTGCCCTGGGTAAGATCCTCCACTCTCAGGCCCTTCAACTGCTCAGCCCACCTTCTACTTATTGCCTTACCCCCAATTACAAAATTAGGATTACCCAGCATAGGTTGGTCTCTAGTTTTCATTTGGTCCTTTCTTTGTGCCAGGGTGAAAGCGACCACCAAGCTCCTACTGACTTCCCATTGAGTCCCTGTATTTTCCCAGGATCTTTTCTCACATCAGCATATAACAATGCCTCTGGAGCGAGGTTGAGATCCTTTAACAGTTGCCTCTCTAATTGCAGCCACGTAGGTACATAGGTCTCCCCATCCAAATTCCTAACCCATCGATTCATATAACCCAGCTGACCCATCACATAGTATATTTGAAGGTCCGGCAGTTTCATGCCCCCCATTGCTGGTGGTAGGCACAAAGTCATGTGCTTTTTCCTAGGAGGTTTAGCATTCCACAGAAACTCTGAAATTAACTTCCTAATTCTATCAAACCAAATTTTAGGAATACTATATGGTACAAGGTGCACTACATATAACAGCCGGAGCAGCAAGTTCATTTTTATAAGTCCCAGTCGGGCAGTCAAGTTCAGAGGCAGTTTGTTCCATCTCCTTATATCTCCTTTAATCGGTAATATGACCACCTCCAGATTTGTGTCAGCCCCCACTTCCCTATTCGCTGTAATCCAAATGCCCAAATATTTGATCCTATCTGCCCTCCATTGTAACCGCGATGGTGCAAAATCTGCCCTGTACACATATGGTGTTAGTGTTAGGATCTGAGTCTTATTCAGATTTAATTTATAGTTTGAAACTCTGGAAAATTGCTCTATTAGCTCTGCTGCTCTCTCGAAGCTTGTAACCGGGTTCTGTAAGTGCAAGAGTACATCATCTGCAAAAACTGAGAGTTTTAGCTCCTTCTCCCCTATTTTAACCCCCTTGATATGTTCATCAATATTTATAGCTCTCAACAGGGGCTCTAAGTATATGTTAAACAGGATCGGCGAGAGAGGGCATCCCTGTCGGGTCCCCTTTTCCAGCCGTATTTCTTTGAAACATAACCATTACATAGTTCCCTAGCCGTTGGGGCTGCATATAAATTTTTCAGCCCTCTGAGCAAAACCTGTGGAAAGCCCATCTTTTCCATCGTTGCAAAGAGAAAGGGTTGGGAGACCCTATCGAAGGTCTTTTCCGCATCTATTGATATCAAGGCTAAGGGTAGCTGAGAATCGGACGCATAGCTTAATATATGATGTAATTTCCTAAGGGCATCCTGTGCCCCCCTCCCTGGCATGAATCCCACCTGTTCTTGACTAATCAAACTCGATGCAACTCGCAAGATTCTATCAGCCAAGATTTTAGTAAGTATCTTAATATCTTGATTCATTAATGCTATGGGCCTATAGCTGCCCGGTAGATCCCTAGGTTTGTCTGGTTTGGGAACCAAGGTAATATACGCCTGGTAGAGTGGAGGATGGTTCACCCCTTCCTGCATTAATGTACCAAAAAATTTTAAAAGAATGGGAAGTATCGTATGTAAATGTGTCTGGTAAAATTTAGCTGTGAGACCGTCTGGCCCCGGACTTTTATCAGCAGGCAAAGACTGCACCACCTCAATTATCTCAGCCACTCTTATGGGAGCCGCCAGCTCCATCACTTGCCTTGGGTCTAATACAGGGGAGCGGGATTCCCCCCAGGAATGCCCCAATTTCATACTCTCTAACTATGCTTCTTGCTTGATATATTTCTTTAAAATAGAACGCAAATGCATCCGTCATTTCTTGGGGGTCTGTTATAATCTTTCCCTTATATTGAATCGAGGTAACAGTTCTATTTGCTTCTCATTCCTTGACCCTGGCTGCTAATAATCGCCCCGGTACATCTCCCTGTAATAAATATTTGGCTTTAATCTTCCCCAACCAAAATTCCACCTTGCCATACGAAATCTCCGCCCATTCTCCTCTTAGGCTTTTAAGTTCAGCATCAATCTCCCCAGATTGTCCTTCCTGTGGCGTCAACGATTCGATTGCCCCCCCAAATAAAATCTTCTTTTGCCCTTCTCAACCTATTCCTCTGCACTGCTAATCCCTGCACTACCCCCACATACAGCACTTTACATGCTGGCCATGCCAACTTTTGATCTTGCAGCGTAGGTAACTGTTGTTGCTTAATCTCGACAAGGGCCTCCTCCAGTTTTTCGTGCACTGAAGTCTCTCGCAAAAAGGAATAATTTAGCCTCCACCTATATGGTCTCAGGGGGACAGAGCTTGCTTCCCACGTCAGCTGGATAGGGGGGTGGTCAGAAAAACTCTCACCTGTTGCCACCTCCCTAACCTCTCTGAGCGCCTCCCTGTTTACTAAAAAGAAATCAATACGAGATTGACTTCTATGGGCCTCCGAGTAAAATGTCATATTATTGCCCTCTGCAGGATAAATCTTGATCGGGTCAGTTAACGCTGTAGCTTCCAATAGTCTATTCAGGGCAATCTGAGCCCCAGACAGGGGCCCTCTACACGGTGGAATCCTATCCTCTTGATTGCAACAATATGTATTCCAATCTCCTGCTAAAATAAGAGATTGTGAAGCAAAGCCCCCTATATCCCTTTCTACTGTGGCAAAAAAGTCCGCGTCTGAGGGTATCGGTCCATAGATTGAAGCAACAACAATTGCCTTACCAAATAAAGTGCCAGAGAGATAAATCCCTCTACCATCTTCCCTTGAATTCACTCTCTCTATCTTGTACGGGCAGGTTTTTGATTAAAATCGCCACCCCTTTAGCTCTCTCTCTACCACCCATAAACTTGCCCCACCCTAACCGCTTAAGACAACTCAGCTCATCTGTCAACAAATGAGTCTCTTGTATGGCAGCAATATGAGCCCCCATTTGTGCAATGTGTCTCAGAATTACTATTTGCTTACGCCTACCCCTTAATCCTTTAATGTTCCACGAAATTATTTTAGCACATGACATTTTCCATTCAGCAAGAGTATTATGTTGAAACCATTACATTGTGCTTTCTCACGGTCTAAGTCCCCCTCATGCCCTTGATGTGACTCTCTCTCTTTCCAGATCCCCTTAACCACCCTCCACCCCCCTTGCCCCCGATCCCTAGATCGTCCTCCTATCGGATATCGGATCATGGATGAACCCCTTACTGTGCTTCCCCTCCAGCCCTCTCCGATTAATAAGCATCCCCTAGGGCCTTTTCCAGATCTAACTAACACCAAAACCTAACAAGAAATGTTAAAAGTGAAGGGAAAGAAAGGGAAACTAAAAATCCTCTATTGTATGCCCATCTTTCCTTCCTCCCCTTCTATCGCTCTCTCATCTTTTCTAGACTCCCTCCTTCCCGCTTCTTCTCGATTATCTCCAGGTTCAAAAATTCCAACCACCTAAGTATTTCCACCTGTCTGCCACCCTCATGGCTTCAACTAAGCAGTATATCAACACCCCCCAGTCTCCTTACTATCCCCCCTTCTCTGTCGATTCTACATTCTCTCTGGAGCTATAATAGCCCCCACATAGCCCTTATATCTTAAGCTCTACCCTTTGCCTCCAACTTTCTTGCCCCATATTCCTCCCATTCCAACCTTTGTCTGCAGCCTGCTTGAGCCCCATTGATCTATATTTCAACTCCCCCTCCTCCTCCCTATGTCCCTTCATATCTAAACAACTTATTAAAACTGTTCGGTCCACCTTTTATAGTCTTTGCTTTTTATGTATCACTGAAAGCTTATTTTGTCCTTCCATTCTCCAAAGTCTCAACTTTTGAAAATAAACCAGCTCCCTTCTTATCGAAGTTCGTTCAAGCCGGCGATTTGAATAACTCTGGTAATTCCATTCTTAGGCCTTCTAAAGCATCACGTGCCGTTAAGTACCTCTTCTCCCCAGCTTGCAGTCGTACCATCAACGTTGCTGGATATTGTAATCAGAATTTAATTCCTGCAAGATATAGCTTTTTTTTAATCTCGGCATATTCCTTCTGCTTCTCCCTGACCGATGGAGTTTGATCCTGAAACAACCATAAAGATGCCCCATTCCACTGTAAAGCCTTGTTTTGTCTAGCAGTAAACAGCACATGTGATTTTCTTTATAATTCAGAAATGCATGATTATTACTCAGGTCATGCCCTGAGCGGCATCTCTCTAGTGCCCTGTGTGCTCTTTCCAGATTATAGGCCTCCCCGAATGGTGTAGGGCCCAGCAATTTAAGCAGTAGATCTTGCATGAAGGAAACACAAGCCGACCCTTCCGCTTTCTCTGGTAAACCTGCTAAAATCAGATTGTTTCTCTGACTTCTTGATTCTTGATCCTCCATTCTTTCATCAAGTTTCTCAACTTGTTTTCTGACAACCACCAACTCCTGCTCGATTGTTGAGACTTTCCTTTCTTGTGAGGAAATCCAGACTTCTGCAACTCCCATTCTCTGCGCCCGCGATTTCAATGTCGGCTTCACTGTTGCAAATCCAACACCAACCCTTGCAGCATTTGTTTAATTTCTTGTATGCCCTCAGTGGTTTTGCAGGCATCCCCATAGCTTTCTGTCTCTCATCCTGTTGATCAAGGAGTGGGACTGGGGCAGATCTAACTCGTTGCAGGCGATCTTACGCGAAACTCCACCACACCTACTTCCATCTCGGTGTTGTAGCGCGGCCTATTACTATGGCCCCGAGCACTCTGTTTGTGTAAACTTCTCGCTTCTTTTCCCGTCTCAATCACTCTGCACCAGCACAAAACCCACTAAACTTCAAGTCTCCAGCTCCTCACCAACTGGAAATACGCTATTTCGAGTTCCTTTGTTAGGTCCCAAGGTTTTATTCTGTCTTTTATCTTTAATGGGGCCTCGGAGCAGCACAGAAGATGTCTATTCAGACACAGCTCATCACGTGATCTTTAAGATAGGTCTTTTGACATATAAGGCCCTGCACGGATTGAGTCTGGGCTACCTGAAGGAGCTCCTGCATCCCTACACCCCATCTTGCTGTCTTAGATCAGCTGGAGAGGCCCTCCATGGAGGTCTCTAGGGCCAGGTTAATATCTTCCAGGGACCGATCATTTGAAGTGGCAACCCCGGTCCTCTGGAATTCATTGCTGGAGTACCTCTGGGAGGTGTCATCCATTGAGATTTTTAAAAAACATCTCAAAACCTTCCTTTTTGAACAGGCCTTTAGGTCTTGAGAAATCTATTCTGGGACTGCTAGACAGCATGGGAATTATTATGTCTATGATTTTATTGGGGTTTATTTATGGATTTGATATATTTTATATGATTGTTTCCTGATTGCTGCTTGTGTTCATTCTGTTGTAAGGGGGCCCTGAGCCCATGGGGAAGGACACCCAAAATAAATAAAATCTGCTACTACTGCTAGTGAAACTAGGTGGTGTGGGGGTGCAATGAATAGAGACAGTGCTCTGTTGCCATCATTAAATGGCATCACACTATGGGGCAGTTAAGGTGAGAAATTTGGGCATCATTATGAACAGTGGATTGACTGTAGAACATCAGGGGCCAGATATTGAACAGTTAGCGTGGGTACTAATGGGAGTTTGCCTGCGATAACAGTGTTTTGCACCAGGTTCAATGGTAGGATATATTCAGTGACCTCTGTAGCATGGGCAAATCATTAGCACCTGATGGCTAACATAACACTGCTCATGCAAATGGGGGGGGTCCTCCCCTGCATACAGGCGGAGCAGCAAATTTAGCAGCTTGTGTTGGTGGAAAATGGCACCCAAAGGAGCGCTATGTACTACCTTTGCAAACCTAATCTTAACTGGGCAAAAAAACCCTGGTGGTGGAACAGCTGCACTGCAGATGCCCACGCCCCACTCTTTAAACCCCTGTCCAGGAGCAACAATGGATGCCCTGGTGTCAAGTAGCACCCCCACCCTCTGATTCCCCATTCTGGTACCACTGACATCCTCCCTGATGTCCAGTGGCACTTTCCAGCCTTCAAACACCTGTCCTGTTATGTGTATGGTAATCCCCTGATGTCCAGTGTAACCCTCCATCCACTCATCACCCACTCTAGTACATGTAATATAATCCCTCGCATCCAGTGGCACCCCCCCACCCACCAATCACCCATTCTGGTGATGCTGACCAGTCTCTGGTGTCTAGTGGCAGCCCCATACACCCATCCCATTGAGTGCTACTGAGTCCCTGGTGTGAAGGTGTACCCCCTGAACATTCATCCCATTGAGTACCAGTCAGTACTTGGTGTTGAGGGGTAACCCCCCAAAACACCCATTCTGGTGTGTGCAATATGGTCCCTGGTGCCTAGTGGCACCCCCATCCCTGATCACCTATCCAGGTAAGTAACACTATATCCCTAGTGTGAGGTGGCACCCCATCTCTGTGCATCCATCAGGGTGAGTACCACTATATCACTGGTGTCTGGTAGCACCCCAACCCCCCAAGCACCCATCTGGGTGAGTAGCACTATATCCCTGGTGTCCAGTGGCACCCTGCACCCCTGATACCCTGGTCCCATCCCAAATATAACCCCAGTTGTCCAGTGCTACCCCCACCTGCCAATCACCCATCCTGGTGTCTGCACATAGACCCTGGTGTTCAGCAACACACCTCACCCCCCCAAATGCTTGTCCCCAGCATCTATACCCTGCTGTCTAATGGTGCCCCCACACACCAAGCACCCATTCCAGTGCTTCCGCTATGTCCCCTGTGGCTAACAGACCTGCACTCCAGCCTCCCAGGTGTCAAGTGGCATCCCCCTTCCACTTCCTGGCCCAGGTATGTGAGCAATTTCAGGTGACCAGTGGAACCCCCTGACTGCTGGTCGCCAACCAGACCAGTGAACACTGGCATGTCTGCGGACCCCAACCCACTCCACCCACACCCAACACTCTAGCCAGCCAGCCCCCATACCTCTGCTGGTGGGGCCATGCAGGGAGCCTACCACTATGACTTGCACAGCCGTCCTCTCACCTTCTCAACCAGATGCCATATGGGATGACAGGGAGAATGTATATAGTATAAAATCACACATGCCCCCCACAATGCAAAGCGTCATGGGCTGCATATGCAAATCACCACAGAATATTATGCTGGTTCAACTTTAAGCAGAAATGCATGGTGCCGAAAGACCTCTCACACAGTTTGCAAAGGGTGCCAACAGAAGACATAGACCCGTGTTTCATCCTCCCAGGACTCATCAGTATGCCTCGTCTGTTTGACACCCCAGTGCAATGAACCAGTTATCCTAAGATGGTCTATCTGGGTTATGTTATCGTGAACCCAATTAAAACAAAAAACAATTTAAAAGACAAAGAACCTCTGTGCACAAGCACTGAGGCAATGGCTACCCCAAAGGGCATTGGCCGGGAAGCCAAGTTTCAAAGAAATACAAAATCACACATGTATATAGTATACTGTATACTGTATGCATGCTCCCTGTTAGCCCATATGGTGGATGGCCAAGGAAGTGAAAGAAAAGCTATTCCAGTCATTGTAACAGGCTCCCTGCATGGCCCCCAAGCACAGGTATGGGGAGTTGGGTGGGTGGAGTGTTGGGTGTGGGCAGAGCAGGTGGGGGTCTTCAGACATGCCAGTGTTCACCGGTCCAGTTGGCAACCAGCAGTTAGGGAGATGTTCCACCAGATGTCAGGGATCATTTGCATACATGGGCCAGGCATTGGGAGGGGAATACCACTTGATTCCTGGGAGACAGGGCACTATACAGGCCTAGAGGCTGGAGTGGGTGATTATGCTAGCCACAGGGGACTCCGTAGAAGCACCAGGACTGGCGCTTGGCAGGGGGGTACCACTAGACACCAGGGCATAGAATTGCATGTAGGGGATGAGCGTTCAGGGGGTGGGGGTGCCACTTGACCCTAGGGTCTGTGTGTAGGCACCAGGGTGGGTGATCGGTGGATGGGGGGGAACCACTGGACACCTAGGATACAGTGTTACTCATCCAGATGGGTGGTCAGAGGTGGGGGTGCCAATGGACACCAGGGACTATATTGCACACACCAGGACTGGTGTTTGGGGGGGTACACCTCATCATCAGGGACTACCTGGCACTCAACAGGATGGGCATTTGGGGGAGGTGGGGGGTGCCACTAGACACCAGAAACTGGTCAGCATCACCCAGATAGGTGATCAGCAGGTGGCAGGTGTCACTAGATGCCAAGGTTTACACTACACTTACTGGGACGGGTGATGGGTGGGTGGGTGGGGGATGACATTGGATTCCAGGGAGGATGGGAACAGTACCAGGACAGGGGATCAGGAGAGTGGAGGCTGCCATTAAACACCAGGGACTACATTAGCATAGAGGGGATGGTGTTCAGGTTGTGGGGTGGCTGCTCACCAGCAAGACTGACATAGCAGGTGACTACAGGAAAAGCACAAACCTGCAACCACTTCTCAAACAAATGGGCCCATAATGGGCATGCATATGGCCCCTTAATGCCTTCCATGCCGAATGGTCTCATTTGCGTTCTGCAGCTGAATATCACACCATGGCTCCTGGTGCTATTTGATCGGAGGGCGCAATTCACTATAGGCTGTATGCAGACCAAGTCCCTGTTGGAGCAGTGCAAACTATCTTTGCACTGCACTGACATGGCCCGATACCCAGTTGGATAGTGCTGGTGCACTATCCTACTGAATACATCAACATTGGGGTCAGGCGCTGGCACAGCACAATCCTATGCAGTGTGCTTTTGCACTTTTCTCAATATCTGGCCCCAGGTGTCATCTGTTGTCCACAGTTTTTACCATCAGTATAATATCACTTGAATTTGGACCAATCTGGCTCCCTCAGACTTGGAAACACTTGTACATGCATTTGTCTCACAGCAAGAGATTACTGCAATGCTCACTATCTAGGGGTATTTGCTAGGTTGGTGGATTGCTTGCAGTTTGTGCAGAACTCAGCAGCCTAGATGATTGCAGAACTGCATTGGCTGCCAGTGAGGTGGCCCATCAGTTTCCAAGATAAATTAATTTACAAAGCCCAGCATGATTTGGACCATGGCCACCTGAAAGACCTTTTAACTGAATACACACCCATCTGTTCCATCATTCCTCTGAAGCGGGGCTCCCCGTAGTTCCATGTTCCCACTTGAACTCGTCAGGAAATAGGGCCTTCCGCGTTGCTGCATCCATTTTGTGGAGATTGCTTCCTGCTTTCTTCAGAAAGGCTCCATCATTGGAACATTTTTAGGGTTTACTAAAAACCCACTTGTTTAACTTGGCATTAGGGACCACTTCGAAACTGTTTTTTGGGTACTGTGTTTTACAGCTGTGGGCAAAGTCTACAGTCGTTTTGCATTTGTTGCCTTAAAACAGCCAATCGTGGCATCTTCCATTGGACTTTTGGAGTATCCTTCTACAGAAGTCCATTTCTAACCTGCCACGACTGGCCAGCTACGGAGTAACAGCCACACTATTTCAGCTGTTACTTCCGTATTCCAGGACAAGAATTGCATATGTGCACATTGCACGCATGCATAGGTCTGCTGCTGCCACCATCTTGCGAATGGTAGAATGGCACTTACAGCAACTATGCATGAAGGAATGCCGCACATGCAAAGTTGTGTCGCCGCCGCCATCTTGCAGATGGCACTCTGTCCTCTCCATCCCACTGCTGCTGTCCTCCCCACTCACTCCATTCCCACACAGACATCGGGGTGCCCAATCCTCATGTCGGCATCCTGTACCCCATTGACTCATGTGGCACACTGGGAGCCCACTCCAGTGTACCCAAATTTATGTTTTGTCTTTCCGAACGCTGACATTGGGGTGCCCAATCCCTGTGTCAGCATCAAGTACCCCCCAACTCATGTGGCACACTGGGAGCCCACCCCAGTGTGCCCACATTTATGCTTTTTTCCTTCTTTTTTCACTGTAAAGAAAATCATCCCCTAATGCTTTTCATTACCTGTAAAAAAGAAAACGGTCCCTCATCATCACTGCAGTCCCCCATCTCCACCCTCCCACTGAGCACCCACTTCCCTGCACCCCCCCTTACCCCATACTTACCTCCAGAGGTCAGCGCTGTCACCTTCTCTGGACCGGGACATGTCTGTACTCTTCAAAGCTGAACTGCAAACTGAAGAAGCAAAGGTAAGCATGTTATAATGGCAGTCAATGGGGTTTTCAACTTATGTTGATATAGCAGCCATTTAAGGAATTTGGCCCCAAATTTTCAACATAAGGTTCTTGGGACCCCACCTCATGAACACTGTCACTGTCATTTTGTTACTCAGTCCTGAAAGATGATTTCACAGTCGCTGTGCAGAATCACCTTTTGGGACCAATTAACTAAACGACAGTGCCACTGCTCATGAGGTGGGGTCTCAAAAAGCCCATGTTGCAAATTTGGTGGAAAAATTCCAAAAAATTACTGTGTTATGAGCATGTGTTGCACAGTTTCTACGCATGCTCCTAACTTTGCCAATTTTTAATCTTTTCACTCCAGATTTTCAACATTGCCATTTTTGCATACCTCCTTATTAACAGTATAGCTGTCACTTTTCACATCCTGCCCAAAACGTGTTTTTGCACCTGTGGCACAAAATGGTGTGGTCACTTTGCGAAATCACCTTTTGGGACAAGTGAACAAAAAGACAGTGGCACGCTTCATGAGGTGGGGTCCCAAAAAGGCCATGTTGAAAACTTGGAGAAGCAACTCCAAAAGATGGCTGATTTACACCCAGGCATTCAAACTTTTCTACACACGTGTAACTTTGGTCATTTGGCAACTTGCCACAGCCGTATCGGCTCTGGCTAGAACTTGTTTTAGAGTTGCCACATGTATCCTGAACAGCACTCAGAGCTCCGGATGGGCGCTTAACAAATAAGTGTGCCATGCCTTTTTATCTTGTATAATAGTTTAGTAACAAATGTAAGAATTTAAATATATATTTCTATGTTATTTCTTTTTCATCTCAGTACATCATTGTACTCTGTGCAGTTGTTACAAAACAGTGACAGTTTTCTGCCAGTTGTTAAGAATTGTAATGCATTGCTTCTCATTATGCAGAGACTTCTGTAAGTGCAATAAAAGCATTGCATATCAGAATACTTCCAAGAAAATGTCTTTTTTTATTCACAGTAGGAAGTTTTATGATCATACAGTACATCTTATAAGCAGTATGAGAAGTATTTATAAATATAAACATGGTGTAGAACTTCAGGGGCCAGATTCACAAAACTTTATCCTGTCACAAACCCAGTTTGTGCCATGAAAACTGGGTTTTGCGCCAAAGTGGTATTCAGAAAAGCCCAGTTTGCACCCGCAAACCGGGTTTTTTCACTGGGGCAAAGTTTTGAGGAGGCCGCAAAGCAAATGAGGGAGAGTAGACTCGCATATCGGCGAAGTCCTATTCACAAACCATTTTCTCCATGCAAGGGCCTTTTGTGGGGTTCCCTTGCATGATGAAAATACCACCGACCAAGACCTGGTATAATCCCACACAACCCAAGTGGCTGGCAGAGGTACTGCAACCCCCCATCACCAATTGGCAGCCTGTGAAAAAAAAAGGCTGTCTTTCTGGTGGTCAAGCAGTTCCTCCCCTGTCCCAAATGCTGATCACCCTGCCAGTCAGAAATAAAGAAGAATTACCTGGTGGTCCAGTGGTCCCTCCCCATCCCCAATCCTTAATCGCTGTCTGTATAGTTGTAAAATATACATGTATGCCCTGGTGGTAGTGGTCCACCCCCCTTTCCGGTGATCACGGATAACCACCTGAGATACAAATGTGTTTGCCTGGTGGTTCTTCCTCCCCCTCACTGATCTCCAGCCCGATCCCAGAAATAAATATAATGTCAACCTTCCCTGGTGCTTGAGTGGTTTATCGCTCTCCCCGATCGCCAATCGCCATCCCTGAAAAGGAAAAGTACAGTATTCCTTGGTGGTAGTGAGTCCCTCCCCCTTCCCTGAGTGCATCCCTATAGTAAAAAGTAACATGTACAGTATTCCTTGGTGGTAGTGATTCCCTCCCCCTTCCCTGAGTGCATCCCTATAGTAAAAAGTAACATGTACAGTATTCCTTGGTGGTAGTGGTTCTCCCCCCACATGATTGCCGATCACCGGACCGATAGCAGTTATTGCTATACCCTGGTGGTCTAGTGGTCCTTATATAGCCAATCACCATCCTAATCAAAATGAAATATGACAGTAAATCATCCCTGGCCTAGAGAGTGGTCCCTCTCCCACCCGATCACCCACCCAATGGCAACAGAATATTTCCTGGAGTCCAGTGTAATCCCTCCACATCCCAAGCCCCTGTTATCAGTAAACAAAATTTTCCCTGGTGTCTAGCAGACCCCCTTTCCATCTCTGATCCTCTGTACAGTGAAAATAAACTTGTCCCTGACATCTAGTGGACCCCGCCCCACCACCCTGGCAAGCAACGCTTCAGCACCACACTCCCCCATCCAGAAACTGAGCTGGCGACTGGCACAGCCCTCTTCTCCCCACCATGGCCAGCCACCAACTGAGCTGTCACTGGAGCACATGCTGTATACTGTATGCACCCATTGAGTGACAGCTCACTTTTTTGTATTTTTCATTATGAACAAAATGCAAGATTTGTGAAGCATTCATAAGCCTGTTCATGCTTATAAGTGACAGCACTATGGGTGTGGAAAGGAATCTGTTTGTAGACCAGTAATCTGCAAGTTGAGTGTTTTTTCACCAACCCAGTCAACAGAAAAATACTTATGAAAACCTGTAATTCAGAGGTGCACACTGGCTTCCATGGCAAACTATGAGAAAATTCAGTTTGAGTAGTGCTGGACAAAAATTGTTCAGCATATTAGTTGGTTTCCATACAAAAATTGTTCCTAATGATGTCACTACTATCGAACTCTGTCATTCAAGTGATGTTGGGTTGTCAGGTAAAGGGACTTTAATCCTAGGAGTTCCTGTGTAGACAAATTGTTCTACCTGTTGCTAATTTTCATTCCACACTATTTCAAAAATATATTTCCGGTTTGCAGCAGTACTGTCTCTAGGGGGATATTAATGGAGTCATCCACTTGCCCTGCCTGTTCCAAATGTTCTGCCTATCCCCCTCTGGACGTGTTATCTCTCAGTGCCTTTGGTGACTCTTGTCTCGACTCCTCCTGTCTACTAAGACCGATTCCTTGCCACTTGAGGAGTCCTGTACCCATTCACTTGATGAGCTTTTATCCTTTCCACTTTCTGTACATTATTCCCTTTCAGTTGGTCTATCAAAGTTGGTTTCAGTTACTATCTCTTGTTCACTTTCACTTGCCCAGATTTGATCTACTTCCGTGGCTGTGGATGCACCACTTTTACTTGTTGTTCCTTGTCTGGTTCCTTCTGCTGTGCCTTCCGCTTTGTGGTGCTTCTATCATTATTATTTGCCCTGCCTTGCCCCATTCCAGTTGTGGTGCCTTCGTTTTTATTTGCCCTGCATTAACCCTTCTACTTGGCACCTGCAGGTAAACAGTTAAGATTCTGGAGCCAGATATCAAAAATTAGCACGGGCACTAAGGGGGTGTTTTTTCACGCTAACTGGATTTTGCACCCAATTCATGTGTGAGGTCTGTATTCCGAGACTTCCACAGTGCAGGCAAGACCTATTAATGCCCAAACACTAACATACTGCTGCACATATACAAATGAGGGGGTCCTTCCCTGCATATGGGCACAGTGGAAAATTCAGAGGTTTGCACTGGATGTAAATGACAAACAAATGGATGCAAGTCACTGTCACTGCAAACCCTTACTTAATGGGGTGCAAGGCCCTTGTGGTGGCAGCAATACTGCAGCCCCCATCCCCCAACCGTCAAACCTCGTACCATGGAAGCACTGCATGCCCTGATGGCTAGTGACACACTCTGCCCTCCGATTACCCATCCTTGTAATAGTCTTGTTTTCCCTGGTGTCTAGTGGCACCCCCCACCCTCTGATCACTAGCCCCTGTATTGTTAGTCATTGAAACATAGAAACATAAAAACATAGACTTTGATGGCAGATAAGGACCGCTTGGCCCACCCAGTCTGCTCATTTCCCTACTTATTGGACAAGCTGCAGATCCTAGGTAACCTACAGCTTACTTCCTCCTACCCTCCACTATAATTGCCTTATGCCTGTCCCATGCCTTCTTGAATTCCCCCACTGTTTTTGACCCCACAACCTCCTCAGGAAGGCCGTTCCATGCATCCGCCACCCTCTCTGTGAAAAAATACTTCCTCACATTACCCCTGAGCTGCCCCCCCATCTTCAAACTGTGCCCCCTCAGAGACATAATTAAATGGTATTGTTTTATTGACGCCATAATATCCAATATGGGAATACTTCTTCCCACTCCTCTTTCTCTGCCAACCCCTCTCCATACCTTTGCACTGTTTGTCATTAACCTACCCCTGTACAATAAGTAGTGAAGTAGTTACATTTATTTATTGTTACTAATAATAGTAGTATTTTTAATTAAATTTTTTGTATATCATTTCTATTTTTTCAGAGTTCCCTTCTAATTGATTTTGTCGCAGCTCTGTAACAATGTGAAATTAATGTTAAATTGTAATTTCTCCTTAATTTGTGAGGTGCTATGTGATAATCGTTGTTATAAAAATCAGAGACCATGTCCTTGTTTGACTGACGCACTATTTTTTTTTTTTTTTAATTTAGTTTTTGTTGACCGGGTAAGTGCACTAGACAAATTCTGCCTATTTTCAGGCGCGACCCGGGGGAGGGGGATACAGATGAATGCCAACTGACCCTGAACCAGATTAAGCTGTTGGTGGTATTTTTAGTGAATGAGGGAAATTTGGCCAGGACACCGGGGAAATTCCCCTACTCTTTTTGATAAGTGCCATGGGATCTTTAACATCCACCTGAACTACCACCAATCCAGGTAGATGGGACCTCAGTTTAACGTCTCATCCGAAAGACGGCACCTCAGAAGTGCAGCACCCCTCTCACGCTGCACTACAGTGTCAGTACTGGGATATTAACCCAAGTGCCAGATGTGGAAACTGAACCCACAGCCCTCTGATCTCCCGGCCTCAGAGGCGAGTGTGCTACCTACTGAGTCACTGACACTAAGCCTTTTACTTGGGATAATTATATATATATATATATATATATATATTTATATATATATATATATATATATATATGTATGAAATGTATATATATTCAATTTTTAGGACCTTTATCTCTGATAATGTTTTTGCATTTTGTCACACACCTCCTCTAACCACTTTCTGCATAACAGACCAACCAATCCTTCTAGTTGTCACTAATAAATGTCATTCTGAATATGTAATCAATTGAATTTTGTATGATACTAGATATGCTTTGTATAGGGATATAGAAGTCTCCTGCATCTTTAAATAGTAGGTTGTTTATGTAGTATTTGTTTTCTTATATATTCATAATGTTTTCTACCTGTTTTTAATTCACATTGCCATGTGTTTATTCACTCAGTATGTTACTATGTACCTATGTCATGTGAAGCATTCACAATTCAGGGCGTTTTGTTGCGCCTGGCCTGAATTTTTTTGTACCCCCTGACATGCACCCACCCGGAGTTGAGAATCCTTTAGTGGGGGGGTGCAGGGGCACAGCCCCCCACATTAAACAGTAAAATCTAAGTCCCTGGCACCCTTTTGCTGTGCGGCAGGGGGTACATAGCTGAAATTTATTTTCGGTGATATACAGTCGCCCTAATGGTGATCACCTTTCGGCGGTCACCGTTATCACATAGAACCATTGAGGGCAGAGAGTGCCAGCCCAAAGAGTGAAAGTCATAACTCCAGACCTGTTTCCTATATACAGCGCTTGAACATGTACCAAGACATTTTAGTGATATGATAGAACTCGCCTTCTATTACAAAAGGAAACAAAGTGGTTTATCACATTGAATACTGGTATACCAAATTGCCTTAATGAAGAAATAGATTTTTCACCTTATCTGTAAATTTGAGCTAAGATTTGATACCCCACCTTTTATTTATACCATGATTCCAGTATCCATAGAAACATAGACTTTGACAGCAGATAAGGACCGCTTGGCCCACCTAGTCTGCTCATTTCCCTACCTATTGGATAAGCTGCAGATCCTAGTTAACCAACAACCTACATCCTCCTACCCCCCACTATAACTTACTTATGGCTGTCATATGCATTCTTGAATTCCCCCACTATTTTTGACCCCACAACCTCCTCAGGAAGGCCATTCCATGCATCCACCACCCTCTTGGTGAAAAAATACTTCCTCACATTACCCCTGAGCTGTCCCCACTCTATCTTCAAATTGTGTCCCTTTATTCCTGCGCATCTCTTTCTCTGAAAGATGCTACCCTCTTGGACTTTGTTGATTCCCTTGAGGTACTTGAAAGTTTATATCATGTCACCCCTCTCACTCCTTTCCTCAAGGGTATACATATTAAGCTCCTTTAGTCTCTCTTCATATGGCTTCTGTTGCAGACCCTGCACCATTTTAGTTGCCTTCCTCTAGACAGCCTCCATCCTGTCTATGCCCTTGCAGAAATAGGGTCTCCAGAACTGCACACAGTACTCCAGATGAGGTCTCACCAGCTGTCTGTAAAGAAGAATAACAACTTCCTGTTTTCTACTGGTGATGCCTCTCTCTGTGCATCCCAGTATCCCCCCAGCCCTCCTTACTGCCTTCTTACATTGCTTTCTTACTTTTAGGTCATCTGATATGACTACCCCCAGGTCCCTTTCCATTTGTGTTGTTGTTAATACCCCCCCCCACCATTGTGTACTCTTTCCCTGTGTTTTTGTTTCCCAGGTGCATTACTTTGCACTTCTTTGCATTGAATCTAAGCTGCCATAGTTTTGAACATTCCTCCAACCTTGCCAAGTCCCTTCTCATCCTTTTCACCCCCCCTTGTGTATCAACCCTGTTGCAGATCTTTGTGTCATCTGCAAAGAGGCACACGTTTCCTTTCAGTCCCTCTGCAATGTCACTTATAAAGACATTAAAGAGGACCAGACCCAGTACTGAATCATGCGGTACCCCACTAGTAACCCCCCTCTCTTCAGAGTGGACTCTGTTTACTAATACCCTCTGTGTCCAGTTGTCTAGCCAATTGTTTACCAAGGCTACCACCCTGGGACCCACTCCCAGGCTGACTAATTTGTTTATTAATCTTTTGTGTTGGACAGTGTTATATGCCTTGCTAAAGTCTAGGTAGGCCATGTCCACAGCCTCTCCCTGGTCTACTACTTTGGTCACCCAGTCAAAGAAATCTATTAGATTCATATGACATGACTTTCCCGCTGTGAATCCATGCTGCCTTTGGTCCTGTGCCCCTCTGGCCCCTAGGTACTCAACAGTTCTTTCTTTCAGAAGTGATTACATCATTTTCCTTACCACTGAAGTCAAGCTAACAGGTCTGTAGTTTCCTGCCACTGCTTTACTCCAATTTCTGTGAAGGGGGAATCACATCCGTTCTTTTAGAATTCTGGAGCGAATCCCATCAGGCCTCATTGGTTTGTCCACCTTCAGTTTTAGGAGTTCTTTCAGAACCCTTTCTTCTGTGAAAGGACTTATATCGACCCCCCTATCCAGAGTGCTTCTTTTGACTGAATTAGGTACCTCCCCCCTCCTCTTCTCTTGTAAATACTGAGCAGAAGTATTCATTCAGTATCCTTGCTTTTTCACTGTCTGTCTCTGCCCACCCACCCTCCTCTTTATTAAGACTCACTATCCCTCCCTTGGTCTTTCTTCACTCTCTAATGGACCTATAAAAGGTTTTATCCCCCTTCTTAACCAAGTTGGCTATCTTTTCCTTGGTTTGGGCTTTTGCTATTCTGACTGCCTTCCCCTGCTTGCTTCTGCTGTAACTGATACAGTTCTCTGTTCTGCTCCTTCTGTGTTTCCTTATACTTCCTAAATGCTATCTTTTTTTCCCTAACCTTCCTTGCCACCTCTTTTGGGAACCATAGTGTTTTTTTCTTTCATATTGATTTGTTTATTTGCTTCACACCAAGCTATGGAATAGGTGGCCTACAATTTCAGAATAGAATCTCATAATATGGCAAGGATGTGCAATCTTGAAATGTGATTGGGACACTAAATCTAGAAATGTGACAGGGACACATATCTAGGAATTTGTCAGGGACTGACAATTTTAGAATATAGTGTGGTTGCACGTTTTCAGAATATGACAGAGCACACCATTTTATTCTGAAATTGCTTGTCCATACCACATTCTAGAATTGTCTACACATACCTCATTTCACAATTGCATATTGCATCCCCACTGCATTTCTGCATTGTATGTTCCTTCCACATTCTGACTTTTTTTGTGTTTCCCAGACGCATTCCAAAACTGGACAGCCCAACCACATTCAAAGATATTGTGTCCCAGTAACATTTTGAAATTGTACCCTCCCACCACATTGGAAATGTTATGTCACTGCCATATTTCATACTTGCCCATCATCATCAGAATCTGAAAATATTGCATCCCCACCATATTTGAAAATTGAGCATCCCATCACATTTTGAAAATGAAAGTCCCTGCCACATTCTGAAATTGCATGTTCTGGCTACATTTCAAAATTGTGCATCCCTGCCAACTTCCAAAACTGTGTCTATGGTCACATTCTGAAAAGGTATTTCACCGCCACACGCAAAAATTACATATCCCACCACATTCCAAAAATGTGCATCACTGCTTGTGGCCCTGACACATTTGTAGATTATGGTCCATGCCACATTTTGAAACTGCATATTGCCACCACACTGAAACCAGGCATCCCCACCACATTCTGAAACTGTGCTTCACCACCAAATGCCGAAATTTCACATCCATGACACATTACGAAATGTAATATCCCTGCCATATTCTGCAACTAGCTGTCTCCCACATTTCAAAACTGAGTATCTCTGTCATGTTCTAAGAATGTATGACACTACCACATTCTGAATTTCAGCATCCCTGCCACATGCCAACACTGTCTGTCCTGGCTACTGTTCTTTCTGCAATTGTGCCATTGCCGCATTCCACAGTTGCAACCTGGTGGCATTCTAAAATCTAATCCTTACAGTATTGTAAAAATTGTACACAACTTTGGCATTCTAAAGCCATGTTTGTCATTGCATTCTGCCCCATCACATTCTTAGGTACCTTACATAGAAACATAGAAATTGTTGGCAGATAAGGATCATCAGGCCCAACAAGTCCAGTATAGGCCCTATACATTGTATGTGGCCACTGACCCTATGTGATCAATGACTTTTCATCATTTCCTCCCCAGGTTCCCTTGTGCCTATCCCAGGCATGCTTATAGATAGATGGTAAATATGTTCCCTCACCTAGAATCAAACTTCTGACCCTTTGGTTGTAAAGCAAGCACACATCCAGTGTGCCACATGAGGAGCATTATGCACATGCATGCCGTGTATCCACCAGGTGTCAGTTTTCCTTTTTCAAATGTTTGCTACAACTGCAGTTTTATGTAGTGCGGGAGAGATAAGTTCTACGAGGTAGACTGCAGGGAGGATTAGGCTGTGAGTTCTGGTTATGACACCATCAGTAGCATTTTACCTTGAAACTGACTTTTTTGAATAGGCAGTAAAATTAGAGTTAATAACGTGCACCTTTTAAATAAAGTAACTTAGAGATCTCATTTTTGGCATGAGGCTTATTGGGGATGCTGATCCAATTTTGGAATTCGTTGATGCTAGAAATTTTGGATGGACTCCCTCATTGAGGGTTCTCGGTGCTGCTGCAGTTGAAGTTTCTGTATTCCAATGTGCTGAATGATAACTTTGTACTTAGTTTTGCTTGGGTTGGCTTCCAAACATTCAGTTTAAAATGAAAATGTTGATACATGGTGGTAACGTTTTATAGAGCTGTGCCTAGGAGACATTTAAAGCTGACTTATGCAAAAATAGTGTAGTCACTCTAAGAAGAAAAACATGAAAACCCACAAAGACTAATCTACAGACATGTAAGGTACAGAAATGTTTGATCTTTATCAGTCATGATGGAGAGAAGATCAAAGGTTGGGTGAGAAATGTTTCTCTCATTTTTGCTGCCAGAGGTTGTAGTTTGAAATAAGTGGACTCAATTTGAAATGCACAGAGTTCCTTTCTCATGTTTGAGTGCAGATCTCTATTTGTGTCAATAAACCCCTGTGGAAAATAGCTGGTAAGTGCAATTACCTTTTGCTTTCTGTCAAAAGTCTGGCATGCAGCCATTTTGAGGCAGGAAGACAGAAATATAGACATTTTTAAATGGAAAAAAGAATGCTGAGATGGACATAATAGGAGAGTTTAAGATACTCAATGGCATGGGGAAGTAACATAGAAACATAGAAACATAGAATTTGACGGCAGATAAGGACCACTTGGCCCACCCAGTCTGCCCATTTCCCTACCTACTGGATAAGTTGCAGATCCTAGTTAACCAGCAGCCTACTTCTTCCTACCCCCACCCCCTAGAATTGCCTTATGACTGTCCCATGCATGCTTGAATTCCACCACTGTTTTTGACTCCACAACCTCCTCCGGAAGGCTGTTCCATGCATCCACAGCCTTCTCTGTGAAAAATACTTCCTTAAATTACCTCTGAGCCGCCCCCCCTCATCTTCAGATTGTGCCCTCTTGTTCTTGCACACCTCTTTTTTTGAAAGATGCTACCGTCTTGGACTTTGTTGATTCCCTTGAGGTACTTGAAAGTTTCTATCATGTCCCCCTCCTCCTTTTCCTCGAGGCTATACATATTAAGCTCCTTAAGTCTCTCTTCATATGTTTTCCGGTGCAGACCCTGCACCATTTTAGTTGCCTCCTCTGGACAGCTTCCATCCTGTCTATGTCTTTCAGAGATTGGGTCTCCAGAACTGCACACAGTACTCCAGATGGGGTCTCACCAGCTGTCTGTACAGAGGATAATAACTTCCTGTTTTCTACTGGTGATGCCTCTCCTATGCATCCCAGTATCCCCCAACCCTCCTTGCTGCCCTCTCACATTGCTTGCCCATCTTTAGGTCATCTGATATGACTACCCCAGGTCCCTTTCCATTTTGTTGTTGTTAGTATCTCACCCCCATTGTGACTCTTCCCCTGGGTTTTGTTTCCCAGGTGCATTACCTTGCACTTCTTAGCATTGAATCTAAGCTGCCATACATTTGACCATTCCTCTAACCTTGCCAAGTCCCTTCTCATCCTTTCCACCCCACCTTGTGCATCAACTCTGTTGCAGATCTTTGTGTCATCTGCAAGAGACATACTTTCCTTCCAGTCCTTCTGCAATGTTGCTTATAAAGACATTGAAGAGGACTGGTCCTAATACTGAACCTCATGTACCCCACTAGTAACCCTCCTTTCTTCTGAGTGGACTCCATTTACTATTACTCTCTGTGTCCTATTCTCCAGCCAATTCTTTACCCAGGCTGTCATCTTGGGACCCACTCCCAGGCTGGCTAACTGTATATTAATCTTTGTGTGGGACTGTGTCAAATGCCTTGCTAAAGTCTAGGTAGGCCATGTCACAGCCCTCCCTGATCTACTACTTTGGTCACCCAGTCAAAAATCTATCAGATTCGTCTGGCATGACCTTCCGCTGTGAATCCATGCTGCCTAGGGTCCTGTGCCCTCTGGCCTCTAGATACTCGACAATTCTTTCCTTCAGAAGTGATTCCATCATTTTCCCTATCACTGAGGTTAAACTAACAGGTCTGTAGTTTCCTGCTTCTGCCTTGCTCCCACTTTTGTGAAGGGAATCACATCTGCCCTCCTCCAGTCCTCGGGTACCACCCCATCCTCCCATGATTTGTTAAAAGGGTAGTCAGTGGTGTCACTAGTTCTACCCTTAGCTCTTTTAAATTCTGGGATGAATCCCATCAGGCCCCATTGCTTTGTCCACCTTCAGTTTTAAGAGTTCTTTCAGAACCCTTTCTTCTGTAAATGGGCTGGTATCAACTTCTGTATCCAGAGTGTTTCTAATGTTTGTTTTATGTGCCTCCCCTCTTCATTTGTAAATACTGAGCAAAATATTTGTTTAGTATCTCTGCCTTTTCACAGTCTCCCTCTGCCCACCCTCCCTCCCTTTTTAAGCCTCACTATCCTCCCTTGGTCTTCCTTTGCTCCCTGATGTACCTATAAAAGGTTTTATCCGCCTTCTTAACTGAGTTGGCTATCTTTTCCTCGGTTTGGGCCTTTGCTGTTCTGACTGCCTTCCCAGCCTCCTTTTGCTTTAACTGATACAGTTCTCTGTCCTGCACCTTCTGCGATTCCTTGTACTTCCTGAATGCTTTCTTTTTCTCCTGAACCTTCACTGCCACTTCCTTTGAGAACCATAGTGGTTTCTTACATCGTTTTGTTTTGTTTATTTGCTTCACACAAGGGCTTGTTACCTCTGTGATGGCAGTTTTTATTATTCCCCATTGTTCTTCCACCCCTCCTTCCTGCCCATTTGCTAGTGCATTCCTTAGGCACTCACCCATTTTGGCAAAGTCAGCCCTTCTAAAGTCCAATACTTTTGTCTTTGTATGGCTTGACTCTATTGCTGTGTTTATTGTGAACCATACTGTTCGATGGTCGCTAGTTCCCAGATGGCTACCCACTTCTACATCTGTGATCCTCTCTCCATCACCATTTGAGAGAATCAAGTCTAATATTGCTCCTCGAGTTCGCTCCAGTACTAGTTGTCTAAGGCATGCCCCCTGTAGGGCATCTAGAATAACTGCACTCTTCGAAGTGGCAGCTGCAACTGCACTCCAGTTAACATCTGGCGTATTCAGATCACCCATCAGCAATATCTCCCCTTTTTCTGACATTCTAAGTATACTTTCTATCATTTCCTTGTCCATTTCCTCCCCCTGAGAAGGGGGTCTGTTTACAACCCCTGTGCGGATTGTGGTGCCATTGCCTGTCTCCAAATTTACCCACAGTGCTTCTTCTCCTCCCAGTTTACCCTTTTGTTCTGTTGCTTTTATTCCTTCCCTTGTGTAAAGAGCTACTCCTCCTCCTCTTTTACCCTCCCCGTCCCTCCTGTAGATAGTGTATCCTGGTATGTTTATGTCCCAGTCATGGTTTTGTGTGTACCATGTTTCTGTGACTGCCACGATATCCAGTTGTTCCTCCTCCATCAAGGCCACTAATTCAGGAAGCTTGTTACCCAGACTATGGGCATTAGTACTCATTGCTCTCCATTTTTTGATGGCTTTACCTTCTGTTGCAGCATCCCCCACTGACCATTCTACCTCAGTCTTTTTCTCATTTAGCACCCTGTTTTGTAGGGAGAGGCTGGGATTTTCCTGCTGCTTGTCAGTGCCTCCCCCTTTGACTAGTTTAAAAGCTTGCAAATGATGCATTTAAACCGATTGCTCAAAAGACTTGTTCCCTTCCTGGACAGATGCAGACCATCCTGCCAGTATAGGCTGGTGTCCCTCCAGGTGGAACCCCAGTCCCCAATGAAGCCAAACCCCTGTGCTCTGCACCATTTTTTCAACCATTCATTAAACTGCATGGTGCTAATTACCCTTGCCTCCCCCATGCCTTTGACAGGCGGCACCTCTGAGAAGGATACTGTGTGTGCTACTTGTCTTAGGCCCCTCCCCAACTCTGCAGTGTCCTCCTGCTCATGATGAGCCAAGTCATTTGTCCCTAGGTGGACAATTACGTCCAGCTCAGACTCCCTTGCAGCTGTTCTCGTGATCCTAAGGATGCGCTTCCTGTCCCTCCAAGTCATGGCACCAGGCAGGCACCTTACTTCAGTTTTCCCAGCTCCCCAGTTCTATACCCCTAATAATTGGAGTCCCCCACCAGGGCTGCTTCCTTTCCTGTGGTGTCCTCTGCCTCCTTCCTGTGGGCCTCCTTGTGACAGTTGTCATCAGTCTTCTCTCTGGGTGCATCCATGAGGGAGCTATGCTCCCCAGAATGATGTATGGATTGTGGAGTGGAACAATTGACTGGGTGTGCCTCTGTTCCACCATCCTCACCCTCCCTGAGCCCACTGTGGTCCAACTGCTGTGCTTTCTTCGCAACCTCTGAGGTAGTGGTGGTGGCACTAGTGCTTCCTGGATGGAGGAGGTTCCCTTTCTACTGTTCAGTGTGGCCTGGGGGAAGGTTTCCTTACTACTGTCCAGTGCGGCCTGAAGACGGGCAACTTCCTCCTTCAGGGCAGATAGTTGTTTGCAAATAGGGCAGCATATCAGCTTCCAGAAAGACTCCCAGAAGACTGCTTCCCCACAGCCATTACATTGCACTACTCCCCACATGTTTATCTACTTTTTTTTTTGTGTGTGTGCACGCGTGTATGTGATTGGTTATATAGAAATATATATATTATACAATGTGTATGCTTATATTGTCAGTGCAGTGTGCTAGACGGGATATGACAGTGAAATACACCTTGCACTCTTGAGGAAATGATGTCAGAACCTCAGGTATAAAGGAACTATTTCCAGGGGTGGGTGGGGTGAGGGGTGGAAGGGTTGGGCCTAAACTGTGCCCTCACAAAACAATCAGCTAAAAGCTCTCACCCACCACTGCAATGAGTGCCTTCCTGTCAGCAAGATACCCTACACAACAATTTGACAGAGAAAGTACCCTGCTAATCAAACAGAGAAAAATCCAGACATCCAAGTCAGACACAGGTAAACCTCTCCAGCCCCAAAACAGCCTGGTGGTTTGTTAGCCACAAAGGAAAATCAAATATGCAGTTATTTCAGCCCTTCTGAAGATGCTGACAAGATAAGCAGTTTTGAAAACCCCTTTCTGAATTAAAAACTAAAATAATTAAACACAAAGCAATACCACTCTAAAAGTGAGGAAAACTTCTCTCAGATGTAAGCAAGAGAGAGAGATTAGTCACAGATATTTAGTCCAATATTGTATATCCCACGCAGTTTCTCAGTTGTTTCAACGCACACCCAGTACACAACTTGGAAGAAGATGGACTTCTGTCTCAAACAGGATCCTACCAGTAGTTTATAGTAATAGAACAATACTGAAATAGTCAAGCTAGACAATTGGCTGTGATGCAGGCCTCTGACTTGTGAAGACAATTTCCCCCACCTCAGGCTATGTCTGGCATCCAATTACAAACTGCAGCCTCTGCTATTTTAAAATCACAACCCCACCAAAAGTTGCAAAATATATCGATGCAGATTGTCACAGAATTCTAGTAATCAGTCCAGTTAGCCACAAAGGAAAATCAAATATGCAGTTATTTCAGCCCTTCTGAAGATGCTGACAAGATAAGCAGTTTTGAAAACCCCCTTCCTGAATTAAAAACTAAAATAATTAAACACAAAGCAATACCACTTTAAAAGTGAGGAAAACTTCTCTCAGATGTAAGCAAGAGAGAGAGATTAGTTACAGATACTTAGTCCAATATAGTATATCCCATGCAGCTTCTCAGTTGTTTCAACGCACACCCAGTACACAACTTGGAAGAAGATGGACTTCTGGCGGCGTCCACCAGCCGACCGAGGGAACCAGGAGGCTGGGAGAAGCAGGCAGAAAGCCTGCACAGCCCTCGAGACACAGGGACTGAAGGGGCTCCTAGCCGCCAGCGGGCTGGCGGCATCCACCAGCCGAACGAGGGAACCAGGAGGCCGGGAGAAGCAGGCAGAAAGCCGGCACAGCCCTCGAGACACAGGGACCGAAGGGGCTCCGAGCCGCCAGTGGGCCAGCGGCGTCCACCAGCCAACCGAGGGAACCAGGAGGCTGGGAGAAGCAGGCAGAAAGGTACGGCCAAAGCCGCAAACCAATCGGGAAGCGACCGCTGACTCTGCCTTGCTTCCGATTGGTGAGCCTTTCCCATTGACTTTAGCTGGACTCTGCAACACTATTCTGGCCAGGATTTTCTGTTATTTTATTTTTATTGTTAAATACTACTAAAAAGAGCTGTTTTTACTTTCAATTTGTGCCCGATTTAAGGGCTGTATTGGTGTATTGCTTGATAGTGATTCAGCCTTTTGGAAATCTGTGTGGGTTAGACGGCAGGCGCCTAACCTCCCTCCCTCCCAGTCATTTGTTGTGCAGATTGTTGATTTTAGCACCTTATTGCAGATTTCCTGCAATAAAGCACCTTCCTCACTGCCTTCTCCTCTGTCCCCTACCTTGCAGCCGGCACAGCCCTCGAGACACAGGGACCGAAGGGGCTCCGAGCCGCCAGCGGGCCGGCGGCATCCACCAGCCGACTGAGGGAACCAGGAGGCTGGGAGAAGCAGGCAGAAAGGTACGGGCAAAGCCACAAACCAATCGGGAAGTGACCGCTGACTCTGCCTTGCTTCCGATTGGTGCGCCTTTCCCATTGACTTTAGCTGGACTCTGCAACACTATTCTGGCCGGGATTTTCTGTTATTTTATTTTTATTGTTAAATCCTACTAAAAAGAGCTGTTTTTACTTTTAATTTGTGCCCGATTGAAGGGCTGTATTGGTGTATTGCTTGATAGTGATTCAGCCTTTTTTGGAAATCTGTGTGGGCTAGACGCTTAGGCGCCTAACCCCCCCAATACCCTCCCAGTCTTTTGTTGTGCAGATTGTTGATTTTAGCACCTTATTGCAGATTGCCTGCAATAAAGCACCTTCCTCACTGCCTTCTCTTCTGTCCCCTACCTTGCAGCCGGCACAGCCCTCGAGACACAGGGACCGAAGGGGCTCCAAGCCGCCAGTGGGCGGGCGGCGTCCACCAGCCGACCGAGGGAACCAGGAGGCCAGGAGAAGCAGGCAGAAAGGTACGGGCAAAGCCGCAAAATTTTTGCCCGCCCCCCCTTCCCCTCTCGGTTGATTCTATTTATACACTTTCTCCCGCCATCTCTCTAACCCATGCCCACATCTATTTCCCTTCCACTATTAACCCATACCTAACCTCCACAATGCTACTTTGCTTCCTTTTGCTCCTGAACCTCTCATCTCCCCCAATCCTTTATGATACTTATGATATACCCCCTGTCATGATGAAGAATTTATTTAATACGATCTGCCCTCCCCTGCCATCCACAACGTACAACTATCTATTCCTTATTCACTTCGAACCACTTTTACACTGCAACCCCTGGGGCATCCCACATAAAGCCTCTCTAACAATTCAACACTCCCCTAGCACCTTACATGTATCCTGGCTTTATATTAACCCACTATGCCTGTCCATCAGATTATTATGTTATGATAAAGTCATACCTATATAACAGGACCTTCTCCCATTACACAGCGGGCACCCAGGATTAAGAGGAAACGCTCTGACCACTCACTATCCCTGTCCCTTGGTGCCCTCCTCAAATTAATCTTCTACCTTCTGATCTGCATTGGTACTATTGAAATAAACCCTGGCCCCATTGAAGTTTATTTTCCCTGCTGATCTATCCTCCATAAATGGCCTAAGCTTCCTACATTTCAATGCCTGCAGCCTCTTAAAAAAGTTCACCTTAATACAGGCTTGGGTGGCACATACTCTACCTGATTTCCTGGTCATCTCTGAATCTTGGCTCAGACCTACAACAAAAGACAGTGTTGTAAACCTTCCCAACTATCAGCTCTTCAGAGCAGATCGCCCTTCCAGGGGTGGTGGGGTGGCCATATACATTAAGGACACCATCTCTGCAACCTGCCTCATCAACACATCCGAACCAAAGGAATTTGAATGTTTGTCAATCAAAATATCCCTTCCTAACTTGTCTTCATTTAAATTGATTGGCTGCTATAGGCCCCCTTCTGCAGGCCTTAAACTACTATCTTACCTAGGGTCAATACTCAATCTAGGCCCTGAAGATACCATCATCCTTGGTGATTTGAATTTAAACTGGCTATCTAATGTATCTGCACCATTGATAACCTTTTGTGGCACCTATGGATTTACACAGCTAATTAAAGACTCAACCAGGGTTAACCTAAAAAACTCTAGCAACAGTTCTCTCCTGGATATTATGTTGGTAAACAAGCCTCACTTATACTCGCATGCAGGAGTATTACCGAGTGATGTAAGTGATCATTGTCCTATAGCTGGCATAGGATCTACATTCAAACCACCCAATCCTGCAGAATTTGTCCTCAAAAGGTCAAAAAAGAATTTCAACACTTCAGGTTACCTCCATGATCTGAGTAATACAATATATTGGCAAGACTTCTACCTTACAACCTCAGTTGAAACAGCTCTCCAGACCTTAAAAGACATTATCACTAATGCTCTCAATATTCATGCACCAATCACCAGTATCAGATCTAAAGCAAGATCCTGCCCTTGGTTCACCACTGATCTTAAAGCAGCCTTGTTAACCAGAGACAAACTGTGGAAAAAGGCAAGAAAAACAAAGGATACCAGAGACTGGCTAAATTTCAGAAAAGCAAGGAATTCATGTACAAAACAAATAAGAACTGCCAAAGCTGCCTTTTATAGAGCTGAATTGGATGCCTCCTACAATAACCCAACCAGACTCTGGGGTACCATAAAAGGAATTCTGGGCCAAAACTCTACTCCTGCCTTAACCTCCAAACTGCTACTAAATGACACAGAAATTACGGGCAAACAAGAAATCCTAAATACCTTCAATGACCACTTCACCACAGCTGGCCTAGCATTTGACTCATCACCTGCAAATCTCCTGAGATCTTCCTTGAACCTGCAATCCACTGTGGGACAAAAGACTACTTCAACTTTTTCCTTCATCCCAATATCCTTGAAAGAAGTGGAAGATCTCCTCTCTAATTTAGATACTTCTAAGAGTGCAGGTACAGACTCCCTGGATCCCTACTTCCTTAAAATTGCATCACACATCTTATCTGCCCCCCTCACTCATCTCTTCAATCTTTCCCTAACTACTGGATCCATTCCCTCCACTTGGAAAACAGCTCAAGTAGTTCCACTACTTAAATCTGGTGATCCCATGGACCTCAACAATTACAGGCCCATCTCCATCCTATCAGTACTATCCAAGATGCTCGAAAAATTAGTAAACTCACAATTAAGGGACTATCTGGATAACAATAACCTTCTAAATTCAGCACAATGGGCTTTAGATCAAGGCATAGCACCATTTCTGCCCTAGCCAAAGTAACCAACGATTGGCAGACTGCCTTGGATAAGAAGGACAGTACATGTGCTGTGTTCCTGGATTTGAGTAAAGCATTTGACACAGTGGATCATGAATCATTAATCATCTCCTTAGCTCACTAGGACTGGATTCTCTCTCACTCAACTGGTTTAAGGGCTACCTAACAGATAGGTGACAACTGGTAAAAATGGAAATTACCTATCCACCTTAAACCACTGTTAAGAGGTGACCAGAAGGCTCTATTCTTGGCCCTATCCTCTTTGCCATTTATATTAATAATATAGATGCCAATCTCACTCAATCTAACATTCATCTGTTTGCTGATGATACTGTATTATATGTCAGCAATCCCTCACCATCAAAAGCCTGTGAACTGTTACAATCCGAATTCTCCATCCTGCAACACAATCTACTGGATAAAAAAACTACTTCTAAATGCCAAAAAAACAAAAGCTATGTTCCTTGCCACAAAGAGTTGCTCTGCCACTACCCCATCACCCACCACCCTACAACTATCCACCCTACTTGGAGAGAAGCTGGAATTTGTTGATAACTTCAAATACCTTGGAGTCTGGATTGATAACATGCTTGACTATACTGTCCATATTGAAGAGCTACTAAAAAAGCTGAGGCAAAGGCTTGGTCTATTTTTTAGAATAAAACACTACCTTAACAGAGACTCCAAAAAAAAAGGTTAATCCAGGCATCATTCCTATCCCTCATTGATTATGCTGACTTTCTCTATGGCCATTGTTCACTCCACCTCTTAAATAAGCTGGACACCCTGTATCATAGGTCCATCAGATTTATTACTGATCTTCCCTCCAGCACCCATCATTGCTCTCTTTATATGGCAGTCAACTGGACATCCCTACAGCACAGAAGAAATAGGAATGCTGCAATCTGGATATTCAAAGCTTTATCAGGCAAACTACCCGCCTATATCACAGACTGTTTTACCCAAATTACTTCTAGGCCATATACCTTAAGAATCAGTAAACTTATCATTCTAAAAGTCCCCAATGCCTGCACCCCGGTTTGGGAGGGCCACTATCAGCTACACTTTAGCAGTTACTTGGAACTCAATCCAAAAATCCATGAAGCTAAATAGCCTCTTACCTTTAACATCCTTCAAAAGATTATTCTCCATCCTATTTCCAGAACACTGCAATTGCTTTTATAAGGCCTAATCCCCTACCCTACCTACCCTCCCACCCCCCTTTTCCATGTTCCATTATGTTAATTCTACTTCTATTTTCCAATCACCTGTTATACTCTCATAAAAACCAACTAGGCCCTACAAATTGTATATTTTGCCTGCTATACCCATTGTCTCCTTTTTCTTACAGGTTAAATGGTTTTACTGGGCCTTGTATATATGTAAATTGTTGTATATTATCTTTTTATGTTATTGTACGACTGCTTATGTTATTCTTGTCTATGTAAAAATACTTGTACTCTTATTTATATGACCACTCAGGTCCATCTTGTAAATGAGCTTCGCTCAATGATGTTCGCCTGACTAAATAAAGATTTGATTGATTGATTGATTGATTGATTGTCTCAAACAGGATCCTACCAGTAGTTTATAGTAATAGAACAATACTGAAATAGTCAAGCTAGACAATTGGCTGTGATGCAGGCCTCTGACTTGTGAAGACAATTTCCCCCACCTCAGGCTATGCCTGGCATCCAATTACAAACTGCAGCCTCTGCTATTTTAAAATCACAACCCCACCAAAAGTTGCAAAATATATTGATGCAGATTGTCACAGAATTCTAGTAATCAGTCCAGTTAGCCACAAAGGAAAATCAAATATGCAGTTATTTCAGCCCTTCTGAAGATGCTGACAAGATAAGCAGTTTTGAAAACCCCCTTTCTGAATTAAAAACTAAAATAATTAAACACAAAGCAATACCACTTTAAAAGTGAGGAAAACTTCTCTCAGATGTAAGCAAGAGAGAGATTAGTTACAGATATTTAGTCAATATAATATATCCCACGCAGCTTCTCAGTTGTTTCAACGCACACCCAGTACACAACTTGGAAGAAGATGGACTTCTGTCTCAAACAGGATCCTACCAGTAGTTTATAGTAATAGAACAATGCTGAAATAGTCAAGCAAGACAATTGGCTGTGATGTAGGCCTCTGACTTGTGAAGACAATTTCCCCCACCTCAGGCTATGTCTGGCATCCAATTACAAACTGCAGCCTCTGCTATTTTAAAATCACAACCCCACCAAAAGTTGCAAAATATATTGATGCAGATTGTCACAGAATTCTAGTAATCAGTCCAGTTAGCCACAAAGGAAAATCAAATATGCAGTTATTTCAGCCCTTCTGAAGATGCTGACAAGATAAGCAGTTTTGAGAACCCCCTTCCTGAATTAAAAACTAAAATAATTAAACACAAAGCAATACCACTTTAAAAGTGAGGAAAACTTCTCTTAGATGTAAGCAAGAGAGAGAGATTAGTTACAGATATTTAGTCCAATATAGTATATCCCACGCAGCTTCTCAGTTTTTTCAATGCACACCCAGTACACAGCTTGGAAGAAGATGGATGTAAGAAGGGTAGTTGCAGTTTCTATGGAAACCAGAACAAGGGAGCATGGACTCTAACTGAAAGAGGAAGAGTACAGTCGGATGGGAGGAACAGTACTTCAGGGTAATAGGAATGCAGAGGAGGCTGATAAAGGAACCAGTAGAAGTAGTAGCGTGGCTGGTCCATCTGTGTAATGGTAGTGGTACCACTTGCAAATCTGGCAACCTGGGTTTGGAAGTGAAACTGGATTGTTGGGGGTCAGCTGGGGGAAGGGGAATTCATGTGGAAGCTCCTTACCTTCTAGTGGTAGGGTTCCAGTTCCTCACTATCACACCACCCCCTGGGTGACCACAGGGGAAGATGCATACAGGAACTGCAGGTAGAAGATGATCTCTCTGGCATAGTTGGATATACACATGCACACATCCAACATGACGCCGTCATGCAAGACATCCTTAGAGGGGCTTGCAATTTAGCAGGAGGAAAACACCTTGGCCATGCAGAATGACAACCCTACTGCTCCTGCAGACTCTGTACCCACTGACCTGGGCTCTCCCCCAGGCAACCAAATTGTATCTCCTGAGGGACTCCCCCTGCACTTAAAGAACTCCATCATGGGGGAAAACTATGAGAGCAACGCAAGGTGAGGTAAGTCCTGAGAAAATGCAAGGTCACAGTGTTGGAGAGTGGTGGGCATTGAGGGAGGCCAGAGGAGTATAAGTGGAGTTAAGTGTCAGTGGCTCAGCAGGTAGCACACTTGCCTCTGAGGCTGGGAGATCAGAAAGCTGTGGGGTCTTTCCCAACACCAAGCATTTGGGTTAAATCCCAATACTGACACTGTAGTGCAGCATGAGGTGGGAGCTGCACTCCTGAGGTGCTGTTTTTCGGATGAGATGTTAAACTGAGGTCCCATCTGCCTATTCTGGTGGTACTTCAGGCGGATGTTAAAGACCCCATGGCACTTCTCAAAAAGAGTAGGGGAAATTTTTTATTGTAAAACAAAATCAGATACAAGCAAAAAAGGACAAATTCAAATACAAAACACTGGCATCATAATCAAAAGAAGACATCAGCAGAGCACAGAAAAGGGGGGAAAAAACACCCATCCATGAGCAAAACAGCAATTCCTTACCCCAATACATCACCATGAGAGTGCCTAGTAACCCAAAATATATTGAATTGCAAACAGAAGGAAGCAGTACATCTCATGCTTTGAAAACAGTTAAACATTAAATTAAAAATACATTACCCCACCCACTCCACCGCCATCCAAAAATATTGACAGATAGTTTCCCCCATAGTACGAAATTCATAATGATACATTTTATCCAGTTCCATCTGAACTTGACATAACATGTCCCACACAGTGACTTCTTTTTGTTGCAACACTCTAAGGCACCTAGCATGCCAAATTACCCATTTTAAACAGGCCAGAATCACCCAAACTGTACTCTTCCTCCATTTATTCCACCCTGTTCCCAACTGTCCTATAACCAAAATATCATAGGTCATTTGTGCAAATAGACTGTCCCCCCATAATGCAGTCAAAGAATCCCAAAAACCTTGTATGCAGGCACAATCAAAAAATAAATGATGCATGGTCTCTATTTGACCTAAACACATCCCAACAAGGCAAATGCTGTAATTTAACATTTTGTGTTTCTGATTCCCTTAACATTCAATTTTTGATGCCCACACAACCAAATCATGTCCTGCATTTTTAACGGAATTCTTGGTTCAATAATACTGTCCAATAAAAGTCGACTATCGAGGTGAGCAGGGATAGTAAACACTGGTGTTTCTAGATAACATTAGGCAACAACGGTTTTATAGAATTTCCTTCTATCAGAGTCTATAAACCAGTGCAGCACTATTTTCCACATCCTTACATATTTTAATGTGTTCTGAATGTAGACAGGCAAACATTTGTCTGAAACATGCCATCTACCTCTCCCCCATGCAGCCAAAAACTGAGCTTCCCAGCATTTCATACCAACTATACCTAAACCAGCTTTGCCCAAAACTAATAGATGAATATTACTATAAAAAAATGACTAAACAAATAGACCCATGGCTGTATCATATCCAGCCCACCTTCCTTCCTAGCTCTATAGGTAAGTGCCAGTTTAACCAAATGTAATCGACTACCCCATAAAACCAAAAAGAACAGTCCCATTATCTTCACGTGCATACTGAAAGGTACTGGATAAATATGGGAAACATACAATAAAACAGGCATAACATAAGCTTCCAATAAATAATTTTTTTTTCTCGTCATTTTCCAAGACTTCCAAGACATAACCTTCCTATGTGCATCATCATAAACTAGATCCCAATTTATTTGTTCAGCTCATTTAGTACCAAACCACAACCCTAAAATCTTAATTTCTATTTGTTCAACTGGAATGGGGAATTGCAAAGGAAAAGACGCATTGCCCAAAATCAATAGCTTACATTTAGCAGCATTAATTTTAATTCCCGTAATATCATGCATGTTTGCCAAAACATCAATTACACCTTGTCCGGATTCTAAATCATGTACTATTACTATACAATCATCCGCATAAGCAGACACCTTTAGATACCGTGCACCAGTACTATCACAAACAAGCCGTATTCCATCCGAAAGTTCAATAAGTCTTAATAATGGGTTAATGACAAAGACTTATAAAAGTGGACTTAATGGACACCCCTGACTGACTCCATTCTGAAGCTGAACAGGGGTCCCCAAATGTCCTTTTAGTAATGGAATCATCATCGCCTTCTCACACAAATGCTGAAGTACACCTACAAAAGAATGTGAAACTCCATACTGTAATAGAGTATCCCAAAGATGACCATGCTGCACTGCATCAAAAAACATTTCCTGATCCAGTGACCTTAAGTACCCATCCAGTTGCATATTCAATCCCTGTTCTACAATTTCCCTAATAAAAATCAAATTCTGGTGTATTGTTCTACCAGGCACAGCACATATCTGATGTGGCAATATTACGTATGTTGCCACCTTCGCCAACCGTGATGTCAAGATCTTGGTAAATATATTATAATCAGAATTCAACAAACTCAGAGGTCTCCAGTTCTAAATTTGCTGCGGATCACCTTTTTTGTACAAAAGAGTCATCACTCCTTCCCGCATATTTGGGGTCAAACTCCCACCATCTAAAATCTCTTGATACACCGACCGTAGGTCAGCCACTAATGTTGACTTAAAAAGCTTATAAAATTCGTTAGAGATGCCATCTAAACCAGGGGCAGTACAAGTTGATAAACAATCAATTGCTAGACTAATCTCCTCCTCAAATATTGGACTCATCAATGCTTCCACTTCACACAAGGGAATCTCAGGTAAAGCCCCAAAATTAAGTAAAACAGATTGCTTTTTACCCTTAACTTTCTGATAAGTAGAACATAAATGGTCAAACACCACTTTATGTATACCATGGTTTGTGTTTTGCAATATCCCATCTCATTCAAACAAAGCCCTCATTGTCAATTTCTGCACTCCCTGCAATTCCATGTCATAAGGACTAACGACTTCCTTTCTCCCCTGTGTAACATATCGCTGACACCTAGATGTCTCACTTTCCCTCTGTTTATGATAATCACACATTTGTTCCTTAAGAATCTGATGTTGTACCAGGGACCCCGTACCATCATCCCAGGCCTGTGTCAAAAGCTTTAGATATTTAGCCCTCAATTGCAGGTAATCCAAATATTTTGAACTAGCCAAAGTGCTTGATGTTTTTTGTAAAAATTCCCTTATATCCTTTTTAGTATCCTCCCACCACTCACCCCAAGTATCATATAAAAATTGCACATCATGGCAGACAGTCAATAAATTTCTCAACTCTCGCTGTACCACATCCTGCTGTAAAATGGAAGTATTCAATTTCCAATAACTTCTACCAAACGTGATCTTGTGCACTAAACCAATTCTGGCCTGAACCTGCACATGATCAGAGGTTTCCAGAGGCACAATTCTAACATCAGTACAAATCAACCTATGTGAAACAAACCAAAAATCTATATGGATAAACAACTTTCCTATATAGAAAGTATGTTCAGGCATTTTATCCATAATATTATAAATATCACTCAAACCAGCATTAGTCAAGATATTCAGTAATGCATTTGTGTCACTATATATTTTTTTTGTCTGTCTACCCTAATCCCGGGGTGACAAACCACAATTAAAATCCCCTTCCCACAAAACCAACTTAGAGGTAGAGAGAAAAGGTTCAATAATCCAAAATAATCTGCCTTTGGTTGAGGTGCATATACATTAATCAGTTGATAAGTCAAACCACCAATAACCACATCCACCAATAACACCTTACCAGGGGAGATATCTAATACTTTCAGGATATGGACAGGTAAATTAGAAAATAAATACCCACACATGAACACAGTACCTCTTCCACTGACCACAAGAATGGCCCCCACCTCCAATCCTTTCTGGCCTGTTCCATCTCAGAAATTGTATGCAGTCTAGTATCTTGCATAAAAACAATTTGACCTGAAATCATATGTATACTAGCAAAGGTGACAATTCGCTTCTGGGAATTATGAATACCATTGACGTTTATAGTAGTAAGAAGAACAGAAGATAGCATAATGAAAAATAAGTCAGAAAACAATCAGCAAATCCACATAATTTCCTTTTTTTCCTCTTCTTTGGTTTAGGCTTCTCAACCTTTCCAGGTCCATCAGGGATCTCCAGTTGTGATGCAGCCACTGATGAGCCATCAGACTCACCACCCCCATCATCATCTGGCACATCCAAATGAATGTCAAATGGATTTTGAACCGGTATTTCATCCCCCACATAGTTTCCCTTTTTTGTTGCTTTAGACTGTGTGACCCTTTGGAATGGCAATTCCTCCCCAGTCCCAGGTGGGGGCATTACCTTCTCTAGGTCATCTTGAACTAAGTTTAAATCCGGTGTCACATGTTCCCCCTGCTGTAACTTCTGATCCAGACCCTGGTCAGTCAATCCTTTTTCCAAAACCTGAGGAAGTTCCAAGTCCACAACAGTCTGTGAGACATCTTGAGAGGATAGTGAAGATGTCAGGGTACAGTTGAGGTCATCCTCCACTTCCACTGCAGTAGCAGGTGGTGATCACGGATCAGGATCAACCACCGACAGCTGCTCCCTATCCGTCAATGGTTCCATTAAATTACTGGCTCTCATTTTTTTCTTTTTGAGCAGTCGTAACATAGACATCATGCTCAGCATTTACAGACTGGTCTATGCTATTACATGAAGCCCAAACACAAGATCGAAAATTGTGACCCTTCTCCTCACACAAATTACATTTCTGAGGTTGTCTGCAATGTGCTCCAGTATGCCCTATATCCCCACAGAGACCACATTTCTGTTTTTCGCAGACATTACTCAGATGCCCAAGATCACCACACTTATAGCAGGCTCTAGGTTGACCTGGATAGAAGATCAAATCAAATCAAATCAACATTTATTTATAATGCACATTTCAGAATGCCAAAGCGCAAATACATAACAAATATAACACACATCCAATAATAAGTACAAATATAAAACTTTAAAAAGGCAGCAAAATAAACTAAATGCTATCTTCAAAAAGCTAACTCAAATAGATAACTTTTCAATGAAGCTTTAAAAGACTTAGTGGACAGGCACTCTCTAATCTGATAAGGTAAAGAATTCCACAGGGTTGGTGCCACAAAGGAAAAAGCTCTGGCCCCAGATGACTCCTCTATCTCTGCCCAAAAGAAGACAATTAGGCAGATGTTGTATAGTTCCCTGTTCTTGGTTTAGAGTGACTTTATATTTCCAGCCCCCCATCAACAGTTGTTCCTCATCAAGAATAGGGTCTGGGAAGCCATTTACCAAGCAATGCTGGTTTAACCAATACGTTATATCCGCCACATTCACTCCCTCATTGCGAAAGAGGTTTTGTCAGGGGAATAGCGAGAAAAGGCCACCATACTGGACCGTTCTTAAGAAGATTATATTGTTTCCAAAACCTTTCAAGCCTATTAGGATGCTTAAAATTAATATCATAAATAGTGTACCCAAGCGTATGAATAAGAGCATAAATTTCGTAAGCATAAAACTTCATGCTATTCTTAAGCAATGCCCTCCCTACAAATAACCTATCAAGTGCATCAGCGGCATTGCCCCTAAATTTTAACTGAACAGCATTTCTTCTCATTGTAGGCTCTGAAGTATTCCTAACAGAAGAGGGGAACAATTTTACACTTGCCTCAGGCTGCCAAGCACTCGGTTTAGGGTCTGGTCTTGTAGCATCATTACCAGAATCAGGGCCCTCAGAGTCAGAGATTTCAGTTTGCACAGGTGGAGCTCCTGCCACCGGGGAGGTTATGAGGGGTTCCAAAGGGACTAGAGAAGGAGGGGGAGTGGAAAGCCCACCATTGTCCCCTTCCAAAACCTTACTGGCTGACATGAGGTCCCCTTGCCTAATATCAATAGGAGATGCAGAGTCCCCTGCAAGCTGACCTGGTGGTATCTGGGAGGGGGACATATCAGGGTCTAATCCAGTACTTCCTACTGAACACGCAGTATTCATAAGAGTGTCATCTAGGGTAGGAGAATTAGCATCCCAGCCTGAACCATCTGCTTTCCTAACTCACCCCGCTGCCTTTAAGGAGTGAGAAACCCAGTCCGCTGGTGGAGGAGAGGGTCCAAAACTCTTCCCTGCTAAGATAGTACCAGAAGATGGTAAAGGAGCTTTAAACCCTTCCCCACCAACCCAACCTTTCTTCCCTCGCAAGTGCTGGTCTTTAGAGGGGCATTTCTTTTGCATCCAACCAGAGGAAACACCAATAGTAAAGCAAGCTTTAGGGGAGTCAGTCAAAAAAGAAAGAATACCAGTTCCTGAACTGAAAACTTGCTCAGGTAATTGTCCATCCGTCATAGTCACAGAACCAGCATCATTGTTCCGCACCGACTCCGAGAGCTGAAGCTCCAAACCCCCTTCCTCAGTCGAAAAAACCACACTGTCCCCAGAAACTTGTACCTGTGATGCCAAAAGGGGTTTCAGGGAGTCCACCACCACTTCTGATTCCAACTCCTCCATAACTACGGCCGCCGGATCCGTGCTCACATCCATAGGCGCAACAGTAACCGCAGCACAAGTGCATCCATCCATCGGTTCGTCAGTCCGAAGACATTCCAACAATTGAAACTCTAGTTCCTGCCATTGTGCCATTGTGCAGTGAACCATCATTCTTCAGCAGACATCAGCTCGCGGATCTCCACCGCAGTCACCGCTGTACATTCCCGACCCATGATCTCCTGTAACAAACCTGTTCCAGGTAGGGAAACCTCTCCAGAAGAATCCTCAATAATGCCTATAACAGGAGCGGCCTCACAAGGATCTGAGACTGGGAATGAGGCCTGTTCCCCAGCTCGTAGCACGTCCATCCTCAAGGAAGTCTCAGGCAGACTGGCCATAGCAGCATCAGTCACAGCGCCATCTGCCAAAGAGTAGGGTAATTTCCCCAGTGCCCTGGCCAAATTTCCCACCATTTCACTAAAAATACCACCAACAGCTTAATCTGGTTCAAGGTCAGTTGGCATTCATCTACATCCCCTTCCCCTGGGTCATGTCTGAAAATAGGCAGAATTTGTCTAGTGTACGTACCCAGTGAACAAAAACTAAATAAATAAAAAATAAATAAAAAGCTTAATGGTTTTATCCATATACTGCCCTCTGTGTATAGTGCATAAATTTAATCCCACAATCTCCCCCATTTGCATGAGATGTAACACAGCACTAGGTATGTATATGCACTATTTTTTGGAGTGCACAGTACTTAAACCACACTAGACATCTATAGCACAAGCGCTCATTACAATACTAGACAGGCCATTGTCATATACCCCACTATCACTTTTGTTTAGAATGAAAGACATGGGAAAGGAAGGGTGGGCACCACACTCTCGATGGATGAGGGTATTGTTATCCGTAGTAAGGCAATATGTTCAGAACTCATGGGTGTCCTGTGAGACGCCAGTGTTTGTACAATGGAAGATGTTAGCCCTAAAGGCAGTTGCACTAGAATGACGTCTTATGTCCTTAAAGGGAGCGAGGAGCTGTTCATGAGAAGGCTGGGACAAATTTATTGGCTGTTTGCCAGTGGCTGAAGCAATAATTTTACAGGAGGGTATACTATGAAGGCTCTGAACCAGGGTACCACTTGAAAGTGTTAATGAAATAACCAGGCAACACCTACTGTTGAAACTCTGTATAACCATACAGAGATAGATGATGCAGTTTATTCCTTTTATGCTATTAAGTTTTACTATTTTAATCATTTAGTTTGTTTATGTATCAGTCATCCAACAGCGTTAATGTGCCATAGTAATTTATGAGATGTACTGCATTATTTTACCTCTTAAATTTTGTCATTGTGATGTCATTTATAGTTTTATAACCCTGTTTGTTATCCAAGTTCAATATCCTATGAATTGGTATGTTTGTCTTGTAATGCAAGATGTTATGATACATTTGGGAGGCTGTATAGTGGAGTGGTTAAGAGCATTAAGCCGCAAACATGGAGAACTGGGTTTGAACCCCACAGCCACCACTTCCATACTGTGTAACCATAAGCATGTCACTTAACTCCTTGTGCTCTCAGAATGCACCTGGAAATAAGTCTCAGCTTACTGTGTCTTTCCTTGCCAAAAATTGTAAAATAAAAAAAATTCAATAAAAATATTCTACAAAACAAAACACAGTAGCATGTATCAAATTGACATTAGAATTCCTGGGAAGCAAAAGCATAACTGGTATAACTGCTATGACAGCAGGAGGACTAACCTGATGGATCGTCCGTCCTACTCTCTCCATACTGTTATTTTATGAATAAAAAATTCCAAATACTGTAGACAGCAACAAGGAGCGGTATGGGGAGCAACCCTGTCAGGTCCTCCTCCCCGGTCTGAAGGACAAAAGCCTGCAGAGAGGTGTATGTTCTTTGCAGCAGAGCATCAAAGTACAACGAGAAACCAAATTTGCGAAGGTTGGTATAAAAGATTGGGTGTGACACCCTATCAAAAACCTTTTTGGCATCACGACTAACAAGTAGGAAAGCGATAGCCATTCTATGGACATAATGGAGGACGTGGAGTGTGCATGAGGTATTGTCTCCAGTTTGCTGGGCTTGCACAAATCCTATTTGGTCCAGGAGTACCAGGGACAGCAGGAGGGGTCCAGATGTTTTGCTGTGATGGCCATTAAAAGCCTGTAATCAACGTTCAGGACTAATACCGGCCCATATGCTGAGCAGTCTGAGGGGTCCTTTCCCTGTTTAGGGATAACCAAAATGGTGGCATACTGCCAAGCGGGAGGAATGTCTTCCCCTGCCATCACCTATTTGCAAACCTTCAGCTGCTGTGGAATTAGCAGATTAATGTCTTATAGATTTCTAAGACATATCCACCCAGTCTGGGGGCTTTCTGCATGTGCACCTTGTGGAGGATAATTTCCAATTCTGGGGCTTGTATGGAGCTTGTCAGGATTTCCACCTGCACCTGCATTAACTGGGGGAGGTGGAGAGGACCATGATTGCCTCCACCTGCTCCAGGTAATGCGCTCCTTCAGGGGTGTGCAATGAGGTGCAGTAGCTGTGGAATGCTTCCACTGTCTCGCTGGTTTTCCAGAGGAGAACTTGGTTATGCAGGTGTCTCAGTTGGGCAACCATAGCCTTGATTTTTTGCCATCTGACTTGGTGCACCAGAAGCCAAGTGGCTCTGGGCCCCAACTCATAAAATTTATGATGGAGAAACAAGGCCAATGCTGTTTTTTCCAATAATAGTTCATCAATATTGCTCATTTTTTCTGACTGTAGCTTGACAGAGATATCACCCTGCATGTGCACAAGCTGTAAAAAATGCAGGGTATCCTGTAGGTCTGCTAACCTCTAGTTTTGCTTTTTTACCTTTCTTGAACAGTACTCAATAATGTGACCCCGGAGCACTGTTTTCAAAGTGTCCCATCAGACTGCTTCCATGTGCTCTGCCCTTGGTACTGTGAAAGTATTTCTGGGATTTTGTTTGCTAAGAAGGTGCAAAATTCCTCTGACCGCAGATGGCATCCATTTAGATGCTGCTGCATCCATGGGATTTTCCATTCCAGGCTAAGATACGTCTAAGGTGGGGCATGGTCAGAAAGAAAAATATCTCCTGTCCTACAATCTGCCAAATATTTGAGAAATTTTTGCTGAGCATAGGCATAGTCTATGAAGCTGTAGACTGAGTCTATCATACGGACATATGAAATTGCCAGCAGATAACGGCCTTATGGTCTATAAAGTCTTCTTGATTGTGTAGCTAGCAGCCCTTATACTGCAGCTGCACCTCCTTCCCCTCCTCCCTTACCCTTTCCCATCCCCTTTTGAAGCAGCCCATTGTTCTACAGGATACCACTTCCTCTGGCAATGCATTCCATCCAGACACCACCTTCTCTGTGAAAAAGAGTCTCATCATTTCCCTCCTAAACCTTTCCCCTTCCAATCTGAGATCGTGCCCTCGAGTGTCCCCCCCTTCTTAATTTGAAAAGCCCCTCCATGCCCATCTTATTTATTCCCTTCATGTACTTGAAAGTTTCAATCATGTCCCCCCATCCCTCCTCTCGTCCAGGGAGTACATGTTCAACTCCCTCAGCCTGCTCTCGTAGGGTAAATCCCCTAACCTCTGGATCATTTTTGTTGCCCCGCACTGCACCGCCTTCAGTAACATAATGTCCTTCTTCAGTTATGGTCACCAGAACTCCACGGAGTATTCCAGGTGTGGTCTAATCAGTGACCTGTACAGAGGCAGGATCACCTCCCCCCTCCTGAAAGATATGCCTCTGGCAATGCAACCCAGCACCCTGTTGGCCTTTGCAGCTGCCTTTCTACACTGTGCTGAGTTGTTCATTGCTCCCATTATGATCACCTCCAGATCCTTCTCCTCTTCCACCTTGGCTAGTTGAATCCCCCCTAGCTGGTAGCTCCATCTTGTTTTTTTTGCACCGAAATGTAGCACTTTATATTTCTTGGCATTGAACCCCAGCTGCCAAGTGTCTGACCAGGTCTCCAATTTTGCCAGATCATCTTGCAACCCCTACCACCCTTCTAAGTCATCCACTACTACTCCCATCTTGGTATCGCCTGCAAACAGACTGATCTTGCTCTTGGTGCCTATTGAGATGTCAGCTATAAAGATCCCTAACAACAGTGGTGCCAGTACAGAGCCCTGTGGCACCCCACTTATCACCACCCTGGAAAATAAGAGCTCCCCTCCCACCACCACCTTCTGCTGTCTATCTTGTAGCCAGTTCACTACCCATCCCACCATCTTTGCCCCCATGCCTTCCAGCTTACTTTCTAGCCTCCCATGTGGCACTGAATTGAATGCCTTACTAAAGTCCAGGTACAGAACATCCACTGCATGGCCCCTGTCTAATTGCCTGGTTATCCAATCATAGTACTCCACCAGGTTGATCTGACAAGATCTGCCTGAAACAAACCCATGCTGCCTGCTGTCCTGCAGTCCATTAATCCTGAAGGAGAGGCTGGTTTCCCTCCTAGAGGCTGTCTCCATTAGCTTTCCCACAATGGATGTGTGCAGTTCCTTGACTCATCCTTGGGGCTGCTCTTGCGGAGGAGTACCACCTGTGACATCCTCCAGTCCTTAGGTACTCTCTCTGAGTCCAGGGAGGCATTGAACAGGTCTGCCAAGGGTTCTGCAAGGTCTTCTACCAGTTCCCTCAGCACCCTGGAGTGTATGCCATCTGGCCCTGTGCCTTGTCCACCCTCAGTGCCCTCAAGCCCTCCAGCACTCTGCCTACTGGCATTTCTCCACCTGTCACTCCCCAACCCATGCCCACCCTCCCACCCCTCTTGGGTACAGCTCCTCTTTCTCTTTAGTAAATACTGAGGAAAAGTACTCATTTAATGCTTCTGCTTGTTCTGTCCCTGTTTCCACCTACCCCCATCACTTTTTATCCTTACTATTTGATACTTACAACTCCTTTTCTCCCTGATGTACCTGAAGAAGTCCTTCTCCCCCTCATTGATGCCCTGTGCTAGCCTGAGTTTTCTGGATACCTTGGCTGACCTGATTGCCCTTGTCACCTCCCTCGACTCCTTCAGGTATTCCTCTCTGTCCTCCCCTCTCCCTCTCCGTTTTTTTTTTTTTTACCTTCTAAAGGCAGCTCTTTTCTTCCTTACTTTTTCCATGATCTCTCTGCTCACCCAGGTAGGCTTCTTGGCCCTAGCCATCTTACTCCGGACTCTTGTACTTTTTATGGTTGTCTCCTCAAGTCTCAGTTTAATGACCTCCCACTTCTAGTTAGTGTCCATGTTTGGATGAATCCTGGCCAGATACCCCTGTACTATTTCCCTCATCCTCCTGAAGTCGGCCCTCCTGAAGTCTAACACCCTTGCGCCCATTCCTACTCCCCCTTTCCCCATGTTTATCGTGAACCACACCAAGTGGTGTTCACTCCCTGCCAGCGGTTCCTCCACCCCCAGCTCCCTCACAAACTCAGCATGTGCCAGCATGAAGTCTAGGGTGTTCCCTAACTGGTGGGCTCGTTGACCGTCTGCAATAGGAAGCTGTCCTGGAAGGTATCCAGAAGTACCTGCTCCCTCCTATTCGTGATGGCTGGGATGCCCCAATCCACTCCCAGTAGGTTGAAGTCCCACACAATCACCATGCTGCCCCTCCCACAGGTCCTTCTAATCTGTCCCACTAGTTCCCTGTCTAACTCCTCAGTCTGAGAGGGTGGCTGGTACACCACTCCTATCCTGAAGGTCCTGTTTTTGGAGTTGTGGAGCTGCCCCCCTAAATGACTCTATGCTGCCCTCCTCCTCTTCCTCCCTGATTCACTTCAGTCCTTCCCTCATGTGCAGCACCACCCCCCCTTTACCTTTTACCCAGTCCTTCCAAAATATCCTATACCCTGGTACTGCCAGGTCCCTGTCATGGTAATTGGTGACCCATGTCTCAGTGATGGCCACCATGTCCACCTCCCCATCTGTCATGATAGCCTTTAACTCTGCTGTTTTGTTCTCTAGACTCCTAACATTCAAGGTTACCACCCTCCACCCCGCTTCCTTGCCCCTTCCCTGCTTGCTCTCCCTTTCTAGCATCCCTTCCTGGGGGGTAAGCTCATTCAGCTTCCCTACCGTGAATCCTGCCTGACTCCTGCTCACTTGTCAGCCCCCTCTTCTAGTTTAAATCCACATTGCTTTCTAAGTATTCCCCCAGTTTCTGATTTAATACCCTCCTTCCCTCCTCACTTAAGTGTAGCCTGTCCTTAGTGTAGAGATCACTGCCAGGTCCTTCCCCAATCCCCCACTAGCCCATACCCTTAGGACTGACACCATTCTCTTAGGCACATGTTAAATCCCTGTATCCTCAGCTTCCTTGCCATGCTCACCCTGGGTAATGGAAGCACCAAGGAGAAAGGAATGTACTGTCCTGCAGGTGAAGGTCCCGCCAGATGCCCACCCACTTGTGTGACTTTACCAGTGTAGAAAATGCCTTGCTGGCTGGGGTCAATCTGGGCAGGTGTACACTGGAAGTATCAAATGCATTAGACTGTATCATTTTAATATCTCCTGCCAACAGAAGCACACCGGAGGTGTTTTCCAGTACTTGGTCAAGGAGTCACCTCACTATCTTCGTGTCCAACCCGGGGGGATGTAAATATTAGCTGATGTGACTTCTAGCTGGTATATAGTACTTTGCACTATAATTAGTGTGCCCTCTTTGTCTTTAAACCACCATAGAGTCCTGAAATGGTATAGTATGGGGAATCAAAATAGTCACCCTTCTGCATTTTCCCCTCAGGAGTTCTGAGCTGTACACTGCTTTGTACCCAGACTTTTGTAACTTCATATGCCCTGCAGTATCCATAAGTGTCCCTTGTGAAAACAGAACACCTGGACACTCTTTCTTTATGCAGGAGAGCACATTAGCCCACTTCACCGGATCATTCAACACATTGACATTTAGGGAATACCATAGAATGTTTGTATTCTTTTTACTGTTCCATTAAGTTACCCCACCATGCTCACCCCTAACATGTATCACAGCCATTCCACCATGTGACATTTGGTAGCTTCTGTTGCTGCATTGTGGGAGTGGGGTAACTAGGGCCAGTCCTGGTAGGTATCCCGTGATGCCAATGGGCGATCTCGGAAAGGGCGACACAATCGCGGTGCCTGTGAATGGGGCAATTGGGGGAGCTGGGCAACCAGATGGTGGGGGTGGGTGAAGTAGCGACCGGATGTCACTATATGTCTAGATTCGCGGGGGGGGAGCACACTGAGCATGGGCTGGCAGGGGATGGAGGAGCTGTAGGGGGTGGTGCTGCAGTGGGCTGCCGAGCTGCATCATGGAGTTGGAGGTTGGACCATGGCGGGTGTAGTACCTGGTTCGGGTCCGGGTGCGGGTGCCTTTTGTTGTGCCCGGCCCAAATTTTTTTTTTCTCCAACTTGCACCCTTCCCCCCTGACATGTCCCCCCCTGGAGTTGAGAATCCTTAAGTAGGGTGGTGTGGTGGGCACAGCCCCCTGCATAAACAATAAAGATCTATATCCCCGATGCCATGTTGCTGTGAGCCAGGGAGTCCATCGCTTAAAAAAAGACTTTCGGCAATGTGACTTCACTGTAACAGTGATCGGCGATCGCCATTATCACATAAAACCATCCTGGTGCCTAACAGGTGCCCAGCAAAACAAGGAACAGGGGGAAAAACACTGACCTAACATAGGCCTGCTTGCCAACCAGGCACACTCAGCCAAACTATGGCAGTTTAGGGCCTCCAAGGTAGGGGCTGTGTGTGAGTCCTGTGCCAGGAGGGAAACTCCTTGACAGGGGGTAGTCCCACCCAGGCAGGAGAGCCTCCATAGTTAAGGAACTCTTCCGGTGTGGCGGATTTCAGGGTCTGATGTTGTGGTGGTGGCGGCATGATGGCCATCTCCCCCACTATACCTTCAATACCAGATTAGCTCTGAAATAGGCATTTTAGCTGTAAGTTGTCAAACATGAAAAACAAGTTATGAGTAAAAGTTCAAAATGCATTGAAATACATTAACCAGACATGCCTTATTTTTCCATCTCACAGTCGCAGTTCAAGCAGGAGGATGTCTTTCTAAACAGAGAGTGGACCTACATCGTGGGATCATGTTTGGGGATGTGGGGTGATGTGTGCTGAATGGGGCTCAGGTGGGGGTGGGGGTGAGGATATGAAGGGCAGAGATTGACAAGGGACCTGTTAAAAAAAGATGAAAAAGGGGTGTTTTCCTTTTTTTATAGGAGGACCTCAGTCAACACTGGGGAGTGGGCACACCAATGTCAGAACTTAATGTTTGGTGGCACTGAGAGTGGGCACCTTAGTGTCACCACCTATATATTGTTGGGCAATCTGGAGGGAAGGGGGATGGTGAAGCAGGACTGGGTTGGGCACCCTGATCTTCTTATACATGTCATACAGCAGACCCAGCACTGGGGATTGGGCACCCCAATGTTGGCATTTACTGTTCCATGGCACCAAGGGTGGGCAACCCTTCCTGTCTCTCCTAAATAGGTTGAAACCTGGGATGGCTATGTCCCAGCCATGGTTTTCAGTGAACCAGGTTTCAGTCACAGCCACCCAGTCCAGTCTATCCGCTTCTATCATGGCCATGAGGTCAAGGATCTTGTTGGCTAGGCTCTGTGCATTTGTAACCATTGCCCACCATACCCATCTCTCCCTTTTGTTGGCAAATGTTCTTCCCCTGTGGTGTTTCCCCTCTTTTCCTTCTGAACATGTTTTATTTGGGTTTTTACGTACATGTTGCTGCATTCTTTCTGCAGCACTTGTGCTTGGGTCTATTTGTTTTTAGTGTGCTGTTGGGGGAGTGGGGACTAGCTCGCTAGTGTGTACAAGTGATGTCACCATCTCCCTATTTCTCAGTTTAAATGTCCCGCATAGACATCGAATTTCTGGCGGAGTGCCTTCACCTCCTCCTTTGTTAGGTTCTAAGTTCCAACACCTCTCTTAAACAGAGGAACTATTATGCCACAGTTCCATTCAAGAGGAATCCACATGTTTCATTAATCAGCAAAAACTTAAAAGCCAATATTTTTGCCCAGAAGTCAGGATCAGAATGGAATAATTCAGCAGAGAGAGTATCTGTCTCTGCTGCTTTATTATGCTTCTGTACAAGTATTGCTTATTTAACTTCTAAAGAAGACACTAACTCCTGAGTAAGAATATTACAGTCCCTTCTCTTGATTTCTTATAATGAGTTAAATCACACATTTCCTCTGGTACCTTATACATTGATTTAAAGTGTGCTAACCATTCAGAGGCTATTATAACAGCACATATATTAACTTTCCTATTAACTTCAGATGAACCATTTGCTACCAGTGAACAAAATAGCTGCATATTTTTATCTATAATAGTTTGTTGTAGCTCATGCCAGAGGGAGTTTCTGCACTGCGATTTTTTTTAACAGTCAGCAAAGCTTTATATTCTTTTTTTTTTCAAATTTTCAATGCTAACATTGCTGTGAATTCTCTTCTATTTATTGTCATATTGCCTCTTTTAGTCATCATTTTTTTTACTTTCCTACAGTCATTATCAAACCAGGGTTTATCCTTCCCAGCTGTACAGAAACCCTGTTTCCTATCAGACGGTAGCAAAGATAATGCATTACTGTTCATGATGCTGGATAACATTGAAGTTGCATCAGTTATATTTATTCAGTTCTTATTGGCCATCAGATTTTCAGCCAATGCCAATAACTTATTTGCCTGTTCACCATTAATTAAGTCTTCTAGCTTTTTTCAGTATAAGCATTCTGGGTGATCCTTTTATTATACATTATACACACAGGGCTCAATTTTCAAAGAGCCTTTAGAGCAACGCAAGTTGTGACACTCCAGGGCTGCGGCAAACTCCAGGTGCAACAGGTGCACTAGGAACCCTGTGCCCAATTATACAAAAATCAGGGCCCTGGCACCAAACTCCCCAGATTTGCTGCAAGCTGACATCTGCACCAAACAATTAGTGCACCTGTGTGAATTGCAGTAGGGATCCATCCCTTTCCCCTGCCCAGCATAGCACTAGAGGGGCCAGGATGGTTGGGGGTGGTGGTGAATGTGCTGGGCAGAGGGGATGGGGGCTGAAGAGGCACAGGAGGTGGCATGGGGGAGTCAGTATGATAGCTGGACATGACGAGGAGTGCAGTGGCACCTGGCAGGGTGTGCCTGCTGTTGTATTAATGTTGTTAATGACTCTCAATCCATAGTAGTATATGCAAAGTAGTCTACCTATAACTGATACTGTAAATATATAGTGCAAGAAACAGAGACACTTTAAGGAGACCTGGTGCTCCAGTGACAATTTAATAAAACGTATTGAGTAAAGAATCACGGTACTCTCCCTCTCATAGCAAAGTTCCTGGTGTAGGCACTAATGCTCCTGTTCGAAAAAATAGACTGAGACCCAAGTTAAATTTCTGCAGGAATTCATTTAACATTTATTTTGCCAAAGTACAGGGTGCATAGCATAGCAGCCACCAAGTAGGGGAGCAGCTGAAAAACACCTTTGAAAAAGCTGATTCCGGTGAAACATTGGGTGTTTTTTGGCTGCTCCCCTACATGGTGGCTGCTATGCTATGCACTCTGCACTTTGGCAAAATAAATGTTAATTGAATTCCTGAAGAACTTTAACTTTGGTCTCAGAAACTTTGCTATAAGAGAGTGAGTGCTGTGACTCTCTACGCAAAGTACATCCAAGGGTACTAAAGGAACTGGCTGAGGAGCTGGCAGGGCCACCTATTTAATAGTTCACTAGAATTAGGCATGGTACTGCAGGACTGGAGAACAGCACATGTAGTGCCCCTCCACAAAAGCGGTCCCAAAGATGACACATGGAATTACAGACGAGTCAGTCTGACCTCCACTGTGGGCAAGCTCATGGAGACCATACTAAAAGAAAGGTTGGTGGACTATCTAGAGGAGCATGGTCACTAGGATATGAGGCAGCATGGGTTCATGGGGAGGGAGATCATGTCAAATGAATCTAATTAACTTCTTTGACTGTGTCACTAAGACAGTAGACAGGGGCTAAGTGGTAGACATCCTCTATCTTGATTTCAGCAGGGCATTTGACTCTAAGCCACGCAAAGGGTTGATCACGATGTTGGTGGATCTTGGGGTTGGGAAAAAGATGGCCAGATGGGTGGAAAACTGGCTGAGGGACAAAATCCAGAAAGTGGTTGTGGGGGGAGAGCTATCTGGCACCAGAGAAGTAACCAGTGGTGTCCCACAGGGCATGGTGCTGGGGCTAATGTTATTTAATGTCTTCATAAATGACATTGGGGATAGCATTAAGGTCAACATGTGCCTATTCATGGATGACACCAAGCTGTGTGGGAGAGTGGACACAGATGAAGGGATACAGGACCTACAGGAGGATCTGCAAAACCTGGGGAGGTGGTCCAGGATCTGGCAGCTTGGCTTCAATGCCAAGAAATGCTAAGTTATACAAATTGGAGCCAAGAATCCCAGGACAGAGTACTACCTGGGTGGATTCAGAGTACCTGCATCAGAAGAGGAGGAGGAGAAGGACCTGAAAGTGATAATCACTAGTGACCTGAAGCACTCCACATAGTGCAAGAAAGCAGCAGCAAAGGGAAACAAGATGCTGGGATGTGTATCTAGGGGGATCAGTAGTAGGAAAAAGGAGGTTATACTGCCCTTGTACAGGTCACTGGTAAGGCTGCATCTAGAGTATGGAGTTCAGTACTGGCATCCACACCTCAAAAAGGACATTAACCTACTGGAGAAGGTCTAGAGGAGGGCTACAAAGATGATAGCGGGTCAGCTGGGTAAGGCATATGAGGAGAGGTTGAGGGCACTGAACATGTACTCCCTGGAAGATGGGAGAGAGAGGGGTCATGATTGGGACCTTCAAGTACTTGAAAGGGCTAAATAAGGTTGATAAGGAGAGTCTCTTTAAGCTGAGTGGCAATCATAACACAAGGGGCACAGTCTTAAGCTGGAGGGTGGGAGGTTTAGGAGGGAGGTCAGGAAGCACCTCTTCACAGAGTGGGTGGTGGACACTTGAAATGCACTGCCAGAAAAGGTCATCTCATTGAAGACAGTGGGCAGCTTTAAGAGAGGCTGGGATAGGCATACAGTAGGTGGAAGGTAAGGACCTTGGGTAGAGAGGATGGGAGGAGTGGGGAGTGGTGGAAGGGACATTAGCTCAAGCTGTAGACCCTGCAATATGAGCAGATCTGATAGACCAAATGGCCTTCTTCTGCTGACTTCTTCGTATGTTCGTATGTAATACTGAAAATATATACACTGATCAAATCCAACACAGCCACGGAGGGCATGTGACATATCTGAATTACACGGCATCATATTGATATGTAACTCAGCAAGCCTTACGGTCTATATAACTTAACAATCCTAGGTCTGCTGAGTTACATACCAATGTGATGCCATGTTATTCAGATATATCACTTGCCTCTCCATGGCTGTGTTGGATCTGATCAGTGTATATATTTACAGTATTAGTAATAGGTACAGTACTTTCTATATCACTACTACAGATTGATATATATTAACAACATTAATACAAAAGCAGACTCACCCCGCTGAGTGCCATCGCATTCCCTGTCATGTCCAGCTACCAACTCCCCCATGACACCTCCCATGCCCCTTCTGCCCCAACTCCACATTCAGACCCCCCCTTATTCGCCTCAGTATGTGGCACTCGCGCAAGCTGCTTAGACCACCTCCTGGTTGGTCTAAGTTAAGCACCTTGCTGCATCCATGGCGGGGCTTGTAAAATCCCAGAAAAGGGGATGGTGCAGCCCCTCCATGGCTTAAGCACCCTTGTGACCTGGTGCACCCCACCTTATGGCACTAGGCTGGTGCAGTGCCCCTTTGGTGCAGCTGCTCCCCTTTTTGATGCAGACTATGTTTGAAAATTGGGAATACCACATTTTTCATTTATGTTTGACACAGGTACCTTGCATCACTCCCCGGGCTTTGAAAATCAGGCCCACATTTTCATCACCTTCAGATTTCTTTTCATAGTCCACACTCTGCTAGATATGTGTACAGTGTATTAAACACTTCAGTGGAAATTGATCACTTTCCCATATCTTAATGACTTCTAATGAGATGATTTTATTGTATGAATATGCATCTGCAAAACACAAATCTAATAAGCTGCCACCTGCTGGTGTTGGAAAAGTTATTTCACCATGCTTATCACCTTTGGTCCTTCAATTCAAAAGTCTTAACGCTTGCCCAGAAGCAAACTGTAATAGCTTTTGGCCCCTTTTGCCTATCTTCTTATCCTTAGATTGTCTAATAGGGATCTCAAGGGCAACATCTAGATTGCAGGCATTTTTTATTTTCTTCTATTTCCTCTCCCATCCTGGTGTTGAAGTCTCCAGCAACAATCAGCCTAAGCTCTGTGTACGTTATCCTTAGCTACGTAATACAGTACTTGTTTCCTGATTTTCCTATGATTTTCTCAAATTCTCTAATCCTGATTTGTGGTGGAATATAGACATTAATGTATGTGTAAATGTCAGTTTTAATTTTAATGACCACATACACAAAGTAGGCATTAGAATCACTTAATGCCAAACAATTAGCATTTAACCTTGTACTGACTGATATCAATAACCATTCTTTGGCTCTACCATATTTACTATCGCCAAATGCAGGAACTCCCTGAATAGTAAAACCATCAAAAAATTGGTTACCGTTCATACAATCCTATGTTTCCTACAAAACAATGGTATCATATTTTAAAATGTCATTAATGCAGTCTTTGCCCAAAAGTTAATTTTTCAGGCCAGCAATGTTCCAGCTAATCAGCAAAATATGAGATGTACCCCACAATGGACACTATGCGGGCATTAACCATCAAGGTTCTGTTAGGTGCTCATAATAAAGCCCTAATAGTGGCCTCTGTGTATATTCCACCTAAACAAAACAACAATCCTCAGGCTTAAACTCATCACTGGACTGCATCCATAATCAGCACCAAAACTCAGAAATTATCCTAATGGGTGACTTCATTGTTAATTGGCTCTCCCAGGATGCTTGTGCATTCAAAGATGCCATCTCCGCTATCAACCTCTCCCAATTAGTTGAATTCCCAACTAGAATGAACCACAGGACAGGGACAAGCACACTGTTGGACTGGATTCTCACAAATCACTCTGAACATGTCACAAACACAACTGTCCTCTCGGATGCCATCAGAGACCACTCACCTATAATATGTCAATTGTCAAATAAATTCATCAAGCCTCCAGCAGCAACAGTCCTAAGTAGGGTCCTACATCATGGTCACCTAGAACCCCTCAAACAACTTCTTCATTTGCAGGACTGGTCTCCAATAGATACTGCTACCGATGTTGACTCCACTCTCAAGTTCTTCATTAATCTTTTCAATACTGCCTGTGATATCCATGCTTCTCTCAAAAAACTGAAGATCCAGGGTGCCTTTAGTCCCCGGATCACATCGGATTTAATATACCTGATGAAATGCAGGGACCACCTCTGGGAGCGTGCATGAGCCACAGGAAGGCAAGATAATATACAGTACTACAAAAAAGCTAGAAATGACTGCACCCAAGCCATCCGAAATGAAAAAAGTCGATACTACAAGGAAGTACTGACACACACTTGGAAAGATGGTAGAAAGTTCTAGAATAATATTGACGACTTAAAGGAAGAGACCCTAAACTGGCCTCTACCATGCTTAACATTGATGGTTCCCCAGAACTAGACCCTAAGACCATTGCAAACACATTTAATAATGCTTTGTCTGATCTAAGTAGTGTACTCCCCCCTGATTTCTTTGATGATGCTCCTAACCTGGATTGAACAGGGGGTGATAACCAACCCCAGGCTCACCCCCACCCCTTCTACTTCAAATCAGTTTCTGAAAGAGAAAGGCTTGGGAAGTCTAGATTCAGTGGGGATATACTCGACCTCAAACTTGTTTTCCTTAGCCTGGATGAAATTCTATCACCTCTAACCAAAATATTGAATCTTTCAGTAAGATTATCTCAATTCCCAGAGGTATGGAATCCACCTGGTGACCCCTGTCCACAAAAGTGGGGATCATGCACTTCATGGGAATTATTTTCCAATCTCAATACTTCCTTCCCTTTCCAAAGCACTTGAGCGTATAGTGGCAGACCAATTGGTCAACTACTTAGAAAAATGTCAGATTCAGTGTTCACAGCAGCATGGGTTTCGAAAAGAGCACAGCACTTCCGCAGCTTTAATTGAACTTACCAGCTTCATCCACAATACTCTAGATCAAGGTCAGCTTGCTGGCACAGTCTTCATAGATCTATCCAAGGCTTTTGATACCATAAATCACAACCTTCTACTTGAGCAACTCTCCAGCACTGGGCTCTCACAAGGCAACACCAATTGGTTCAAAAGCTATCTAGCCAATCAGACTCAACAAGTCAAGATTGATAACAGCTTATCTGACCACCAAGTAGTCCTCTCCACTGTCCCTCTGGGGTCTATACTGGGCCTTCTACTGTTCAGCATCTTCCTCAATGGTCTCCCCAGCCCATGCCAATATCGGATCTTGCTCTATGCGGATGATGCCATAATGTTTACAAAAAACTCAGCTCCGGAACTCCTAGAAAAGCAACTACAGCTTAGCTTTACATCAGTGGAGGATTGGTCCATCGAGCACAATCTAATTTTAAACTGTAAAAAGACCAAAATCGTGCTCTTCCATACCCCCAAAATAAGCAAATATCCTTTCCACTGACTATCAGAAACAATGCTGGCACTACTCTAGAACAAATCCATCACTTCAAATACCTTGGAGTCACCATTGATAGTACCTTATCCTACTCACAGCACATACAGCAAGTTACTAAAGCAGTCAAAACTTGTGTAGGACTGCTTTATAGGCATAAGTATAGTCTCACTGCAGAAGCTCTTAGGTTAGCAATCCACAATTCAGTTATTTCTGTCATTGACTATGGGCCTGTGGTATATGGTTCAGCCACTGATACATCCTTTTGATGAATCCAAATAGCTCTTAACAAAGCCTGTACACTCGTCATCGGGGCACATGTCTCACACACACACACGTGTGATCTCTATATCCAGTCCAGCTGACTACAGTTAAAAGACACAATAAATTATCAAATCTACCTGTTTGCAAAGAAAGTCAGCATAGGACTCACCCCCTGGAGTCCAAAAACTTCTAAGCCCTTTCTGTAACCTCCAGAGAACTTGAGGATCACTGAATCAGTTATTTGATGTTTTGCAATGTCGCACAACCCAAGGCCAGTGTTCGTTTTCACCTAGAGCCCCATTATGGCTTAACTCGCTTCCCAACAATATTTCCTCCGTCCCCAAGGTGGGCTCTTTTAAACATAAACTGTGGCAATTCCTCTTGGCAAATAACTGCTGTGACTGTAATTTCTAATCGTACCTATGCCATTCCAATAAGCATGTCATCTCTTCTTGGCTATGATGTACCATTCTGCCCCTGTACTAGAACTATCCCTCCCTTCCCATTCACTGAAATCAACTACCTTCACTTGTCCTACTCCCTTCCCACCCTCCCCACCCTCCTTTCTCTCATCTCTTTTCCTCGTTATCTTAACCCTAGTACATTACACCTTCTAACGCGACCTTCCCTCTACTGGGCTGGCTAATCACCTCACAATGCCCTATTGGTTGCCACTCATCCCTGTTCTATAGTTATATGCTTTCTAACCCCTAACCCCCCCATCCCTTTCCACCATATTCTCTTCCCCAACACCTCCTCATAACCTCCCACTCATTTACCATACATTCGCCACATTTCTGACAAGGCCTCACTGGCTGCTAATCTTGAAATGTTTATATTCTAACATTGTTAATTACCTTGATTAATTTGTTTGCATTATTGTTCTATGCCTGTTACCTTGTGTGCTTGTCTCCTCTGTAATCAGATTATCTTGTGTTAGTCTCATCCTATATGTTAACCTGTATGACATGGAACCTATGTAAAAGAGCTTCAAGCTCATGGGTATTAATTCCAAGATTACAATAAATAAATTTTTGCATTATTTCCCTTTAGTCAGATATCCTGTACAGGCAATTCCATTGTGTCATTTGTCACATTTTCTGTCTTCGAACTACTTATTGTTGATTCAGACGGCATGGTGTCACTTCCTGAGAACAGTTCTACTATTTATTCGATGTCCCTGGTGTCTTCTTCCTCTGATTAGATTTTGTAAACTCTTTGTCTCCCACCTAATTCATACTCTTGTTCAACAGCCTTTAAGAATTTGGTTATTCTGTGTTGTTTAGTTCCCTTAGTATTAAGATTGCTAAGGTTATTTGTTTTGCACAACCACATTTTCTCCCCAAGTCCAAATGTCCCTGTTGTAATCTAATAGTAGAATCTAAATTCACTCCTATATTTAAGAAAAGCTCCTTTCTCTTTCACAGTTCTTGCCTTTTTTCGCTTGATGTTATTACCACACAAATCCACCCTTTATTTGGGGCTGCTTTATACCTGTATGTGGCTTCAATATCTACCCAGACAAGTTTATTACCAAGTATTCCTTTTAACATGTTATAAACTGCTAGTTGTTATGTAAACAGGTGTTCATTTTTAGTTTTTGGTATCCGTAAAGTATGTTGTCGGAAGCTAGTTACCCTTATTAATACTTTGTTCCTTATGGTCTTCCTTACAGTCAGGTGCCATAATAAGTTATGTGTTTGATGTTTTATTATACTTATCAACTACTTCCACAAACTGTACTTTTTTGTTATTCTTTGCTGTACCATTATATCCAGTTGCCTCACTGCTTACAAGAGGACGTCTTTTTTTTTTCTACACCTTGCATTTATGCCTCCTATGTTTATCTCCATTTACTTTGATATCATTGATCAACACTTTTTCTTATCTTCTTCATCTTCTTGTTTTTTTTTTATCAAGGCCACCATTTCATTCAATTCCATATCTGCTATATTTTCTGTTGTCTCCTTAATGGTTTGTGGAATTTGGTTATTTATTTGACGTAATTCTTTTTCATTTTCTATTAGCCCAGGCACTTCTACTTTGTCACATGACATTTGCTGATTGAGGAATCTTTTAAATAATGCAGTCATTTCTTTGAGATAATAACTTCTCAGCTGTAATTCCTTTTCAATGTCCTCCAGATTTTTAATAACTGCTCCCACACTCATATTCTGGGGCAGGGTCTGGGACAGAATCTGGGGGTTCTAAATTATGCTCTTTAAGTTGATTTGGAGGATTAGTGCCTGCTTCCTGTTCTACAGTGTAGGACCATAACTGAGACATATCAGATGGATACTTAGAGGGCTGATCAAGACTGAATTTTTTGACATATGGTGAGATAAATATATCAACACCTTTTAAGAATGAACTGCTGCTTTTTCATCTCAGTTTCTTGGCAAGTACCTCATGTCTAAACTTGACTATTTTTTCATTAAATTGCAGTGCAAATAACTACATGGTTATTTGCAGGATGAATACATTATTGGGCATTTGCATTTAATTAAAATGGGGTTACTTTTTCTGACCTATCTAAATCAGGGTGCCTTAATATCAGTCCTGTTTTGTCCAAAGGTTCTGGGACATCTATCTTATTCAGTTCAGGAACTTGGTTCTTCCAAGTCTTTAATTTGATTTAATAGATGATTAGATTGAAAAGTCTGATTAGAAATAGAGGAAGATGTCAATTTTATCCAAAATTTATTTGTAACTTTTTATTTGTTTTGCCCCTTAATTCTAACGCATTCTCTGGAGAATTGCATAACTAGTTATTTTCAGTGTATATGCAGTTGCTGCATCTTTCCTTTTTGGGGGGATCTAATTAATTTTTTTTTCCCCCTTTCTTGTTATTTGCTATTTCTTGCCCCACAGGTTCCCTTAATTGGCCTATAAACTTTGGAATTTTGCTATATGCTTAACATGCAATATTTCATTTCATTTTATTTTTTATACTTGTATGTGGAATGAGCATATATGCCTGTTTTCATATGCAACAAGTATACACAAAAACATAAAAGAACATCTTAAATACAAATTAGAAAATGGGATCAGAAAATAAATGAATCTCATTGGCTGAATCATCAGACGAGAGATTCATTTATTTTCCAATAGAGCCCGCTTAAGAACAAGAGCCTACTTGGGGTGCCCATTTTCTGATTAAATCCTTGGGCACCTCGAATGTTAAGAAAATTTGCTGACATTTTTTTCCCTCTTGCAAAGCTAGCCCGGAAAGTAGTGGGCAGGCCATCCAACCCAAAATAAAATAAAACAGCCTTTACTTGGGCAGACAAAACCATTGCCCATCCAAAAAATCTTTCCAGTTCCACAATCAGAGTAAGTGAGGGCTGTGTCAGCACATTATCTGTAACACCGTGACCGAGCATGAGAGCAGTGGGATTTTCTTGATTTTCATACCACAGGTGGACGTCCATCTGCGGTATGGAAACTCAAGAAAATACCACTCCTCTCATGCCATCCCCTGTTAAAGCACATATTCCACCAACTGAACTGAGTTTATACTTTTTCAAAAATTCGGAGAACTGAACAGCAGTTTGCTGGGAAGTATGTGGCGCCACAAGACAGAGAGAAAAAATGAGTGAGTTAGCAGATGCGCCATCAGCAAGTTACTGGTTTAAAACAATAAATACAGCTCATTACTGACTAAAATAATAAAAAAAAAACACAGCCAACTCTGGGGAATGGCAGGAGAAGAGAACTGACAGCACAGCAATGTTTCTTTTCTTTCCTCATTCTGTGCTCTCAGCACTCACTGCGCATGAAAACAGATGCTAGCTGCTTTAAAACTTAAAATCCTTTTGCAATAGCAATCACAATCTGTTAAACTGAGGAAAAAAAGTTAAGCTACTCAGAGTGTGTCACGAGTGACAGCCCACAGCCCTAAAATACAGCCTCCAGTTTTACTGGTGTGTGTGTGTGGGGGGCTCATTAGCAAACTAAGGCACATGAACAGGGGATAAAAATAATTGTAAAGAGCAGCCAAACCATCTACTAGCCCTAGTAGAGGAACTACTTTACTGCAAAACTAACTTTTATTGTTTTACTTTTAATTGTATTTTTTTTTAAATATTTTATATAACTGTTACCTGTGGCCCATTTTCTAGCGCCAATAATACCCTCCAGGGTGGGCAGTGATGGGCTATACCAGGCCTTCAAGGGCTATAAGGCCCTCCGCCTGTGGCGTCGGGCCTCACTACGCCCCTGGGTGGTCCGCGGTATAGCCCAATACCACCCACCTTGTTGGGTATTATTGCTTACCTATACATACAATCAGAAAGCCAAAGAAAACACATACAATAAATAATATCATTACACTATAACACAGAACAATTACACTCATCCTTATCAAAAAGCCACTTTCACAGAAATTTTTTAATAGTGAATAAAGAAGTACAGTTGGTGATATGGAGGGGAAGTGAAGAGAGTGATGAGGGGCAGTAAATAAAAATTACCTCTGGCCAATAGATTTCCTATATAATGGAACTGAAAAAGTCCATTTACTCTGGGACTGAGTTCCACAAACATTTGATGCCCTGGGAAAGAAAGCTGTAATGGAAGGGGGCAGTAAACCCAGGACACCCTTGAATATAAAAAGAGCTGACTTAAAACAGACCCTTTTGTGGAAGGACATGCAACCTAAGATCTTAAATAAATCATAGGAATGAGTGCGGGGAGCAGCCTCTGTCAAAAATCTCAGGATGGAATTATATGTTACTTTTAATCTATCCAAAATACTGTTAGTGGTAGCAGTATAAATGTTAATGCCATACTCCAATAGGCTAAGAATAAAACTGTGGGTCAATAATTTTCTAGACTCTTTGCTTAGAAAAGGGCATATCCTGTACAGCATCCCTAATCTTTGATGGATGGACTTACACAAATAATTAACATGATGCTCAAAAGTCAAATGTGAGTCCAGGTAAATATCTAGATATTTAAATATACTGACCCTTTCGATAGTAACACCCTTGGAATCTACCACTGATAATGTTGGGGGGTCCATCCCAGACCCAGCAAAAATCATATTAATAGCTATTCTTCTATATGTAAACACCCCCCCATGGGTAGGGGCTTACCTTGCTGTCTCACTGTGGTGCCATTCAGCCTTTCCGCTAGATCTGGGTCCTGTTCTGTTCCTCCATTTGCTCCTGCTGGCCCTGTATGACAGAACATTGCAGAGGGACTGGAGGGGCAAGGTAAAGTCAAGCCACCCACTTGACAGTTTCACGAATGCTACACAGAGCAGAGTGCAGATGTTCAATCAGGAAGCCTACTTGAATATGAGAGTGGATGGCTGCCAGCTCACCTGAGTACAAGTGCTGTGGTGCTCACAGAGAAAGCCACTCTGGCAGCTCCACTGGCTCTGTCTGTGTGCCCCAGCCCCTGTGGGTATAAAATTAGTAAAAGGGGATCCGGAGGCATGCTGGAGGGAAAGGATAAAATTCTGTAAAGAGCATTTTTAAGAGCTATGTTATTAAAAGGGCACAATTCACTTTGAGTGCAGCCGAGGCTGCTATATGAATATTAATGACTCTACCTGATGCCTGGTGGATAGCGCTTTGGTGCTTGCAACAGACAGGGGGAGTCCCTGTCTTACCCCACTCTGCCACCAGACACCAGGGCAGAGGGGCAGTTGTTGGGAAATGGTACTTTTATTAATTAAAACAATTCTGTTTGGCTGCAAAATAAACTGAACCTCAGGACTATATTTAAAATGAACCAGAGCAGCCATGTTTTCCACCTTTGATCTATGCTGAACCCAATCAGAAAGCCAGGAGCCTGGAGGACTTTGCAATGGGACTTATGGGAGGAGGCAAGTGCAATGTATTCGTGTCTTTTCCTGCAACCAATCAGACATCAAAGGAGCCCAATACATATTAATTTTCAGATGGACAGCCTGTTTGACCAATAATGAAAAAAGTTAAACTTTTAAGTTAAATTTAGCTTCTGTTTGCCAAGCACCAATATGCTTAAACAGTGAAAAACAGTGCACTTACCAGCATGGCATCTTCAAACATTTTTTAATGCCATACCCATACTTATTACATACCCATTCTTATTTCACATCAGTAGCAGCATTTATAAAGTTCAGGTATTCAAGTTAATTCAAGGCTTCTTTTAGTTATTTCAAAGCAGTAAACCAACATAACAAACTCAGCGGGTTAAATCAAAGTGCCATGTGCTTTGTAAGCAATCAGAGCTGCTCCACTGAGAGCTCATACAGACCTTTTGTCATTGCTATGATCAAGTCTGTAATTCTAAAAGTGCTATGTGCCATACAATACTATGTTCTTAGGGCTATGTCAGAGCCTATAGCACTATTGGGATCAGATTGTAGCTCTAAAATGGCTGATCATGGAACTCCCTTTTTGGACATTTGGAAGTATTCCTCCACAGCTGCAAAATAGAGCACCCCCCTCCCCGATTTTTGCTATTTGCTGCTCCATGTTAAAGACATCTGAAGGAAGGGGGGATGCTACTGTGTTGTGCCTCAGAACTTAACAGGATATTAACAAAAAAAATATTTTTAAACTGCGGTTTGTATCATCTGTCCAGCTCAGTCTAATAGATTTATTCTGTTTCTTTCAGTAACCTGGTGTTAACTCATTATATGTTGTCTGGAATTTACTGAACCTCTGAAAGTCAGACTACAGTGTCATATTACAGACAGTGCAGTTTGCAGTTTGTGTTAGCTATCTCATTCCTATGGGCACACACACACACACACACACACACACACACATACACACACACACACAGCAGATGTACTCTGAATAAATTCAAGAGGACTTAATTAGCAGCATGCCAGTTCTTGATGATTGTGACTAAACAGCACTATATGGCACCAACAAGAAAATAACTTTGGTCATTTGGTAGCTTCTCATAGCCCTATCGGCTCTGGCTAAATCTTGTTTTTTTTTTAACTAACATTATGTATTTTAATTCAAAATCATTTTATTCCACTAAAAACAAACTGGTATTTCTGCCCGATAGCCAAGGTGCCCACGTGCATGACAAACTAATGTTTCAATGCAATCTCTAAGCCTTTATCAAAGTCAATTATTGGCTCTAAGGATGAGACTTTTAAATGGCAAATTTAAAGTGATAATTCCCTTTTATCAATATCACCCAGCTTAAAAGATAAAGAAAGATCATAATGATTTTTTTGTCAAAACACATTATAACAGTATATTCTCTTCAGAAGAAACATCATAATCATTTAAAAAAATATGTTATGAAAACAGTATATTCTCTTCAGATGCAACAGTACATTTTCTTCAGATGTAGATATGACAGACATCTCATATATTAATTCAAAACTGGATAGTGTGAAAGTTCTTCATGGAGGCCATCTGGGTGCAGGATATTTAATAGGTAAATCCAAAATGTTTCTTACTGCAGTAGTCTTTTCACCACATCACCCTCTTTCCCTATCTGATTTTTTTCAATGCCTATTAATTTAAGTCATGCTGTTGGATTGTGTCCCTCCTCTTCAAAATGTCTGACCATAACATATTGGTTATTTTTTGTGCTTATAGCAGCTTTATCTACATTGTAGCTACTCTGAGTTTTAGTTGTCTGTAAGTCTGCCCAGTGTAGAGTAATACAACTCACATGGACAATACAACAAATGTATCACACCTCTGAGATGCAATTAATAAATTCATTTGTGTAGTAATGTTTGACCATTCTGGGGTGACTAAAAGAGGTTATATTAATTGTGTTGGAACAGCAGGAGCAATGACCACATTTGTGGTTTCCATTCGGTGGGCATAGTAGCCAAGTATTATTTTTTTCTAGTACATAGATACATAGACTCTGTCAGCAGATAAGGGACTATGGCCCACCCAGTCTTCCCCTTTGAGCTTGTAAATTCTAGAATTCTATTGCCCTTACCCCTGACATCCAGAATTCCTTTATGTCTGTCCCATGCATTCTTAAATCCTGTGACTGTTTCAGCCCCTACCACTTCCTCTGGCAGGGTGTTCCACTTGCCCACCACCCTTTCTGTGAAGAAATTCTTCCTCACATTTCCTCTGAATCGCCATCCCTCCAACTTCATCCCATGCCCTCTAATCCTGAAACATCTTTTTCACTGGAAAATAGTGTATTCCTGCATCCTCCCTGTAAGGTACTTGTATGTCTCTATCATATCCCCTCACTCCCTCATCTCCTCTAGGGAGTACATATTCAAGTTCTTCAGCCTGTCCTCATAGGACTTGTGATGTAATCCCTGTACCATTTTTGTTGCCTTCCTCTGAACTTTCTCTACCCTGTTTATGTCCTTACATAGGTAAGATCTCCAGAACTGTACACTATACTCCAGCTGGGGCCTCACTAGTGTCTTGTACGGTTGAATTATGACTTCCCTCTTCCTACTGGCAATGCCCCACCTATGCATGCCAGCATCCTATTTGCTTTACCTGCTGCCTTATCACACTGTTTCCCTACCTTGAGGTCATCAGAGATGATAACCCCAAGGTCCCTTTCCTGCTTGGTGCATGCTGGTGGAAGAGTTACATGCACCAGCTGATCTTTGATGTTTTTTCCATAGTGATGTGTAATCTTTAGGTTTTGGGAAGTTATACTCTGTAATCTAGCATCTGCTTCAGCACATCCTAATGTATTTTAATAACATTTCCAGTCTGTAGGTATATACTCCATCACAAGTGTTAGAGGACAAACTCCATACTACTAAGGTAATACTAAAGTAGATAGGAACAGAAACAGACCAGTAGTCTCTCTCGCCTATTCTCCAACTACTCAGTGCACTATTTTGTCTCCTTCAACATATGTTTATCTAATAACCTTTTAAAGACAGTAATATCTGTAGTGCGAACTACATCAAGCAATGCATTCCAGTGTCTCAACACTCTGTGTAAAATATGACACTCTGTGGTTGGTTCTGTACCTTCTCCCAGTTAGTCTCATTCTATGCCCCCTGGTGTTATACACATTCTCCTTATATTCCAAACCATTTGCATACATAGATTTAAGTCTCCCAGGATATTAAAAAGCAGCAGTAATAGATCTCGCCACTGTCTCCTTCGTTCAAAACTATACAGTCCTAGAGATGCTAATCTACTGTTATAATCCTGTCTTTCCAATTCATGGATACATTTGGTAAATTTTCTTTGCACCCTTTCCAGTGTTACAAGCTGCCCCTTGCATGCTAGAGACCAAAACTGTGAGCAGTACTTGCATTCCTATTTCAAGCAATCTCAGTCTATTGGTATCATGGCATGTTCACATCCATTTTTGACATTTTCAAAACTGTAGTCTCCATCAAATAGTCTCTTAGCCAGAGTGCTTGATTCATGACTTTTATAGATTCATAGACATGTGTCAGCAGAAAAGGACCTTCCTGACCCATTGAGTTTGCCTATTCCCCTCTTCTTGTCCCCCCTCCAAGATTCCCCCTCCTCCCCTTGACAACCCCTTGTGTTTATCCCAAGCCTTCTTGAAACCCTCCACTGTACTGGCCCTCACCACCTCCTCTGGTAGACCGTTCCATGGCTCAACCACTCTCTCCATGAAGTAATACTTCCTAATGTTTCCCCTAAACTTTTCCCCTCTTCCTAACATTTCCCCTAAACCTTCCCCCTCTACTTTCAATCCATGCCCCCTAGTTCTTGTATCTACCTTTCCTGAAAATAAGCTCTCCCCCATTTTATTGACCCCCTTCACATATTTGAATGTCTCAATCATGTTCCCTCTCTCCCTTCTTGTCTCTAGAGGATACAAATCCAGATAATTTAACCTCCCCCATATGTCTTCCCACTTAGCCCATGCACCATTTTAGTGGCCCTTTTTAGGGGCTTCATGGAGCACAGCACCTAGGCCCAGGCATTTTCATCATTTCTCCACGTAATAGATGACTTGCAGTATATCTCAGTGGGCAGAATGATCTTCAGAACATTCATTGTAATATGCATAAAGAGGTAGCAGTTTCACACAGTCTCTAAACTGTCTGAAATATATTCAGATATGCAGCATTCTCTAAGGAGAACCAAACTCTTGTGCAAATGTGCAGGTACTCAATTCTGCACTTACAGGTTTGTGTACTAGAGCAGGGGTGGATCCAGTAGTGATGTACAGTCAATGGGGGGGCTGTGAGTTAACTTAGATCATACGCTGTGAAACATGGTCAGGTTTATTCCTCATCATTTTAACTTTAGACTTATTAAGGCAGCTCATTTCAAACATAAATGAAGTCAGAAGCTGACATAGTATACAAAATACATGTGTAATAATAAATGTAAAAATGCATGCATCAATATTATTGCAGTTCTTAAAATTATGTCATTTTTTTCAGTTATTAAATCAAGAAAATTGCCTAAGTCAAAGAAAAGAAGAAAACAATTTGCACCCAGCAGTCATGTCATTCTATTAACTTGTCATTGTTAATGGTATGTGGAACTATAGAAGTACAAATCTGAAATTGGTAGTACTACATAACATTACTACAGTCTGACCGTGCAGCCCGTCTTGTCATCAATCATCATCTGTAGTCTATCTAACATTCAGTCATCATCAGTATTCACATTATCAGGCAGCTCAAGCCTTCGTAGATGCCTTCTGGCAAATTCTTCTGTAACCTAGAAAGGTGGTGAATTGTCAGGGGGTAGATACCTGGACAGTCCCCATCCATTTCATACCCCTGTCATAGCACCTACTTGCAATTAATTTGACACATGGCACACATCAAACTTAATGGTAGTTGTTACATACATAAAGGCTTGACTAAAATCAAGTGCTATAATTTGGCTAAATATGGTGAAATGAGAGCCTACTTCCAGAGATGAAATTGGAGGGATTATTTAAAGAACCAACCCCTAGAAGAAACTTGGAGTAGGATTAAATACCATATTGAACACTGTATAACTATGTATATACCTGAAGTATTAAAATATAATAAAAATGGTTGACTACCACCTTGAATCAACAATTAAATTAAAAAAGGTTCAAGAATAAGTACAAAGGGCATACAAAAAAATATAAAAAAATAACCCCTCCAATGACAACCTACTATCCTATAAAAGTAAGGCCAAAAAGACTAAAGACCTAATAGAGAAGGATAAAAGAGAAGAAGAACTGAGGTTAGCAGCAAAGACAAATGATGACAAGAAACATTTTTTCAATTATATAAATAGTAAAAGGAGGGGGGGACCTAATGTAGGACCTCTCTGTGTTGAAGGAAAACAAATAACTGAAGAAACTTTAACGACAGAGACCTTCAACAAATACTTTCTGAGTGTGTATAACATGAAAACAGAATATATATCATTATTATACACCTTAGAGAAAGGGGAGGAAACAAATATCAACATCACTGAAGTAGATGTCAAAATTAAGTTGGGTAAACTAAAAATCAATAAAGCACAGGGCAAAAATGGTATTCACCCAAGGATACTTGTGGAATTATCAAACAAACTTGCTGGTCCCATTAGCCTATTGTTCAATAGATCAGTGAGAGAGGGGAAGGTGATTACCGAATGGAAACTGACTAACATAACCCCAATTTATAAGAAAGGGTCAAAGCATGAGGTAAAGAGTTATAGACTCATCAGCCTTACATCTATAACTAATAAACTGATGGAAGAATTTATAAAAAAAACTGATAGAAAATCATATACAAAGGTATGGGTTGGAGCACATTTCACAATATGGCTTTAAAGCAAGTAGGTCCTGCCAAACTAACCTCTGTCATTTTTTTGAACCAATTAGTAGGGTGCTAGACCAGGGTTTACCAGTGGATGTCATCTACCTGGATTATACCAAGACATTTGACATGGTGCCACATAGGAAGACCATGATCCAGCTACATGTTAGCCCAATTATCATCAAATGGATTGGGGACTGGTTATACATGTGGAAACAAAGGGTCTTACTTGGAATGGGGTGAGGTGAGCAGTCGGGTACCCCAGGGGTACTTGGGCCTACTCTATTTAATGTGTTCATTTCTACCATGCAGACATTCCCCACTCTTAGTTAAGCAAATTTGCAGATGATAATAAGCTTAGGAGAATAATCAAAAATTGATCTGCCATCTGTGGTCTCCAAAGTGATTTAAAGCACATAGAATTATAGGCTAAGGATCACAAGTTAGATTTAAACATTGATAAATGCAGTGATGCACTTTGGAAACAGAAATAGTGAAGCTAAGTATTATGTGAATGGTATCAAACTCCAATCCACTGTTAAAGAAAAAAAACCTTATTATTTTTATCGCCAATAATCTGTCATTTAGTGCCCATTCAAGAGGGGTTGTTAGACGCGGCAACCAAATGTTATCTTGTATACTAAGGCATGTTAGAAGTAGGGACAAGTGGGTTATTTTGCCCTTGCATGGTTCTCTCTTAAGGCCCCACATGGAGTACTGTGCCCAGTTTTGTGCACCTTGCAAAGTTGATGATGCTGCTCTTTTAGAGGGGGTGCAGAGAAGGGCAACAAAAAGGATCAATGAGTTATCACAACTTTCACATGGTGAAAAAGCTCATGAGCTGGCCCATTGCCCCCTGGAATACAGAAGGCTTAGGGAAGATTTGTGCCTGACATATAAGGCATTTAGAAATGAAGACCTTTGGGAAAGTTTAGGCTTATGCAGTAAGGCAGTTACTAGAGAAATGAGGAACCATCATTACCAGCTCAGGGGACAACTATATAAAACGTCATGGAGGGGGTCATGGATTAATCAGAGGGTGGTGAATACATGGAATAGTCTACCAGAGAAAGTGGTTAAAGAGGGAATCTGGGCAAAATTTCTGGCATCAATAAATTCAGAATTTGGACCAGCATACCCCCATTGAGCCTCATGCCAAAAATTAGATTTCTAAGTTACTTTGTTTAAACGTTACATGTCATTTTGTAACCCTTAATTCACTGCCTGTTCAAAAAAGCCAGTTTCAGTAAACAGCTGCTGATGATGTCACAACTAGAACTCAGAGCCTACTCCTTCTTGCAAACTATCTTATAAGATTTATTTCTCCCATGTTACATAAAACTGCAGTTGTAAGCATCTGAAAAAGGAAAGCTTACACCGGGTGGGTCATGGCATGCATTTCCATATTGTACTGATGCAAGGTACAGTACTTAAGAATGTGACATGGGCATTAGAATACAGCAGCAAACATGGCTTTATAATGACAAAAATGTGTGCAATTTTTAGAATACCATAGGGATTACATTTCAAAATACCACCAGACTGCAACTGTGGAATGCAGCAATGACACAATCTCAGAAAGTATACACAATTTTGGAAAGTAGCAGGAGTGCTAAAACTCATAATGTAATGGTGTCATATAGTTTTAGAATAAGGCAGAGATACACAGTTTTGAAATTCAGGAGACAGAGTTGTGGAAGAGGGCAGGGATATGTAATTTCATAGTATGTCTTAGATGCATTAATTTGGCATATAGTGTATGGGTAAGGGCTATTGTGTATGGAATTCAATGAATTCCAAATGTTGTTGTACCACCGTAGTGATATCAAGAGGTTGTTGTACCCTCTAGAGTACATCACTACAATGCACACTTTCAGAATGTGGCAGTGATGCACAGCTTAGGGATGGGGCAATGATGCACAGTTTTGGAATGTGGCACTGATACACAACTTCGGAATGTGGTGCTGATGCACTGTTTTGGAATGTGGCATTGATGCACAGTTTCAGAATATGATGGTGATGCACAACTTTGGAATGTGACACTGACACACAATTTTGGAATGTGGCACTGACTTACAGTTTTAGAATGTGGCAGTGATGCACAGTTTCAGAATGGGGCAGTGATACACAAACCAATCTGATCTCCTTTGAGGGGTGACCAGGAAGGTGCACAGGGGCAGGGACATTGATGTGCTCTGTCTGGATTTAAACAATGCCTTTGACACTGTGCAGCAACAGCATCGAACACTGGCGTGTGCTGCTACTGCCACCTCTGATAGCAGTGCCGCTGTTCAAACACCTGTTAAAATTCATTGTATGGCATCCAATTACCATGGAATCTGGCTTATGGGTACAATACTGGGAGAGCTGTTCCAAGGAGGACTTGGAGAGACACTGTGGTCTCCTGGACAGAAGAATGATCACCATAAGTAGGCCTATTCTGATTTCTCTATTTTAAAAAATTGAGTCTGTGTAAGCAGGAGACAGATTGGAGCTTGATCATGGGAGGTGATGAAAGTCTATAACTGTGCAATACTGTTTTCTCAAGAAATGCTCCATTGGCTTTGAACTGTTGCTCATACATTACGAAAGACAATGGATGGGCAACAGTGAACAACAATGCTGAGTTCATGTCTCGAGGTTGTCATGACAACCATAGACCTCTTGAACTTCCCTCTAAATGTCTACTTCATTGTCATGACAACCTCTCGAAGTGAACACAGTGTTGTTGTTCACTGTTGCCCATCCATCATCCTCTCTGTGGTGGTGACGCATTCAAAATGTGGTTGGGATGCTTGATTTCAGATTGTGGTGGCAACATTCAGTTTCAGAATGTGGTGTGGACACACAATGTCAGAATGTGGCAGTGGCGCAGTTTCAGAATGTGGTAGTCACATGCAATTTCAGAATGAGGCAGGAATGCATAATTTTAGAATGTGACTTGGACATGCAATGTTGGAATGTGGTAGTGACACACATTTTCAGAATGTGGTGGGGATGTGCAATTTTGTAATATGGTGGATGCACATTTTCAGAATGTTACAATGACAGGCAATATTGGAATGTGGAAGTTTACATACAGTTTCAGAATGTGGCAGGCAGGTACAGTTTTAGAATGTGGTAAGGACATGCAATTTTGGAATGTGGCAGACACACAATTTCGAAATGTGGTAGAAATGCACAAATTTGAAATGTGGCATGACATACAGATTCAGAACATGGTGGTGGCATTCAGTTTTGGAATGTGGCAGTGATACACAAATTCAGAATATGGTGGTGATGCGGTGTCAGAATGTGGCAGTGATGCACAATTTCAGAATGTGGCAGTGATGCACAATTTTGGAATGTGGCGGAGATGGACAACTTAGGAATGTGGTGGTGATGCACAACTTCAGAATGTGGCGCTGACACACATTTACAAAATGTTGCACTGAGGCACGGTTTCAGAATGTGGTGGTGATGCACAATTTTGGAATGTGGCTCTGACTTACAGTTTCAGAATGTGGCAGTGATGCAGTTTCAGACTGTGGCAGTGATGCACAATTTCAGAGTGTGACAGTGATGCACAATTGTGGAATGTGGTGGTAACACATTTTCGGAATGTGGCAGTACCACACAACTTCAGAATGTGGTGCTGATGCATAACTTCAGAATGTGATGCTAATGCACAATTTTGGAATGTGGTGCTGATGTACAGTTTCAGAATGTGGCAGTGATGCACAATTGTGGAATGTGGTGGTGACATACAATTTCAGAATGTGGCAGTGACGCACAACTTCGGAATGTGGTGCTGACAAACAATTTTGGAATGTGATGTTGACGCACAATTTTGGAATCAATCAATCTGTATTTTACAAGGAGAAACACCATTGAGTAGAACTCATTTACAAGGCGGACCTGGCCGAAGTACACATAATCAGTACCAGCAAGGTTGTAAAACAGGGTTAACATGAGATTACAAAGAAAGAGGAGAAGGAGTCACCGATGATTATAAAAAGGTATAGGAATTATGTACAGAAGATATATACAATATGTACATACATAATAAACATTGAGAATGTATGCAAGCTATATAAGGATGTTCTCACAGCATCTACTGTGACACAGCATATGCAAAGTACTCGGTGTACAGAGTATGTGCAATATAACATAAGTTAAACAAGCATTTGTCAATGCCGAATGTTGTCTCACTGGCATTGGCATTGGTAGTGCAGGAGTTAGAGAGATGCATAATAGGAATGGCAGTGAAGTATTGAACTAGCTCCAACCCTCACCCCCACCCTGCAGAGACCAAAAGGTGTTGGGGTGTACCTTTGTGTCATTGGCCATAACGCTCATGCCATTCCACCTCACTCCATCCTGCAGACACCAAGTGTTGCAGTGTGCCTTGAGGTCTTCAGCCCTTACACTCACCCCATTCCATAAGGAAATAAGCTGAGATGGGTACAGTATAGAAGAAAGGGGTGATCGTTAGGGCTGAAGACCCCAAGGCACACCTCAATGTCTATCACTGGCTGCAGGGTGGGGGAAGGGTGGAAAGCTGTGAGCAATATGGCTGATGACCCAAAGTCACACCCCCAATGCCTGTTAATCTCTACAGGGTGGGGCATTATGGTTGAAAATCCTAACACCCAGGGTGTTTGATGGCATTTTCACTCCAAATTTCAACATGGACTTTTTGGGATTCCACCTCATGAACAGTTTCACTATCATTTCATTACTCAGTCCTGAAAGGTGATTTCACAAAGCGACTACACCATTCTGCACCACAGGTGGGAAAACACATTTCAGGCTGGATATGAAAAATGACAGCTGTACTGTTCATGAGGAGGTGTGAAAAAATGGCAATGTTGAAAATCTGGAGTAAAAATATGAAAAATAGGTGAAGTTACGAGTGTGCATAGAAACTGCACAACATACGCTCGTAACGCAATCATTTAAAAAAATGTTTTTTGTTTTTATTTTCTCCTCCTACTGCCCCAGCAGAGCTGCCACATCTGAAGTTGCCCATGAAACTCATCCCTGCCACCAGCTCACCTGCTGCCTGGATCCCTACATCCTGCCTCAGTTTTCCCACTGGGTAGGGTTGGGAGGGGCCCAAACCCCCAAATCTTAGAATTGCGTCATGTCCACAAGGCAGTGGTGGCTTGGCAGCACATCAGAACTTGGTCGGCCCTCCATCTTCCCAGCTCTGCTACTGAGTTTTTCCTCCCTTTTTGTGTGAGGAAGCTACAAGCCCTGACGTTAAGCGCAAACACCAATGTCCTTAGCTTCCGCCCCTCAATGGTGACACTCCGGAGTTTGATTGGTCCACAGACCTCCGCCTGTGGCCAATTTGACCTCGGTGATGCCGACATGCCGGCATGCTCCCAACCTCCACCAGGGGTCAGCCCACTCCAGGATAAGCTCCATCCCTCCCACCAGAGAAGGCGAGCTGTCATTGGATGCTCCAGCCTGTCTCCCCCCTCTGACCCCCTGCATCCTGAGTCCACTACCGAACCTGGGTTGCCAGCGTGGAGTGAGGTGTGGCACCCAGCACCTCAACCCTCAGTGCCACTGGGCCAGGTAATATTTTGGAATTTTGTTGCAACATTTTCAACATGGGCATTTTGGGACCTCCCCTCATGAGCAGTGGCACTGTCATTTTGTTAATCTGTCCTAAAAGTCGATTTCCCACAGCGACTGTGCCATTCTGTGCCACAGGTGCAACAACACATTTTGGGTAGGATGTGAAAAATTACAGCTGTACTGTTCATAAGGAGGTGTGGAAAAATGGCACTGTAGAAAATCTGGAGTGATTTTTGGGACCCCACCTCATGAACAGTGGCTCTGTTGTTTTGTTAATCAGTCCCGAAAGGGTGATTCTGCACAGTGACTGCAAAATCACCTTTCAGGACTGAGTAATGAAATGACAGGGACATATTCAAAAGGTGGGTCCCAAGAACCCCATGTTGAAAATTTGGGGCCAGAATTCTTAAAAATGGCTAAGATATAAACCTAAGTTGAAACCCCCCATTGACTCTCATTACACAGTGCTTACCCAATTCCTCAGTTTACCGGTTGGCTTTGAAGAGTGCAGACATGTCCCGGTCCAGAGAAGATCACTGCTCCCGACCTCTGGAGGGTAAGTATGGGTGAGGTGGGGGTGCGGAGAGGGTGCTCAGTGGGAGGGGACTGGGGAGATGAAGGTGGACCATTTCTTTTTACAGGTAAAAAATATTAATAAATAAAAAGACTAGGATAGTTTTGTTTTTTACAGGTTTAAAAAAAAAAAAAATTCCTCACACTGGGGTGGGCTCCTAGTGTGCCACAGTAGTGGTGGTGGGGGGGGCATGCAGACACAGAGATTGGGCTCCCCAATGTCAGCAGATTACAGACAGGTTTTGTGGGGGTGTATCCAACACTGGGATTGGGCATCCCGGTGTCAGAAACATTTTGGTAGACTGGAGTGGACTCCCAGTGTGCCACATTAATGGAGGAAGGGGGATGCATGCCAACACAGGGATTGGGCACCCCAATGTCTGCTTTCCTTGGAGTGTGTTGCAGGTGGCAGGAGCCATGACTCATTACTCATTTCACCAGGAAAGGCAAGTAGAACAAACACGTTTTTGGCAGAGCAAGAGCTAGGGACAGGCTGCTGGGCAGCATGAGCCAACAAGGTTGCGAGGTGAAGGGAGGTGCTGCTGCAGTGACAAAACTGCTCATGACTGCAGCAACAGATTCATTTCAACTCCTTTGCTGTCTTTAAAGCTGCTGTCATTGACAGCTTCCCCCTTGATTGGTGGCTGTGGGACACTCCCAGTAAAGCATCTGCTGCACTGGCCACAACACTGACACACCTCTGAAATGTGGCACTGTCGCAAAATGTTTCTTGCGCATGTGCACAAGCAAACATAAAAAGGATGTAGATAAAAAGAGTTAAGAACAGTACACAATATCTAACACATATGACTAACCAGTCAGTTGGATAGACACTGAGGCCAGGATATTCAAAGCAGCTGCGTATGGCGCAACTGAGTTGTGCAGGCGCAAGTATGGAACTGCACCATGGAGCTATATTCAGCGGGAGCCAATGCACAGTGCAAGTACCAGAGCGCCAATGTGCAATGATAATGAATGCAGGCACAACGGCAGGGGGTGTGCCCATTCATATCCAGTGCAGTGCGATATTGAACCGTGGAGCCATAGTGCATGTGAGGAGCAAGTCCAAGATGAATCGAGCAGACTTGAGCCTATAAAAACCAGGTGCAAGCACACAGACAGCACTTGTGCCAGGTGAGAGACGGAAGGGGAGAGAGAGAGGGAGGGAGTGAGAGGAGACAGAGAGAGAGGGAGTGAGAGTGAGAGTGAAAGAGACAGACGAACCAAAGAAAGACAGAAAGAAGGAAAGGAAGAGAGAAAGACATAAGGCAGGAAGGAAGGGTGGAGAGAGACAGACAGAGGCAGCCACAGAGGGAATGTGACATAGGTGGCACTGGAAAGGGAGAAGGTGCAGTGGGAGTGAGAGGGAGCGGCAGGCACAGTGCCAGGCAGAGCACCAGGGTGCCAAATACCCTTCCACAGCCAACCACCAAGGGGGTGATGAGACAACAGGGGCCATGGACAGTGCACCATACATGATGGAGGCCATAATGAGAGGTGTGAGGGGGCAGGCGGAACAGCGACATAGTCAAGGAAGGGCCCGTCGGTGGTACTGTGCCCTCACCACATTCGAGAACTTCACAGACACAGAGATAGGGGGCTGGTACTGCCTGAATAGGGCAATTCTGAGGCAGCTCTGCAAGCTGTGCAGTGAAAAGATGCAGGCACCCACTAGACAGAGTCATGCAATGTCTGTGGAAATTAAAGTCACAGCAGTCATGTGCCTGCTTGCCACGGGCACCTTCCAGAGACCAACAGGGAACACCACTGGCATAACCCAGTCAGCCACATCATGCCTCCTCACACAGTTCCTCAATGCCCTGCTGCCACGTGCTTTGGAATACATCCATTTCCCCAGCACACAGGCAGAGCATACAGCAGCCATACAGGACTTCCACAGGGTAGCACGAATGCTTGGCATGCTTGGGGCCATTGACTGTACCCATGTGGGCATCTACATGCCATCTGGCCCTGAGGGCCTTGCGTACATCAACTGGAAGGGGAGCCCAAGCATCAACTGCCAGGTGGTGTGCGATGCCACGGGGTGCATCACCAATGTCTATGCCACACACCCTGGAAGCGCATATGATGCCTTTATCTGGCACAGCTCCATGCTGTGCCACAGATTTGAATGTAGGGACATCCCCACAGGCCACCTAGTGGGTGAGTGTCAGATGGGCAAGGGGTGATGGCAGGGCAATGGAATGGGGTGGGCAGGGTGGGCATACAGGTTATGGTTGTGTGGGCAGCAAGGGGCACAGCAAGGGCAGGTAGACAGCTAACCATGTCCCTATCCACACAGGTGACAGTGCCTGCCCATTGAGGCCCTGGCTGCTCATCCCCTACTGGCACCTGTCGTCCCCAACTGAGGAATGCTACAACGAGGCACACGCCAGGACATGGAACATCATAGCATATGTATTTGGAATGATGAAGGCATGCTTCTGTTGCCTGGACAAGTCTGGTGGAGCCCTACAGTACAGCCCTTTGAAAGCCTGTAGCCTATTCCTGGCCTGCTGCATACTGCACAACATGACCATTGATCATTGGATAGCTGTTGAGGCTGATGAGGGCGACAGTAGAGGGGACGATGGAGACAATGTGCTGCAGGGTGGTGGACAGCCCCCCCTGGGCAGAGGGATCCAAGGCTGTTGAGGCAGGCCTGAAAACACCGCAACACCATTGCACAGGAGCACTATGGTGCACCAAGGTAGGTGGTGCCATACACATGCAAGAGCCACACACACAGGCAAGGGCGGGCATGGCGATGGGCATGCACACACAGAGGCATGGTGCAGGGACACAGGGGATGGCAGCACCCCAGCACACACAACTGCACACAGCAATGCATGCACACACACACACACACACACACAACACAGAAACACACACACACTCCCCAAGCCCAGGCATTGGCATGTGGTGCAAATCAGAAGCATAGCACCAGTGCACAGGCACATCCAGTGCAGGACAGCCCTCATCACGCTCACGCCACATGGGCCAGCAATCAGGCAAGCATGCACATGGGTGGCATGTGGCACAACACACAGGCACCATGCCTGTGGTATGCACATGCACACACCACCCATGCATGCACCGAGCAGCAGCAGACTGGGGACAGAGTGGGCCACACATCAGGGCCACCGCACAGATCCCTGACCACCATGACCATGTGGGTGGCCATGCCAAGGGCCAATTGGCAGCCACGGGGCTGCTCACCAGTGACAGGGGGTGTTTGCAACACCCCCCCAGGGGTTGACCCATGGGACTGCGACCGGGTCCACGTGGGGGTGCGTAGGTACCCGAACAGGCCAGCCACAGGCATGCCTGGGATGCCAACAGCAGAGCATCGACAGTGTTGGTGTCACCCAATGCCAGGATCATGGGGTGGACAATGCACTGTGTGGTGTTCATGGTGACTGGCCACACTCTGTGACAGCCAACAGCACAAAGCCACCTGAGACCGCCTGTGCAATGCAATCCATGGATGCAGATGTGACCTCCTGCATGCAGTGTGCAATGTGCTCCATGAATGCCGTCGAGGCCTCCTTCATGCACTGCATCCCCCTCTAGGAGTTGCACAATGTCCCTCTTGCACTGCTCGGCCAGCTGGTGCACCTTCAAAAGTGCATGCAGCCCAGCGGCGACATGCATCTGTTGCTCAACGGAGACCCGGAGCAAACGGGTGTGCTCAGCCATTGGGTCGGCATCCTGGGGAATCTGGGTGGGACACTGACCCTCCAGTGGTGACCAGCCATACTGCACAGCCCCCCTCACAGGTGGACACTGCACAGTGGGGCCCTCTTGGGGTGTGTCCCTACCTGGCACCCCAGTGGTGGAACCTGCGTCCGGCTGCCCCATGGCACCAGCAGCCTGCTGCTGCTGCCCCTTCAGCTACTGACCCGTGCCCAGCACCTGTTTGGCTGCACCACCACCACTGCATGGCACCACTGTGGCAGTGCACAGGACAGCACCCACAGTGGTGGCAGGCAGCTGGTCCCCTGCTGTCAGGTTGCTGGGCATGCTGCCCGTGCCTGGCATGGGTGTCTCCCCTACTACACCGCCCATGCTGCCCAGGCTCATGGTGAGGTTGTCATTAGTGTTGGACACCATCCTGACCTGTGTCTCCACACACAGGACGCCATGTCTGGCATCCTGTAGGATCGCATCCAGGGCCTTGTCCGACCCCATGCCCAGGACATCCGGCCAGACAGTGGTGGTGTGCTGTGGCCTCCCAGGCCTCCGGATGCCTGTGGAGGTGGATGGCTGGTCATCCAGGGCTGTACCAGCCTCCACGGCCACTGCTGGTGCCCAATCCTCCTCCTCCCACAGGTGACACAGTGCTGGAAGGCAAAAAGGGTGAGTTAGTGAAGCAGTGGCCACATGTGCCCCCCATCATCATGCCACAGCATGCTGTATGATACTGCCATACCTACCATGCAGGGGTGGGCCACCTCCTGTCTGGAATCCATCACCAGGCACACCCTCCACAGTGCTGCGGTGCATGGTGGCTGCCACCAGCTCCTCCTGCGCCGTGAGCTGTGGCGCATCATCAGGCCCCCCCTCTGGTGGCAGTCTGGGCTGCACGGATGGCCACCACCTTCTCTTTAATCTGCCTCCTGTCAGTGCCCAGCTACTTACAGCACTCCTGCCCTGACTGCTGGTGGCTGCCCTGCTGGTTGACACAGTTGGCCACCTCCACCAAGGCCCCAGTCCTGGTCTGTGGTGTACCAGTGGCACTGCTAAGGAGCAGCTCCCTGTTGAGGTAGGCCTCAAACAGGGTATCTGTTTCAGTTTTGTGAAGTTGGGCCTGTGCTTGCGGGCAGGCCCACACTCCCCAACCTCCTCAGGTCCCGACATGTAGCTTCCTGTGGTAATGGACAGTACAATATATCAGTGGCTGCAGCTCCCAGTGCCCTCCCCCATGTGCCCTCTGTGCTCAGTGTACTCCTGCAGCATGTGCAACTTACCTCACAAGGATGCAATACCGGTCCATGTCTTGTGCTGGTCTGTGGTGCTTTTATGGTGCATTATATGCAAATATGCTGTTGCACAAGGGTAATGATATGCTAATTCCCCCATTGCACCATGCATTGGCTGATGAGCTCATTAGCATGTGGCAGTTGAATATCATATATTTGCACCATGCGCAGTGAGAGTTCTCCAGAGCAAGTCAGTTGGATGTGCCGGAGCATGCCGTGGTGCATTATGCACACATGCACAGTGCACAGTGACACTGTGCATATACTCTGTGTGATGCTCTGCTGCCTATTGCACACAGTGCGCTGACTGCACAAGAGCAGTCATGGCGCAATGTGTGCACCATGTCTGCTATTGCACAGTCAGTGCACTGTGCATGACATGCCCTGCCTCAGACTCCTGTAGTGACCTCTCACCCTGACTGAGCTGTACACGTGGGCCCCCCAGCCACACCCATGTCGTGCATCCACACTGTTTTGTGATTGGCAGGCACAGCGCATACCCCCTTGGCCCCCTTGGCCCACGCATCTGGCGCGTGCTGCCGCCACATGCGGCTATGGGTGCCATTTTGTACCTTGGCACACAGCAGCATTATGGCACAGTGAAGGGCAGCCTATGTGAGCAACTGGACACAGGTGGAGCTGGCAAACCTTGTCGCCTGTGTTTAGCCCCACGCACCACAGCTGTACGGTCAGGCCCCATTACAGTGGCCCTATGTTGCAGTTTGGGATGACATTGCTGCAGCACTAGTGCAGCATACTGGGGTGGCTAGGACTGGTGCACAGTGCCAACACTGGTATGGGGACCTCCTGTGGAGGGATCCAGGGCATCTCCGACACCTGGAGGCGTGCATCAGGCATGGGCGAGTGCCACAGCCAGGTGAGTAAGCCCAGCATGCATGTGTGCCCTGGTGCTGTATTGTGGTGAACTGTGGGCTGCCTGACATGGTCCACAGAGCAGTGGACTGTCATCGTGTGCATCACAGGGATGCATTACCCACCGCTGCTTGCATTGCCCTGTTGCTATGTGAACCACGCCAGACAGGGGACCACACTGTACTGGGGGACCTTTCCAGTGGCTGTGTGCTGATGTGTTCCTGTCCTTGTTCCATTCACAGGCCCTGAGAATCAGGGGAGAGCTGCGGCGGCCACCGCAGCAGGACAGCAGGTGGCTGCAGGACCAGGAGGTGGTACCAGAGCAGACCCAGCATCTGTGGGGCCATGGAGAGCAGGTAGGCACTGGCATGGGCCTCCACATGTCTATTGGGGGTTGGTGGGGGCATGGGTCCGGACATGGCCACCTGCGCTATGTACCATGGCAGCCGGGTGTGCTGCACTGTGCTTGGTGCCTGCCACTTTGGCGCATCCATTGTACACGTGTGCCAGCTGTTGGTGGGGTGGGTGTGCACCCAGCCACCACTGTCAGTGCTGTGGTGCTGCTTGGGCACTGTGCCATGCGACTGGCAATGTGCAATCGGGTGGCTAATGTGCAGCGAGTACCACCGTTGTGCACTGTAGTGGTGTTACGTGGTTCTGACAGTTGTAGGCCCATCCCCCTGCGGGTAGCCTGATTGGCCCCTCTGGGTGTGTGTGTTCCTGCTGCCCTACGCATGCAGTAGTTGGGCATGGTTCTATGGGATGTTGTACTGATTGCCTGTCCTGTCCCTTCTCCTAGGTGTCTGGGGGTGGAGGAGAAGGATGCCCCTCTATTGTTGCCCGTTGAGACAACTGATCCTGATCTCATCAACCATGATGAAGGTGGTGCTCCAGCTACACCGGCAGGCATTTGGAGGCTTTTGCCATGGATGATGTGGGGTGGCACAGCGTTGCCACCGCTGAGGGGGCCCATTCCATCCCCTGTTTGCCCTGCTGTTCCTCCCCCACCTGTCCCCCTTCTCACTGTACAGTCCTTATTCCCTATCCCCTTCCCTCGCTTTCCTACCCTTTCCAACTCCCTTGTTGCTGTAAATAGTTCTTGTACAGTATATATTATTTGACTTACCTGTCTGTGTCAGTGTCTGTTTTGCAGGTGGTGTGTGGAGCCATGCTGCAGTGGCCTAGTGCCAGTCCATGTAGTGTGCCTGTGTCAGGGTGCCTGTTGTGCTGCTGTGTGCCGTGGAGTGTCTCACTGTGGTGGTGTTCCCCCCTAGGTCAGTGGGCATGTCATGGGGACTCCCATGGGTGGGCTGTCTGGGGTGTGTTGTGGATGTGTGTGCTTGGATGCATGGTCCTGGGTGTGTCCTGCACTGGTCTGGCTGTGTTGGGGCATGTCATGCAGCCTGTGGGGGTCTCCTTGGTGGCCTTCAGTTCATCATTGGCATGTCCTGTTGCCTCACTACACTGCCACCGTTGTGCTCTGGGGTGGGGGTGTGAGTGCCTATACATGCCCTGCTATATCTTGCTGGCGGTTGCCTCCCATGGCCTGTCACTGTGCCTCCCTGGTTCTGTTCCTGGGCAACATCTCTGTGCCATGCCCCCCCATTGCTCTGCTGCTGTGGTGCAACTGTGTGTGTGTGTGTGTGTGCCATGGCACACCTCTCCTTGTGCCATGGTGCATTCCCAGTTGCACCATAGCACATCTGTGCCATACTCAGCTGGGTTATGTTGGCACACTACGGCATGCGCAGTCTCTGAATATCACTCCTGTTGCACCAGTGTGCATTGGATTTGTGCTGTGCTGGACTTGCGCTGGGCTCTGACACATTTCTGAATATCTGGCCCTGTGTGTTAACAGGGCTGGACAATGATTTCCTAACAGTTTGTTAAGGAGCAATGCTACTTTAGGGGTAGGCAGGAAAGGGTACTCTTGGAGGGCTGGTGGGTTACAGGTTGAGGGGAATGAAGGGGTGAGAGGGGAGATGAGGAAGGGGTTGAGCCTATGTAGAACAATGTGGCATGCGCTTGCCATTATGAATTTTGGAGCCACAGTCAGGTGTGCCTGCAGGATAGCTGTGAGGGGCAGATTATGAGAAACAGGAGCAAGTATCCTTGAGGGAGTGACTCAGAAGAGTCTTAAATGTGGACAACCCTATTAGTTTTGTGAGTTTTAAAATGGATTGGATGTTGTTCCAAAGGGTAGGGAGGACATGACTTATAGAGGATTCGCCGTGGTGAGTTCTGATTCTTGGGACCTCAAGAAAGAGGTAGGAGCATCTTTGGAGAGAGTACAGGCCCTCAGAGAAGGAAAGGAGGTCAGCCACATATTTAGGAAGCTTGCCTGTGAGGGCTCTGAAAGTCCAGTGGACAACGTTTTTTAGCCTCCTGATGTTCAAAGATTGCCACCCAATGAGGGCATAGCAGCAACAATGATGCATGTTATGTGGGGCATTGGTTATGAATCGGATAGCTCTGTGATATAGTGTGTCCAGCTTTGCTAAGGAAGCCAATGGACAGTGGCCATATATAAAGTCTGCAAAATCTAACAGATGGAGGAAGGTCATTTGTACCAGTCTTATTTTGGCATTGTGGTTTAGCAGATGTATGATACAAAAGAAGATCCCCTGGGAATGAGGCACTGATGCACAGTTTCAGAATGTGGCAGTGATGCACAATTTCAAAATGTGGTGGTGATGCACAATTTCAGAATGTGGTAGTGCTGCTCAATTTTGGAATGTGGTGGCGACGCACAGTTTCAGAATGTGGTGGTGACACAATTTGGGAATGTGGCAGTGATGCACAATTTCAGAATGTGGTAGTGCCGCTCAATTTTGAAATGTGGTGGCTATGCACAGTTTCAGAATGTGGCGATGACACAATTTGGGAATGTGGCAGTGATGCACAATTTCAGAATGTGGCGATGATGCACAATTTCAGAATGTGGTAGTGCCGCTCAATTTTGGAATGTGGTGGTGATGCACAATTTCAGAATGTGGTGACAACATAATTTGGGAATATGACAGTGATGCACAAATTTGGAATGTGGCATGACTCACAAATTCGGAACATGGTAGTGATGCTCAATTTTTAAATGTGGTGTTGATGCACAATTTCGGAATGTGGCAGTGATGTACAATTTCAGAATGTGGCAATGATGCACAATTTCAGAATGTGGTGGTGATGCAGTTTCAGAATGTGGTGGTGATAAACAGTTTCAGAATGTGGAGATGACACAGTTTTGGAACGTTAGTGGGACACACAATTTCAAAATGTCGCAGTGATGCATAATTTTCAAATATGGCCATGATGCACAATTATGGAATGTGGCAATGACACAAAGTTTTGGAATGTGGTGGTGACACAATTTTGGAATGTGATGGTGACACAATTTCAGAATATGGCATTGAAATGCAACTTAGGAATGTGGCGTGGATATGCAATTTTGGAATGTGGCGGTTATGCGCAATTTTAGAATATGGCTAGACGCACAATGACAGACTGTGGGGGGATGTGATGCACAATTTTGAAATGTGGTGGGTGCACATAATTCTGGAATGTGACAGGTACAAGCAGTTTCAAAATAAAATGGTGTGTCCTGTCACATTCTGACTGTGTGCATCGCTGCTATATTCTGGAATTGCAAGTCCCTGCTAAATTCCTCAATGTGTGTCCCTGACACATTCTGAGACTGAGTGTCCCACCACACTGCGAGATGGTGCATCCCTGCCTAATGCCAAGATTGCCTGTCCCCCCAGCATTCTAAAATTGTGCATAACTTTTTACATTCTATACCTTGGTTCAGTGCTGCATTCCCAAATCACTTCCTGGTGTGTTCTAAGCAAGCAATAGTACCCAACAGGCTTGGCAGTATTGGGCAATAATGGTTCACCCAGGAGCATAATGAGACCCGATGCCACAGGCAAAGGCACTTATAGCATCTGAAAGATCCAATATTGCCCATCCCACCCACCCTGGAGGATATTATTGTGCTTAGAAAACAGGACACTGTATTTTATATGTTTGTAAAAAATTATTTTTCTATGTTTTAGGTGTTAAAACTCTTACTTTTTTGATTTTTTTTAAATAAAATAGTTCCTACACCTCTATTTAAATGCTGTCATTTAAAAAAAAAAGCTAAGGTCTTTTGTTCTAACAGAGCTTCTGCACTTGTTAGTTTGTGAGCTGGTTGTTATAGTTTCCTGTCCCCAACCCCCTGAACACTCACAGCAGTTAATTTGAAATTGTTATGTTGAGAGTTTTTCCCCATATGAATTGATTCCTTCACTGTAGTTTTTTAATTAAAGGTTTCATTTGACTGATTGGGAAATGTAGGTGAGGAACAGTTCCCGGAGGTGAACTGAGAAGTACAGAATCAGAAACCAAGCCTGCAGAAAGCAGGTACATTTGAATACATTAAGGAAACAAAGTGGTTTAATTTATTTTTCTGAAACTGGCAGTTCAGTGGTGTGCAGGACTGTGCCTTGTGTGTTGTGACTAAGTAGGTGTTTTGTCCCACTCGCGATCCCCCCCCCCAAAAAAAGCACACTCGCCAGTGTTCTGTGTTGCTGTCGGTTTCTGTTTGACAGCATGGCAGGGAATGTTTTTTTTTTTTCAGTACTATTGGATAGGGATATGAGAAGAGCAGAAGTGGTATTGGACTGGACATGACATAGCTCTCAACAGGATTGGACATGACAGCCAGGAGATGTGAATGCTTGCTCTGGTCCAACAAATGCTGTAGGATGTGGTAAGGAGGTAGTTCTGAGCATGAAACATAGAAACATAAAATTTGATGGCAGATAAGGACCACTTGGCCCACCTAGTCTGCTCATTTCCCTACCTAACAGATAAGATGCAGATTCTAGTTAACCAAGAGCCTACTTCCTCCTACCCCCCACTAGAATCATCTTATGTCTGTCCCATGCAGTCTTGACTTCCCCCACTGTTTTTGACTCTATCACCTCCTCAGGAAGGCCGTTCCATGCATCTACAACCCTCTCTGTGAAGAAATACTTCCTCACATTACCACTGAGCCATCCCCCCTCTATCTTCAAATTGTGCCCCCTTTTTCTTGCACATCTCTTTTTCTGAAAGATGCTACTCTCTTGGATTTTATTGATTCCCTTGAGGTATTTGAAAGTTTCTATCATGTCCCCCCTCTCCCTCCTTTCCTCGAGGCTATACATCTTAAGCTCCTTTAGTCTTTCTTCATATGTATTCTAGTGCAGACCCTGCACCATTTTGTGGTTGCCTTCCTCTGGACTGCCTCCACCCTGTCTATGTCTTTGCAGAGATGGGGTCTCCAGAACTGTACACAGTACTCCAGATGTGGTCTTAACAACTGTCTGTACAGAGGGCCAACAACTTCCTGTTTTCTGCTGGTGATGCCTCTCCCTATGCATCCCAGTATCCCCCCAGCCCTCCTCACAGCCTTCTCACATTGTTGGCCCACCTTTAGGTTGTCTGGTATGATTATCCCCAGGTCCCTTCCCATTTTTGTTGTTGTCAGTATCTCACCCCCCATTGTGTACTCTTCCCCCTGGGTTTTTGTTTCCCAGGTGCATTACTTTGCACTTCTTTGTGTTGAATCTAAGCTGCCATACATTTGACCATTCCTCCAACCTTGCCAAGTCCCTTTTCATCCTTTCCACCCCACCTTGCATATCAACCCTGTTGCAGATATTTGTGTCATCTGCAAAGAGACATACTTTCCCTTCTAGTCCCTCTGTAATGTCACTTATAAAGACATTAAAAAGGACCAGCCCCAGTACTGAACCCTGACTGTTGTTGTAGACAGGGTGGCTGGTTTTTGACTATGCGTAGGATATTTATCATTTGTAAGGCATGGCTGTTAAAATACAAAAGCAGTTTTTTTCTACAGGGGCATAGTGCAGTCGAAAAGGACTGTGCTAGGGAACTGTCACGCTCCACGCTGGGTCTGCAAGCAAATGGAAGAAAAAGTAAACACATGAAAAACAGTTGTTTTTATTTGTTTTATATGTACAGTGCCATGATTTTTTTTAATTATTTGGTGGTGTCCGGTCTAAGGATTGTGTGTGTGGTGAGGCTGTGGCTGGCTCTCTGTCACGGTAACTGGTTTAAAAAAATGGCGACAGTTTGAAATTGTGTGCCCAATGCTTCAGCCAATAATGAAGCAGGCTGGGCACAAGAATATTTGGCTGGGCATGAGGCAGGTTTAGGCTGAGACTTTTGATTTGTTGGGCTTCTATAGAAAGTTAATGTACTCCTGTGGAACGGTACCAGCCAATCAGATGCCTCCAAGTAAAAAGCCCATTTTCTAAAGTACAGTACCATGCATCTGAACTTTTAGGAAACACAAGCACTACAGCCAATACTGTGACCGCTTTTTTTAATGATTATTATAGCTACAGTTTCTTAAAGTTGGGAGAAATAGGTCCGATAAGGTTGCTGACAGGAAGGATTAGGTTGTGAGTTATGGTTGTGACATAATCAGTGGGTCTTTGCTGAAACTGGTGGATCTTGAACCTTAGGACTAGATAACCCAGCTTCAGATAATACTAGTGACTGCCTTTAATAAAAGACAGGGGTTGACTTCACTCTTAGTTAAAAAGTAGATATTGCAGCATCATACTGTTTCGTGTGAGGACCGGTGGCCCTGGCAAGTTTTGAACCTAGGATTAGATATTACAGCTACTAGACTTAATTCATTGCTGCTTTTACTAGATGATAGGGGATGGTCCACTTAATGTTATAATGTAGTTATACCGCAGCTAAAAATATGGAGTGTCTTTTGCAAGTCAGATAGTGCAAATTAATGAGATAGGTGCCCCCATTTAGCATTTTATTTCAGTTAGATACTGTATATCGATTTCTTATATGTGTGTGCTGCTTTACTAGGGTCTATTACACGCTTTGCACTTTAGTAAATTTACACTGTGTAAATTCCCATTTCAAATTGGATATTTTTTTAGATCGCAGGCATCTAAATCAGAAATCAGACTCTCATGTAAACTTGGAAAATCCTACTTCTGTGCTTTTTCTGCTAACAGTAGTCATCAGGCTGGAATAACTCAGTGTACAGAACGAACTACCGAGACTGACCACATACAGAGAATTCCTGTGCCCCCCCCCCAAACCGGCTATCTTCTCTGACCTGTTGCCTAGTATTCCTCTCTGTCTCTCTGGGACTGACACATTTCTGACTCCTTTTCCTGTTACATAAGTAAAATAAAATGGCTGCTGCTAACAGCAAACCAATCCTGAGGGGTTTACAGCTTTCATTTGAACTCACAGCAGCTGCATATATGTCTCTGGTCACTGGGAGAATTTCTTTACACAAGGGAATGTGACTGCAGTGATAGTAACTAGGTCCCATCTTCTCTGTTAGATTGCAGTTCACAGGCAAAAAAGAAAATTAAAATAAACTCCACATCTGTGTACATGTGTGACTAAAGGGTGAGTAACAGCAACTGAGTCCCTCTAGTTAATGCAGTAACCTGCTATTCTACCCAGCCCTGCCAAGGAGCAGTGTTCAGCTCAGGGAAATGACTTTTGCAAACTAGCATGTCTCTGCAGGGGCAGTAGGTGATTTACATTCACAAAGTTCTTCTCCCAGAAGTAAACTATGGTCCAGCTAGTCATTTGTTTGTCCATACTGTATATTGTTTTAAACCCATTTTAGCTGTGTGCATTCCTAGGTGTAGCAATGTTGCTTAATTGTAACCTACTGTACTTTTATGGCAACATAGCCAGAGACATGCATGGCCAATTAACACTAAAAGAGCAGAGCACTTGTGCAATTTTATTTTTCTTACAAACTTTCTGCCATTTTCCTCTCTTCCAGCGGTACACTGCTTAACTACCCTTATGTATTGTAATGCATCTGGACCAATGCAGAAAAGGTACATGCCCAGTAAAAATCTGCTATCTCTCACAAAGTGATGCATAACAGGCAACATTGTCTGGTTTTAAATCCATTCATGCCCAGATATAAGCACTCTGTACCCTGCTGTGCTGCAGTCACCCTTAATTCATGGTGTTGCCTACTGTATGGATATGGCAACATAACCCGTTGTGGGAAGGGACATCTCTTTTCCTGCTTACTGTCCCAATCCCTGCCCTCAAAAATGTAAAGGTATACTTATCAGGGCACATTAAACTTACAGGCATCTGCACGTACATTACTTCAATAAGATTGCAATAGCAGCCGTTCTGGCTCTGACCAGAGTTTGTTTATTCTGGTGGCACTGCTGTGGTTCTTTGCCCTTCTGGTTGGAGTTTGGTGCTGGAGTGTTACTTTCCTAGGTTACTATTATGGTATGGTTTTTGTGATACACTCTGATTTCCAATAACACTTTCTAGTTCTCTGGTGTCTGTCATGCTAGAGATTTCTTACTCTAATAATGTAATTTTATTCCACAGTGCCTTTACTTTCTCACATTGTTTGCAAGTAAACCTTTCCAGTTCTGTGAAAGCGTCAATACTAAATTTGCCACAGCTTTCACATAATGTCACAATTATGAGTACCATCACAGTGTCACTATTACCTATTAAGAAAAAAAAAATCTCATATTGATGTTTACATGATGTCCCTTCAATATGCTTCCTTTTTCTGCCAAGTTTTTGGCTCCTGCTCCTGGATTTTCGGCCTGACACTGGCAGATACTGCCTCTGCAAGTGTTGCCTCTGCCTAGTGCTCACCAGTGCTGACACAGGCATTGGCTGATCGAGCACTACAACCAGGTGTGATACAATGTGCACATCTGGTTCAACCAAGCATCAGTCTTGTGGCCAAAATACTCTAAAAAGGCTTTATAACCTCACCAGGTGCTAAGTGCTTTTAAAAATGTAAAAGCCAGACTCCTGTAGCCCTTACAAGAGTTACTTGTTGGTTTCACAGGGTTGAGTCCTTCCAAATCCCAGAATGCCATTCCCTGGGTCAGTGCCTTCCTGTACACACAGAGAGTAGGGGTGGGTTATTTTTTTCTGTGTGTGTGTTTTTAGCTTTTAGCAATAGAGAGACAAATACATAAAAGTGGTTCTTAGCCCTCAAGCTAGCAACACAGTATTGCATCCCCAATCACAGGGGCTGCTCTTACAGGTGCCAGCTGATATACTGCCTCATCCACAGGTGACACAATGCACACTTTCAGTTTGACTGAGCATAAGTTTGGTGGCCACAATACTCTAAAAATGCTTTATAAGCCTCTTTGACATCCCAGTAGGTACCCAATGCTTCTAAAAATGTAAACATTGGACTACTTTAGCCCTTACAATGGTTAGCTATTGGTTTCACAAGGCTGAATCCTCCCAAATCCCAGAATGCCTTTCCCTAGGTCATTAACTTTCTGTACAAACTGGGCTCTGTGCACCGTTGGGCATAGGTCATGTGCCAAAAATGCATAACCTGCACACCCAGCACTGCACCTGCAGACATTTAGTAGTATTCACTACCAGCCACCACCTGTCCATGGCCCTGCCCCCCTGGCATGCAGGACTCTGCAGGGAGGCTTGGGGCAGAGTCACGGTCCCAGGTGGGCACCCAATGGTATGCCCATGCTGGGTCCCAAAGTGGATCCCTCATGCAGCATGGCACTGATCCAGGGTAGTGAATGCCCACTATGGGGGCACCTGTACCCATGCACCCATGCCCCAGTGGCCAGCCAGATGTTGGTGTCTCCCCCACACACACACTCACAGGTGCCCTGCCCCACAGTATCCCCCCACCCGGTACCCTACCACATCCATATTGTTCAGTGCCCTCCCCCACCCACTCATGGTACCAACCCCCCCATGGCAACATACCTGCCTAGTGGTGCTGCAGGAATGGACAGCCAGTGGCACTTCCCTCACCACACCTCCTTGGCCATTGGCCATCTTACTGCTTCAGGGAGGTGCCCCTACCTTCCTTAGCTGTCTAGTGGTCTGGGGCAGCATGAAGAGTCATATCTTGGTCCTGTCACATCTGGCAGGTGGAGTCTGTGGGGGCATGCAGTGGGTTACAGCAGGATCCCAGCTGCTGTAACCAGCACCCATCTCTGCACCCATGCGGCCAGCACTATGCAGTTTAGTGCATACCTCATAGTGCTGGCACACCTCCAGAACACTCCCTGTGCATTCCAGTCTGCATCGCCAGGAGTGTGGCTGCATACCTGCCTTGGGCCCCATTTGTGAATGTCATGCAGGGTCCATGGGATCCCACTCCCAGGCATTCAGGCATATCATTGCCAATGCACCCAGTTTATGTGGCATGTTGGCATCTTTCATAGGGCCCATAGTGAGTAGGGGTGGGTTCTTTATTTGGTGTTTTTCAAGCTTTAAAAGATAGAGAGACAAATACACAAAAGTGGTTGCTTAGCCCTCAAGCTAGTAACACAGTATCACATCCCCAGTCACATGGGATGCTTGCTTAGAAACCGGCTGATAAAGTGCTACTACTGAAAGTGATGCAATGTACACTTTTTATTCACGTGAGCATTGGTCTGGTGGCCAAATAACTGTAAGAAGGCTTTAGAAGCCTCTCTGGCACCTTACCAGATGCCCAGTGCTTTTAAAAATGTAAGTCTTGGACTCCTGTAGCCTTGACAAGAGCTAGTTGTTGGTCTCACAGGGCTGAGTCCTCCAAAATCCCAGAATGCCTTTCCCTGGGTCACCAACTTCCTGTACACATAGAGAGTAGGGGTGGGTTCCTTTTTGTTTTTTTTTATCTTTTAGTTATCTTTTAGAAATAGAGAGACAAATACTGATACACAAAAGTGATTGCTTAGCCCTCAAGCTAGGAACACAGTATCACATCCCCAGTCATAAAGAAGTCACTCCACCAATTGCCAAAGGCAACATGCAATAAGTGGAGAATTACCACATCCCCAGTCACAAAGAAGTCATAATCCTCTCTTTGTCAGGACAGCTTTGTAAATAGGTCCCACCTAGGGCCTAACTGTTTTATCCTGCCTAAAAATAAACTCTTTTACTACTCCTACTTAATCTCTTTGTGATAGCACCATTTTATCACTCCACCAGTTGCCAAAGGCAATATGTAATAAGCAGAGATGTTACTGGGTTCTTACTTTCCCCTCACTCAATTTCCCCTGCTCTTGGGTCTTCTAGATGGTATGCTCAAGTACTGTCCCGAGCAAGTCGACCTTTGGAAAAACTTTGTGTGAGGTATGTGACTGAGGGTGAAATGACAGTGGAGATCATATTCAAACTTCATAGCCTCATGCCTCTCCAAGATATTTAATCTTTTAATATTACCCTTCTCCATGCATTCTGTCTGGAAGAGGGGCAGGGTTGTCCCTGTTTTTAAAGGGGGCAAGCCTACTAATGTTGGCAATTTCTGTTCTATCTCTATCCTCACCACCTAAGTAAACTATCCAAAAAGTTTGTAAATACTCAGCTAAATGACCACAAAGCAAAGTGTATCCTGCTCACACCCGAGCAGCATGGGTACTGTAAACATCACGTCACTAACACAGCCCTTATTAAATACAATGACCAAGTGTCTATAGCTATATATAATAGCCATCTAACTGGGGGCAATCTTTGTTGACCTAACAAAAGTATTTGACCCAGTTAACCATGAAATCCTTCTAGTCAAACTGCAGTTGCTTGTTGTCTCAGTTGCACCACTTCTCTGGACACAGAGCTATCTGTCTGGTTGCACACAGCAATTTTGTCTGGTAACATCATGTCTCAATCTTCTCCAGTTTCAGTCAGGGTTCTACATGTTTCTATTCTCAGCCTGTTGTCCTTCCCCTTATTGATCAACTCCCTTTCCACAGCCTGCAATAGTAGCAAAACACTATTGTATGACGATGGCTTACTAATCTTCCATAGCTCTGTATCCCTTGACTGTCTCCCTCTCCCTAAGTAAAGTTTCCAGTCAGCACGATTTGTTTTATAATATTTATTTATAGCTTTTCCAGTTTACAGTGTAATAAGACCAGTGCTCATACATAACATCTTAAACACTGGGGCCCAGATTTTCAAAGGGCCCCGTTCATTTTTTCAGATGTGGCCACATGACATCCACCCAGATAGTTAGACCATATAAAAGGTGGTCTAGCTTCTGGACATGATCATACTCCAAAAATGATGCATGCATCAGAATTTTGATGCACATATCAATCATTTGCCAGAAGGAAGGCAAACTGTCGCAGATGCATTGGAATGTTTGAAAATGTGACATAAGCATCACAACGCATTTGCTGGGACCCAGCATGTGTCCTAAATACAGATGCAAATGTTATGTCCTTTGTTTTCCCCACCTGGATAGCCAAATTTAAACTAAACAGTAGGAAATTAAAAAGCAAGAAGTAAACTCTGTAAATGTTTTAAAGTCCATAAGTTGGAGAGATCCAAGATTTAAATAACTAATGGTCTTATATGAAAAAAAATGTAGTAAATTAATCAGATCAAGTATTCTTCTTCATCGGTTTCATTTTTCAATAACTAAGTCCATTATTAAACCTAAATATCAAGTCCGGAAATTATAATTTTCAAGTTAGAGGTGCAGTCACAAGCTTAAGGTTTACATCACAATATAATGTTCTCTATACGGGGTTGTCTATTAACATCGTAAAGTGTAATCACATTAGAAACAAAATTGATCTAAATATTCAAAGACATTTTCTTCTGCCATTCAGTGGGTGTATTTTAGACTTTTCGTGTTATTTTATTTTTCACTCCATGTCTTTCAACCCTGGCATTCCAGCTTTCTTTTCTTCTTCTTGTCTCATTTTGTGTTCTTCTCTCTGTATTTCCTTTTCCACAATAAAAGGTTTGATCTGTTCTGGCTCAAAGAAAAGCCTCATGTCACTCCCACACATTACCCAACATTTTGCAGGGAATAAAAGTTTGAATGTAGCTCCTATTTCCTCAAGGTTTTCCTAATAAAGAAGAAATTACTTACATCTTGTCTGTGTGGCAAGGGCTTTAGCAAGAACAATGTAACAGGTGGCCTCATTAAATTTTAAAGCCCCCATTTATCTTGCAGCAGTAACCATTAAATCTCTATCAGTGTCAAAGGCCAGAAAGAAGATTATAGTTGATCATGGGCTGGAACTAGTCTGAAATATTGCTGCAGTATTGTGGACCTTGTTGAAAATAGAAGCAGAGTCTGGAAAATAGGTTGAAACTAACATTTTGAAAATCTGTTTCTTTTTAACTTTTACTTGGTTGGGGATCAGAGAGTTTATTTTCATTCATAGAACATTCACTTGTGGTTTCTACATTGGAACCCGAAATGTTCTTGTAATGAATGGTAGATTTTCTGCAGGAAGCAGTAATACAGAAACAAAGAGATCTTTAATTAGATCTCTCAATGCGGGAAACCCCATACTAAATGAATTAGGCACCCCAGCAAGGTGAAGATTTTTGTGTTGAGTTTTTCATTGTTTCAGCTTCCCCTTGTCCCTTGTATAGCAATTATTGCCCTAGCATCTGTAGTTGTTAAGGCTTCATTTGTATACAACTTAATTTTGTTAGTTTGAACCTTTTTTTGGTAAGTCAGTGTGTGATTCTACTGCTTTAAGAAAAGCGTTAACATTTTTAATGTCAGGATCAATGTTATCTGTGTGGAAGATTAAGAGGTCCAGCTTTCTGTCGGAATTCTACAAAAATCAAAAAAGGTCAGAAAAAGACGAAGAGACTTTAAGTTTTCAAAGTCCAGTGTTAGGGGACTGGAGCTTGCAGCAGCAGCCAGATGGTTTGTGTGAACAAAAGATGAAGATGAAACAGCTTTCTCCATAGGTTGCGGGGTCAGTGGGGTCTGTTTACACACTGAGTCTTTCCTTCCAGCCTATGCCATGTGAGTCACTGCTGCTGCCACCAATATTACTGAAACAACTCCAGGATGATTCATCAGAGGAGAGGTCTTGTTACCAGGCAATACTCCAAGCTTAGGGAATTTTGAGGAAGGATTACCTTTCATTGTTGGGTCGGTATCTTGGCTACCCCTGAGGCTACAGGCAGGTTCTCAGCACCAGTTGGTGTTTGTACTCTGGTACTTGCCTCCCTTTAACCAGTGTTAGTGTGGGAAAGTGATCTATCAGACCCTTTTGTATTGATATTTCAAAATCAGAAGAGGACTGGCATGTCAAAATCAGAAGAGGAGGAATCCTTCATCCTCTTCTGTTGTTCCTTCTTAGATTGCTTTTGGTTAGACGGTCTATTAGCTGATTTTTTTCATACTCTAAAGTGTAGTTTTTTTAAGCAAAAAGTTATCTGTAAATGGGAAGAGCTCTGCAGCATGGCTGCTACCCCATCATCATCTTGTTGACTCATGGAGTATCAACTCCTTCTCAGCTCCCAAAAGGCAAAGGCTTTGCTATGTGGCTCCTCCCACAAGTTCTGGCGAACTGTTGCCACTCTAAATTCATGATCGTGATGATGCCCCAGTGCCTGTCCATGTTGCACTTGGAAATGTCACTAGCTTTATATACCTTGGTATCACTCTGGATCCTTACTTATTACATAGTGATCATGTTACTCAAGCTTTTAAATATATTAATCAAAAACTAGGTGTCTTCTATAGATTTAAGCAGTATTATTACCCATGAGGTCCCTCTGGCAATTGTCAAAGGATCTCACTTCCCTCTTTTTGACTTTGCAACCCTCTTACTCCTAAGTACATCTAATAAAGATATTGGGAGGTTTAACACTGCCTCTATTTGTTGCTTTGCTCTGTCTGCCCCTTTTTGTTCTCACCAATGCACACTATACTCCAGACTTCACTGGTTCTTCCCTGTTGACCACACATGTTATTTTTCAGCATGTCTAGTTGACAAATCTCTGTGTAACCCTAGTTCCTCTCATCTAACTGTGCTTCTGCACATAAAGCACTGCCTAAGGGATCTGAGATCATCTGATCAGCACCTAACTACTGTATTCCTACCTCAGGGACATCCAGTGGCTCTCAAAGCTTTATCCTTCTCTGCCTCTAAAGCTCGAAACAACCTTCCCATCTCAGTGCAATTCTTCTCCAGCCACTCCCTATTTAACCCATTACTTCCAATAACTCCATATGAAATTCAAAGCATCCATTGATTAACCTGATACAAAATGGCCACCCAGGTGAAAATGAGCTATGTCAAATGTCAAGGATTACTTATGTAGCCAAAGCACCTGTTGGTGTTCCACTTAATGTATGCAATGTATGCATATGACTGTCTGTACCATAATATACTTAATTGCTTATCCTGTCAATCACATTTGTATTTCACTGTATCCTACACCTGTATACTCTGGGCCCCATATTCAGAGTTGTCCATGTGTGCTGTGTACACTAGAGCGCTTTGTGTGAGATAGCACATGGCTGGATCTGGAACAATATTCAGACAGCACGCTCCAACCAGAGCATGCTACCTGGCTCAATATGGCTCTGTGTTGGTGCAGGGTATTGTGTCTATGCACTGTGCTGTGCTGACACTGCCTCCTACTGAACATGGCCCACAGGAGCTGACTGGAAATAGTGTCTCAAACAGGATAGCTCCAACACTCCTGTGGGCCATATTTGGCCCTGACATGCTATAAATCGGTTGGGTATGGAAGACATTAAGGGCCATTTGCATACCCATTATGAGCTCATTAACATGCAACACAATGCTGCCACACATGACTGCATATTGTGTGGAACTGTGCATTGCCCCAGATCGCCAATCTAGTACTTATAATCCATGTCTTAGGGTGAGTATCATGGCAGTAACTGAGACCAGATGTACAGAGAAATGAAAGTGTATTCTCATGTCATGGACTGAGAGGTCTGAAACCCACAACTCACCAATGTAACTTGTTTTAATATGTAGTTTGTCCAAACTCCAATTACCTCACTGTTATCTGTGTAATCATACAAATCAACGCCCTGCACCACCAATTCCTCAAGTCTCATGGTAGATGTAAGTGATAAAATCAGCAACAGAAAATGCCCTATGACAGTTGGTCTGGGGATGGAAGATTCTAAAGCCTGTAACATTACACACACTGGTAGTCCTATAGTATTCACTATCCCTGTTCCAAATATGTGGCAGTCCAGCTGCTTCCCTCATATACCACCCATTTGGGACCCTCCATCTTCAACCCCCTGACCCCCATACACCATTGCTGCTACCCTTCATTTGAGACAGTGACTGGCACCTTCCCTCCACACACCACCATGGCCAGCTGCTATCTGAATGGCAGGAAGCATGCATATGGCTACAGAAGACATTACATGCAGGTTGGAATACCTGTATGCCCAGGCAAGGTTTCTTTCTGAGTCCTCCCAGCACAAAAGGATTCCTGAAAATTGAATCACATGGCAACAAGAAAAGTTTTTGTTATATACGTGTTGCATTTAAGATAAGTAGCATAAATAAAATGCAGAGCCCAATTCCAAAAAGCACTGTGTATCACTCTCAAGATTTTGAGTGAAAAGGTTAATGAAGGTGATGATTTGGCAGCTACAGCTAAAGCAGCACTAAAGATCACAGAATATTGGATTTATATGGCACTGGATGCTAATAATACAGTACCCAGGGTCCTGGCCCATGAAGTGGTTTTAATGACGCTGCTCCTTCACACTCTTCACTGTCCACCTTCACAGGTTAGCAATTCCTTTTTGCGGTGTCATTTCCCCTTAAAACCTTCAGGCATGCGTTTAGATGATTTAATAAGTATGTGTGCAACATTTATCAGTATTTATTTAAATGTACAATTTTGTTAACCGGGCAAGATACACTGAGCCACTTTGCCCTTTTACAGGCATGACCCAAAATATACAAGACAGAAAAAAACATAACACAAAATGCATAGCCAAAATAACATTTTAACAACATAACACATATTGTAATATGCATATACAGTATTAAATTTGTACAAAAGATGTTTCTACTGATGACAACAGCAGCTTGCTTCAGATATCTAGGAAGATTTGTATATTTGTTTAAACTGATTAAAGTTTTTTGAGTTCCTGATTGCAAGATCAACTACATTCAATTTTTAGCTGTAACATACATAAAAGATTTCTGGGGCCAGATATTGAAAAATGGATGTAAGCGCAGTGCAAAGGTCTGTGCCTGCACCCAACCCAGAAGCTGCTTTATTCAGTCGGATAGCAGACCGGCACTGTCTGACTGAATATCAGACAGTGTCAGCACAGTGCTAAGTCAAACTGCACTGCCCCACATGGAACTGGGCTGTATCCAGCCCACAGGAAATTGTTCCCCAGGACTGGATAATGCCAGGAGCCATGATGGTATTTTCAGCTGCACCATGCAAATGAACCCAATGAGCATGCATGGTGCTAAGGGATCATTAGCATGCCCATTATGGGTTCAGTTGCATGGTGAGCAGAGGTCCTTTCATGTCCATCCTGTGGGTGGCTGCCACATCAGCCCTGGTGTCTAGTGACAGCCCGCCTCATTTGCAAGGTGAGCAGAGACTCTTTTACATTCATCCTGTGGGCACCTGTCACTTCTAGAGAAGGAAGTCTATTGGATATATGTTTTGAGAGCCCTGAAAATGCCAGGATTGAATGATAAAAATTGACATTATGACTCTGATTAGAAAGAAATAGGCCTTGATGTTCTAACAAGTCTATATCCAGTTTGTAATAGGAATAGTGCATTGAGTATAATAATCGCAATACACATTAATAATATCTATGCCTATTTATTTTTTTAGGATTGTGAAGCTTTATGGAAGCTCTTTGGATTTCATCCTTATAGGTTCTGGAAAAATCAAAATTGCAGAATATGGTGCTTTAGTTCCTGCTGCCTTTTGTAGAAACTTTGATTTTAAAATTACTTAGTGTGATATGACTATTGTATTAAATATAAGTTATAGTGTTGTTATTAGATTGCTGTTGTACAAATTTTGTATGCTTCTTAATGTACTGTGTGGAAATATCTATCTATATCTATCTATATATCTATCTATATATATATATATTAGAGGCAAAAAACTCCATTTAATGCATTAGTTAGGGTTGTTCCACAGCGACAAAAGAGAGGAAATTTGGTGTTAGGGTTGAAAGTCCCCCTTGGCCCCCCGTCCATTCCCCAACTGGCATTGGGGTGCGCATTGGGGTTGCCCTCACTCTCACCCCATCAGATGTGTGAAGAAGCAGAGGTATAGGAGAATGGGGTGAGGAGTTGGGACCGACAACCCCAACATGCACCCCGATGCTGGTTGGAGGTGTGGGCGGGAGTCAAGGGGCTTTCAACCCTAACACCAAATTTCCTCGCTTTTGTCGCTGTGGAACAACCCTAACTAATGCATTAAATGGGGTTTTTTGCCTCTAATTTCCCTTCTTTTTGAGAATGATAATGAGAAATATTGAATGTAATGCAGTGGCGGGAGCACGGGGCCCTTCAGGCCCTGCGCTCCCACCACGTGATGTCTTGTCACATAGTAACATGGTGCCCACAAATGCAAATGGTAATGCGCATAGTGACGCAAAGCAAAACAGAAAGATAAACAGTACTGTAGACACAAGTGGTTAAAATAATGCAAATGCAAGCACAAATGAAAATGCAATGGGTAACACACATGGTGCTGTAGACGGAAACGGTAAGTGAAACAGGTACGGAACCACAAGTGGAAGCAGTAAGAGTAACAGTAATGTAAGCGCACAGGCTGGTTTTCCCCAAAAGCTGCATAGAGAAAGACAGTGAGTGCAAAGAATGTATGCATAATAATGGGTCTCGGAGCAGAAAATGAGTAGTTAGAATACTAAATTGCTTATATCTCAGGAACCGTACGATGTAGGAAAAAAATTTAAAAGTCATATGATGTATGACTTTCCTGGCTAGTTTTGTACTTAGCCCCTGGTAGAGGGCTAAGCATTTTTCTGATGAAAGAGTCTGTATCTCATAGCGTTTCGAGATAGGGCCCTGAAAACCTGGCGAGCATGCGTAATGTTATCTATGGAAACAAAAGAAGTTGGAGTGTGATAACTTGGCTTCCTGTAATATTTTTCACCAAACCACTAAAAGGCACATCTGTGGGATGTTGGCTTTCTTCCCTCCAAATTTCAGCCCAAAAGACCAAACCATTATTTCGCAGCAGGGCGGCAAAAGATTCCTGTAATGTGGCGGACGCCGTAATGTTATCCTATGGGAAAAAGCGTCAACTTTGGAGTGTCGTAACTTTGTCGCCCTGTAATAGTTTTTCACAAAAACACTGAAAGGCACATCTGTGAGATAGATGTTGGCTGTGTTCCCTCCAAATTTCAGCCCAAAAGACCAAACCATTCTTTTGCAGCAAGGTGGCAAAGGATTGCTGTCATTTTGCCATAGCCTGGAAATGTAGTGTAGCAATTTGTGAAAGCTTTCGCAAAAATTTGCGACACTTTCATGAGTGCAACACTACTTTGCAAAAGTATTTTTTCCAGAAACTTGAAAAACATATTTCTAGTGTGTTTAACCTCAAAATAAAGACATGCCTAGCATCCTCAGGGTCCGACTAGGCAAATACAAAAAGAATTATGTTGCTAAAGGGTCCCAAATTTAAATGCCAAGCATTTTTCTGATCACCAACTGAAAACAAAATGGTGGATTTGCGAAAGTAAAAGGTCCATTTGCGAAAGTAAAAACTGCATTTGGGAAAGTGTTGAACTTTTTGTTAACTTTTCCATTGACTTATAATGGAAACTGTTTTTGAATAACTTTTGAACCGTTTAATATTTTTTCATGAAATCTTCAAAAGGCACATCAGGGACCCTGGCTGCACATTCTCTGAAGATTTTGGACCAGTCGTGCAAACCGTGTGACCTGTAGAGATGACCAAAGAATTGCAAAAAAGTGTAAATGTGTGCGCAGATCACGCTTAATAACTCCGCAGCCGTATATCTGAACAGTACGAAACTTGCAGATCCCAAGATGTATGGTTTTTGATTATGTATTCCAAATTTCAGGCAAATCCATTGAACAGTTGCAAAGTTATTAAGGTGCAAAATTTTAGGTTTAACATGTAACTGGCTCCTCTACCATAATATATATATATATATATATATATACACATCATTGCAAAAACTGTGTTAATGCACCATTAGGGTTCAAAGTGACAAAAGTTGGGAAATGAGATGTTAGGGTTCCCAACCATAAGACCTCACCCCCACCCTTAACTTCCAACATTAGGACCCTACCTCCACCATGCATGCAGTAACAGGTGTGAGAGGTGTACCTTGGGGTTGCAAACACTAATGGGGACATGATAGAGACCTTCAAATACCTCAAGGGGAATTAACTCAGCACAGGAACAAAGTTTCTTCAATGAGAATAGGGAGGCACACACCAGAAGGCACAACAGACATTTGGTAGGGGGTAAATTCTGCAGCAATGTCAGAAAGTTTGTCTTCACAGAAGGGGTCATGGAGCCTTGGAACAGCCTGCCACAGGAGTTGGTGGATGCCTCAGGGCCCTATACTCCCATGCATGCATATTGTAATTGTCCCTGATTTTCATGTGGGAGCACAGGGCCCTCTGGACCCTGTGCTCTGATCTATCCATAAGTGTAGAGACATTATAATTAACCATCATCTCCAAGTGGGAGCAAAGGGCCCTCCAGCCCCTATGCTCCCATCACTCCATAATGGTATCCATATGTAGGAGCACAAGACTCTCCAGGCCCTGCATTCCCATCTATCCATAAGTGTAGAGACATTGTAATTAACCCTCATCTCCCTGTGGGAGCGCAGGACCTGTCAGTCCATAAGGGTATCCATATGTGGGAGCACAGAACCAGAGACATTGCAATTAACCCTTGTGCTACCAATGGCACAGTATGACAGTCACCATAGGAACATTCATAAAAATTTCCACCACAGTTGTAATCAAGGCCTGCAAACATGCATAACTGCTTATTAAGCTCTATTTCATGAAAAATCAGCATCTTGAAGCGTTTTTGAGATATAGCTTCCAAAATGTACCCTGACTGCCATAATGTTATCCTATGGGAAATTTCAAAACTTCGGAATGATGTAACTATGGAACCAATGTAAATTGTATCAGCAAACCAGCAAAAGGCACATCTGTGGGGCAAGCTCTTTGTACCCTGCAAATTTCAACCCAAAAGTCCTAACCATTTCTTTACAGTGAAGTGACAAAGAAACAGAAATTGTTCTTAAAAGTAGTATCACAAATCGTGGTACTACTTTTGTGAAAGTGATGCAAATTGTGGCAATACCCCAGGTGCTTCATGAAATAATTACGCATTCTTAGATACTTTCAGTGTTGTGCCTAATTTGCAACACTTTTGCAAAAGTAATGTCTCCAATTTTCGACATCAAAATGGTCTGATAAAAATATAAATTTTTCTGGGCATCCTATCAAAAAATGAATGGTAGCATTATGTTCCCCAGCCCCGATTAGGTAAACACAAGGGTTGGTGTTTACCAAGGGGCATTATTTTTTTAGCTATATTGTGTTTTCCATGTCCCTAACTGAAAACAAGATGGCGGATTTGCGACACTACTATTCCATTTGTGAAAGCAAAATGTGCTTTTGAGAAAGCAAAACAGTGCTTTCGTATGGCACATCTAATTTTTCCAAGGAAATAAAGGGAAATTTGACATTTTAATAACTTTTGAACAGATTAATATTTTTTCACCAAACCTTCAAAAGGCACATCTGCAACCCAGACCCCATATACCCTGAATGTATAGATCATACTGCCAAGCAGTTTGGGAGACACGGCATGAAAAAGAAATTGCCCCCAAAATTGTCTTTTTCACATTTGTTGACATTCCATGGCTCTGCACCTATACATCCAACCAAAATTAAACTTGTCAAATCCGGAGATCTATGGTACCCAACCGTGCATGCAAAATTTCAGACAAATCAGTCAAACCATTGTAAAGTTATTAAAGGTCAATATTTTGGATTTAACATAGAACTGAAGACTGAAACCTAATATAAGGCACTAAGCGTGCCATATAATATATATATATATATATATATATATATATATATATATCTCAAACACTCAAACACTCATCCCATACAGTATATGATAACCTTATCCTTGTGTCTAGTGGTACCCCACCCCCCACTTACTCATTCCATAGATTATAACCTTACCCTGGTATCTAGTGGTATCTCCACCCCAATCACCCATCCCATAGATTAGAACCCTATCCTGGTGTCTAATGGCACCCCCACCTCCTGATCACCTGTCCTGTATATGATAATCTTATCCTTGGTGTCCAGTGGCACCCCCCCCCCAATCTCCTGACCCATGTACCTTATAATATCCCTGTCATGCAGTGATACTCCAACCCCCACCATCTGAATACTAGTTGACAAATGGACTGGCAAACATTGGCAGTCCAGTGGCCTCCCCACCCACCCCACCTGTACCAGAACACCACCCATCCAACCCCCTTACCAGGAACTCCAGGGATGTACCTTGCATCCTGATATGGTGACCAGCACAGCCCACCAGTCACCTCCTCAGCTGGCAACTGTGTGGGCTGACAGAGTGCGCATGTACGGCAGTACATGTGAACTATAAAAACACAATGATGCAAACTACAATTTTACCTAGCACAGTATTTACTGTTAAATACAGATACTTTAGCAAACTGCATATCATTTCTGAGAATAAGAATTTTATAAATAGCTGCCAATTAGCCCAAATTTCCTGTCCCCTTTAAAGCAAAGAGCTGCAACAAGCTTGGTCCATCCAGCAGCATGGGTTTTGATTCCAACATGCTCTACTTGTATATTGTGTGACCAGAACAGTCACTTAACCTCCCTGTGCTCCCAAAACACACCCAAGAGCAAATTGTAGCTCAGTGTGCCTTTCCTGGACAAAGACAGTAAAAGCAATCTGAGCATATGTTATGATTCTGAAAATATTATGCTCTTTCTATCCAGATTTGACTTGAAAAGAAAAAATAGGACACAATTACTTGTTTAATAATTGCAAAAACACATAGATGGACAACATTGCTGAAATATGCATAACATGAAATGCATTATTAAAAGAGTATTTTACTTCTTTTGATGAAGTTAAAAGTATAACAGTTTCTTACTGAAATATTTTGGATGGAATGGGATTTTCTACCTTAACAATGCCAGAATTCTATTGGATTATTTTTACTAACAGTTTGAAATGTAAAGATGATAACTCACTAGTTTCAATGCACATACAAAACAATTATTATAAATGCAGAAAGTGCTGTAATAACATCTTAAAACACACTTAATAAAACAGATGATTTAATATTTAACCTGTTGGATTATCTACAGTGAAAGCAGGGCCAAGACCCTCGGTGACATCATTTCCTGTCAGGAGCTTAAAACACATGGCTGCCCCCAGCCCTTAATTACTGGCTGATCTACATATGAATAACTCTGGATAGCAAAGACTCACAGATAAACACAATGGCTCACTCAAATTAGCATTTTATGGGCTTTCAGAGATTAAGAAATCCTGAAGATGACAGTTCCCTTTTAAAAAAGCATGGCAACTATAGTATTATAAAAAAGTAAAATATGGCAAACTGTTAAGAAGTCATTGGTTCATACACCTTATAAAGGGAGACAGAGGAAACCCAGCCTCATATAGGCCAATAAATTTGACTTCACAAATCAGCCAAAATATTTGCAGAAATACTCTTAGATAGATTACCAGAATGGATTGATACGAATAGCATTCTTTCAAAACTGCTGGCCAGCTTTAGAGGTGGATACTCAAGAGCAGATCACTGCTGTGAACTATCTCATTTGGTTTACAGATATACTAAAATACATGGGCGGCAAATTTATACAGTGTTTGTAAACTAGTCGGCAGCTTTCAATTCCCTATCAAGAAATATATTATGGGAAAAATGTAATTGCCTAGGTATATATCAGAATTTATTACAAATTACTGTCTCCTTGTATTCAAATGCATTGACAAAAGCATGATTCTCAGTAGAGGGGAAAAAAGTACAATTGTTTAATATAAGTAAAGGGGTGAAACAGGACTTTTTATTAGCCCCACTCTTAATTAATCTTTATATAAAAGATTTTTTTAACTCAGCTGAGAATTCTTCAAAGGACAGTCCCAAAATGTTAGACACACAAGTTCCCATATTGGCACATGTTGATGCAGTCCTCCTGTCATTGACTAGATGCAGACTTCAGAGCCTCCTTACATATTTCAATATATTTTGTAACAATAACATGCTTATGGTAAATTTAACAAAAAACAAAATTAATCATTTTTGGCTTGAAGAGCTCCTCATCTTATAGATGGAAGCATAATGAGATGAACCTAGATTAAATAAATACCAATGTCTACCTGGGCCTAATCTTTTCTTATAAATTATCATGGTCAGAACACTTGTGTTATACAACAAAAAGTGAGATACTCTTCATAATGATATCTATAAATATGGAGGACTGTCTATCATCAGCAGTGAAAGTAGCTAAAATAAATATTTCAGGAAAATCCTTGTATGCAGTTGAAATTTAGGGTGGGAAATCAATTAAGATCATGGACAAAAAAAATGACCAAATACTGGAGGTATTTATTTTCTGTCTTACAGGGTATTCCAGCTTGTGCAATTTGTGTTGAACTAACTCAGGTTTCAATTGTCCCAGCTAGTAAAGCCATTTTTATTTGTCTACAGGCTAATAATTCTATGAATGGCAAGTGACAGACTTCCTCATGTGGTTTATAAAGAAACTAGAAACATGGAAGTTTCGGGTATGAACTCAGATTGGCTGCCCGACTTAAATAACATCTTAAATCAGACTCATTTAAGTAGTTCAGAAGATCTGGCAGATCTGGGCATTGCCATACACCCTTCTTATATGAAGTTAGTATATAATAGGTTAAAGGAAGAAGAATTTCAATGATATGCAGACTTTGAGAAGTCATATACTTAGCCATTGGTATGTAGTCAATAAAAAATCACATTCCTTGAGAATTATTCATCAGCTTTAACAGACCCAACTCACATGAAGGCAATGACAAAATCTGAATTTCAGATCATTGATTCAAATATTTTAAAAGCTAGGTACTCAGAGGTTTTAGATTATAGTGCTACACTTTGTGGATATTGTATGGGTCCCTCTGAAGATACAGTACATGACATCCTGTTTTGCCCTCATTATTACCAGGAGTGGAGCCATTTCTAGTTGCCCACCCAGAACACCATCCACAAGCACACATAGCACCTTGGTAGTCTAGTGGTACCCACCTCCCTTCCGTAGCCGTGATCGCCGGTACATCCCCGTGCAATACTTCCCTGGTAGTCTAGTGGTACTCCCCCACACCTAACCCCTGATCGTGATAGATCACCACATGTAACATTCCGGGTGGACTAGTGGTACCCCCCAACCCGTTACCCCCAATTGCCGGTAGCGGTGGTTCACAACAATCCCTGGTAGTCTAGTGGTAACCACCTGCCCATTGCCGTGATCATGGTAAAACTCTGTAATATAATTCCCTGGTGATCCAGTGGCACCCCCCACCCACACAGAACCCCTTTCCCACCACGCTTCTCCCCATCATCAGTGGGCAGCTGCAACCCACCCGCATACCGTCAAGCCGCCTGCTGAATGACAGGTACAGTATGGGCTTTCAGGGCCTACTATACTAAACAGTCCCAAATATGTGAATGACTTCATTCACATATCTGGGACTGTCTAGTACAGTATGTCTTGCAAGCCCATGCTGTACCTGTCATTCTGCGGCGGCCGGACGGTATGCGGGCGGGTTGCAGCCACCCGCCGATGATGGAGGGGAGCAGGGTGGGTAAGGGGTTCTGTGTGGGTGGGAGGGGTAAGGGGTGCCACTTGATCACTAGGGACTTATATTATGGAGTTGTACCGTGATCACGGCAATGGGTGGGGGGTACCACTAGACTACCAGGGAATTAGTTTACAGACATATACCGGTGATCACGGCTATGGGAGGGAGGAAGGGGGGTACCACTAGACTACCAGGGAATCAATTTACAGGGATTTACCGCCAATCACAGATATGGGGGGGATGCCCCAGGACCCCCACTGTGCACACGTCATGCTGTGCAGGGCGTCAGGCGCAATTCACCAGACTGCTCTGTGCAAGGCATGCAAATGGACCATAATGACATGCAAATTGTCCCATTTGTGCTTTGCATATGGTATGGCCTCATTTGCATACCCTCAGCTGAATATTGTGGGTTATGCACCCAGCACAATTGCATTTTCTCTGGCACATCCCCCGTGCTCCCTAGCTGTGGCTTGTGCCGGCGCAGTCCCACTGCACAGTGCGCAGTGCCACTACACTGAGTGCAGTCCTTGCCATATTCAATGGTGCTGCCCCATGGCACATCACCATTGTATATCACCTGGTCCTGGCCCTGGTGCATCCCAGTTGCTCTGCGCCCATGCTTGCGCCATTGCCAGGCACAGTCTGAATATCCAGGCCAATGTATCCATTTGTTGTGTTTTTTTATAGAAGGTAATGTGTGCAAAGTATTTGTTGTAATGGGGTCTTTTAAGATGTGTTCATTTTAATTCTGTATGTTTGTAATGGTATTGCCAAACAAATAAAATATTAAACTAAACTAACACACCTCACTGGTGTTTTGATATCATTAAGGCCCTTAAGTTTCACTCCCGTGCCAAATGATATCATAGCTCTAACTAGGTGTGTGAAACTGCTTGTTTTTAACACTTTGGTGTTAGTTATTATCTATATAACTGACATCATGTAGTGGCTTATGGTACAAAGGTATTAAGTGAATAGACTGCAAGCAGGTAAAAGGGAACAAAGGAACATGGACTGAAGCTGAGAAAAAGAGGTCTAGAAGAGAATTAAGAAAGCATTATTTCACTGACAGGGTGGCAGGATAATGGGGCAGACTGCTCCAGGAAATAATCAAATCAGATTCAGTTGGGTGCTTTAAATACAAACTGGATGCACTCCTGAAGAGGAACCTGTTTCTAACCTTTTCCATAACTGGGTGGACTGGGGAACTGGGAGGTTAAGAGATTTGTTCAAAATCATAAGGTAAGTATTTTGGATCCTCTGGGATTTGAACCTGTTATCTCCTTGTACCATGCAGGTGCTCTAAGACTACACTGCCTCCACAAAACATCATGGAATACAGCTTCAGGAACAATAGGATGATACACATGATGGACTTCTTTCATCCTATTAAATACTTATGTATTTAGGTACCAATCTCAACAACAGTTGGTGAGGTCACAGTGCTAGACAAGTAATGAAGGGACTTAAATATGTCAGTATCCAGTTAAAGAGACACTGTCAACCCACATAGGCCTCAAATTGTCTCTAGTGTAAAAAACACATTTTATGACTGGTAACATTCTGTACAGATTGTTGATACAGCTGGTGGTTTGTTTCTGATTATTTTTTTCTTTTTAAAAGTGAAAAACAGACTGCCCATCATAGTGGGGCTACCACACAAAAACATGTTTGTTTACATTCATTGATCAACTCCAACTGCATTGCCCTCAACTGCACTGCCCTACGTAAAATTCTGAACAAACCTGTGACTGCTACACATGAAAATGACATCTTTATTTTTATCATTATTGTGCATTACGAAATTTTTACTTGAGAATTCATGTTTGTAGGATTTTTGTATGTGTATATGTATTGTACAAACTACAGATTAATGCTATGTTTATAACTGTACAGGGCATCTGTTGAAATGTTTTTTTTTTCTTTCCCTAACAATTATTCCTGTATAAAAAGAAACATTTTTATCTATCTATCTGTCTGTCTATTTTCTGAAGTTGGGGATACCACCAACGCAGTCTGGTCACTTACGTTGCTGTTGGAGGAGAGGAGACAATTGCATCATGGGAGGCTGCACTCTTTGGGGGCGTTCATAACATTATGGAAGTATGCAATAAGAGTTCATCAAGGATTTGAAACAAAACAAGTTTGGGTCTAATTACACCATTAGCATGCATTTCAGTCCTGCTAAGAAAGGAAGCAGATAAAACAGCCAGCAACATCAATGAACTTTAGAGAAGGTAAGCAATCATAAAATGTTGTTGTTGACTAAAATTAATGTGATGCAAAAAGAGCTGGCAGTATCCTTTTAAAGTGTCATTCTGCATACAGAAAATGTTTTTATTTAAAAAAGAACAAGTATATATATATATATATAATTGTCTTGACATTCACTATAGTGATATGGGAGGTGTTGGAGGGTGTATAATGGAATATTGGCACTGGGTACCATGAATCACAACCAAGAGCAACAGCCAAATTTACTATCTTGGTGCTTAATGTCATTGTTCCCAAGGACTGACCCCCGCAACACTTCCTATTTATACCATTATATTGAGGTGACATCCCTTGTCGAGTTACATTATTCACTGCTATTCATCACTGAATGTCAGCTTATCAGATTGTGACAGCTCAACAAACCATGCCGCAGGAACCATTTCTTTTTTGAGGAGGCAGTATAGTGCAGTGGTTTAAGGCACTGAGCTACAAACCTGGTGATCTGGGTTTGAATTCCACAGCCCCCACTTGCATACTGTGTGACCCTGAGCAAGTCACTTAACTTCCTTGTGCTCCCAGGTCGCACCTGGAAACAAGCTCTGACTTAGTGTGCCTTTCCTGGTTAACAATTTCCCCTTTCCTTTTTTACAGTTTGGTTTCTGACAGAATGTTCCCAAAGAGAATGTTGGGTCAAACAAATATTTGGAGTTACTTTCTGAACTAATGTACATATTCCAAGTGCCTCCTTTGCTTATTTATATATTCAAAGGCCATTTGGCACTAATTTGTATATGCAGAGTGCCTTTTTTGTTTTTTTTCTTTATTTACAGGGCATTGTTACAACACAAAGCACTGTAAATAAGAACTCTGTTTGGCACACAGAATGTTCCCTTGCTACAGTAATATTTTGTTTGCTATTTCAGGGTGCACTGCTTCTTGAAGACCCTCCACCAAGAGATGTGAGGGAAATTGTTGAAATACAGGGAGGGAAAGATCTGGAGCAGGATGCTCAAAGCAGATGTGTCATGGATCTGCCAGCCCATTTGCAAAGTGGACTGACGTCCACTCAGTGTTTGTTGATCAGATGTGGTTCTGTCTGTGGAATTGGCACGTAGTTGAAAATAATAAGGCATGCATCATTATTTTCATTCAAGCTGCCACAAAGCACAGCAAGTGTCATTTTTCACCTACAGCACTTACAAATAGCTGCAGACAGCTCCAGCACATGTTTTCAGACACTGACGTCAGTGGGTCTTACTGTCATGTCTGTGTCTGACCAGCTGAAAATCCTGGCCATCGTATGTAAATAAATGAGGCATGGTACTTCACATAGCCTGTTAATAATAAGGGAGGAAACTCTCCCGGGGTGTGCATTAAAGGAGGTATGGGTATGGCAGTGGACAAGAAGGACACGAAAGGAAGATGTGGAAAGAGAAGTGTTGAGGAGGCAAGACATGAGAGGGAAGGGGGAGTGAGGGAAGTTTCAAGTGGCAACAAAGGCAGGAAGAGGGCAAGGGGTTGCAGGCGGGGTGAGAGCAAGGTGTGGAGAGCCAACATGAGGAATCTTGGAAATACAATTCCAGACCTGCAGGCTAACATGGCAGAAGCAGACCAGGATCTTGTGGCCATAAAGTCATGGTGCACAGTGAGCCATGACTGGGACATGGCCGTACCAAGCTACACTCAGTTCAGAAGGGATTGAGAGGGGAGAGGGGTGAGAGGGTCGTGCTGTATGTGAGGGAGGGTATCACAGCAATGGAAGTGAAAGGGAACCATGGGGAAAAGAAGAAGTTGGAGGTGCTGTGGTTCACCCTGGAGACAGGAGTCAGGGCCACTATTTGCACTGGGGTGATATACAGACCTCCAGCACAGAAGGAAGGATTGGATAAAACACTAGGGAAGCTATTAGCACGATGGCAAAAAAAGGGGGAGGTGCTGCTGATTGGGGACTTCGATCTGCCAGAGATAGATTGGAGCCTCCCTGCCGCAGCCTTGGCTAGAGGTGGGGTCTTCCCAGACTCCCTGCAGGGGGCATTTCTCAGGCAACTAGTCAAACAGCCCACTCAAGATGAAGCAATACTGCACCTGATGCTCACAAACAGGGACAGTATTGTAGAAGTAAAGGTTGGATATCACCTGGAGACCTGCGATCACCATACAGCATGGTGTAACATGAAGAGTGTGGTGAGACAACAACACAAGGATGAGAGCCCTGGACTCCATAGGGCAGATTTTTATAAAACTGTGTGAATGCCTCAGAGACAACCTAGCAGTGGAGATTGCCAGAGTGGGGTGAAGGAACAGTGGGGCATATGAAGGGATGACATTGTGAGGGCAACAAACCTCTACACAAAGGAAGTGAGCAAAAAACAGGAAGAAACAGTGACCATTATGGTTCTCATGGAAAGTGGCAGTGACAGTAAAGGCTAAAGGGGTGGCATTCAGAAAGTACAAAGAGATGCATTGGGAAGAGGATAGGGTGGTGTACCAAGAAAAGCTGAGGGAAGCAGGAAAGGCAGCGATGAATGCAAAGGCACAAACAGAGGAAAGGATAGCCAGAGGAGTAACTAAAGGGGGCAAGATCTTCTTCAGATACGTAAGTGAAAGAGGAAGACAAGGGGAGGGACTATGAGGATAAGAAGGCTGGGGGAGATTGTGAAGATGTGGATCAGGAAAAGGCAAATATCCTAAACAGATACATCTGCTCAGTCTTCACAGTGGAAGGAGGTGAAGAAGCAGGGCCAGATTTAATGGAAGGGCAAACAGGGAAATTGCCCAGGGACCCTAAGCTTGGGGATGTTGGGGGGCCTGCTCACCATCCCCTTCTTTTCCCCAGGCTCACTAAGCACCTTACCTTTTTAGCCCCTGCCTTAGTAATTACTGCAGTTTTAGGCATTGTAGCTGCCAGCCAGCAGAAATTGCCCATGGGAGCTCGGATCTCCAAATGATGAGAGTCCTGACCCAAAGACACCCTCACGCTCAGTACACATGATGATGGTGGTGAGTGTGATGACGGCAAGCCAAGAGGATCAGGAGGACTGATTATGGTCACTTTGAGCACTGAGGGTGTGTGAGTATGATGTGAGTTTGCTTTTCCAGCTCAGTTTGTTGTTGTCACGAGGAGTGGATGCAACAGAAGGAAACACCTGTAATTTTCCATGCCTGCTGGCTGCCATTACAGGAGAGGGCAAGCACTGGTTCCCAATGGTTCAGCCTGGAGTGGCCGCAGCAGCAGTTAACAACACTGCAGATCGGCAAAGAGAAGATGATCACCAATAACTTCCATTCCAACATCTCCCCTCAGCTCTAAAACAAATTAAAACAGAAGGCACTCTCTGGCAGGGCTCAGGCTGCTGGTAAGACTGTCAGTCTTTTTGCAATAAGGGGTGTTGGGGCGGCTGATGAGGACAGCAGGCAGGCTGGGTATAGGGGCCTTAGGTGGGGAAATAAAACTATTCAGTGAGGACTGAGTACTCAGACTTTGGTTGATGAAACTTTGCATAGGCTGTTAGGTAACTGCTGCTCTTTTTTAAATTTATTTTTGCTAAATTTCAAATGTTACAGCAGGATACGTCACTCTGCATCAGTGGAGGACTCTGGACTCACTTACACTCTTCTGATAATTAAGCTATGTTCTACGCCATGTCACCACATCATTTGTTACCGTTGTCAGCTCATGGCTTCAGCCAGCTTGTTGTTTTAGCTAGCGGTCTCACCCTAGCCAACAATTATGCAATACCTTCCCAGAAGGGAGGGGGTGTGTGGCACCCCATTATAAAGCTACTATAATTAGTTCTATGTTTTCATGGATGGAGAGCTATGCCCCCAAAACCACCTCCCCTCCAGGAAGGTATTGCGTGATATTTGGCTGAGGTGAGACCGCTAGCTAAAACCATGAGCTGACTGAAGGCACAGCTTGACAGCAGTAGCGGTCAGTCAGATAGCACTCAGCACTTGGTCATGCAAGTAGAGCGGTGGTAGTATATTGTAATGTATGCTAGTAATGTATGCTAATTCTGTGATGTACTGCTATGCTACTTGCACCACCACCAATGCCCATCACTCAGCTTCCACATTTTGGGAGGTGGGCCTTCAGCTTGAAAATGCCCAGAGACCTTTTCACTCTTGATCCAGCCCTGTGAGGACAGACCATGTATTGTAGAAGCAGAAAGAACACTGGGGGGAGGGAGATAGACTGAAATCCATTCGCAGAGGAAAGAGTCCTAGGAGGACATGCAAATCTGAAGGCGAATAAGGCTATGGGGCCAGACCAGGTACATCCAAGGGTGCTGAGAGAGCTCAGAGAAGTACCGGCTACATCTCTGACAGCCCTATTCAACAAATCATTGTAAATGGGACTGGTTACAGAGGACTGGAGGAGGACAGACATAGTCTCCTTTCATAAAAGCAGCAGCAGGGAGGAGGCTGGCAACTACAGGCTGGTCAGTCTGATGTCAGTGGTGGGAAGTTAACACTATTAAAAGAAAGTCTAGTGAAGCATTCTTAATCCAGTGTGTTACAAGACCTAAGGCAGCATGTATTCACAGGTGGAAGTCATGTCAAAGGAACCTGATCAATTTCTTCTACTGGGTCACCAGGGAAATAGATTAGGATGGGACAGTTGATGCGGCCTATTTAGACTTCAGCAAGAGCTTTGACACCGTACCACATAGGAGACTTATAAGGAAACTGAGCAGTTTGGGGGTGGGACCCAAGGTGGCAAACTGGGCGTGGAACTGGTTGTTGGATAAGCAACAGAGGGCTGTGGTAAACAGCACTCCCTTAAATCAGGGAAGAGTGACCAGCGGGGTACCCCAGGGCTTAGTGCTGGGATCCACCTTCTCCTGGGTCTTCCTATGATGCATTGCAGAAGAGCTGGAAGGGAAGGTATGCCTCTTTACAGTTGACACCAAAATCTGTAATAAGGTAGATACTCCAGAGGGGGTGGAGAGAATGAACAGAAACGTGAGAAAACTCAAAGAGCAGCTAAGGGTATGGCAGCTGGATTTCAATGTAAAAAAGTGCAGAATCATGCACCTAGGGCACAGAAACCCAAGATCAGTGTATGAAATGGAGGGAGAGATGTACTGACAGTCACAATGCAGGAAAAAACCTTGGAGTTATTATATCTGATTATCGATTATCTCAAGGTGGCAGGGCAGTGCAGCAAGGTAGTAGGCAGGGCCAGTAGGATGCTGGGCTGCATAGGAAGGGGAATCACTAGTAGAAAGAGAGAGGTGGTGGTGCTACCACTGTACCGATCATTGGTGAGACCCAAACTGGAGTACCTTATCCAGTTCTGGAGACCACATCTCAGGAAGAACTCAGAAACGGCAGAGGCTGTCTAGAGGAGGGCAACTAAAATGGTGCAGGGAATACATCAAAAGCCCTATGTTGAGAGACTAAAGGACCTCAATATGTACACCCTGGAAGACAGAGGAATGATAGAGACATATAGGTATCTCACAGAGTGAACAAGGTACAGGAGGAGAGTATTTTTCAGAAGAGAAGGTGCACCAGGACAAGATGGCATGCAATGAAGCTGGAAAGGGGGAATTTAAGAAGGATGTGAGGAAGTACTTCTTCACTGAAAGAGTGGTGCATGCCTGGAACAGTCTTTACCAGTAGAGGTGGAGGGAGAGAAAACAGTGGTGGGTTTCAAGCATGCATGGGATAGAAACAGGAATCTTAGTAGGAAAACAAGGAGGAGCAGCTGGTGATCAAGTAGGGTTTGTGGTGACACTACAGGCAGGGACAAACTGGGAAGACTGGGTGGGCCAAGTGGTCTTTATCTGCCAAAAAATTTTATGTTTCTGTATTTCAAAGACCACCGATAGCTGTAGACAAGCCAGTTACCAGGGACAGGCAATTACCTTTTAAAATGAACATATTAGTACTGGTCTAAAAGAGAGTCCAAACCAGGAGCTAATGTCTATGCTCTACCAGTGGCTCCATCAAGAGCTTAAGAATAAGATCAATGGGAACCTGAAGTGGTGCACTGATAGCTGCGATGGCTGACAGAACCACTCACAGAATAATGAGGCAAGACTCAGCCAGTTTAAATCCATTCTGCTAACTACAGCTATGTGGAATTTTCAAATTATGCCTCTGACCGAATCCTGTGGAATTTTGAAACTGCCACCAAATTCTGCAAAATTCCATTGAAAGCAGAATTTTGAAAGTGGTTTGTGGCTTTTTATTTAAAATATAGATGGTAATTTGAGGCTCACATAAACAATGGATTAGTGTTTAGTGGCTGATGTACACCATGGATTACTTTATACTGCAGAAAAACTAATGTTTGGTTTACATAAACTGTGGCAAACTTTTCCCAAGCTTAAATTAAAATACTTTCCGAATGCTGCAGAATTGATCAACAATTTCCAAAAAGCATTTTGGAAGCAGAATTACCATTCTACCTAAATTCTGCCAGCAGAATTTCGCATTCCTCACAGCGCTACTGCCAATCTAGTTCTGGCTGTCCAATGGTAATTTTGTGAATGAAAACACAGTCAGCAAATTTAGTACAAAGTAGGCCAGAAAATGAAAATATCACGAGTGAAATGGAGGCGGTTGAGTGTGACAGGGAGATCCTGCTACTCTTGAGGATCAACCTTTTCTTAAATCTGTTGCAACAGTTCTTCTGTTTCTTAGCCTAATTTGTCCTTTACAATTTCTAGTCCATAAGGTTGGCCACCTATGGCACCCCCTTCCCCTTTCTTGACTGTGCCATAGTGTCCTCTTTAATTTTCAGTTTCCCTCTCAGGTCCTCATACTGAGAGGTTATTGTGGTGACCTCCGAGCTTATGTAAAACAACAGGCTATGTTTATCATTGTTGGATTTAGTATATAATAGCACTATAACATAAAACATACCTTGCTGTACATACCTTATGTTTATGAAACCTGTAAATTTTGAAAATACCATGGCACTAGGTGTTTTTGATTAAAGGTACATAGTACTAGGTGACTGTATCATAGAAATTAAGTTGGTTGTGTTAAATGCATGTAAATTTGTACCATGCGTTCTTGCTGTAAACAGAGCCAATCTGAAATGACATGGTGATTTGCACATATCCCATTATGCTTTGCATTATGGAAGTATGTGTGATGATGTGTTTCTTTGAAACTTGACTTATTGCCAATGCTCTTTTAGGTAATCCTTGTTTCAGTGCTTCTGCACTGAGGTTCCTTGTGTGTAGCTTGTTTTTTTTTTTTTTTTTCTATTTTGAGCCCCCACCACCCAAGCAAACAAGGCAACAGTAGGGATGAAGGGTTTTCACTGAAAAGTTTAGTTCAGAGATCAGTGTCAGTAGGTGCTGCCTAAGTGCAGAGAAAGGACATTCATAGTCTGTTGCTGCAAACTGATGTACTGAAGCAGGAATATGCCATTGCTGAAGGTTATTTCTTGTATTTTGAATAAATATCACACAGAGATTGCGTGTTGAACTTCTGATGCATCTGTTATCCCACAACCCATCCACAGACTTGGTGTTAGAAGTGGGATAACTTGCTGGAAATGTCTGGACTGGCCTAAGAGGGACATTTTTCTGGTGGATATCACCCAGATATTCCAGGTGGACCAATGCATCAGCAGTTGCCAGAGGAGAATCCAGAGAAGAAAGTCTGTTGGGTTCTGACCAGAACCATGGCTGACAGACTGAGAGAAGCTGCTGCCTGGACTGGACCAGGGAGCTCAGAGGAAGACCAAGCCTGAAGACGATGAAGAGATGCAAAGGGATGAGGAACTACCGTGGGGTCGAGGCAGACCAACTATGCAGAGAGGCAGAACACCAGTGCCAGGTGTTCAAGAGGTCCCTGCCAGAGAGTTTGGATAAAGAATTGGAGGAGGATTTTTTGTGGGCTTAGCTGGAGGAAGACCTCCGACTGAGCAGGATATTATTTTATTACCTATGTTCCCAGGATGTTACTTGGAGATCGGAGATGCAAGTATGAAAGTTGAATGTGAGACCCCAGGTAAGACTGTACCTAGTGAGATTGTGCTGGGGTTGAAGGCTCCAAGCAAGCAAGAAGAAGCTTATGAGGCTGAAGGGACTTTTTTCTTGTATTCATACAGCTACATCTATTAACAGTATTGACTGAGATGTACTGCAGGCTAAAGATGCTAATGTTGCCAAACTGTTACAGAATGTTAAGGTCAAGGAGGGTACGCAGATTAATGGTGGTGTGGGGGCAAAACAATGTTGGTGGTATGAACTAAAGAAGGGTATTCTCTACCACATGAGGCCCAACCCCCGTACAAAAAGTGTGGATGCCCAGGTAGTGGTACCTGAGGCGTACAGACAACAAGTGATGGAGACTGCTCACTTTAGTCCCCATGGGCATCTGAGCCATAGTAGGGTATTAACTCAATTAACCCCATATTATTACTGGCCAGGAACGTACAGACACATGACAGACTATCTTAAGGCCCGTCTTATGTGCAACCAGATGGAGGGTCCTGCTGGGAACAGAAGGCATTTGTTCAGCAGAGGTACTGGTTCATGGGGAGTGGGAAGAGTGTCCCAAAGTGAAGGGGTCATTATGGAGAAGAAATGGCACCCTTGGAATAGGGAAACCTCCCACCCAGGACACAAGATGGTAACAGACAGTTGAAATAAGTACAAATATTTAAAAAGGATTAGAATCTATGTTGGGGTAACACCTAGAGTGTCTACCTTCAGGTGTCTGCATTAGTAGCAAGTGAAATGAATGACTCAAGATACACATTGGGTTTATGTAGAGGGGTTGAAGCTAGGACTGGGCCCCTGCTTAAAACTGACATATCTGGTGGGGTTGGAGAAGGTAATTACTCACCCCAGAGAAAGTCTTTTTGTGATACTGGACTTTACAGACGTTCAGATTTTTGGTTAAGAAATATGATGGACTTTCCCTAAAAGGAGATGGGATGGTATCGTTAGTCTCTGTTGAGAAATGTGTTAGTGTCTCAGGATAAAGCATATGGTATCTACTGTGTTTATAATGGAATGTTTATCGTTAATAGGGCCCTGAGACAAAGCCTTCTGAAGATGGATGGGTGGAAGCTCCATCCCTTCCAGGGACAGGAAGGTGGTAATCAGTCTGAAATAACTGCTTCCCTCTTTAAGGTGGGGGACATGTGACAGGGAGATCCTGCCACTCTTGATGACCAACCTTTTCTTAAATCTGTTGCAACAGTTCTTCTGCTTCTTAGCCTAATCTATCCTTTACAATTTCTAGTCCATAAGGTTGGCCACCTATGGGTCCTCCCTCCCCTTTCTTGACTCTGCTATGGTGTCCTCTTTAATTTTTCTTTTCCCACTCAGGTCCTTTTACAGAGAGGTTATTGTGGTGACCTCCAAGCTTATGTAAAACACCAGGCTATGTTTATTATTGTTGGATTTAGTATATAATAGCACTATGTCATAAAATACCTTGTTGTATATACCTTATGTTTATGAAACCTGTAAATGCTGAAAATACCATGGCACTAGGTGTTTTTGATTAAAGGTAAAAGGTATTAGGTGACTGTATTATAGAAATTAAGTTGGCGTGTTAAATGCATCTAAATTTGTACCAGGCATTCTTGCTGTAAACTGAGCCAATCTGAAATGTCATGGTGATTTGCCTATATCCCATTATGCTTTGCCTTATGGAAGTATGTGTGATGATGTGTTTCTTTAAAACTTGGCTTATTGCCAGTGTACTCTGGGGTAACCCTTGTTTTAGTGCTTCTGCACTGAGGTTCTTTGTCTGTAGCTTGTTTTGTTTTTTTATTTTTGAGCCCACCACCCAAGTAAACAAGGCAAGCATAGGGATGAAGGGTTTTCACTAAAAGGTTTAGATCAGAGATCAGTGTCAGTAGGTACCAGCTAAGTGCAGAGAAAGAACATTCATAGTCTGTTGCTGCAAACTGATGTACTGAAGAAGGAATATGCCATTGTTGAAGGTTATTTTTCTGTATTTTGAATAAACATCACACAGACATTGTGTGTTGAACTTGAAGTTTGGTGTCTGTTCCAACTGTTATCCCACAACTCCTCCACATCAAGTCTCTGTGGGTTCAGTGGCCTCGGGCAAAAAAAATTGTATGGATCAGGGATTCCTGAACTGCACTCCTCCTTGTAGCTGATATAAAACCATTTGCCTTAAGAATAAGAAATAGTTGGTTGCTCATAGTTAAAAGGTAACTTTCTTCCTAAAAGTGTTTTGTTTGTTCTGGGGCACTTGAAGTTAAAATTGTTATAATTCTCAGAAGTTTAGAAATAGTAGTACATAACAATTAAGCACATATAGAACTGCTTTTGGTAACATAGAGGGATATGCATGGCACCACTAGCTCTGAGGGGTAAGGGATGTAGAGATACACATGTGTGTATTGAAATTACAGATATTAGTCATGCGCTCATGGGTTAAATGCTACAGCATCCAGGAAAATGTTCCTGGTAATATAATAAGTAAATATATGACTTCCCTCCTATAGGGTTTTAAAGTAAAGGACACTGACTCCTGTATATTATGAAGTATGTTCTTCTACAAGTCTGTATCACATTGGCTGTTCCTTGCAAGGGATATTCTATATGTATACAAAATATGATGCAAAATGAATAAAATATGGATTAAAAAAAATTGTATGGAGTTGCTATAGTGACCACCAGGAGAGGGAGAGGGGAAGGACAAGGAGTGCACAGAGGAAATAACAAGCATTTGTCAATGCCGAAGGTTTGATGCTTTGCACCAGTACATCCTCAGATGTTACATGGGCACTTGGGATGCCAGTGCAAGGAATGTTGGACATGGCAAACAGCTCTCTTACAGGATGCTATGGACAACACTGAGTGCTCAAGATTCACTTTGGAAAAAATCCATTTTGGTTTTTTATACCTAGACAGATGTCAAGGGTACTGAATAGACAGGGCATTTAGGAGAATAATAACTGTCTTGAGGCTAGGAGAGAGCTGGTGCAGAGGATCACCATGGACAGAAGGCAAACACTGGGATCCCTGCAGGAAGGATGGCAAGGAAAACAGTTGTGCACAAGAAAAAAAGAGAATATACGTAGGGATCTGCCAGTTATTCTTTTAATTGAATTTCAATATATGTAATATCATAACCATGTTAAGATCTACACATCACTCAAATCATGGCAGGTCTTGGTATATATGCAAGAGCTAAAAAGGGAGGGGTAAGGGTAGCATACAGGGGAGGGATATGGATGGTTAGGGTATGGGATGGGGAACATAAGCGATATGGGAAGAGAGGTGGTGATAAAGGAAATAAGGAAGGGGGTAGGAGAGGACTGCAAAAGTTGGTGACAGGGTACACTTGTTCTGGCCAGTATGAATGTCTGTAGTCTGTTAAAAAAATGTGATGCCCTCAATACTTGGGTTGTAGTACACAACCCCGACATCCTGTCAGTCATCAAAACATGGCTGTCACCATTTACCCTTGCCTCGGCCATCATCCTACCAGGCAACTCACTTTTTAGGCAGGACAGACTATCAAGAAGAGGAGGTGGCTATGCCATATACCTAAAGGAGTCACTGTTGGCCTAGCCACTTTCCCTCCCTGAACCACCTATGGATATTCAGATCCTTGCTGTTATGGTTATGCTCAGTGCACACAACAAGGTCCTCAACATTGGCTCAGTCTATATTCCCCCTCACCGAACAGGGCTTAAAACCCCTAATGAACTGCATCATGAGTCTAAAATAAGACACAGAAACCATCCTGTTATGTGACTTTAATGTCAACTGGCTCTTGTCAGGTGCCAGAAGGCATAGGGATGAGTTAACAGGCCTGAACTTTACCCAGTTAATAACAACTCCAGCCAAGACAAACTATAAGACTGGGACTAGCACACTCCTGGGCTGGGTCCTAACGAATTGTCCAACACATATCTTCCACTCTGAAGTATTGCCTGACACTATCAGTGATCACTCTCCTACCAAATGTTATTGGTGTAACAAATTTATCCAGCCCCCTGTCAGAACAATCACATGTAGTGTGCTCTCCCATGGCCACCTGCAGCCACTGAAGTCTCTCCTCTGACAACAAGACTGGTCTTACATTGAAACCGCCCCTGATATTGACTCAGCTCTACAATACTTCACTGAATGCTTCAATATAGCCTGTGACATCCACACTCTTATAGGACACGTAGCATCAGGGGCCTTGATAATCCTTGGATCTCTTTTAACCTTCTGGCTCAAATGAAAACTTGTGACCACCTCTGGCATAGGGCCAGGACCTCTGGCAGTCAACCTGATATACAGGCCTATAAGATGGCCAGGAACGCATGTACTAAGGCTATCTGCTAGCACAAAGCATGTTACTATAAGGACATCCTTGCCAAGACCTGGGCAGATGGGAAAAAAGTCTGGAAAAACCTTTCAGAAATCACTGGAAAAGCATCCAAGCAGGCTCTAACTATGTTAAATGTTGATGGGTCTATCACCCATGACCCCATGTTAATTGCCAACACATTTAATTCATCCTTCACAGACCTTAGCCAAACTCTGCCCCCAAATTTCTTTGAACTGCCCAGCACAGCTCCTACATCAACCAAATCAGACGAAGCCTTGACCCACCCATGTTTCTACTTCAAAGCTATCTCGGAAAGCGAGGCCAAGAAATACCTACATAAAGTTCTAGGAGGAACTAGGACAAGCAGTGATTCTCTCAACCTAAAACTTCTTACCTTAACCCTAGATGAAGTCCTATCCCCCTTCGCCAAGCTTCTCAATCACTCCCTCATACTAGCACAATTCCCCCAGACCTGGAAATTGGCTCTGGTTGCACCAGTTTTTATGAGTGGGGCCAAATTGCTACCTGGAAATTATAGGCCAATATCTATTCTTCCCCCATTGTCCAAAGCATTTGAAAGGATTGTTGCTGACCAGTTTGTGGAGTACGTGGAAAAATACAACCTACAATGTGTCCTGTAACATGGTTTTCGGAAAGGGCACAACTCATCTACGGCCCAACTGGAATTCACAGGTTTCATTCACCATACTCTTGATCAGGGTCAACTTGTTGGCACAACCTTTATTAACCTGTCTAAAGCATTTGACACGGTCAATCACCATTTGCTGACACATCAACTTGCTGGGCTTGGTATATCTTCAGAAGCCCTAAAGTGGTTCACCAGCTATCTAGCAAACCACACACAACAGGTGAGACTAGCATCCACCCTTTCTGCTAAACTGCCTGTCTGCTCTGGGGTTCCTCAAGGATCGATAATGCGACCCCTTCTATTTAGCACCTTCCTCAATAATCTTCCGGCATCCTGTTCCAGACCAGTACTCCTCTACATAGATGATGCAGTCATTTTCTCAAAAACTGCTGACCCTACCCTCCTTCAGGCCCAACTTCAGAAAAATTTTACTGAAGCCGAGTCCTGGTTCACCTCTCGTAAGTTGGTGCTTAATTGCAAAAAAACAAAGGTCATGCTCTTCCATGGTACCCACAGCAAGCACAAATCCAAGCAGTTAACATAGAAACATAGAAGTTGACGGCAGATAAGGACTGCAAGGCCCATCCTGTCTGCCTATTTCTTTTTCTACATTATAAATGTACCATCGGCCTTTACTCTGTCAATGGCCTATCTATTCATACTCATCTGTATTGCTCCCTTATGCCTATCCCATGCCTGTTTGAAGCCCTGTACTGTATTCATATCCACCACTTCCTGAGGTAGGCCGTTCCATGCATCCACCACCCTTTCTGTGAAATAGAACTTCCTCACATTACCCCTTAATTGGCCTCCCTCTAATCTCATGCTGTGTCCTCTTGTCCTGCTATTTTTCTTATATTGAAACATGTTAGACTCTTTCACCTTGTTAATGCCCTTAAGGTGTTTGAATGTTTTGATCATATCACCTCTCTCCTCCTTTGCTCTAGGGTATACGTATTGAGCTTCGTTAATCTGTCCTCTTATGTTTTCTGATGCAGTCCCTGCACCATTTTGGTTGCCCTTCTCTGGACTGCCTCAATTTGGTTAATGTCCTTGTGAAGGTGTGGCCTTCAATACTGCATGCAGTACTCCAGATGGGGTCTAACCAGTGTCTTATAAAGAGCGATTATTACCCCCATCTTCCTACTTGTGATACCCCTACTAATACACCCTAACATCCCCCTAGCCTTACCTACTGCTTTAGTGGTCTGCTTGGATGATTTCAGGTCATCGGTGATGATGATTCCCAAGTCCCTTTCTTCCCTTGTGATTGCCAACAACTCCCCTCCCAACCTATAGGTGGCTTCAGGGTTTCTCTTTCCTATGTGCATGATCTTGCACTTCTTTGCATTAAACCAAAGTTGCCACTCTTCTGACCATTATGCTAGTTTATCCAGATCTCCTCTCATTCTGCCCACCCCACCTGGATCATCTACTCTGTTGCAGATCTTGGTGTCATCTGCAAACAGACAAACCTTACCCTCTAGTCCATCTGCAATGTCACTGATGAAGATATTGAAGAGGAATGGCCCCAGAACTGATCACTGAGGTACCCCACTTGTGACTTGCATCTCTTCTGACTGTGTACCATTTACCACCACTCTCTATTTTCTGCCCGTCAATCAGTTTGCCACCCAGTTGACCAACTTCTGACCCACCCCGAGCCTACCCAGCTTATTAATCAATCTTCTATGTGGAACAGTATTGAAAGCTTTGCTGAAGTCAAGGTAGGCGACATCAACTGCTCCCCCTTGGTCCACTACTCTGGTCACCCAGTCAAAGAAATCTATAGATTAGTTTGACAGGACCTTCCTTGTAAACCCATGCTGTCTTGGATCCTGTGCTCCTATGGATTCCAGGTGTTGCACCATCCTTTCCTTAAGGAGTGCCTCCATAATCTTGCCCACTACTGAGGTAAGACTGACTGGTCTGTAGTTCCCTGCCTCCTCCCTGCCCTCTTGTGGAGCAGGATCACATGAGCCCTTCTCCAGTCTTCTGGGACCTCTTCTGTGCTCAGAGACTCACTAAACAGTTCTGATAATGGCTGAGCTAGTTCCACCCTTAGCTCCTTTAGTACCCTGGGATGTATGCCATCAGGTTCCATTGCCTTGTCCACCCTAAGCTTATCGAGCTCTTGTTGGTGATTATAAACAGTGTGGGTATAGTTCTTGATCAGATTCAATCTTTTAAATACCTAGGAGTTACTTTGGATAGTACGCTCTCCTACTTCAATCATGTTGAGAATGCTGCCAAGGCAGTTAACATTCGCCTAGGCTTTCTACACTGGCATAAACACTGCCTTACTACCAAAGCCCTCAGATTGGCTATCCAAAGTACAATCGTGTCTATTATTGATTATGGTTTGGTCATTTATCGTTCCACCACAGACACAACCCTACATCGGCTCGCCACAACTCTGAATAAGGCATGCCGTCTACTAACTGGTACAGCATATCGTACTCACACTTGTGACCTTAACAGGCAAGCAAACTGGCTTCAACTCTAGGCTAGCATTGAATATCAAGCCTGCCTTCTGGCTAAGAAGACAGATCTTGGTCTCCTACCACCAGGTTCCCTTTAGCTTTTCAGTCCCTTCTGGGGCACTCGTAACACATGAAGTTCTGTGAGCCAAACTTTTACTGTCTCTCACTGTCGAATCTCGCTGCAACAGTGATCCATTGCAGTTAGAGCTACTAATTTATTAAATTCCCTTCCTCCTGAGATTGCGACGACTGCAACCTTGGGACCATTTAAGCAGATGCTGCATCAATTCTTAGTTTCCAGAGCATCCTGTGACTGCTACATCTAATCTTTGCTGACAGCTAAATGCACTGGGACCTCCCTCTTTTACCACTCACTCCTGTATAGCCCTACCCCATTGCCGCACTATTCCATTTACAGCACTTCCTTCCTTCATCCATTTCCAATCCCCATTCCTGCCCTCTTTTCATCCTACCTCATCTCCCCTTCCTTTACCCCTCCATTCCCACTTCCCCTTCCCTCCCTCCTCCTGCTTCCTCACCTTGTTCTCTCCCTCTACCCCACCACCCCATGGGTCTTTCCTGTATAAGCTTCATTGTGGCATCTCCCTCCTTGCTCTTATTTTCTCCTTCCACCCCCCAATTCACCCCTGTTCTTCTCTCCTTATAATCCCTTTCACCCCTCTTCAGACAAGGCCACTGACTGCACTTGACACAATATTTATTTTGCCATATTGTTATTTTATCTAATTACTTTCCTCATGTTGTACTACTTACTGAAACCACTGTAATTTGCTATTCTTGTGGCTTGACGTGGAACCTCTGTAAAAGAGCCCTTGGCTCAAAGGTCTTTCCGATTTGTTAAATAAATAAATAAAAAGTAAAAACATCCATATATCCACATTTCTATAAGTGTGGGTTCACCTTTCAAATGGCATTCATGTTGTACAGATACAAAAAATTTTAGAATGAATATGTGTCTTTGCCTAGGTTAACATTGTTTGTAATATACACTTACTGGCGGAGAGAAACGGAGGTACATTATTCTTTTTTCCCTATATTTAAAAGTTGCCACAGTAAGGAGACTAACTTCCATACTACAGAGAGGCAGGCAAGGGTTAATTTTTCTTTAGGAGACTTGCTAGTTTAGGTGAAAAAAACAGGCTGTAATTTGAGACATCATGGCCAGTTTCAACTTGCCTACAGACTAGGCAGAAGAAGTAGGAAAACCTTTAACAGTAATAAAATAATAAAGATTGGCACAACACGGTTCAAACTTTCTGTAAATCTCCACTCAATTTTCTGATGTAGTCTGGTCAGTTTGTCACTTCTGCTGATTTTAATGACAGGCTACTGGTGCTGACAGCCCATCAGCTGTTTGTTTGTTGTATAGCTTCATTCACATCAAAGGACTGCCCTTACAGAAATATGTGTGCTGTGTACATGCAGAATGCATGCCACATGCTTGATTGTGCAATGTTTGCATGCAGTTCACATACATAAAGTGAACCTAAGCAAACCAGGTCTAAAAAGCAATCAGATTTGCATGCTGCAAGCGTGACATGTGTGCAGCAGGTAAGCTGGTGTGAACATCTTCTAAAAATTATATCAGGTTCACATGCTGCACGCTTGACATGAGTGCAGCAGTTAAGCTGGTGTGAACATCATTTAAAACTCACATCAGCTTCACATGCTGCACGCTAGTCATATGTGCATCAGCTAAACTGGTGCAAATCTCATCTAAAAAAATACATCAATTTCTATTTCTTATGCTAGCAATTAGAGCCATTAAAATACATTTTCATTGACTTCCCATTAAAATTAGGTAAACTCATTAATTCTGATCCTTTTTCAAGTTGTTTAATGGCTTTTGATTTTTGTCATTAAATCGCTATTAATTTATAAAGTATTGTTTGCTTACTGTATTAAATGTCTAGGATATAGTCAGTCAACATCCCCCATTCCAGATGTGCGAAGAGGGGCCTCTGTGTTGTGAAGCCTGACCTTTTTGTTTTGGGCCATGCAAATCTCCTTATACATATTTAGTGTTACAAATGTGTTTCTCCATGACTGTTTCAGCTCACTTACTTTCTCTTTGTCATTCTGTTTGGAGAATATACACTATGACCAAGCACTCTTTGTGCTGAGTAGGGTCTTGGAAGCATTGAAACATAGAAAGTGACAGCAGAAGGAGACCATACAGTCCACCTAGTCTGCCCATAGGCTTACCCCTCCCCCCAACTGCTAGTAAATGTGGTGATGCTTTTTTTCCTGTCCCCAGCGTTCTTGAAACTTACTACTGTTTTTGTCCCACCACTACCTGAAGAAGGCTGTTCCATGCATCCACCACCCTCTCGGTAAAGAAAAACTTGCGTGTGTTACCTCTGAATTGGCCCCCCTCCAGCTTCATGTTGTGCCCCCTAGTTCTTGTGTGCTTTTTGACTTGGAACAGTTCCTGTACCTGCACCTTGTTTATTCCATTTAGGAACTTGTAGGTCTCAATCATGTCTCCCCTCTCCCTCCGCTGCTCCAGGGAGTACATGTTCAGACTTTGCAGATGGTCTTCATATATTTTGTTCTGTAGGCTGTGTATCATGTTTGTAGCTCTCCTTTGCACTGTCTCCGGTCTGTTGATATCCTTTTTTTAGGTGTGGTCTCCAGAACTGTACGCTGTACTCCAGGTGTGGCCTCACCAGAGATCAATAGAGTGGCAGGATGACCTCCTTTTTCTGCTGGTGATTCCCTGCCTATGCAGCCCAATATGCCATTCGCCCATACTGCTTTCTTGCACTGTTTGGACATCTTTAGGTCATCCGTTATAATTATTCCCAGATCCCTTTCCTGTTTGGAAGATTCCAGTTGTACTCCTCCCAGGTAGTAGTCCTTTCCTGGGTTGGTCCTTCCTAGGTGCATGACCTTGCATTTTTTCACATTAAACTTTAGTTGTCATGATTCTGATCATTTTTCCAGAGCCTTCAGGTCAGCCTTCATCTTTTCTACCCCACCTGGAGTGTCTACCCTATTGCTTATTTTTGTGTCATCTGTGAATAAGCTCACCTTCCCCTGTAGTCCCTCAGTTATGTCACTAATAAAAATATTGAATAGGATCAGACCGAGTACTGATCCTTGTAGCACTCCACTATCTACTCCTCTTTTTTCTGAGAGTGAGCTATTTACAAGTACCCCTGTGTCGTACCAGTGAGCCAGTTTCTTACCCATTTCACTACTTGCTGTCCTACTCCCATTCTGTCCAGTTTGTTGAGTAGCCTTCTGTGTGGGACCGAGTCGAAGGCTTTGCTGAAATCCAGGTATACTATGTCTACTGCTCCTCCCAATCTATTACTTTAGTCACCCAGTTAAAGAAGTATGCACCATACCTCACATTTTGTCACTGAAATGAGGGACATGGACACTCAAAATGAGGGACAATGAGGGACATTACCCCTCACAATGATCAGGACACATCCTGAAACATGGAGTTACAGTACCTCAGAACACAGGAAACCATTGTATTTACTTGTACTGATATTAGCACCCGAGAATGAATTTCTATGATAAAGCAGCAGGGCGGAGGAGGGCAGTTGCCTCCCCTCCCTCGTATTTGTGCCTAGGTTGTTCTTATGGTGTGGCAATAATGGCATTACATTTGGTAAATAGATGTTGATGTCAGATTTAGATTTAATCTTTTGCACAATAAGTGCCCCCCCCCGGCCTGTGTGTGCTTACGCTGCAGCTGCACTCCTGACTTGGCTGTGTCTGTATTGTGTTGTCCGCTCTCTCCACCTATTAGCAGTGGCACCATCACATGTGATGTGGAAGACCTCCAGCCAAGCAAGAGCACATGAGTCATGTGAGTGCAACACTGTCTTTCCTGCCACAGAGTAGACAGGCTGCACACTACAGCTTGGAGGACTCAGTGAGCACTGACCTCTCAATGGTAGTGTTGTGGCAGCATATTTTTGTTGGTCTACTCTTAGACAGTCTCCATCTCCCCTGATGGCTAAAGGGGCAGTGGGTGAGCTAGAAGCTAATTCAAGACTAGGCTACCTACTTACTCTAATAGGCTCACTTTGCAAAACAAAACAGCACAGACCTCCATGGTAGCAACCTAGGCCTAGCAGCAGTGGTGACAGTGGTGTGGGCAGCCTTCCTAGGCCTTGATCAGTGAAGCATGGCAGCAGCCAAGCAAGAAGCATGTAACAGAGGATGGGTGGATTCAGTTGGTGAGGTGACTTGGTCGCGGACCATGTTGGGGACATGGGATGGTTGATTCTAGTATCCAACTTCTGGCTGAAGGATGGAGGAGGAGAGGACTTCAAACAGGGCTGGTGGTACACTGGGCCAGGCTGCAGGTTCTGGCTAGATGGCCAGGTAAGTAAAAGTAAACCTTTTTTTTTTTTACAGGGGGATTGGGGAAGAAGGAAGGACTGAAATATTGATGTGCTTTTCATGTTTATGCACCTTTGGGTGGCTTCATGACCCACATGGGATGGGTATTGAATAGAATGGAGTCAAGGAGAGATATTGGGACATTCTCTTTTCGGTTGGGGGGTCAGAACATCAGCCAGGAAAAAAATTGGTTAGTAACTGGGTGGGTTTAAGCCCAAATCTGATGCACTGCTCTGGGGTATAGACAGACAAATCTTACACATTTGAATTTTTCCAGATTTTTCAGTCACAACAAATAAGTTTTACCTTTCGAGATGTTCCAGACATTCTAGAGCTTGCCACCTAGGGGCTAACTAGCACTTGGCCTCCTCTGGTTGTTTGCTCCCCCCTGCTGAAATCTGAGATGGCACCCCTGCCATAAAGTCTAGATTTACAGAACATCCTCTGTGTGAGCAGCATGTTTTCCATGAGGGATGGATGAGGAGCAGAGCAGTTTTCAGAGATTAAATGAGGGCTGACCCTTGCATTCAGGTACAGGTCAGCAGTATGGTATGCATAGACTATTGGAGCCCCACTATAGTCAGGCTTATGCCCCCCCCCCCAGTGAAGCTGACTGCCACATCCCCATGCTCAGGCAAAGTATGACATAGGGCAAGGGAGACTGCAGGGGTGTGCACCATTGAAATGAATGGGGGTATTTTTTACTACTATTTTATACATTATTGATGGTGAGTTGGAGATTAATGAAGGCCACTGCTCAACTAACAATAAGGACCTTGTTAGTAGAACAGTGGCCTTCATTATTCTCCAACTCACCATCATAATGTATAAAACAGTAATACAAAAAAACTCCATTCATTTTAAGGGGTATGCCCCAGCACTCTGATCCATGGACATCATCTGTTAAAGACTCCTGCCTCTGGCTCCCTAGTACTGAAATAAAAAAACTCTTGACATATTGATACTTGGCGGGTTGCCTGTAGTAGCATGGCCACACCTGCTACAGTGTGTGTGCATGGGGAGGGGGGCACTGGCCATGTGGGTGGGTGTTGAGTTATTGCTACTTTTGTGTTTTCCCCTTAAAGTCTGTTTGCATGGAAGCATTCAAAACTATAGAGTGAAAATAGTAGGAGTAATGGCCAGACAGAAATAATTAAGTACTTTTGTGTGTGTATTGGGAATGGGAAGAACCGCATGTTTTTCCATTGGTATGTGTGCTACAGTTCAGCTGTTCAACTGAGATGAGGGGAGACAAGAAAACTAAAAAGTATAGCAGTGGCAATAAGCATGCTGCATGTGTGCAGATGAATTCAGATTTGTACTGAAGTACAAACAAGCCTTATGTGTGCAGGCAGTATGGCTTAGTGGTTAAAGGCACTGAACTACAAACCAGGAGACCTGAAGACCTGGGTTTGAATCTCATGAACTCCCACTTGTACAGTACATGGTGTGAGCTTGAGAAAGTCACGTAACTTTTATGTGTGCAGTTATCAGTGACCACTTGCTTTTTGCACTCATGCCACATGCATGCAGTCTGTTCCTATGTAACATAAAAAGCATGCTTTCCACACTTACTAACTGCATGCATGCTACATGTATGCAATTGGTTCCAATTTAACATTTAAATCATGATTGCAACACACATATCACATAGGTAGTTTTATGTGTGCAGCATGAAAGCATTTAATATAATTATTTCTGTAAGGGTGATGCCCTCTAATTTATTGGCTTGGTTCTTTTGAAGTGCATTCAGCCAAAGAAGAGTGGTGTCACAGTTAAAGTACATGGTTATTGGCCTAGACTGCTTCCGTTTTTAACTGCAATAGACTCACAGAGACACACCTCTGAAATCCCCTTCCACTCATAATAAAAGGTTTGTTGCACATGTGTATCAAACCTAAAAAGAGGGAAAGGAAAAATGGAGGTAGCAGTAGTTGGAATTGTAAACCTACCCAATGAAGACTGAGGTGTTCCAGTAGCAAAGAGTTCTAGAAGTCAGGCTATGTTGGAAACACTATGGGACTGCCTGCTGACCCAGGTGGTAAAAGAGCCTACCAGGCAAGGATCCATTCTGGATATGGTTCTCACAAACTCAGAAACAGATACGCCAGTGAGAGCAGGGGAACCACTAGCTAACAGTGAACATAATTCTGTCTGGTTTGAGTGTTCCCTAGGGGATGAAAGAACACACTCATGGATGGAGGTTTTCAACTTCAGAGGGGCTGACTTTGTCGAGATGAGACTGTTGGTTGGCAAAAACCTGGCCAATATTAATAGATTGGGTGTGGAAGACGTGTGGGGATTTTGAAAGGAGGCCATCCTGGAGACTACAAAACTCTGTGTTAAATCAGTTGTAATGAGAAATAGGTACAAGACCCATATGGTTCTCAGCAAAGGTTAAGGAAGACATGCCAAAAGGGAACCATTCTATAGGTTTAAAAAGAATCTGGGGGAGGAGGAATGGGAGGAATACATTCAAAAACTAGGGAAGCAAAAAGAAGAGTAAGAGAGGAAAAGGCAGCCACAAAGCTGCAGAATGCTAAAGGGAATAAATCCGAGGAAAAATGTTTCTTTCGATATATCAGGAAAAAAGAAAGAAGTGAGAGGGGATCGTTTGGTTGATATACAGTGGTAAGGTGATCAAGGATGATGGACAGAAGGCCACAGTCCTAAACAACTACTTATGTTCTGTTTTCACCAAGGGAGGGAGTGGGCCCCCTACCTGAAAGAGGCATTAATGCAGCTGCTGGGGAATTCCAAGGGTGGAAACCCCAGTATTCAGCAAAGACATAGAAACATAGACTTTGACAGCAAATAAGGACCACTTCTCCCACCTAGTTTGCCCATTTTCCTACCTATTGGATGTGCTGCAGACCCTAGTTAACCAACAGCCTACTTCTTCCTACCACCCACCAGAATTGCCTTATGTCTGTCCCATGAATTCTTAAATTTCCTCACTGTTTTTGACCCCACAACCTCCTCAGGAAGGCCATTCCATGCATCCACCACCCTCTCTGTGAAACATTGTTGATTCCTTTGAGGTACTTGAAAGTTTCTATTACATCATCCCCCTTTCCTCCAGAGCATACATATTAAGCTCCTTTAGTTTCCCTTTGTACAACTTCTGTTGCAGACCCTGCACCATTTTAATTTCCCTCCTCTGAACTCCCTCCATTCTGTCTATGTCCTTGTGGAGATGGGGTCTCCAGAACTGCATGCAGTACTTCAGATGGGGTCTCACCAACTGTCTGTACAGAGGGATAACAACTTCCTGTTTTCTATTAGTGATGCCTCTCCCTATACATTCCAGTATCCCCCAACCATCCTTACTGCTTTCCCACATTGCTTGCTTACCTTTAAGTCATCTGAAATGACTACCCCAAGGTTCCTTTCCATTTTTGTTGTTGTTAATACCACCCCACATTGTGTACTCTTTCCCCTGAGTTTTTGTTTTCCAGATGCATTACTTTCCACTTCTTTACATTGAATCTAAGCTGCCATACTTTTGACCATTCCTCCAACCTTGCCAAGTCCCTTCTCATCCTTTCCACCCTTCCCCTTGTTTATCAACCCTGTTGCAGATTTTTGTGTCATCTGCAAAGAGACATACTTTTCCTTCCAGTCCCTCTGCACTGTCACTTATAAGGACATTAAAAAGGACTGGACCCAGTACTGATTCCTGCGGTACCCCACTAGTAACCCCCCTTTCTTTGGAGTGGACTCTGTTTACTATTACCCTCTGTGTCCTGTTGTCCAAACAATTGTTTACCCAGGCTACCACCCTGGGACCCACTCCCAGGCTAGTCAATTTGTTTATTAATCTTTTGTGTGAGACTGTGTCAAATGCCTTGCTAAAGTCTTGGTAGGCCATGTCCACAGACCCTCCCTGGTCTACTACTTTGGTCACCCAGTCAAAGAAATTAATTAGATTCATCTGACATGACCTTCCCATTGTGAATCCATACTGCCTTGGGTCCTGTACCCCGCTGGCCTCTAGGTGCAATTCTTTCCTTCAGAAGTGATTCCATCATTTTCCCTACCACTGAGGTCAAGCTAGCAGGTCTGTAGTTTCCTGCCTCTGCTTTGCTCCCACTTTTGTGAAGGGGAATCACATCTGCCCTCCTACAGTCCTCAGGTACCATACCATCCTCCCATGATTTGTTAAAAAGGGTAGTCAGTGATATCACTAGTTCTCCCCTTAGTTCTTTTAGAATTCTGGGGTGAATCCTGTCAGGCTCCATTGCTTTGTCCACCTTCAGTTTTAGGAGTCTTTCAGAACCCTTTCTTCTGTAAAAGGACTGGTATCGACCCCCTATCCAGAGTGCTTCTATTGATTGGATTAGGTACCTGCCCCTCCTCCTCTTCTTTAATGAATACTGAGCAGAAGTATTCATTCAGTATCCCTGCATTTTCACTGTCCATCTCTGCCCACACACCCTCCCCTTTATTAAGCCTCACTATCCCTCCCTTGGTCTTTCTTTGCTCCCTAATGTACCTATAAAAGGTTTTATCCCCCCTTCTTAACCAAGTTGGCTACCTTTCCTAGGTTTGGGCCTTTGCTATTCTGACTGTCTTCCCCACTTCCTTCTGTTTTAACTGGTACAATTCTCTGTCCTCCTCCTTCTGTGTTTCCTTATACTTCCTGAATGCTATTTTTTCTCCCTAACCTTCCCCTCCACCTGTTTTCAGAACCACAGTGTTTTTTTCTTTCATCTTGATATGTTAATTTGCTTCACACAAAGGCTTGTTGCCTCTGTGATGGCAGTTCTGATGTTTCCCCATTGTTCCTCCACCCCTCCTTCTTGCCTGTTTGCTAGTGCTTTTCTGAGGCACTTTCCCATTTTGACAAAGTCAGCCCTTTTAAAGTCCAGTGCCCTCACTTTTGTATGGCTTGACTCTGCAGCTGTGTTTATCATGAACCACACTGTTTGGTGGTCACTTGTTCCCAGATGGCTACCCACTTCTAGATCTGAGATACTCTCTCCATCCCCATTTGAGAGTACCAGGTCTAAGATTGCTCCCTCCTGAATGGGTTCCAACACTAGCTGTCTGAAGCAGGGTCCAGAAAGCGCTGGCAGCCCTTAAGGTAGATAAGGCACCAGGAGGCCCAGATGGGATGCATCCAAGAGTCCTAAGGGAGTTGGCAGAACAGCTGGCTGATTCCTTAGCACATCTGTTCAACTGCTCACTGCAGACAGGGGTAGTATCCAGAGACTGGAGAGTGGCTGAAGTGAGCCACCCTATAAGGGAGGAAGGGAGGAGATGGAAAATTACAGGCCAGTTAGTCTCGCATCTGTTGTGGGAAAACTGATGGAGACCCTAATCATGCAGGACCCCATGGACTACCTGGAAAGAAATGGTCTCCAGGACAATAAGCAGCATCATAGGCTTATGGCAGGGAGGTCATGCCAGACCAACCTTACTGTCTACTTTGATTTGGTGACAAGGGAGCTGGACCAGGGCCACGGGTGGATCTCCTCTGGTTTGATTTCAGTAAGACATTCAATTCAGTGCCACATAGGCACCTGTTGAAGAAGTTGCAGGGACCTTGGAATGGCAAAGGACATAGTCAGGTGGGTTGGAAATTGGCTTAAAAGCAGACAACAGAGGGTCATTGTCAATGGGGTGAAGTCAACGGAAAGCGTGGTCACAAGTGGGGTACCTCAAGAATCGGTCCTGGGCCCAGTCCTTTTCAACATGTTCATTAATGACATTGGTGAAGGAATCCTGGGTAAATTTTTATTGAATGATTGATTGATTTATTGATTTACACAGATCAGATACAATACCTTTGAGTCCAAGGAGCTCATTTACAAAGGTTCCTCATCAAACAAGAATCAATAAATTACAACAGTCAAGTAAAACCAACAGAGAGCATGCATTACAGATGGAGGCAGGATAAGCAGCACATTATGTGGCATTGTCAGAGTACAACAGAAGCAGGGTTAGGAGGGGAAAAGAATGGAGCAGGTAGCAACTCATAGAGCTTTGTCTGATGTTGGGGATGAGGCCAAAGAAAGGGGACAGAATTAGTGACATACGAAGATGACTGGAGGTGCAAGAGCCTTCGTCAGTCCAGCCTTGAACTGGATAATTTTGGGGAGGCTATTAAGAGATTCCGGTAGATCATGAATCCACTGTATGGCCCTGATGGCAAATGAGCGTATGGGTAGGAAGGCTCTGCAAAATGGGATAACAAGTGCATTCCTGGACATGTTCCTGGCAGAGTATTGATTTAGGACAGGACACAGGAATTTTCAGATTACCAGAGGTGTGAGACACGGTAGTATGTTCTTGCCCAGGAGGCAGGTAAGGTATTTGATCTTATCCTGCGGAGGGAGCCAGTTGGTTAGGGAGTAGAAGGCACAAGTGTGTGTGTCCCTGTCTGCTCCTAGAACAAAATGACAGACCTTATTTACTACTGGGGTTTGACCCTGCTGAGAACTGTGTTGGAGGCTACACCATAGATTGTGATTCCATAGTCAATTATGGGAAGGACTGTACTGACCACAGCAACATATTTTGCTTCTTGGGTCAGAACCACTTTGGTTCTCAAAAACAATAGCAGGAAAGGTCAGAGCCAAAAGGCTGGCCTTCAGGAAATATAAGGGAATGCAGCAGGATGAAGATAGGGAGGCATACCAAACTTTCCTAAGGGAAGCAGGGAAGGCAGGAAGGCAGACAAAGATACAAACCAAAGAAACACTAGCACAAATAGTAAAATAAGATGAAAAGACTTTCTATAGATACATCAGTGAAAGGAGAAAGTCCAGAGGGGGTATTGCTAAAATCAAAGGAGATAAGGGTGTGTGTGAGGAGGAGGACCACGTAAAAGCGTCTGCCCTAAATAGATACTTCTGCTCAGTATTTACTGATGAGAAGGTAGGGCAGGGCCAACAGCTCAGCACCATTGTCACAGGGGGAGGGAGGTGTGCATTAGTCCCTTCACAAAAGAAAGGGTCCTACAAGAGCTTGATAAGCTCAAGGTTGACAAAGCAATGGGACCTGATAACATACTTCCCAGGGTACTAAAGGAGCTAAGGGAGGAACTAGCAGAGCCATTATCAGAACTGCTTAGTGATTTCCTGAGCACAGGAGAGGTCCCAGAACACTGGAGAAGGGCTCATGTGATCCAGCTCCACAAGAGTGGTAGCAGGGAGGAGGCAGGGAACTACAGACCTGTCAGTCTTACCTCAGTAATGGGCAACATTATGGAGGCACTCCTTAAGGAAAGGATTGTGCAACACCTGGAATCCATAGGCGCACAGGATCCAAGACAGCATGGGTTTACAAAAGGAAGGTCCTGTCAAACTAATCTTATAGATTTCTTTGGCTGGGTAACCAGAGTGGTGGACCAAGAGGGAGCTGTTGATGTCACCTACCTTGAATTCAGCAAAGCTTTTGATACTATTCCACATAGAAGATTGATTAATAAGCTGGGTAGGCTCGGGGTGGGTCAGAAGTTGGTCAACTGGGTGGCAAATTGGTTGACGGGCAGAAAACAGAGAGTGGTGGTAAACAGTATACAGTCAGAAGAGATGCAAGTCACAAGTGGGGTACCTCAGGGATCAGTCCTGGGGCCAGTCCTCTTCAATATCTTCATCAGTGACATTGCTGATGGATTGGAGGGTAAGGTTTATCTGTTTGCAGTTGACACCAAGATCTGCAACAGAGTAGATGATCCAGATGGGGTGGGCAGAATGAGAAGAGATCTGGATAAACTAGCAAAGTGGTCAGAAGAGTGGCAACTGGGGTTTAATGCAAAGAAGTGCAAGATCATGCACACAGGGAAGAGAAACTCTGATGCCACCTATAGGCTGGAAGGGGAGTTGCTGAGAGGACTTGGTGGGGAGGGGGAATAAATTAGTTATTTGTTGTATTTTGTGGTATTTTGTGTTTGGGTTTGGGGGTGAGAGCCCTTAAATCAACATTTTGAGATTTATTCTGTGTTTTAATTCAGATTTGTATTTAGTTGTTAAATTATTATATAAGGTCTTGTATTTATTTAGTTTTGTGGAGTGGGTTAATTTTGTATTTTGGGACTGTTTATTTGTTGTTTTTACTTAGGGTGCGAAATATGTGTTGGGACGGCACAAGGACAGTCGGGTATTATTCCCCCTCCAGGCTCAGAGACCTTCGTCCTTTTTCCTGTCCTCCCCTATCACTAGAAGTTTACAGACGGTGTAGGGCTTTGGGGATTGCTGGAAGAAGGAGGAGGAGGACGAGGGCTGGGTCTGTAGAGGGAATGGAAAGGAGTGGGTGGATAGGGATAGTGGGGGCCAGGAGATGCCCTGGGACTAAATGGGTCCAGGAAAGGGACCATCCATGTCTGGTTCTCATACTCAAGGGTTCTGCTTGTAGTCAGCAGGTAGCACAGTCATCCTCGGATGCTCATCCTCTCTCGGGCAGTGTTGTACAACGCCAGGTTTATTGAAAACAAGACTGCTATTATAGCTGATTTTTTTGGGACATCTGATCTGGCATGCATCACTGAGACCTGTCTGGATGAGAATGCTGGCCCAGTTTTGGTGGCAGCAGTTCCAACCAGATACTCAGTGATACACCTCCCAAGGATGGATCGTAGGGGTGGGGGTGTTGCTATCTGTTTTACATCAGAACTGGGCCTAGTGGAGGTACCAGTGGGAACTACCAACTCCTTTGAATGTATTATGGGTGAGGGTGTGGGGTGCAGGATACTTCTCGTTTACCATCCACCAGGTGACAGGAATGGTTTCCTGCGGGAAGTCGCAGACTTCATTGTCGACCTGACATTGGGGTCCCCCAGATGGTTGGTTCTGGGGGACTTCAATGCCTGGGTCGACAATGAAATCTCACAATTTGGTGAAGACTTCCTCCAGTTATTGATTTCACTGGGCTTCACACAAGTTATTTCCTCCTCGATCCATATTGGGGGTCATTCATTGGATTTGGTGTTCCTTCTGGGGATGGAGATATCCGATTTGGTGGTGGAACTAGTCGGATGGTCTGATCATCACTCCATTGGGTTCAGTTTTGAGGCCACCCCCTAGTATGCCGGCCCCTATGGAGATGGTCCGGTATCGCCCTTTAAGGGATGTTTCCCCAGATGGCCTGATGGCGGTGCTGGACCTATTGGGCTTACCGAGTGATTGCATGGATCCAGGAGACCTGGTACTTGTCTATAATAAGGCGGTGGCAGGGGCCCTGGATTCCATTGCTCCTGTTCGTGTTCATCCCCTCACTCTTCGCCCCAGGTCTCCTTGGTTCGATGAGGCTCTGAGGGAGTTGAGGGGAGTTGGACGAAGGTTAGAGAGGTGCTGCCGGATGTCGGGCCTGGATAGTGACAAACTTAGCTTGATGGACCACTATGTGGTCTATCAATCCGCAATCTCTCTTAAGAAGGCAGAATTCCTGTCCAGAGAGATTGCTGCTGCACAGAATAGACCAGCTCAGCTCTTCCGAACTGTGGACAGATTGTGCAATCCAATCTGTCTTCAGCCCAGAAGATCCTTTTCTCAAGAATGGTGTGACGAGTTTGCTCTATTCTTTTCAGATAAAGTTGCCACCATCAGGTCTGATATCCATTTGACCCTTTCTAATGGGAGTTGTGATGGTCAGCAGGAGATGTCAGACACCCAGTTTGTGTGGTCTGACTTCAGCCTACCCACAATCAGTGACATTGTGATGATCATCCAATCATTGCGTCCGACCAACTGTGGTTTGGATCCAAGCCCCACATGTCTCTTAGTGGGCTGTGTGGATAAAATTGGTCCCGTCCTTGCTGAGATAGTCTGGAGGTCCTTGGAGAGGGGGATTTTTCCAAATCCTCTAAAGGAGGCTGTGGTTCAGCCCCTTCTTAAGAAGCCATCCTTGCACCCAGACTGTCTGGCAAATTACAGGCCTGTCTCTAACTTACCCTTTGTGGGTAAAGTTATTGAGAAGGTGGTCGCGTCGCAGCTGGATGATCATTTGACCAGCCACAATGTCTATGATTCTCTCCAGTCCAGATTTAGGAAAAGGCATAGTACCGAGGCAGCTCTCGTCCGGGTACTAAATGACCTCCTAATAGCGAGAGATCGAAGGACTCGTTCCATCTTGGTCCTTCTTGATCTCTCTGCAGCATTTGACACTGTGGACCATGGTGAGCTATTGGAACACTTGCGGTCTATCTCTGGGCTGTCTGGTACAGTCCTCAGTTGGTTTCGATCTTTCCTCATGGGTAGGACTCAGAGGGTGGTGTCTGGGATTTTTTCCCCAGTATCATTCCCCCTATCCTGTGGGGTACCGCAGGGCTAGATTATAGCACCCATGTTGTTTGCAGTGTACATGCTGCCATTAGGAGCGATTATTAGGTGGTACAGTCTGAGTTTTCACTGCTATGCAGATGATACTCAGCTGTACATGTCCTTTGTGCCCGGCCAAGATGCTGCCTTTTCGGTCTTTAACAACTGTCTTGCCGAAATCCAGGACTGGATGAATGTGAGTTGGCTGCTTTTGAACCCTAAAAAAACTGAGGTGTTGGTTGTGGACCAGGGTCATCAGGAGGCAGGTTCATTGGTCGGATCTCCCTCGGGTTTATGTCTTGGGGGTGTCCAGCTAACTACCTCAGACCGGGTGCGGAACCTGGGTGTTGTGTTTGATGACAGCTTGACATTTAAATCTCAGGTGTCGGCAGTTGTCAAAACCTCTTTTTACCATCTGAGGTTCCTCCAGACTATCTTCCTATTTTGGTCCACGCTTTCTTACCTCCTGCCTTGACCACTGCAATGCCCTTTATCTTGGGTTACCGGGAGTTGAGATTCGCCGCTTGCAGCTAGTGCAGAATGCGGCAGCCAGGCTACTGACTGGTTCTTCTTGATCCAGTCGTATGACGCCTGTGTTCCGCGGACTGCACTGGCTGCCAATTTGCTGGTGAATCACGTTCAAGGTCGGTTTGCTGACCTATAAGGCCCTACACGATCAGGGACCTGCTTACCTGAAAGATCTCCTTTGTCCCTACTGTCCCTCCCGCTCTCTCCGATCCACTGACGAGGGATTGCTGGAGATTTCCAGGGTTCGTTTAAAAACTTCAGGGGCCAGATCTTTTAGTTTTATGGCCCCAACCCTGTGGAATTCTCTACCTCATCAGGTGCGAGATTGCCCGACTGTCCAAAGCTTTAAGAAGGCTTTAAAAACATATCTTTTTAGTCAAGCATATAATGCATTTTGAATGCTGCTGTCAAGTTTAATTTTAATATTGTTTTAATTATTTATTGTTTTGTCATGTATTATACAGGCACCTTGGTTTTAGAAAGGTGCCTTATATAAATAAAGATTGATTTTGATTTTTGATTTGCTGGCAGTCACAAGGGAAGAAAGAGACTTGGGAATCATCATCACCGATGACCTGAAATCATCCAAGCAGACCACTAAAGCAGTAGGTAAGGCTAGGGGGATGTTGGGGTGTATTAGTAGAGGTATCACAAGTCGAAAGAGGGAGGTAGTAATCCCTCTTTACAAGACACTGGTTAGGCCCCATCTGGAGTACTGCATGCAATACTGGAGGCCACACCTTCACAAGGACATTAATCAAATTGAGGCAGTCCAGAGAAGGGCAACCAAAATGGTGCAGGGACTGCATAAGAAAACATATGAGGATAGATTAATGGAGCTCCATATGTATACCTTAGAGAAAAGGAGGGAGAGAGGTAATATGATCGAAACATTCAAACACCTTAAGGGCATTAACAAGGTGAAATAGTCTAACATGTTTTAATATAAGAAAAACAGCAGGACAAGAGGACACAGCATGAGATTAGAGGGAGGCCAATTAAGGGGTAATGTGAGGAAGTCCTTTTTCACAGAAAGGGTGGTGGATGCATGGAACAGCCTACCTCAGGAAGTGGTGGATATGAATACAGTGCAGGGCTTCAAACAGGCATGGGATAGGCATAAGGGAGCAATACAGATGAGTATGAATAGATAGGCTGTTGACAGGGCAAATGTTGATGGCACATTTATAAGGTAGAAAAAGAAATGGGCAGACTGGATGGGCCTTGTGGTCCTTATCTGCCGTCAGCTTCTATGTTTCTATTATGCCTTTGCCTAAACAGGGCCCCCAGTTTTTTATTCACTAATCAGACCATATTGTCCACATGGGGCATGAAGGAAAGTGCCTCATTGATAGTGACACCTAGGTATTTAAATGTGCTGTGCTGATCTTCTCCAGTGAGGCTCCATTTACATTTAGGATAGACAGGGGGTTAGCCTTATTCCTGATTTGAGGTCCAGCAAATAGCATTGCTTTGGTCTTCTTGTAATATCAGACTAATTTGTTCCTTTTAAACCAGACCTCAAGTGACCCAAAGCTATGCTGTAATTCACTGGTGAGAGTTACCTGGCATGGGCTACTAGTGAAAATAAGGGCATCATCAGCATAGAGTAGGACTCTGGTTGTGGGGCATCCTTCTGGTAGGTTGTTAATAAATAAGCCAAAGAGTAGGGGACCTAACATGAAGTGCTGTGGTACTCCAACAGATACATTTTTCGTACAGTATCTGATAGGACCCCACTGATTCTAACTCGCTGGTACCTTCTGTTGAGGTAGCTGGAGAATCAGGCCACTGTATCTGTGAAAAGACTGAGTGAGTGGAGTTTGGCAGCAAGAGGAAGTGGTTGACCAGATTGAACGCCTTTGTAAGGACAATATAGATGGAGCCCACAAGGTGGCCTATGTTGAGGGCTTCATGAGGTTATGTACTCAGTGAAAGCAGTAGTTGTACTGTGGTATTTCTGGAATCCATGTTGCTGTGGACATTGGATGTTATATTTTTCAAGATAAGATACTAGCTGATCTGAGACTGTTCTCTCAAGTGCCACTGATAAAGGGGAGAGAACAGAGATGGGCCTGTAGTTAGTGATGACAGTACGGTCCCCACTTTTGTGGACTGGTGTGACTACTACTAATGTCCAAATGCTTGGATATTGGGAGTATTGCTGAGAGAGGTTGAAAAGTTTGGTTAGAGGAGTTGCAATCTTGTTCAGGGATAGAGCAATTAGCTTCATATCCACTGTATCACTAACAATTCTGATTTTGTTCAGTACGTACCTGATGGTGTCTGCCACAGATATGGATTTAAAATAAAACCTGGGGTAAGTAGAGTCATTGGGGCTTTCTGAACGGTCATGGTTGAGCTGAGCCACAGGGTCTCAATCTGGATCAGGGGAGAGGACAGCACTGAGGTCTGTGAAAGCACAGTTAAATATGTTTGCGATCTCATCTGGGGCAACAGTAGCTGTTCCGTTGATATTGAGCATTGTAGGAGATACTTTGTCTCCCTTCCCTAGTAGTTCCTTGACGGACTGCCAGGACATTTTGTCATTGCCCTAGTTGTTGTTGCTCTGTTGTTCCTTATAACAGGAGACCTTTGCCATCCTGATGCCTCCTGTGCATTTGTTGCGGGCAGCCCTATAATTTTGCAGGTCAGCAGGAGAACCCGAAGGCTTAGCCCAATGCTATAGGTGATGCCTGGCCTGCATCTGTGCTAAGAGTGATGGGGTGGCCCATTCTGCAGTCATGCCTTTTATCATCCCCTTCTTATAAGGGGCAAATTTGTAACAAAAGCGGTGTTAAACTCAGTGATGAAATAGACTAGAGCCAGGTCAGTGTCAGGAATGTAGTCAGTTAGTTCCAGTCCAGGTTGGCCAGGTATTCTTTGAAGGGTCCAATTAGCCTTTTGTGGAGTACCCTGATGTTGATATGTTAGGGGGGATCTGGTGAGATTAGCTAGCAGACCAGGTGCATAATATTATGGAATAGTCACTTTTTGCATCTGGCAGCACAGTGACTTCCATTAGCTGCTCTGGGTGGGTGGTTAGAATCTAGTCTATGAGGGTGCTGGTCCCAGATCTATAATTGGTTCTGGTACAGTCCTTCACAGTCTGGTATAGGTAGAGGCTAGCCACCATATCTTTATGTGCTACACTGGATTTGGCAATTCAGTTGATGTTAAAGTCCCCAGTGATTAGTGTCTCCCAATTCTGGCTAGGTTGTTTATAGTACCCGGCACATGAGTTAATGCCCACCTGTTCCTTGACAGGTGGTATAGAGACAGACATGATGATTAGGTTTTTACATCCATTACCCAAAGGGAGCTTCACAGCAAGACATTCACAGTCCTCAGTAAGTGGGCCAAGTGGAATCTTGTGACCCTGGAGGTTATCCCATAGGTACATGAGGCAGCCTCCACCCTGCTTGGATGTCCTATCCTGTATGTAGAAATTGAAACTGCTCAAGGAGACCTGAGCATCAGGGGTTTTGGAGCAGAGCCAGGTTTCAGTGATTGAGATTTGTGTAGCCCAGGCTTCAAGGAGGGTGAATTTTGGAGGAGCCTATCTATGTTCAGTGAGATGACTTTTACGGTACCTTGTGGGGCCTTGGAGGGCACTATCCTGGGAGGACAACCAGGGTTGGAGTGGATATTTCATTCATTCATTCGTTCATTTATTTTTTATTTAATATAGCACACTTATTAATTTTGGCTCAAGGTGCTTTACATATAAACAAATTATCTAAAAAGATTCAAATACATGGTATACCATAAAATACAGTCCTGGTTAATTAATATTTACATTTAGGTCAGCTAAATCTGGCTAGGTGAGAAAGCTTGTTTAAATAAAAATGTCTTCAGCTCCCTTTTAAAAGCTTCCAATGTAAGAATCTCTCTCATAAAACGAGGGAAGAAGCTCCTCAGGGTTGGTGCCATAAAGGAAAAAGCACGGGCACCTGATGATTTTAAATGCACCCTGGGAATCTCCAAAAATCCCTCATCTGCCAAATGGATGGGAAGGGAGTAGTGGTAGGGCCATATTTCGTGATACTAGTAGTAGGATCATTTGCAGTTTTCTTGAGCTAGTCCAATAGTGAGACTGTCGGAGCAGCTTATGTGCTCTGGTGAGGGTGCAGCTGCTGTCATGGGTCATTGGACTTGCTCTCTTTGCTGATGACACTAAGCTTTGCAGAAAGGTGGACAACATTGGGGGAGTTAGGGAACTGCAACACAACCTCCACAGGCTGGAGTGATGGTCAAATGTGTGGCAGCTGAAGTTTAATGAGAAGTGGAAGGTAGTGCACTTGGGGAAAGGCAACCCTTGGACAGAGTACTGGCTGAATGGGCTTAAACATAGTACCACTGCAGAAGAGAGGAACCTGGGAGTCATTATGTGTGATACCCTAAAACAGTCAAGCCAGTGCAACAAAGCCTACAGCAAAGCAAGCAAGATGTTGGGGTGTATACGGAAAGGAATGGATAGTAGGAGCAGGGAGGTGACCCTCCCCCTTTATCGATCTCTAGTGAGATTAATAGTCAAATTAACCAGCCTGGGAGTGGATCCCAGGGTGGTAGCCTGGGTGAAACATTGGCTGGACAACAGGACACAGAAGGTAATTGTAAATGGAATCCACTCTGAAGGAAGAGGGGTTACTAGTGGGGTACCGCAGGGTTCAGTACTGGGACCAGTCCTTTTTAATGTCTTTATAGGTGACATTACAGAGGGACTGGAAGGAAAAGTATGCCTCTTTGCAGATGACACAAAGATCTGCAACAGGGTTGATACACAAGGAGGACAGGAAATGATGAGAAGGGATTTGGCAAGGTTGGAGGAATGGTCAGAAGTATGGCAGCTAGGATTCAATGCAAAGAAGTGCAAAATAATGCACCTGGGAAACAAGAACCGGGGAAGATTACACAATGGGGGAAGGTAGTAACAACAACAAAAAAGGAAAGGGACCTGGGGGTAATCATATCAGATGACCTTAAGGTTAGCAAGCAATGTGAGAAGGCAGTAGGGAGAGCTGGAGGTATACTGGGATGCATAGGGAGAGGCATCACCAGCAGAAAACAGGAAGTTGTTATCCCTCTGTACAGACAGTTGGTGAGACCCCATCTGGAGTACTGTGTCCAGTTCTGGAGACCCCATCTCCACATGGACATAGACAGGATAGAGGCAGTCCAGAGGAGGGCAACTAAAATGGTGCAGGGTCTGCAAGAGAAGCCGTACGAGGAGAGACTAAAGGAGCTTAATATGTATACCCTTGAGGAAAGGAGGGAGAGGGGGGACATGATAGAAACTTTTAAGTACCTCAGTGGAATCAACAAAGTCCAAGAGGGTAGCATCTTTCAGAAAAAGAGACATGCAAGAACAAGGGGACACAATTTAAAGATAGAGGGGTGCGTTCAGGGGCAATGTGAGGAAGTATTTTTTCACAGAGAGGGTAGTGGATGCATGGAACAGCCTTCCTGAGGAGGTTGTGGGGTCTAAAACTGTGGGAGAATTCAAGAATGCATGGGACAGACATAAGGCAATTCTTGTGGGGGGTAGGAAGAAATAGGCTGTTGGTTAACTAGGATCTGCGGCCTATCCTGCAGGTAGGGAAATGGGCAGACTAGATGGGCCAAGCAGTCCTTATCTGCCATCAAAGTCTATGTTTCTATGTTTCTATGAGGCCACACCTGGAATACTGTGTTCAGTTCTGAAGCCCTCACCCAGGAAAGGAAAGGGATAGACTGGAGGCTATGCAGACAAGGGCAACAAAGATGATACAGGGCCTCCAGGGGGTCTCCTATGAGGAGCAGCTGATAGCACTAAACATGTACTCACTAGAGGCCAGAAAGGAGAGGAGGGCTATGATTGAAACTTTCAAGTTCCTGAACTGCATAAATAGAGCACCACACACAAAGTTATTCAACCACCATCTCATCAACCTGTGGGCATGAATGGAAACTGCAAGGGGGAAGCTTCAAGAGGCATATGAGGAAGTACTACTTTATTGAAAGGGTGGTAGAGCCAGGGAACAGTCTGCCTGCTGAGGTAGTGGGTGCAAAGACCGTGGAAGGTTTCAAACATAGGGGGGACAGAGTAAGGGCACAGAAAAGCAAGCTACACTCACAGTACAAGGTTGTGGGGTGAGCTGAAGGGAAGGGGGTCAGTCCCCGGATAAACACTAGGTCCTGGGAAATGTTTCAGGCAGATTTCATGAACCCCCGGTCTTTTTCTGCTGTCACGTTCTATGTTTCTATGACCACTTCTCACTATGAGAAGCATTGCATTGTGGTACACCTTCATTTTTGCCAGGAGAAGTTTTTCTTTTTAACAAAAATGTCTAAACATCATCCCCACCTTTACCCCACACTCATCACCCTCCTCTACAAAGCCCTGAGCAATTTAAACATAATCCCTCATATCCCACCTGTGTAACACTCAACAACACCCTTCTCTTTCCTAGTGCCAGCAATGTAAAGCATTATTTTCAGTTTCCTCACCATAACTGGCACTTAGGCAAGCACTCTTCCACTTACCCTCATAGCAGTCTTCCCACTCCCACCCTGCTCCCCCAAGCCTGGCACAGTAAAACTTAGTAACCCCCATCTACCCATCCTCGAGGCACCAAATTCTACTCCTCCTTCCCCCATATAAAGAATATCAACAGGTTCAGTCAGCATGAAGTGAAGTAAGTCCAGTAGAACCACCAGCATGGAGTCCCACTTACATCCTGAACTGGCCGCCATCTTAATAAATGAAAGCGGGTGCATGTATAGTAAGCAGCTGGTTACTATATGCTTGTCTATACATTCATTAAGAATGCAACTGGTTGAGGCTGTAGGAGGAACACTTTGCCATTTGCCATACTGGTCTTACTTCCCTTCATGCTGACTGAACCTGTTGTATCTTTTACAAAGGTGGCACAGGAAGAAAGGTGGGATGGGGTGTCTCAAGGTGCACGGATGGGGGTTACTGTGTTTACTGGGTCAGGGCTAGAGGAAGGTGAGTGTGATTAGGAAGATTGCAATGGGGGGGAGGGCAATTGCCTAAAGCCAACAGCAATGTTGAAATTCTGGAAATACACTTATCACCAGGGCTGGGGGTGGAGGAGGGTGGTATTGGATGGTATAAGAACAGGGAGACAGGGGTTATGTTTACATTGGTCCAGGCTTGGAAAAGGTTTTTATGTCTTTAAAAACAGACTATACAGAGTGTCACTTTGTCACAAAAAAGGTACTTCAGGCAAAGTGGTATGTGTAGTGGGCACAGTATGTGTAGTGGGACAGTATGTGTAGTGGGCACAGTATGTGTAGTGGGACAGTATGTGTAGTGGGGCACAGTATGTGTAGTGGGCACAGTATGTGTAGTGGACAAAGTATGTGTAGTGGGCACAGTATGTGTAGTGGGCACAGTATGTGTAGTGGGACACAGTATGTGTAGTGGGGCACAGTATGTGTAGTGGGCACAGTATGTGTAGTGGACAAAGTATGTGTAGTGGGCACAGTATGTGTAGTGGACAAAGTATGTATAGTGGGCACAGTATGTGTAGTGGGGCACAGTATGTGTAGTGGGCACAGTATGTGTAGTGGGGCACAGTATGTGTAGTGGACAAAGTATGTGTAGTGGGCACAGTATGTATAGTGGGGTACAGTATGTGTAGTGGGCACAGTATGTGTAGTGGGACACAGTATGTGTAGTGGGCACAGTATGTGTAGGACAAAGTATGTAGTGGGCACAGTATGTGTAGGGGCACAGTATGTGTAGTGGGCACAGTATGTGTAGTGGACAAAGTATGAGTGGGCACAGTATGTGTAGTGGAGCACAGTATGTGTAGTGGACAAAGTATGTGTAGTGGGCACAGTATGTGTAGTGAGCAACAGTATGTGTAGTGGGCACAGTATGTGTAGTGGGACACAGTATGTGTAGTGGGCACAGTATGTGTAGTGGACAAAGTATGTGTAGTGGGCACAGTATGTGTAGTGGGACACAGTATGTGTAGTGGGCACAGTATGTGTAGTGGGCACAGTATGTGTAGTGGGGCACAGTATGTGTAGTGGACAAAGTATGTGTAGTGGGCACAGTATGTGTAGTGGGCACAGTATGTGTAGTGGACAAAGTATGTGTAGTGGGCACAGTATGTATAGTGGGGTACAGTATGTGTAGTGGGCACAGTATGTGTAGTGGGACACAGTATGTGTAGTGGGCACAGTATGTGTAGTGGACAAAGTATGTGTAGTGGGCACAGTATGTGTAGTGGGGCACAGTATGTGTAGTGGACAAAGTATGTGTAGTGGGCACAGTATGTGTAGTGGGCACAGTATGTAGTGGACAAAGTAGTGGGCACAGTATGTGTGTGGACAAAGTATGTGTAGTGGGCACAGTATGTGTGGGACACAGTATGTGTAGTGGGCACAGTATGTGTAGTGGACACAGTATGTGTAGTGGGCACAGTATGTGTAGTGGGCACAGTATGTGTAGTGGACACAGTATGTGTAGTGGGCACAGTATGTGTAGTGGGCACAGTATGTGTAGTGGACACAGTATGTATAGTGGGCACAGTATGTGTAGTGGGCACAGTATGTGTAGTGGACAAAGTATGTGTAGTGGGCACAGTATGTGTAGTGGGACACAGAATGTGTAGTGGGCACAGTATGTGTAGTGGACAAAGTATGTGTAGTGGGCACAGTATGTGTAGTGGGGCACAGTATGTGTAGTGGACAAAGTATGTGTAGTGGGCACAGTATGTGTAGTGGGCACAGTATGTGTAGTGGGCACAGTATGTGTAGTGGACAAAGTATGTGTAGTGGGCACAGTATGTGTAGTGGGGCACAGTATGTGTAGTGGGCACAGTATGTGTAGTGGGCACAGTATGTGTAGTGGGCACAGTATGTGTAGTGGGCACAGTATGTGTAGTGGGACACAGTATGTGTAGTGGGCACAGTATGTGTAGTGGACAAAGTATGTGTAGTGGGCACAGTATGTGTAGTGGAGCACAGTATGTGTAGTGGGCACAGTATGTGTAGTGGGCACAGTATGTGTAGTGGACAAAGTATGTGTAGTGGGCACAGTATGTGTAGTGGGACACAGAATGTGTAGTGGGCACAGTATGTGTAGTGGACAAAGTATGTGTAGTGGGCACAGTATGTGTAGAGGGGCACAGTATGTGTAGTGGGCACAGTATGTGTAGTGGGACAGTATGTGTAGTGGGGCACAGTATGTATAGTGGGCACAGTATGTGTATTGGGCACAGTATGTGTAGTGGGCAAAGTATGTGTAGTGGGCACAGTATGTGTAGTGGGGCACAGTATGTGTAGTGGGCACAGTATGTGTAGTGGGGCACAGTATGTGTAATGGGCACTTAGCAAGAGAAGTTTCACTTTGTAAAATGGCCGCCCAGTGAAGTTCCCAACATAAAAGTCAGACTGCCCAGAATCAAATAAACAACCATGAATCTGGCTTGGTTAAAAAGTGATTTCATTACAAAAAGTTAAAACAATGAACATGCTTACTTTATATTGCAGTCTCCCACTTGCTGGAACACCGAAGCCTTTCGCCTTGTTACGTGTGCTTTGTCAAGGTGTCTTGACAAAACCTCTGTTTTTAAGCAAGTGAAAGAGTGCAATATAAAGTAAGCATGTTTGTTGTTTTACTTTTTTGTAATAAAACTGCTTTTAAACTGAACCATACTCATGGTTGTTTATTCAGTTCCAGTCAGCCCGCCATTCATGCTGTAAATTTTGAAGGTCTGTATCGAGGCTGTGGTTTGTTCAAGCAGATGTTTCCCTCTTAATTGCTCACCCAGTGAAGTGCCTACTTCACCAGATGAAGAACTACACAGAGTCCCACTCTGGGCTAAGCGAAGCTGTGGGAATTTGCATAGTTTTTCACAAAATGAAATTTCCTAGCATCTCCCACCACTGCTGTCCAACCATTTCCAGGTCAAACTGAATTTTTAACAAATCTGAAGATATCGGGTTCATATAAATACTGCCAAGTTTTCTCAAATTAAGATGCATCATTGTGGGAAGTGGCATTACAGTACAGTAATTAAATGTAGTTATTACCTGGGACTTGACAGAAGTGTAGTTCATCTATTTGCAATCTGGTGACCAGAAAACACACACTGTGTCAAAGCTCTTTGTCAGCTGTGACCCACAGATAATTAAGACTAATGCTGCCAAAAGGTAGCAAAAAGAAAATGTCATTAGGAAAGTAAGGAACATGGTTTAATATAGTACATTACATAAAAACTCTTTCCCAAAGTGCTTTACAATCCTGAAGGGGAAGGGGAGAAATATAGAAGCATAGAAATTGATGTTCGATAAGGACCACTTGGCCCACCAAGTCTGCCCGTTTCCCTACCCACTGTTACACCATAGACCCTCCTTGATCTCCTGCCTATCCCATGCATTCTTGAATTCCATTACCATTGTTGCCCCCACCACCTCCACTGGGAGGCTGTTCCAGGCATCCAACACTCATTCTGTGAAGAAGTGCTTCCTCACATCTCCTCTGAGTCTACCCCCCCCCCAGCTTCATTGCATGACCTCTTAGAAACACAGAATTTGACGGCAGATAAGGACCGCTTGGCCCACCTAGTCTGCCCATTTTCCTACCTAACAGGTGAGCTACAGATCCTAGTTAACCAAAAGCTTACTTCCTCCTACCCCCCCCACTAGAACTGCTTTATGTCTGTCCCATGCATTCTTGAATTCCCCCACTGTTCTTGACTCCACGACCTCCTCAGGGAGGCTGTTCCATGCATCCACAACCCTCTCCGTGAAAAAATACTTCCTCACCTTACCTCTGAGCCCTCTATCTTCAAATTGTGCCCCTTGTTCTTGCACATCTCTTTTCTGAAAGATGCTACCTCTTGGACTTTGTTGATTCCCTTGAGGTACTTGAAAGTTTCTAGCATGTCCCTCTCCCTTCTTTCCTCAAGGATTACATATTAAGCTCCTTTAGTCTTTCTTCATATGCTCTCTGGTGCAGACCCTGCACCATTTTGGTTGCCCTCCTCTGGACAGCCTCCATTCTGTCTATGTCTTTGCAGAGATGGGGTCTCCAGAACTGCACACAGTACTCTGGATGGGGTCTCACCAACTGTCTGTACAGAGGGATAACAACTTCCTGTTTTCTACTATTGATGCCTCTTCCTATGCATCCCAGTATATCCCCAGCCTTCCTTACTGCCTTCTCACATTGCTTGCCCACCTTTAGGTCATCTGATATAATTACCCCCAGGTCCCTTTCCATTTTTACTGTTGTCAGTATCTCACCCCCCATTGTGTACTCTTCCCCTGGGTTTTTGCTTCCCAGGTTCATTACCTTGCACTTCTTTGCATTGAATCGGAGCTGCCATACATTTGACCATTCCTCCAACCTTGCCAAGTCCCTTCTCATCCTTTCCACTCCATCTTGTTTATCAACCCTTTTGCAGATCTTTGTGTCGTCTGCAAAGAGACGAATTTTTCCTTCCAGTTCCTCTGCAATGTCACTTATAAAGACATTAAAAAGGACCGGTCCCAGTACTGAATCCTGTGGTACCCCGCTAGTAACCCTCCTTTCTTCACTGTGGACTCCATTTACTACTACCCTTTGCGTCCTGTTATCTAGCCAATTTTTTATCCAGGCTACCACCTTGGGACCCACTCCAAGGCTGGCTAACTTGTGTATTAATCTTTTGTGTGGGACTGTATCAAATGCCTTGCTAAAATTTAGGTAGGCCATGTCTGCAGCTCCTCCCTGGTTTACTACTTTGATCACCCAGTCAAAGAAATCTATTAGATACATCTGACACAACCTTCCCATCGTGAATCCATGCTGCCTTGGGTCCTGTGCCTCTCTGGCCTCTAGGGACTCAACAATTCTTTCCTTCAGAAGTGATTCCATCATTTTCTCTACCACTGAGGTCAAACTAACTGGTCTGTAGTTTCCTGCCTCTGTCCTGCTCCCACTTTTGTGAAGAGGAATCACATCTGCCCTCCTCCAGTCCTCAGGTACCACCCCATCCTCCCATGATTTGTTAAAGAGAGTACTCAGCGGTGTCACTAGTTCTACCCTTAGTTCTTTTAGAATTCTTGGGTGAATCCCATCAGGCCCCATTGCTTTGTCCACCTTCAATTTTATTAGTTCTTTCAGAACCCTTTCTTCTATAAATGGACTGGCATCGACCCCCATCTTCATAGTGTTTCTCTTGTTTGGTTTAGGTTCCTCCCCCTCCCCTTCCTTTGTGAATATTGAGCAGAAATATTCATTCAGTATCCCTGCTTTTTCACTGTTACCCTCTACCCACATTCTCTCCCCTTTATTAAGCCTCAGTATCCCTTCTTTGGTCTTTCTTCGCTCCCTAATGTACCTATAAAAGGTCTTATCCCCCTTCTTAACAGAGTTGGCTATCCTTTCCTCAGTTTTGGGCCTTTGCTATTCTGACTGCCTTCCCAGCATCTTTCTGCTTTAATTGATAAAGTTCTCTGTCCTGGTCCTTCTGTATTTCCTTATATTTCCTGAACGCTATTCTTTTCTCCTTAAACTTCCCTGCCACCTCTTTTGAGAACCATTGCATTTTTTTCCTTCATTGTGTTTTGTTGATTTGCTTTACACAAAGGCTTGTTGCCTCTGTGCTGGCTGTTTTGATTACTCCCCATTGTTTCTCCACCCCTTCTTCTTGCCTGTTTGCTAGTGCTTTGCTGAGGCACTCTCTCATTTTCCCAAAGTCAGCCCTTCTAAAGTCCAATACTCTTGCTTATGTATGCCTTGATTGTATGGCTGTTTATCATGAACCACACTGTTTGGTGGTCATTTGTTCCAAGATGACAACCCACTTCTAAATCTGAGATTCTTTCACCGTCCTCTTATGAGACTACCAGGTCTAAAATTGCTCCCTCCTTTAGTGGGTTCCAATACTAGCTGTCTGAGGCATGCCCCTTGTAGGGCATCAAGAATGACCCTGATCTTGGATGTGCCTGCAGCAAAGGTGCTCCAGTTAACAACTGGCATATTCAGGTCCCCCATCAACAATATATCCCCTTTTTCTGCCATTCTAAGGATGCCTTCTATCATTTCCTTGTCCATTCCCTCCCCCTGAGATGGGGTCTGTATACAACCCCCATGCAGATTGTGGTGTCATTTCCTGTCTCCGAGGTAACCCAGAGTGCCTCATCTGTTCCCTGTTTACTCTTTATTTCTGTTGCTTTGATCCCATCCTTTACATAAAGAGCTACTCCTTCTCCTCTTTTACCTTCCCTGTCCCTCCTGTAGCTTGTGTATCCTGGTATGTTGACATCCCAGTCATGGTTCTCTGTGTTCCATGTTTCTGTGACTGCCACAATATCCAGGAAACCCTCTTCCATCAAGGCCACTAGTTCAGGGAGTTTGTTACGCAGACTATGGGCATTGGTGCTCATTACCCTCCACTTTTTGATGGCCTTACCCCTTTTAGCCCCATTCCTGTCCTTACTGCCTTTGCCTTTTTTTACATTTACCTCTGTCCTGCTCCCTAATGACTTCTCTACCTTGGTGTTTACCTCACTAATTACCGTGTTTTGTGGGGGGAGGCTGGGATTTCCCTGCTCCTTTTCAGTGTCTTCCCCCTTGGCTAGTTTAAATGCTTGCCAATGAAGCATTTAAACCTCTCAGCTAGGATCCTGGTTCTCCCGGGACAGATGCAGACCATCGTGCCAGTATAGGTCTGCATCCCTCCAGGTGGCTCACCAGTCCCCAATGAAGCCAAAACCCTGAGCTCCACACCAGTTTTTCAACCTTTCATTTAATTCCCTGGTGAGGAGTACCCTAGCATCACCCTTGCCGTAGACAGGCAGCACCTCTGAGAAGGTTACCGTATGCGCTACTTGTCTAAGGCTCCTCCCCAACTCTACAAACTCCTCTTGCTCTGCTCTGATCCCATTCCTAGCCAGGTCATTTGTCCCTAGGTGGACAATGACATCCAGCTCCCTCCCTGGTGCAGCTGCTCCACGATCCTGAGGTTCACTTCCTGTCCTCCAAGCTGTGGTGCCCGGCAACACTGCCTCCCTCTCCCCTTCCTCCCCATTTCTACCCCCTAATGATTGGGTCCCCACCAGGAGTTGTTTCCTTCCCCTGTGGGGACCCATGCCACCCTCCTGTGGGTCTCCTTTGTGAAGGTTCCCAGCATCATCCTTGGTCTCCACTGCAGGTGCCTCCATAGAGGAACCACTATCCACCAGAAAAGTGTATGAATTGTGGAGAGGTACAGCTGAAGGGATGCAACTCTTTTCCACTACCCTCTCCCTCCCTGAGCCCACCCTGGTCCAGCCTCTCCTCTTTCTTGGCAACCTCTGAGGTAGTGGAATTAACCCTGGTGGTCCCTGGGTGGGAGAGGAGGTTTCATGAATCCTAGCCAGGTCAGCCTGGAGATGGGCAACCTCCTCCCTCAGACCAGAGAGGTGTATGCAAATAGGGCAGCATCACAACCTCCAGAATGTCTCCCAGAACACTGCCGCCCCACAGCCATTGCACTGCACCACTCCTATCATGTCTCATTTTGTGTCCCCTCTCCTGTTTCTTTGTATCTCTTGTTCTAGAACATCTTTTTTTTGGAAAAATGCTTCCCTCTTGTACCCCATTTATACCCGTAAGGTATTTGAAAGTCTCTATCATATTCCCCCATCCCTTTTTCCTCCAAGGTGAACATATTGAGGTCCGTTACTCTCTCCTCATAAGGCCTTTGATGCAGACCCTGCACCATTTTAGTTGCCCTCCTCTGGACCACCTCCACTCTGTCTATGTCCTTCCAGAGATGTGGTCTCCAGAACTGAACACAGTACTCCAGATGAGGTCTCACAAATGATTTGTACAGTGGTAATACCACCCACCTCTTTCTGGTGGTGATAACCCTCCCTATGCAACCCAGAATCCCACTAGCTTTCCCCACCGCCTTGCCACACTGTCTGGACACTTTAGATCATCAGCTATAATTACCCCAAGGTCTCTTTCTTGTTAGGTAGAGAGAATGTTGCTGCCATGTGTAGTGCACATGAAGATTCAAAGAGATTCACTAAATACCACCAACAGCTTAACCTAATTCAATGTCAGCTTGCATCTGTATCCCCCCTCCCACAATGTGGTTGAATATAGGCAGAAATACCTAGCCTTCTAGGCAAGGCAAGGCAAATTTTATTTAAAAGACACCCAATCCTGGAGGCTCTGGGCACTGTACATAAAACCAACATGAAACAACATCAATAAATAACAATAATCATACAAGCTGTAATACTAATTAAATAAAATTCAGTAAATAAAAAATTAAAATCCGGGATAAGCAGTATGATAAGTCAGAAAAAGACAATATTTACAGAAATGGGTCAGAAAAAGCCTGCACAAACAAGAAGGCCTTGAGGTGTGCCTTGAATACCTCCACCAAGGGGGCCTCCCTTATAGATGGAGGAAGCGAATTCCACAGGACGGTGCCGGCGACACTAAAAGCTCTGTCACCTACAGTTTTTAACCTCATCCTGGGAATCACAAGGAGGCCCATCGAGGAGGAATGGAGGGTGCAGACTGAGGTAGCAGGTATAAGAAAGTATGTGAGGTAACCAGGGCCCAGGCCATGTAGGGCCTTAAAGATGAGCAAGCCCACCTTAAAGAGAATTCTCCACCTGACTGGCAGCCAGTGCAGTTCATGCAGCACCGGGGTGATGTGGCAATACTTAGACTGCCCATCAACAACTTGGCAGCTGCATTCTGCACCAGCTGAAGTCCGCGAAGGGTACCTCCCGAGACCCCGAGGTACAGCGCATTACAGTAATCTAGCCTCGGTGTCACAAAGGTGTGTCCTAAGGTAGGGGGGCCCAGGGGTGGAACCAGGGGCCTAATTCTGGTACTATTCCTTAGATGGTAGAAACTGGTATGGACCATGGCCGACACCTGAGCCTCAAGTGTCAAACTGCTGTTCAGAATAATGCCCAGGTTATGCACCTTGGAGGAGGCCTTCAAAGGCACAGAACCCAGGATAAGTCCTGTCTCTGCTCCTGAGGCCAGCCTATCATGCCCTCTGTTTGACTCCACTACCAGTACCTCCATCTTATCGAGGTTCAGTCACAGCCAGCTGGAGACCATCCAGTCACTGATTTCAGCAAGGCAGCTGTTAAGCAGGTCCACTGTGTTGGATGTCCCAGGTGCAAAGGAAAGATGCAGCTGGGTATTTCCTAATGAGCCCTACCAGGGGCAGCATTTACATAGTGAACAACATTGGTGACAAGACTGAACCCTGAGGTACTCCACAAGACAGGAGACTAGAGGAGCAGGAGAAATTCCCCATCACTACCCTTTGCCTCCTGTTTGTGAGAAAGGACTCAAACCAGCAGATGACTGTGCCGGCAGGTCCACAAAATTCCCTCAGGTGGTCAAGTAACACACAATGGTCCACTATGTTAAAAGCTGAGGAGAGATCAAGGAGAACATGAATTGCCCTTCACCTCAATCTCTCGCCCTGGGAAGGTCATTGTGCACCTGAACTAATGTAGTTTCTGTGCTGTGCCTCACCTGAAACCCAGACTGGAGAGGCTCATGTAGCTCAAAGGCCATGAGGTGCTCCTCAAGCTGAAGCACCACAATCTTCTCGACAACCTTACCCAAAAATGGAAGGTTGGAGATAGGATGGTAATTTGCCTTAATGTCGGGGTCCAAAGATGTCTTCTTCAGAAGGGGTCTCACCAATGCCTCCTTCAAGACATTAGGAAAGACCCCCCTCAGACAGGGAGCACCAGACAATCAAAGCAAACACCAGGCCGATGGAGTCGACACATCCCATCAAGAAATGCGTCAGCACCATGTCCAGTTCACAATATGTGTCCCTCAGTTTGGAAGCAACCCCAATAACCTCAGCCACCTCCACTGGTCTAAACTCACCCCAACTAAGTGGAGTGCTCTCTGAGCTTCCGAGGAGATCACTGTTGGCCAAAGATTGGCTCACTGATGGAATTCCTTGCCTGATGGTGGACACTCTGTCTGAGAAGAACTGAGCAAACTCTTCACATAAAGCATTCAAAAAAGCTTTTTTGGCTGCAGACAGGCTGGATTTAGCAGCCTGTCTACAGTCCAAAAGAGCAGAGTTGATCGATTCTTCCTGGCAGCAATCTCCCTGGACAGGAACTCTGCCTTCTTATGGTTGAGTGCCCCCTGGTGCTCACCATAGTGAACACACAGGGCAAGCTTGGCCACCTCCAGGCCCATTCTCCACCAGTAGTGCTCCAACATTTGACCGAATATCTTCATCACCTTGAGCTCCCCATCAAACCACAGAGACCTCAAGTGAGAAGACTTGGTTCATACACCGATCGGTGTGAGAGAGTCGAGCATCCCAGACATCACCTTATTATAGGCAGTGACTGCAGCGCATGTGCCCCCCCCACACATGCAATGCCCACACTAGATAGGTTGGCCACCGCCAGAAGACCCTCGAGGGTCACACCCCTCAAAGGGTGGTAGCTTACCATCTCTGCAGGGGAAGGGCTCTCAGTGAGTGCCCCGAATGAGAACTCCACCGTGCAATGATTGGACCAAGCTACCTGAACAGGCCCTCATCCTTCCTCAAGTACATCCTGTCTGACTATAATGTCCCAAAATCACACACTTCTAAACTAACTAAAATTACACTCACCCATCCAACCACACACTAATACAAAACCAACCTAATACCATCCACACTACACACACACATCATAACTTAAAACTCAACTTCACCAACACCCCCACACCCCACATCCACAAGAAGAACAATAGCAAGTCTAGAATAGAGTTCTTGAGAAATAGGAGAACACTGTCCACAGCTCAGCAATAAGTCAGACAAGACAGGACAACTTAAAGAGATAAAGTGCAAAAATTGAGTCACAAGCAGGTAAAACATTTTCACAGCCCACTGCTTAGAGGCTGAAGGCTGTCTCACCACCTCCAGTCACTGCACAGATGACCCAGCTGAACCAGTCCCAGAAAACGTCAGCCATGCAGCATAAGTCCTGGAAAATCCACAGGGCTGTTCCCTCCAGATCTGGGTTCCCGGAAAGTGAAGACAAGAAACCAGTGACCGGCCCCCACCCAATTATCCAGTGGGGCACGCAAAGGTCCACAGAGTCTTTAATCTCCCAATACAAGCCACACAGGAACACACATGAACAGGCCAACAGCCAAAGCACCGAAAGTCCCAAAGTCAGCATGAAATGCCGCTAGTGCCCTGGGAGATAGTGCATGGAGATGACCTTAGCACCACTCTCTCCCAGAAATGCAGTCTGGGCAGCAAAAAGGATCCACAACATGCTGTTGGCCCTCTCATAGATAATAAGAAGCACCTTCAAGGAGATCAAGGGTCCACCGCTACTGTCTGTTCTGAAAGCAGAGAATGAGCATAAGCTGGGACAGCTCAAAAATCTTCAATCCTCAGCTCGAATCCTCACTCCATGAAAACTCGGCGAGTTCAGTCCATGAGTCTGGCAATGGTGGCTAATGTTGGATGTTTGAGCATTTGGGGAACAGGAACCAAACAGGGTCGTCAGGTCCCAGGCAACACTGAATCCTGCAGAGCTTTTTTTTTTATTTGAAAGAGCTTTATTATTTTATCATAATAAAAAAACACACATAAACATAATACAATGTAACAGGAAGGTGTGACAGGAGAAACAATACTGTCCCCACACACCCTCCCCCCTACCTTCCCACCATTACCCCCTCTTCCCGCCCTGTGGAGTGTGTCAGTTCCTCTTTCTTAGTTTCTCAGTGATAATGATCTTGATTGAGAATATGTATACAAGGCCTATCCCAAGAGGTGCCAAAGGCAGGTCAAGAATACTTATTTTAGATAGAGGGCATATAATTTGCCCCATTTCTTATTAAATAGAGATTTACAGTTGCGTGTGCTGGCAATCAGATGTTCTGTCCATAGACAGAAGGAGAGTTCATGCAGCCATTCATTATGTGTGATAGTTGATTAATCTAGGCAATGTCTCAGCAGAAGTTTTTTAACTGCTAGGGAAATGGGTGCTATATGTCCATTTTCTTTCTTTGACTTGAATCTGAAAATAATCCTTGATAATACAGTCTTCAGAAGAGAAAAGGCCATGTAAACCCAAAAGAGGGTCTAACCGTTCTTCAATGCTCATCCACAGGGAAGATACCTTCTCGCAAGACCAAAAGATGTGTAATAGGGTTCCATCTTCTTTACCACATCTGGTGCATTTGGGTGAGGAGATACGGCCCATCTTGGTCAGCTTGACGGGAGTATAATACATATTATTTAGAATGTGATATTGAGTTAGTCATAGGCAGTCCTGGGAAAAGTATGTATAGAGGTCTTTCCATATACGTAGCCAGTCAAACACAATACCAGGCATTAAAGATTCCCATATTTTGGAACCGCTCAAAATGGGGGAGTGGGAAGACGTTAGCAGGCACATATATGATGCTGAAATACCATGGGGTTTGGGTGCTATATCTCAAATCTTTTGAAGGAGCGCCTCCAGGACAGATGTTTGTAGGATGGGACCAAACTGTTTTACCAGGAGGTGCCTTAATTGAAAAATCTTAAAAACGTTATTAGAATTCAGTCAGAATATAGTTAGTAATTCTGGAAAGGTAACTATAGCAGTTTGAGTGTAGCAGTCTGCCACCTTAACATCAGGAGGAAAAGGGACCCAAGTGGGGGGATATTGGTTGACCACCAATTTTGATATTTAAATTAGAAAAGATAGGGTTGGGAGGAGTCTTTGAGAGAGGAGACTTTTTTAAGGTTGGCGCAAAGTTGTGAGAAGGCTTTGACTGATATGCCAATCAGAGAGGACCCTAGCACATCCAGAAGGGCCTTCCAGTGGGGAAAAAGAACAGCTGAAGGGGATATTTTGTGTGCGGAGAGTAGTGCAGATTCTATTTGTAACCAGATAGGAACATAGTCAGTGTCAGACAAATCTAGGGGTATGGATAGCCACTTACCGCATTTGTGAAGATGACTGGCCCTGTAGTATAATAGGAAGTGAATCCCGCAGGGCTGATGTAAGGTAAGCAAGCTGCCTTCAGAAGAACTACCTAAAAACAAGAACTCTCGCTCCCTAACCTAGCTCACTCCCCTGCCCTACCTTGCGCTAAAATACCCTAAACTATCTCCCTAACTACAACACTTGATAATTTAGGAATTCTGGTTGACAACGCAGCCAGAAAACAAGCACATTAAATTGAATAGCTCTCCAAAAAGAAGGATAACAAAAGCAAACTTTCTAGGGGGTGCAAGTGCTCACAACAAGGAGCTCACACGCTGCAGCTCAGCATTGCTGCCATCTTGCTCCTTTACAGGGAGGGCCACTCCTCCCCCTTCTCTTTCTATTCCTAGTTAACAATAAATAAATAAATCACAGAGAGGCTGAGCACAAGGAGGTTAACTGACAAGCTCAGGATCACACAGTGAGCAAGTGGTGATTGTGGGAATCAAACCTCGGTCTCAGAGTTTACAGCTCTGGGTTGGGTTTTCAAAACACTGGACACAGCACTTATGTCTGTATTTCAGGTGCATACTGCATCCATACAAATGTGGCAGGATATGTGTCCTATTTTCAGACAACCTGACACATTTACGACATTTTGCCCAGTTTCTACCACTTTTGGGTTGCAGCTGCAGTATTTGCACCACAAAGTTAGATCACCTTTTGTTATGCCTGGGTTACGCCCCTTATCATCCCACATACACCTCACACTGTATTCCTGGTCTATTGTACTCTGATACTGCTATTTTGCACTATGCTAATTTTTATCATGCATGATTCATTATACCTCACTATAATATATTTATCTAGATTATGTTTGTCTTTCATATATATTCTGTATATAATCTACCGAATCACTGATAAGATGACTATGAGGGATAATCAGTGATTATTGTATACTTATATTCTCATATAAATTATATGAAGTGTGTGTTTTACACTCAGGCAGCTATGCCATGTGTAACAGAACCCTGTCAGCAATTCTCTTTTTCTCTAAGCAAGCTGACAGAGAGAGAACACCTTTGTTATGTCTCTATGTCTTATACTGTACGTAAGCAAGAAATGCCACATGTAGTTTGAACCTGTCAGCATTTCTTTTATCCAAGCTATAATGCTAATGGAAGTATATTCTATCTCATATTATACTTATTAGTAATTCTGTCTCCTAAGTCATCATCCAATGGAGAATGACTTAGGACCAATACATACTATTTCTCATATCTGTAACTATGAGGTAATCTCTGTTGCTATGCTGTTATATGTAGTATATGGTTGTTTGCAACCTACTGTAGCGTCTCTAGAAGATTAGTACTCTAGAAGAGCGGGGAGAGAGACAAGACCTTAGAGAACCTAAGATCTACAATCCTGGAGATTATGTACATTCTTCAGGCTAGTGGTGAGAAACCCATCTCCCTTGTGATTGTCTTTGTCACATGCTTGGTTTAAGTAGTATAGTAAACTTTATTAGTATTCCTTACTTGTTTACGAATGTTTCTTGGCAGACTCCGAGACACAAGAATCTGTATTATTATTATTTACCCTACACACCAAGAGTGTTTAGGCAACATAAATGGCGACCGCAAGTGGAGTCTGGATGTTTGCCAAGGTTCATTTTAATTTCCTCTGTAAATTAAAACACTGGGCAAGAAATCCCCAGTAACAAGGCAAGCAACTGAAAGTGTCTTATGTTTAACTTTTTGGTCTGTTGTGTGTTCCACGGTGCAGACAAAACAATCTCTTGGCAGATATTCAATCTCTGTGTAATGAGTTGTTTTATTTTATTTATTTTTTTCCTATTCTTTCTATGTGGGAACACAGCAGTAAAGGGATCTGAACAGAAAGATAGACTGCGTTCTTGTGGATTCAAATCCTAATGGGTATATACTCATCTAGGAGTCCACATACACCAAAGGCTGTTTGTGTCCTGTCATGAACTTTGGTTGCAAACAGAGTTTTTGATCCACAGACAGCTAAGGGTTTCTTATCTTATGTGACATGTCTAAATGTATCAGTACTGAGTTGAGGCTGGATGCCTTAACATGCCAAACTGCTTATGGTAGTTGGTCCGGTTTTGTTGAAGTAGCAGAATCCAAAGGTAGCCCTTTAAGGGATATCATTGCCCATTATGGGGAATTGAAAAGTGGTACCAACGATCCTGAAGGATTATTAATTGCAGCGTTGTTTAAATGTTTTGATGCTGTTCTAAATAAAATATTGTTTTGGAATCTGAGTATATTGCTTGCAAAATGGAGATTGCTGCTTTGAAGCAGAAAATGTGTTTGAAACGGGCTTCTCATAAAGATAGGATAATTGGACTGCAGTCTCAATTGCTGGAGTCTCTCCATCTAGAAAATGAGTTGCTCTTTAATGAGAGAAGCAGCCACGACCCGCATGCCTTAAAAAATAAAGCTGAAAAGGCAAAACTTGTTAGAAAAAAAAGCTTTTCAAATGAATGCAGTTCTGGCTGGTAACACTGATTCCTTATGTTTTGAAAACAAGGAACTTAGAGATGATAAGTCTGAAGTAATTACTGAAAGAGTTAACGTGCTGGTATTTCAACACCAGACCTTGACTGAACAGTGTGATTCAGTATGTTTTCATTACAGCAGACTTGAAATGAAGGTTTTGAATATAAAGTATGACACAGCTTCTGTTGATAAAAAGCAAGTTTTACAAGATGTGATTGTCTTGCAGTCTGAAAACAATGCACTTTATAGCGTGCTAACTCCTGTATCTGAATTATAATGTAGGAGTTAAATGCCAGATATGGCGAACTTGTGCCGTCAGCCAGAGGTATTGCCAGGGCATACTAACCTAATGCTCAAAGGCCTTGACTCTTCGAGTTTGATTGTGAACACTCACAGTGTGCTGTGGGGTGGACTAGAACAAAGGCTAGCCACTTGTTTTTCTGTAATTCACAAAATGGAGAATTGTTAGAGTCTCAAAATGGTGGACACACATGTCATCAAGTTGCATCCTCATACCATCCCCAAGATGGCCGCTCATGGTCATGTGATGATGGTCATATCACAGTAACCCAAGATGCCCATGAGGTAATCCAAAATGGCTGACCACCACACCACGGAGATTCAATCCTGCAGTCACAGGGAACTGTGATTGCTGCCATAACCAAACAAAACAAACCAGAGTGTTTTGGCATGATTAATAATGTTATCAGTAACACTAGTGTTTCTGAGGGACAGAAGATTCTCATTAAAAATGATGCTGATGTACTTTTGAAAAAGGCTGATACACCATCTGTCATGAAGTCAGTGTCTGACGCTGCAGAAGAAGCTGCTGCTAGCAATGTTTATTTCATTTGAATGGCCTTGGATAAAGAACACATTGCAGTTAATTACATGAAATGTTGTTTTTATTTCCTGTGTAATTTATCAGCTTTCCCTAAGAAGACTAAATGTGCTGTTATTTCTAACCCTGACAGCATTGGGCATATGCAGCTCATTAATACTTTAAGTTGTAACATTAAAAACAATGTTGCTACCATTCAGCAACATTCCGGTGGGGAAACCCACTTTACATTTGATGGGGGAGGGGACAACCCTGATTCTGAAAGTCCCATGGCTGTGATATTTTCAGCATCACAGACCACGTTGGGGGGGAGGGTTACAGGTTTGATTTCTGAACCTGAGCTGACAACTGCTTCAGCACTACTTTCTCCACCCCGATGGCTACTGAACCACAATCCATAGCTGGAGAACTACGTGCAACTTGCACACCACTTTTCTCCACTGTGCAGGCACCCCTGAGAGTGCCAGCACTCCCTGCACATGATGCAGGACCCCCTCCATCAGTGACACCTGGATCATCCCATACAGTGACTGCAATAGCAGGCATAAGCAGGAACAGTCTGGGTTATTCCCAGTATATACAACAGCTGGCACTTCTTACAAGAAGGAACAAGGTATCCTAATACTGATATCATTGACGTTTCTTTTGGGATCAATAACCATGGTCCCAGCACTGGTTAATCCTAACACAGCTTTAGGGCATTATTTTGAAACTGCCATATCAGATAAAGCAATCTCAGCATTTTTAGCCCAAACATACACTGGACACATCAGCTCCATTGCTTATGCACCCCAGATGTTTGTCCCAGTGCAGCTGAAATACAACTTTGATCAAAGGAATCTTTTGGCTACATACTGGGCAATGAGATACTTTATGTACATCATTAGATATGCACTCATTGTGCTGCATTCCAATCATTTGCCAACTAACTTTCTGTTGTCAGAGTAAAAGATGATTCTGTACCCAATGCCAGACTTACACACTGGTCTTTCAAGTTACAGGATTATGATGTCACTCTCCTTCCTATCAAAACTCCATCCTTGTTGGCCATTGGCCTACAATTTGCAGAACAGACCCATGATTGTTCACTACAACCCCTGACCTACCTGTCCCAGGACCCTTTCTGACAGAACTTCAGAAAGTGTTAAAAGACACCACTGTGTGTCATGTTTTGATTGATGACTCAGCAACACATACCAGTGAGGGTCAGATAGCAGGGTTTGGAATTATTTTACATTCTGGTGATGACAGAGCATGCATGGATAGTAATTGCATCATCGTATATGTACGATTCACAGGCAATGTTAAAACATGCCTGGCAAATAAAATGAAAAGCAGAGAGATGAGGAGTCTCCTAATTACCACAAATATTTGTGGATGGTTTAGAAAGCTGGTAAGTCCTTGAGAAATACACAGCTTGTGTTAAGAAATGAATAAAAAGATTTTTTCCTACATAAAATTATACCAGCATGCCATGAGAGGGTTAAGTTCTGCCCGCTTCAAGAAATCGGTCTTGAGATAATTACAAACTGCAGAAACTGTTTTTTTGTTTGTTTGTTTTATTACGGATTCTGATTAGGTCTGTTCTTAACTCAATTTATTTGGCAGAAGACAGACTTCTGTTCCAATTCTCTGATATTACCTCTGAGAAATACAGTGACTTGCTTGTGTACAACACAACTCTAACCAGTTTAAATACTGTACATTCATAAGGTTTGAGCATATTGTAAAATGTGAACCTTATGTTCCATAAGAAGGACTCTCATTTGAGGGCAGTGTATAGGTTCCTTAATAAAGGAACTGAGGAATAACTTCCAGAAATGACTCTTATAAGAAAGTGAAAATGACATTCACCTATCCAGTGATGGTCTACTCATTTGGAACATCACTACTAACACTCATGAAAAGTTACCGGTAATTCCGAAACTCCTGAGAGTAGATTGTATCTACTGTACCAAGTACATGATACTCCAACTGGTGGACACCAGTGAGTCAGTAAAAACACTAGACAGACTGAAATCCTCTGTCTTGTGGCCACACATGAGAAATGATGTAGAACACTACATTAGTAACTATTTGATCTGTGAACAAAACAATCCTATACTGGCTAGGAAAAATGTATTGTTACCCCAGAGGCAATCAGGTCCCTGGAACAACATCCAGATTGACTACATTGGCCTTATGCCAACCACTAAGAACAATTAGTTTGCACTAGTGATCACTGACCAATTTTCCAAACAGTTTAATGCTATCCCAAAACAGAACAACACAGTCAAAGTGACTGCAAATGTTTTGGTAAACCAGCTATTTACCAGGTGGGGATTACCCCTAATGGTAAATTCTGAATTCAGAGATCTGACTTTATAGCCAAAGTAATGCAGGAAATTCTGGATTTGTTATGGGTAAAACAAAAGTTTCATATCCCTTGCCACCCACAGTCATCAGGACAGGTGGAATGGGCTAACAGGCAGATCAAAGTTATATTATAATAAACTTGATCAGAAAACCCCCAAAAGGACTGGAATTTATTATTGCCTTTACTTCTTATGGCAAAAAAGTGGGACACCCTCTGCAGGTACACAGTGTACCCTATTTTTAAAATCATGACCGGACGGTCCATGAGACTCCCAGAACGTTTACGTCTGGACCTGTATACTGCACTGCTGATGGAGCATTAGTAGACAAATATGCAAAATATCTCAAACAAGATATCCAAAAGGTACACTTGTTTGCTGCACAATGTATGGGCAAGGCCCAACAACAGGCCCTATCCCACTGTAAATAAACTCAGTCCAGCAGTCTACCAAGTTAGACTGTCTCACTATAACAGTCATTGATAAATGGCTACATGCTAATCAAGTGAACCTGTTTAAAGGAGATTAAATTACTTTTCCATACCCCAATGGGAGGAATAGTACTAAACTATGTTTTTCTTTTCTCTTTCCTTTTAGGTTCCACAGAGAGAGATGCTTGCTTTTATGCTTATTATTCTTTTTATAAGTATGGGTCTTCTTACAAGCCCAAACCACACATTTTATTGCAGATAAGAACCAGTGACCTAAATCTAAACATATTGTTGAGGCAGAATACCTCACAAGCCCACATGATTTAATTGCATCCTGTGAAATTCACACTAAAGTCCTAAAAGATGTGTTCATTGTCCAGAATGATGGTGAGGCCCTACTGAATGTTGTGATAATTGCTTTGGATCAATTCTAGCAGCTAGACTTGATCTGGACTCCTGTTTACATCTTATTGATAATCAGGAAATTTTGTATCCAAATTTATATGGCATTAAAAGCCATTAGACCTTAAGGTTTTAACCCTGTGATGCCTCATAATTTGTGACACTTACTACTGAGTACCCAAAATAGAACCCTGGCCCAACAAGTAGTCTAATAGCCATTTTTCAGCCAGGTACCATAGTTAATAATGTGCAGCTCATGCACAACCCAGTGTTTTTAAATCTCACCTTTTATAACTTGGAATGATTTGTTTTATGTTTCACAACAAACATTTCCGAAATTTATTTTAAATAAAGATGTTATTGGAAACCCTGGCAGCATACCAGGTACTCATTAATGGCTCCAATACAGGGACTGATAGTACCACATACACACACACAGAATTTTCACATCCTGACTGCTAGTGGTACATCTTATGACTGTAAACCTACCCAAACGCACTAGGCATTTTGATTTTGTTTTTGTTTTAAAAAAAAACACAGGTTTAGACTCAGGCTTATTTGGCTCTGACACATCTATTTGAAATAGAGCTGATATAGCCATTACTCAAGCAAATAGGTTAAAGGTTCATGATAGTATGAAATATAATATCATACCCCCCCAATTACATGGTATACATGGTTTTGCTCATAAAGAGTGATATACATTGACAATATTAAGGATATTGTGAAGGGGTTTGACCTCACAAATGTTCATATTAAGGAATTATTTTCTGCTCACATTAAGGAAGCAGATGTGCATCACATAACTAGGAAAGTCCTTTGCACTGCCTATAGCTACTATGTTCTTACAACCCTTTGGTTATCTCTTCCAGGATCTGGAATTAGGATATATTCTTGATCTCACACATGATAGACGTATGGGTCAGTGGCATTGCCACATTTGGCACTTCTATTGCATGTGTTAACAAATGTTTATTTGAATCTAGCACTATTCCCTTGTCAATGGCAAGGAACCTTGGGTATGTCACCACACACACCAGTACTGCTATGTGTTTCAAAACTTATTCCTACGCAATCCAGGTAGCCATTTTTGTGACTCTCACAGTGTCATTGCCGCATTTTCATCTGGCAACATCCATCTCTGTTCATCTGGCAACCGTCCATTCTATTGATCATATTGATGGGAACTTTTTTCATGAAAAGGTTGAAACTACCTCCTTTCCTTATTTACCATGAGGTCTTGGAATCGTGACTGACTCTGAACTTTGAATGTCATACCTGAAAGGAACATCACCTTTTATGCAGATGTGACATCTTCCAACTTGTCTTACTAACTTGGGAATACTGGCCTAGTAACTGAAATTAGGCTTCCACTTGTGAACTTTCAAATAAACTGTATTCAGTCCAGCCAATTAAGATTCTACAATCAAGCTCATTGTTATGCATACTATGAAGCTAGTCTGGGGTAGGGGCAATCCCCTAACTCAGCAAGAAGACTCTTCTTCATTTGATCTACAATCAAGAAATCAATTTTCTTCACTGCATGTTTTTCCAAGCCTGGCTGACACCTCATACAAACTGAGTACTGTTATAAACTGTTACACTTTGTGCAGCCGTGTGATCATCTACAACTGAACACTGTTGCTATTCCATTGTAAAACTCAATGTGCAATCTAATGCACCCCCTGCTGAGGCTTCTGAAAATACTGTAGCCTCTTGAACATTTGGATCAACCTTTGGAAAATCTGAATGCATCGAATATGAACTATGAATCTTCATCTAACACTTGAAGAAACCCTGGATTTATCCTTGGAACTGTTCATAGTTTATGCCTTGAGCACATTGACATTTTGTGTCCTGTTCAACTTACCAACTGAAAAATGCCATCCTTCATGGTGGTATATTCTGCTGATGTGGAACATTGTGTGGTGGCCAACTATACATTCTTCTGATATGGACTAAAAGTTATGCAAAGTGAACTTTTCTAACTTTTATTTTTACTCCCTAAACAGGTTATAGATTATACGGTAATCACACCTGTTCCAATCCTGGAACCAGATACCATTAAGTCTAGACCTAACTAGCTTGATGCTCCATCTTGATATTTACTTATTTTAATATCCATACAGGCAACTTAAGTTTGTCTCTTCAATTTCTTCCCAATAGGACAGATACATATCAGTATTTACTGATTGTTTTGACATTGGAAAACCCCATTGTGAAGTTTTATTCCAAATGTTAATAGTAATACAAGGTTTACTAACATTTCCCCTTATAATTATATGTTGTTGTTTAAGGAAAACCCTGAAACACCACTGTGACCAGTTAATTTCCTCTATCAGGCTCATGCCTTGGGCCTGTAGACAAATGGTGCCTAACTGCCGTCTTTTTGTTGTGTTGCCACTTTTGCAATTAGGGCAACAAAGAGGGGATTGTTACACCTGGGTTATGCCCCATATCATCCTATATACACCTCACACTGTATTCCTGGTCTATTGTATTGTGATACTGCTATTATGCACTATGCTAATGTTTATCATGCATGATTCATTATACCTCACTATAATACATTTATATAGATTATGTTTGCCTTTCACATATATTCCATATATAATCTACCTAATCACTGATAAGATGACTCTGAGGGATCATCAGTGATTATTGTATACTTATATTCTCATATAATTATATGTAGTGTGTGTTTTACACTCAGGTAGATATGCCACGTGTAATAGAACCCTGTCAGCAGTTCCCTTTTTCTCTAAGCAAGCTGTCAGAGAGAGAAAGCCTTTGTTATGTCTCTATGTCTTATACTGTATGTAAGCAAGAAATGCCACATGTAGTTTGAACCTGTCAGCATTTCTTTTGTCCACGCTATAATGCTAATGGAAGCATATTCTGTCTCATATGATACTCATTAGTAATTCTGTCTCCTAAGTCATCATCCAGTGGAGAATGGCTTATGACCAATGCATATTGTTTCTCATATCTGTAACTATGGGTAATCTATTTTGCTATGCTGTTATCTGTAGTATATAGTTGTTTGTAACCTACTGTAGCTTCTCTAGAAGATTAGTACTCTAGAAGAGCGGGGAGAGAGACAAGACCTTAGAGAACCTAAGATCTACAATCCTGGAGATTATGTACATTCTTCAGGCTAGTAGTGAGAAACCCATCTCCCTTGTGATTTTCTTTGTTACATGCTTGGCGTAAGTAGTATAATAAACTTTATTAGTACTCCTTATTTGTTTACGAATGTTTCGTGGCAGACTCCAAGACACAAAAATCTGTATTATTATTATTTACCCTACACACCAAGAGTGTTTAGGCAACACTTGTTTATGGTCCAACTTTTATGACAGAAGTGCATCCAGAAAATGGACACAACTGTCTGAAAGTCACCCTCAATCTCTACCACTAGGCCAAACTGCTTCCCATAGTATTAGTGTTTGAAAAGCAAAGTAAGCAGTTACTCTTTTATTTCTGAAGCACTTTTTTATTCCTGTTGCCAATTTAAACATATTTTACCTGATTGTATTAGGCATAACATAAAGAATAGTACTCTACCTGGTAGTTGTTGGGCAGAATTTGCCTGCTCCATTTTGGGATCAGGGCTGGCTTGCATATAAAATTTAGAAAGGTGGATGGGCTTGCATCCAAACCACTTGCATTAATATTTACCAACTGGTCTTGCATCCAGACCAGTGCTGTCCTCTGTACAGATCCCTTTTTTGGTGCAGGCAATCCTTGACACCTGCTGTATGAAGTCAAGAAGACATGTGTTTATGTGTAAGTCATAGCTTTGTCATAAAAAAGCTGGTAGATCACAAATCGTCAGTCTTACAGTTTGAATATTTTTTATTTAAGCCCCAAACTCCCCCAAAGCCTTTTAGAATAATTTCCTCTACACCCCTGTCAATTTTTGTCAGTACATGCTATTCCATTTTGGAGAAAAAAAAATGTTCTCGTATGATAGGTATGTTATGCTTTTTTGTTCCTTTGTGTCCAAACTGAGGAGGTTTGCATCCAAACATCAACTCCAAACTGATTTGCTTCCAAAATCTGGACATGATTCTGGACGCAAGTCAGTCTCCACGCAAACAATGGAAAATATGGTATAAAGAACAGATGTAAGAGGGAAATCCCCTAGAGCTAAGAGCAGCTTCTGTCCAAATTTAAAAATATCCACAGAAATACAGTATCTAGTTCTCATTGTGATATGCCAACTAGCCAATCTGACAGAAGGGGAGTGACTGTTCTTGGTTGGTTGCGATATATAGAATAATGCTTGGGGAAGTGTGTATAATTAAGCAATAAGGCATGACCAGGGGTTATGTTAATGGTTTGTTAATCACCCTCTAGGGGTGTAATGTGTCACGAGGCATAGCCGAGTGCTACATGCCCCTAGAGGGTGATTAACTGACCATTCACATAACCCCTGGGAGTGCCTTACTGCTATTATAATACAATTGTTTTTTAAATAGTGTTAAAGCATATGATTAGGCTGTACATGTATGTTAATCAAAGATTAACATAGGGCTGAAAGAATGTTTACAACCAATCAGAAAGCTCTGTTTCTCAGACCCTTTTTATATTGAGGATTTCATGCACCCCCCCAGGTATTCAATGCTTCATAAACCTTGAGATCAAAGCTGGATGGGTTTCACACATGTGATATCTCCCTCTTTTTGCAGGAGACTCATGATTTTTTGACTGAACTCCTTCCCTCCTTCCCTCCTGGCAAATAAAATGTCCTGCTAAAGTAAAATGTTGTCCAAAATATCCATTCATATTTTTTTTTGGCAGATAAAGACAAATAAAAAGTAAATTAGTGATGAACAGTGTAAGTGATAACTTTGTACAGCTAGTTGTTGATTCTTTTTAGTGCTTATTCTTGACAAAATTAAATATATTAAATGTTTTTAAATGCATTTTTCTTACTTTTTGTTGCTATTTAAGGATACAGTCATGACGTTACAGCATCTCCCTACTAACAGGCCAATCTCCCTACTAATTTGACCCAAATCTCCCTCTTAAGCAAGTTGGACATATCACATGTATGGGGTTTATCAAGGCATCGCACACTGAGGGTGTGCATAAAATCCTCACTACATACACTTACCCATGTTTTATATTTTATATTAACTGGTTCCTTTGTTTATTTACATCTTCTAGTCAGAGAAACAATGAAGTGAAACAGTAATGTGAAATAGTAAAGCAATTTTGTTAGAGTGAATGTGAAAGATGATCTGTTTAACATTTCATTACTGGAACTTATAAAAGATGTTCAGTTCTATATTTTTAACCTTTGCAACAATTGTAACAGTTCCCCACTGTAATCCCTCCCCCCCCCACTGACGTCAAGCTGAAGTGACAAGCAGCCATCTGCTCTTTTAAGTGAAAAGATGAAATTTGCGATTAGATTGTTATGTTGAGGCATAGTAAGCATTGTAAATTCTGTTGACTCACCATTGTGGGAGAGGTGCTTGCTGAACAGCCTGACGTTGCTCTCCATTTTCCTCACAGTGTTTCTGTTTTGTTGCTGCTCAACTAATTTTTGTAATTCTAGGTCACTCGGGGCCTGAAATCTTGTTGAATCTGTCATTTCTTTTGTTGATAGCAAGATGTTCTCACAGCACTGCTTATTTTGGGATTTTGTGTGAGAGATTTCTATTTGTTTTTTTATAAGAAAAAAGACTCTCGACCCCACAAAATATTCCTTATCAATTCTTTTTTACTGATCTTTAAAAAATATTTTTTCATTCCATCAATATCTCATTCCAATCCATACGTCTGTGTTTCTCATTAATCCAATATATATATTCCATGTATATTGTCAGGAGCCTCTGAGCATCCTTCTGTTCCTCTGCTGGATGTACCATGCATCTTCACGTACATGGGTAGTAAAGCATTCTCCATCTTAGCCCCCTCCCTATGCAACAGACTACCATCATCAATCCGTTCATTCCTCTCCCACCTATCCTTCAAGAAATTTTTAAAAGAATGGCTCCTATCTGAAGTCATCTGTCACTCTGCTTTTCTGACTAATGCTGGTGTTATCGCACCTCTGCCACACTGAGACGTACCTGTCTACTGCCACCCCTTCCACTCCTGCCCATGGTCGCTAATTTTCGTACATCCCATGCTTTCTAGTATGTGAAGTATTGCACTTTTTGCACCTTATGTATCACACGCTACTGTCCCTGCATGATTTTTGGCTACTGGAATCTGATCTAGTGTGTCCTTCACACAAGACTGTTGAATTTGAACTATAGTTACCTGATGTCACCCTAATTAAGGCTCCCTGTAATGCCATGTATTTACTATTGCTGTAGTGTTATTTATTGCATATAAATAAATAAATAAATAAATAAATAAATAAATAAAAACTGTACACTGTACATGAGATTTAGCACTTGAGTTTCATTTCTGAAAAGCTTTCCACCAAATAACATTTCAAGACAATCCTGTCCCTTCATCAGACTATTCTTAGTGCTGATTTTTAAACTTCCATATCTTAGTGGTATTTTTAACACTCAGCTTGGTGTCCTCTGACATCATTTTAAACTTTCATTGTGACTTCTTATAGAATAAAATTCTTACAGTGTCTTACCTTAATCAAATTGGTAGGGAATGCCTGTCATCATGTTTCCATGACTTTCTAACTAACGCGCAGTAATGTAGTTTTGCAAAATAGAAAGAGAAGTACAAGTTGGTGTCCTCAGCAATGGTGGTGGTTCTTTTGAAAAAGACAAAAATATTTTAACTATATTACAGCTAAGCTGAAAAGAATGGAGATATGATGAAAAGCATTCACTACCAATCTGATTAAGGCAAAACACTATAACAATTTTATAATGTATGGTAGAACATTGTTATAGGTAGAAATCTACCTTTTTATAACAACGTTTTACCATCGATGTGACATCACAATGTTGTTAACCCATTGATGGTATGTCATATAGATGGGTTAACAACCAGGAACAGGCTGCACATGCGTGCAACTTCATTGGGTGGCCATGAAATGGCCACGGGGTGAGAGCATGACCCGATGCAGAGCAGTGGTGGCACAAAAAAACTGCAGTAAGGAACTGCTTTCTCATATTTTAAACATAAATAGTACCATATACTATAAAATATTATGTATGGTACATTGATCATCAACCAGTATTTTAACCCATCTTGAGGTTGCAATGGCAATGTAAACCTCTTGAGCTTCGGTCTCGAGGTATACATGGTCTCCCTGGAAACTCTCGATGGTTAACAAACTGGTTAATAATCAATGACCATGCGTTATCCTCTATATTCTATAAGAAGTCACAAAGAAAATTTGAAAGGTTGTCAAATGTAAAAATACCACTAAGATATAGAAGTTTAAAAATCAGCACTGAGAATAGTCTGGTGAAGGGACAGGATTGTCTTGAAATGTTATTTGGTGGAAAGCTTTTGAGAAATGAAATTCCAGTGCTGAATCTCATGTACAGTATATATATATATATATATATATATATATATATATATATATATATATATTGGATTAATGAGAAACACAGATTTATGGACTGGAAAAAGATAATGACAGAATGAAAAATACTTTTTTAATGTCAGTAAAAAAGAATTGATAAGGAATATTTTGTGAGGTTGAGAGTCTTTTTTTATACAAAAAATACTTACGTGAACTGGACTGAAAGGCACACCCCTTCTTCTTCTAGTGGAGTTTCTAAAGATATTTAAAAACTTTAAAAGGGAACTGAGGGAAGTTCTCACATAACAAGGATTTCTGCTTGTTGACACACAGACTCGCGTTCAGCAGTTTCAGAGATGCTACTGTGATCGAGTTGACATCGTGAGCTTTCGGCACAATGCAGCAAGAAGTGCTAGCATGAGAGGGATTTCAGAATTTTGCCAAAAGGTGCTTAATCAAACTCCATTATACATGGGTCATCATACATGAGTTTGACAGGTTCTGCCCATGAGTTATAATCATCACTAACCTGTTAATATGTTACAGTACAATATTGGTGAGTTCACAATGTGGAGTGAAGGAGAATATAACTACTGTTGATATTCCAGTCTCCAGGTAGAGTGCTGTCAGGTATAATATCTTTTTAATTAGCATGCTGAGAAAGGACTTCAGTTATAAAGGTAACAGTTGACCAGCATTTACAAGTATAGCTGCTATAACTTGAAGTGAAGGGTCAGACCAATATAAAAGCAGAACAATCATAACACATTTTAGGATAATACATAGATGAATAGGAAAATTGAGTCAAACACTGAGATTTGCTGGAAACTCTGAAACTTTAGCAATGGCAAGATATTCAGCTACTATATATAGTAAAAGACTACATTTTGAGTTTATTTAGAATTTAGGTATTTTGAGAACCCTTATTCTTGAAGGCAATAGGTTTAGCCGACTCTATCATTTAGGATATATTACCCCTTTGAAATCTTAAATCAGATTAGTACTGCATTGGTCAGTCAACAGTGGATCTGAGTTTGGGTACTGACTCTCTAAAGTTGGTCAGTCATGTGTCCTGTGACCTTCATGTATATGCTGCCTACAGTAAAAGATAATATTACTGATACACTGTACACAAATTTACCAAGAAGTTAAATCTACTATGTCATTTTAATAAACATGTTTCTGGTACATATTTGCCTTCTAATTCATGAGACAATCCTTTACACCCCAAGTCTACATTTCAGCCCCTTTCTGCTGCTGCTTTTTTCCAGCATTGGAACAAACATGTGAATGAGATTTTTTTTTGCATCATTTGTTTATTAAATTTTTCAATATACTTGACAGACATAACATACAAGACATACATAACAAGGGATCCACAACTTACATACATCAAGATCCATTTCCATCATTTGATTACAGACTAAAACAAAAAGCCAATCATAAAAGACCACATATAAATTATTCCCATTATAATCCTGTTGATCTAAGGTGTGGAGTCATTCCCATGCTTATACATGGGTTGGTGTGCTAGTGGAGGGAGACCGGTGTAGTCTCAGACCCATCCTTCCCTCAACATTATATTGTCTGCCACTGACAAGGATGCCAGGTAAGGCTGCCATGTCTTATGAAAGAGCTCTTCTTCATCTTTTATGACATAGGCCTAGTATTCCAGAGTAAGTGCCTGCAATATTATGAATTTCCACTGGGAGATAGTAGGTTGTATAGCAGACACACATGTATTAAGAATACAGTGTCTAGCCATAAACAGTACCACCCAGAACCACCTTTGACCGGGGGTCCATTCCTCCTCCCCAGCATCTTCAACTCCAAATAAGAGCAATAAGGGGGACATTGGGAGCTGTCATCCCATGATGCCCTGCAACTCATTTATCACTTCCCTCCAGAAATTTTGTAAAACAGGGCAAGTCCAGAAATGGTGGTAATAAGTGGCTGGGTTATTACATCTGGGACAGGCAGGAGACACTGCAGGGTTATATTTATGAACCACAATTAGCGGCCAATGTGAATGAGATTTTAATAAATTGTTTAATAATAAGGCTAGAATCAATTATAGTAACATCAATAACAGGGAATGATCAGCAATACAGCACTTACAACAAAATAATGAAATCACAATCAAGGCAGCAGATAAGGGGGCCTCAGAATAGATACTACCAAATGTACTGCAGAAGTACATAGACAACTTAATACATCAGTGTACAAAAAAGCTGAATTATGATCCAACCCCAGACTTTAAGGCAAAAGTGGATACTTTTCTAAGTGAAGCATGTGCTAAAGGAATATTAGGAAAAGAGCTTAAACAAGATTTGATAGTGGAGCATCCGGTGCTAGCGACAATGTATATTTTACCTAAATTCCATAAATCCTTGCTCAATCCTCCAGGTAGCATTAGGAGCCTCACTGAGCCTCTGCCTAAACTAGTGGACTATTATATACACACATTAGTTTTCAGACTTAACTTCTTTTTTGAAGGATTTCATAGATGTTTTACAAGTTCTAGATGATATCCATTTAGAAGAGAGTTGCCTCCTTGCCACTGTCAATGTGGAAGTGTTATATACTAATATTCTGCACAAGGGTGGCATGGAGGCATTAAGTTACTATCTTGAATGGGCCAGCAAATGTGAGACCTGTATGATACAATTTCAGGTGAGATGTGCTGAGATTGTACTAAAATACAACAACTTTATATTTCTGAATTAACATTACTCACAAATTCATAGAACAGCAATGGGGGCATCCCAAGCCCCCACTTATGCTAATCTCTATCTGGGTGTCTGGGAGAAACAAGTGATTCAAAATGTGGATTCTAACCTGTTTTTTCGCATATATGTTGTATCATTGAAACATCGATGACTTGCTGATATTATGGAGGGGGTACTAAATGAGTGTAACAGTGTTTGCATAACATATTGCAATTTCAAACCCATATCTCAAGTTTACATTGCAGTTCAAGAGACGAGAATTTAATTTTCCAGATCTAAGAATTATGTTGAGACAGGATAGCACTTTTTTTATTGATCTTTTCCCCCCTCTCTCTCTGGCAGCCCATGTTCTGGTGGGTGCCCCAGTCCCATCTCCCTGACATCCACTGGATTCACCAACTGTCTTCTCCCAGGGCTTGCTCCCCCTTTGTGGGGTTGGTGGGGGTTCCCCAGGCCCCCACCAAAGACCAGATCCAGTTCTGGTCAGCATCTGACTGGTCATGGAGCAAGATCTGTGAACCCCTCCTTCATCCAGCTGCTGGAGGCTTTTCCTCACCTTTCTTCTCCTCAGAGGAAGGGTGTGCAATGATGCCAGTGGCCGTGTCACACGTGCTCCCATGCTTGGCATGCCGGGCATCTGTTCTGCCTCTGCCCACCATGTACATCATCGGTGTGCCAGCTGCCATCCTCAACTAGGGGCCAGGCAAGCACCAATCACTGATCCCCCCTCCCCAGAGGAGGAGAGCTGTCCTTGGGAGTTCCAACAAACTGCATCAGCAACAAAGTTGTCTAAGTGCGGCATGGCAAAATCCCTGATACTGAAAGGCGAAATTTCACCTATCGGTAACTCGTGTTTTTTATGGGGGGGGCTGCATCCCCGCACCCCCAACTTTAATATAGTCCACTCTGAGCTGGAGTTGACTCGGGGGGATACCGGAGAAACCGGTGCCGATGTACACAAAATCCATTACAGTGACAATCTCAAAATCCATTCGCAGTTGTGGCTGTAATGAATTTCATTGTGCAGTTTTCATTGTTACAATGGTATATGGTCCTTGAGACACTTCATCCTCCTCCTCACCATCCAACCCCTGACAACCCACTCACACCATGAATATGGTTCGCCAGTGTGACAGGAGGTAAGGCATGATGCCTCAGCCCTCCACGCCACCGGGCCAGCCCAGCAAAGCACTTTTGATACAGATTTGTACTGAAAAAGTACAGATCATACATGCTTGAGTTGTCACCCAGGACATACTATCAGAAATATTCCCCATAACCAGTTTCTCAGGGTTTATAGAAATTGCAGTCAGGATCCAGTTTGTAAGATAAGAGCTCAAGAACTGTCAAAGAGATCCCAAGCTAGAGGGTACAGTTTGGATAATGTTACCAACAGTGATAAATGGGCTAGGGAACAGGAATGTGTAAACTTATTGCTCCCAAAATTGAAGTTCCAGAAAAATCTGACAGAGGGGCAAAGCATGACATTTATAGCTACTTATACACCCCAGTCTAATTCAATGAGAGTGACTGTATTAAAAAAACAGGAGTGTAATTTCAGCAGATCCAGTTCTTGGCTATAATAGTCCAACCCCCCAACAAATGGTGTTCCATAGAGCCCCCAACTTGGAATATATTATGGTGCATTCACAGAATCAATGAAAACCAAGGAACCAAATACCACTGTGGGTCCTCCCACTGTTGGCTGTTGTCCCTGTGGTAGATATAAATTTTGCAAGCATGTAAAGAAAGACAAGAGGTTTTGCAACCCATGAATGTCATATGCAGCCTTATAATCATCATCATAGGTGTCATCATCATAAGTAATACAGAGCTATTGTTAGACTTTCCTCCATAGTGCTCACATGTTAACCTTAAGGACACAGTGTCCTTTCACCAAAGTGTTTCTCTAGGTTAATCTTAAACTGATTTATTGTCCTTCTGCCAACTACTTCTAAAGGACGTGCATTCCAAATAGGAACAACTCTTTGGCTGAACCAACCACGGCTTCTCATTTGTTAACACCGACTGTTCTCCAACTGCAGAGGGTGTGATCTGGTAGCATAGGATTGCTCCTTACTCTGTAGGTATAAGAGGTCCAAAAACTCATTATCCACCCATGCTCTATGCACTAAGCACATGTCACCCCTTAATCTTCTATATTCCAGGGTAAACATATTTAACTCCCTCAGCCTATCTTGATAAATTCTAATTTTAAGACTCTCAATGGCTGTAGTAGCTCTTTTCTGGACTCTCTCAATCCTCTGGACTTCTCCTTCTTATAGGCGGATCAAACCTGGGCCCCATATTCCAGTATGGGCCACACCAGAGATGAATACAAAGAGATCAGCACCATCCTATTTCTGCTTTCAATGTGTCTTAATATGCAGTTTAGGATTTTGTTCCCTTTCTGGGCTATACTACTACAGTGGGATTTAAAAGAAAGATCCTGTGTAATTATAATTCCCAGATCCCTTTCTTCCTTAGTAGTACATAGATTTGTTCCGTTTAATGTATATTTATAGTTGTTGTTTTTTTCCCATATGCATAAGCATGCATTTGTCCTCGCTCAAAAGCAGTTTATGATTGTTACTTCAGTGCTGAATGAAGTTTAAAGCCTGTTGAAATACAGCAGCATCTTCTTGATTCTTTACTATAGCCCCCAGCCTGCAGTCATAGACAAACTTTGTCAACCAGATTTTATCATGGACATGTTGTATAGGGGAGACATAGATATTAAATAGGCAAAGGCCCAGCACTAAACCCTTGGGAACCCTGCTCATCACATCTGTCCATTTGGAAAAGACTTCCTTTATACACACCCTTTGTTTTCTATTTGAGAGCCAAGACTTGACCCAAGATACAAGGTTGTGATTCATGTATTCCTAATCTCTGAAGTGCTACTATCAATTTAGCATGTGGCAGTTTGTTGAAAGCCTTGGAAAAATCCCAAAAGACCACATCCACTGGGTATCCTTCATCCAGTGACTTGATTACCCTGTCATAGAACTGAAACATGTATGTTTGCCAGGATTTCACTTTGGTGAACCCATGTTGAGTTCTGTCCAGGAGGTTTTCTTGTTCTAAATGCTTAATGATGTAGTCTTTAAGGATACCCTCAAGTATTTTGGATAATATAGATGTCAAACTAATGGGACAATAATTTGTAGAGTCTGCCCCAGGTCCCTTTTTATGAATGAAATGAAACTTTATTTATATGGTGCCTTTCTCAAATCAAGGCACCTTACAATATTTAAAATAACAAACAGTAAGTAAAAACATAAATAATTTATAAAACACTAAATATATACAGCACTAGATCTGAGCTCCAATTTCATAATCAGTTAATTAAAATTAATATTAGACCATAGATAGGTCTTGAGGGCTTTTTTAAACTCCTCCATGGTCGCACACTGACAAAGCAGATGGGGTAGAGAATTCCAGAGGGTTGGAGCAGCGAACATAAAGGCACGAGCACCTGATGGCTTTAGGGGAAACCCTCAGAATCTCTAGCAAGCCCTCATCTGCAGAGCGGAGAGATCGCCCAGGGCAGTAGGGAACCAAAAGCTCTTTCAAGTAATCTGGACCCGGTCTGTGTAGGGCTTTGTAGGTCAAAAGACCTACTTTGAAGGTGATCCAGCACTGAATAGGCAGCCAGTGCAGATCGCATAATACCAGCAAGATATGACAGATATGACGTGCACCCGTTAATAATCGGGCTGCAGTGTTCTGCACTAGCTGCAGGTGGCAGATATAAACCCCAAGAAGCCCTAGATAAATGGAGTTAGAGTAATTCAGGTGTGAGGTCACAAAAGCATGAACCAATGTAGGAAGGTCAGCTGGCGGAACAAGGTGCTTAATCCTGGCGATGTTCCTAAGATGATAAAAGGAAAGCTTGACAACTGCTGACACATGCAAACGCAGTGTCAGTTCATTGTCAAAGATCACCCCCAGGTTCCGCACCCATTCTGAGGTAGGGAGCTGGATACTACCCAGAAATAAACCTGAGGATAAATCAGCTCCCATCCCCTCTACCCTGCGACCTGGGTCCACAACTAATACCTCCATCTTCTCCGAGTTCAACTTTAGCCAGCTTGCACTCATCCAGTCCTGGATCTCAGTGAGGCAGCTGTTAATGACCGAGAGAGCTTTATCCTGGTCGGGTGCAAAAGATAGGTAGAGCTGAGTATCATCTGCATAGCAGTGAAACTTCAGCCCATACCTTGTTACAATGTCTCTGAGGGGCAGCATATACACTGCGAACTACATGGGGGACAACACCGAGCCCTGGGGTACCCTACATGACAGTGAGAATGGGCAGGAAGAATTTAATCCAGACACCACTCTCTGAGTCCTGTCAGTGAAAAAAGATCTAAACCAACTGAGGACTGTCCCTGACAGACCGCAGATAAACTCCAGGTGCACGAGAAGTACCCCATGGTCCACAGTGTCAAAAGCTGATGAGAGATCAAGAAGTACGAGAATGGAATGATTCTTCTGATCTCTAGCTATCAGGAGATCATTGAGCACCCGAACCAGTGCTGTCTCGGTACTATGCCTCTTTTGAAAACCAGACTAGAGGGGTTTATAGATGTCATGGATGGTTAAATGGTTCTCCAATTGTGCAGCCACCACCTTCTCAATAACCTTCTCAACAAAGGGAAGATTAGAGATCGGCCTGTAGTTAGCATGGCAGTCGGGGTCCAAGGTAGCTTTCTTCAGGAGAGGTATCACCACCGCCTCCTTCAGGGAGCTAGGAAACTCACCTATATCCAAGGAGCACCAAACTATCCATGCTAGAACCAGGCCGATAGTCTCAAGACAACCTTTTATCAGGGAAGTCAGGCCTGGGTCTAAACTACAGCACATGAGATGCATACTTTGGACAATTCTCATGACATCGATGAACTCAGGCCGGTCAAAGGAACCCCAGGAGAGACCAGAGGGAGCAACCAAATGCCAATCAAAAACAACTCCAATAGAGGGAGCAGGCTGGAGTGCTGCCCTAATGTCAGCCACCTTATCTACAAAGAAGCGAGCAAGCTCATCACACTCTATATGTGAAAAGGCTTTCCGAACCTGGAGACAGGCTGGGTTGCACAGTCAGTCAACAGTTCGAAAAAGCTCAGCTGGTCGGTTCTGAGCAGCCGCAATTTCTCTGGACAGGAATTCCGCCTTCTTACAAGAGATAGTGGAATGATAGAATTGATAATGTTCCATCAATCCAAGATGGTCAGCATCAAGGACAGTTCTCCGCCAACAACGCTCTAATCTTCATCCTTGTCACCGCATCTCTCTCAAGTCCCCATCAAACCATGGGAACCGAGGTCAAAGGGAGAGAGGACAAACACGGACAGGTGCAATTTGATCCAGAGCCAAGAAGATGGCCCTATTATAGGCCAGCACCAAGGCATCGGAATCATTGCTCACTTCAGAAAACTCTGATAGGTTAAATGCCATTACCAGGCCTACAGAGCTAGTATCTCGTAAAGAGCATCACTTAGCCATCTCCACAGGGGTAGGCCTACAAGGGGAGCTGCTAAAACTGAAGCCCACAGTGTAATGATTGGACCAACTGACGGGTTCCACCCCCATGTCAGTAGCCTCAATCCCCAGGAGGAAGACTAAGTCCAAGGAGTGACCGCTTTTATGTGTGGCAGAAGTAATCACTTGTGTGAGACCCAAAGATGTCATTAATTGGAGGAAATGTTGTCCAAACTGCGAATATTCATCATCGATCCAGGCACTGAAGTCACCCAGGACCATCAGCCTGGGAGATTCAAATGCCATGTCGATCATGAAGTCAGCTATTTCCTGCAGAAAATGTTTCTCATCCCCTGGTGGGCGGTAGATGAAAACAATTCTACATCCCACACCTGCCACAGCGGTACACTCAAAGGACTCAGCCTCCTCAACCAGTACACTTGTGAGTCCCAGTTCGGTCTTGAAACAGACCGCACCCCCCGCAGTCCAACCTCGAGCGGTGTAACACCGAGTACCCAGCTGGAATTTCTGCCTCCAAAATTGTCCCGGCATTACCATCCAGCCAGGTCTCGGTAATGCAAGCCAGATCCACCGACTCCACAAGATCTGCAATAACTGCAGTCTTGTTCCTAATGGACCTGGCATTGCACAACACCACTCGGGCTGGACGGGTCACTGAAGTGGAACAGACTACTCGCCCAATACCATTAATAGTAGAGGTGCCCTTGGGCATGGAAACCAGACAAGGAGAACCTCGCTCTAGATTCCATTTCACCCCAGGGTGTCTTCTGATTTCCACAACCCCAATCCGATATTGCCACTTATTCGGCCTCCACTGTCTGCATGCCCCGAAACCCCGCCTCCCCCTCCATATAATCCCCAGTGCTGTACAGTGCTGGTAGGTTGACCGTTGTAGTGGCATAGGGGAGAAAGGGTGGAGGGCACGGAGAGCGGAGGACGAATAGTGTACGACCGTGGTGGCAGACTCTCTACACATAATAAAACCAAACCCGAACAATAACCCAAAAATAAAACAAATAAACAAATAAAATAATAATAAAATAATAAATAAACACAAAAAATTAAATCAAATTAATCAAATAAAATCCAAATAACCAAAATTCACAAACCACCAATCCAGAGGCTCTCACCCTCCCTTAAATTCTAAAACAAATCATAAACACCAATCACACAATAGTCTCTAAAAAGTCAGTGTTGAAGGGCAAAATAACAGCTTTCCACCGTGAAATGTAAAATCCAGATAACAACAAGAGGGACTCTTATCCCCTCTTAGTCCAAATATCAAAGCTCCTCCAGATGAAATTAGACAAACAATAAGAAGGGCTCTCACCCCCTCTTAATCCAATCACTGAAAAGGATCCTCTGAAGTGGGATGACAGTAGCCGTCCTCCAGAGTTCTACCACTAATCCCTCATCTAGGGATTCTTGAAATATATGGGTTACAGGTGATGCCAGTTCAGTAGATAGCATACTTATTATGTTCCAGTGAATGCCATCGGGCCTAGGGGATTTATTAGGGTTTACTTATTGTAGCCTATTTTCTACATCGTGTAGCTGAATTTGTAATGGAGAAGCCAGATTGTTTGTTACCCTATTTAGCAGATTAAAACTAATTGGCATTTTAAAGTTAAATACTGAGAAGTATTAATTTTGCATATCAGCCATCTGTTTCAAATCACTTATTGTCTTTCCTTCTTGATTTCTAAGGGGGCCTACATAATTGTTTATTCCCTTGATTTTATTTATGTATGCATAGAAAGTTTTATAGTTTTCCCTTGATTTATTAGCTAACTTTAATTCAAAAGATGATTTTGATCTTTTGATCTCCTTTTTCATCTTTCTGTTGAGTTCCCTGTAAGTAATCCACCCTGGTTCCCCCCATCTACCTTTACTTTTCTTGAACAGCTTATTTTGCTTTTTAATTAGGCCCCTAATTTTAGGAGTCATCCAGTTTGGTATTTTCCCCTGGTTGCTGTATTTCGATTTGACTGGTATGCATTTAGAAGTTTTCTGATCAAGTGTTTTACAGAAAATGTCCCATTTATCTTGAATTGATTTATTTACATAATTTGCAATACTGCACATGTTATTTATATGGTGTGATGTCTTTGTGATAGTTTTATTTGGGCAAAATGATACATCCTTTTAAAAATGTGTAGGGAAGCATTTGAGGGAAGACATAAAAAACATCTTGGAAGCTCACATCAAATTCATGAGATACAGACAGGTGACCATACCTGGTCCTTCACTGGGACTGAGCTGGTCAAATTGGGTCCAAAAGGAGGAGAACTTAATGCCCTACTATTGAAAAAAGAAGCATTTTGAATGAACACCTTGGGAGGGTTATGATCACCAGGCTTGAATGGCCACTTTGATATAGCAGCCATTTTATAATTGTAATCCCCTACTATATTTCCCTCTTATATTCACATATTCTTTCACAAAGTAATATTCATGCATCCTTTAATATTAGATACTCTGAACACTGTAATGTATGTGAGTGTCATGCATTTGCCAGCATATGTTTTAATGTTTTTATTTTTTCTTCTGACACTTCAGATATTTCTGCTTTCCTGTATGCCTGTGCACATTATCTGGTGTTAATTGTCTGAGAGAGGTTGTGTCCATGATGAAGTACAGATCAGCAAAGATCCAGTCCCATATCAATATGCTGCATATTCTGGTTTGGGTCCTACCACACGAGCAATACAGGGAGAACGGGGAAAATGGACTACACACAATTGCTGACATGCTTTTTGGAATTGCTATAAAACTTTTTTGCCTATGGTTGACATCTGTGACAATGTTAAGCATATAAATAATACTGTTTTTAAATTTGCCACCACTGATATAAGAACTCTGAACATGAGACTATTTTCATCATATATTTGTCCTATGTGCGGTACTTTGTGATCTGTTATTTGTGATCTTAGTATTTGATGCTAGGTCTTTTTATATGAAGTATATTTATGTCTGAAATATATATGGTGATTTTACACTCATGATATTTGGCTAGTACATTGTCATTTTAAATTTTAACTTGTCTTGCTTATGCACATGTCACCTGTGACATCAAGCAGACTGCACTATAAAGTCAGTCTGTTTTAACACAGTTTTGCACCCTTGAAAAAGAGCCATGCTTAGGGCATGAAATTCATTGGTGATTTTGCTATGGACTGCGGGGCTACACCTTTGAGCAAATAATGCAGCACTGTTTTATACCAGATGTGCTTGTGCGTTAATAAATTTATTTTTCCTCATTTATATTGTTGTTTTCAGTTTGTGTTGGCTGGTAGTGGTGTGAGTGCAAAGCCTTTTTGCTCTGATTGTTGTCATAGATACATAGACACTGTCAGCAGATAAGGGCCTAAGGCTAGAGATGGGCAAAGTGGCCGAAATTCACTCCATGGAGTGATTTGCGGAGTAACGCGGAATCCGCGAAGCACTCCATAACGCAAAAAGGAGTACTTTGCGTCATAATGAGGAATGCAAAGTCCATTGAAACCAATGACTTCATGTTACTCCACTTTCCCCAAACCACTTCTCTGCCAATTTTAAGGCGAAGTACATTGAAATCAATGTATTTTGCATCACTTTGGCTTGTTATTGAGCTCCAAGGCGAATTTGCAGTGCTTCATTTGCATTGCAGGTCACATGGGCTCTAGATTGTTCTGCACAGCCTCAGTTCTGTGTAGTGTGTGTGAAGTGGAAGATGGAGACAGTTTCCTCTCAGACTTCTGCAATTCAAATCCTCTAAAAGCTGTTAATAAAAAGCCTTTTTGAGCCATGTTTTTGCTCAAAATGTAGTGCATCGATTGTAGGAAACCCTCCTGTGCTCATATCATCGAGTGTTTATTATTTGTGTGTGGATTTTGAATGTTAATTTAGAACAGTCATTCTGTGTACTGTGAAGTGTGCTTTGGGGGAGGAGCTTATCTGTGGTGTAGGTAGATTAACTGGGAAAAAAAGGCAGTCTTTCTGTTTTGGTTATATTTTTCTTGTATAAATGTGTTAATGTACACAGTAATATTTTCAGTAATTCTTGACATTTTTTTGCTGATTGTAGTGGTGCAGCAGTGTATAATTTCAGTTTGTTTAAAACATTTGGTTATATTGCTAAAGGTTTTCAATTTGCTACGCAATACTTGTAGTGTGTGTGTGTGAGTGTGTGTTCGATGCGTACCATTAAATCAGACAACTTTTATTGTGCCAGAGTAATTTCAGCAGTGTGAACCTGCTATCCACCGCACCTGCATGAATTTGTTATACTGCTTTGTGGTATCTTTACTGGTAGTGGACTGTTACTGCCGTGCACTACCCCCCCCAACCGGCAAAAGATATTCTTTTCCAGATTTGGATTTGTGACTTGTGAGCACAGGTTAGGTGTTGTGCCTTTGCATCTGACTCTGCATCTCTTGAGTGTGCAGTGCAATCTTAATCGGTCTGTGCATTTGCAGTACACCATTAATTCTGGGAGACTTTGCATTTTTTGTTACCCTCTCATTTCAATTTGCCAGCACTGGGGAAGTTTCTGGACACAAGACAGTAGCAGTTTGGGGATGCACATTAATTCTGGTGACTGTGTGTGGCCACTGCTCGCATGACGGAGTGCACCTTTAATTCTGGGAGAGTTTGCATTTTTTATTACCCTCTCATTTCACTTCGCCAGCACTGGGGAATTTTCTGGACACAAGACAGTAGCATTTTGGGATGCAAAATAACTCTGGTGACTGTGTGTGACCACTGCACGCATGACTGAGGGTGCCATTAATTCTGGGAGACTTTGCATTTCTTGTTACCCTCTCATTTTACTTCACCAACACTGGGGAATTTTCTGGACACAAGATGGTAGCATTTTGGGGATGCAAATTAATTCTGGTGACTGTGTGTGACCACTGCATGCATGACTGAGTGTGTCATTAATTCTAGGATTCTTCACATTTCTTGTTACGCTCTCATTTTGCTTCACCAGCACTGGGGAATTTTCTGGACACAAGACAGCAGCATTTCGGGTTGTAAAATAATTCTGGTGACTGTGTGTGACCACTGCACGCATGACTGAGGGTGCCATTAATTCTGGGAGACTTTGCATTTCTTATTACACTCTCATTTCACTTCATCAGCACTGGGGAATTTTCTGGACACAAGACAGTAGCCTTTTGGGGATGCAAATTAATTCTGGTACTGTGTGTGGCCACTGCTGGCATGACGGAGTGCAAAATTAATTCTGGGAGACTCTGTGTTTTTTGTTACCCTCTCATTTGACTTCACCAGCACTGAAGAATTTTCTGGACACAAGACAGTAGCATTTTGGGGATGCAAATTAATTCTAGTGAGTGGATGTGACCACTGTGCACATGACTTATTGTGCCATTGATTCTGGGAGACTTCGCATTTCTTGTTAAGCTCTCATTTCACTTCGTCAGCACTGGGGAATTTTCTGGACACAAGACAGTAGCATTTTGGGTATGCACCTTAATTCTGGTGTCTGTGTGTGATGTGACCACGTCAACTGTGCACATGACTGAGTGTGCCATTAATTCTGGGAGACTTTGTATTTCTTGTTGTGCTCTCATTTCACTTTGTCAGCACTGGGGAGTTTTCTGAACACAAGACAGTAGCATTTTGAGGATGCACATTAATTCTGGTGACTGTGTGTGTGTGTGTGTGTGGGGGCACTGCGGGGTTGCCAATATTGTTGCCACTCCACCTTACTTTGCGTTAAGGCAGAATGGCAATGCAAAGTAATAATTGCAAGGTGAAGTGAGCCTTCCCTATTGGCCACACTGTGTAGTGGAGTGACAATGTGAAGTGGCCACTTCACGTTCACTTCGCCAGCGGAATTTAATTTCATTCCATCTGTACCTATGGTCTATCCGGTCTGCCCATTTGAGCTTGTAGGGTCCCTTTACATTTTTCTAGAAGTCTATTGCCCCTTACCCCTGACCTCCAGGATTCCCTTATTTCTATCCCATGCATTCTTAAATCCCATGATTGTTTCAGCCCCCACCACTTCCTCTGGCAGGGTGTTCCACTTGTCAACCACTCTTTCTGTGAAGAAATTCTTCTTCACATCACCCTTTGATTTGCTGCACCACAATTCCCATTGGCAACCCCCCCTTGTGTTTGCTTGCCTAAAAGATACCCCATCTATGATCAAAGATACTGTACTGATTTTGTTCCCAGATGGATACCTTTAGCTATTAAATACAGCTTTTTAAACAAGTAAGTCATGCAACTACTTCTATTATAAAGACAAAGAACCTCTGTGCGCAAACACTGAGGCAAGGGTTACCCCAAAGGGCATTTGGCTGGGAAGCCAAGTTTCAAGAAAATACAAAATCACACATGCCTACACAGTGCAAAGCATCATGGGCTGCATATGCAAAGCACCACAGAATGTTATGCTGGTTCAACTTTAAGCAGAATCGCATGGTGCCGAAAGGCCTCTCACACAGTTTGTACAGGATGCTAACAGATGACATAGACACATGTTTCGTCCTACCAGGACTCATCAGTGTGCCTCATCTGTTTGACACCCCAGTGGAATGAACCAGCTACCCTAAGACGGTCTGTCTGGGTTATGTTATGGTGAACCCATTAAAATAAAAAACTATTTAAAAGACAAAGAACCTCTGTGCGCAAACACTGAGGCAAGGGTTACCCCAAAGGGCATTTGGCTGGGAAGCCAAGTTTCAAGAAAATACAAAATCACACATGCCCACACAATGTAAAGCATCATGGGCTGCATATGCAAACCACCACAGAATGTTATGCTGGTTCAACTTTAAGCAGAATTGCATGGTGCTGAAAGGCCTCTCACACAGGCCTCTATTATGGCAGCATCTTGGGTATACAGTTGCATAGTATCCAAAACTACATGCATCCATTCTCTTCAAGCAATCAGTTGTTATAGCAGGACATGATGTGCATCCACATAATCACCAGCATCAAAATAAATACTGAGGTGCATTTCATCCAGCATCTAAATAGCCTCTATAACAAATAGATACAGCAGAGCTGAGACAGCAAATATACCGTCAGACAAGCATGCCTCATATCAGCAATAATATTACATGACAGGATGTACGTTTGCACTAAGATATATGGACGCCTGGGGTGCAGACTCAAGGGGAAGCCATCAACCACTTGAAAACTCTATATATTGCAATACAATTATACACCTTAGAGTGGGTTATTGCACTTATAAAATTACTTTGAAAGAAAACAGTTGATAAACGCTAGCAATTAAATTATGAGGAGTTGAAATGCACAATTGTACTGGATAATTACACACCTTTGGAATTGTGTTGACCAATCAGATTGCATTAGTTACACAATCTATTTTATAATTGCTGATCAGCCAACATCGAAAAGGACAAGCTACATGACATAGTGGTGGTAGAAGTTCCTTCTAGGCTTTATTCAGTTGAAGTGACTTCCTATAGATACACTAGAAGTTACAGCACAGTAATAAGAAACCCACATCAATGTTACACATAAGAAACAGTTCCCACTACACATAGTTTATCAGATAAAGAAGTGCAAAATTATACATGCTCCAATACAGTGAATCATGGGTAATATATGCAAATCAACATAACGAAATTTAGGCTGGTTATGTTTTAAGAAGGCTGTATTGTGCCAAAAGGCCTCACAACTACACCTCTAGTAAATACTATAGAAATATCTTAAATATAGCATTTATGGATCTCTTACCAGTTGTCGACAGTACAGTACTGGCAAAAAATAAAGCTGATGGAAAATCCCAGTTCCAGTTACCACTGGCATTGTTTAACACTGAAACACCATAATTGCTGGCCTCCAAGATTTTTTCCAAAAATTCCTCAAGCTTCTGCTCAGGAAGACAGTTATTATCCTCCAAAAACTGTTTCTTTTGGTTTCTTAAGTCCTGCTTCAGCAAGTCCTCATAAGGAAGTTCAACAGAGGAAAACACCACTGCCCCAAACATGAGGTAGAGAAAATAGCTAATCAGCAGAAAAGTGAAATAGCAGGTAAATTTAGTCTTCTTTATCAGCACCACACAAGAGTTACTACTGAGAGACGGTAACATCTTCTAGCACACTTTGTATTAGACGCACACACACACACTACCTATTGTAGCAAATAGCACAGTATGCAGTTATCTAATGTTCAGCACTGTCATTAATTTACAACTCTTTCCTGTTAGTCAGTAAAGTGCAAGTACTGAATGTAAAAATAGTAATTTGTTCTCCACTTACACTGCCCCCTGCCCTCCATTCCCTGGTGGTTTCAGTGACTCTGCAGAGAGATAATGTGACAATGACTTTGCCATTCTGTGACCTTGCTTTTAGCTCATGTAACACAAGAATGAAGTGAGAGCAAACCGAGAGCCAGCCCTGCACAAAGCAGAGAATTACTGGGAACACTGCAGAAATTCACATTCAGATGCTGCACTTACTGTAGGTAAACACAGTTTATAGCCCTCCATCTCATTGACAAGGAAGTTTTCTTAACCAAGGAAAGGAGATTAGGAATAAAAACAGTGACATAATTATGTCTTTGTCTTGGGAAATTTCAACATAGCCTGCAAAAGTGAACAAAACCTCTTGACCCTTGTTTTAAAGTAACCAGGAAGTACACAGTAACTTGAACATTTTACCACAGAAACTTAGAAACATAGAATTTGACAGTAGAAGGAGACTGATGGTCCATTGAGTCTATGGAAGTGAGTGTAACTGAAAGTGCAGAAGCACTCCTGTCAGCCCGTGGGCCCAGATATTCAAAATGTTTGTGCCCTGCACTAACCATTAGTACTATGCTCATTTACTGCCCGTTTCCCATCTTCAGTGGATAGCACTGCACCTGTCATTAGCACTAGTGGTCAAGCACAAATTTAAATTGTGCAGAGCCCAAACGGGGGGTGAATGGTGATATGCACATCAGATTCGGTGCAATATTCAGAATTTTAGTGCTCTGCTAATGGAATAGTGCAGCAGCATAGTGCAGAGGTAATAATGACTGTAAAAAGCAGGTTTAAACCTGGGGTAAACCCCAGAGACCCAGAGACCCAGAGATGGGGGAGAGGCACTGCATAACACAAACACACACCCTGCTGACAACAAAATAATACACATTCCATGCCTGATGCAGCAGGTCATGCAGGATGAGGAGCAGACCAATGCCACTCCTTGGTCCCAGCTCAGGCCCCAGAGGCTCTATGCTACAAACAGACAGTATCGCCTATGAGTCCCATTCTAAGTCCTCAGTCATGAACTAATTGTGGGCTGGTACAGGCTGAACAGGCCCATAATCATGCAGCTGTGTGACCTGCTGCATGAGCTGCTCCAGACAGACTCCCAGCGCAGGCATGCGATGTCCACAGAGCTCAAACTGAAAACAGCACTGCGTTTCCTTGCACCAGAACCTTTCAAACACTGGTAGAGGGACATCACATGTATCTCACAATCTGCCACCTCGCTCCTGTTGGGCCAATTCCTAGATGCCCTGCTGGCCCATGCTGGGGAGTTCATTGTATACCCCACCATACCTGCAGAGCGAATAGCAACCATGCAGAAATTCTATTGAGTTGCACACCTACCAAGCATACTTGGTGGCATTGACTGCATCAATGTTGCCATCCAGGCACCCACCACTGATGGATCTGAGGCCTGTGTGAATAGGAAGGGTTTCCATTCCATCAACTGCCAGGTAGTGTATGAGGCAACATGGCGCATTATCAAAGTCCTGGCATATTTCCCCAGCAGTGCCCATAATGTCTTCTCTGGCACAACTCCATCCTATGCCAGAGGTTTGAAGATGGATATACCTAGTGGGCACTTCATCAGTGAATGTACCACAAAGGACTTTCCCCTACCTGTTGCAGATAATATCACTACCAATGCCCCCTACCTACACAGGGGACAGTGCGTATCTCCTGCATCTCTGGCTTCTCACACCTGTCCTATGTCCCGCATCCACTGCAGAGGGCAAGTACAATGTGGCACACATCTCCACATGTAACACCACTGACTGGGTCTTTGGCATGCTCAAGATGTGGTTCAGGTGGCCTACATTATACCTCTCAGAAGGCCTGTGCAATATTCCTTGCACGTTGCATACTACACAACATAGCAGTTAACCATGGGACATGCTTACCAGCCACAGAGGAACACACTGTAATGGATGCAGAGCAAGAGGTCCAGTGGATGTAGGAGCAGATTGACAGGCATGACCCCCATGATGGCCAGAAGGTCACAGGAGTATAGAGTCCACCTCATCAAAGATCTCTTTGGACCCAGACATGAGTACAGACCACACAGGAGACTGTAATAATTTTAAATATTGTAGTAATGAAAGATAAACAATGATGGTCAGAAATATATAAAATAAAAGCCATCCAGGTAGGGGGAGTTAAAGGGGGCTTAAAGAAAATAATATGCCATCCTGGTGGGGGAGTGTACAGGGAACTTAAAGAAAATAACTTCATCCTGGCAGGGGAGGTTACAGGGGCTTTAAAGAAATTAACATGCCACCCCAGCAGGGAGGGTTAAAGGGGGATGAAAGAAAATTGTAAGCCATCCAGGCAGGGGGTTTAGGAAAATGGGTGCCATGAGGTGAGGGCAAGAGGTGGCTAATGTGGTATGGGGCTGGTGGTCCAATGTACACCCTTGGTGCATCCTGCCTTACCTCCATGGAGACAGATGCCATGCAAATGCTGTAATCGGGAGGGTAGCAGGGACGTTATCATCCACACAATGGGGGACAAGCATGGGGAAAGTGTTAGCTACTTACAGTCATGGTCTTGTGGGGTACTGACCCTGTTGAGAAGCAAGCCATGGCCAGATGTGTGCAGTGTCCTGGGCATCATAGGTGTGCTGGGCATCCTAATGCCTGCACTGTGAAGGGCAGTGGTACCACCACTTAAATGTCTGGGGCGTGTCCCTGCCCGCGTGGTGCCTGAGAGTGTGGCTGCAGCCTCCAGTACAGTGGCAGACATTCTATCAAAGCCAGCATCAATGCTGGCAGACAGGCACTGCCGCAGATCCACCAAAGTCGCCATATGCTCCACATTGAAGGCCTCTGCATGCTGCTTGTTGTCCTGCAGCATGTGGCATATGTGTGTGCCATTTCCACTTACATGCTGTTCTGTGTCGCAAAGCTGACTGGAACAACAGCCTGTTGACAGCCACCTGCTGTTGTCTTGGACTGTCCTGGGGCTGGGGGATAGAGTCAGGCTGCACCCTGGGCCATTGTGGAGCCTGGACTGGCACTATGGTCGGTGCTGCATGCTATTTGTGAGGCCCGGGTGGCACAGCGGTGACTGAGTCATTGAGATTGGACAGGGGGCAGGGCATTGGCTGTGCTGATGACTGGGTCTACGGGTGACACAGCAGTGGCTGGGCCACTGGGATTTAGTGAGGGGGCAGGATGTTGGCCATACTGGTGTTGGGGTCTGGGGTGGAATAGCTGTGGCTGTGCCAAAGACAATGGGCAGGGGTGACACAGCAGTAGCCCTGCTGGGGGAGCCAGGTCCCATTGGTCGGTGGGCCATCAGGGGACTGCAAGCCCTCATGGTCCAGGCCAGAACCCTTTCCTTGCCACTCCTCAATGAGGGTTTCATCCTCGTCATATTGCTGGTGGTGGTAGTCGTCATCTTCCTGCTCCTGCTCACTAGAGTTAGACTCTGTCACATTATGGGTTGGCAGCAGGGGCAGTCACCAACAAGATGGACCTTGGGCTGCTCATGATACCAGGCCTTAGCAGAAGAGCAGGAGAGTAGGTTCACAGCAAGTTTCACCAGTGCGAGGAACAGGCATGTGCAGCTCCATGAGGAGCAGTTCATGCCCGAACTACCCCCTCCATTGGGAGGATAAGGCGCACTTTCCATCTGAAAAGAAAAGAAAGGAAAGGCTTGTAGGCACTTCCCTTACTAAGAAAGGGAGGATGTGCCACACCATGAACTCTAGGGTCTGGAATGAGTGAATAAAAATCCATTGTTACTTCTTTTTTTTTTTTTTTTTTTTGCAGTAAGAGGTGATGCCAAAAAAGAAGAGAATTGATCCTGTTTTATCCCATTTGCCACCATGAGTCTTAGCAGGGTCCTGCCATGTTTACGGGGCCATGATCTGCCTAACTGTATTCTGGGTAGCCATGTGATATCTTCTGGAATGATGCTTATCGTTGTTTCTAGATTGTCAACTAGAAACCAGCTCCAGACTCTCAGTATTTCCTTCCATAAAGGAAAGAGGAGTGCCCTCCCCTGACTGATGTTGCCCATCTGGATCCATAGATCGCTTGATGACATTCAGGGAGGGGGAAGGGGGGGTTGAGGAACCCCTCCCTTGTAACATAAGGTGAATCTCCCTTGCTGCTGAATAGGGTTGCTGCAGAAAGGAAGGTGAGAATGCTCTACTCCAGAGCTTCAATATGTAAAGTGTCTAAGGCCATGAGGGATCACCTAAAGGGCCTGAGATGTGTGTGGTCAGGTCCTGAATATCAGGACAGAGGCCAGTATGAAAAGGTCTAGAGACCTGTGAGATGGACTCCCTAGGGCAGTGTTATCAGTCAACCGGGCCATCCAGTTAGAGGAAGATTGGTCTTGAGTGAGGTCCCAGACTGCCTGTACTGTATATCTTGCAAATACTGCCAATGGTTGATCATACCAGAGGTATATTGACTGTTAAGTCTAGAACAGGGAACACATAGCTGGTCCATGTGAAAATATGTAAAAGCTGCACCTTAGAGTGAGCCGACACTGGTAAGTTTGGGGTGGAAACCCGGAACGTTTGACAAGAATAAAGCCGGGGAAGGCCCTGGACTTATGGTGTATTCTCATTAGATCAAAAAATGTGATCTGAAAGGATACCACAATCTATCTCTGAGAAGGAGGCAATGCCCTACATGCAGCTGTGGTAGCAGGGCTCACAAGGTGATGATTCTGGGCTTTCTGTGCTTGTAAAGGAAGGTCCAGACTCCAGGATCTGGGGTAGACCTCAGATCTGCTGTTCCTCTTAAGGACTAGGATGCACCTCGAAGTCATTACCTAGGTTCCCTTGTTCCCTGGGAACAGGGTCACCAAATATTTGCATATAGCAAGGTAAGAAGAGCATCCAGAAACACTATCAGATGGTCTGGAAAGCAATGAGGAAAATCTTGGTGGACAGTCTGGGGACAGTACATAAATATTCCGAGCACATCCTCCTGCTGATATTGGTAGGGCCCAGACCTCTGCTGCCACTACCCTGTTCTATATCCATCCAGTGACCACCCTTGTGAACAACTGTGCTGGAATCAACCACAGTGAAGTAGGCAGAACTAGGTACTGCTATTGTAGTCCCTCCTTTTCCATGGTTGGGAACTCAGCTGGGTGGATCAGGAGATTGGCAGGTGCGCTACTACTGGCTTGAAGGAGGTTATCTGGCAGTGGGACAATCATGAACACTGGTCTGACAAACAAACACCCTCTATCTACGTCTAAAGTGGGTATGATAGAGGAAGTAAAATGGTTCCAGGCTCCACTTAAGGCCTACAGGCTAGAAGGATGGCCTGTAACTGGTGTCCCTCCTACCCTAGCCCCTGTAAGGGGAAGGGCATGGAGAACGGTCTTTCACCTGTTAAGATATGAGCCAGGGACAGGTGCCCTGGCAGCTTCTGAGATGTCAGAGGCCTTATGTGGGAATATTCACCCACATCAGCTGAAACTGTGGGGTCCTTGGGGAGCCCGTGCTTAGGCACAGCTGTCAGGGGAACTGGGCCAGCTGTATCAGCTGCTCTGAGGGTAGAATGGCCTGTGGTTTACTGTCCTCAGGTTCAGACATGTCTGTTGCCCTGAACCTCCAGCCCCGATGTATAATGCCAAAGTATGGCCTGAGGCAGCTTTGCTGACCCCCAGATTGTCTGGCAGAGATCTGTAACCTGCCATTCCAAGTTCAGGTTTATTGACAGGAAAAAAACTCCATTAAGCAGGCTCATTTACAAGGAGGTCCTAATTCAAATAATCATACACACAGCATATGCAAAAGGTAGACATATGTAACAGAGAATACACAAGTTTTTACAATTGAAACTTAAAATAAATGAAAAAAAAGAAAATATAATGGTAGTTCACAGTGCAGTCTGATATCACAACTTGAATAATACAAGGAAAATACAACACTGATTTGAATGACAGAGAGCTATACACAAGTGCTTGACATGTAACTTGACTACAATTGGTAAGTAGCTTGACTACAGTTGGGAGGGAGGCATTGAGGTATAGGCACGAGGAGCTGTCCAGAAGTACTTAGCATGCAGAGGGAGTGCAGTCTGAGTGGGGAGACATTGTAGGAAGGCAGAAAAGTAAGTGGAGCCACCTGTAGGGGGATGGTGGGGGATAGAAGGAGAGGGTGATAGGGGTAAGCGGATAGAGGTGGTGGTGAGGGGTAAGGGTAGTGAAGTAAAGGGCAGGCGGATAAGGGTGGAGGTGGGGGTGAAGGGTAGGGATGAGTGTAATGGGTGAGAAATACTAGGGAAGTGGGTGATACGTGACTTATTTAAGGGATGGAGTGAATGACTCTTACTGGCAAGTACAGGAATCGTTAAATTTGCTGACGACCAGCTTCTTGAATCTATTTAGTGGGATTAATTTTGGGAGTTTAAGGATAGATTGCTTTTTTTTCCAAGCAGCTGGGAGGGCACGGCTAATAGCCATTTCACTGAAATGGGAGTGGGCACTTGGAACATCTAGAATAATGTAGGAGTTACTACGTAAGGTGTATAGGCAGGCCGTTCACTGAAAGAGAAATGATATGTAATGGAGGAGTTTTGACAGAAGAGCTTTGTAGGTCCAGGTAAGAGAGTGGATGAGATGCCTGGTGTCAAGGAAGTCCAGTCCATGAAGGCACATAAGTCACAATGGTGTGTGTGCGTTGGTGGGCATTAGACATGAATTGTATCACCCTGTGATAGAGTATGTTCAATTGGTGCAGCAGGGAGTCTGAGCAGTGGCCATATAGTATGTCTGCATAGTCGAGGAGTGGGATGAAAGTTGTCTGAACCAATCATAGCCTGGCGTCTGTGGTAAAAAGAGATTTGTTCCTGTAGAAAAAGCCAATTCATTGTCGCAGTTTCTTCGTAAGAGTGGTGATATGGGCAGAGAATGTTAGGTGTTGGTCTAAATTGCAACCAAGGTATTTAAATTTATTGACTACCTCGAGGTCATCATCAAGGAGAGTTTTGATAGGGGTCAGGGATACGAGTGCGTTTGTGATGGCAGTTTGATGGTTGGAATGGAAGTACAGTACATTACTTTAGTTTTTTTTGCATTTAGGAGTAGTGTGGATTGTGCAAGGCTTCGTTGTAGCAGATTGAATTTGGATTGGAGTTCTACGTGGGCTTTGACTACTGATGGTCTGCATAGGTAAATTACCATATCATCTGAGAACAGGTGTAGCTTTGCTTTACTGATGTTATCTCCAGTGGTGTTTATATAAATCATGAAGAGGAGAGGTCCAAGGATAGAGCCTTGTGGTGCTCCTCTTATGAGTGGAAGGAGTGGGGAAAGGGATCCATCCTCTTTCACCTGCTGTAACCTATCTGTTAGGTAGCTGTTTAACCATGACAGTGCAGGGTCAGAGATGCCATGCCAATGCAGCAAGTTGAGGAGCGAAGTATGGCTGACTGTGTTGAAAGCTTTGCTTAGGTCCAAGAAGATGGCCTCTGTGACTTGTCTCTTATCCATTGCAAGGAGCCAGTCATTTGTGACAGAAGATAGGGCAGAGGTGGTGCTGTGGGCTGATCTAAAGCCAAATTGGACTGGGTTTATTAGATTGGTTTTACCGAGATGGTCTCTTAATTGGGCATTTACCAGTTTTTCTCGAGGAGTTTAGAGAGCAGGGGTAGAATGGACATAGGGCAATAGTTGTTTAGGTCTGTAGGGTCACCTGATTTAAATAGTGGGAGTACCTGTACTATTTTTCAAGTGTTAGGTACAGTGCAGGAGCTGATGGACAAATTAAATAGGTGCAATATAGGGTCTGTTAGAAATCAGAAGCCAACTTTAAGGAAGTATGGTCCTATACCATCAGCACTGGCACCTTTCTTAATGTCTAGGTGGAGTAGGAAGTCTTCTACCTCTTTGAATTGGAAAGCGGTAAAGAAGAAAGAGGGTGGCCACTTTAGAAAAGTTGAAAACGAAACCTGTGGTAGAAAAGTGATAATTAAAACTATGTAGAATGTCAGATTTATCGGATAGGGTCTTGCCTTTAAAAGAGATCTTCCCAGGTAGTGAGGAAGATGGCATGTTGCTTTCTGCATGCTTAATGATTTGCCAGAATTTTGCCAGAGGTACCCTTGGCAGAGCAGCCCTGATCATTTTTGTACAGCTGTTGTGGCAGGCTCTAAAGGCAGCCCAGTCTGAGGGGAGTTTGGTCCATCTGGCTGTGGACCAAAGACAGTCTCTCACTTTTAGTGCAGCCTTGAGTTCGGTAGTGAACCATGGACCAGAGAGCTTCCAGGTTCTTCATTTTGATAAGGGGGCATGTCTGTTGATAATGTTACATTGAATGTTGTTAAAAAGGGAAGCCACGTCGTTGATGTTCGTGGCCAGGTAAAAGTCAGTCCGATTAACATTGTTGAGGTCAGTTAGATAATGGGATAAGTTGAATTTAAGTAAACTCCTTTTCCATGTGTAACCCATAGGCGGTGCTATTCCAAGGGCTACTACTTCTGCCTGTATAGCTATGCACAGGTTGAGGGGCCTGGGCTCACTAACAAGGTGCCTCCACCCAGAGTAACGGTATTGGGGATGTTCATCTATTCTGCTATAGCCCTCTGGGAAGCTATAATCATCCACTAGCCCTCCTAGTGACCTAGTACCTGGTATAGTAGTACATTCAAAGACAGTATCGAGCAGTAATAGTGTGCACACACCCTTCACACTTACCACTAGGGTTACATTTGCAGCAGTTTCCCTGGAGATCCCCTTCAAGGTAAGGTTAGTAATACAGTAGCACACTCTTAATACTGTAACCCAACTAATAATATGCACACTAGCCAGGTTAAACGAGAAACAAGACAATCAGGTTTATTTAGGGGCAGTGAACAAAGAAGGGGCTTAAATCTAGTCAAATGATTGGTAATCTGATTTTGTTCATGGATTGCATGCACTCTTTGTCCCACATTGACAGTCACACAACACTGGGTACCCAGGATGGTAAGTCTGGCTAGCCAGAGGTGTTGCTCGGGGGTGGCTGGCGTTGCAGCTTATGTTGGGGCCCTTGGTGGAAAGAAAGGCAGTTAACATGCAAAACGCCCAGATTATTTATAATCCGAGCCAGTTTGCTCAGACCTTTGTATGCCCAAGAAATTGAAACAATTAGATGGTACCACAGATGATTTAAACCCTTGCTTCAGGGAGCTACCCTGATTGCACTCATGCTACCAGGAATCTGCTGCAAGGCAGGCAATATGTAGACCTTGTGGTGATGACCGATGGGTATGGGGAAGCAGGGCCGAGACAACACAACTCTTCTTCATGGCCTTTCCTCCAGGTGGCCGCAACCTGCATATTGTTGCTGTGCAGGGGCTGGATCCCCCAGTCAGTCTCTCGCTGAAACAGTCTTTGGTGCAGGAGTCGTGGCCTGGGCCAAATTGGCAAAGCCCAAGCAGGATGAGCAGTCTGACAAAGTTTGTAATCTTCTGCTAGTGAAGCCTCCAGCTGGTGTAACAGGTTCAGCTGTGGGTGAATAGGTCTCGACCCATGTAACACATTCAGCACACTTAAAATAAACAGCTATCTCAGGATACAGATCGGATATAGCCTGGTTGAAAGTTAGCAGCTTTACTGAGCAAACCTTCCGATCCGAGTATGTCTCTCACATAAGCTGGGCCAATCACTTCAGGAGCAAGTCTTCAGCCCAAATCGCAAGTAACACTGATAGTTTCTTCTTTTCTTCTGCTGCAGTTCCAGGCTAGAATTGGACAAGTCCGACTTCTGCTATAGGCAGTCTCAATGCAGGAGAAAGGTGGCAGGGAGGCAAGTTGGGCTTCTTCCCACCGATTCCCCTATGCTCCTTCTGAGAGCAGCTGCTCAAAAGCTCGAGCTGGTCAGACTTCGACCTCCAGCTCTAACTGATCCACTCTCTCTTGGCACACAGGTCACTTCCCTTGTAAATCCAGGGGTTTGGTTGGCTGAAGGAGCTGTCAGTCACAGTTAGGTCTCCCCCTCTAGGTCCATTTGGGCACCAACTGAAAAAGTACAAAACTACAGAATATCCTTCCCACAGGACGCTGGGGTTTGGATCCATTATAGGTCCCCAGTGGTTCTATTGGTCCAATTACTGGAAGTCCCGGACCTAACATGGTGGATCCCATCCAAATGAATGAGCTGCAAGTAAGGCAGGTTAGACAAACTTCTCTGTTTCTAATATAACAGTGTACAAACAGTAAATAAGTACAGTTCCTACATAGGCTCCTTCTGCGCTAGTAGTGACTGCAGAGTGGAGCAAAACAGAGCATTGTCTGGCCAGTCACAAGCCCTAAATCGCTTGGACCCAATACAGATCATTTACTAAACACAGGTCAGCTATTCTCTTAAAGGGACGGGTGCAGAGGCTCAACCTGGCACTAGATACATAGACAGTGTCGGCAGATAAGGGCCTATGGCCCACCCAGTCTGCCCATTTGGGCTTGTAAGTTCAGTTTGTTTTCCTAGAAGTCTGTTGCCCCTTACCCCTGACCTTCAGAATTTCTTTATGTCTATCCCATGCATTCTTAAATCCCGTGATTGTTTCAGCCCCTACCACTTCCTCTGGCAGGGTGTTCCACTTGTCCACCACCCATTCTGTGAAGAAATTCTTTCTCACGTTTCCTCTGAATCGTCCTCCCTCCAACTTCATCCCATGCCCTCTAGTCCTGAAACATCTTTTTCACTTAAAAATAGTGTTTTCCTGCACCCTGTTCCTCCCTGTAAGATACTTGTATGTCTCTATCATATCCCCTCTCTCCCTCCTCTCCTCCAGGGAGTACATGTTCAGTTCCTTCAACCTGTCTTCACAGGACTTGTGATTCAATCCATGCACCATCTTTGTTTCCCTCCTCTGAACCTTCTCTACCCTGTTCTATGTCCTTACGTAGGTATGGTCTCCAGAACTGTACACTGTACCCAGGTGGGGCTCACTAGTGTCTTGTATAGTGAATTATGACCTCCTTTTCCTGCTGGTGATGCCCTGCCTATACATCCCAGCATCCTATTTGCTTTACCTGCTGCCTTGTCACACTGTTTCCCTACCTTGAGGTCATCAGAGATGACAACCCCAAGATCCCTTTCCTGCTTGGTGAATGCTATATCCTCACCCCCCAACTGATATATTGTGCCAGGGTTTTTGTGCCCCATATGCATTATCTTGCACTTCTTTGCATTGAATTTTAACTGCCAAACCACTGACCATTCTTCAAGTTTCTGCAGGTCGCTTCTCATTCTGTCTACACCCTCTGGTGTGTCTACTCTGTTACAGAGCTTTGTGTCATCAGCAAACAGTGAAATTCTGCCTTCTAGGTCCTGCGCAATGTCACTGATGAAGATGTTGAATAGGACCAGTCCCAGCACTGATCCCTGTGGTACCCCACTGGTCACTCTTCCCTCTGTGGAGTGACAGCCATTTACCACCACCCTCTGTGTCCTGCCACCCAGCCAGTTACCTACCCACCACACTACTGTCCTGCCCACACTCATATTCCCCAGTTTGTGTAATAGTCTTCTATGTGGCATAGTGTCAAAGGCCTTGCTGAAGTCCAGATAGGCCATGTCCACTGCCCTCCCCTGATCCACCTCCCTAGTCACCCAGTCAAAAAATTCAATGAGGTTGGTCTGACATGACCTCCCCCTGGTGAAACCATGCTGCCTTGGGTCCTGTAGTCCATTGACAACTAGATGTTCCACCAATCTCTCCTTCAGTAGTGCTTCCATGATCTTCCTCCACTACCGGGTGAGGCTGACTGGTCTGTAGTTCCCTGCTTCCTCTTTGTTCCCACTTTTGTATAAGGGGACTACATCTGCTGTCCTCCAGTCTTTGGGTACCTCTCCTGTTTCCAGTGATCGGCTAAACAGGATAGCCAGAGGTTCAGCCACCACCTCTCTTAGTTCTTTAAGGACCCTGGGGTGCACCCCATCTGGCCCCATTGCTTTATCAGCTCTTATTTCTTCCAGTTCCTTCTGGACCCTTTCTCGTGTGAAGGGACTTGTGTCCATTTCTGCACCATTCTCACCCCCTTGAACTCCCTTCAGACCCATTACCCTCCTCTTCCTCAGTAAAGACTGAGCAGAAATACCTGTTCAATATGTCAGCTTTACTGTTGTCATCCTCCACGCGGCCCCCATCCTCCCCCTTCAGTCTCACTATTCCTCCCTTTGTCTTTCTTTTTTCACTTATGTACCTGTAAAAGGTTTTGTCCCCTCTACCCACTGATTTTGCAATGTGTTCTTCTGTCTGAGCTTTGGCTTCCTTACTGACCTCCTGCCTCCTTTGCTTCTCCTGGTACTTCTCCCTATCCCCTTCTGCCTGTGTATTTTGTATTGCCTAAATGCAATCTTTTTGGCTTTCACTTTCTTTGCTACCACTTTGGAAAACCATAATGGTCTCATCTTCCTTTTCCTCTTGCTAACCTGCTTAATGCATAATTCTGTTGTTCTTGTAATCCCCATTTTAAATACTGCCCACTGTTCCTCAACCCTGATTCCTGTCCCATTCCCTTAATGCCTCTTTCAAGTATCTCCCATTTTCCCAAAGTCTGCCCCTAAAATCCAGGATACGTGTTTTGTGTGGTTTGGTTCTGCTCTTTCTGTGATTTCAAACCACAATGACTGGTGGTCACTGTTTCCCAGGTGCTCCCCCACTGTTACCCCCATCACACTGTCCCTGTTTGTGAGCACAAGGTCCAGTATTGCCTTCTGCCGAGTTGGTTCCATGACCAGTTGCTTGAGGAAGGCACCCTGAAGGGAGTCCAGGATAAATCTGCTCCTAGTTGATGCTGCTGCTGGGATGCTCCAGTCCACATCTGGAATATTGAAGTCTCCAACCAGTACTACCTCACCCTTGTCTGCCATCCTTTGGATGGCTAGCATCAGCTCCCTATCTGTTTCTTCCTCCTGGGCTGGTGGTCTATAGACTCTCACACAAATAACAGGACATCAGCCTGACAGTGGGCATTAGGGAGCACAGGAAGACATTAGGTAAAACCCCAAATTTGGGGGGGGGATACACATGTGTACTTATTTATTGGTTTGGGGGGTATCTGTCCTCTAATACAGGCCACAGCACAGTGATCACTGACATCATTGCGAAATACTGCTGTGTGGGTGATCTTGTGTGGTCTATTTGTGAGGATTAGGTCAATCAAGGATCCGCTAGAGGGGATCTTGAGATTAGGATGAATGATCTCCGTTGCTAGTTATGTGAAACCAGCTTCATCGCAGAACTCTGATTTGCAGAATTTTGTTGCAATTTTTTTGCCAATCGATATTTAAGTCACCAGTTATGATGATTTCATTCTGTCCTAAGTCAGTGATATTGCGCAAGTAATTTAGGAGCTCCATGCCTCCAGAAGGTGGCTTGTAGCAGCCCATTACTGTAACTGTTTCTGTAGGGGATAGGGGTATGTTTAGCATCAATGATTCAAATTCCTTTGGAGAGCTGGCAGGGATGATCTCAGATACAGTAAATCTGTCTTTGATATAAATGGCTACACCCCTTCCCCTGGTTAGCCTATCACATCTGAAGAGGTTATAGGAGGGCGGGATATTGCGGAATCAGGGGTGGATTTTTTTCAACCAAGTTTCAGCTACTACTAGGATATCCGGGTCCACATGGGAGATCCAGGCATGGACTGGATCTATTTTTTTTTCACTAAGCTTCACATGTTCATATACAGGCTTTTCAGTCCTTTAGTGGCTACGCAGACAGTTGGCAATGCTAATGTCTGTGGTGGACCGGGGTTTAATTCAATATTACCAGTGTAAACAAATGGCAGGAAGATTACATATTTGATCCATCTGCAGAGGAATTTAAACTTGGTAGAATTTGAGTGCCTCTGTAAGGGGTAGGTGTGCGGTATGCCTGTGCCGGTGTAGTGAAGGAGGGTTGGTTATCCGGCGTAGAAGATCAGTGATGCTCAAAGGGGTCGAGGGTAGGAGGCAGCAAGGTGTATAGATAATTGGGTTATGGGGGAATTCCAGATTCCAGAGGGGGTTCGTGAAGATGCAGGCAGCCGAGGTAGGAGGAGGAGAGGAAGGGGAGACCCAGTCATAGAAGTTGTAAGATTAATGTTTACATCAATGGAACAGATCACTGGGATTGAGGATGGGATGGGGGGGCTGTTGGCATGAGAGAGTATGAAGTAGAGGAGGAATAATCCTGGGATCGAGAACATGGACAGGCAGGGAATGTGTTTCTTCATGGTGTGAAAAAGGAAAAAGAAAAACTTGAATTCTTATATACAAATGACCTGGGAAACTCAAGGCAGGACACCCAAGGTTTAGGCTAGGGCTAAATTACAGATTATAAATAACCCTAAATTGGCTGCTGTAGCTGATTCAATAGGGTTAGTAGTGTCCTAAGTTTTGTAAATTATGGAGCCTGGGTGCAGTGTGAAGGCTGATGGGGGGACTAGATGGAAGAAGGATGTCTCACAACAGACTGGAAGGATCAGGAGTAGAAATGCATGCAGACCCTGCAGATGTGGCTCCTAGCACTTATATGCTGAAAGCTAAGGGTATTCGGCTATAACATTAACTGAGATCTTACTGGCCCCCAATAGTGAGGGAATAGGTGGTTCAGGAAGGAGCTTTAGCGTATTTAATAGAGGTCAGGGACTGGGTGGGCGAGTGGGACCAAAAAGTTAGCAGGCAAAGACAAGCAGTCTAAAAGCAGGACCCACACTTTTGAAAGACGCGAGGACCAAGCAAGTGTTCTAGTCCTGGCTTGAGCAGCAAACCAATGGCACTCTCAACCCAATCGAAGCTAGGACCTTTCAAACATTTGCTTTGCCAGGATCTCATGGCTAACAGCTCCTGTGACTGCTACACCTAAGTGCCACCTTCTGTGGGTGCGAACAACCCACTCTTCTCTCATTTCCTCCACTATCTGCAGTGCCTCCTACCTTTGCCCACCCTGCCTTCAGTCCTCCTACCCCTTCCCCCTCTTACCCCTACCCTCCCTATTTACAACTGGGGAACACCTCTTGCCTTGACCCTGAGTACCCCTTCCCTATCTTCCCAGGTTATGACAAGGCCTTTGGGCTGCACTGTTTCTAGGTCCCTTGCTTTACCGTCTTCCCCTATGATCTAATTGATTTTTATTTAAAGTATGTAAATATTGCTGACTGATTTTCTGTAACATTGTTGATTTTCTGTAACATTGTTTTACCCCTTGTGTATTTGTTCTCCCTTCCCCACTGATGTGGAACCTTTGTAAATGAGCCGCCTTGTGCTCAAAGGTATTGTAATCCGAGATTGAATAAATACAAAAATAAATAAATAAAGCTCCGAGACTCACAGGTGGATCAATAGGAATCCATGTGAAGTCCTGAAAGCAGCCAATGGAAGAGGGAGCTGGCGCCAGAGTTCAAACCGAGCGGTGTTGCTGAAAGTGAGCATACTATAGATGAGGAGGTGGACAGCAAAGTGTGGGCGGTGGCAGAAGAAGTCGCCACAGCACGTTGAAGGAGGGTACAGCCACTTCTGACTGTGGCACCCTGATGCAGGGGGGATCCTCTGTGGAACAGCAGAGGGGGAGAAAATTAGCTAGCTAAATAAATGGCAGAGAATGGGGGTAGGGATCTGAATATTAAATGCAGAAGAGCTAAGGGGAAAAATTGAGTAGTTAGAGCAAGGCATCGGGGGGGCGGAGGTCAGACAGGGTGTGTAGACAGGTTAGCAGCTCTCTATCCCTGGGGGGAGGTTGGGGATCACTCGGTGCATCAGCTGCTCCATGTGGACACCAGGAGTGCTGTAGCTCACTGAGCAGTGCATGGCTGGCGTGCCCAATGCAGGTAGGGGTTGCCATGCACAGTGCGTCAGGATGTGCACACGCATGGGAGGGAGGGGAGAAGAGCTCACCAGAACAGGGAAAACCCCAGTCTGCTGAGTAGGCAATGGCACCTGCTCCCATGCCCACAGCCAGGTCCTTCCTGTCTGGCCTTCCAGGTTCCTCCGCCTGGGTCCTCTGCCACATCGGAGCTGACTGTTGACAGTGCCCAAAGAGGAGGGGTTAAGCTGGGGGTACCAATTGTGACTAGAGGAGGGGGAGAGAGGAGGCACAGGTAGGAGGACTTCAGGAGGGCAGGAGTAGGCAGGATGCCTGAGAGAGGCTCCACAGACCATGACCAGAGGGAAAAAGAGTCCACAAAAAAAAAAAACAGAGAGTAGGGAGAATGACAGGTGGGAGACCATACCCAGAAATGTCCTTTCCCTCTAAGGCATGCCCCCCCCCCAACAGCCTATTGATTGCTGTAGTGTTAGTTTCAAAGGTGTGGCTTCGGGGGGAGAACCCAGGTATAAACTATGTGGTCCTTTCTCCCTGTGAACATACTTATCCAGGGGCATTTTCACAGTCTTCATCCTGGTCATCCTCCTGGGTGGCATTTCTGGACATCATGGATGTAGTTGACAGAGTGGAAGAAATGAGCCTGCAGGGGCTATCGAGGCTCAGGAAACAGCTGAGGTGTAGGCCCTGAGAGCTTCGTCGTGAAGTTGTACTCTAGGTACCTCATTGACGGAGTCTGTTTTAACAGAGAAAGAGGTAAAAAGGCAGCCTAGCATCTCCATGCTGGGCTAGGGGACTGCCTTGATGTTGGTATCTGTATCATCGACAGGAATGCCAGGATATGTCGACGGGGGGGGTGACAGGGGTGCCACCATCAACTTTAGATGCATAGAAACAATGACACAGGATGCAGTGACACCACCAGTGATGTAAAAGTATTGATACCATCGTGTGTTGATGGGGGAGACCAAGGACACCACTACTGATGCTAATGAGCTGCAGACATTGGTCAACGGGGAGGCATAGACACCAACATCGATGTGTGAGGTTAACAGCCAGAGCAAAGCAATAAACAGGAGAGGCAGCCCCACTGACATCGCTGTATAACAGGTATAGTCGATGCGAGAGGCAGAATCATCACCCTTGACATTGCTGTATGAAGAAGTGACCCTCCCATACCCAGACCATCATGTCCCGCTTGGCGGATTATATGGGGGGGAACGGCGCTGCTGAGGTAGACAACCACTGGCTTGTTGGAGAAAATCATCCTGGAAGATGAGAGGTGACCTGCGGCACCCTCGGGAAGGCCTTCCCCCACCTTAGCCCCTGGGATGGTGCCCAATATCCCCACAATCTGAAGTAAATGGTGGATTGGTTAGCATGGAAAAGGTCGCCATCTGCTCTGAGGGTAAGTTCCTCTCTTCCCATCGTGGGGCTCTTTCGACAACACGCCAGTGACAAAAATACATTTTTTTGTACTAAAAAGAAGAAAAAATGATGGCTAAAGCAGCAGCATTTCTCTAGCAGTCCAACAAGCATTGGTTGACGGCAGGAAAAGAATTGAAGAGGGCCGGGCCTGCCCACACTTATATATGGTAGGGCAACGTAGGATATCAGCATGGGCGGCCCCTAGTGGACTGCTTGCAAAAGTTTCCATGTGGTCCTAGAGCCTAGTGGCTATGTATCCCCATAGGTGTGGCCTGATGAAGGAGATATACTCAAAGATCAGGAATTGCTTGTTTACTGAGTGAGCCCCTGCTTAACTTCACAAAAGGACCAAGATGGCAGATGAGCTTAAATCCACATTCTGAATCTCCAAGATAACAGGGAAGGTTGATTCCAGTTTCGAGCAACTTGATACACAAATCTAAGTCGGAAACTGGGACATTGGGATGATCCAGCTAGTCTAGAGGGAGGGCTCGTCAACACAAAAGGAGTTTTCTAAGACAGACCAAGGCCCTGATGTCATCAAGGGGGTTGCGAAAGAGATTTGTATTCTCTGTCTCTAACCGTCAGTGGCAGTCTTCACTGGAGCACTGCGGAGTGCAGGTACCCTACTGCTCAAATTAGGGAAACAGTTGCTGCTGAAGACTTATTTTTCTGTGGCTATGTGAGGTGAGTTTAGACTAGGCAGTAAGCTAGATTTTGTCTATCTGTAATCTATTTCTTTAAATAGCTTTTATTTCATGGCCTAGCAGAAGCCATATCCCATTTTGTTTTTTTGTAAATCCTGCACATATTTTTCTATTTATTTTAGTAAACATCTCTTTTTCTTAAATTAAAGTTTATTAGATGTTTTGCATTTCCATTTAAACACCACAGAAACACAATGATTTTGCAACAGTTACATACATACTATTCTAAATAATGGCCTAAATATTCAAAGGGGATGCACCCGGTGCAACTGAGTTGAGCTGGCGCATCTCCAAATTGTGCCCCAGGCCATATTCAAAGGGTGGGGGTGTGCCAAACAATTCCAGATGCGCCGCAGCCCAAAGATAATGTATGCAGTGCATCCGAAGGGGGCATTCTCCTACATATGCAGCACATTGTGATATTCAGCCGAGATGTGCAGCGCAGCTGCCCACACATCTCGGAGATGTGCCGCACAAAGTTACGCTTGGAAAACCAGGTGTAAGTTGTAGTCACACACAGGTGAGCTGCTGTACTGCACAATGCAACACAGCAGCCACCAGCCCCTGGGTGGCTACCCCTCCCAATCCCGGATCATGAAATCCATAACACCTATCCCCTTATCCCTGGTAGTCTAGTGGCCCCCCTCCCTCTTTCCCTGAATGAATAAAAACTCCTGCTCCATCACCCAGATAGTCTAGTGGCCCCCCTCCCTTCCTGAACCCCATTCATATATGTTAATATTTCCCCGACCAACCCTGGTAGTCCAGTGGTGCCTCCCCTCCCATCCCCGACCCCGTCCGAAAGTACTCCATATTCATAATACCCTGGTAGTCTAGTGGCCCCCCCTCTCTCAGCCCCGATTGTAACATTGAACATAGATCCCAACAATTCTCTGGTAGTCCAGTGGACCCCCCACCTCGCTCCCCCAGCATAGCCAAGTAGCCAGCGGGCAGCACAACCCACCTGCACACACGCACTGCCGCGCCCGCCAGCAGGCTGTCATGGAATGACGGCCCACAATGCTTACAAGATCATTGGTCAATACTGTCGACCAATGGGCCCTGCAGTGTGTACTGTAGCTATCATTCACAAAGTTGACAGCTTTATGAATGACAGCTTACAGTACACACTGCAAGCTTAATGGTCTTGTAGTGCTTACTGTAAGCTGTCATTCCATGACAGTTCAGTCGGCGCCCAGTCATGGCGGGAGCAGATTCAATAGTAAGTTACATTACAAGTTACAAAAGGGTCCACATGATTACACTGGTTGTGAAGGAACTCAGTGAACCTGATAGCCCAGGACACAACATGACAATATTTGAGTTCAGTGCGAAATAGAGAGAGTTGTTTATATTACAGATGCAGCCTGTAGCACAAAACTATGCCAGGATAAGTGCCCCTTTTTTCCCCTTTTTTCTGTCATTTCTCTTTTTCTCAGGAGCAGGGCTGAAACAACTGGGCGGGGGATTCCCACAGTCCAGTTGAACAGAGGAGTGTATTCTGAGAACTGTGTCTGGGGGTGAGAACAGAACGCTGGTGTGGAAGCATCCTAGACTGACAGCATCACAGGGTGTTTGAGACACCATCTAGGAGTGTTGGAGTGCCCATGATGGGAATTGAGGAGCCATATTTAGCAGGTGAGAGTGCAGGTGTTTAACTGTGGCTGGTGACAGAGGCCTGGTTGGCTTGCTGGGACCAGGGATGCCAGAGAAGAAGCCGCCCTGGGTCTGTATGGAGTCGATGGATCCAAGTAAGCTTGATTTGGGATGGAGAAGTGGTGAGCTGTGGATTCCCTATGCCTTCGAGAGTTGCTGTCTTTTTCTAACTGTATGTTTTGATCTAACTCCATGGCAGGGAGTTGGATCAATTGATTGGATTGGGCAGCATCTCCTGGGTGAGAGCCGGGAGATGAAACAACTGTTTTATCTTGATAAAGAGTTTGGGACTATTTTTAGTCTCCAGAGAGGACCTGTGCTGCTTTAAAGTGAGATATTGGAGCAGTACCTTTCAGCATTTAATTAGTCATCTGTATGGATGCTATCCTGGAATTTTTCTCTAAGGGAGGACTTGAAGTTTTAAATGCATGAAATTTTTCTGCTTGCACCACAACTTGTGGATTTATTAATATTGTAATTGATTTGGTTAAATTTGTGTATTATATTAGTTAGTTAGGAGTGAAGAGTGGATAGAATTTGGTTTCTAAATGTGACTGCTGAATGTTAGTGTGATTGTTTTGTGGGGGGAGGAAGGTTTGTTGTAACAAGGGGGAGGAATAAGGTGAGACGGATGGATAGTGGGGGGCTTTCAGGGTAGAATTAAATTGTACTGGTGATGTGTCATCCTGTACAGACCCCTATGCTCAGTTACTCCCAATCTCTGCTCTGGGACTTGTGCCCTTTTCATGACCCCCCTCTGCCTGGTGCAGCATATCGCCAAGCAGGGACATGGGAATTACCAGGGGACAGTGTGGGAAGCAATAAATTGGAACAGTGCTGGTGAAGGGGGATAATTAGGACTACGAGGACTAGGAGACACCCTGGGGTGAAATGGCTATTTGGAAGAGGCCAGACATGTTTAATCACCATACCCAGGAAACCCACCAGACCAAGTGGGCAGGTAGCTGATGGGTCAGTTGCCACTACACATCTTTCTTGGGTGGTGCTATGTAATGCCAGGTCTAGAAGGGATAAAACCATTATTACAGAGGAGTTTATATCTCGTTCTTTGGTTGATCTTGCATGTTTCACAGAGATATGACTTGGTGAAGATGCTTGTCTGATTTTGAAGGCACGTGTCCTAGCTGGGTTCTCCATGGTGCACTGCCCATGGCAGGATCATTAGGAGGGGCATCTGTTTTAGATCTGAATTGAACCTGTTGTTGCATCCAGTGGGGGATACCTTGTCACTTGAATGTGTGCCGGTGCATGGGGGTCCAGGTGCAGGTTGCAGGATCCTCCTAATTTACTGGCCTCCGGGATGCAAGGGAGATTTTCTGCAGGAAATTGTGTGCTTCATCAGCAAAAGGGTGTTAGAGTTGCCAAGATGGATTATTTTTGGTGACTTCAATGCCTGGGTTGATGACAGACTCACATTTTGGACAGGATTTCCTCCAGAGAGTGGAATCCCTGGGTCTCGCACAAGCAGTTGCTGCTGCAACTCACCAACATGGGTAAGCCTTGAACTTGATATTTTCCCTGGGGCTCGAGGCGGAAAACTTAAGGACTGATCCATTAGCTGGTTGGATCATTATGCCATCAGGTTCCATTTCAGGGCACCCATCTGTGGTTCTCCCCCTGTGGAGATGGTCTGGTACTGCCCTTCACAAGGGCTTAGGCCAGATGGACTTATGGCCATACTGGACACCTTGGGTATGTTGGGGCATGCACTGGAGGATTGAAGGAGGCAGTGGTGACTTATAATTGAGCCACTGGTGCAGTTTTTGACCTTGTTGTGCCAGTTTGTGTACATCTGTTGGTTTCACACCTTGACTTGTCATAGTTTGACGGTGGGCTGAGGGAGCTGAAAGCAAAAGAGTGAAGGTTGGAGTATTGTTAGAAGAGATCAAGGGTAAATCAATCAATCTTCATTTAACCAGGTTGAACACCTTTGAGCAAGCTCATTTACAAGATGGACCTGGGCAATACAAATGGGTAAGTCACAGAAACAGGTTCAAAAAATGACAGTCGATATAACAGTGAAATACATTCAACAGCAGTCATTACTTTTGCTAAGGCATACAAGTAGGAGTAAAAATAAAAGCATACTATTTACAAAAAATGTGCAGTATATTCCCTGAATTAACCATAGGAGGGAGTGACAGAACATGGTATTTACAGCAGTATACAAGGATACGTGGGAGAGCAATGGCCTAGAGAGTAAGTCCAAGTGAAAAAGAAATAGAAACCGTTGAAACAAAGGACAGCCAGACAGGGAAGAAAGCAGGTCCAGGAGGACAAACTGGCTTTGAATACTTACTACGGTGAATATCAAAGGGCAATCTTCTGTAAGAAGGCAGAATTGCTGCCTAGGGAGATTGCGTCCAGAAGGAACCAAGCAGCTCAGCTTTTTTGGGATGGTAGATAGACTTCTCCATCCTGCCTGTTTGGAGTCCAGGAAAGCTGCTTCATTTACTAAGCGCAAGGAGTTTGCCCGGTTCTTTTTGGACAGAGTGTTCTCTATCCTGGCTGGGATCTCACCAAGTGGACCATTATAGCCCAACAGTGTCAAGACAGAGAGACGCAATTGTAGCAGTGGTCCTGGGGAGAGTTTCTGCCACTGACAATGCATAAGGATGAGTAAGTGATATTGGAGTTCCAAACAACATTTTGCAAACTGGATCCAGGCCCAATCCAGCTACTTGCTAGCTATGTCCAGCAGCTGAGCTCAGTGTTCACTGAGATTATCCAGTGTTCCTTCTCAAAGGGGATTTTCCCATCCATGGTGAAAAATGCATTGGTGACGCCCTCTTGAAAAAGTTATTGCTGAATTCAGACATCTTGACGAATTATCAACTTGTTTCTAACCCTCCCTTATTTATTTATTTTTTTTAACTCAGCTTTATTAAAAAGAATGATACTGAGTGGCCAGCTGGCCAGTGTAGAGGCAGGGTGTCTGTCTGTGATGTCGATGACCCGGGTTCAGGAATGGACTCAGGATGTTGGAGGGCCAGCAGGGGGGGGAAGGACTGAGTGTCCTAGGGACTGCTCTCCTTCTCCAGGGGAGAGGTGGTAGAGTGTATGGCACACTACGGACTTCTGGTAAAGGCTGAGGGTTCCCTCGTGCTGATGCCATCACCTGAGGGGCCGGGGCAGACACGAAATGTCATTGCATGTCCCCACCCCCCTCATGATCAACAGTGGAAAAAAAGAAATTGCGGCCACCATATATGACGCCTCACCTCACCTCACCTGCTCCGATCACCCACTGTGACACTCCTGTAGCTGACCTATTCCATCTCCACCGATCCATCTTGACCTCATGCCCCACCCTGGGGGCAATCCAGGGAGGCAAGGCCTGTAGGTGCTCCTGCTAGCATCCTTCTCCTGTCTTCTTGTGGGTTTGTGCTGGGAAGGTGGCCCTGCCCTGGGGGACAAGCCAGGGGGTATCGACCCACGAGGAGGTAAATCCCAGAGTGGTAAAGAGGGAAGACTGAGTGAGCAGGGGCTGAGCAGCACAGGCAGGCATGCAGAGCAAATAAAAAAAAGCCTGATACTTTCACACAAATCAGCATAAAATCCATTATGACAATATCTAATCCAAGATCTGACAGGTCCAGTTAGTCCAGTAAGGAAAAACAAAACCTTAATACATGTTAATTTAACACACTATGTGGTATCATTGTGTAAAGACTGCATTCCAACCAGTCCCCAAATAAAATACCAGGAACACAATTTCTGGTAATTTAAAAACTTGAAGAGGCAATAAAAAGGAACATACAACAGGAACAATAAACCAATTCAACGTGTGTCCCAATACTGTCGGAGATAGCCACTGCTGATCGATCAGGTAGTTGTTTGGACCCTTCCTTCCCCATGGCCAAGTAGGGGGCAGAAGCCCCTCAAGCCTCCTCTCTGCTAGAATAAGTTATCCATGGCTACCAGGCATCCCTAAACTTTTCCCCGGAAAGGCAAAGCATGGCCATTAGCTGCTCCATGTCAAAGATGGATCCCACTCTCCTCCTCCACTCATCTAATGACGGGATCTCTGGAGTTAGCTAACGTAAGGTAAGTGTTTTCAGTGCTGTCTGTGCCATACACTGAAACACCTCCATCTTTTTGTGGGGTTGGATTTGATCTACTCTTGCCCCAAATAAATAATGTTGAAAGGAGTCTGGCATTAGGACCCCCACACACCCTTTGTGGAGTTCCTAACTTCCACCCAAAAACCCTGGATCCTGGGACATGACCAAAGGACATAATAGTGTGTGCCTTTACCACCACATGTTCTCCAGCACCAGTTGGTAACTGATGTGCCCAGATGTCTGGTAATGGTAGGGATGTAAAAAAGTGCACTAAAATCCACCATCTAAATTTGCACCAGTTCTGCGAGGCTTTCCATCTCCTCTCAGCTACTGTGCCCATTGATTATCTGTAATAATTATCCTTTCTTCCTGCTGCCGCTTGTCTCTAATTCGATGGGTATGGGTGCCTCTTTCCTTCAAGAGAAGTTTATAAATAAGGGAGACATACTTAGACCTACCCTGTAAAACTGTAGACCAATAGAGGTATTACTCCCACCCCGTTCTAGACCGCCTCACAAAGTGCCTTGTCTTGTGTTCTAAAAGGTTACTACAAACCTGCAAAAATCTGAAAAAATCTGATTTACCCAGAGTATCTTTTCTTTAGAGCTTGAAAGGAAACACAATGGTCCCCCTCAACTATTTGCTCAAGGCGAACTAGGGCCTTTCAATTCTATATCTGAAAACCAGGGTCCTTTCTACCAGGTTCAAAATCCATGTCCCCAATAATCAAAGTCAGGGGGCCTATATCATTAGGAGTGTCAGAACAAGCCTGGATTGTATGCAGGATTCTAAGGGAGTGTATGACTCAATTATTTGTAACCTTATGCAGAAGAGTAGGGGAAATTTTATTACAGCAAATAATATGTACAATATTGGAAGAGCAAACAATACAGTTTCAATACTCACAACACATAGCTTCCACAAAAATCAGAAACAATACAAATTACATACACCATTACATAATACATACATAAATCAAAGAAAATATCAGAAAGCAAGTTTCTATGCATTTGGATAATGCCAAAAAAAATAAAATCTACATAAAGTCAACATTACCAAACCCAAGACAATAATACAAAAGACATCACGATATCTTCTGTAAAGGACACTTCTGAGAACTGGAGTCCTTTATGGGCTACATTATTTCCCACACCCATGTGAAAAAAAGCACACAGCACTACACACCCCACCACCTCACCCATTGTGTTATAAAATAAACCAGTTCTGATAGATTTCCAGAAGTTCATAGTCCATACACTATAGTGGAACATCCTTCCATCATTTTTTCCACTGTTCCCAAGACATCTTCTCTTTGTCAAAGTTTGCATGAATAACAATTTCATTTTCAATCATACATACCAGAATCTGTGGGGAAATGTATTTTTGTTGCAGAACAAATTTGCATCGAACCTACCACATCAAAAACGTTATAATAGTTAAATCAATCATATCATTCTGGCATCAATTTGTAAGGTAAGCCGTGCAGTCCCTGTAACAATATTCACATACATAATTTTTGTCCATCCCCGCCCCCCAACTCCATTTGTGATCCAAATTAATCCAAGAGTCCACAGCATAGGGACAGTGAATAAAAAATTCTCTTGTGATTTAATCTGATTCTGACAATACTCCTTGGGGCAATATCTCTCCTCAAGGCATTTATGTTTAGCATTACCTTTAACCCCAAGTCGACCATGCATACACAGCCATAGTACATCCCACATCTGCGGTGGAGTTCTTTTATCAATTAAATAAGACTCTACTAATGGATGATCTTCACAGCACAGTGAAGAATATGCTACTGGTATCTGATAAGACCCTTCATGAATCGTTAAATACAGCATCTTCCTGGTTGGAACAGAGCTGCGCTTTAGTCAGTTTCCAGCATCGTATTTTGTCTAACCCATGTACCACAAATTGAGGCCAAATCTCTCGTTTTTGTGTACTTACCAGGATGAAGAAAAACTGATATTGTGTTAGCCTATTTTTATTTATGTAAATAACTAATAGGGTTCAGCATCTGTAAACCACCTTCCTTGATGTTCCTATAAAGGATCTCCCTCTTAATGAGGTTCAAATGACTCACCCAAAGTAATTGAAATGTCTGGCTCAAAATGGTAACATCCATTGAACTCAGGGGAGGAAATATAGCTCCTACATATGTTAACAGGGGCAAAAAAAAGTCTTAATAATTGATACACATTTCATTTTTGTTTGTTGCCAATTGTTCCACTGATTAACCTTCTCAGCACTATTCTCCAAAACTTTTCCCCAATTCACCCTTGCCATGTCTCCTGACCCAAATATAATACCCAAAATCATAATACAGTTAGTTGACATACGAATATTTTGTATTTCTCTCAAGGGAGGAGTACTGGGACTCAAAATATACCCACAGCATTTATTAATATTCAAAGCTGATCCTGTAAGTTGTGAAAAATGCTGGATCACCCCTAATGCACATTCTGCTGAGTCCTTATCCTCTGCCAGGAGACAGATGTCATCTACATAAGCTAGCATTTTTACCATTGTCGATACCACTGGAATATGAATGGCTTTAATCTCGGTCTTATGTCCAATCAAATGGAGCACTGGATCTAAACTAAAAATATACAGTATAGGGCTCATGGGGCATCCTTGTCGGACTCCTCGATGGACTGGAAGAAGCAGACGCATACAATGTCATAATTCAGTTTGTGAAGGTACTTGGTATTCCATAATGATCCAATACCATTTTTAGATATAAATGTGAAACTTTGCCAAATGCTTGTTCTTGATCCAAACTTAACAGGTATCCCTGCAGTAGATCCCTCTGTCCTTGAGATACCACCTCTCTTAATAGTATCAAATTATCCATTATTTTCCGTCCTTTACCTGTACATACCTGACTTGAGTCAGTGAGAAAGGGAGCCACTATCCCAAGACGATTTGCCAAGATTTTCATTAATATCTTTAAGTCCGTATTCATAAGACTCAGCGGACACCAGTTCTGTAAAAGACGTCTGTCTCCCTTTTTAAACGCAAATAGTTGCACTGCATGACCAAATTGTGGGGCCACCTCTTGTCCATCCAGAATCATATTAAAGACCACACATAAAACTTCTGCCAACTCTGAAACACATGCTTTATACATCTCCAAGGTTAAACCATCAAGTCCTGGAGTTGTATTATTATTTAATGATACAATGGCTGTCCTTATTTCCTGTTCAATGATTGGTTTTACCATATCAGAAAGCAGACTAGGCTTACAAGGAGGTTGCACACAGTGTTGAAGTAAGCTTGCAATCATATCATGTGACACCGTAGAAGCCGTATATAAACGTTCCATATGACGATGGACCTCATGAAGAATATCTTCATGAGAGTGTACCACATCCCCTTTCAGGGTGCATAGTGAAGCCATCACTCCTTGTTGCACTCTTGTTCTGCAACTTTCAAAATATCCCCTGTGGCTGTTTTTTCTGGGGTCCTTATACAATGTTCGTATAAAAGAGAAGAGGCCCGTTCGTACCGTAATTTTTCCATTTGTTGCTTCAAATGAGCAATCTGACTAGCATATTTCACCGTATCCCTCATTAACTAATGACACCACCCGCATGTATTGCCCCTTTAAGGTCAGATATTGGAGGTATTTTTGCAAATGGGAATGGAATGCACATTTTTTTAAAAAGGACTTAATATCTAATTTGGTTTGAACCCACCACCAGCTTACATTTTGTTCCAATTCAATAACTGACATTCGAGCCCGTATTAGGTCCTGGATACCAGCCACACACCACATCTCCTGTAATACCGCACTATTCTTTTTCCATATGCCCCTTCCATGGCTGACACCTTCCCCTAAGGATAGACTGACCTTCACCTTCATATGGTCCGAAGTCTCTAGTGGGACAGTGGCAGCCTGTATACACTTCAAAGAAGCAGCAATCAATACCAGATCTATTCTTGTAGCCAATTTTGCTTTGTAAAAAGAATACCCTCCAGAGGCATGTACTTGCCTATAAGCATCAATAAGCCCTGTCTGTCGTACTATATTATTTAAAGCATTTGAATCACAGTACAATTTATTTCCCTTAAGCTCTGTGCCAACCAAGGGTAAACTGCAATTGAAATCGCCTGCCCAGATCAAAAGTCGAAAAGTAAACAAAAAAGGTTTTATCGCCATGAACAAATCTACCCTCCCTTTTTTAGCTTGGGGTACACATAGGGAAATCAATCTCCATTGTTTCTGGCCATGATTAAAATCTAAAAGGAGTGCCCTTCCTGGGTCAATATATACCACCCACATGACCATATAGTCCCAACCCCGAAAGACAACCCCCACCCCACCACAACGTTTCTGGGTAAGAGAAAAAAGAGCCGGGCCCCAACACCACAATTTTTTTGCACATTCTACTTCATTAACTGTATACAATCGTACATCCTGTAAGCAGGCTATATCTATAGGATAGTCTCGGAGGAATGAAAAGGTTACTACACGTCTATGACCATTATGAATACTATTCACATTAATTGTGGCAATATTATGTATATATATATATATGGTTGTGACATTGTAGTTTAGCAAAATTGAAACACCAAAATAAACTGTAGGACATAATCAAGTCACAGCCTGTTTACCCAGCCTTTGACTTCATCTAGGCTGTGAGCTGCCTTGTTTTAGGCGAGTTCATATTATTTTGTCCACAGGTATCACATCTTCCTTCCCAGAGTCAGAGGACAACGCTTTGTTAGAGGAAATTGTCATAGAATCTTCTGATTCATCTCCAGTGTCTGTATCTACAGGTTGGAGTACATAATAAGGATTTGACAGTGGGACATTTGGCACCTCCTTTCCCATTTTTTGTACTTTGGCTTTAGTTTTTACCATATCCATTGAACATTTTTTTGAAACCACCACAGTTATTTCTGGGGGGGGGGGCATATCCTTTAAGTCCACCACCTGGGCTTCCCTTGGTATGTCCACTGCAGATTGTTGTATCCCTGGAGAATCTGCCACAGTTTCCATCTCCATTAGAACAGTTTCCACACAATTATGTTCCTCAGTAGGGACCTCTTCCTCTGTACCTTCAGACAGGAGGGGGGGGACAGATTAGGGGGGTCTGTTCAGACATCACGCTAGGGCTATCTGTGGTACCTAATGGGCCCTGTATCAGTGAGTCTAGTGTTGCATCCTTCTGGTTTGTTTCCTTAACATGTCTCTGAATAGTAATACTGTGACTCTGTGCTTTATCCACTATATCCTCCTGACTAGGTCGGTCAGAGCGATTATGTGTGACCCATTCACACTGTCTAAAGACATGACCTGGAGCATCACACAAATTGCTTCTTTGCATTTCAGTGCAGTCTGTATTTGTATGTCCAAAGGAGAGACAGGAAGCACATGTTATTCTATCACATACATTGCTGAGGTGAAGATGTGAACCACATCTGAAGCATGTCTTAGGTTGCCCCAGGTAAAAACAGTGACCCATCTCAGATTCCAAAAAAAATGCTCTAGGTAAATGTTATGGTCCTTGTGGCCCAGAATTCAGACAGACTTTATATTTCCACCCCCCCCCGTCCAAATGTGTTCCCCATCTAAAATCGGGGAAGGGTCCCCCAAAACCACACACTGTTGTTTCAACCAGTAAGTCACATCATGCACAGCTACCCCCTCATTTGGAAACAAAACTGTTACTTGTTTAATGGCAGGTTTCGTGAGTGGGGTAATACGAAAAGGAATTCATAATGCAGAGGCTTTTTTTTATCTTATGACGTCCAAAACTGATCAAGGCCTGCGGGGGATTTAAAGCTTATATCATAGACAGCATCACCTGTAGCATGTATCAATGCATATATTTCATTCGAGAAAAATCTCAAAGAATTTTTTATCAACATCTTACCAATATATACTCTATCAGGAGGAAGATGCAAACCCCGCCCCCCCCCCATGTATTGTATCCGAACTGCATTTTTCCTCTGGGCTGAGATATTACCGGAAAAAAAAGGCTCCTGATTCCTAAACTGTTTCCATAGCAGAGCTGGCTGTACCTCCCTTTTTCTGTAAGACAGGGCGTTCTGTATCCATTTGTTTCCCCCATGTACCTCTGACCTGGGCAGGGAGCTCCTCACTAGATTCTACATTGCTATGAACAGTAGGGGAAAAAATATTAGGGGCTGCTTTTGACAGTGTAGGCCCAACTACAGCCTGAACTGAAGGACAGGGAACAGCCTGTTGTACCACTACAGGGGAATCCTCTATCAGGTTCCCTTTTACCGTGGTGTCCATAAGGTCAGAAACCCACCCCCCAACCTCCGTTTTTTTCCAACCAGCTCCCGTTAGTGCTGACTCCACAGTCCAATCAGTTGGCCTATGCTCAGCCAAAGCATCGCCATTTGCATGCCCTAGGCCGCTCGTCTGCACACTCGCCGGTGGCATGTTTAGGCTAGTATCGTTTTTGCATATTGTCGTTACTGTCTCTGTACTTGCATTGGGTACAATTTCCTCTGCCAGATTAATACATTTACAGGCATTACTTACTGCAATCACATCAGGAGAGTCCATTATAGTGGCAGATTATACTGTATTCAGTGATGACTCTGCAGCCTGACAGGACAGTGAGTCATCATTCTGTAACAGGATCGGAGCCTCGCTCCGGGGTGGAACAGTAATACACAGCACAGCTGAGCTCAGGCTTCCACTCTCATTCTCAGTTCTAATATCAGGAGCAGGAACATCGCCTCTTGAGCTTCTACCATGGCCTGGGATTGATAAAACCAATGATAAACACTGTTGCTGTTCCCCACTTAACACCGGTATAAAATCTACCTCTTGCTGCAAGCCTGTAGCACAGAAATCCATGTATCCAGTCAGTTCTAGGGCTCCATATTCCACACTTATGCCTTATATATCATGAGACATTTCCTCCGGCCTTATCGCCTGTGCTGGACCTACAGAGAGGGAGACCTGCTCTCCTGTAGGGCTACCTGCCTCCATCGCCACATCAGTACTTCCTCCTCCTCCTCCTCCGTCCGGCTCCAAACAGGGCTCCTCCATTCTTCTCCCAGGAAGTCAAGCCCCCTGCTGGAAGAGTAGGGGAATTTCCCTGGTGTCCTGACCAAATTTCCCCCATTCACTTAAAATACCACCCACAGCTTAATCTGGTTCTGTATGTCAGTTTACATCCGTATCTTCCCCCACCCCTGGGACGAGGTTGAAAACAGAATTGTCTAGTCCTCCTTTCTCGGTCAACAAAAAACTGAAAAAAAAAAGACTGGGAGAAATATTAGCCGTTAACATAGCATGCAAGGGCATTGGGAGGGACCCACTGTTCTCTATGTTATACCACCAGGATTGTTCCTGCTGTTTTGCCCATGTGATTAATGGGGTGGCCTGAGCTATAAGGTAATATAAACAGAGGTCTGGGAATCCCAAACCACCCTCGTCATGTGGCAGAAACAGCATGTTGCACTCTACCCTTTCATTCTTACCAGCCTATAAAAATTTATAGAGGAGTCCATCCAACTTCTGCCAATAGGCTTGAGGTATAGGAATCAGTAAAGTCTGAAACAAAAACAGTAGATGGGGTAAAATATTCATTCTAAGCACAACTATTCTACCAGCTCAGGAGAAGGGTAGTAACTGCCATCAATTTATGTCAGCTGCCAGTTCCACAAAGAGTTTTTCTTAGTTCAGCCAGAATAATTCTCCTATCTGAGGGGTAACCTGGACACCCAGATACCTAAAGGTATTATTCTTGACACAGGCATGGGGAAGGATACCCGGAGGGATTAGGGGCAGGTACCACTCAGACGAATTTCCTCTGACTTAGAGAAATTCACTTTGAGGCCTAAAATCTCCCCCATTCTCGAAATACCCCTAGTACCCCTTGGAGGACCAGGATCGATGCTCGATTATCACTAAAGAAAAACAAGGCATCATCAACATGAAGAGAAATTTTGTGCGGATCACCATTAATTCCTATGTCTCGGATCTCTACCATGTCCCAAACCTGGGCTGCCAGAGGCACAATGCAAAGTGTAAAGAGCAGGGGTGACAGGGGGCATCACTGCCAAGTCCCCTGAGCCAGTGGAATTGTTTTGAATGAACACTGCTTACTTTTACCACAGCCTCTTGAGGCCTATGCAGGGCAGCAATCCTAGTCTGGAAGCCTGGACCAAAACTCATCTCTTGGAGCACTCTCTTCAGGAATTCCCACTGCACTCTATCAAATGCTTTCTCAGCATTCATAGAGATGGCAAGCTGAAGGTCAGTAGAGGATGCTTTGGAGGTTATGATGTTTAAACGTCTCCTAATATTGTCCTGAAGGACCTGTCCTTTGATAAAACCTGTTTTGTCCAGTCCTACTAGGCCCTTCATGGACCCCTGTGGTCTGTCCACCAAAATAGCCATAAAAATCTTCACATCCACTGGTAACAAGGAGATAGGATGGTAAGAACTGCAGAGTTCTGGGTTCTTGCCCAGTTTGAGCAAGACAGTAATCTGTGCTTGTCTCCAAGTTTCAGGGGCCAGTTCCCCTTCCAGAATACTGCTGTATACCTATTGCAACAAAGGGGTGAGCTATGTGGCAATTTTTTTTTTATAAAACTCAGAAGGCAGGCCATCCACACCCAGTGCCTTTCAGTTCTTTTAATTTTTAGCATTATTCTCAATTTCTTGTCTTGTCACCAGGGCATCCAGGTTATTTCTGTCAGCTTTGGATAGTTTTTTGAGGGTGACTGTGGACAAAAATTGGTGTAGTGTGGCCTGGTCCACCTGATCTCAGGTATCAGAGTACAGTTGGGTGTAATAATCCAGAAATGCTTGAGAGATGTCCATGGGGTTAGTATAACTTGCCCCCCCCCGCACCCGAATCTACAGTACAGCCCTATTTAACTCTTGCTGGTGCAGTTGCCACACAAGCAATTTTCATGCCTGGTTCATGGATTCATAGTACCTCTGATCAGTATGTCTAAGATTGCCCTCAATTTTGGTTTCAAGTAACTTTGTTAACTGGTCCCTATACTCCAGCAACTGCTCCTTGAGAACGGGGTCTAGAGTAATTTTGATTTCTGCTAGAGCATCAAAGATTTTTAATTCAAGTTCTAACCTCTTACTGTTCTCCTCCTTCTTTTCTTGGATGCAGGGGAGAGGAACTGCCCTGTCAGAGTGACCTTAAGCCCATCCCACCAGGTAGCATCTGACATCTCTCTCTCCTTATGTAGATGGAGGTACTTGGTTATAGCAGAGCTGATTTGCTTGCAAAAAAATGAGTAATTTAAATGGAAAACATTAAGCCTCCACAAAGGGTTTTTATAAATGCACTCCACCACTAGATCAGTCCCCACCGGGGCATGGTCAGAGGCTGTGATCTGGTGGATTTCATTAGCTTGCACCATGTGAAGCCAAGATCAGGGAATAAAAAACAGGTCAGTCCAAGAGTATTGAGAGTGGGGATGGGAGTAGAAAGTGAAGTTTTTCCCTCTCTCATGAAGATGACATGACACATCTTGTAGTCTCACCTCCTGTACAAGGCATTGAAATGTCCTGCTCCCCCCTTGAGGTGCTCCCAGCCCACTCCTATTTAGATATGGCTGGAGTACACAATTGAAATCACCCCTGATCAAGGTCAGTGCCCGCTGGTCAGCAGATGGGTGGAGTAGGTACTTTTGGAAAAATGTCAGCCTCACCCCTCTATAATTAGGGGCATAAACATTTAAGAAAACTACCGGAACCCCTCTATAAAGTCCCTGCAACTGAATGAACCAGCCTTCCTTGTCGGTTACCACATCTGTGACCGACAGAGGGGTGTTCTGGTGAACCAACATGGCCACCCATGTCTGTTATAGTAAGCTACAAAAGACAAGGACAAAACATCCCACCACCCATCCCTGTTTCAATTTATAGTGCTCCTGTGGGGATAAATGTGTTTCATAGAGGAATGCTATGGTGGCCCCCAACCGCTCCATCTCCTGCAAGATGCATGCTCTTTTAATGGGGGAATGGAAGCCTATGATGTTGTACGTTACTATTATTAGGTCAGCCACTGGATAGCCCCAGAATTCAAATGACCTCCAGCATGAGACACATGAAGAAAAAAACAGTCTGAGGAACAACAATAACCAGAGCAACAACAAAGCGGCAATACTTTAGCATGTAGGCAGGCCCAGGAAGAGAGACCTCTCAGAAGGGAGACCATAGTCCCCAAGGCCACCGCCCCAGCCACTCCACCCAAGTATGCAACAGAATGTATTGTGACTTCGGGGTGCACTTAGACAGCTCAAAAAAGGTGACCCTAACCAGTGGCCCCTTGGAGTGCTGAGGCCAGATGATAGCCTCGACGCCTTTCTTGGGTGCCCAAGTGAGGACCACCTTCCCCCCAAGAAGGGGGAAGCTGATCCCCATCTCTAAAAAAACCATATCAAGGACAGCTCTATTTTTGCAGTCCCTCCCTCTTTCTCTGAACCTTCCATGGTATGCGAGAGGGGAGATCACTGTAGTGCTATAGAACACCCTTAGACAGGTACACAGTTAGAGGTAAAATCTCTCATGAAGTAATGCACCCAGTGTGACTTATTAGGGATGCAATGCCAGAATGCATCACCCCAACGTTCTCTCAATTCTTTGCCTCTCACTGTCTCTCAATCTTCCCTTGCTGTTTCTGTCTTTTTCCACTCTTGCATAGCTGCTGGTATAAAAATATATGCAAGTCATTATGTGACAATGTAATTGATATTGGGATCCCTTTGTTTAGAAATGATATAGTGTTACTGCTGAAATGTATATAATGATAGTTTGAGATGGTTGCAAAAAGCTATTGGGAACTCAAGGGGTTAACCTGAGAGCAGGTTTTTAAGCCGTTTTCAGAAACTGTATAGAAGGGGCCTCAGTTCTGGGACATTGTGTCCTGAGTCAAAATATAGATGGGACAGAATATCCTATTCTGTACACAAGTAGGAAGTTGCATGACAGAGAGAAAAGGTACTCCACCATTGAAAAGGAATGTTTAGCAGCAAAGTGGCCCATGGAGTCCCTTAAGTTTTATTTGCTAGGAACTGACTTTGTACTTACAACAGATCACAGCCCACTCTGTTGGCTTAACCAAATGAAAGATAAAAATTCCAGAAACACAAGGTGGTACCTGGCACTACAGCCATTTAAATTCAAGGTGATACTCAAATCTGATAAAGAGAATGGCAATGCTGATTTTCTGCCAAGATATGGATCAGGAATTGAGGGTTCTGAAAGTTGAAAAATAAATGTATGAGTTCAAACTTTACTGTTTGTTGTACTGTTATAGAAAAAAGGATACTGCACATGTGCTTAATTTCTGAAAGTTAGAAGCTAATGTTAGAGAATTAATAGAAAGTTTTGGAAATCTGTTTGATAAAACAAGTTCCCTCTTAAGGGGAGGTATGTGACAGGGCTGAATAGGACCCTGTCCCAGTTGTTATGGAGAGTTTGAATGCAGGGATCTGTTCTGTTCTACCCTTTCCTGTCTCTTGTCTATCTGGTTGTGCAACCAAATTTTCCTGTGAGACCTAGGATTTGATCATCCCAACAGTCTCGCAGTTCTTTGCCTCTCACCGTCTCTCAGTCTTCCCTTGCTGTTCCTGTCTCTTCCACCTTTGCATACCTGCTGGTATAAAAATATATGCAAGTCATTATGTGGAAATGTAACTGATACTGGGATCCCTTTATTCAGAAATTATATAGTGTTACTGTTGAAATGTATATAATGATAGTTTGAAATGATTGCAAAAAGCTATTGGGAACTCAAGGGGTTAACCTGAGGGCAGTTTTTAAGTCCTTTTTCAGAAACTGTGGAGAAGGAGCCTCAGTTCTGGGACATTGTGTTCTTGCTGCACCTGCTTGAAATTGACAAGAACATTTTAGAAAAAAAAAACAAGATGCTTGCAAAAACTTATAGAGAGAGAGCTGCAATGTTTTGAGTTACACAGAGATTGAAGGAAAACTCAGATGGATCTTCTCTGTTTATTCTGCCTTTGTAAATAGTTATTCTGAACAATTTTATTTTTATGTTACTGCTAGTACTAATAAACATTTTTTTGCAAATTCTACAACTGTTCTTCGTTTTTCTTATGCTTCCATACATGTGATATGTCCAACTTGCTCAAGAGGGAGATTTGGGTCAAATAAGTAGGGATATTGCCTGCTAGTAGGGTGATGCCGTAACGTCATGAGCGTGTCCTTAAATGGCATAAAAAAAATAAGAAAAAAAGCATTTAAAAACATTTAATATAATTCATTTTATCAAGAATACATACTAAAAAGAATCAACAACTAGTTGTACAAAGTTATCACTTACATTGTTCATCAGTAATTTACTTTTTATGTGTTTTTATCTGACAAAAAACATGAATGAATATTTTTGACAGAATTTTACTTAAACAGGAGATTTTGTGTCCTGGGAGAGAGGGAGGGAATTCAGTCAAAAAACAGGAATCTCCTATGAAAAGAGGGAGATATCACATGTATGTGCTTCCTGACCTGTGCCTCACTGACATGGTGCAACTAGTCGGCTACTCATCACTCACACTTCGGGCCTGCACTCTGCATAGTACCAGCACCTCCAGCGATGACAATACAACGCCTATGTCCGCTCTGCTCTGCTGTCCTCCTGGGCTGCCCTACAGTTAAATGTGGGAGCTGACTGCCCCTTCGGATGCTATAACCAATTTCTCCTGCTCCAGGTTTTGGTATCTCTGTAACTGAGCCGCTGCATCACGCTCCCAGCAGATCAGGTTGCAGTTTCAGCTGTTTCCACAGACAACGCAGTTCACAAGCCCTGTCTTCAAAGGGGAGGCCCGTCTGGCCCACCGCACTAACTCAGTCACCTTTGGTCTGTGTGTAGCCTCCCCTTTTAATGCCCTTGTGCAAGGGGACAAAAAGTGGTATGGACATGGCTGTACCAGTCGTACTGGTTCCAATGGCCATGGGTGTACCCCTCAGTTCAGTCAGGACAGTAGTTGTAACAATAACAGAAATGGAACTAGTATTTAAAAAACAGATCCTTCTTGAAAAAATGACTTTAAGGTTCAGTGGCAAGGGACAGATTTATTAAATGAAAGTTGCCTCCAGGGCAGCCCTGCCTTAGAGGCAACACTTCATTGTTTCACTTACTCTTTCTCCTATTTAAGTCCCTTTTCCTGTATATTTACTATACTAATTCCATGTTGCCATGGATCACCACTCTAGTGAAATTTTGTTGCAAGAAAACTGAAGGGGTCTTGCCTGGATTCAAACTCACAGTCTCTTGTTTATCAGGCTGTAGACCTTTCCACTATGCCAGCAAGCTGTCAGAGAAGTTTAGCTCTTTCGCTGTAGCGGGTAAGGCCTTGCCAAGGAGGCAGCCCTATCCCTGTTGTTTGACTCGGTGGCAGCACTGCCCAGAGGCAGCTTTCATTTCAAAATCTGTCACTTGTGATTCAGCACAGGTCTCCTTTAAAAGGTTTTAAAAAACCTTTTTTTTATTACAATTTAATAATGACGGCTTGGCCAGGGCTTATGGTTGCACAGGAACAGTGCTTCTAATTTTAGTAAAATATGGTAATCCTACAATTCTCTGAAAAAAAGCTGGAAGATTTCTGGAATTTACTTCTTATAAAAAAAAAACTAATAAAACAATCTGATTTTCTATGAGATCAAACAGTCAATCTAATCTAAATGAGATTAGCGCTTAACATTTGGATTATACTAAGCTTTGATACACATGAAATAGATATTTATATATGTTTGTATATTTATATTTATATTTATTATATTTGTACCCCCCACCCTGCGGGATGTATACATGTTTGTACACTGTTAGGCTCTTTGTGGATCTGTGATCATATAGTTAATATATCTCTGCCCCACCAGCGGGGACTCTGTGGGTCGGTGGTCACCATGGGAGTGTGGAAGTATAAATTCCAGGGTTTTGGCACCAATAGGGAGAGCCCATGCCAGGGTCAGAGGTGGTGGTGTGAAGAGTGCGAGAGAGCAGGGGCAGTTGCCTGCTCGCAGGAAGACCCTAGGGTTCAGTGGGTGGCAGAAGCTGTTCAGTGCAGCAAGTGACATGGCTGCAGTCACTAGTTGGGTCCCAGGGCTGCCCTGCAATGGTTTCCCTTCAGACCTCCTCTGGCAGTGCTGCCAAAAAGAACCATGGCCAGAGAGAGAAGAGCATGTGAGGGCAGAACAGTGCAGCAAGAGTATGAGCTACAGATGTCACCAAAGAGGGACCTGTGAGAGAGAATGGAGCCCAGAAACCAGTGGGACAAGTGCTGGTCCCAGAGCAGTAATGCCCATCAGTTGTGGTACCTCCATTGGTACTGGAGAGAAGCTGAGGAAGAATAAGAGGTTGAGAGAGAAATGGCACCAAAGTAAACGAAGGCCAATCCAGCTGTGGCCATGGTGTGGGAATGTCTGTCCCAGTGTTCAATGGGGGGAGTTGCCTGCCCAAGTTCTGTTTATGCCCTGTAGTGAAGGGGAGAAAGGAGAAGTAGCCCCGATCTGTGATGGCTATTTCTGTGGAACCTATTTTAAAGTCAATGAAGTGTGAGAGAGAGAGAGAGAGTGAGGGATAGTTTCTGGTGACTTTGGAGAGGGTCATTTCGGCCCCAAAGTGCTGCTGCTCAGAATGGTTTAGTGGCCTATTTAGGTTCTGAAGAAAATGTGCCAGTGTGTGGGTGGGGTCATCGTGGCCACAGGTAACCACTGACTGAACTAGAACCTCTGCAGTCCGAATGTACATATCAAGTTTAAATGGCACCATGAAGTTGATTAATTAAATGGGATCTCCCTGTTTGGACTTTTCACAGTGTGTTGACCTCAGTTATTTGTGTTAACCAGTTGTTATTGCCTGCTAACATGAATTTCAACCCAGCCTGGTCCAGAAGATGGCAGCCTCTCCTGCCGATGGATCCATTCAACGCGAGCCATCCCAGTAAGGAAAAAAACTGTGTTTCTGCTGCTGTGAGTGCCCTTCCCCATCTTCTACCATCAGGCATATATCCCTAGACACTGGGATGGTGGGGGGGGGGGTCTTACATGTTTATGTAGTTTCTGGCATTTGGATAAACCAAGGTTAAGGAAGGTCAAAAAGAAGGTGGGAATTGGAAAACACCCCCTCTAGGATGGAATCAAACACAGAAACATAGAAACATAAAATTTGACAGCAGATAAGGACCGCTTGGCCCATCCAGTCTGCCCATTTCTCCCTATCTACACTATTACCGCAGACCATGCCCGATCTACAGCTCTTTCTCCCTCCCCCCCTTCTTTTCCACTATGATTCCCTTGTGGTTCTCCCATGCATTCTAAAACTCCACCACTGTTTTCGCCCCACCACCTCCGCAGGAAGGCTGTTACTGAAATCCACCACTCTTTCTGTGAAGAAGTACTTCCTCACGTTTCTCCTAAATCTACCCCCCAACTTCATAGCATGTCCCCTTGCTCTTGAGCACCTTTTCTTCTAAAAAAAATACTTCCCTCTTGTACCTTATTTACCACTGTGAGATATTTAAAGGTCTCTATCATATATCCCCTCTCCCGCCTCTATTCCAGGGTGTACATATTGAGGTAATTTAGTCTCTCCTCTCATAGGGCTTTTGATGTAGACCCTGCACCATTTAAGTTGTCCTCCTCTGGACCACTTCCACTTTGTCTATGTCCTTCTGGAGATGTGGTCTTCAGAACTGGACACAGTACTCTAGGTGTGGTCTTGGAGATCTATGGAGAGTCAACACCACTTCCCTCTTTCTGTGATAATACTCCTCCCTATGCATCCCAGCATCCCACTAGCTCTCTCTACTGCCTTGTCACAGTACCTGGTCACTTTTAGGTCATCTGATATGATTACCCCCAGGTCTCTTTCCTGCTTGTTGGTCGTCAATACCACTCCACCCATTTTGTACATCACAACTGGGTTTCTGTGCCCTAGGTGCATTATTTTGTTTGGGTTTTTTTTGCATTAAAACCCAGCTACCATACTCTAGACCACTCCTGTAGTTTTCTCAGGTCTCTGTTCATCCTTTACTCCCACATGGAGTGTCCACCCTATTGCAGATTTTGCTGTCATCCGCAAAGAGACAGACCATCCTTTCCAGCTCCTCTGCAATGTCATAAAGACATTAAAGAGGACTGGTCCCAGCACTGGTCCCTGCGGTACCCCACTGATCACTCTCCCTTCCTAGGAGTAAGCTCTATTTACCACCATCCTCTGTCACTTATCCCTTAACCAATGTCTTATCCTGTTTGCCACTTTTGGACCCACTCCTAAGCTACCCCACTTGCTTACTAGTCTCCTATGTGGAACAGTGTTGAAAGCATTACTAAAATCTAGGTAAGCCATGTCCATAGCTCCACCCTGATCTAAATCTGTTGTCAGACAATCAAAGAAATCTATCAGATTCATTTGACTTGACCCTCCCCCCCCCACCATGAAACCATGCTGCCTCTGGTCTTGTAACCCACTGGATTCAAGGTATTCCACAATCCTTTCTATCAGCAGTGATTCCATTAACTTTCCCACCACTGATGTCAGACTGACTGATCTATAATTGCCAACCTCCTCCCTGTGACCACTTTTGTGTAGTGGGACTACATCCGCCCTCCTCCAGTCATCTGGAACCACTCCTGCTTCCAGTGAGCTGTTAAATAGAACTGTCAGAGGTGCATCTACTGTAGTATTTCCCTGAGCTCCCTCAATATCCTTGGATGCACCCCATCTATCCCCATTGCCTTGTCCACCTTCAGATTAGCAAGTTCCTTGGATGTTAGGATATGGATATCACTGGCAAAGATCCTAAGGTATCTCCTACAGTGCTGAATACTGAAGGTACCCCCACCATTGTACTGCTTAAAATTGCAAACACTTTTAATGATGTCTTCACCAATCTGAGCAGTGTCATCCCACAAGACTATTTTGACGATAACTCTGCACACACTGCTAGTCGCCTTGAGGGTAAGATCCCTGAGCACCCCCCCTTTCTACTTTAAGAAGGTCTCACTCAACCAGGTCAGAAAACTACTAACTAAGGTGCTAGGAAAGTTGAGACATAGTGGAGACTGTCTATACCTCAAGCTTATCACACTCACCTTAGATGAAGTACTCCCACCAATAGCTAGGATTCTAAACCTCTCGCTAACCCTGCCACAATTTCTGGAAGTGTGGAAAACTGCCCTGGTTACACCAGTACATAAATCCAGTGATCGTTCCCTGCATGGCAACTATTGGCCAATATCTATTCTCCCTCCTCTATCAAATGTACTTGAATGAATTGTTGCCAATCAGCTAGTGGATTACCTTGAATCTTACTTTATCCAGTGTCCATAACAACATGGTTTTAGAAAGGGGCATAGCACTACCACAGCATTGCTAGAATTTACAAATTTTATACAACAGTCCATCGACCAAGGCAAACATGTAGGAGTGGCCTTTATAGATCTAATGAAGGCCCTTGACACTGTGAATCACACACTGCTACTCGGACAGCTCACGAAAGTTGGTCTCTCATCAAACACACTGAAATGGTTCGGAAGTTACCTTGGAGATAGACTTCAGAGGGTGAAGATATCTAATGCAGTCTCTGAACAGAGGGCTGTCCGGTCTGATATACCTCAAGGATCAATCTTGGGTCCTCTCCTGTTCAGTATCTTCCTGGACAACTTGCCATCTGCCTGTCATCAACGTACTCTTCTCTATGCAGATGACGCTGACATCTTTACAAACCACTCGGATCCCAACTTATTGGAAAGTAATCTTCAGCTTGGTTTCTCGGAAGCTGAGAAATGGTTTAGTACTCACAAATTGGTGCTAAACTACAAGAAAACTAAAGTCTTGCTGTTTTCATCCTCTCGACACAAGTATAAGGCACATGCACTCACAGCCACAAATAACCAAGGAGCCCCACTTGAACAAATCCAGCACTTCAAGTACCTGGGTGTAACCCTGGATTGCCACCTCACCTATGTGCCTCACATTGATAATGTTGCTAGGAATGTCAATACCAGGATTAGGCTCCTCTATAGATACAGATGGAGTCTGACTCCAGAAGCTCTGAAGCTTGCAGTCTACAGTTCGGTTCTATCGGTCGTTGACTATGGCTTAGCAGTCTACGGAGCGGCATCAACCACATTAATCAAAAGAATTACTGTTGTTCTGAACAAAGCCTGTAGGCTAATCACGGGTGCTGCTCACCTCACCCACACTTGTGACCTGTACGTTCAAACTGGTTGGCTTCAGCTAAGTGGTAGGATCAAATACCAAACATGCCTTCTGACCAAAAAGGTGCTCCTTGGACTCTTTCCGCCGGCCATTGGATGCCTGCTGAACAAATCCCACAAGATCCAACACACTCTCAGCTCCAAAACAGAACAACTCCTCGTCCCACATTGTCGGACTGCTCAATATCAATGGTCCTTTCTGTACAGAGCCCCACTCTGGTTTAATGGCCTGTGCAGTGAGTTCATTATACTACCTAAACTTGCTCAGTTTAAGCATATGCTCCATCAGCATCTCTTAACTGAAAGCACCTGCGATTGTACCACCTAATCCTAGTACCACTATACTTCCACCTCTCCATTGCTCCCTCTCCCCCAATCACACCTCCCAGCACTTATTTGGCCACTTGGATGCCACTTCCCCTCCCCCGGCCTATGTTTCCTTCCACTTCCCCCTTCCTCCTTCTCCTACCCCTACCCTCCTTCTCCCACCTCCTACCATACCTGCTTTAACTACACTGACAAAGCCCCTGGCTGCTACTTTCCCACTCCGGACAACTTAGAGCACTTCTAGCTTTTCCCTGTTCTCCCTCTCTCTTAAATTCTCTCCGGCTCACTACTAATTCCTGACTTTCTCCATCCCTTTATTATATCCCTGTATATTATCATTGTATTAGGAATTGACTAAGTATGTTGTAACATAACATGTTTGCTCTTCCTTGTCTGATTGTTAACCTCTCCCCCATTGACATGGAGCCTTTGTAAATGAGCTGCTGGGTGCTCAAAGGTAGTTGTAATCTGAGACAAAATAAATAAATAGGATATTAAAAGGAGCTGCTGAAAGGGATAAAGACAGATAGACATTAGTGCAAGGCAGGGCATTGCATTGTAGGAAGGAGGTGTTAAATATTAAAGGAGGGGTAACAACAGACAGTATGGAGTACAGGAGCAGAGAGCAGATAGTCATCTGTAGGAACTGTGGAGTGCTAATCTCCTGGGCTACGCTCAAGAGTGTGGGATACTGCCTTATATGTAGCAGATCTGTGGAGCTCCAGGTACAGATGGTAGCAGAATGCAATGAGATATCTATGCTGCATCACCAGCTGGGCTGGTACCCACAGGCACACCCCACACCCCAACTCCCCAGAGGCCTACTGGCCCAAGGGCTGGAGTGTGGTGAGAAGGGCAAGGGGTGGCAGAGGCAGTCACAAGAAAGTTGCCAAAACTCACCAAAGTCTGGCTGCAAATTTTTGTAACACTGGAGGAGGGATAGGTACCTGACTCATGTAGGAGGAATCTGAGCCAGCTGGGAAAGGTGAACAGGATAACTTAGTGGCAGCCAGGGTAAAGAACAGGAAGAAGGCAGCAAGGAGTATCATAGCAGGAAGGCACTCCTTTCTGCTTTCTTCTTTTTCTCTCTCTGGGAGAGAGAACAGGAAGAAGGTAGCAAGGATTACCTAGCAGTAGGGGCCTTTATGATTAGAGGTGTGGATAAGGTGACTGGAAGGGGGAAAAAGAAGAGGGTGGTCCTATGCCTTACAGGAGCATAAGCCATCTGAGATATGGATAGGTCAGGGAGGACAGTAGAGGAGGGGAAGGGGGAGCTTGGAGTGCTGGTGGACTTAGGTACCAATGATCTTGAAAACCAGCTGACTGAGACAGTGAAGAAAGGCTGTGGGACAGATTGAAAGCACACCCAGTTGCCCTGTCCTATCTGAGGTCCTCCCTGTGTGGGGTAGAGGCATGTGAAGGATAGGGTAAGGGAGGAGGAGACAGCGGAATTTGATGGGTGGTTGCTGTGATGGTGTCAGGAAGAGTGGAACCATTTTGTGAGAGTCTGGGGAGGCTTCTGGGACAGAAGGCTACTCAAGGGTGGTGGCCTTCACCTAACAAGAGAGGGGCCAGTGTGCTTGGGTAGATGTTTGATGTCTAAGTACATGGACATTTAAACTGAGAGAGGAAGAGAATGAGGTTTGGGGAGCCATAGAGGATGGAGAGCAAAAGGTGAAACTAGCTAGGATTCCCTCAGAAATGGGGTCTAGGAGCAGTGGGGATGAAAGTAGCAAATCAGGGGTCCATAATAAGTTAAGTAACAGTTCCAGGGAAGGGGGCTGACAAAGCCAGCAGGGAGCAAGAAAACCAGCATATTATGGAGGGAGGAAGGGGGAGGACAAAGGGAATGGAGTTCACAAGAAGGGGAGTGGTACAGGCACAAGCTGGAAGGTAGTATGTCTAAATGCTAGGAGACTAGAAAAAAAATTAGTAAGCTCCAGACAATGGTGCAAGTCAAGGAAGGCATGGAGGCAATAAAAGATGGTTTCATCAGGTACGGAAATAGGGAGACAGAATCACTGTGGGTATGGCTCATGACAGTACTGAGAAAGAAGCTGCACATGGAGATGGTCTATAGGCCATCAGGACAAGTAGACAAGTGGGATAGGGAACCAGTGGCAGAAATTGAGGTACAGGTGGTAATTACAGGAGAAAAGGTTAGAAAATGGCTAGCAGCCCTGAAAATAGACAAGGCTCCAGGGCCAGAAGGGATACACCCAAGGGTGCTCATGGAATTGGCATCAGTATTGGCTGAAGTCCTGGCAAGTCTATTCAATAGCTCCCTACAATCGGGAGTGGTTCTGAGAGGTTGGAGGATAGCAGATGTGGTGCCACATAGAAACACAGAACCATGGAATTTGATGGCAGATAAGGACTGCTTGGCCCACCTAGCCTGTCCATTTTTCCCCACCTACTGTAGCACCACAGACCCTACTTAATCTCTGGTTTATCCCCCCTTTGTCTTATCGCTAAGGTTCCCTTATGCCTATCTCATGTTTTCTTGAACCCCATTACAGTTTTTGCCCCCACCACCACTGCTGGGAGGCTGTTCCAGGTAGCCACCACCCTCTCCCTGAAGAAGTACTTCCTCACATCTCAAATAGAACAGGAACCACACTCACAGAAAAAGAACAAAAAAATTCACCCAAAACACTGGAGATAATGCTCAAATTTCAGCTTTAATATTATGAGTAATTCCATAGGTGAACCAAACACAGACCGAGCTGTGAGTCACTACTGCCTCTCACTTCGAGAAAAACTCTCTTCGTCAGAGGGTGTGACAGGTAGAGACACACGTCTGCTTATATACAACATATTATTAATTTTAAACACATCAATAGTGACATCATAAACTCCATGTAAAACTAAGCATACAAAGTAAATACAGAAGTAATGGAAAATATATGCAGCACACTGTCATTCTTTAAACTGTTTCATCAAGCAACATACATAAGCTAATGCTGAGCAAAATATAACGAGCTGCATTATAAGCGCTTTACTAGCCATATAAATACTGTTATACACGATGTATTTTACTACAGTATATTATAAACAAAAAACTATATGATGCAATTTGACAAAAGCAAAACTCAAAGACAGACATTTGGGTAAGGATGATGCGATCCAATGCTCCTGAAAAGGTTCAAATCATTTTAATCCAATATAAATTTGTATATTTCTTTTCTTTATAAAAATGTTCAAACTTTTATGGAGGAGAGACATAAACAAAGGAAATCTCAAAGGGGAAGGGCAGGGATGGGAGGTGAAAGGAAAAAGGGGAGGCAATGGAAAGGATGGAAAAATAGGGGGTGGGGGAGGGAAAGAAGAAAAAAATAAGTTACAAAATACAGACATACATGAAACAGCTGTAGTCCAAACTCCCAAGATGGAGGAAAAGAGGTGAAATGGACCTGCAAAAAAATAAAGAACAGTAATAGGAAGATCTATATGTACAATTATATATAATAAATGCTCACAAAATCTGACACTCTATTAACTAAAGAGATCTACAGCAAAAATAGTTTTAAATCCCATTTATCACTGAGACCCAATGATTTAATGCTTTGCAGAGTGAAAATCCAAAAGCTTTCCCTCTTAAGTAACATGTTCTTCCTGTCCTCTCTCTTAGTGAAGACTTCCACATATTCAAGACCCATGAACTTCAGAGAATCTGGATTGGAGCCATGTTGGGCAATGAAATGCCACCCCACTGGAGAGTCTTATCTCTGACTGATAATGGATCTGGCATGTTCTTTCATCAGCTGTTTTAATGGATGGATAGTTTTGCCTACATACACCATGTTGCATGGGCACCAGAGGGCATACACTGTAGAGGGAGTGTTGCACGTAATGCATTGGTTGACGGTTACCCCCTTGGTGTTGTCACATGGGTGTCCAAATCTAGACCCAGAATGTGCATACTTACAAATATTGCAATGCATGCACTTGTAAAACCCTTTGGGCTTAATTGGCAACCATCTGGATCTAGGTGCTGTTTGTGCTTTGGGTAACTGGCTCTGCACCAGTGTATCTTTCAGATTTATGGTTCTTTTAAAAGACACCCTTGGTTTTACCCCTACTGAAGTGCCCACAGTATCATCGTTTCAGAGCACTGGTCAGTTCCGAAAAACTATATGCTCAACGCATCCTGCAAACCCATTGTATTGTGTTACAAATGTAACAGCGCTATTTACATCAGGGCACCCATCAAAATGTGCTTTTTCTTTCTGCAATAGGGAATCCCTGTTCAACCTGAGAGCTCTTTCTTTGGATTTTGCCAGTAGTTCTCTACTATATCCATGTGCTACCAATCTGTTTTCAAGTTTGGCAGCTTGTTCCAGAAAATTGCGCACACCAGAACAGTTCCGTCTAACTCCAACCATTTGGCTATAAGGAATTGACTCCTTTAATTTCCGTGGATGAGCACTATCAGCTCTCAGAACTGCATTTGTTGTGTTCTACTTCCTGAAATACCTGGTCTGCACTGGTTCTCCTGGAACTGACAAAAAATCAGTGTCCAGGAACTGTAACCTATTTCTACATGCATTATAAGTAAACTTCAGATTTAGATAATTTTTATTCAACCAGTCTGCAAACCTCGCTGCCTCATCCTGTCCCCCCTGCCAGACACACACATAATCATCTGTATATCGAAACCAGTGTACAGTATTCTTGAAAAAAAGGATTATTAGTCTCATTTTGTACAGTAGTCATCTCCCACCAACCCAAATATAAATTAGCATAACCAGGAGCCATACAGTCTCCCACTGCTGTTCCACACAACTGAAAAAAAATACAGATTTTGAAATTCGAATGCATTATGTGTAAGTATGAATTCCAATGCCCTTATCAAAAAAATCAGTCGGTATGTCATCGGTGCGAGATACATTTTTAAGAAAAAACTTGCTGTCATGAATCTGCAGTGTGTGTCTTATGGATGTATAAAGAGACTCAATGTTGATCCCCAGTCAGATGTATTCACCACTCCAAAGAAGTTTATCAGATGTTTTAAGTATGTCACTGCTGACCTTAAGATAAGAAGGCAGCCCAGTCACACATTTCCACAGGAAGAAATCAACATGAGCACAACTTTTATCAGCAGAGGGACAGGGGCTGTGAGAGATACAATCCACACTCCCTCTGTAGTTGTCTCATGGCTATCTGGGAAGGCAGAGAATTTGGGCAGACTGCTGCTCCATCTTGTACCTACCAAAGGTGCTTGACGCGAATGGGTCTCTCAATCTCTCGGGCACCAGTAAGCTTATCAGAAGGGAATGCCAGCAGTGAAAGAACCTATTGGGGCTGACATCACTACCTTGCTACTTACACTATCTGAATATTTGTGTTTTCCATCCTAACTGTATCAGAGCTGCTAGCCGAATTCATTTAATAATGTTTTGATTTTGTCCTACTTTCACTAGCTGACTATTTTTTTTTCTCCAAGCAGCAGACTAAGGTCACTGAATACCCTTAGTGACATCACCACTTACCTTGGCAAATAGCGCTGGTCATGGAAGAAGGGACAAACAAGGTTACACAGCATTTCTTGCTGAACACTCACTGCTGATTGTATTTCTCCTCAGAGGGAAAGCATCGAGAGGGACCCACCTCCTCCCTCCCCCACTCTCACCCTCCCTGTGCTCATGGCACATTATAGTGGCTGTCTAACACTCCTACTTCCTGCCTGAGAATAGGAACAGCGAGGCTAGAAACTAAAAAAAAAATTCTTCTTTGTATTTTTCCACCCTATCATCCTGGTAGAGAATGAACATCATTAACTGCCGGTGGTGCTGTGCTTCCTTTCAGAGGGCACACATACAGATACTGGGGCATTGTCAAACATGCTGGACAATAGGTAATCTTAAAGCCCAACTCAGGCATATCTGGGACCATAACATCCACCTTCAAAATTTGCTGGGTACCTATAAACCCTCTCACTCCTGTACACCTACACGGCACCTTCTTCACCAGGGAAGCTTCCCACACCATATAAGCAACCCTGGTTCAGGAGAATGGCAGGTAGTAAGGAAAGGCAGAGGAAAGTCTCACTGGTCCCAGCAGTACTCATCAAATCAGGACACACTCATCCTAATGGCTAACAGATTTGCTCCTCTCGCCAATGTGAGGAACAAGGGGTACAATACTATCTTAAAAAATCACCAGTTAAGTCACACAACAAGAATGAGCAAAGGTGACACATCAAAATAGTCAAACATCAGGGATACCAGGAAAATTGTTATTGTAGGACCTATATTAGGTGATTCCATGATCCATGGAGTGGAATCTCACCTAAATCAGGGACCCGATACAACAGTGGTAGTCAAGTACCTACCCGGGGCCTCTGCGAAAAGGGATACTGACCACATAAACAGGTTAACAAACAGGGAGAGTAAATGTGCAGGCATTTTCATCCATATATTGTAGGAACTAACGATTTGGCAGATCAGACAACTGAGGAGACTAAACAGCACCTGACTTGCTTGGGCGACACATTAACCACTCACTCACCAATAGTTACCTTCTCTGAGATACTCCCAGTGTGGGAGATACGAGGCAGTATGTGAAGGATCCACAAAGCCGATATAGAGGAGCTGAACACTTGGCTCAAAAACTGGTGCCAGGAAAGAGAGCACCTCTTCATTGGAAACTGGAGTGACTTGTGGGATAGGGATCTCTCCAAACATGATGGCCTGCACCTCACTAAGGAAGGTGTGAGTGCACATGGGCAGAAATTTGGTGTCTTCATCGCCCATTTAAACTAGATACTGGGGAGAGGACAACAGCAATTAAGAAAACTACCATCTCTCCTCCAAAACCCTACCAAACTGGGGAAAATGCAGAATGGAGAAAATGCTATCAATTAAGGGATCTGAAGACATATCAATGAAAGGCTCAAACACAGGGCATAGCCCCAAAAAGGGGAGGGGAGCCAAGTCTAGAAAGCCATGTTCACAAACACATGGAGTCTAGCAAACAAAATAGCTGACCACACTGCTATCATCATGGAAGCAGATCTAGACTGGGTGGCCAAAATCGAGACATGGTTCAACGATAACCATGACTGGGAAGCAAACATTCCAGGATACAACCTTTTTCGCAAAGACAGAACTGGCAGAAAAGTTGGGGAGGGGTGGCGATCTATGTAAGGGAGGGAATAAAGCTGCTATAACCCAAAATAACAATACAGAATCCAAGGCACTATGGGTTACACTAGAGGCCGGTAATGAAGCAGTAACTTGAGTAGGAGTGTTTTATAGACCCTCGGCAATAGGGTTGGAGGGCGACAAAGAAATCTTGAAAACGCTGCAGAAAATGAGTGATAAAGGGGAAGGGATAGTGGTAGGAGCTTCAATTTACCTGACATAAATTGGAGTACCCACACAGTGAGTTCAACCAGAAGCAAAGACTTTCTAGAAGCCCTGCGCATATCAGGCCTAAGGCAGCTTGTGAGAGACCCAACAAGGGGGGAAGCTGTCCTTGACCTACTGCTCACCAACAGTGACAGTATCTCAGAGACAGAGGTTGGGAATCATCTGGGGTCTAGTGACCACTGCTTGGTGTGGTTCAAAATTAAGATGAAACAAGAAACTCAACACACAAAAACTATATGGACTTAAGATGAGCAGATTTCGCCAACATGAGGGAGGGTCTTAAAAAGAACCTAGCAAAAACAGAACAAGTGAGAGATGTTGAAGAGTACTGGATACATCTCAAAATGGCTTTATTACAAGCCTCAAATCATTGTATAAAAAGGGTGAGCAAAGCAAAGAAGAAAAGAAAACCCCTTTGGTTTTCTAAGGAAGCAGCCACCATGGTCCGCGAAAAATGGATGGCTTACAGAAAATATAAGAAAACTGGATCGAAAAAGAACTGGAATGCCTAAAAGGAGAAACTAAAGGAAGCAAACAAGGAAATCAAAGCAGCAAAGGCATCAACAGAAGAGACGAAAGCCATGGAGGTCAAAAAGGGAAACAAGACCTTCTATAGATATGTCAGCGAGAAGAGAAAGACAAGTGGAGGAATAGTCAGACTCACTAAGGAAGATGGGGGACTCACAGAGGATGATAAGATCAAAGTAGAAATCCTCAATAGGTATTTCTGCTCTGTTTTCACCAAGGAGGGGGATGGCTGCAGACCTGCAATGACAGGAAGCAATACAGTCAGCAGTGGAATAGATTCAGGACCTTTTATGGATGAAAGAGTCCTAGAGGAACTGGTGCAACTCAATGTGAACAAGGCAATGGGACCAGACAAAATTCACCCTAGGATACTGAGAGAACTAAGAGAAGAACTAGTGGCGCCCCTGGCTAAACTATTTACTTAATCGCTTAAACTTGGGGAGGCCCTTCAAGATTGGAGAAAGGCCACGGTTATCCCTCTCTACAAAAATGGAAGCAAGGAGAATGTAGGCAACTACCATCCAGTAAGTTTCACCTCAGCTGTGGGCAAAATTATGGAAACCCTTTTAAAGGAAAGGATTATATCCTTTCTTTAGAAAAACAACAAATTAAACTCAAGGCAGCATGGCTTTACCACAGGAAGATCATGCCAGACCAATCTAATCGACTTTTTCAAATGGGTAACTAAAATAGTGGATCAGGGTGGTGCTGTGCATGTAGTATACCTGGACATCAGCAAAGCCTTTGACTCAGTCCCTCATAGAAGGCTGCTGAACAAGCTCAGTAGCATGGGAGGAGGGCAGCAAATAGTTGGCTGGATGCAGAGCTTGCTAAGTGACAGGACCCAGAGGGTACTAATATATGGCTTCCTATCAGAAGAAAGAGGAGTAACTAGTGGCGTGGCACAGGGGTCGGTGCTAGGTCTGATCCTCTTTAATATTTTCATGAGCGACATATCTGAAAGCCTGGAAGATAAAGTAAGTCTGTTCGCAGAAGATACATAGATATGCAATAGAGTCAACATTCCCGGTAGAGTGGAAAAGATGAAGGCTGACCTAAGGAATCTGCAACTATGGTCACAAGCATGGCAACTAAATTTTTATGCAAAGAAGTGCAAGATCATGCACATTGAAGGGGCAACCCAGAAGAAGAATACTATCTAGGAGATGTAAAACTGGAAACCACTATGCAGGAACAAGATCTGGGAATAATCGGAACAGATGACCTGGAAATGTCCAGACAGTGTGATAACACAGCACTATGAGCAAATGGTATGCTGGGCTGCATAGGTAGAGGGTTTACCAGCAGAAAGAGAGACGTCATCCTGCCACTGTATAGATCACTAGTAGGGCTGCACCTGGAGTCCAGCTTCCAGTTCTGGAGACCGTACCTTAAAAAGGACATTAATAGATTGGAGACTCATGCAGAGGAGAGTTACAAAAATGATACAAGAACTGCACAAAAAAAAAATGTGATGAAGGGCTGCTGGGCCTAAACATGTACTCCCTGGAGCAGCAAAGGGAGAGGGGAGACACGATCGAAACTTTCAAGTTCCTAAAGGAAATTAACAAGGTACAGGTTCAGGATCTGTTTCACATAAGGAATAGAGGTCACAACATGAAGCTGGAGGGGGCAAGCTCAAGAGCAACACACATAAGCTCTTCTTCACTGAGAGGGTGGTAGATGAATGGAATCACCTTCTACAGGGGGTGGTGGAAGAAAAAATGGTAGGAACATTCAAAAATGCTTGGGAGAGATACAAAGGTACCATAACACTAAAGCAGTTAAGGGATGGGGGTAGGCTAAAGGGCAGACCAGATGGACGTTATTGGCTCCTTCTGCTGTCACTTTCTATGCTTCCATGTAACAAAATGTCCCAGGTTTTCACATATTGCCCTATATCCTGATACAATCGATCTACCAGGTGGCATAGTTAAATCTGTATGAATGTTTGTCAATACGTAAAAGTCTGGGACTACAGGGTATTCCTGCCAAATATATTGTTATTCGTTCTCTGAAATGCTCCCATTATTTACTGCCAATAGTAGTAGGCCATATAAATATTTTCTTACAAACAGGAGTGGAATCACTGGGCAAGTCTCTGTAATTATCTTTGTTATTTAACAGTTCCATGGCTATATCTATGTATTGTTGCCAATCCATCACAACCACGTTTCCAGTCTTGTCAGCAGGTTTTATTTCTATTTCACCATTTTTCAATAACCTTTCAAGTGTATCTGACTCTCGTTTAGTAAGGTTAAATCTATGCATAGTGTTACCCTTAGCCAACAATTCCTGTACTTGTTTATCCACAAACTGCTCATAGAAAGAAATGGCAACATTGTTAATATTAGGGCAGAATGTAGATGTGGGTCTGAACAAAATCTTTCTTTGTCTTTTAATATCCCCAGCTGCATATAATATTCTGGGAATGTTAAAGGAGTTCACAGTTACATTCTCACCCTCGTTCTCCTGCAGTAGGGACTCAAGTGTCTCCAAATCAGAAAGTCCATCCGTGTCTCCAATTTCACGGGACTCACCAATGGCTGCTAGTAGTAACTCATTATCTTCACTTTCCACTGTGTTAGACATATGTGGGCCCGATTCCAAAAGATCCCCTAGACCAAGGAACAAATTATGCCCAGACGGCAAATTGCATCTAAAACACTGCAACATGCGACTTGCGCCATATTCCAGAAGGGAGATACTTTACGCCAGAAAGCACTGGAAATATGCATATCGCAAGATACGGGTAAGATTAATGGTGTGAAACACAAAGCAGACGTAAAGAGTTACGCATGTCACAAAATACAACCAATAAAAAGGCTTCAACATGCAAAGCTGTCAGAAATGCAGAACACAAACGGAGTCAGTTGACAATGGCACAAAATAATACTGGAGTGGCATTGCAGGTTGCAAAAAAAAAAGAAAACGCAAGAAAAACTTCACTAATGAGGAGTCAGGTGTCCTCCTTGACGAAGCTGAGGCCAAGGCAAAACTCCTGCTGGGCAGGGTTGGGGAGAGGGAATTGCGCCAACAGCTCAAAGAGGCCTGGAATGTAATGACCAATGCCAGGTGTACCATGAGAGACCTGCAGAAATGTCTCAATGACCTGAAGTGACACAGCAAGGAGAAGGAGGCCCATAATAAGCAGTGTACCTCAGCAACAGGTGGCAGACCAAGCAAGGAAATCCCCCTCACTGCCCCTGAACAATGAGTGCTGGCATTCCTCAGCAGGCACAGTGTGCATGGGGACACTGACCTTGACACAACGAGGATGCAGAGAGGTACAGGTAGGCCCCAGGCAAATACAGTAACAGTAATGTGCTGTGTGCCAGTGGTGTTGGACTGTGGGGGGGCTGGGGTGTGTGGAGGGGGGCTGGTGGGTACGTGGAGATGGTCCTCAGACAAACACAGATACAGCAATGTGTGTTGTGTCAGTGGTATTGGACTCTCGGCAGGGATGGGGGTGTATGGGATGGGCTGGTGGATGTGGTGCATATGGTGGGTCTGTGGTGGCCTGTGGGGTTGCACACCAGTGCAACACAGCAGCAACACATAAGTGTATCTCATGCAGAGGTGTCCAACACCCCAGGGCAACATGACCAAGGGTCACACATGTGCAGGCATAGTTGTGCCGAACATGACACACGTGGCGGACACAGGGGCATGATGCAAACTATACAGCACAATGCAGTAGTCCAGAGGATGAAACACACCATGAAACCAGTGTTGCCATGGCAGCATGTAATAGTAATACAACTGTCATGGTAGAGTCTAACAGACAGTGTTATAACCCCACAGGCACAGCAGGGGAAGATGGAGAGGAGGAAGACAGCAGTGCTGATGGCAGAGAAACAGGTGGAGGACAGCATCATGGCCACAGACACCCAACCACAGGCTCATTCCAGGTGCTGAGTACACAGGACATGGAACTGTTGGACACTGAAGCCACAGCAGTGGACAACAGACAGACAGAGACAACAGGGACCCAACCAGATGCCACACTGGAGGAGTGTGATGCCTGCAGTGTGGACAGCATAGCAGCTAACATTGCACAAGGCCTTAGCCCAACCACCATCAGGGAGCTGGAGACGCGATTGGACAAAGCTGCACGTGTACTGCAGAATCAGGAGGAACAGTCATCCACAGACTATGCCACCTGCTGCCAGTCAGTGGTGGGCAGGCAGGAGGAGCAGACAGAGATGCTCGGCTGCATAAGGCTGTGCCTTGAAGAACATCAGAAGAACATGGATGACCACATGACCATGTGGCAGGCCTAATGACAGCAATAGAGGTGGGTACGATCAAGACAAAGGCATTCCTTAACACCCTGGTGGAGGCCCTGGCAAGCCACACAGGCATGTGTACAGGACCACATGCAAGCACTTAATAGGCTAGCAATGGCAATGGAGAAATCTGTGGAACAGCAGCACAGACAGACAGAGATCATAGCAATGGCACTACAGACAATATTGTCAACACACCATGTGAGTCCCCCAAAGTGTGCAGCAGGACACAACACAGGCACAGGACACCATGCAGCAACAAACAACAGTGACACATATGAGACACAGTGATGCAGCAGTACAGGCCACTGCAGTGGAGCTGCATACCATGCCACCAGGATGACCGACCAGAACAGCAGTGCAACAGTCCACCACAACTGGGCCACAGATGCAGGCATCTGTGACAGTAGTGCAAACAACATGGGTACAGGGCCAGAAAGCACAGCATGACATCCCCAGCACCAGTGGGAGGGGTCATAGGGGCCAAAGACTGGCAGTAGGCACACAACCCATTGCCACCAACAGCAGCAGTGTGTGACAGCAAGGAACCACACAGCAGCAGGCTGTTGCAAGAGGAACTGGGAGTCCAGCAAGACATTCATACTGCCATGCCTACCACAGGACAACAACCACTGGCCACACAGGACACAATGCAGGCACCTGATGGGTGCACACCACCAGCTGGAGCAAAGAAGCAGGGCCGAATACCCAGAGCAACAGCCATGTAGGACACAACAGTGTCCATTGCAAGCATACCAACGGTGTTGAAAGGTGTGGGGGACACAAGCACAAGTGACGTTAAACGGACACAGCAGCAAGCTGGTGAGATGCAGGAGTTTCAACCACAAAGGTGAAAGAACACTGCCAAGAAGCCTGGATAAAATGGACAATGACATTTATGTTGGACCGAACATTACCGGGGGGGGGGTGGACACTGTACAATGATGAAAAGTGTGTGTGTGTGTTTGTCACTGGGTGACGGATGTATGAATGTGTGGGTTGTGTGATGTCACAGGGTGTATCAATGTGTGGGGTGTGTGATGTCACAGGGTGTATGAATGTGTGGGGTGTGTGTCATCACAGGGTGTATGTGAGTGGTGTGTGTTTCCGCAGGGTGTGTGAATGTGTAGGGTGTGTGTACTCACAGGCTGTTAAATCACATTGTATGTCATAATTGACACATGTCTGTAATAAAGTTGTTGTAATGGGCATGTGTGTTGTGCAATCGTCTGACACAGGGTGACATTGTATGTTGTGAGGGTCATGGTTGGGAATGTGTCTCCACAGTAAGCTGTGCGACATGTGCATGGCCACAGCACAACTTGCTATAGCTGCCCACATGTGACAGTCAGTGAACCACAACAGTATGTGGTGAATGTCACATGACACCCCTTATGGTGGACTGCGTGCACCACTAGACCAACAGACACATGTTGTGACAGTACAGACATGGCAATGGTGCATGTTACTGCAGTATGCCTGCCACATGCCAGTGCCCCCAACAGTGTAATGACCATGTGGACAACATGACTACCACACTGTCATGTGTGACACAGGACACAGGGCACATGGGCACTCCTGTGGAAGTGGAATGTGGGCCACAATACACACAGTCATATGGCTGCACCCCACAACAGTTATGTCCACTAGACATGACAGACATCGCTCATGTGGTGACAAGGGTGTATGACCATGGTGTGATCATGGCTGTGGCCTACATTGTCAATGTGAAGGTCTGCAATACGGTGCATAACTGATGACTGGGCATAAGTAGGGGAGTTCATGTGTGGGGAGGGGTAGAGCATTATGGTTGTGTAGTTGGCTGAGGGATGGAGGACATGGGTTGCCCAATGTGCAACACCCTGTGGTGACGTTTGGTGTCCCCCCAAAGTATGTTCAACTACAACGAGCAGTGCAGCATGTGTGGGTGTGAAGTTGTGTTCTGGACTGCTATACAACCCCAACAGGGAAGTGGGGTCTGTGTCACTGGTGTCTGTGGTTGGGGGGGGTTCACTGTTGTATTTGTTTGGGGGGCTGTGCCAGTGGTGTCCTGGGGGGGGCCTGTGTCACTGGTGTCAGAGATAGGGTGTGGCCTGTGTTACTGGAATCTGTGATGTGGGGGGCTGTGGCACTGCTGTCTGTGATGGGTAATGGACAGGGTTGCATGCAGACACATGTGTGACACACAGGACAGGACTGTGATAGCATTCGCCACATGCCGCATTTGCATGTTATATTGCCACAATAACGTGACATGCCACCCAGGCAAATTGCAATGTCCAGGATGTGCTGCAACATGCATATGCAATTTTCATTAAATGTTCAATGTATATGCATTGAAATACATCGCATATGTGGCATGTGCTGAGGTAGGCTGCACGTGCGGCCTGCACGTGTCCTATGAGCAATTATGTGCTCTCGTAACCAAACGAAGCCACAGTCAACACAGACAGCAGAGGCAGGGTGTACACTGCTGGGACTGGGCTCAAACAACAAAAGGAGGGCAAACAAGTGCTACAATGAGCACATTAAAAGAGTAGCCCACCCAGAATTTGCAAAAACATATGTTGTGCACAGTGTTTTGATTTGTATGTAAAGTCCTAGTATGTCCTTCCCTCTGTCTGCTATTAGGAGTTTTTTCTTAAATTAGCTTGCTAGCTTTATGGTAGTTTTACAACCCCTGGGGATCTCCATTTCAAATAGGTTTATTGCCTTTCTTGCTCCTACAATACATCCTGTCTCATGTGACAGTGAAGTAGTCGAGCCCATAGATTTAGCATATGCACTGCTTTAAAATCAGTTCACAACTGCAGAGCTGTGTAACTGTTCTTATCCAGTGAGCACAAATGGCAACAGTTACAGTTTAGCAGATACCTGAGAGCTAGCTAAGTGGGATTTCTGTAAGAAAACAGCTACTAAATAGCTTTAATTCACTATATGTGTTTTCTATGTGTGTCAGGTCTAGCTAGCAGTAGTAAGTGTTTTCATTTTAAAATTTAATTTCATCAAACTACACACAACAATAAAAAGCACAGAAATTGCCCCAGATCATCAATACTACAATTAGTAAAGACTGTAGCTGTTTTCTTACAGAAAACTCACTCAGTTAGCTCTCAAGTATTTGCTAAACTATAAATGTAGGTACCAGCATTCTGTTAGGTTGAACTGACAGTGCTGATTTTGCTCTGTGATATGATTTTCAATTTTTTTTTTAAATGTGAAGTATCTTTTTAATAAAGTATAAAAATATGTATGTGTGAGTTATTTAATTAGTTTGGCGAATATTGTTTTATTTGAAAAAGTGTGATACACTGTAGTGCAGTGAACCATTGTAAAGTGGAATCAAATGTGTAGCTGAAGTAGTCACTGTCATCCTATTGCTTTCATGCCATAACACACACAAGAGTGAAACTGACCTCAAAGTTTTTGCAGTTTCTAGGCTGCAGATTCATACCATACACTTCATATATTTGTTCAGTAAAAATGTATGAAATAGGCCGGCCCTGTGGCACTGAGGGTTGAGGCACTGGACGCCACAGCTTGCACTGCACAGGTGACCCAGATTCGGGAACAAACCTGGGATGAAGGGTCAGATGGGGGGGCTGGACCGATCTATCATCCAACAGCTCTCTTCTCTTCTCATCATTCAGGTGTAGAGTTTCTCACTGCCCTTTCAAACTGCAGCTTTCTCCTTCTCTCGGTAGAACTGCAACAGCAGACTCCTGGAACCTTTGAGCACAACTTCCCACTGATAAAGTGTAGACTCTCACTGCCCCTTCACATATTTGCAGCTCTCTTCCAGCTAAAACTGCAAAACTGAATTCCTTAATCTAAATTCCTCCACAAATGGGGGAAGGCAAACACAGGCCCTGGGGGACAGGCAGCTGGCAACCCACAGGCAGGCCCTTTCCCCAACCTTGCAGCCCCAGTTTCTGCATAGCAGCTGGAGACCCCGCTCCCTTTGAAGGGGCTCCCACTAAAATGAAACTAGAAATAACAGTCCTTGGGCTCTTGGGAGCTCTCTGGCAGCTCCCTATTTGCTGAAATCACTGTCCCATCCAAAAATGAATATGTATGAATCTCCTTCAATGTCTGATTGGTTGTGTGAAAGAACGCCAAGTATTTCCTCAGCTTTTTCCCCCTTAAGTCCTCTGAAAGGTCCCATAGTCCTTGGCAGCAATCCTGACCCTCGGATTGGCTGAAACTGGGGATAAAACCTGCAAACATGGCTGCTGAATAACAATGCCCATCTCAGTCCACTAATGCCCCCACTTTCATGCCCTGGTGCAGCCAGCAGATATTCTTTTGTTTTCATTTACCCTCAAAGTCTGTTTGCAGTCCGTGTGGTCTTCAAAGCAACTGCACAATTTAACATTTTTATTCAGTCCTCTTCCTGCTGCCATTTCAGCCTGTTGACAGGAAGCACATACATAATCCCACTGCAGTTCATACACTGTCCCCCTTCCATGCCCTGGTTCAGCCAATATAAACCTTTTTATTCCTTTTTTTTTTTTTTCAATTTTATCTTTTTCCCTGGCAGGACCCCTTCTTTAATCAGCCCTGGTCAAGGTCCCCGGAAACCTCCACCACCATCTATGGCTGACGAGGTCCCTCAGTCACTCCCGGCTTTCCCCCCCCGGAGGGTGGGGCCGGGGCCACCTTCTTCGGTGACAACGGAACCAATGTCTGGTCGGGGGACCTGCAGCGACAGTGGTGTATCGAGGTCTTCCAGGGAGGGCTTCATGTATACGGTGGTCTTTGCCCGCCTCGATTTTCTGCCATTTTCCTTATGGAGGTGGGGACGTGCAATGATGCCAGCGTCTGCCCCAGCTCCCGGAGCTGTGCGCGTCGGTCGCCTGAAATCCCCTGGCTCCACCTGGAGTCCCCAGCCGATCTTCCCACCCTCCCCGGAGAAGGAGAGCAGTCCTTAGATGCTCCATCATTCTCCCCGCCAGCCCTCCGATGATCCAGGTCCGTTCCCGAACCCGGGTCGCCGGTGTGACAAGCGGAAATCCCACCGCTGCGCCAATGGGCCGAGCAACCTTTTTATTCCTTTATTGCCTCTTAGTCATATAACTGCTTTAGTGCCCTATTAAAGAGCAGCTGACACCTTCAGGAGAACTTTAACAAAATATAATACTTAGACACAGTTTGGCTTGTATTCCACATTAGTTCTGTATTCCTCCTCCCCATTATTTATTACTGATGTGATTTGCATGAAAACAGGATGCTTGCTCCTGAAAAGTTTATCTATTCTTATTGCTTTCTCCCTACTTCAAGTCATAATGCACTGCTTGTGTCACAACAGAGGATTATGACTTGGGGTAGGGAATAACCTATAAAGGAAGATGAATTATGAGGTATAAGGATCATGTATTCATGCAAATTTCCTCAGTAAGAAATAATGTTGAAGAGAAATCTATAGAATATATATGGAATGCAGTCTGAATTGTACCTAAATATTATGCTTTTCAAAATTTTCTTTGAGGTGTCAGCAGCTCTATAAACATTAGCAGGGTTTAACATTTTAATTTGGCCTTTTCCCTGTCACTAGTGCTGGGGATACCTACACCATACCCAGTATTCAGCTGGGTCCTAGTGGACCATGATCCTGGCATCATAGTGTGCAACGCCAGGGCATTGTTTGTGTTTTTTCTCACTTTTCTCCCACGTGTGTAAGCTACATCATGGTCTCTAAGTGCCCCAGAGGGTGCCAGCCCCAAGTACCAAGGTCCAGGCGAGAAGCCATGTGGAGACACAGCTGCTGCCAAGCACCCAACAGCACCCTCACCCTACCTCCAGTGTCCACTATCCAGTGCAGTGCCAAGCCCTCCTATGGAGAGGAGAGCTGTCAGATGACGGCTCAATCCAGCTCCTCCCTCCCCCCCTTGCTGATCCCCAACACTCCAGACTCATTCCCGAATCTGGGTCACGGCACAGCACGAGGTCTGGCATCCAGCATCTCAACCCTCGGCACCACTGGGTCGGCCTATTTCATACATTTTTACTGAACACTTATATGAAGTGTATGGTATGAATCTGCAGTCTAGAAACTGCAAAATACTTTGAAGTCAATTTCTCTCCTGTGTGTGCTATGGCATGAAAGCAACAGAATGCCAGATTGACAGTGACTTTTCTGCTACACACTTTTCACGATAGTTCACTGCACTACAAACTTAGTGTGTTGCACTTTTTTAAATGATAAAACAACACTTGTTTGTATTTTATTCGCCAATCTAAATAACTTACACATACATACTTTAATACTTTATTAGAAACATACTTCACATTTATAAAAAAAAATGAAAATCATGTCACAAAGCAAAATCAGCACTAACTGCCAGTTCTACCTAATAAAATGCTGGTATCTACATTTACAGTTTAGCAAATACTTGAGAGCTAACTGAGTGGGTTTTCCATAAGAAACAGCTACAGTTTTTACTAATTATAGCATTAATGATCTGGGCAATTTCTGTGCTTTCATGGTCGTGTATAGTTTGATAAAATTAAAAGTTTTAAAATTAAAACACTCCTGTTAGCTAGATCTGACACACATAAAAAACAAATATAGTGAATTAAAGCTATTCAGTAGCTGTTTTCTTACAGAAACCCCAGTTACCTAGCTCTCAGGTATCTGCTAAACTGTAACAGTAGCCATTTGTGCTCACTGGATAAGAACAGTTACACAGCTCTGCTGTTGTAAACTGATTTTAAAGCACGTGCATATGCTAAATCTATGGACTCGACTACATCACTGTCACATGAGACAGGACGCATTGTAGAAGCAAGAAAGACAATAAACCTATTTGACATGAAGATCCCCAGGGGTCATAAAACTACCATAAAACTAGCAGGCTAATTTAGGAAAAACTCCTAACAGCAGACAGAGGGAAGGACACACTAAGACTTTACATACAGATCAAAACAATCTGCAAAACATATGTTTTTGCAAATTCTGGGTGGACTACTCCTTCAAGTGGCAGAGACCCTAATTTTACAGCAGCTGAGACAACACAGCTGATCAACCTTGTGCAGCAGTGGTGCACCACATTTCTGCCACCTGGAAGCAGAAACAACCCACCCACAGCCAGGAACAGGGTGTGGGGGGCCATTGGGGCATGCCTCACTGAAATCAGTGGGGTGAGGCATACCCCACAGCAGCTGAAGCATAAATGGCAAGATCTGACCAGGCGGGACACTGCCATACTATCCCACCTGCTGTCCATAGCTGCACGGAGGGACGTAGAGATCAGGACTGGACAGAGACCTGTGGAAGGTGAGCATGTCACCAATTAGGCACACAAACATACAACAATGTCACCAACAGCATGCCCATGGGTACTACTCAGCTAAATATGTGTTCTCTGTCTACACAGGTCAGAGTGGTGCCACCCCAGGACCAAGTGTTCTACAGGCTGCAGAAGGACAGCAAGGTGGGTGACAGGCTGCTGCGCATAGACAGTGAAGGCATGGTAGGTGCATACATGGTGTGTCATTGGTTCTAGTTGGGATGACAAGGTATGGCACACATAGCCTATGGGGTAAAGTTTGCATGCGGGGCATCTGTTGGCAAGCTGGTACACCACTGGATCAACAGGTCATGTTGGGTGTGTTGGGACAACGTGTCACGGGTGTGCATGGGGACACTGAAGTGCAACACTGTGCACAGTACAGGTTACATGTGGGTTTCCTGACACAGTGGGGGGGGCCCTGTGTTACTGTGTGATGACTGTGGGATGTAATTGTAAATGGAGTCCACTCTGAAGAAAGAGGGGTTACTAGTGGGGTACCGCAGGGTTCAGTACTGGGTCAAGCCCTTTTTAATGTCTTTATAAGTGACATTGTAGAGGGACTGGAAGGAAAGGTATGCCTCTTTGCAGATGACACAAAGATCTGCAACAGGGTTGATACACAAGGAGGCGTGGAAAGGATGAGAAGGGACTTGGCAAGGTTGGAGGAATGGTCAGAAATATGGCAGCTAGGATTTAATATGAAGAAGTGCAAAATAATGCACCTGGGAAACAAGAACCCAGGAGAAGATTACACAATGGGGGGAGGTAGTAACAACAACAAAAAAGGAAAGGGACCTGGGGGTAATCATATCAGATGACCTTAAGATTAGCAAGCAATGTGAGAAGGCAGTAGGGAGGGCTGGGGGTATACTGGGATGTATAGGGAGAGGCATCACCAGCAGAAAACAGGAAGTTGTTATCCCTCTGTACAGACAGTTGGTGAGACCCCATCTGGAGTACTGTGTCCAGTTCTGGAGACCCCATCTCCGCAAGGACATAGACAGGATAGAGGCAGTCCAGAGGAGGGCACTAAAATGGTGCAGGATCTGCAAGAGAAGCCAGATGAGGAGAGACTAAATGAGCTTAATATGTATACCCTTGAGGAAAGAAGGGAGGGGGACATGAGAGAAACTTTAAGTACCTCAGTGGAATCAACAAAGTCCAAGAGGGTAGCATCTTTCAGAAAAAGACGCAAGAACAAGGGGACACAATTTAAAGATAGAAGGGGGGCCGGTTTCGGTGCAATGTGAGGAAGTATTTTTTCACAGAGAGGGTAGTGGAAGCATGGAATAGCCTTCTTGAGGAGGTTGTGGGGGTCTAAAACTGTGGGAGAATTCAAGAATGCATGGGACAGACATAAGGCTATTCTTGTGGGGGATAGGAAGAAATAGGCTGTTGGTTAACTAGGATCTGCAGCCTATCCTGTAGGTAGGGAAATGGGCAGACTAGGTGGGCCAAGCAGTCATTATCTGCCATCAAAGTCTATGTTTCTATGTTTCTATGTTCACACATGGGCACCACCTGGTCTCACACATGCACTGTAGTCTGAGCAATGATGAGAGTGCCAAGCATGCCACTGACATGTGTCATTCCACTTTTGCAGGTGAACGCCCCATGTTACCACTCGCCACAGGGCACTGTTACATACTATGGTCGAGAAAAAGCAGCAGGACACCAGGGCACATGTGATATGCACATAGCACACACACCGCAGGGCCTGCCCACTCCCACTGGAGTCTGAGGACGAGGAGAAGGACAACACAGACCAACAGGGGGAGAACCAGCACAGTGTGGAGGATGTGGAGCAGGTAGAACATGTGGTGCAACAGGACCAGAGCAGCATGCATGTCCAGGTGGAGGAGCCAGGGGATGAGGGGAAGGACCATCAGGCACAGGAAGAGGACACCAACATGGTGGGGTCAGTACAGGACACTGGAGAGATGTGTTGGACACCACTAGGGGGCCTTGGACAGTGCCTGTCAACAGGAGAACAGCCAACAGGGAGGTACAGATGCCAATGAACCTGTGGAGGCGAACATGCTGGAGGGGGTGGAGTTGCCTGCCGCAATTCAGGAGCAGGAGGTGGAGGATGAGCCAGTGGTGGACGTAGCAGCAGGGCATGGCAGAGAAGGTGCCATGGCTGACCAACACCAGGAAGCCCCAGAGATGGCCAGTGTAGCACCAGTTGAAGAACAGGCACAGCAGGTCATGTCCTCACAGAGGTGAAAACTGCATAACTGAACACAGTAACCTGTTAATACCTCATCTGTGCCTCATACAACAGCAGCAAAGTCATTACAGTCCTGTGACTAATGCTGCTCCCTCTGCATCCCAGCGTGCAGCTTGGCCTCCCTGCAGCAGTTGGACACATGCATTCACAATGTCTGGCTTTCCACTGTTCCATTGTACAATGTGGACTGTGTGTCCACACACCTGTCATTGCTTACTGTGGTTGTCAGTCAATGCGTCATAGGCCTCACATTGCATACTGCTATGTCAGTCAGCTGCTGTACAACACACATAGGCACAGGTACTGCAGCAGTGCTGCCATGTATGTTGCTTAGCACCTGGCAGATGGTATCCCATCCTGTGGTGTCCTGTGGTCGGTGTTTGTGGTAGCCTTTTGTTGGTATTCTTGCTCCCATCTGATTGTTCTATACTGCTGCAGGTGCCACCATTGGGGTTTTGTTGATGTTACTCCTCAGAAGTGTTGTTGTTTTGTAGTGCCCCAGGGAAATTTGGAGCACCACAGAAAATAGGGGATCCTCAGAGATATGAGGGGTCAGACAGTTATGGGGACCCTGGCAGCTTAATGGGGAACCCTTGAAAAGCTTTGGTGACCCTCTGAAACACAGACCCGGTCCAACTCCAGCAAACAGTCCTAGTAGTCTAAATTTAGGGTTTTAAAAGAAAACCATTTTTTTTTTCTTTCCTCACCCTTTCCCCTGCTCAAGACCAACACCCAGTCAGCCAAACCAGTTGGGCAACATTCCTGCCCCCAGTGGAGAAGGAAGCCAGGCTGAGCCCTCTTAGCCAATCCCTGTGGCCAGGTTAGATTCAAATCTGGAGATTTTTTTTTAAGCCACTGACCCAGCTTTAGGAGGCTGACCTCTGGTCGAAGGAGCCAATCCCCTGGAAGGTAGCCAGGACCGCCCCAGCCTAGAGGAGGCTCTTCACAGACTGGAGAGAGGCGATAAAGAGTTTGACCAGGGAGGGTGAAGGACAGCAAGGCAATGGATGTCGACTTCCCTGTTAGGAGGTTGAAGCGAATCCCCTGGGTCCCTTTGGTGTAACTCCCTCCAGAAGATCCCCAGTAGCAGCCTCGGTCAGTTTTAGCAGAAATCTGCTGTCTAGTCGGGTCCCCCAGTGTGTCGAGTCAGTTCATTTGGCTGGGGAACAGATCCAGTGAACCTTCCATGCAGCAGTCTCCAGGAGAAGAAGCCTTATCACTCTTTCTTAGTTGTGCATTCCCTAGAGGACAGAAATCTTGGTTGAACTCCAGGGGTGAGTAGGCTGTTGGCCAGCATTTCCTTTAATAATTAGTCCTAGCTAGACCTGCTTCAGCCAGGGGAAGGATTGTTTGTTTGGCAATTGCATTGTTGCACTGTGTAATTATTGTTTAAAATTGTTAAATTGCTTCCATTGTACCCCCGGTGGAGGAAGCTGCTACCTTGTCCAATTGTATAGAGACAGAGGGAGAGAGAGAAATGAGAACCAAAAAGGCAGAAGCTAGAAGGGTTCAAACCAAATCATTGTTAGACCAAGATTAAAGGTGTTTGTGAAATCCTGTCTTGAAAGAATCTCTGCTAGTTTAACTTATTCTAGGCAGTCTGTGATCCATATAGAGAGACTTGGGCACTCCCTCTTAGCCAAGAATCAAAGAAGTGCTAGGTAAAGCCAGGTCAAAGTATTATTGATGAGAATGTGCATTTCCTGCTGAATTTCTAATTGTTTAGCTGTAAGAAGCTAATTACTAAAAGCCTAGCAGAGCCTTATTGCATGCTTTGCTCAGAGTTCTAGGGTAATCTAAGCCCAAGTAATGGAAAAACTTAGTCATTTGTCCATGTAGTAGAAGGGCGTGGCAGTCCATAGCTGGGACAGAGACACTAGGCACCCTGGCCTCCATATTCAGAAGGAGGGGTTGGGACATCAAACTGTCTCAATGCCCATGAAGCAAACTCTGTTTTCTTTATCTGCCTGCAATTTCCTGTTGCTTGCCTACACCTCGGCTGTTCCTGATTTTCAGGGATGTCCCTGATTTTGCCTTAGAAATGTCTTCTGTCCCTCCTAAGTCTGGCATTTCTGGCACTAAAGAGTAGGGATTGGGATCACAGAATAATGCCAGTCATTGATGTTACACTCTCATTCTGATTAAGAAAATGCTATTCACACTAAGAAACATGTGGTATACAGCTTCTGGGACTAATATTACCGTTTTATCTGATGTGTTCCTGATTTTGGTCATTTGTCCCTGCCCTGTGATGAGGGAGGTTAAGAGGTATGGTTGCCTGGACCTACTGCTTGCTGTGTCTGAACTGCTGTATTCAATCAAACTGTTTTAAATTGTTGAACTGCTTTCTATGACTGAACTGCTATATTCAATTGAGGAGTTTAAATGACTGCACTGCCTTATTTTCTGAATTGTCCTGTGTGACTGCACTGCCCTGAGGAATTGGTTACTGCACTTGCCTACTGCTACTCCCTCTGAAGACATTTAGGGCCACCCCATCACAAATGGCAGGGCTCTCAGCCATACAAGGGGAGGGGAATTGCCTTTCAGGTTTTTAATTTTTGTTCTGTCCCAGGCTCCTGCACACACCTCACACCTCACACCTCATCCAGTAGTCCTCCGGTGTCTCTTCTTCCACCCAGGAAGGTCCCCGGAAAGCCCAGTATCACCTGCACCCACTTCCAATGACCTCCAACAACTCCAAATGTTCACCACAACACCCCAGGTTCGAGTTGTGGGTCGTAAGTGGTAGCCAGCTGGTAGCTAGGGCCCACCAAAGTGAGTCAGATTAGGGACCGCCCTGGCTCTAGCTCAAGGGACTTAAGTTATCCGCTGAACTCGGAGTTACATTGCCCATTCTCTCGAATAGACATTGTCCTAAGGTGGCAACAGTACCGGTGGCCTATACCAAGGCCTTGCCAAGGATTGCCAGGCTCTGTGCCCCATTCCCTAAGATGGCATAAGTACCAGTGGCCCATGCAAGAGGCCACACCAAGGGTCACCACACTCTTGATTGTACTGCCCATAGGTGGCTCGTGTTCTAGTGATGCATCAAGAGGTCACACCGAAGATTGTCGGATCCTGAAGCTGCAGGGGTGAGGTGGTAAGGGTTCCGGGACCTGCCCAGAGGTTGTCCAGTGGATCATCGCACCCAGCATCCATTCCTCAACTAGAGATCACCTGGCTAAGGTCATCACAGCTGACATCCCCAGATAAGGGTCCTCTTCCCCTACAACTGGGTGTCAATACCCATCCTCGACCAAGCGCTTCCCTTTCGACATTGCCTCAGCGACACCAGGAGTCACTTTCTTCCCAGGGCCAGGAGGCCTACAGTGTTTTACTTGGTTTTTGGTTCACTGGGGAACGCCCCATTTTATGGCCTGTGTAGGAAGCGTTTCCTTAGGTTCACCCTCAGCAGTCAGCAGACCAAAATACTAGAAACCCAAGCTTGGTGCATCGGATCACTACACTTTTAAGACTTGAATAACCTGGACTTTTGTAGGACATTAGTGGGGCCAGTTTGTGGTCCCGGTAATCTTATTCACTCTTTCTCATGTGTATAGTGTTAGTGAATGCTAAGTCTTTTCTGTGTGCTCCAACTGTGGCTAATAAACCTTGCATCTTGGCTCTAGAGTACGTCTCCAGCCTCTCCTTCCAGATTTATCTGGCATCACCCTAAACTATAGAGGTACGAACCACCACAGCTCGTCCACCACAGTATGACTTCACATCTTGCACAGTGTACCACAGACACACCTCCATGTCTTGCTTCACTTGCTGTGCTGTCAGGCTTAATGTCCCTTTCCACTGCAATGCCTTCTACCTGGTCTGTGTCAGGCAGTGGCACACGCTGTGACAGTGCAATGTTGTGTACGATGCAGCAAGCAAGCACAACCCTGCAGGCCATCTCAGAGCTGTACTACAATGCCCCACCAGAGTGGTCAAAGCATCTGAACTGGGCCTTTAGGAGTCCAAACGTGCATTCAGTGACAGCTGTTGTGCTGGATAGGGCCTCATTGTATCGCACCTCTGCTGCAGTCTGTGGCATTCACATCGGTGTCATCAGCCATGGCAGTTGGTATCCACTATCACCTGTTGGGGTTGTTGTACATCACAGGGTAATTGCCCATTCTGTTGTGCTGTGCATCACACATATGTTATCTGTTGTGACACACACATTGTGACCCATGTGCATCCATGGCATGGCTGTCATGCGGACTTGTGTGGGACACACATGTCCATGGGTGGTGCACTGTCAGCAGTCCTTAGCCCTTCATAGTGGACCTGTTTGTGTCCCTTCTGTGTTGTTACATTTGTATGTCCTGCTGTCACTTCAGTACATTGCTTTCTCTGTGCATCTTGTGCTCATGTTGTGCTGCACTATGCATGCACGCATGGCCACACTGTGTCTGTATGTCCCACAGACATACACACGTTCACACTGCTGCAAGTATTGCTGACACTGGTGCCTACCAATCAGCCATCCGCCAGTGATCTCCCCTTTCTCAAAGACCTCATATAGGCCACAGTGGCGGAATATGTGGCAGTCATGCCAGGATCCAGGGTACTTGGCTACCACATTCAGTATGCGACAGTCACTGTCACATACTACCTGTATGTTCATTGAGTGGTACCCCTTGTGGTTGATGTATACTTCTCCCCCTGATGTTGGTGTCCTGATGGCTACATGTGTGCAGTTGATCACCCCAAGCATACGGGGGTTCTGTGCCATGATGTTGAATGCTTGCTTCACATGAAGCTGATGTTGTGCATCCTGCGGGAAGCTTATATACTTTGTGGTGCAGCATAGCAGTGCTATGAGGAACCTCCTAAGGCACTTGGACTCAGCAGGTTGGGATATGCCCACTGTGTCACCTGTGGGTGTTTGGAAGGTCCCAGTAGCTAGCAAGCATAACACTGCACTGACCCTTATCTCCACTGGTAGTGGATGTCCCCTGTTTGTGGCACTATGTAGGTCCTCCCACAGCTCCTGGCACAGCTCTCTTATGGTGGTCTTGTTCAGGAGATAGTGTGCAATGTATTGCTCTTCTGTGAGCTCCTCAAATGACTTTCATATGTGGATCACACATGGCATGGTTCTCCTTGGTACTGTCATCTGCAACTGTGGGCTACCATTCCCCTGGATCCTGCCATGCTGCCTGGCATGCCTCTGACTGTGTTGTGGAGCTATCATGATGCCCGGTAGGACTAGTGATGCTGACATTGTGTATTGCTGTGTGTCTATCTATACACCACTGCCTCACCAATAGCTCACCTGTTTGTGGGGGGGGGAGCTTTTATATGCTGCTGTCTGCTTAGACCACCGCCACTCTGGTCTAACTTGCGCCTGCTTAGTTGGATGCAATTTCTTGCTCAACAGCTTCTGGAATACCATCAGGGTCATAAATGGTATTTGCATATGTTGCAAGTGGCATTACACATTGGCGCAGGTTTTCTTGGATGCAAGTCGGTCACAATTCATGTTTGGCATAGGCATTGCATCCATCAGTGCAACCCTCCTTCTGGAATACCGCATGTCACAAGTCGCAGGTGTAATTTGTGATCTGCATCATTTGTCATGGACATACGTGTCTTGCATCATTCTAACCCCTTTTGGAATCAGGCCCATTAATGTCCTGCCTCCCCATATTAGCGCTTGCAATATTAGAGGCTTTTTGGGCAAAGAATACCTTGAGGCAAATTTTCCTAAAGAACTTGTGTAAATCCACAAAAATCTAAAAAATGTTTATCTTAGGGTTCAGGACAAAACTCAGTCCTCCTTTCAGTACTTTAATCTCAGCTGGCTCCAAAACACAAGTGGAGATATTTATGATGAATTGTCCTTCTTGACTGTTCTCTGTGCCTTCTCATCGCCTTTTACCTCCTCGCTTACCCCTCCTTGTTTTAGGTTTGTTTTTCCTTTTTGTGGCTGTGCTTTCTTGGCTAAAAAAGCCCGTTCTAAAGTGCCATATGTTCCAGTTCTTCTTCCCTCTCTCTCTATCTCTCTCTCTCTCTCACATCACACACTCCTATTATACTCTCTTGAGATTGTCTCTTGCTTGTTGGAGTTATCGTTAGCAAAATGCACTTTATTTCATGGTTCATCATGGTTTCTGCTTCTGCCTTTTACCTGACTCATACTGCAACCCCGGCTCACAGTATTACCCTTATCATAATCTTCAGAATCTCTCAATAGTTTATTTGGTTTCCTCTGTATGATATCATCTTCATATTTTTGCAGTTTTTTCTGCAGGGCACTGTCCAACTCACTATATTTTGGACAGTCTTTGAAAGTCACAGTGGCCACTTTTGTTTCTTTTAACTCTTCCTTTAGTCTCTCTAATTTGTTACTATTAGCTTTCAAAATCAATTTAACATAGCTGATGTTGCAATCATTAGCCAATTTGACCCACTCTTCTTTGAATTCAATGGTTTCACATTCAGAGGAAGGTACCACCGAATTACGTAGACCTCTAGGTGCCTGATTGTTTTCTTTATACTGTTCTAGAGTGGCAATATTGTATGTCAAATCAATTTCGTTAGGTAGTAGTCTTTCAAGCTTTAAAAATTGTTGTTTAATATCACCTGTTGCAGTTTGTCTGGAGTCTACACTTCTAAGTTGCTCCTTTGCTCATTGTGGCTTGCTGCTAATATCCAATCTCTCCCAGCTGAAGCTCATTGTGCCGCTTGAGGTACTGGCTCCATCTTGACTCAACCCATCTCTGGAGACTGTATCTTACAGAAAGAGTCTTGATCAACATTTTACAATGGCAAACTTTCCAAGCATAGAGCTGCAGGTCTGTGAAATTCCTAGCCCTTGGCTCTACATCCATTGAGTGGACTCTGTGTCAGCAGTCAGAAATAGGGCAGCCAGCAAATCCAAAGAAAAGTCCAACTGTGAGCAGTGGTGTAGGGTTGGTACAGTAGCCAACAGGTAACCCACCTGGAGATACAGTCATAAATAGAACAACACCCGCGGAAAAAGAACATAAAAACTCACCCAAAACACTGGAGATAATGCTCAAATTTCAGCTTTAATTTTATGAGTAATCTCGTGGGTGTACAAAACACAGACTGAGCTGTGAACCACTACTGCCCCAGGTTACCTACCTGTTGGCTACCTCACCAGCCCTACACCACTGCTTACAGTCGGAGTTTTCTTTGGAGTTGCTTCCTCACATCTCCCCTAAATCTACCTCCCTCCAGTTTCATAGCATGACCCCTTGTTCTTGAGCATCTTTTTTTTCTGAAAGATGCTTTCTTCTTGAACCTTATTTATACCTGTGAGGTATTTGAAAGTTTCTATCATATCCCCCCCCCTCTCCCTCCGTTCCAGTGGTGTATGTATACTAAGGTCCTTCAGTCTTTCTTCATAGGGCTTTTAATGCAGACCCTGCATCATTTTGGTTGCCCTCTTCTGGACTGACTCCACTCTTTCTATGTCCTTCTGGAAATAAGGTCTCCAGAACTGGACACAGTACTCAAGGTGAGGTCTCACCAGTGATCTATACGGTGGTAACACCACCTCCCTCTTTCTGCTGGTGATACCCCTCCTCATGCGCCCCAGCATCCTGCTAGCTCTCCCAACTGCCTTGTCACACTGTCTAGCCACCTTTAGGTCATCAGATATGATAACTCCCAGGTCTCTTTCCTGTTTGGTCATCATCAGTACCTCTCCTCTCATTTTGTACTCCTCCCATGGGTTTCTGTGCCCCAAGTGCATGATTTTGCACTTTTTTGCATTGAAGTCCAGCTGCCATACACTTGACCACTCTTCTAACCTTTTCAGATCCCCTCTTATTTTAACACCCACCTCCTCCCGCAGTGTCTACCCTGTTGCAGATTTTAGTGTCATCTACTAACAGGCAGACCTTTCCGTCCAGCCCCTCTGCAACATCACTACTAAAGACATTAAAGAGGACTGGTCACAGTACAGATCCTTGAGGTAGCCCACTGGTCACCCTCCCTTCCTCGGAGTGAACTCCATTTACCAACACACTCTGTCTCCTATCCCTTAGAAAATTTTTTACCCAGTTTACCACCTTTGATCCCACTCCTAGGCTACCCAGATTACTTATTAATCTCCTGCATGGGACAGTCCCCTTTCTTTACTTTCCGGGCCATTTTCTCCTATGTTTGTACCTTTGCACTCCTAACTGATGTCCCTGCCTCCCTCTGTTTCTCCAGATATAGTTCCATATCCTCCTTTTTCTGTGTCTTCTTATACCTCCTGAATGCTAACTTTTTTGTCCTTACCTACCCAGCCACTTCCTTAGAGAACCATAGCAGTCTCTTTTTCCTCTTGGCTTTGCTTACTAGCCTGATGCAGAGGTTTGTTGCCTTCTCTATGCCCCCTTTTAGTTTCGCTTAAAGTTCCTCCACTCCACCCCACCCAAGTCTCCCTCCCACCATGGCATCCCTGAGGCATTCCCCCATCTCTTTAAAATCGGCCCTCCTGAAGTCCAGGACCCTTGTCCTTGAGTGGCTTGAATCTGCCCCAGTCTTTATATTGAACCACACAGTACGTTGAGCACTGGTCCCCAGGTGGCTATTCACCATGACGTGTGCAACACTGTCCACTCCACCAGGAAGGGGACAGGGAGGAACCTGAAGCTTACATATCAATCTGTCTTACCTCCATTGTAGGTGAACTGATGGAGACACAAGTTAAGGAGGACATAGAGGACTACCTGGAGAGAAAAGGGCTCCAGGATAGTACACAGCTTGGGTATGTGGCAGGGAGGTCTTGTTAGACTGGCCTGATAGTATTTTTTGACTGGGTAACAAGGGCGAAGGATAAGGGACAAGTAGTGTATTTACTCTATTTTGACTTCAGCAAGTCATTTGGCTAGGTGCCACATGAAAGGTTGTTAAAGAAATTAGAGAATCTGATGGTTTACCATGATTGAAAATAGGCAAAATCTTTTTTGGCAGAATGGAAAAAACAGTATTGTCACCAATGTGTACAAAGCCAAAAAATTAGTTTTTACTGGTGTTTTGTTTTGTGAGCTTTGTTTAACAGTTTTTTTTCTCAGCTAGCATGCATTTTAGCAATTTTGCTGTCTACTATTGTGCATAAATCCTTGCAGTCATTAAAAGTACAAAACTCTATGATAAGCTCAACCAGCTCATTTTGGTTTTGTGTGTTATATGTTGACACAGTCCTCCCTCTATTATCAATGCCCATCCACCCCAGTGATCTAAGTGTGCAGATAAGGAGGCCAGTGTGTGTGTGTGTGTGAGTCTGTGTGTGTGTGTGTAGCTGACCTCATGTTTGGCATCTTGAGTCAACCATCCCTCAGGTGTGACAGCAGCAGCATTTTGGGCCCCTGCCCTCAGGGTGACAGCAGCAGCAGCACTATGACCCCCATCCCAGAGTGGTTACAGTGACAGCAGCAGCACTATGGCCGTATCCCTCGGGGCAATGGCAGCAGCACTATAACTCCCATTCCTCAGGTGTGATGGCAACACCACAGATGACAATTCCTCAGTGGTACCAGCAGCTGCAGCACTACAGACACCATCCCATAGGTTTGACAGGCAGCAGCAGCAGCACTGTTTTTTTATATCATCCAGCGTAATACAGATAATAAAAGAAGGCACATATCTAATAAAAACTGTGCTTTCAGAATGGAGAGCAGTCCTGAGCTGACTGAAAGTTTGGAAGGAAGCATGGTGGTTACAATGAGGCAGAGTGGGTGGTTTCCTTACTGATTCTTTAAGCAGTAGAGAAGAAAGAAACAGTAGCATCCATTTTAAGATTCTGAATTCTTGGGGATTCCATGCAGTGAAATGCAGTCTCCATGTGGCATCAGTGGCAGAATTCAAAATCCACAAACCAATCAGGATTCTGTGATTTTTGCCATTTTTTTTTTCTGTAAAATGGAAAACCAGGGTTCTTGAGGATCTTGGAGCAGCAAATGACCTAGTTAAATGGGTAGGAAGTTGGTTTGGGTGGAGGCAGCAGAGGGTACGTAAATGGGGTCAAATCAGGTGTGAAGGAGGTCTTGAGTGGGGTACCACAAGGGTCAGACCTAGGACCAGTCCTTTTCAAATATTCATCAGCAACATTGGAGAAGGAATACAGGGATGATGTGTCTCTTTGCAGATGACACTAAGCTCTGTGGCAGGGTAGACAGCGAAGAGGGGGTAAGGGAGTTGCAGAAGTATCTGCAAAGGTAAGGGAGGTTGTCCAAGGTCTGGCTGTTGAAAGAGAATTTATTTATTTATTGAAATGTTTCACCAGGAAGGCTCACTGAGCAACAGGTTGCATGTCTCCCAGTGTGACCTGGGGGGAAGGGGTCCCATGGTGGCCCTTTCACTAATGAGTGGTACTCCTCCTCATCTGTTAAATCAAGGAAAAAGGGGTGTTTAAAATTAGTAGCAATATGGAATAAATAGAAACAAATAAGGAATGACGTACTTATTTTAAAAAAATCCAGATGAGCATGGGTACCATTTTATACTTTGAGTGCCACCACCAGGGAAAAGGTACAATAGGGATGAGACATTTTGCATTCAAGTTACAAAGATCAACATAGCATACAGTTAATTAAGGCAGTTGTTACAAACTGTGTTGCATACATATGTAATTTGTGAGAACAATTAATAAGTCCAATGGTAATAAGTGAACAAGTGCTATTGTGAAATAAGGGGTGAAGGAGAGAGAGGATGAGATGAGAGTCGTGTCAAGGAGAGACCCCTTCAGGATGTGGGAAACCCTGCAAGGGGACAGGGGACTGGAGTAGGGATTAGAGTAAGTGTGATTGCCACCTAGGAAGGGAAATAAGGCCTGACCCAAAAAGAGAACCCTTCAGAATGTGAGGAACCCTGCAAGGGGCAGGAAAGTACAGGCGATTGTAAATCCTCTTGTGGTTAGGTGTTGTAGTTATAGAGGGATAGTGAGAGGGAGGGAATGAGAAATAACACCTGGGAGGGAATGAGGCCTGATCCAAGGAACCCTCCAGGATGCTGGGGACCCTGCAAGGGGACCTGGAAGACAGAGGATAGGTAGATGGGGAAAGAAAAGGTGGCAAGCCTAGGCACTATAGGACTCCTTCAGGATGCTGAGAACCCTGCAAGAACCCTGCAAGGGGAGTGTAAAAGCTAGGGAAAAAGGGGAGAAAGTAGGGGAAGGGAGAAAGGTATGAGAACTAGCACCTAGGCGGGGCTAGGGTCAGTAGAGGCAGTAGAGTCGATTGAGGCATTAGGTACATTCCAAAGGAGGATGAACTGTAAGGAGCAAGACAAAGGAAATTAAGGTGGGGAACAGTTAAATGCAAGATAGTTGGAGAATGAATGCCAAAAAGTGCAAGGTGATGCACATAGAGAACAAGAACCCTGGGAAGGAATAATGGATGGGAGGGTTTAAATAGGCCACTACTTTAGAGGAAAGGCACCTAGAAGGTCATCATAAATGACTCTCTAAAACAAACTAGCCAATGTAACAAGTCCTAAAGCAAGGAAACTAGAATTTATTTATTTATTTATTGAAAAGTTTTACCAGGAAGGCACACTGAGTGACAAGTCGCTCGTCTCCTGGTGCAACCTGGGGAGAAGGGGTACAATAGGAATGAAACATTAAACATTCAAGTTAAAAGTTCAACATTAACATACAGTTTTAAGGCAAATGTTACAAACAGTGTTACAACAGTGTTGCACATGATAGGTAGAAAGAGTGGACAATAATAAGTGCCAGGTTAAACAGTAAACAAGTGCTTATGTGAAAGAAAAGGGGAGAAAAGAGAGGCAGTGGTGAGGTGGGTGGGGGGAAGAGTCGTGTCCCTAGAGACCACTTCAGGATGCGAGGAACCCTGCAAGGGAGCTGATGGGACTAGAGAGAAGGGGATAAGGAAGTGTCCCAGAGAGACCCCTTCAGGGTGGTGGGGGAAGGGAGTAGATGAGAGATACAAGCTCCTTGGGGGGGGAGAAGAGGGACCCATGGAGACCATTCAGGGTCCCTTACATTCTGTGAGAGATCAAGGGAGGCCAGTAAGGGGGAGCAATTTGGGGGAAAGGGAAGAGAGCTATTGTAGAAATTTGGGTGAGTGTGCATAGGGTAAAATGAAGGTGATGGTAGAGGGGTAGGGTTTGTCCAGGGCTTAGAGGAGGGAGTTAGGGAGGGACATGGCAGGAGCAGCTAGGAGCAAGGTAAATTATTGAGGGCAGAGCTGATGGAGTAGGCAAAGGATGAGTGCTGGATTTGAGGGGGAGGGAATTCCAGATTTCTGAGAGGTGGTGAGAGTAACTGGATTGGCCGATTTGGGTGGGTCTGCGGTGTCTACCAGGGTGCGAGAGTCAGTTGATCTAAGGGAATGGGAGGGTGGGGGTGTGTGTTATAAAGGAGGAGGTGAGATAAGAAGGGAGCTCACCCAACCAGTGCTGGAGGTGAAGTTAACACAGTGGGAGAGATGCCTATTTGCAAGAGAGGGGAAGGATAGGGCAAAATAAAGATCGCAGTGGTGGGTGCAAGGGAGCATCCAAGGCAAAGTGGTAGAAGGAGTTGAAGATGGTGTCCAGTTTGGCCAGGGAGGACTTGGGGGCAGCAACATAGACTATGTCACAGTAGTCGAAAATGGGCAGTATCATCTTCTGAACAAGTTCACGACTAGCTGTAGGAGGGATGCAGCTACGGTTCCTGAACAGGGCACCAAGCTTGGGGCACAGTTTTTTCTGGATGGCATCAATATGTCCAAAGAAGTTTAGGTGTTGGTCCAATCAAACACCTAAGTACCTAAAGGAGGATGTGTCCTCCATCAAGGGTATGGAAAATGGGTAGGGAGGGAAGCCTAGAGAGTCTCTGCCGTGTGCCAAAGGTCATGGAGACAGTCTTCTTGGTGTTGTGGAAAAGTTGATGGTTAGCAAACCAGAGCAGAACCTTGTCAAATTCTTGCTGTAAGCTGGTGGTAACCTCACCAGGACAGGAGCCAGGTGCATACAGGACTGTATCATCGGCATACATATGTATAGCAGAGGATGGGGAGCAAACAGAGTGAAGGTCATTTAAGACACATTTATGGAACCTTCCCCCTGTTGATTTGGCTAATTGTTGTACTATTCAGGGTTTTAAGTCGGGCCTGAAAGTATACCTGCTAGAATTTAGTCTCTGTGTCTGTAACTGCTAGCCCGGAACTTAGTCTAGGTGGCTGAAACTTGCTTGTCCCACAGCAGTCAGCCTACGGGGTGGCAATATATCCTGCATATTGCTGTTACCACCTCTCCCCTAAAGCATTGTTGGTTAAGATCTCATATGTCTGATTTAATTTGCTATGTTATTATGTGTATGTAACTGACATGCTCTGTAATATACTCTATACCCTATCCAATGTATGCTCCAGCTAGTGTGTACGCCTACCAATGTATGTACTACTGTGTACTCCTGCCAATATATGTAATTATTGTCGTAACTAATCCGGGTCGCTCCTGAAAAAGGCATCTCTGGTCTCAGTGAGCTTACCCGGTTATCAAAATCTAAATAAATAAATAAGATGGAGAATAGGAGGGGCCCTAATACAGAGCCCTGGGGGGACTCCAGTGCTAATTGGGAGGGAGGGAAAGTGGCGTCCAAGAGCTTAACTGATTGGGTTCTGCCAATAAGATAGGTCTTGAACCAGTTTGTGGTGGAGGGAGATAGGCCAGCTGCCAGGAGTGAGTCAAGGAGAAGGGAGTGAGAGATGACGTTGAAGGCCTTGGCAAGGTCGACAAAAATGGCAGAGGCAATTTGCCCATTGTCCATTCTGATTAGGATGGAGTCTGTGAGCCATAGGAGAGAGGTGGTGGTTGAGTGCTTTTCCTGATACCAGACTGGAAAGGGGTGAAAAAGGAGGTGTCAGATAGAAAAGAGGTGAGTTGGGAGAGGACAATGTGTTCTTGAAGCTTGGCAAGGGTAGGGAGGAGATAAATGGGGCGATAGTTGCCAGGGGATGAGGGGTCACCCCCTTTGGGTTGAGGGAGGACTACTGCATGTTTCCATGAAGAGGGGACCGAGCAGTAGAGAATGAGAGATATAGGATTATTGGGGGGGGTAGGCAATTGCCGAAGAAGAGAGGGAGAGGGAGAGGAGATTTGGGTCAAGGCTGTCAGGGAGGGCACCTTTAGAGGGGTTAATGGTGAGGTAGGCACTTAGGGCATCATTTGGGGTTACAGTAGCAAAACAGAAGTGGAGGTGGGAGGATGATGAAGGGGGCACACCGGTAGAGGGTGGGAAGGCGGATGGGTAGGAGGGGAGGGGAGGGATTTCAGTAGCTCAGTGGCACAGGAGGTATAGTAGGAGTTAAATTCCACAGCTACAGCTGGTGGGTCAGACACTAGTGAGCTATTTACTTTAAGTATCGGGGGTGGTGGGTGAGATGAGGGGGTAAATAAGGTGTGGACCACCTTCCAGAACTTTGATGGGGCATTTATGTCGGTGATGAAGGCAGATTTGAAATATTCAGACTTGGATAACTTTATTGCCCTGGTGCAAGCATTTCAGAGCATGCAGTAGTTCATAAGGTCACTAGGATTCTGGGTAGCTTTATGACACTTCCAGGCTTGATCTCTAGCTCTGAGGCAGGCCAGAAGTTCAGGGGTTATCCAAGGTAAGTGGTTACCTCTGACTCTGGTGTTTTTGAGTGTGGCAAAGGCGTTCCAGTTTGCAAGAAAGATTTCTTTGAAGTAGGCAAGGGCCTTATCAACCGAGGGGAAGGAGGTTGGGGAGACCAGTCAGAAGTGGCAAGGTTACTCAGGAGAAGTTCAAGGTCAAGAAACTTGTTAGGGTCACTGAGAGCATTGGGGAGGATGCCAGAGGTGATGACGTGGTGGGGGTGGGAGGTAAGGGTCCAGTCGAGTAGGGAGTGTTTTTGTGTCTTGTGGTTTGGGTGGGTGGGTTCGGAGATCAGTTGGGAGAGGTTTAGGGCTCCAATTTCATATTTAGTTTTGGTAGTTTCAGGTGACAACCAATTTATACTGAAGTCACTTAGAATGAATAGTTCCCCAGAGCGAGCAAGGGGAGAGATGGACGTTAGGAGATCTAGCACGACCGAAAGATGGACATTTGGGTGACAGTATATGCCGGTTATGAAGATTGGGAGAGTGAAGGGAAGGGTCACATGGATAGCTAGGGCATCATGGGTCTCAGGATTGGAGGATGAATAGATGATGGAATATTGAATGGAGGCTAGGATATAAATGGCCACGCCACCACCACCCCTGCTGGCACGGTCTTGCATTAGCAGTGAGTAGCCAGGAATGGAGACCGAGTGGTCAGGGATAGTGCTCTTTAGCCAAGTTTCTGAGATGATTAGAATGTCTGGTTTCAGAGTGCACACCATGGTCTGAATCTGGTCTATTTTTTGCAACAAGCTGCGGGTGTTTAGATGTAGGATCTTTAAGCCCTTTTGGAGGGCTGAGAGAAGAGAGCGGGAGGAGGTATTAGAGGAGGAAGCACCAGAGGAGCTAGGGTCAATAGGGACAGAGTTGGGATGAATATCCACAGTGGAGAGCAAGAGGAGAGTGAGTGTGAGAAAGTGGAGCTTGGGGGATTTTGAAGGGGGCTAGAGAGGAGGTTGGGAGTTTTGAGAAGGGAGTGGATGAGCAAGAAAGAAGAAGGTGGACAACTGCAGTGAAAGTGGACACTTATCAAAGTTGCATGAGGAATAGTAGTAAAGTAAGACCATATTTCAAATGGGGGGGAGGGAGTGATAGCATGGATGTAGGTAGGGGATTGGAGATAGTTACTGATGAGGTTGGGAGACTTATTAGGAATGGATGGGTAGTGAGCAAGTGGAGGTGGTAAAGAGAGGGATATGGGCAGAACAAGGGGAGAGAGGAGAATATGGGATGCATTGTTCATAAAGGCAAAAAAATTCATGAATAATTGATTTAGAAATTTGTAAGCAGGGAGCGTGGAGGGGGCTGGTCAGAAGAAGGGAGTAGCTGTAGTTTAGGAAGGTATCTATATGAACAACAGGCAGGGATCGCTTTAGAGAAAGATTGTGTACCTCTAGTGGTTGTATAGTATAACTTGCTAATGGGAAAATTGACACTTAACTTAGACAAAATCATTCTAAACTAAGCAGTAATTTCCTTACACAAAATCATTCTAAACTAAGCAGTAATTTCCTTACATTATACAGTCAAGCACTTGCAATATACAGTGATTCAAATGGTAAGCACACAGTTACAGCAAGGTACACACAATACAATTAGGCAGAGGGGTGCAACTGAAGTTAAGACTTGGGATGGGAGGCATACAGCAAAAGATCAGCAGTGGAATAGGAAGAAAGCCAATCAGGAGCCCGGATGGCCAGCACCAACCAATCAGGCGCCGGGGAGAGGGCAAACCACCAGGAAGGCATACCTGCAGAACTGAAGGGTGGAATGAAGATGCAGGGTCTGCGGCAGAGTAAGGCCGCCTCCCAGTGCTGTTCCTTGGTGGGCCGAAGTGCCCTGGTCAAGGGCCTTCTCCTAGGACGAGAAGAGAGGGGAGAAACAGAGGTGAACTTTTATAGGCAGTCAGAGGGTGTGGGCAGAAAGTAAGTGTAGACAGGAAGACAGCAGCAGCAAATAGAGTGACAAAGGGAGTAATAAAATAGCAATGGGATGGCCCCGAGAGGCAAGGCGGGGGGTATGAGTTAGTGTGGGAGAGAGGAAGGGCAGAGAGAGAGAGAGAGAGAGAAAGAGAAAAGGAAAAAAGGAAAAAATAAAACATTCTTTCAAGTTTAGTTTAAACAGCTTATACCAAACTGAGCTGTAAATTCTAGCTTAACCAGTCTGGCACTTAGTAATTACCAAGAGCCAGCCTGGGAGAAAGAAGTAAGGAGAAAGAGATAGAAAAGGGAGAGGGGAAAAACAAAATATTCTTTTCAGGTTAACTTAGATAAAATTATTCTAAACTAAGCAGTAATTTCCTCACATTATACAGTCAAGCACTTGCAATATATAGTGATTCAAATGGTAAGCACACAGTTACAGCAAGGTGCACACAATACAATTAGGTAGAGAGGCGCAACTGAAGTTAAGACTTGGGATGGGAGGCATACAGCAAAAGATCAGCAGTGGAATAGGAAGAAAGCCAATCAGGAGCCCGGGCCACCAGTGCAGGGGTCAACCCTAACTTTTGTTTGCACTAGCCAGCCAGACAAGTTGATTAAAAATTGCACTAACCCACAGATGGTTGCATTAGCCCACAATAATAATGGTCAATTTTGATCAGTTAAACAGGAAAAATGCAAGCCAAGAAATACTCTGATTATTGCATATTTATCCTGCTCCCACATTGCTTCCTGCCCCAGCAAAAAAAAAAAAAAAGTCTGCAGTCCAATCACCTGCAGTGTGTACCCCCATTGTTTTTTACCATGTGCCCCTTGCTTCCACTTTCTTCACCCCCACCAAACCAGAGAATGCCATAATTGCAAATGTTAAATCAGGCAGTTCTAGCTCTGCACACACAATAGCCAACATCATCATGCACGTCACCACAGTCCCACCCTGACCTGCAGGGCAATGTACAGAATCAGGCAGAGAAAGGCACTCTCATCTCCCACCCTGTGATTAACCAAAACTGTACTTCAGGAAGTTTTCTTACACTGCAAAGTGAGCCTGGGGCAGTTCTAGGATTTCTTTGGAGAGAGTTAAACAAACACAGGGTGCTGGGATGTAAGAACCTTTGATATATCTGTTTATATATACCAGGCACAAAAATATTGATTTAACGTGCTCTGCTCTAACAAAAACAGATTGTTCATAACAGTGTCCTTTCATCAATCAAAGGGGAGCAGTATACAGGCATGATGCTGTACTACCTCTCTTTCTATATAGGTGATCTATGCTACCAGGAATACCTATTTCAACCTTTCAATTATGTATTTTACTAAGGTTTTGCTTTGTACCATACATACTCCAAAGCATTGTTTTTAAGATGAAATGACATGCTGGGTGGTACTGCACTGATGGCATTGACAGGTGTGATCCATTAAGAGGAGCTGTGAACCATACACCAGTCAGTAATGGCAGCTATAGATCTATAGATGGCCACTTCAGAGCCTAGTCTGCAGTGGTGTCCAGAGAAAGTTTAGAGTGGACAGACCACCTGGCTGGGCAGACCATGTGTATATGATAGCATTCTGTCACTGCAGTGTTGGATACAGGCACTCAAAAGGTTAGGAAATGAGGCACATTGGTTTTAATATTGTGGGACAAATCAAAGACAAGTTCAGCAAACTGGAAGCTAGTAACTTAACAGCACTCTGCCCTTGATCACAGCATGCACACTAGCTGAATGTCCTAACAATTGAGTGATAATGACTCACATTGAGTCTTTTCGTGGATCCCCCCTCTTGAACTGCTAGATAATTGCAGCTCTTAATGAGTTGTTAATCACACCAGGCCACCTGGAACACTGAGGGAAATTAGCAAAAGGACTACAGCTTGCTAAAGTAGGGACTTTTTCAACTTCATTAACAGCCATGAAAAACCTGCACTAGTCAAGATGGACAAGTAGAGGGTTAGCTGCACTAGCCCTGGCCAATTTGCACTAGGTTCATGGCTAGTAAAACAATGTTAAGGTCGAACCCTGCACCAGCACCAACCAATCAAGCGCTGGGAAGAGAGCAAAGCGGCCAGAAAGGCCATACCTGCAGAGCTGAAGGGTGGAACGAAGATGCAAGGACTGCGGCAGAGTAAGGCCACCTCCCAGTGCTGTTCCTTGGTGGGCCAAAGTGCCCTGGTTAAGGGCCTTCTCCTGCAGAGCTGAAGAATGCTGGGGTATATTGGAATGGGTTTTGATAGAAGGAGGAAAGAGGTAACACTACCTCACTTTAGCTCTCTGGTGAAACCCCATCTGGATTTCTGTGCCCGGTTCTGAAGTCCCCACCTGAGGAAGACAGAGACAGGCAGGAGACAGTGCAGCTTAGAGTAGCCAAAATGATTCAGAGCCAACAAGGCAAGTCCTATGAGGATCAGCTTAGGGCACTGAACATGTAGTCGCTGGAGGCCAGAAGGGAGAGAGGGGTACATAATAGAGATCTTCAAGTGCCTGAAAGGAATAAACAAGGTAAACTGCAAAGAACTATTTAGCAGGAATGATGGGTCAAAAACAAGGGAATGTAAGGCCGGCCCAGTCGACTGAGGCACTGAGTGCCATACCAGCCACCACAACAGCGATCCTGGTTCAGGAACAGAACAGAATACTGGTGGTTAGCCGGGGGAAGGAGGATTGAGAGTCTGCAGACATCTATACTCCTTTGGGGAGGGGGGGGATACAGCGAGCCCCTACTTGCCTGCCACCCATAGCATCAGCAGATGCTTCCTAGAGGGTCAGGGGCAAGCACTTGCGTATGTATGACATCTCAGTGCCATACAAACACACCATGGCATGCTTTTACAACCTCGAGGAAAGGGCCAAAAAACAAAGAGGAAAACCCCTGAGAGCCAGGATGATGGCCAGTGACCCCGAAGGCTCTGCTTCACCACCCATGACTCCCACTCAGCCACTGAGGTAAGCAAGCAGATGGGGTAATGCCTAGGATGGTAAGAGATGTGACTGGGAGGCAAAGTCAGAAGGGGGGCCACTCAGGGAGAAATGGGGATAAACAAAGAATGGGAACAAAAACACAAGAGGACATGAATGTAAGCTGGTGGGGGGGGGTTCAGGAGAGATGCTAGATAGTTTTACTTCACTGTGTGAGTTGTTGAGCCATGGAACAGCATGCAAGCAGATTTGGTGGTTGCAAAAACCATTAATGGGTTCAAGCACGGCTGGGACAGAGTAAAGGGCTTAATAGTTACGTAGGGTGGGTAGCAGTAAGGCAGAGAGTGGGGGGGGGAAAACCCTGTCTAGACAATAGATCACAAGGTAGAGTGGGGTAAAACAGGAAAGAGTGGGGTAAAACAGGGCAGACTGGATGGACTAATGGTAATTTTCTGCTGACATTATCTATGTAATCGAAAATACTACCTAGCAAACTGCACAGATGAAAATTTCACTTCACAGGATGGCACAGAATGCATTCTTGGAAAGAGCCAGCACTGAAAAGTCTCCTTTTTTATACAAATTTGCCTACAAACAATATGCAAAGTGGACTGCTGACGAACTTCTGCAGCAGTATAGATTCGTAAGATGTGTGTCTTGCTCTTTGAATTCTATGTTCAGTTTCCTGTCCTTAGACTAAGCCTTTCAAACTCTGATAGGTCTGAACATTCTGATCAGCTAATCAATAAATGTGACCTTGTCCTTACAGAGTTACTGTGCTCAGCGCAGCAAGAAATTAATCCATGCAGATGTCTAGATTGCTTGAAGGTTATGCAGAGTCACCAAAATCAATATGGAAATTAGGACGTCAGGTGGAAATCAACTGTAGAAGTATCCTTTTGTGTTCCCTTGGCTTCTCATCTGGCACATTTAAAAGCCCTGAAAAGACAAGGACTGTTTATTTCCAGTACAACTGCAGCAGCAACCACTCAGGGGGAAGACCTAAAAATAACCCACTCCTTGACATGATTTATGTGTAGGTGAGCTTAAAAGAGCAGATAACATCAATTACATTTACATCAGGCAACTAAACAGCTAGCATTCCTCTGTAAAGTGAAACACTATTACATTAGCATATTCATTTGGCTTCAGTACCCCATAGCTCAAAATTATACTGCTGTAGTGTTTCATGATCAATAATTATTTTTCCAAATAAATATTAGTTTTTCCAAAGAAATATAAACCTTGGAGTTTAAGAGCCTTAAACACATACATTCTGAATAGTTAGCATTTAACACTTATTAATGAACCTGCAGTAGGGCAATGTGGAATGGTTGTGCAAATACAGTATATAAATGTAGCAGACTGACCTTGGCCCTCAGGGTTCACCACTCCAAACCCTCCCAGTGGGCCAGTCTGAATTGCCCGAAGTTGTGCTACACAGGGTACTTGGGCCTAAAGATGTGCAGTGCCTCCACCTGGGGTAGCAATATGGGATACCCAGATGTTGACACAGAAGGCTGTTACTCGTTAGGAAACAATGCATAACCTGCCCAGAACAAGTGACACTGTAACAACAATGACAACCCCCAAACCAAGAAATTCAGTTCAAACAAATAACTTATTTTAGAAGCAGTTTACGGAAAGAACAAGTGGACAGTAGGAAAAATGGGAGCCATGGGGTAGCTATAAAATCTTTATATTCTATACAGTAACAACAACAATTTGCCCCACACAACTGGCCCACCCCCTGACAGTCCTTTAAACCCCAAGCAGGTGCACACAACTTAAATCATCACAAAGGCCATGGACGATAGCTCACTTTTTTAGTTGTAGGGGGTACCTCACAGGGGATGTAGTTGCTGCAAGCAGGGTAGGAGCTTGGTGGCACTCTTTAACTGTTGCAGACAAACATACTTTGAAACCCAAACTATTGCTGAATAATTAAACTGTAAATATGGGAATATGGGTGTGGGCAGGACAGTAGTGTGGTGGGTAGGTAACTGGGTGGCAGGACACAGAGGGTGGTGGTAAATGGCTGTCACTCCACAGAAGGAAGAGTGACCAGTGGGGTACCACAGGGATCAGTGCTGGGACCGGTCCTATTCAACATCTTCATCAGTGACATTGCGCAGGACCTAGAAGGCAGAATTTCACTGTTCGCTGATGACACAAAGCTCTGTAATAGAGTAGACACACCAGAGGGTGTAGACAGAATGAGAAGTGACCTGCAGAAACTTGAAGAATGGTCAGGGTTTGGCAGTTGAAATTCAATGCAAAGAAGTGCAAGATAATGCATATGGGCACAAAACCCTGGCACAATATATCAGTTGGGGGTGAGGATATAGCATGCACCAGGCAGGAAAGGGATCTTGGGGTTGTCATCCTGATGACCTCAAGGTAGGGAAACAGTGTGACAAGGCAGCAGGTAAAGCAAATAGGATGTTGGGATGTATAGGCAGGGCATCACCAGCAGGAAAAGGAGGTCATAATTCCGCTATACAAGACACTAGTGAGGCCCCACCTGGAGTACAGTGTACAGTTCTGGAGATCATACCTATGTAAGGACATAGACAGGGTAGAGAAGGTTCAGAGGAGGGCAACAAAGATGGTGCATGGATTGAATCACAAGTCCTATGAAGACAGGTTGAAGGAACTGAACATGTACTCCCTGGAGGAGAGGAGGGAGAGAGGGGATATTATAGAGACATACAAGTATCTTATAGGGAGGAACAGGGTGCAGGAAAACACTATTTTTAAGCGAAAAAGATGTTCCAGGACTAGAGGGCATGGGATGAAGTTGGAGGGAGGACGATTCAGAGGAAACATGAGAAAGAATTTCTTCACAGAACGGGTGGTGGACAAGTGGAACACCGTGCCAGAGGAAGTGGTGGGGGCTGAAACAATCATGGGATTTAAGAATGCATGGGATAGACATAAAGGAATTCTGGAGGTCAGGGGTAAGGGGCAACAGACTTCTAGGAAAACAAACTGAACTTACAAGCACAAATGGGCAGACTGGGTGGGCCATAGGCCCTTATCTGCCGACACTGTCTATGTATCTATGTAACTTTCAAAAAGGGCCCCTATTTGTAATCCACACACAAATGGGTGGCTGGATGGCCTCTACAGGTCTGTCTGGGCCTATCAAAGAGGCAAAGTCCCATCCAGGGCTTCTTTCTCACTCTCTGGTACAATCACAAATCTCTCTTGTTGTGAGGCTGAAACCCCACTGGTTACTCACAGTTTTGTAGCTTCATAGATACCTCTAGCGTCTGATGATAGAACAGGCCAGATGGCTGGACATGCTTCTGGCTGGAGAGGCAGTTTCCCCGGGGTCATCTGGTGTTCACGCACTGGTCTTGGTTCTTTACTGTCGGTCCGGTGCTGCAGGTGCAGGGGGTCCAGGGACCTTGAAGCAGGCAGTGGCCTTCTTAGTCGATTAATCTTCAAAGAAGCTCATCCCACACCAAGCTACACCCTGCTAGCAGCATCTGCATCCCCGGTGTCTTACAAACTGCAACAGAAAAATTATACACAGCTCTCGCCCAAGGCCTTTGGAGGGAATTAAGATGGATGCACCTGCACTGAGGATTTTAGGACTATTCGGGTGTGGGCAGAGTCTGTGGGGTGAATTGCTGAACTGTTTTATGGCTGCCTAAAGTATTAGCATTTTACTTAATAGAGTAATAGAGCTTACTGTTACCCCCTTTGTTCCCACTTTACCCTACTGCCCCCTTCTTCTCTTCGTACCCTCCCTTTTAAATAAATTATTTGTTTGAACTGTATTTCTTAATTTAGGGGGTTGTCACTGGATTACTGTGTCTCTTGGTTATTTTGGTTTTTTTTACCTCATTTTTATCCCCTCCTACCTACCCTCAGTGTCCACCCCTTCGGGCCATTCATTCCAGTCCAGTCCCCAAACTCAGGATCTGCCCCTAGAGTGCCTCTTCCTCCCTTCTGCACAGTGGGGTCTGTCACGGAATTGGTGGTCTGGGTGGCTCGGAACAGTCATCATATAGGACCGCTGAGGGGAATTTTCCACTTTTCTGTGTCTTCCCTTATTCCCAGCCCCCTGAGACGCTGGGGCAAGGATGTACATCCAGAGAGGCGACGTGCTGGCGCACGTCTCTCTCAAGTGCCTAACAGTGTCTCCACTCCCTGACTCAGTTAAACAGAGCCACCAAGTCCTTCAAGAGCCCGTGTTCCCACTGGCTCTCTTAGGACATCGGGTGCATGCACCCGTATCTCCTCTAGAGGGGAGGAGAGCATCCATTGGGATGCTCGATCCTCCCTCTCCCGGCCGACCCCCACCGACCCAAGTCTGTTCCCAAACTCGGGTCACTGGCGTAGTGTGAGGTGTGGCACCCAGTGCCTCAACCCTCAGCACCACCGGGCCTCTCTTGTTTTGAGGGTGGGATTGTGTGGGCAGTTTAATCACTGTTTCCTGGGAGGTGATTATTTATTTATTTATTGATTGATTTAAATGTTTCACCAGAAAAGGCACACTGAACAACAAGTTGCTCGTCTCATGGTGCATCCTGGGGGAAGAGGTAGTGGGAGATACAGTTGACGAAGTATAATATATACAATATAACCTAGCTGCAACACTGATAAAAATAAGGTACTTAATATTGTAAAAAAAAAAACCCAGTAGAGAACTAACAGAAGTAAGATTATATGTACATACAATTGACAAGAAAATACACAGAGGTCGGATAATCTGACAAGAAATAAACAGTATAGGGAATACAATTTACAGAAATCATAATACATCCTTATAAGTGTTGTAGAAGTAGTAACCCATGAAATTACAATGACTTATATGCTGATACCGGCTAGGGGCAGGGCAAGCACGAAGGATTTAGGTACCCTACACAGAGTGTCAGCCTTCAGGTACCCCATATTGCCATACCAGGTGGAGGCACCATGCCAACATGAGGCCCGTGTACCCACTGTAACACATCTTCAGGTAACCCAGGTTGGCTCCCTCAGAAGGTGTGGAGAAGTGAAACCCAAGGGCCTCGGGCAGCACATGACATATAAAATTAGAATTTATTTAAAATTGAACTGCCTTGAGAGACTGACCCATGGCTTAGCCACAGGGTGATTGCTCAGCAACCTTGGGACATTGGTTTTCTTTGCAAGTCTGGAACCTGTGTGGGGATGGAAGTGGAGGTTAGTTTTTCACAGGATGCTTGCAGTTTCTGAGGCAGGAGAGATACAGTGGTGGGTATGCATGCACTTAGTGGTGGGCGAAGTGGCCCCACTTCACTCCTCGAAGTGATTCGCGGAGTAATGCAGAATTCACGAAGTACTCCGCACCGTGAAACGGGGTACTTCGCATCATAATGAGGAACTCGAAGTCCATTGAAAGCAATGACTTCACGTTATTCCACCTTCCCCAAACCACTACTCCACTAATTTTAAGGCAAAATAAATTGAAATCAATGTACTTTGCATCACTTCACCTTGTTGGTTAGCTCCAAAGGCGAATTTTGCAGTGATTCATGGTATTGCAGGTCACATGGGCTCTAGATTGTTCTGCACAGTCTCAGTTCAGGGTAGTGTGTGTAGGTAGCTGTAGGAGACAGTTTGCTCTGAGAGCTCTCTGCGATTCAAATCCTTTAAATCTGTTAAAAAAGCGTTTTTGAGTAATTATTTTTTGCTCAAACTTTAGTGCATTTACTGTAGGAAACCCTCCTGTGCTCATATAATCGAATGTTTATTGTTTGTGTGTGGATTTTGAAAGTTAATGTACAACATTCAGTCTGTGTACTGACAGACAGTGAAAGTGTGCTTTGGGGAAGGGGAGTATCTGTGGTGTAGGTAGATTTAAGTTGGAGAAATAGGAAGTTCTTTGTTTTTTGGTTATATTTTTCTTGTATAACTGTGTTAATGTACACACAGTAATATTTTCAGTAATTGTTTACATTTTTTTGCTGATTGTGTGTGTGGACCTAGTGCAGCAGTGCATAATTTCAGGTTGTTTAAAATACATTGTATATTACTGAAGTTTTCAATTTGCTAAGATAAAGAGCATGTGTGTGTGTGTGTGTGTGTGTGTGTAGTACATGACATCAAATAATACACCTTTTATTGTGCCACAGTGTAATTGCAGCAGTGTGAACCTACTATCCACTGCACCTGTGTGATGTTGTACTGCCATTGTGATATCTTGGTTTTGCACTGTTACTGTAATATGCAGTCACAGTGCTACCCCCACCCCCAGCAGCAAAAGGTATTCTTTTCCAGACTGTATTGTGACTTGAGCACCACTGGTTAATTAAGGTGTTGTTGAACTTGTTATGACTTTGCGTCTGTATATCTTGTTGAAGCCACTGTTGTTGTTTTTTGGCTTCACATCCAGTGACCCAGAGTGAACATTCCAAAATCTAAATTTGTTTAGAATATTCTTGTTGATCCCCCAAAATGGGTAACACTACCTTTCGGGAGGGGATTCAAGATGGCTGCACGCTAAGTGACTGTGGAGGAGTCTCATAAGCAGGAGCAGAGAGAAGCTTAAAAGTTTTTAGCAAAGGTATGCCACCGTTGCCTTAATAGGTTTATACTCTCTGCACTTTCCAGTTTACCTTGTGCCATCTGGTTCCTGCGTTTTCCCCCTTCTTTTGCTTGTTTTTCCCCGCAGTGGAACCGGAGAGGAGTCCCAGTGGTGGGCAGAGAGCCCTGATAGCTGCGGTGGACAAGCCACCCTGCAGAAGGTTGTGGAGCTGGGGAAACACCTTGTGGAAAAATATCCGGAAGCCTTTTGGAGCTGCTGTTGAATGACGCCATCAATTGCTGCATGCAGAACACTTGATCGGCTGAATTTTGCAACGCAGCAATGGAGCGTGTGTTCTCAAGACCCTGTGGGACCTTTTATCCTCAGTTTATTATGTATTGAGTTTTACAAATTAACTAATGTGTAATTTACTGCTTTTCACTTTATGAGCTTTTCAGTGTGTTTTTAGTGTGTCACCTCTTGCTATAGGAGGCTGTGGGGGGAAGGGTTTAAAAACTGGTGGAGACCTGGAGAGAGCGATTAATTCAAATTTGTCTAGAAATTTTAAACATAGTTTGATATATATATATATAAAGTCCTGTTTGTCCCTTCTTATTCACATGGTAAGGCATCACGTGACTGGGTAGTATATAATACGCATGTGCATTCGAAGTGGGTACATTGGATTGTTGGAGCAAGGACGGGTGTCAGAAGTCGGTGTTGTGAAGTGGAGACCTATTGAGAACGAATCTTTATTTGGTTATACTGGTGTATTAGTACTGGCCCCGGTATCGCAAGTTGTTTATTGCTTCTATTGCTTCCTCGCCATTGTACCACAATGCTAAGTCGTGTTTGTAATGATTCTGACCTGTCCTGGTTCACCTTGGCCTAGTTTTCTGACCTGCATCTGCATCGGGCAGTCCTAAGTGAAGGCACCTCAATACTCGCTGTAAGTTGTAAGCTAATCGTGGAGGTTTTAGGCCAACCTGGCCTACCTGAAAAAAACACTTCTATACCCCGACCCCAGTCCTGATTTAAATCCAATCACTGGTGGCACAAGTGAGCATTCCTTTCGTATTATTTGGTATTAATTTAACAATTGTCAGTGACAGTGATAGTGAATATTTATGATTGTCTTTGTTGCTCCAAGCTGTTTGACCATTTATTAAGCATCCTTCTTGTCAACACATATAAAAACTCTACTTCGCAACAGAGGGTTGTGAGGGAAAAAGAGGGGCAAAGGCATTAACCCGATAAAAATCTTGTCAAAATAAAACTCAAGAGGTGACCTAGGGATATTGATGTTGCTTTTCTAGTGGATATTTATATCAGCTCTGTTGACTTTGCTAATACTGCTGATATGACTGATACTGTTGATATCGCGTGATCTATCCACCAGCTATTGAACCTTTTAGTGAGCTTTTGTGGGGGGATTTTCTTTTTAGTGGAGACCTGGTTCCTTCCTTCATCTCCTGCATGGCTGTATAATTTTTTATCTTATGGAACATTTGAGAATCCACCTTTACAAATTACAAGTGGCCGGAAAAAGAGGAAACTGATTGATTGTGCTTGGCAGATTTACAGTCCCTCTTTATCTTGGTTCTGGGCATTCCAGTGGAAGAGCATTATCAAGGCATAGCATCTGGTGCAAAAGGAAGAACATTCAACAAACATTACAAAACAAATTATCCTAATTTTCTGGTGAATCAATGGACTGTGGTACACTTACGGTCTAATCGTTTACTCTGTTTTTCAGAATTGTGTATAAATATTGTTTGAACATGCCAGCTACAACCAGAAGCAAGAACCGAGGCCCTTTTAATATATCTGGTAGAAAGAGCTTGAGTGCTTCAGACTTAAGTGAGGGGGAAGGGGGGCAGTTAAGTCTAAGGGGCTTCTTTCTTTAAAATCTTTGGCAATGAAACAACTGGGCAAAAATCAAAAGAAAATGAATAAAAAGGGAGGTGGTCTGAAAAAGAATAGTAAATATCTAATAGATGAAATGGTTATCAGAAACAAAGATATACAGTTGGTTTCTACACATAATTTGGTCTCTGAAAATGGGGGTGACATCAGAAAGTATTTTTTGTCCTTTAGCTTCTGGGCCAGCATTCAGTACCCTTAAAAAGAATAATATCAAGCCAAAATTCATTGATGCTAAAGGAAAAGGTGCATTTAGCTTAGACTTGACTGATAGTCATAGGCTAAAAGTAGCTGAGATTGATCAATGTGAATTTAATGGATATAATGAAGGGGTCAGCAGGGATCCGAAGATAGATTTTTCTAAAATATTTCATAATCTTTCAGTGCTGGATATGGAAGTCCAGACTATGAGAGAATCCTTGCAAATAGAGGAGGTCAGTGGAGAGAATACCGGAACTGATGTAAAATCAACTCATAACATTCCAGAAAGATCTGAGCATCACAGGGATATCTCTAGCTGTGATAAAATCACTCAGTTAAATTTAATCCAAAATCATAATCAAACATCTGGGGTCAATAATAGTTCTTGTAGTGGGGGGTAGTGACAAAGTGAGATCTCAGAATGACCTTCAGGGACAATCTTCCAGGAATTACAGCACAAACTCTTGGACGATGAGCCCTGAGGGTCAGCAAAACTCAGTTTTTAGGGACATGGAGTGTATTTCAAGGGAACTATTAACAGCGTTAAGGGACCCAGTTAAAGCTAATGTCTTGCTGTTTAAGCAATTAATGGAATTTAAGCAGGATGTCTCATTCATTAAAGGGGCATGTTTAGAAAATAGGTTAAAATTGGATTCAGTTGATAGTAAAAGGGCTACTAGAGAGTACAGAACTGACACTCCACATAAAGACTCAGATAACCAATATATTAACCCTGGCAACACTGATCAGGCTTTTAATGAGATAAGGGCTTTATCTGTTAACAGGGAGGAGAGCAAGTCGAGCTGCTCATCCCAATCTATGGAACATGAAGTTGCAACTTCTGTGGACTCTTTAAGGGTAGATCACAGTCTTTTATTTATTTATTTTTCATTTATTTGTTCTAGGATTAAAAATACCTTTGAGCCGAGGCTCTTTTACAAAGGTTCCACGTCATTGTTACAATTGAGACAAACATAAGCAAAGAAAGCAGTTTATAAAATAAAAAAAAAAAACACATAGTCTTGTAGAGGAAAAAAGAACAATAAAGTGAAACTTTGAGGAGGGGAAGGGAAAGGAAGAGGGTGAAATCAGGGAGACTAAGTGGATGGGAGAAAAGGGGAGGTAGGTGGGGGGGACAGAGAGAGAGAGAGAGAGAGGTGAAAGGTGGGTAAGAATAGAGGTAGTGCAGCCGGGTGGCATTTGTCATGGGCCATCAGGGGAAGTGAAGATGAGGGGGTGTGCTGGCAAAGAGCAGGAGTAGATGTGGATCCAAAAGGGCATCTTCAGCTATGGAACCAAAAACATGTTTAGCAACAACAGTCACAGAGGTTAGAGGAAGTGAGTGTTAGACGGAGCCAAATCTTAAAAGTGCTGAGCGATAGTGAGGATGATATGTCACTGAGAAGACCATTATACCAACTAGCGGCCCAGTAAGCAAAGGATCATTGGCCTTGTGTTGTGCGGCAATGTGGGATTTGCAGAAGCTGAGGTTTCGATACCCTGGTATGGCAGGTGTGGATTCTCAGTTTTATGAGGGCATAGACTCCGGGGGGGGCAAGGCCCAGCAAGATTTTCTTAGTAGTAATACAAGTTTGGTGTTTTATTCGATTGGCAAGATTCAACCATTCCGTTTGAGAATAGAGGTCACAGGTGTGAGTTAGGCATTGGGAGCCAGTGACAAGTCAACAGGCCTTGTTGAGGGTGGTGGATACACGTTTGAGTGTGATGGTTGTAGCAGAGCCGTAAATGATAATGCCGTAATCAGTGATGGATATGATGGAGCTCTGGACAGCGACAGTGAGGGCTTCAGGTGTCAGGTGTTTCCTATGACGGAATAGCAGGCCTAGCCAGGAGTTAGCGGCTTTGGTGACATGGTCGATGTGGGCAGTGTAGGAGAGGTGAGGGTCAAGGGTGATCCCGAGGTATTTAAAGTTTTTGACCTGTTCCAGTGCGGCACCTTGTCTGGTGATAATGGAGAGTTGGAAGTGCTTCTGTTTATTATGGGAGCTGCTGAAGATCATAGCCTTGTTTTTTTTTTTATGATTAAGGATCAGTTTGTGCTTTGTGAACCAATTCTCAACCGAGGAGAAGCCGAGTTGGAGATTTTCTTGCAATTCCTTTGAGTCCTGGTGTGTGGCAAGGATTACTGCATCATTGGCATACAGGGTGATATGTTCAGTGCAGGAGTCCAGTAGGGTGTTAAGGAACAGACTGAAGAGTAAGGGGCCCAGTATTGAACCCTAGGGGACTCCAGAGAGGACAGGTTTGGAATCAGAGTGCACATCCCCAATTTTTACACGCTGGGAGCGGTTTTCAAGATAGCTTTTGAACCAAGAGATTGAATCATTGGAGAGACCAGCATTTTTTAGTTGGCTCAGCAGGAGGGAGTGGTGGACAGTATCAAAGGCTTTGGTCAGGTCAATGAAAATAGTACCAGTTAGTTGTCCATTGTCGAGGGAGCTGTGACTGGAGCCGGTGAATTTCAGTAAGGCAGAGGATGTACAATGACCTTTTCTAAAGCCATGTTGCTGTTTACAGAGAATATTATAATTGTCCAGATGCTCGGTAAGTTGGTCTGCTACTATATGTTCCAGTGCCTTCGATAGGGGAGGCAGAATGGAGATAGGGCAGAAGTTCGCATGGTCAGTCTTATCACCACTTTTGTGAATCGGGGTAACAGTGGCCATTTTCCATTTGTCCAGGAATTGGCTAAGGGAAAGAGGGAGAGAGATTAAAGATCTTGGTGAGGGGCCCAAGTACCTCATCAAGCGTTAGGGCCAGTAGCTTGAGATCAAGTGTGTCATTGCTTGTTCTAGATTTGCTGATGGCTTTGGTAACGTAGTTTCGGACTTGATGCTTCTTTAGTGCTTTAAAGTAGAAAGGTGGGAGACAGGCATGGGTGGAGGAGTTGGGGTTGGGAGTTGACGCATCTTGGAAAAAGTCAGAAGGGAGAACACTGCTAAGGTCAGTGAAAGCGATGTTAAAAGTGTTCGCAATAGTTTTAGGGTTGAGTGTAGTGTGCCCTTTTATGTTGAGTATGTTCAGTGAAGATTTTAACTGCTTCCCAGTGATATCTTTAATGTTTTTCCAGAAATCCCTCCCATTTCCCCAGGAGTTGGTGAGGGCATTTTTATAGTAGTCAGATTTATCTTGCTGAATGGATTTGGTGCAGTCGTTCCATGCCTGTTTATAATTCTGGATGTTGAGTTGCTTACTGGAGTTTCTAGCCAGTTCCCAGAGGTGGTCCCTGGATTTAAGTTTTTTGAGGAGGTCTCCTGACAGCCAAAGGTTACTGAGTGATTTAACTTTACGCTTTTTGAGGGGGGCAAATTTATTACAGGCTTCATTGGAAATGTGAATAAATTGTTCCAGTGCAGTATTAATATCTGTTGTCTTTTAAGCTGTGAGTCTCAATGTATTATGCTCCCAGCAGTGGAATTAAGAGACAGTAGTATCCGTAGGGAATTAGCCCCAAATCATGCATTTTTGTGGCAAAAGGGGGTGTTACAGGAAGCACTTGTCAGTGATGATGGAAGCACTAAGGAGACCAATACTTCTAAGAAGAAATTGGGGAGTATTAAAAAGGATTTGGTCTTGGAAACCCCATACCCCCTTACAAAAAAGGACAGAAATAAAAGAATAAGGGAAAACTGATTAATGAAGTATCAGTGGATAAGAAAGAGGAGATTATTACTATGCAATCTAAACTTAAATTAAGTTATACCGCTACAAATCAGAAGACAATGGGGAAAAAGATTGAGAAGAGTAGAAATTGTCAAGAAAAAAAAGAGCCCAAAGTTTTTAAACAAATAAGAAAATAAAAAATTGAGGAAGCTCCAAAAAAGGTAAATACAGAAAACCCAAAAAAGTGTAATGATACGGATCCAGTGGGTTTACGAAATGGAGGCATTGGTACTGAACTAATGGCGGAGGCAGTATTAGTAAAAAGTGATTGCTCTAAGAATAGACAGAAATTTTCTAATCACAATGTTCATTTTGATCGTTTTTTAGCAAAAACATTAGGCTCTGATTTTGTATCACCTCTTTTTGGGGTAACTTGCTTACTGAATGAAACGAAGAAAGTTTAATGGAATCTTTATCTGCATTATTGTCTTCCCTATTGAATGGTTGTATTATCTTGAAAGATTTAATCAGTATTATCAGACCTCTGAAAGAAACTGAGTTGGTCCTAGTGGTAACCAACCAATTTTATATTTTAAAAGCTATAGCACTTAAGGCAAAAAGCTTAGAGGGTATGGGTATCATGGTGGGCGAGGTTACCACACTGACGGATCTTTTCTCGGAATTTTATGTGAATCAAAATCGTCTTGGGGTTAGCAAAAAGGACTTAGCAATTTCTGTCTTTGGGTTGAAGCAATTCCCAAAAGAATCTAAAAACAACTTAAGGGGTAAACTGGTTGATTTTCTGAATATCTGTCTTGATACTCATATAAGGAACCATAGTCTAGGGAAAGGCTGGAGTCTGATGGACAAATTCTGTTTTATGTAAATCAAGTCTCTATAATTAAGGAGTTAATGAAGAAGCAGAGTATTTTGGACAAACTTGGAATCCACTTTCATATTGAAAATGAGGATGTTTATGTTCAGTCAGATTCTGGTAGAGCTTACATAAATTCAAAGAAATGGGAATCCTTGGTTGAGAGCATCAAACAAGTTTGAGATTTTAGCAACCTTGGATCTGTGACAGCTTAAGCTGGATAGTTTAGGGGGGAATCCACGGACTTAAGGTGGGATCCAGATGATTGAAGGGGAAGGTTATAATACTGGTGGTTTTGTAGATGCAATATCTTTCAATAATGTTGCATTTAAAATTTTATCTTGAAACTCTTCAGGGTTGGGTCTAAAAATTGGTGACCCAGAATTGTGTAATTATCTGAACCAATTTCATATAATTGGTATCCAGGAAACTTGGATATTGGGTGATCTCCTTTTAAGTGGTTACACTGCTTACTGTAAGAAAGCAACAAAAAATAAAAAGTTTGGGAGGGGTATAGGAGGATTGGCGATATTCATTAGGCTGAACAATAACATTATGACTGAAGAAATTAGCACGCCCAGCTGTAGTATCTTAACTGTGAAACTAATAGGGAAATTATCCAGACAAATATGGTTCCTGATAAATGTTTATTCTCATCCACTGGTAAGTCAAAATGGAGATCCTAACTATTTATGTTCATTAGAAGAACTAATTGTTAGTATTCTAACTGATTATCCAGTTGCCAATATAGTGATTTTGGAGACTTCAATGCAAGATTAGGTACTTTGCAAGGATGTTTGGAAGCCATGTTAGAAGCCTTGACAGCCCTTCCGTATACATCCTTGAACATAAAAAGGAATTCTAAAGATCACTTTATCAATAAAAGGGGAGTATTGTTGCATAGGACAATGTGTAGGAATAACATGTTGCTCTTGAAGGGTTAGTCAGTCTCTGACTCTGAGGGAGAATATTCTTCCATAGGTGTCAATGGGTCATCCTTAATTGATTATATCTTGATTAATCCTAATTTGTTTAATAGGTGCCTATCGTTTCAATTAGTATTTAGAGCAGAAGCCAACACAAGGCCCTGGAACTAGAAATCGGGCATGGGGATTTTATCCCCGACAAAGCTATCAGGGCCCCACAAGTGATAACAAAGAGAAGGGGCATTGAATGGAGTACAATTGTGAGTGAAAATTTTGTGGATTTACTAGAGAGCAGAGGCATATTATTCAAATTAACCTTACTGGCTGATCAACCTATGGGTCCTCACACGATCCTTGAATTTAACTCTATTATAAATATGATCGCCTATATAATTACAAAAGAGGTAGTTATTAAACAGCTAAAGGGTCAAAGATGGTACAATAAGGATTGTCAGGATGCAAGGAAAATATTAAACAAAAAGTTCAGAATTTTAAAACAGTATCCAAGTAAGAGTAATAATAAACTAATGAACAAAGCCAGAAAGGAGTATAGGGAGATTTTAGCTAGGAATAGGCATAAATATTCCAAGCAATTATGGATGGAAGTACACAATGCTGTTCTTACAAAGGAAAATAAAACATTTTGGAGGATTGTTAGTAATGGAATGGGTTATCATACCAGAATTAATACACACATTGAATCGGATATATGGGTAAAACATTACAAGCATTTGTTTTATAGGGAAGATCCTGACTATCTCTCGGGACTGACAGAATATAAATATGTTGGAAGAAAACATTGCTCAAATGCAGAGATCACACAATTTGAGTTGGAGGGAGCCTTAAATTCATTCAGCAAAAAAAAAAAAAAGCACTAGGGCCAGATGGGGTCCCACCGGATGTAATAATCAGGACTAAATCATTCTGGATCCCTTTTTTACTCAATGTTTTTAATTATATATGGGGATCAGGGGACATCCTCAACAGTTGGAAGTTAAACATTATTGTACCGATTTATAAGAAAGGGGACAAGAAGGATCCTAGCTGTTATAGACCTATCAGCCTTTTGGACACCCTGGGAAAGGTGTTCACTAGAATCCTGAATAATAGGCTGATGATATGGGCAGAGTCAAACAGTAAAATTGATGAAGCCCAGGCAGGATTTCATAGAAACTATTCCACAATCGACCACATTTTTGTTTTGTCTCAACTGATTTATAAATATAGGACAGTTAAACAAAAAATATTTTGCATTTTCATTGATCTTAAAGCTGCTTTTGATTGGGTTAATAGGCCATTATTATGGGATAGACTGTGAATTAGGGATTGACCCATCCTTATTAGAGATGATTAGACTTATGTATCAAGATAACTACACTACTATTAGGTATGGTGACTTGGGGGAATTAAGTTCCTGGTTTAAAAATAATGCTGGGGTTAAACAGGGATGCACTCTGGCCCCATTGTTATTTAATCTCTATTTTGGCTCTGTTTTGAAAGATATGTATAATTCTGATTTCCATTTACCAGAATTGGGTCAAGAGTAGTTTTGTTTCTAGCCTAAGCAGATGATATTGTATTATTCTTACTTAGTCCTTTGGGAATGTGCAGGAGTGTTGGAAAATTCCATCTTGAATGCAAAAATGCTGATCTGTTGGTTAATTACGATAAAACCAAGGTACTTGTTCTTGGGAGCAATAAGAAAGGTTACAATTATTATATGAATGCCTCTAAGCTTGAGGTGGTAAAAGAAGTTTGCTACCTAGGACTAGTGGTGAGCTAAACCGGATCTTGGAAAGTTCACCTGAAAAGTGTCAAATATAAGCTGGATGTTTTTTCCAATTATTCAGGCATTTTCATATACATATGGGGGGAGGTAAGTTGAAGGAAATCTAAGAGTAATAAGAGCAAAAATCAAAAGTCAGATCCTTTATGGAGCCAAATTATGAGGCTGGGAATTTAAGGGGTCTTTAGAACATGGTTTAAATAAACATCACAAAAAGACATTGGGACTCTCAAATAGTGTCCCTTCCGCTCTGGTCAGGGCCGAGATTGGAGAGTTACCGATAGAGTGTGCTTGTGTGTAGAGGCAAATCAACTATTGGGTCAGGATCTTTAGGATGTCCTCGGATAGATTCTCTCACTTATGTTTGAAGGAAGTCATTCTTCACTCTCACTCTAGTATTTTCCTTTCCTTGTAGGAAGGTTTTGGAGAAACTCATCAAACCTTATGGATTGTTGAATGCAGTTACTGATTGCTTAAGGCTCTTAACTGATCATGTTAAATCAATAACAAACAACAAAATAAAGGACAATTTTGTCAAAAAGACTTAGAGGCCTGTCAACTATCTAAAGCCTGCAGCTGGCTGGCTAAAAATAAAAGGGAACATAAACCTGAAAGATATCTTTATATCCTTCCCAATCCTGGGTAGAGGACTCTTTTAACTAGATTCTGCTTTGAGGTGTTTGAGAGCAATAGGAAAATAGGATTGTTTATAGGGAAAAAAATAAGGCTTATATGTGTAATTGTGGTTTGGGCAAAGATAATTTGCTGCACTTAATGCTTTTGTGCCTTCTTTATGAGAAACATAGGACCTCTCTGTTGGGAAATATTTTAAGTCAACAAAATGATCAGCCTGTGTAGCTATTGATATATTTATTCATGACAGTTGACCCCACAATATTGAGATCTGCGGTCTCCCTTCTTAAGATAATTGAGCAAAGAAGGTTACATTTAACCGGATAGCCTCTGATTGATGGATGAAAGGATCTGTTTTTAAGTATAGAGCCTGTTGTAAATTTAGAATTGGTTTACTTCTGATATGTATGATGCTTATTTATGACATGAACACTAATGTTTGAAATGACCATATGTTCGATCAATAGAGCAACTCTATTATTGGGTATTGCACACTAAGGCCCAGATATTCAAAAGGGTTGCGCATGGCTCACGTAGATGATGACACAATGGAGAAAGAATTTCCCAGTGGTCAGAATTCAGACATAGATGACTGTGAGGGCAGCTTTCTTTATGAGGATGATGATGAGGTTAATGTTGGCAGGTTTTAACTTAAGTGGTTAAAAGGCTGTCACATTTGTTGTATGATACATGTTTTCTTTTTCATAAAGTTAAATTAGTGTCCCACTCAGAGTGACTCAAATTCCATATGTCGCGTCACATTTGTAACACAGAGCACAATATATCCTGGCCCCTGTACCACCACCACCATAAGACTGCTGTTAGCCACTGCCACTATAGGGAATGTCACCGTGTGCCCCCCGGACCACCACCATGAAACCACTGTTAGCCACTGCCACCAGGGGAATGACTTTGTGTGCCTCCCTTGGACCACCACCATAAGACTGCTTTTAGCCACTGCAACCAACACCAGATGCAGGAAGATGTGAGAGGGAATGACATCATGTGCCTAAGTTATGACCACCACCACCACCCACTACCACCATTCTGATGATGTTTTCCATTACATGTCTTGACCATGCCAAGTCAGAGGGAGTTGAACAGGAGACCACATCCATCAGCCACTGACACAAGGCTTCTTACTATGAACACTATAAAGTGAGTATGTGTACTAATGCTTTGCATGCTATTCAGCTTCCTTTAGCTGTGTGTTTTATTTCCTGCTGCTTTTCCGAGCTGCAATGGTCAAACAAATATGGTCAACTTATTTTGTTTTTTTACAGGTTAACAAATGACTCTTCTTCACTAAAGGTCTGTATCAATGGTACAGCATTACTGCGTACATCAACCTACGGAATATCCATTTCCATACTGGTAAGTATATCAATTTTATTTAATCTGTTCCTTTTTTATTCATAAGAGTGCAAACAATCTGACTGATGATTCATAAAGTAGGTGACATGTATGTCACAAAATATGCACTGTATTCCAAATTTGCAGCTGCAGCCATGCCATTGTTGAAAAAAGGTTGACCTAGGTCATGTGACTTGACAAGATGTGGTTTTAAAATGTAACTTGAGTTAAGATGCAGGGACACTGACACAGCATATTTCTTACATCCTGGTACTAAATGTAATTGTGATCTGATGATTTGATGTTCATATGGCTTCACTGCTTGCTATCTGTGTTAATCCATATACCCGTGGTGGAACAGCCACGGCTTAAACATAATGTGTTACTGCTGCAATCAAGTTGTAATAAGTACTTCATTTCTTTTTTTAGGAAACTTCCACATGCTTTGTTGTATCATGGTTGCCTTATCCAAAGAACTTCAACATCACACCCCTCCTCCCCCCGGGCTGGCAAACATGCAACAAGTAGAAGTTGTATGAATCGATGAATACCATGACCATCATTACTGGACTGGAGAAGGGTGCAGATAAAATCCATCAAGAAGTAACCAAACAATAAACCAGTAATGAGACCTACTTGCAGATATGATAATCCCCCCTCCCCAAATAAAAATAATTACTTTCATTGGCTTGAGAGTATTCCATTTCCAATTCCAATACCACAATTTCTCAAGCACAGGAATGCGCACACCAACAGTATGTGACCTGTGACAGAAAACAATACAATGAGTACATGTATATTTATGTCAACCCCCCCTCAAGAAAATACATATATGTATATATAAACTCACCAAGGCTACTATAGGTGTACACAAAATGGGCACCCTTCCGGTTGAGGTGATTGCAGCACACTTTGGGCAACCAACAGTTCTCTCAGTGTCATCATTTGTGATGGTACACTGAATGGTCATTCATGTTATCCCTCCTTCATACAGTTTGGCAAGACACTGTGCATCATCACATCCTCATCACAGTAAGGTCAATACACAGCAGCATTACATATAATTGCAACAACAGCAGCATTTCTTGTTACGCTCCCATTCACTTTGTCAGCACTGGGGAATTTTCTGGACACAAGACAGTTGCATTTTGGGGATGCACAAAAATTCTGGTGACTGTGTGATAGCACTGTGTGCATGACTGAGTGTGCCATTAATTCTGGGACACTTTGCATTTGGTGAAACACTCCCATTTCACTTTTTCAGCACTGGGGAATTTTCTGGACACAAGACGGTTGCATTTTGGGGATGCACAAAAATTCCGGTTTTTGTGAGTGAGCACAGAATGTCATCAATTATAAATTAATGTCTATTTCAAAACATAAATATTTTTGGAGTCTCAGTAATGTTTACTTTCTGTCATGAAGTGTTTGTCCAAAAGCAAGACTGAGCAGTGCAAGTATACTGTGCTATACTGCATGTGCGCAGTCAGTGTTCTTTCCTGTATGTGCACTGTCCAGCTTCGTGCAAACATATATATGGTGTGACTTGTTGCAGTATGTAAAGAATAATGATAAGAATATATAATGTATATTTTATTTGTATCATCATCAGCAGCGGAGTAAGTGATATGATATTTTTTTAGAGGTCTCAGGCCACTGTGCATCTCAGTCATTCACAGTGTACACATGACTTTGCGGAGATAATAGCATAAAAAGTCATGCTTTTCAACAAATCATACCCAACAGACATTAAACATTGCTGAGGCACCAGAAATATGCTATGGTGTGCAGACATTTTAAAGTCGGAATATATAACAGGTCCTGCAGTCCACTGCCACCACACTGTGAAACTACTGGCACCGTGTTGTGTTATGGTGTACATCAACTTGCTAAAAAACTGACACTGAGAGTAAACTAGAAATACATAATTTATTCCAGAACAAAAAATTAAAAGAAGAACTGGTAGCACAGTATGTGGGCATTTGGCAGTGAGTGAACTGGACCTTATATATTTTCTGACTTTATAGTGTCTGTACACCGTTCGTCAAATATTTTGGGTGCCTCACCATCACCAATACCGCATATCAGTTGGGTACGGTTTGTTGAAAAGCAGGATTTTTGTTTGCTATATGATCTTCTAAAAGTCACGTGTGCACTCTGTGACTAAGGTGGACTCTTGCCAGAGACCGCTGAAAAAATATCATATCACTTAGTCCACTGATGATGATGGTACCAATAAAATATATGTTATAGATTCTTATCGTTATTCTTTATACCATAAACACTGCAACAAGTCAGCATATATATGTTTGCAAGAAGCTGGACAATGTCTGCAGTCCACACACAGGAAAGAACATTGACTGCACACATGCAATTTAGCACATTATACTTGCACTGCTCAGTCCTGCTTTTCCACAACCACTTCACAACAGAAACTAAACATTACTGAGGCACGGGAAATATGTCAGGGTACACATTCTTAACTTGGATTATAACACAGTGGGGGGGAGGTGTGTTTAAAAAAAGCTAATGTGGAATCCCCTGCTGGTCCAGCAGCAGATGGATCATTGACACAATCTGCAATTGGTGTCGCTCTTTGTGCTCCAACTGCTGCTGGGCAGCACTCACCCTCTCGTTGTTCTCTTCTACCATGGCCCACACCACAGCAAGGTTGGCCTGAGTTACAGGCAGTGTAGGGTCCACTGGTGGTGGTACAGCTGGTAGTGGTGGTGGTGGAGGAGCTGCTGATGTGGCCCTCCTCTTGCTGTGGTGATACACAGTAGCACCCTCTGCCACTGCCACAGAAGGGCCAGCAGGTGGAGGCCTGGCCCGTTCTGTGGCAGCCTGCCACTCCACCCTGTGATGATTAACCATGAGGGTGTGCTGGCCCCCAGTCCCTAAGTGTGTCCCCTGGGGACACAGCGCACCTCGACACCACAAATGTGGCACCGTACCAGGCTGCTGTCCCCCCAACACAGTCGAAGAACTCCCAAACTGGGGAGCTTTGGGGGGGACCAAGAACGGGAGGACTAGATGAACTGGCAGCAGCCTGGTTACAGTGGTGCTCAACCTCTGGCACATCCTGCTGTGGAGGCACTGTTGCTTGAGCTGCTGCTGCTGGTGGTGGTGGTGGTGGACTTGGTGGTGGTGATGCTGCTGCTGCTTCTGAAGGGGTGAGGACCCAAGATTTTTGACCGGTCCAACAGCACCCGGCCACGCCCTCATGGGTGCGTACTCCTCCCCTGCCAACCAAGCTGCCTAGCAGTCCCACTGCCCCCAGCACCATCCCAGACATTTGCTGACTTTCACCCTGTCCCTGGTCCATTTCAATAATTTAAGTACTCGAACTTGACTGCCTTCCATCCCTCCTTCCCTCTGTCCAAGATGAGTTGACAATGACAACACAAAACACTCACACACACAACACAGGCACACACACAGTCAAACACACACACAGACAAACAACAACTTATAAAAGTAAAAAACAAAGAAATCACAATCACAGAAAGAAAAAATGAACTACAAAAAGAGTACAAAAAACACTAAACAACAATATAGCTTTGAAAAAAGCTGTTGGGTGGGTTTCATATGATCTCTGGATTCTCTTCTCCTCTTAACTACTACACAAACAAACTGCCTCCTCTCTCTACCACTGCAAAGGAGAAAGTGAAAGTATCTGCTAGCATGAGTCACTTCCTTGCTGCCTGGCTAAAGCATGTGACTTACAGTACTGTAAGTCATGTGATGTGTGGGGGTCCTGCCTATATTATTGTCACTTCGCCTTACTTCGTGTTAAGGCGGAATGACAACGCGAAGTCATAATTACAAGGCAAAGTGAGCCTTTCACACTGGCCGCTCCAAGTAGTGGAGTGACAATGCAAAGTGCCCATTTTGTGGGCACTTCGCCGGCGAAATTTAATTTCGCTGCATCTCTACATGCACTTCCCTTCAGTGACCCAGGTGAGTATATTACACCACGCTGTGTAGGGTAGCCATATTCCTGTAGTCCACCACCCTTGGTATATCCTTGTACCCCACAAGGATGTCACAGCTTAGCTCTTCCCCGATCACCTCTCAGTGGGGGTACATGCCCCAAGGTCTGACAGTGTTCCTGGTAGTAGGGGACTTTCATGGTAGGATACAGGTCACCTGAATAGGATGGCCTGTGCAGGACATAAAAGCTGCATTGGGGGTACAGTAACATTCAATACCAAAACCAAAGAGCATTCTCTAACTCTTTCTCCTTCCCTTCTTGCACTAAACTGAACAATTTACAATGTCTTTGAAGTCATACTTACACCACGCTGTGTGGTGGGGTGAAAGCACTCATCATTTGCATGGAGACTCCCACTACCACCACCAGTCATTTTTGTGGGGATGGAAATTACACATCCCAGTATTCATCCCAGGATGTGTGGCGCATTTACCAGCACAACCCAAAGATGTGCTGCATACCCGGGCTCAAAGTTGAGCCCGTAAAAAAATGGCTCAACTGCTAGCCACCCAGAGGCGGGCCACTGTACTGCAGGGCACAACACAGCAGCCACCAGCTGTGGGTGACAACCCCCCCAACACTGTGCACAAGCACCTACATTAGTCCCTGGTAATCTAGTGATTCCCTACTCCCCTCTCGTAACCCTAATTGCATGTAATAACATTTATTTAATATCCCTGGTGGTCTAGTGGCACCCCCTCTCTGCCTGTATCCTCAATCAATGTATAATCCCATTTCAAAACACCCTAGTGGTCTAGTGGTACCCCCTTCCTGCCTATATCCCCGAATGATGTGTAATCCGGTTTCAAAACTCCATGGTGGTCTAGGGGTATCCCCCTCCCCTTCTGGCAACCCCAATCACATGAAATATCCTTTTGTACTTTCCCTGGTAGTCCAGTGGCACCCACACAGGACCCTCTTCCCACACAGCTTCCCCCAGTCATCAACAGGCAGCATACCCATCCACATACCTCCATGGTTGCCCACTGAATGACAGCATACAGTATGTGCTGTAAGCTCATTGGTCCACACTGTGGACCAATGGGCTTTCAGTGCATACTGTAAAAGTCATTCACAATTTTGTGAATGAATGACTTCAGTCACGAAGTTGTAAATGACTATTACAGTATGCACTGCAAGCCCATTGGTCCACAATGTCCACCATTGCCAGGTGCAATTTTGAATATCGGGCCTCATTTGTTTAAAATCACTTCTGTTGTGACTAAAATGAACTAGCATGCAGCAGGCAGTGCTCCCTCACCTTATGGAACAAAAGGTGCTTAAAAACAGCTGGGAATAGTGATGAAAACCTGGTCTGAGCCATAATAAAAGGAGCACTCCTTTTATTATTTCAAAGGTGATGAAAAGTACTAAAGTAGACTCAAATTGTGGAAAGAAGGGTATCATACAAGTCAGGAGATAAGGGTCTATCTAAAATCTCCTAATAAAATATTGGTCAAAATTTTCACCGGATTCTTGCACTGCTGCTTTAAAACAACAGGAGAAGCAGATGAGAGTGACAAAAGAGTCCATCATCACCTTTCAAGATGAATTAGCAAGCATGAGCCACACTCAGATGTTCTTGTGCCAGACAGAGAGACACTTAAGTAGCCCCATGGAAGATACAGATACAAGAATCAGATGGAAAAATCTAAATGTTTTCAGGGTGCCAGAAAGAACTGTTCATCCAAGCCCTATAGCCCCCAGTGGACACAGCTCTAGAAATAGAAAGAGCACACAGGGCCCTGGACCACAAGCCAATGGAGGGAGCCCCCACACATATGTACACTCAATTATGGTGAAATTCCTGAAATACCCAATGATGCAGATGCCACTAATCAAAGTCTGGGAAAAGAAGGAAATTCAACATAAGGGAGAAAGAATCCATATAGAGCAGGACTACTCTCCCAAACTCCTCCAGAAAAGGAAACTCGTCCAAGATGTAACAAAACAGCTATGAGAGAAAGGAATAAGAGCACATTTGTGATACTCAATAAAAATACAGCTATATGTAGACACCAGTATAAAACTTTTGGTAACCTGCTGATAACTGCTAAAACTCTTCAAAAGTTAAATGTCCAGCTTTTGAAAATGAACACTGAAACATACCCAAAAGATATAGTTAATTGAAAGAACAGGGAGAAAAACAGTAGGAGGAACAGGAGCCAGAATGGACCACTTAGCAGCTTGTGAATGACTTGAAGACACCAATGAAAACCACAGGGAGAAGATAGCCAAGAAGCAGCCCAGAGTTAGTACAACCTTTGAAAGAATCACCAGCATAAGGTATGATAATTAAATGTGATGCCTGAAGGCAAAAGAAGCTTTCATTTTAAATCTCCAAGTTCACCTTGGGAATGCTTGGCTGTATCATCCTCCCTGGAGATGGTTTTACCCCTCTGCATGCTACCCAACACAGTGCCCCTACCAATGCATGTACTTATGGGCAGCATGCATGGCTGGGGACACACCATCAATTCTAACAGTTGTGGCAAACTTCTGACATTGCATGCACATCACAAATTTAATACTGCATACCACCCCTCACCTCTCAAGGAGGGAAAAGGAACAAAAATAAAACCCCAAGAATTTGGGCTTTGTAAGCAACTGTAGCAGACAGCCTATCAACTTCATAAATAAAGACTGTGTAAACCTTTGAAGCCTCTGGATTTGAGGTACACAGAAATGAAAGAAAGGGCTACAGAACTATCAAGAAAGCAGTACCCCAGATATCCTAGCATGAAGCCTTAAGATGCACAGCTGATCATCATGAGGGACAACACCACAGTACCTACCATCTGTATAACTGCTTCCATGCATGATCAAAAATCATTGCAATATTTAAATGTCATGCAAGTAGGGGGAGCATAGAATCTAAGGGGGAATACTAATGCTGAATTAAATTGTGGGTTCTTTCATGTTTTCCCCCTTTTCTCCCTTTGCTTTTCTCATTCTCTCCCTCTTTTTTCTCATCCAATGCAAATGTTAAGTGCCGGATTAAAGAATGGTCACTCCAGGGGGAAAGCACAAATGCTCATTTATCTGTTATAGCTATTGGTTTGATACCCCCATACCATCATGTCAGTTGACAGCAAGGAATACAAACATGGAGGAGCAAGGGACTGAGTGAACAAAGAGAGCAGGGAGAGGGAAGAGGGGGCACAACAAGCAATGACACTAACCTAGGAGGGAAATATCTGCTTTTCTGTTCCTTTTTTAGGGCTGTGGGTAGGTGGAGCCTGCAGCCCTCTTGCATTAGCTCTAAAAACAAGCTTAACATGGAACTGTCTTTTTGAACTTTTGGAAGTATCCATCCACAACTGGAAAACAGTGCACTCCCCCTCTGATTTTGGCTATTTGCTGCTCTGTCTTACAGGCATCTGAAGGGAGAGGGATGCTACTGTGCCTCCCAACTTCTCAGGATATAAACAAAAAAAAAAACTTTGAAGCTGCTGTATTTAGTAGCCCCTCAATTTATCCCTTGCTGGGCTGCAGACAGAGCATCTGTCCAGCCCAAACAAATAGATTCATTCTAGTTCTTTCAGCAGCCTAGTGGTTAACTCATTATCTCCTTGGCCATTTTGTGTCAGAGTAACCATGGAATTACTGACTGAATACTGACCCCAGCAGCATATGGCTAATTAGGGACATGTGCTGATGTGGGAGACAGAGGCCAGAAATTGATGGTCCATAACTACAGGCTTTGTTTATAAAAGTAAGAAAACAACATTTCAAATGTAAAAAATAGGGTTCAAATGTTTTATTAGTTTAACAGGAGTTATAAAACGTTGTTTAGTGAGTTCTTTTTGAATACTGGCAAGTGGGCAGGATGGCACAGTGATAATCACAAGAGACAATTTGAATACATAATCCCCCACCACACTTTCGCTGTTGGACTGCTGGCTGTCCTTTTCAGGCACCCCTCTCTCTTCTCCCCCCCCCCCAACAGGGGCAGCAAGTGAGATTTTATCAGTTGCTTGCTAAAAATGCTGTTTGTTTCCAGCTCTGAAACTGACCTGTGCCCACAAAAGGTAGTGTTGGACAAAGGAACCACAGAGACACAAACACGCAGACAAGGAAGAAGCCACAAAGAAATCTAAGAATTAGGCAAAACATAATTAAAAAGAGCCTGTTTTCCTTCCAAATGTTTCCCTCAGAATTGAAAACGTGAAAGTCTAAGGGTATAGGCAGCATCTGAAAAGTTTTAATTACATTAATTTAATGTGTTAGTTTATTAGTGCTTTATTATCCTGTAACATACTATATTCATGTGTCCATTAAATACCTGTTGGTATTCATAATGTTAGCCCCCCCCGGAAATAATATATTTCTTCTTTGTTTTTATTATTCTTTTGGTAACAAGGCAAGTTCCACTAGGTCCAGGACCTGTTTAAGGGGCAACCCAAGGTTAAGTGACTTACTCAGGGTCCCACAGTGCACAAGAGGAGGTTGTGGGTATCAAACCCTGTTCTGCTGTATGTATCAGGCTCACTCAAAGCTCATTACTCTGATATCTAGGCTGTTCTGCCAGCCCTATGCTGTGATTTAACAGCCCTAAACAGTCCCAATACACAATGACCAAGCAATAGAAAACAGCACACAGGAGTAAAACACAAATGAGGGATATGGGATAAGGTTTAACAGAGAAGAGCAGGAACAAGGCTCTGGGGAAGGAAAGGGAAGGGTTAAAGAATAAACAAATAATTGGCAATCCCTGCAATACCCTCTCCACCTCCCCCTCATCCCTGTCAGTCCCTCACAGTCCCAGCTAACAGACACAGCAATTATACTATCCTCACAGTACCTAAGAGCCCCCTGTATTCTACTGGATAACATAGTTGTTGAATAATCATAGGCCCGATGTTTAATGTAGATGTGGCTATTTAATCTGCAGGTTATTAAATATAAAATTAAAGGGATCACTATTTGTAATCCAAAACAAGGGCCAAATGGCCAAAATTCAGGTCTCCTACCTGGGCACTCCCAAAAGAGACAGTCCAGTCCAGCCTTAACTATCTAACTAAAAGGATTGTAGTGACAAAGATCTGATCCAGTACTCATGGTATGCAGATTAAATCAGGCCCTGAAAAGTTTCAGATATAATGCTGGTCTGTCTGGTGTGCAGTAGCTGCAGGTTGCATGCTGGTGCTCATTACTGTGTCACAGCGGTCATAGTCACATGAGAGGCTTGTAGCCCTATGATGATTCAACAACTGTGCCCAGCAGAATATAGGGGAGCTGGCAACACTGTCTGTTGGGGGCCCTGCCATTGAGCTTTGCATGGGGCCCCAGTAGGCAAAAGCTACCACTGGCTGAGGAAGCGAGAGAAAGAGAGAGAGACAGACAGACAGACAGACAGAGACTCAGCTGTTGCATGCTTTGAAGAAATGAAGTGTGTCTGGGCATGCTCATAATGTTATTAGAATGCATTGTATATTGGAAGGACGTATGTACTTGCAACTTGCTCTGTAATGGGAAAAAATCTGAATAAACTTGAATTTCAAAAGAAATGAAGTGTGTGTGTGTGTGTGTGTGTGTGTGTGTGTGTGTGTCTCCTTCCCCTATAGAAGCACCGCTCGGGGAAAGTCAATGTCAGTGAAGTGTTGCAAGCAGTGTCTGTGTGGCTGTGTCATCTACTTCAAGGTATGTGGGCCACATAGACACAAAGGGAACGCCTGTGAAACACACACACAGACATATGCACTTTGCACCACAAAGGCAAGTATGTAAAGTACATGTTGTATATGATGCTGCAAATTCAAGGGCCTTTCTACCATATTCCCACTTCCTCCAGGTAATTGAAAAAATATGGTCTTCTACTCTACTCACTGCCACTGGACAAAGTTAAAGACTGTATTTAGTCAATCAAATAATTAGCTGCAGCCAGTCAAGGCATTTAACTGGTGGTACACAAGTATGGTCATACTGTATTATAAAGTATTTTCACTAAGGGCTAGAGAAATAGGCCATTGGCAACTTCTGTTTGGCTTTAAACCCATACATTTAATTCAGCTTCTAGGATTCAGCAAAACTATTTCATCTACAAATACAGTAATTGTTATGGTGACCTCAAACAGGGGGTAAGAAAGTCTTAAGGGCAGCAATGAATATGAATTATTATTGCTTACTAGTTGCAGGTACTGTTGGCATGCATCTGCTGTGGATTGCTGTTTGTGGTGTTGTGACAGAGCCTGCAAATTCCTTCAAGACAGCCACAGCTCAGTTTAGCTACAATAATAGTTACTATTCATTGCTGACCTCAAGATATACTGTATACCCCCATGTAGTCTCAGCTTTACATGTATACCACTTTCCATATTTTTTCTGTGTCTGGCTACATTGATTTTCAAATTACATAAGCATAACCCCCACCCCTCCCCCAAAAACAACAAGTTATGCATCAAAATCCTAAAATTAAAAGATATTAAATATGCAACATTAGATTGCATGTGAGGGGTCATCATTAACTGATACCAACTCTGTGTTCCCAGTGGCACACCAGATCGTATGAAGCTTGTTGGTGATGACAATGTGAAAGCTGCTAGTGTTGTCATCAGAGGAAGGAGTTGCCTCACTACTGCTGGGGTGGTATGCCCGACTATGGGGCCAGTGCCAGTGGGAAAAGTCCAGATAGACTTGTCACCAGGAGATATAGGAGTGGGACTAATAGTAGATGTTTAAGCAATAAGATATCACCGAGTGTTAGTCAGTGGGAGAGTTACCTGTGCCTCTTGTTGTGGTGTGGCATGAGATACAACCATGCGCCTTAAACCACATAGGAAATTGGTAAATCCCACAACAACCCTTGCCATGGAGTGCATTATTGTGATAATAAGATGCTTTATTAATCAATACATAATAATGTGATGCATCCACCAGTCAATAAAATAGCCCTTAATTAAATTGTTTTGTGCAGCTGAAAGTAGATTGTTTGTGTCACAGAAGTTGAATTCTCCTAAACAGGTTTGTGTCTACCTGATTCCAATACATATGCTTTTAAGAGCCACATAAGTTATTTTTAAAGCACTTAGACTCTACCTTTCTTTCCCACCCTGTTTCTTTTTTTTTTCACTCTTTCACCCACTCCAACAGATTTGCACCTTTGGCAGAGCCTGACAATGACAGGCAGGGGAAGAGGTCTGGCAACTGGGCAGCCACACACCAAGAGACATGGATTCCACACTGGGATGTCTGAGTCTAGTGCAGGCTAGCATCAGGTTCTGGTAGTGTGGGACTCAGTTTTTAGATTTACGGACTGGAAGATGTTCAGGCATTATCCAGAGAACTACTTGTTTTGTTGCCTGACAGGTGCTAGGGCTGTGGATCTCACTTCAAATTGCTGGTGGGGATAGAGGGAAGAACTGGTAGCTGTTGTTCGTATTGGGGAGCCTGCAGCACCCATTTACAGACCTACAGTAGGTGAAAAGATCAATATGGACCCTTTTCTCTGAGAAAGCAAATACAAATTTGTTGCAAGCAGGAAGCCACCTTAATTATGGCATCAGAGGTAGCTGTAGCCCACTCCCATCATCTTAATATAACAGGGTTGTGCTCCTGCACACTTATTTCCATGGCAGTTCATAGGGAGTAAAAACATGCCAGTATGTTTATAATTATTGAGCTTGAGTCTACAGTCATTTGTTTAAAAAAAAATTGCCAATGTTTCTTTCTAATAATAGTTTCTAGATTATTTTCTTATTAATAATTCCACGCCATGTGTGAATATTCCTTCTTAGTTCCGTAATTAACTGAATGGCTACTTTTTAGTTTTTGATACTTTCTAAAAAAAATATGCCGGTGACCATTGGTGAGCTCCCTTATATAGTCAGCATGCACTATACTAACATTAATGTGGTACTTCTGTATTTACTTCCGCACATGCACAACAGACTCTGGTATGGTGAGAGCATGGCAAGAGCTCCAAGTATTCTTTTGCTCACTCTTGCCACACTCCTGTCACTCTGAGCAGCTGTATCAGCTCTGACCAAAGCTTGTATATTTTTGTAAACATCCCTCTGCTGCCATATTTTCATTTTACCACCTTTTGTCTTGCACTTTAGTCCACCCATTCCAAAAATGTGTCATAATTGTGACTCGATTTACAAGACTCAATTGAAATCAAGATGTAAGGTTTATTTGGGCAGGTACAGTCTCACCATACTTCACCCTGTGATAGCTAACTAACCTTTAGTGGGGCCCTGGGCTGAGGGTGATTAATCTTGCATATCAAGGTGCCTCCAGCAAGAGAATGAATGGTAATGGGTTACATGGTAGCAGGGTACAATCCTCTGAGAAGCTGTCTCTATCCAATTTTCTCCCCAAGTAGCCATCCCCAGTAATACCACACCAGCAGATAAACAGACATCGATAATACAAGGTGAACAGGAACAAATACATCACCTTTCAGGCAGGAATTGAATATCTGCTCTGCCCTTCCTCATGAGACAGGGTCATAACAAGGCTATGTTGAAAATTTGGTGTACAGATATTACAAAACAACAAATTCATGAGCCTATGTTACATTGTGCGAATGCAGGCACATAACTTTGGCAATTTTCAATATTTTTACACCACATTCCTCACCTGCAGCCCTATCGGCTCTGGCCAGAGTTTGTTTTTAACTGTTTTAATAAACCCAGTTTGGGTTTTCACTCTAAGGTAGGATTCTAATTATAAATGGGCAACCATAGCAAACATCATTTAATTCCACAGTTTGAGATGACTGCAATGTTTACCAAATGATGGAATGCAAATAGCCAAAGTGAGTTGGAGATATACAGGAGGCAGAAGGAGGTAGGAGTTGCACCATAAAGGGGAGAAGAAAGTATAGGGCAGCCACAAATGTCATTACAGCAAAAAACATTTATTTCATTTTATTTATTTATGTCTTTGGTGACCGGGTAGGTGCACTGATCCAAAGGACTGCTTTCAGTCATGAACAGGGCCACAAAATGTGGTGAGACAATTACATGCACAACAGTGAATTACAATGATACATAGTATACAAAAGACAAGGTACAGTACACACAAAGTCAGGCAGTGCAGGGTACAATCAGCAATGGTATAAAATACAAGGTCAAGGTCAAAAGTATAATCATCAATGGTGTAAAAATACAAGGTCAAGGGCAAAAGTATAATCATCAATGGTGTAAAAATACAAGGTCAAGGTCAAAAGTATAATCATCAATGGTGTAAAAATACAAGGTCAAGTTCAACAATACAGTGCAAGTAACAGTGGTTGTGCAAATTCAGTCGGAGATCTAAAACAATGACTCAGTGCGTGATAAATGAAGCAGAGAGGAGGAAAGAGAAAGGCAGGGGAAAAGTGTCAGCAAGGGTAGGGGCAGGAGGTTTCAGGGTTGGGGCAGAGGAAGTACTGGGGGCGACTGCTGGATCAGACTAGTTGCTGGTGCTGCCTAAGTGTTTACTGCGTTGGTGAGTTGAAAGCACCTAGCTTTGCTGTGTGAAACAGTGACAGATTGTAGCCAAAAGGAGCCAGGCCTTCATGGCATGCTTAAAAGCTTGGTGAGTAGGGGATGAATGAACAGCCGGAGGAGCTTGTTCCATAGGGAGGGTGCTGTGATGGAGAAAGCTCAGTTCCCCATGGCAGTGGTGACATGCAGTAGTTCCAGTGGGGGTCCGATGTGGCCCAAAGATTCCAATTAATCACTCTGTCTGTCAGGAGGAGTGAGTAGGGGGACATTTGTGGGATACAGAGGGAGTTGTCCACCAGACAACCCAATACATAGTTGAAGTAACCTTGCAAGGGCAGCCACCTCAGCACTTGGTAGAGTGAGCAGTGGTGTGATTGGTAGGGGGCAAGAAGGACAAAATGACAGATTGTGTTGTATGTAGAGTTTAGTCGCATGAGCAGGGTAGTGGACAGGTGCGAGTAGACTGGGCAGCAACAGTCTAGGAGAGGAAGTGGGTTTCCACATGCAATGGCCAGGCGAGTCTCATCAGTAAGGTAGTGTTTGTAATGGTATGCAGCATCAAGCTTCTGGTGGATCTGTCTCATGGTGAGGTTTACAAGTTCAGAGAAAGAAAGGGAGGGGTCAAGGGTAACTCCTAGGCACTTAAAGGATGTGACATTTTCAAGAGGTGGACCAGCAAGGGTGAGGACTAAGAGAGAGTAGTTGGCTTTGGTGGCTTTGGTTAGGAAGGGTTTAGACCCAAAAAGCATAGATTTAGTATTTTTATCATTGACAAGGAGCTTATTTGAGAGGAACCATTGGTGAACAGATTCAAAGTTTTGTGTGAGGTCAGAGGAGATTAAGTCAACAGATTTGTCACTGTGATAGAGGACCAGATCATCAGTGTAGAAGAGAGCAGAGCAGCTGATGCTGTCCTTGGGGAGCATGTTGATAAACATGGAGAAGAGCAGTGGTACGAGTATGGAGCCCTGGGGAACTCCAATGAATGCAGGTAGGGGGGCGGAGACCTTATCAATGAGAACTGACTGTGACCTATTAGTTAGATAGCTGCAGAACCAGGCAGAGGGTCCAATGGAGCAGCCAAAGGAGGGGGCAATGTAGAGTGGAGGAGATTGTGATCAACCAGGTCAAAAGCTTTAGACAGGTCAATGAAGACTGCTCCTATAGTGTTGCCCTGATCCATGCATCTCAGCACGTGGTTGGAAAAAAGTGCCAGGGTGGAGGAGGTACTATGTTGCTTGCAGAAGCCATGCTGGAGGGGGCATAGGAGGTTGTACTTTTCTAGGTGCTCTGTTACCTGGGAGTGAATAATTCTTTCAAGCAGTTTGCTCAGGTGGGGGAGGAGGGAGATGGGTCTATAGTTGTTGGGGAGAGGGGATCGTCAGCATTAAACATCAGTACAATGTTAGCATGTTTCCAAGAGTCAGGAACAGTAGCAGAAATTATGGGGAGGTTGCAAATAAAGGTGAGGGGATTTATGATTGCAGGAGAGATGAATTTTAGGAATGCTGGGTAGAGTCCATCACTACCCGGATTTTAGTAACTTGGTAGTGTCAGCTCACCCGATGGTCCTGAAAAGGAAAGGAGGGGGTAGGGTGGAGGTAGAGGAAGTGGTGGAGCTGTCAGTCTAGCGGTGTGGAGCAGGAATGTCTGGGTAGGGAACTTGTTTAGGTAAGTGGATAGGTCTGTGAATGTTAGGTTGAAAACAGCAATTTCTGTAGGGTCTGAGATGAGACCAGAGGGGGAGGAGAGTTGAGTTACCTGACTATTGACCTTAGGGTTAAGGAGACAGCCAATGGAGGACCAGAAACTGCATGGATTTCCAAGGTTGTTTGTTGGTTTTGATAGTATTTACGCTTTAGGGATTTGGCAGTTTCTTTGCAGGAGTTGCACAGATGTCTATATGTGTTCCAGAGTTGGGGAGGAGGGGGATGACTTGCATTCCTTCCCCTTACGGTCCCGTTTTTTCATCTGTGCAAGCAGTTCCTTGGTAATCCAGTGGGCACAACCTCCTCTGACCCTTCTGGATTTGAGGGGGATATGCTTGTCCTGGATGCGAGCGAGGGTGGAGGTGAACAGAGTGACTGCCTCAGAGATGTTGTTGAGGCAGTATAGGGCTGACCAGTTGGTTGCCCAAGCCTCACTAAGGACTGGTGATGGATCTTGATGGTTAAACTTTCTGAAAGATAAAAGTTTATAGGGAGTGCGGTACGATTTGAGGAACAGTACGGCTTAGGTTGGGCAGTGGTCACTGATGGAGTCAGACATTGTACCTGTCTGTAGGATCAAGTCAGCTCAGTTATTTATTTATTTATTTATTTGTACAATCGGATTTGCAACCTTTGAGCCAGAGACTTGTTTACAAAGGTACCTCATCACAGAGAGGACAACAGTGTTACAATATTACAGTAGGTTGACATACAGATTTACACAGATCTTACATAGTAGTATACAGACATTGTTACATATATTTGTACATTTCATAAAACAGTAGAGGGAAATGAAGGAAACCAGGTGGGAGGAGGGGGGGCAGAGGAGACAGTCCGGAGGACTTTGTCGAATTGCACTCAGTGATATGCGAGCAGCCTGTTAGTGACAGGAACAGCAACAGGTTTTGAACAGGTGGTTCTGAAGAACAGTTTTGAAGGAGGCAATTTTGGGAGTGTTAGTGATGGTTACAAGGAGAGTGTTAAACCAAAAAGGGGCCTTGTAGCAAAAGGATCTCTGAGCTAGGGAGGTCCTAGTTCTGGGTACCAGTAGAGTGGCCTTGTCTGAGCTGCGGGTGGAGACTGTGGGGGAGGTATGTTGGAAGGAGGCAGATACCCCAGGGGGAGACAGCACAAGCAGAATTTTCTTGGCTAGGATGCAGGTTTGGTAGTGGAGACATTCTTCCAGGTTGAGGAGATTAGCAGTGGAATAGATATGACAGGTGTGGGTGAGCCTGGGAGCATTGGTCAGTAGTCTACAGGCCTTGCTCAGAGTGAGTTGGATCTTATTGAGTGCCGTGTATTCAGCGGCTCCACATACTGTTAGGCCATAGTCCACTAGGGACAGTACTGAGGATGTGACGGCCAGTTGGAGAGCATCAGGTGGAAGGCAGTCCCTATGGTGGTATAGGAGGCCAATCCGGGTGTTGGTGGCAGATGCAAGAGCATTAATGTGGGCGTGAAAAGTGAGGGCAGTGTTGAAAGTAATCCCAAGATATTTGTAGGAGTGCACTTGCTCGAGCTGGCGTTGAGTGCTTGGGAGGATAAGGAGGGGGTTATTTCTTGCTTTGTTTTGATGATGGGAGAAGAGCATCGACTTCTTCTTTTTGAGATCAATGACAAGTCTGTGCTCCTTGAACCAGCTTTCTGCTTGGTTGTAGGTGTGTTGCAGAGAGTCCTGGAGGGAGGCAGAATTTTAGTGAGAGGCATATAGAATGGCATCATCTGCGTACAGAAGAATTTTGCCAGAGCAGGCACTGGGCAGAGTGTTTAGGTAGAGACTAAAAAATTGGGGGCCCAGGATGTAGCCCTGGGGGACCCCAGAGTAGACAGGGTGGGTCTCTGACAGTGTTCCATTGATTTTGATGCACTGGGACTGGGCTGATAGGTAGCTAGAGCACCAGGCGAGGGGACCAGTAGAGAAACCGATATGGTAGAGGCGTCAAGTAGGAGGCGATGGCAAACAGTGTCAAAAGCCTTTGAGAGATCAATAAACACTGTTCCAGCAAGGCTGCCAGAGTCTAGAGAGGAGTGCAGAAAGTTTGGAGAACTCCAGTAAGGTTGTACCAGTGCTATGGCCTGCACGGAACCCATGCTGCTCTGGGCACAGAACAGCATATTTAGTCCAATACTCTGTGAGCTGTGTAGCCACCACTTTTTCTATGGCTTTGGAGAGTGGGGAAGGATGGAAATTGGGCAATAGTTGCTGGAGATGGACCTGTCCCCACCTTTATGAATAGGTGTGACAACAGCCATTTTCCAAACACTGGGAAACTGACCCAGGCAGAGGGATTGGTTTCGTAAGCTCGTAAGTGGGACTAGGATGTCATCCAGGACCAGTCGTAGTATTTTGGGATCCAAGGAGTCATTGCTTGGGCTATTGCTGCCTAATGCTTTTAGAAGGAATAGTCTGGCTTCATGGGTAGATATTTTGCACAAGCAGAACAGGGGACGTTGAAGGACAGAGAGCTGTGAATCGGGAGCTGGGTCAAAGAAATTACTGGGAAGGATAGAGCTAAGGTCAGTGAAGGAGGTGTTAAGGCAGTTAGCTATGTTAAGGGGGTCAGCGGTAATATAACCATCAACAGTAAGCTGGGATGGGGAAGGGGAGCAAAATTTCCCATTCAGTTCTTTAATGTTGTCCCAAACGGTCCGGGTAGACCCCCATGAGGAGGTGAGGGTGGCCTGGTAGTGAACAGCCTTGGCCTTACGGATGGCCCACGTGCACCTATTCCATGCAGCATTGTAGGCTTGTCTGTCTGCCGTCCTGCCAGTCTCAGTGGCTAGGTGCCAGACATTATCCCTTTCCCTGAGTTTTTGGAGTAGTGCGGGGGTGACCCATGATGCATTTTGCTTTTTGATGCGGAATCTGCTAAGTGGTACATAGAGATCATAAGCCTTGTTACAAGCATGTGTGAAAAGATCAAGGGCAGAGTCAATGCTGGGTGCCTGGTTGATGGGGAACCAGTCGATCTGGGTGAGGAATTGCTTAAGTTTATTCAGGCCACCCGGGCGGAGGTGCCTGTGGAGGGTGGTTTGGGCTACTGGTTTGGGGGTAAAGATGGACCAGAGGAATAGGACAGGGGAGTGGTCACTTAAAGAGTCAAGGAGGATTTGTATGTCCTGGATTTTGCAGGGGCGGTTGGTGACTATAACATCCAGGAGGGTGCTGGTTCCACTAGAGGGATTGAGTCTAGTGGGCTGGGAGACTAGTTGGGTCAGGTCGAGGGCAGCAAAGGTGTCCCTTGCTTGGGAGGTGGAGGGACTAAGCCAATTAACATTGAGGTCCCCAACAAGGACATATTCTGCTTTGTGGGGGAGGGTGGTGAGATAATCTGTAAGAGACGAGATTGCCAGGTTCAGGTTCCTTGGGGGAACATAGGAGACTGTGAGGTAGAGCGGTCTCCTAGAGGGATCAGGAAGGAGTTTGAGGGTGAGGGCCTGGGCACCATTATCAAGCTTGGGGGCAGGGAGCACATGACCAACAATAGTGTAACGTATGAAGACAGCACAGCCACCCCTGCATTTGCCTACTCGATCCTCTCAGTAGACGGTGTACCCAGGGAGTGAGACAAAGGAGTCGGGGGTGGATTTGGAAAGCCAGGTCTCCACAAGGGTAGTGATGTCATGCTGGTGTAGAATGACTCAGCACTGGAGTGCAGCAGATTTTTTCTGCAAGCTGCAGATATTCATGGAGGCAATGCGGAATCCGGAGGACAATGTCTTGGGAGGGCTGGTGGCAGTAGGGCCTGGGTTGGGGTGGACATTTCCAGATAGTAACAGAGTAATAATTCTAACCAGGGGGCGGTAGCCATAGGTATCCTTAGCTGGACATCGAGATAACTTAAAGGATCCAGGGTGAAAAGATTCATCCAAAAAGATAACCATCGAAGCTCAAGGGTCACAATTAGATGACCCTTATACAGTTGCAAATTTATTAAACAACTTTTTTGCCTACTTGCCAGGGTACAATGTTGACGAAAACAGATTGAGGTATTACAGAAACCCTAATAGAGAAAAACAGGACGTATACCCTCCTTTTAGATTTAAAATACTAACTGTTAATGAGGTGAGTAAACGTTTAGGACGTTTGAAAGTACATAAGTCTGCAGGAACTGATGGATTGGGGGGCAGATTTTTGAAAATAGCTGCACATTTGATTGCTCCAGTCATAACATATATATTTAACTGGAGCTTACAAATAGGTTTTTTCTTCCAAGTGTGGAGGGAAACTAGAATAACTCCTATCTTTAAAAGGGGGGTGGCATCTGATATAAACAACATAGACCGATTTCGATTTTGTCTAAAAGTTTTGAACATCATGTTCACACACAAATCATGGATTACATAGAAAATATAATCTAATTACTCCTCATCCATCAGGATTCCGAAAAGCACAGTCAACTACTTCTACATTATTGGAATTTAGTGACTTAATTAATACCCCATTACATCTAGGGTTGGAAACAGCAGCAATTTTCATAGATCTGTCTAAGGCCTTTGACCTGGTGAACCACTCCCTCCTCCTACAAGCAGTAGAAGACATGGGTATTACAGAGGGGCCTTGGTGTTGGCTGCACTCTTACTTAGAAGGGCGCTCTCAGACAGTTAAGATCTCAGGTAGAAACTCATTAACTAGAACTATTAAAAGGGGTGTACCTCAGGGGTCCATTTTGGGACCATTGTTATTTCTGATATTTAGTAATAACTTACCACAAGCTGTGAAGCACTCACAGTTGAGATTGTACACAGACGACACTGCTATAATAGCATCTGGTTTAAACATCCATGACTTACAGCGAAAACTGCAGCTAGACTTTGATAGTTTGAGGGAGTGGTTCACCAGGTCAGGCCTTATCATCAATATAAAGAAAACTAGATTATTGCATTTTGCATCAAAACAAAAAGAAAAACTTCAAATTAAAATAGATGATAAAGATTTATTACAGCAGATAGATCAGTATACCTATTTGGGCCTAATTTTTGATGCTCAAACATCCTTTAAAGTGTATGTGAACACCTTGATAGATAAAGTAAATAAAAAAATAGGAGTCCTACGTAGGACAACAAAGTGGCTAGGGAAAAACGCTCGAAAAACTGTGGCTGAACAACTAGTCATGCTTGTAATAACTTATGGAGAACTCATATTGCACAACTAGTTAACATTTATTATTAAAACTAGATAAAGTACATTACAACCTGGCAAGGTATGTACTTCAATGCAAATTTAGAACACACCATTGTACACTATTGAACAAACTACAGTGGCAATCCCTGGATATTATTCACACAAGGACTTGGCAGTGAACAATTTTTAAATATCATATGTCCTACCCAAACCATTACATTAACGCTGTATTATTCAATAAACAAAAACAAATTGACAAATCTAGGAGATCCATTCATGTAAAAAAATCTACGCTCCCAAAATTACTAACAAACATGGTGAACAAACTCTGGGCTATCAAGCATCAAAACATTGGAACATCTTACCTTTTTCAGCACGTACATCAGTATCTTACGATCTATTTGTTCAAGAAATAAATGAGATTAGTGAATTTAGATGTGCTTGCACTTGGAGGGTAGATTATGGGAATGATGAGGTTGTAGGCAGTATTTATTTATACAGATAGATTATTCCATCTGTTAAGTAATATAGGCATCTATCCTAAATATATACTTTTGCTCAGTATTTACTGAAGAGAAGGTAGGGCAGGACCCACAGCTCAGCATCATGGACACAGGGGGGAAGGAGGTGAGCACTACTCCCTTCACAAAAGAAAGGGTCCTACAAGAGCTTGCTAAGCTCAGGGTGGATAAGGCAATGGGACCTGATGGCATACATCCCAGGGTACTTAAGGAGCTAAAGGTGGAACTAGCAGAGCCATTAGCAGAACTGTTTAGTGAGTCTCTGAGCACAGGAGAGGTCCCAGAAGACTGGAGAAGGACTCATGTGATCCCACTCACAAGAGTGGTAGCAGGGAGGAGGCGGGAGCTACAGACCAGTCAGTCTTACCTCAGTAGTGGGCAAGATTATGGAGGCACTCCTTAAGGAAAGGATAGTGCAACACCTGGAATCCATAGGGCACAGGATCCAAGACAGCATGGGTTTACAAAGGAAGGTCCTGTCAAACTAATCTCATAGATTTTTGACTGGGTAACCAGAGTGGTGGACCAAGGGGAGCAGTTGATGTCGCCTACCTTGACTTCAGCAAAGCTTTGACACTGTTCCACACAGAAGATTGATAAATAAGCTGGGTAGGCTTGGGGTGGGTCAGAAGTTGGTCAACTGGGTGGCAAACTGGTTGACGGGCAGAAAACAGAGAGTGGTGGTAAATGGTATACAGTCAGAAGAGATGCAAGTCACAAGGGGTACCTCAGGATCAGTCCTGGGGCCAGTCCTCTTCAACATCTTCATTAGTGACCTTGCAGATGGACTAGAGGGTAAGGCTTGTCTGTTTGCAGATGACACCAAGATCTGCAACAGAGTAGATGATCCAGATGGGGTAGGCAGAATGAGAAGAGATCTGATAAACTAGCAAAATGGTCAGAAGAGTGGCAACTGGGATTTGATGCAAAGAAGTGCAAAATCATGCACATAGGGAAGAGAAACCCTGAAGCCACCTATAGGCTGGGAGGGGAGTTGCTAGCAGTCACAAAGGAAGAAAGAGACTTGGGCATCATCATCACTGTTGACCTGAAATCATCCAAGCAGACCACTAAAGCAGTAGATAAGGCTAGGGGGGTGTTAGGGTGTATTAGTAGGGGTATCACAAGTCATAAGAGGGAGGTAATAATCCCTCTTTACAAGACACTGGTTAGGCCCCATCTGGAGTACTGGCAGTATTGGAGGCCACACCTTCACAAGGACATTAACCAAATTGAGGCAGTCCAGAGAAGGGCAACCAAAATGGTGCAGGGACTGCATCAGAAGACATATGAGGACAGATTAACAGAGCTCAATATGTATACCCTTGAGCAAAGGAAGGAGAGAGGTGATATGATCGAGGCATTCAAACACCTTAAGGGCATTAACAAGGTGAAAGAGTCTAACATGTTTAAATATAAGAAAAATAGCAGGACAAGAGGACACAGCATGAGATTAGAGGGAGGCCGATTAAGGGGGAATGTGAGGAAATTATTTTCACAGAAAGGGTGGTGGATGCATGGAATGGCTTACCACAAGAAGTGGTGGCTATGAATACAGTGCAGAGCTTCAAACAGGCATGGGATAGGCATAAAGGAGCAATACAAATGACTATGAATAGATAGGCCACTGACAGAGCAAAGGCTGATGGCACATTTATAAGGTAGAAAAAGAAATGAGCAGACTGGATAGGCCTTGCGGTCCTTATCTGCCATCAACTTCTATGTTTCTATGTTTCTATTACTACATAAATGTAAATAGATTTTTTGCAAAACTCCAGGGTTTGTTACTGTGATACTGTTATTGTGTCATTGAATTTATAGTATCTACATGTTTTAGATAAATTTAAAGAGCATGTCTTAAGTACTGTAGAAGAGATAGTAATGTCTTAAAATGATGTGTAATTTATTGGATTGCTAGGGAAATGTTATATAGTTGTCCATGTGTATATGTTTAGTTGTAACATTAGGAACAGGTCTGTCTTGAAAACTGGGTTACCAACCCAAATGGCCTGTATCCTGTATAAAAAGAAAATTTTTACTACTACTACTAGATAAGGGTGAGGCCACATGGGGTACAGGGAATGGGTAGGGCACGGAGTGTAGGAATGGCAGTGAGGAGGTGGGTCCAGGAAGGGCCCAGGTAGGCAGAGGGGTTGGGAGGGCTGCCATTAGGTGGGTGCTAGGGCCTAGGGTGTGAGGCAAGAGTGGGGGGGGTCGAGATAAGATAAGGTGGTCTAGGTTTGCTGCCCTCTGAGGGCTGGGATTGTGATCTGGCTGGAGAAAGGTGAGCACCAGGATGGCTAAAATAGTGACGCGCTGTAGAAGGGGATGTGCATGCATTATGACTATATTCATAATTGTGGTGGATTGTATAAGGGTCTCAGCTGTGCTTCAAAGAGGGTTAGTAGCCACCTAGTCAATGAGGGAGTGATTGCATGAATGAGCATTGTGTCTTGTGGGTGAGAAGATAACTTGTTCCAGGTTGTGTTCCTTTAGTAGGTTAGCATAACCAAGAGAAGAGGCATCCAGCCAATTTAGGTTGAAGTCTCCTATCACTACCATGTCAAAGCCATCCAGGCTAAAACCAAGACATTAATGGCCCCCATTCTACATTGCTGGAATATTGAGTTGGGAATTACAATTTATCTGGATCAATGGCACAAGTATGCTCCTCCAGCACACAGGGTCATAGCCGCCTCCTATTGGAGAGAATATGCCTGGAATGCTGAAGAGATATTTCCATACTCAAGCAATAGTTGCTAAATTTATGGGACCCCATGCAGCAGAATGCTGGTGAAAATGTGGCACAAAACAGGCTGACCAGTCTCACAGATTACTGACATGCCCCTTGCTGCAAAATGTTTGGCAGGTATTGATCCAGGACCTGGAGGAGATATTTGATTGCCTGAGCATGGTAACCTCGGAATTTGTGCTCAGCCATTTCCCAAGTACATTCTGCATTTACTCTTTTGACCACAAAAACAATTAACTTGTTGCTCTTAGTGGTCAAGAAAACTGTCACCAGACTGTGGCACACCACCAAAATCCCCTCTTTCATATCCTGGTGAAGCTACTTTGGAAAAAATGTCAGCTAGGCTCAGCAACTGAATCACATCCTTTGAGCTTAAATGGCATAAATAGGTAATGCACCACCTGGATAAACACCCAGACTTCATGCCATAGATCTGGGCCTCCCCCCCCCCGCCTCTCTGAATAGTACTTGCCTACCCTTCTATTCAATAAAAATATTATGCAAATTGAGAATTGCTCTAACATCCTTAGGGGTGCTCTTCTCCTCTGTACCTTCTGTCCTCCCTGTCCTTTTGTTAATCCAAGTTGCCGATCACATTGCAGGTGGAATGCTAGTGGCTCTATATTTATTTAACAATTACAAGCACTAGTCAATACTTACCAAGTATGCCTCAGAGATTAGTCTATCTTTGGGCCATATCTACGCATACCATTTCCAAAGCAACCCAGTGACTAAAAATGGACACTGCAGAAAACTTCAGCTACATCAACTGACCCTAATAATTGTAAAGCTGTGTTTTATAATGCTTATCTAAGGTAAAGCATTTCTAATCAAATAAGCCAGAGGGTACCCACTGGCAGACCACTTATTCTAAATGCTGACAGTAAACCACTGTATGATGTTACATGTGACCATAACTTCTATGCTTCTTGGAAAAATTTTAATAAAAGACACATTTGAGCTGGACGGTGGCACTGAGGGTTGAGGCGCTGGACACCTTATCTCGTGCTATGCCAGAAATCCGTATTCGGGAATGAGCATGGGCCACTGGGGGTCACCAGGGGAGGAGAAGGATCGAGTGTCCATAGGACTGCTCTCCTTCTCTGGGAAGGGGGGTCACCAGCACTCGGTGCATGACTGGCCCCTAGTGGAGGTTAGGGGCTGGCGCCGATGCTACGGAAGGGGGAGATAAGGCAGGCACTCGGTGGAGCACATATGGAAGCATGTGCACTTGCTCCTTGCAGTGTCATTGCATGCCTCGGCTCAGGGGAAAAGAAAAAATAGGAGGAAAAAGGGGTCTTGGTGCAGCAAGAGTGAAAGTTGATCCCCGCAGGCGCCGCCCCTGCGATGGGTAGTAACCTTTGTTACACAAGGTCCCTGCACCCTAATTGGTACCCCCAGAAGTACGCCACAGACAGCTAGCATTCAGGCATATGTTATACTAACATATAAGGCTAAGGGCATTTACCGTATAAGAGCAGATGTGTATGCACATAATTGCTATACACTTTACTCTCCAATATACAGTACACATGTATTTCTTGCTTACAAGATGTTAGGATGCCTGTTTCCCTGTAATGATTATGATATATGAGTCGGCATTGCCATCTTCTGATGATTTGTATTACTACACAGCTATGTATAAACTGTACCTCTTTGTTTCCACAAAGTGATGACTATAACAAAATTGTATAATGTCATCTTGGACTGAGGAGCCACATTTAATTTAGCCAATAGGGCTTATCTCTGTAACTAGAAATGTTTCTGTCTTACAGTAACCAAGGTAATTATCTTAGGTATATAACGTAAGACATTACGTCTTCTACCTCGGAGACCCCAGGAGACACGGAGATTCCTTGGGGTATAGGGAATGCTTAGCATTGACTCCCAATTCCTAATGGTAATAACTGATTAGGGCAACTGTGATTTTCCTTTTGGTAGTGATAAACAAGCTCTATTACTCTTCTGCAACATGTCTGTGATTCCTTGCATGCCCATTATTGCCAAGAACCTGAGAGTGAGGTTTAGACCTATTAACAATTGGCGACCGTGGGCAGGCAATATTTGGAGTCTGCAAAGTTTTCACTTGTTGCTACAACTTTTTCTTCCCAATGGGGATAGTAGGTGTGCACACTCACATCATCTCTCCCATTTTACACCCACTTTGTAATCACTTGCAAAGTCTGGCTGCTTACTAGGTGTGGTCGATGCCGACTCACCTCACTCCATGGCAGTTTTGAATTGCAAGCTTACAAGTACACAGTTGTCTGCTTGTGAATTAGTGCACCTGTTGTGGAATGATACACAGCATGGTGCCTTTTCACAGTTTGATTTTTCATTCCTTCCCACCAAGACTGCAGCCACCATATCAAATATCTGCACAGACCTGAGACTCAATGTCTCAGACTTCTTTGCCTCCCATGAAGGATGGGCTGACTTAGCGCAGGATGCAAGTCAATCCAAAAACCCAGTACTGGGGATTTCAACCCAGTACTCAGAGATGAGACAAACAGCCAGAAAGTGAGAAGCTAAAGAGCTGTTGGTCGTGGCTCTCTATGCTGCTTTGGAAGCCTCTGAAGTGAAGTTTCGAACCCTTGAACTTCAAATCTCATCTCTTAAGCAGGAGATGGGATTGCAGGAAACTGAATGTGTAAGACTTGATCAGGATTTGGAGTCTGAGCTCCAAACTCTGCGGAATGAAAAGGATTCCCTTTCACATTATTCTGCTCAGGCAAGAGAGCAGGAACTTTGTATGTTGAAGCAGGAGTGTGAAAGTTTGAGACAGGATAAGGGGCAGGCTTTGCAAATGAATGACTTGGTAAGTAGAACAAATGATCAGATGCATGAGGAGTTGGGAGAGTTACAGGACGAAATAAACCAGGAAAGTAATTATTTAGGAGTAGCTACTGGGGACAACCACAAATTGAGCAGCATGTATAGAGTATTACAGAAGCAGATGCAGGATGATGAGGATCAGAATGTTGCAAAGTGAGTCATAAAGATTGTGAATATAAAATGGCAAAACTACACCATCAGCAAGAGGGGGCTGGCTGGTCATGTCAAGGCGATGGGAGACGTAGCCCCTGCCTTGTCAACTTCATCTGAGGAGGAGGAGTCTGATGACAACATCTCCCAGTACAACATCCAGTCACAACCCTACTATGGCCCAGACACCCCTCCCCACCATCCACAACATGGCTGACCCCCATCACATGACACCATGTCCCTATGTCATCAACAGCATGATGCTCATCATGGGCGATGCCAACATGGTGACCTCCATGATAGGGGGGAGGAGTAGGCCCAGGCCTAGTCCCGACGGCACCACCGATCACCGTTATTAATGTGGATGACAGGCAGGAGATAGAGAAGATAATTGAGAATGCCTTAGGCAACGTGACCATCTCCGAGAAAAACAAACGGGTCCTCTGGACTCAGATTAAGCAGCTCCTACAGGAGGTTGGTACTAAGGAGGGAATGGTCCATACTGTGGCTGAAGCTGCAGCTCAGGCAGCCCTGCAGGGTGCCGCAGGTAATCTACCTCCACTTGATCAACCCAATAATCCCCTACAAATGGCCCACTCTGTTCAATAGGTAGCTGACTGCATTGGTCGGATGAGCCCATCCAATAACCTCAGTTACCACTTGGAGAAGGTGTGTGCTAAATGTGAAATGCTTAGTCTCGCTGCAGACTACCAGGTCCAGATCCTACGCCAGACCATCGATCCTGGCCTGTGGGCGAAACTCCCCGACACTGTCCACCAGGATGGCCACACTACCTTTGACGAAGTAGCATCTGAACTCATTACTGCACACAACTTAGGTGTGGTAGGAGCAATGCTTACACACCCTGTGAAACAGAATGTGAAGAAAAAGTCCAGCGACCTTCCACCAGAGGCTCTGGATTGCCTACCAAGCAGGGAAGCACCTTGCAGGAGAAGCTGCAGATGCAGACCTCACTGAATACAAAACCCTGTTCCTTCGGAACATGATCCCTGCAGTAAGAGAGAAGGTAGAGCCAACCACCTATTACAACATGGAAAGGTTTGCCGATATTCTTCAGAAAACAGAGAGAGTCTATCAACTCTACAACTGTGATTCAGGCTTTGGCTTCAAGAAGGTAGCTACCGTGGAAGCCATTTCAGAAGCCACAATGCACTACACAGTGGAGGGGCAGGCCCAAGAGAAACAGCCCCTCCCCACAGATAATCAACACCTCCAGCAGGCCCAACAACAACAGCAATCCTGGGGTGGAAACTGGAACTACCACAAGAATAAGAAACACCACAAGAACAATAAGGGTAAACAACAGAGACCAGTTCCTTTGTATAGGGACATATCCGATGAGAACCGGAGTCTCCGAGACCTCCTTGGGAAAGTGCGCTCCATAGTGGATGCTGTTCCAGTATGGGCCCTTGCTGCAATACAACCAGGAGAGCAAGCCTTCACAGGCTGCAGGGGTATGGGAAGTCCAGGCTCTCAGGCCCCTACAGGCCTGAACCTGGAAGTGGCTCCCTATATAGCATCAGTACAGCATGGTGAGATGGTTCACAAGAACCAGGCCCAAACCCTCTTTCAGGAGCTTCCGCATGCTTCCAATGGTACAGATTGACAATTACAGGCCCTAGTCCATATTGTAAACAAGCTGGTCTTGGATACAAATGGAAGGCCCTGCACAGAGGCCGAGGTCAGGGGCCACCTACTAACAGTATTGCTGGATACAGACGCGACTGTGTCTGTATTACAGGATGACAGTCCAGACACATCACCTTGGTCTACCAGATGGAGAACCAATATGTCTGGGGTAGATGGAGCAAGGCTACCAGCATACCGTTCCCTACCACTACCTGTGACACTGGGACACCTGAAGGCATATCATACCTTTCAGCTGATGGTATTGCATGATCACCCTAGTATAATAAAAATTGACTTTTTGGCACCACACGGCTGTGTGGTGGATCTAGCCAACATGCTACTGATACAAACTCAGGGACAATATCACACCATTATGATCCCTGACTCACATGTGGTTGCGACAATTTCCACAAACAACAAAGAGTATGACGTCATAGATTTGTTCAAGAACCGTGAGCTTTTCCCAAAGCTAATTCCCATCCTACAAAGGCATCTGGAGGCATTTGCCACTAACAAACATGACTGCAGCAGGATGCACACTGTCCTTGAAGTGATAGGCCCAGCATATGAGAGGCAACGACAATACCCCTTCCAACCTGAGGCCTTGCCTTCTTTTACGGAAATGATAAAATCACTCCTCAAGGAAAGTGTAATCAGGACATGCGTTTCCACTGCAACTTCCCCAGTGTGGCCTGTGAAAAAAAACTACAGGTGCCTGGAGACTTACTATTGACTATAGGAGACTAAACCAGATCACCCCCAGTTATGTCCCAACGGTGGCATCAGCACCAGACATGCTACAACTACTGACCCCTGACCAACAATGGTTTAGTGCCCTGGACATATCCAATGGTTTCTGGTCATTGCCATTGACCACCAAAAGTCAATATAAGTTTGTCTTCACCTTTGAGGGCAGGCAGTACACGTGGACCTGCTTACCACAGGGGTTCCATAACAGCCCCTCCCTGTACCATCTGCACATGATGGATGTCCTTGAGGGTTTCTCTACACCCCAGTGTCTTTTGCAGTATGTGGATGACCTGTTTTTGGCCACAGCCACACAGGAACAACATCTGGATCTCTTAGATTAACTATTCACCATCATTCAGATAGCAGGCCTCAACTGTAACCCAGCAAAAGCACAACTATGTCAGAGAGAGGTGCTCTTTCTGGGCCTGAGAATAACAGATCAAGGCTGAAGCCCTACCTGGAAGAAGATACAGGGATTGCAAGATCTGCCACTGCCTACCAGTGTGGCCACCCTTAGGAGGTTTCTAGTTATGGTGAATTATTCTAGAGACTTTATTTGTGATTTTGCTCAGAAGCCTGCCCCTCTGTATGAACTACTGAAAAAGGATGTCCCCTGGAATTGGGGCCCCATTCACACCCAAGCTGTGACAGCACTGAAGCAGGCATTGGCCTCAGCTCCAGCTTTGGTTAACTCCAATCCAGCCTTGCCATTCCATCTGTACTCTGCCACCTCTGACACTGCTATGTCTGCAGTACTGGCCCAGAAGGTCCATGGCACCCTGAGACCCATTGCATATGCATCACAGCTCTTGACCCCAGTGGAACAGAAGTACAGCCTTTGTGAAAGGAACCTTCTGGCCACCTACTGGTCTGTCAAGCACTTTCTGTATATCATTGGGTACTCCCCCCGATCATTAATACAAACCACACCCCAACAACCTTTTTGCCATCAGATAGAGTGAAGGATGGGTCAGTCTCCAATACCAGACTGACACACTGGTCCCTCCTTCTCCAGGACAGAGATATCAAGGTCCACCCAATCAAAATGCCATCCATGCTGGTGCATGATCTCCTTTTTACAAGGAGAGCCCCATGACTGTACACTGCAGCCACCTGATCTACCAGATCAAGGTCCTTTCCTTCCTGCTACACCACAACTACTTGGGAACACCTCATTGTGCCATGTCTTCACAGAAGGATCAGCCTCCTATTATCAGGGAGAACAGATAGCAGGAATGGGCATATTAGTAATTTACCCTTTTGGTAACACTGTTAAGATTTCCAAATATTGCAGTGTAGCATCATCACAGTATGCAGAAATGGCAGCAGTGGCCTGTGCCCTCGAGTTCATCCAGCATGGAACCAAGGATACCATCATTTTCACAGACACTAATTGGGTTTGTTGCTCTCTTACTGAATTCCTTCCTTTCTGGCAGAATAACTCCTTTATCTCTTCTGATGGCACCCCAGTGAAACATAAGGAACTGGTAATATGCATCCATTAACTGGCACAGAAATTTGCACACAGACTCTATGTACATAAGGTTAAGGTCCACTCTGTACATAATCCCTATCATGCCTTCAGTGACACAGCTGACACCCTTGCAAAGGAAGGGGCCCGAGGGGGGGACACCTGGATGATGGACCATGCAGAGGCCAGAGTGGCCATACACATAGAAGCTGTCAGGAAGAAATCTGAACCCTTCTCCCCCTTGGATTTGTCAGATGCCCAACATGCCAACTCTGAACTCAAAGATGTGTTCAGATTTCTGAACAAAGGTACTGAGAAGACCTTTCCTACCCATAACCCCTACCGAAGGCATGAAAGTAAGTTACTCCTGTCCCCAGATGACAAGCTCATTTGGTACCAACCGGATGACACCCCCACCAAATTGTGGGTGGTCCCTCATCATCTCAGTTCTGAATTTTTGCACCAAGTGCATGATACCCCCATTGGTGGATACCATGGAGTGGAAAACACACTCCAGAGACTCAAAACCACTGCCTGGTGGCCTGGTGTCACCAAAGACGTTAAACAGTACATAGACAACTGCCTTGTTTATGCACAAAACAACTCCATCCCTAACAAACGAAATGCCAAACTACTACCACAACGGCATTCTGGCCCATGGCATGCCATACAGATTGATTTTATCAGTCCCCTAACCAATACCAACAGAGACAACAAATATGTCCTTGTGGTAACTGATCTCTTTTCAAAGTGGGTTGAAGCTTTCCCCACTAAGAGATGCACTGCTAAAACCACTGAAAAAATCCTGGTGGAACAGATTTTCTCCAGGTAGGGTCTACCTCTCAAGGTAGACTCGGACAAAGGAATCAGTTTCACAGGTGAGTTGATGAAAGAAGCCCTTGAACTCCTTGGAGTTCATCAGAAGTTCCACATACCATATCACCCACAATCATCAGGTCAAGTAGAGAGGGCCAACAGATGGATTAAGCGAATGCTTTCCAAATTCATTAAGGACAATCCCAAGGATTGGGATTCCCTACTGCCATTACTCCTTATGGCAATTAGGGACATGCCCTCAGCCACTACCCAGTTGACACCCTTTGAGGTGATGACCGATAGACATATGAGATTACCTGAACATCTGTTGTTTGACCTGCACACCCCCACTGCAGACCTCGCCTCAGTGGACCAATATGTGGAAAAACTCTGAATAAAAACTCATACACACTCATTTGTATCCTACAGACTGCATGTGCAAGGCCCAGCAACAGTCCAAAATCCAGTTCGACAAACACACACAAGAAGTGGATTAGCAAGTTGGAGATCAGGTAATGGTCCTCAGATTTGTGCATCCAACACATTCCTTCTCCAATAAGTGGGATGGACCCTACCCAATTGTCAGCAAGCTCAGTCCAGCAGTCTATCAGGTTAAACTCATGCAAAACAACAAACTGACTGACAAATGGTTACTTGCAAACCAGTTGACATTGTATAAAGGAGTATAATTACTTTTCCTCACCCCATTGGGTGGAATAGTACTAATCTGTTAATGTCTGATTTTCCTTTTCAGATACACTGACAAGATGGCTATCTTTTTCCATTTTCTCCTCATCTCAGGAGTTATCCCCTGCATCCAAGGCATGGTAAAGCACCTCCTTCCTCACCTTGATCCACCTGCAACTACCCCAGAGGGAGTCTTCATCGATATTCCGGACACTTTGATTACTGTCCAGGAAGGTTCAGATGCCTGCATCACTGCCTCTGTTGTTGATTCTGATAAATCTACTCTACAAATTGAATGGCAGACCAAGTCTCAAGGACAAATACTCCCCATGGCCAAACTCTCCAAGGAAACTTTCCATGGATGGCCCATTGGTAAATTATCCCCAAATGGTACTTTGTCCTTGCACCAAACCTCTCTTAGACATTATGGTTTATACAATATCACTGCTTTAACTGACCCCTCATACTGTGATTCATTGTCTAAAGATTCTGTCAGGAAATTTTGTGCTGTACACAACATGGCCTCAGCTGCCATGTACCTATCTGTGTCACTCCCTACTAAGAAATAGCTTTTGGAATGTCCAAAACAAATCCCTGGTCCTCATAGTGGTCTCACAGCTACTGCTTTACTTGGTTCACTGATTAACAACTTACAATATATGCATATACCTGTTTTGTTTTATTTAATTTGACTTACTGGAATATGAAAGAATTTGGTATGTGTCATACTACTAATTCATCACTGTTTTATAGTACTTTGTTACTTGATAGCTTAGCAGCCTTTCAGATTCGTAACCAAGACCCTATTGCCGGGGTACATACCATTGAGCATAGAGGCAATTTTAGAAGAAAACCCAAGACAGATGATCAAAGTCATAAAAGAAATCGACGTGACACATCTGATGTCACTGGTGCCACAGGTACCCTCACTGGTGTCTTGGAACTGCTATGTCTATCTGGGTAAAGCGGACATTGCCACTAACAAAGCACACTCACAAAAATTTCAAACTGGTACGACCAATGACATCATACCCCCATTATTGCATTGTGTGGATGGCCTTAGTCAGAAAGAAAGATATACTGTATACAATATGTACGACATCACTAAGGCATTTACAGATGCTAAAGATAAGATTAATGCCCTTTTTGCCCAGAACAATAAGGAAGCAGATAAGCAATACATTGCCCGTGAAATATTATGCTCCGCCTATGGATCATATATTATCACTACCATCAACAATCTCTTCCATTATCTGGATTTCAGAAGAATCCCTGACATCATACATGATAGGCACATCTCTAAATGGTATTGTCCTCACAGCAAATCCCCTAACTGTGTTGCCATGTGTATGTTACAGTCTCTTACAATTCCTATTGCTACTGCTAGGAATTTAGGGGTTGTGACCAGGCATCCTGATACTGGTCCTTGCTTTACTTCTAAGAAATGCTTTATTAAGAATTCTATGTTTGTGTCTTTTGCTGTTCCTTTACCACATTTTGATCCTACTATAGCTATATTTGATAAACTAGTATCCATTCACTCCATTGGGCACCTTGATGATAACATTAACAGAGAACGCCTTGACTTGCCTCCTCTACTGGTTTTCCATCCTCTTCTGGACTCGTAGGCGCTCCACAAATGGATTGCTGTGTGAAGAAATGGTATATTTATTTGTGCTGATGAGATGTATTTGATATTATTAAACCTGTATGTGGATATTCCCCAGACAGTATCGAGTGGTCCTTTTCCATGGATGATGACATCACCACCAATGACACAGAATACCAGGACTCAACATCTGCTCCAGACGCTTTGTACCAGTCTTATCAGATGGAGGTTCACGCCTCTGAACACTGACTTCCAAACAGACTTATACTTGCCCAGTACAACTACAAAAATGGAGACTGCCTACTGTTAAAATGCACTATAATTCGGATGATGAATTTTGTGTGGTAACACATTTTAAACAATTCACGTATGGGGAAAAGATATGTTTTATTAATGATTCTAATTTCTGCTTTACACCCCATCAGATTACTATTATTGGAGACACAGTTATTACCCTGTCCCCATTATGGACCCTGATATCATTGATGGTAACCCCGATTATCTGCTTACTCTTTCAGAGTACTTACCCTATTTTAATGTACACAGTGATCCTTTAACTTTGACATTAAAATCCCTTTTAGATAGAAAGGACACCCACCTCATCCACATCAGCAATATTATCGCCAAAGCTAACGAAGCAGTTTATGACCTCATTAATGATGGTGATTTGAATAGTGCACTTACTAACACTTGGTTTGAGATTACCTTTAAATGTTTTGTTTTTACACAAGCATTTTTGATATTTTTTCTTATTATTATGCTTTGCTGCCTACGGCGCACATTACGCCAACACTGTGAGCAGCTGGAGTTCCTTTACAAGGCTCACGTGTTGGGTCTGTAAATGACCCCTGCTCTCTCTCCACTTCCTTACTTTTGCTTGTGTTGCCCCTTGTGAGGTAACAAGGGGGTGAATGTTACACAAGGTCCCTGCACCCTAATTGTTACCCCCAGAGGTACACCACAGACAGCTAGCATTCAGGCATATGTTAGACTTACATATACGGCTTAGGGCATCTACCATTTAAGAGTAGATGCCAGGATATGTATGCACATAATTGCTATATACTTTACTCTCCAATATACACATGTATGTCTTGCTTACATGATGTTAGAACACCTGTGTCCTTGTAATGATTATGATATATGAGTCGGCATTGCCATCTTCTAATGATTTGCATTACTACACAGCTATGTACAAACTGTACCTTTTCCACAAAGTGATGACTATAACAAAATTGTATAATGTTATCTTGGACTGAGGAGCCACATCTAATTTAGCCAATAGGGCTCATCTCTGTAACTAGAAATGTTTCTGTCTTACAGTAACCAAGGTAATTATCTTAGGTATATAATGTAAGACATTACGTCTTCTACCTTGGAGACCTCAGGAGACATGGAGATTCCTTGAGTTATAGGGAACGCTTAGCATTGGCTCCCAGTTCCTAATGGTAAGAACTGCTTAGGGCAACTGATTTTCCTTTTGGTAGTGATAAACAAGCTCTATTACTCTTCTGCAACATGTCTGTGAATCCTTGCATGCCCATTATTGCCAAGAACCTGAGAGTGAGGTTTAGACCTCCTAACACCTTCCAGCACCAGATCCATGAGTTAGGCAGGTTGAGGGATCCCACCACCCCTGCCACGGGGGACAAGCCATGAGGCAGCTGAAAAAGATAGGCTGGAAGTGGGGGACAGGGCTGGAGGCTCTGACAAAATATGTACCACCACCAGTGATCAGGAGTATAAACAAATTAACTGCAAAAAAATAAAAGACATATTTTAAAAAAAGGATGGAGTGTTAGAGAGGGAGGAATATGGAAGCAATGAAAAAGGAAAGATGGAGTCAACATTTCAAATCAAGTGGATCTCATGGTGTCTCACTGCCAGAAGGAGCAGCACCTGCACTGCCATGATGGAGCTCATGCATTTCCTGGTGAAGAAGCTGCTGGTTCTCCAGTACTTTGACCATATTTTGTTCAAAAGTACAAATACACCAGTGGAGGTCCCCCATTTCCTCCCACAGTTGATAAATCTCTTCCATAGAGTTTGGTGGCATTGCCTGAGCTGGTGCTGGTACTGCTGATCCAGTCCCACAGCCATCACCACACTGAGAACAGCAGTGATGGACTGTGCGCTCCCCTATGGGTGGGTGCTCCCCACTTGATGGAATAGATGGTCCTCCACTGCTAGCCATTTCATGCTGTCTCACCTTCAACTCCACTGGGTGGTGGATCTTTAAATGTGTCCACTGGCCACTGGTACCTAGGTGAGTCCCCCTTTTCCCCTGATTGATACATGTGTCACAGATAGTACACTGGGCAACACTGTTGTCCTGGGGGTCCAGTGTAAAAAACTCCCATACCAGGGAGACCATGGCTGCTTAACTGTGGATGTCCATGGCACTGAGGAGCCCAATGAGGAGGACAAGCGTGGATGCTCGGGGGGGGACAGCTGGTTGTGGTGGTACCATGGGGGGCACAGGAGTGTCAGGATGTTACATAGCTGGTGCCAGTGCTTCTGGCCACTGCTGCTGAGGAGTTGGGGGGAGGAAGAAGGGGCTGCTGCAGAGCTAGGGATTATGATTCTGGCTGCTGCTACAAAGCTGTGGGAACTGTGGGTTCCTGCAGAGTTGGAAAAGGGCCTGGGACTTGCTGCTTCTGCTGGACTTGGGGTGGTTACTGTGGTGCTGTGGGCAGGCTGCTGGCTGACCAATAGACCCTAGATGACACAGGTGTATGATGCCACCATGAGTCCACACATGTCCCTTAGACTCACTCCATCCTTCACAACAGAAAGAGAAACACAGAGAGAGAGAGAGGGAGAGAGAAGGAAAATCAGATAGAAACAAATGGGAAAAAAGGGAAAATAGAGCTCTCTAACTAAACCTTATGGGTGGGATATTCAGACTGCACCGGGCAGGGGTGCAAGCCTGGGCATAGTACAACTGGGCTGCACCAGGGCATGGACCAGGTGATATTCAATTGTGCTGTGCAATGGCTCAGCACCATTGAATATGGCACTGAGGGCACACACACTGCGCACAGCACAGTGGCACTGCACCAGCGCAAGTGGCAGAAGGGGAGCAGGAGGATGCACCAGCACAAGTGCAGTTGCGCTAGGCGCATCCACCACGATATTCAGCGCTAGGCATGCAAATGAGGCCATTATGCATGCAAGGCGCAAATGGGGCCATTTGCATGTCATTATGGCCCCATTTGCATGCAGTGCACTGATCCCTGGTGACTTGAGCCTGGCTCTCTGCCAGGCTGCAGCCATCAGGGACCGACGCCCTACAGTTCCTTGGCAGACCCCCCCGCATGCCTGAACGGGGGCATAAGTAAAGTAAACCCTGGTGGTCCAGTGGATCACTGTCCACTGCCCAATCATGGGCATATGTGTCCTATATCCCTGGTGGTCCAGTGGACCACTGTCCATTGCCTGATCGCAGGCATAAGTGATCTAACTCCCTGGTGGTCCAGTGGACCACTTCCCAATGCATGATCATGGGCATATGTACAGTATATCTCTGGTGGTCCAATGGACCGTGTGCCAATGCCCAAACATGGGCATAAGAGATCTACCTCCCTGGTGGTTCAGTGGACCACTGTCCATCGCCCGATCATGGGCATAATTGATCTAACTCCCTGGTGGTCCAGTGGATGCCTCCCCCAGCACCCGATCTTGGGGACGGAATTATCTAAGGAGGCCCTGGTGGTCCAGTGGGACCCCCCTCACCACCCGCCCACTAAGGCCCCCGCCACCTGCACTCCAGTCAGCAGCAGGAATCACCCCACCCACGCCGCTCGGCCATCGCCAACTGACAGTGTACAGTAGTGTCTGTACACCTATTGGTCACTGCATGGGCCAATGGGCATGCAGACCATACTGACACTACAGGCCCGATATGTGAATGAAGGCATTCTGCCACGTATCGGCCCGCGTAGTTCAGTATGAATTGCATGCCCATTGGCCCATGCAGACCAATAGATGTACAGACCCTTCTGTATGCTGTCAGTTGACGGCTGGCCCAGCAGCCTGGGCGGGTGCTGCCACCCGCCACTGACTGGGGGTCAGGTGGGGGTCCCAGGGCGGTGGGGAGGGGGCACCACTGGACCACCAGGGTATCTTCGATCATCCCCCCATGATCGGGCGCTGGGAGGTTCCATTGTACCACCAGGGTGTCCTTTGATAACTCTGCCCACGTTCAGGCATTGGGACGTGGTCCACTGGATCACCAGGGATATACTGTACATATGCCCATGATCGGGCATTGGGAAGCAGTCCACTAGACCACCGGGGGTACATCTCTTACGCCCATGATCAGGCATTGGACAGTGGTCCACTGGACCACCAAGGATGAAGGTAACCTATGCCCGTGAATGGACGAGGGGGGGCAGAATCCTCCCTGGGCAGGGGGCATGTGGACTGTGTTCTGGGTGGCTGGGTGGCCACCCACAGCAGGTGGCTGCCGTGTTGCACCTTGCAATATGGCAGCTCACCTGTGGGTGGCCTGGACTTGTTCCTGGTTTTACCAGACACATCTTTGCACCCTCCTGAGTGGCGCAAGGTGGGTATGTATCAGCATATGCACTGCACATCCAGGGCTGAATATCGGGATGTACCACATATGCATGGGCACACCTTCCGCACTTGCGCTGCGTACATTACTGTTGTGCTCCGATGCATCAGGAGTTGCACAGTGCAATTTGCCCCATTGAATATCATGCCGGGGCACATCACTGGGTTGCGCATGGCGCAACTCTGTTGCACCATGCACAGCCCTTTTGAATAGCCCACCCTATAACTACAAAAAATAAGCAAAATATAAAAGAAATGAAAATTAAATTACTGCTAGGTACATCAAGAATGCAACAAGAATGAAAAAGAGTGAGAAAAAAGCTGTTAAACTAATGTAATTTGTTGTTGAATCCAACAATTTTCTCCTCAGAAAGCTGGTCTGGCTCCTGTCTCTACTCCTACACTAATTCACACTGTAAAACCAAAAGTGAAGCAGTCTTCCTGCACAGAGATGTACCATATGACCTACAGAATCTCAGCCATGTGACCTTGAAGCACTTTTTTACCAGTAGCCTCATGTTGACCAAAATTTGCCTTGGTGTACCCCAAGGGCGAAGTTACAGGTAGAGTTGTCAGGCAAAGTTGCCAAAGGCGAACTCACTATTGAATTACAAATATTCACGGATTTATCCATGGAGGCAAATTTGGAAAATTCACCTTAGTTCTGTCAGCAGATTTAAATGTCGCAACATCTCTGTTCACCAGTCCTGCTGAATATTTCCTCACAACCTACCTTGTTTATTCTTTACAGGAACTTGAAGGTCTCAGTCTCCTTTCTTCCTTCTGGTCTCCAGTGAGTACATATTCTGGGCCTTAAGCAGGTAGACCGTAAACATTTAGGTTACTCTTAGGGATGGGTGAACCAGTTCGTCACAAAATACAAACTGACCTGAACATGCCAAAGTGTTCATAAATGAACGGCTTCCGTACACTTTCGGCTGTTCGGATCAGTACAGACAGCTGTAGTATAGAGGGAAATGCAGTGCAAGAAGTGAGAGAGCAGGAGGAACCCACAGGAGGGACCAGAGACAAGACTCTGGTTCCTCATTGGATGGCCGAGCTGTCCATCTTCCTAAGGTGGCACCTGACTGGGTTTGCTCTAGCAACCCACGTGGTCCACCTTAGGAGCTACGCAGAGGAATACAGGACAGAGTAGGAACAGCAGCTTCTACAGACTGCTCTGTGATTCTGTGCTTGTGCGTGCTGCTTGCATTTGCCCTTTGGGCAAGAAAGAAGTCAACTCACGGATTCAAAAAAAAAAAAAAAGAAACAATTTCATTTTTTATATATTTAATTAAAAAAAGAGCTAAAAGAAAACTTGGGGGTGTGGAGTCAGGGACTCGGGATCAGAAGAGGATTAGAGCCAAGGATTGGGTTGAGTGTGGGTGTGGGAGTCAGGGATTGGGAAGTTGAGAGAGAAGACTCGGGAGGAGAGTAGGAACTTGGAGACTTGGGGCACGTGAGTGTGTCAAGAAAGAGAAGAAGAGAAAAGACTGAAGTGCCAGAGCCAAACTGACAGATTTTTATTTTTGGAACAGTAGAGGGGATGAACTGTGCCACCCATATCACACCACTCCCAGTTAGACTTTTTGCTGTTTGCCCAATTGCCCCCCAACAACAAGTCAGCTCTCAGTTCTCCTGCCTGTGCTCACAGCTCAGTCACTTCTGTGGAGATTTATTATTTTTATAATTTTATTTTTCATTATACAGTCTTTGGCTCAGTGGGCATTCCGTTACATCATGTGGAATAAATAAAAATCCTTGAAGGGAAAGTACTGTGTCAGAGAGGGTTAGGCCAGGCAGGGTCCGTGATTGCATACTGTTTGTGTGACCCCCCCACAAGAAGCCAGTGATCTGTCATCTTCCTCCCTGTGCTCACTCGGTGGGGTATAAGCTTTGGCTCAGTGGGCAGGGCATTCCGCCACATCATGTGGAATAAATAACAAAATAAAATCCTTGAAGGGAAAGTACTGTGTCAGAGTGGGTTAGGCTAGGCAGGGTCCCTGATTCTCTGTTAGCAGCAGCAGGACCTGCAGCAGGGGTGTAGTTTGCTTTTTTGACAGGGGTGGCAAAGACAGAAAAAAGTCCTGGTCCTCCCACTAAAAACAAAACTAACAGGCCAGGGGTCTGGGGGCTGTCTAGGCCCCCAGAAGCTATCAGGTTTAAGATGCATCCTGGTGCATTTTGAGGGTCATTTTGAAACATTCTGGCTGCTTTTAAAGTGTTCTTTGACTTGCTGCAAACAACAGATATCAATACCAAAATGATTAACTTTGCTGTAGCTGCCGGCCCGCCGGCACAGCGGTTGGATTTCCGCTTGGATGCCGGCGACCCGGGTTCGGGAACTGACTCAGGTCACGGAGGCCACCTGGGGGGACAGAGAGTCCTATGGACTGCTCTCCTTCTCCGGAGGGAGTGTGGGAAGTGCCCAGGATGAGATGGACCTCGCGGAGGCCGGGATCTTGTAGCTACCGTGCTTCGTTGAAATGGAGGTGGGGCGGACACTGGACGCCATTGCATGTCCCTCCTCCCAGAGGAAAAACAAGAAATGAAGGGAGATCCACCGTCTACATGAAGTCCTCCCGGGCTTCAATTAGTTACTGCCGCTACACTCCCAACTAGATATTGGTTCCATGGCACTGGAATTAGGGGAACCAGTGCCACTGCCCCACCCTCCGGGAATAACCGGGAGTATGCGGGTAATAGGTAGTTGGTGGAAGCTCCGGGGCCGTGACCAGGACAGAGATTGATGGAGGACCTCTCGGGGGAAAAAGAAGACAAAAAAAACCAACAACTTTGCTGCAGCTAAGGTCATCACCATGTTGCCTGTTTGAGTAGGTGAGGGGCAAGCAACATTTTATTTTTGGTCACAGGCTGAATTTGGTCAAAAATCAGCTTACTTTTTGTCACTAACAAAACATCTTTTATAGCATCTTTTTTTATTTCTCCTCCTATGGTGCAGATCCCTCATGATCTCCGGCCGCCAGCACCCACACCCCCCCCAGGCCTGGTCTGGCACCCCCACAGGGCCAGCCTTTAATCACTCACGCACCTTGTATGCAGGATCCTCTTGGGGACCGAGGGGTGCTGGGTGCAGCCATGAGCCACTGAGATCGCACTCTGCTATTTTCCACCTGTTTCCTCCCTCCAAGAGCTGGACATGCAATGGTGTCAAGGCACAACATGCCGATGCCTGTCTCACTCTCCCCATTCTGCTGCTCGCTGCTGCACTGCCGGCCTCCACTAGCTGTCGCTACAGTGCACTGCAGTTCCCCAACCCTCCCCAGAGGAAGGAGAGCAGTCATGGGACGCTCAATCCTTCCTTTCCCCTGCCAACCCCCGGGGGCCCGAGTCCATTCCCAGCTCAGTCACCAGTGTGGTGCGAGGTGTGGTGTCCAGCGCCTCAACCCTCACCACCACCGGGCCGGCACTAACAATACATCTTTAACCACAAAGAACACTACAAAAGCTAGGGCATTCCCTGAGAAATAATTTGGGCCCGCTTGTCAGGCTCAGGCACTCAACAATGCACAAATACACCAGCAGCTCAGCAGGTCATTAATTCCCTTGGAAATGCTCTAGACTGAATCTTTTTTCCCTTGCAAAACTGTTTCCAGTGTAAAAAAATGAAATTAACTGTTTAAACACAAGTAAGTGTGCATGTGTTTAGGCATAAAACATTAAAATGATGTTGCAGCCTTATTTGGAGCATGGGCACTTGAAAGCCCATGGATGCAGCTGCAATGAGCTGCCCCCCAACCAGAGGCAGAGAATACCCAAGGGAAAAAAAAAACAGCGTGGGCACTAGCTATCTCACTTTTAATTTTTTAGTCACAATTTACCCAGTAGAGCCCAGCTGAGAAGCAACATCTAGCTTCCAGTGGGGTCCTGCTTCTACTCCACTGCAGTAGATGGGTGGATGGGACAGAGCACTGTGGGAGATTATGTGAGTTGTCCAAGGTCATATGGCAAGTCTCTTGCTCTAGTGAGGTTTGAACCTCAACCTGCAATTCCCTGGTTACCAACTCCATATCCAGCCACTAGACCCCACAGAAAATGTTACAGAATTAATGGGTGTTTACTCACCTGGTAAAGGTGATTGTGTTGGTTGACATCCATGGCACTCCAGACATTACATCATGGGTTTTAGCCCACCTGATAGGCTAGTTGATGCACATGACTCTAGGATCAAATTTCTAGTATATCCAGGTCCCAGAAACCCCTGCTCTTCAGTTCGAATCTTCCCAAGCTGAAAGTAAAGGTTAGTAAACACGGCCACTACTAGAAACAAACAGTAACTATTCTGTGTAAATAATGTAGTGTGAGGCGACATGTAGCAGTGGACCTGTGGCCCTCCTTTTATTTTCCTATTATGTACAATCTAAAGTCGACCCGTAAGTGATCGACGGTCGACATCCTGGATGTCCTTTTGTAACAAGGATTCTGTTATTTTCAGATAATCCCCTTTTCTTTATAACCTGATCACTACTAGAGCACTGTGTCGGGAGGGTCTTGGAGTGCCATGGATGTCAACCAACACAATCACCTTTACCAGGTGAATAAACACCCATTGTGATTGGTTGACCATCCATGGCACTCCAGACATTACATCATGGGTAGATAAGAAGCAGTAATGTACCCACGGGAGGGAGACAGGGTGTTCTAGTAGTGAGAGGAGGAGCTGGCAGCTGAGAGAACCTGTGTGGCAAAGGAAGGCTGTAGCATGTACAGGTGCTCTAGTCTGTAATGCCTGGAAAACGTGTGGATGGATGTCCAAGTTGCCGCTTTGCAGATGTCCTCTGCGGAAACGTTAGCCCTTTCTGCCCAGGAAGTAGCTACTGACCTAGTGGAATGGGCTTTTATGCCTGGGGGCGGCATTATCTGTTTTGCCTTGTAAGCCTCCTGAGCGGTTCTCTTGAGCCAAGCAGCAATGGTTGTCATTGAGGCTGCCTTTCCCTGTCTTTGACCTCTAGTGATTATGAACAACCTCTCGGTCTTGCATAGAGGTTGAGTTCTGGATATGTAGGTGGATAGGGTGTTTCCTACGTCTAGGTGGTGCAGGACAGGGTTGTACTTCAGATGAGTGTTATCTGTAAAAGTTGGCAACTCGATGGGTTGTTCCCCGTGAAAGTTGGAGGAGACCTTCGGTTGGAAGGAGGGAACAGTACGGAGGCAGACCCCTTGAGGGGTGAACACCGTGTAGGGTTCTTTGCAGGATAGCGCCCCCAGTTCCCTGATCCTTTGGGTGGAGCATATTGCGACTAGGAAGTAGGTCTTCAGGCTGACTCAGAATAGGTCTACCTCCCGTAGTGGTTCAAAGGAGATGATGCTGAGGGAATCTAGCACCAGGGAGAGATCCCATGGTGCAATGGATGGTCTGACTCTGGGTCTCAGTATCTCGACTGCCCTTAGAAAGTGCAGTGCATCTGGGTGAGCTCCTGGGTAGTGTCCTCCTATGGGGCCAATGGCTGCCCCGATGGCTGCAAGTTGTACTGTAAGGGACGAGTGGGCTAGCCCTTTCTCTACCCCTTGTTGGAGGAACAGGAGAATGGTGGCCATGTCTACCAGCTCAGAATCCCTGTCCTGAGCTTGGCACCACCTAGAGAAGACTGACCATTGTCTATCATAGGTAGATGTGGTGGAGGATCATCTGGATTGTAGTAACGTAGAGACCACTGAATCGTGATACCCTGCGTTCATCAGTCTCTTCCTCTCAGGAGTCAGGCTGTGAGCTTTAGCGTCCATGGGGCCGGGTGCAGTACCGGTCCCTGGGTCAACATGATGGGTCGGTATGGTAACTGGAGATTGGCTAATGTCATCGACAGCACTGTGGCAAACCATGCTCTCCATGGACAGTAGGGTGCCACTAGAATGATGGTCTGCCGTGAGGATCTGATCTTGGCCAGTACTTAGGGTAGCATGGGAATGGGTGGGAAGATGTATGCCCAATCTTGTGACCATGGTTGCGAGAGGGAGTCGGTCCCCTGTGACCGATGTTCCCTGTACCTTGAGAAGTATTTTCTGACCTGTGCACTTTCCGCTGTGGCCATGAGGTCCGTGGATATGGGCCCCCAAGTATCCCAGATCAGATGGAAGAGGTTTGGGTGTAGGTGCCACTCCCCCGGGTGGACCTGCTGTCAACTGAGCCAGTCTGCGTGAATGTTGAGCTTGCCAGCGAGGTGAACTGCGCTGAGATGTGAGAGGTGGGACTGTGCCCAGCTGAGGACCGTTGACGCCTCTCTTAGCATAGCCTTGCTTCTGGTGCCTCCCTACTTGGCGATGTATGCCACCGTGACCTGGTTGTCGGATCATATCAGGACCGACTGACCGGCAATGGAGGTCTGGAAGTCTCTCAGAGCATGGTATACAGCCCACATTTCTAGGACATTGATCGACAACTGGGCTTCTGAGGCTGTCCTTTGTCCCTGTGCTGTCCTGTCTCCTAGGCAGGCACCCCATCCCAGAAGGCTTGTGTCCATCTCTATGGAGGCTTGGTAGGATGCCTCCAGCAGAACTCCCCAGTTCAGATTGGAGCATACTGTCCACCAGGTCAGTGACTGTCTCACTGGTTTTGGCAATGGAACCCTGACCTGTAGATTGTAGTCATTTGGTGAGCCCCATGACAGGACATAGGTCTGCAGGGGTCGCATGTGCCACCTGGCCCAAGGGACCAGGTCGATGCAAGATGCCATGTAGCCTAGTAGTTGGGCTAGGCATCCCATGGTCGACCGATGGCATTGTCGCAGATGACGAGACAACCTGATGAGGTTGTTCACCCTTGTCTGGGATGGTTTTGCCCAGCCCTGCAGTGTGTTGATCTGTGCCCCAAGTGTTCTGTCTGTTGCGTGGGGACCAGATGACTCTTGGATTGGTTTACCACCCATCCATGTTCCTCGAGAGCCCTCAGGGTGAGTTCGGTGTGGTGGAGGGATTGCTCTCTGGAGCATGCCCGGATCAGCCAATTGTCTAGGTAGGGGATGATGTCGAGACCTTGTTCTTGGAGTCTGGCCACTAGCACCACTGACACCTTGGTGAATACTCTTGGTGCCGAGGTGAGGCCGAAGGGAAGGGCCTGGTACTGGAAGTGCAGGCCTAGGATATGGAATCGTAGGTATTGCCTGTGTTTTTCTCTGATGGGGACATGGAGGTGTGCATCCCTTAGGTCTATGGACGTCAGGAAATCTCCCACGTGGATACTGTGTAGTGTGTATTTTAAGGTGTCCATTTTGAATCTCTGGGAGATGACATGTTTGTTGAGGTGCTTGAGGTCCAAGATTGGGCAGAGTTCACCTGATTTTTTTGGGAACTAGGAAGAAGATGGAGTATACTCCTAGCTTCTGCTCGTGTGGGGGGACATGCTGTATGGCCCTGTTCTCGATCAGATCCCAGAGGATTAGCTGTACCTGGTGGGCTGTGGCCTTCCTTGTGGCAATCAGGGAGGAGATGAACCTGTGTGTGAGGGGTGAATTGGATAATTCTATCAAATATCCTCTGGAGACCACCTCTTGTACCCATTTGTTTGTGGTGGTATGGAACCACTGGTGGCTGAAGAGCGATAGCCGTTGTCCCACGGGTGGACACCGATCCTGCCCCCGAGGAGATCTGACTGAGTAGTCATTGTCTTCCTCGTTGTCCCCTACCTCTCCCTCCAAACCGTGGTCCATGGGGTCGGAAGGAGGAGGGCTGATAGGAGTGGGTGAAGGGTGTGCGGTGTGGGGTATGGGTACCTCTTCCTCGAAAGGTAGTGGGTGGGCATGAGGTGTCCCTTCGCGAGTGGTAGGATTTGTTTCCCCCCTGAAACCTCCACCTAGCGGAAGGTAGGTAGGAGTGTCTATTCTTGTTTTTGAGGAGTTCCTTGCCTTCCTCTTTCTGCTTCAGGTACTCCTGCAATCCCTCCCCAAACACATGTTTCCCTTTCATGGGCAAGTTTTGTAATAGTGTCTTGGATTCTTTGTCGGCCTCCCATAGCTTGAGCCACAATGCCCATCGAGCTCGGTTGGTGATGGCTGTGGCCCTTGCATTAAGTCTTAGTGAGTCCACTGCCATGTCGGCTAGGTACTTTGCAGCATCAAGAGTGCACTCCAATAGTTCTGCCTCTCTTGACTTTGGGTTAGATTGCTTAATGAGTTCTTCTAGCCAGCGTATCTGAGCTCGTGCCATGTAAATGGTGGTAGTGGATGCTCGTGCTGCCATTCCTTCGGTCTCAAAAACCTTCTTCAGCATGTCCTCCACCTTCTTGTCTGTGGGGTCTTTTAGTGATATGGTCCCACATGGCAGGATGGTTCTCCTACTGAGTGCTGCCACCTGAGGGTCAATGGTCGGGGCGGTGCACCAGTTACTTGCCTTGTCCTCTTGAACTGGGTACATGCGGTCTAAATTCCTTTTGTTGGACATCCTGCTAGGCTCTGTGGAATGCCACTCCTTATTGATGATGTCCTCGATGGCGGGGCATACTGGGAAAGTATCCCTAACGGTTGGCTTCTGTTGGATCATGGGGTCCAGTTTTGTCTCTGGTTTGTTTTCGTCAACGTCGAACCCCATAGTGGCCTTGACTATTTTCATGAGGCCTGGAACCATATCGAAAGATCATAGCTTGGAAGTGAGGGATGGAGTGGATTGCGGCTCCATGTCCTCATCATCGCTGTCATGCCCCTCCTCCTCATCTGGCATGTCCTTGTCCTCTGCCGAGTCCTGTTTGTGGTTGTCCGCATCATCTGGATGGTCCTCATTGGGGCCCCCATGATGTCGGGCTCTGGAGGTGGTGCAGCTGGTGTTCTGTGTTGGGTGATGGATTCCAGCTTCTCCATCACCTTCAACATGAAATTCTGTTGGCTCTCCATCATAGCCACAGTGGCTTGTTGGTTCTGGAGTAGGAATGCACTGGGGTCCATCCAAGTGGAACCACTGGAGCCTGGCATATTGGGACCTATGCCAGTAGAGTGTTCCAGCGATATATCATTGTCGTCATATAGACAGGTGGCGCATAGGGGGCCCGGTGCGTGGGGCAGGAGGGTAGCACTGCAGGCAGTGCATTTCTTGGCCTTGACCATCTAGTGAGAGGAGAGACAAAAGAGAGAGAGAGGGATGCGTCTTGTTAGGTTTGCGTAGCAAAAAATTCTCCAATCTATGGGTGCCCCATATCTGTTACCTGGTCTTTCTGTGCAGTGGTATGGGACGGCTGCTTATGTGGGTCGCTGTGGAGTGGGACCCACATGGGCCGAACAAGTGGAGGTCGCTATGGGGAGGGACCACCAGCATATCAGAAAGTGACATATGGGTTGCTATAGTGAGGAACCCATATGGACCTGGGTAGTCTGACCTCCGTGTATAGGGTCGCTGTGGGAGGGACACTATAAGGAGGTAACGATGGGCTGCGCTTCATAATGTGGCCCCAAGAAGCAACCCAGTTGTGGGGCCTGCTTAGGGCTGATTTCCAGGGCCCTACAAAGAATCCTGCAGATGATATAAAACACCACCGTTAATCCTAAGGAGTGTTAAAGACCCCTGATCGCGATCCTTGGCATGCGGGAGTGCGCACATGCGGTTGCCTGGTGTTCCCCCAACCCCCCTCTACTGGTGTGAGTTAGGCCTGGGCCAGGTGGCCAGAGGCCTGCCAGGTGAGGGAGGAAGGGAAGGCGGATGCGTGGGCGATGTCCACGATCACATGTGGGGTATGTGGGTGTCTCCCCTCAGAAGCTTTATTTGTCCTCCAAAAGGCCTCTTGTACCCGGTGCTTTCTACCCTTGTTGACTAGAGGGAGGGATGTGGCTTGCGGTGCTGGTGAGGCCAGCCATACTGCTGGGGGAGGGAGGCCTCCCGAAGATCCTGTAGCGTGGCCGAATTCTTAAATTAGCGCTCAGCTGAGGCGCCACAAATAAGAAGAGAAAAAAGGCTGTGCCCTGCCAGGAACCGAGCTCCGTAACGCAATGCTCCTGGTACACTGTAAAGGGAAGGAGCATTTCCGACACTCGCAACCGCGAGCGAGCATGGGTGGGGCACCATGCCGCCGGGCCCCAGGCCTAGGAGTTCTGGTGTGGTGCTCCACGTGTCCTGGAACGGCAAGAGGCCATAGGGAGGTGAGAGAGGCAGGGAGGCGCCTCTGCGCCCAGCTGGAGATCGAGGCACCACAGCAGAAACTCCGCTTCACCTCCGGGGTGAGAAGCCAGAGGCCTACAAACGCCGCCTCAGACACCAAAAAAGGGGCTCCAGCACTGCGAAGCGACCACGCCACTGACTGGGTCAGTGGTGGTGGAGCTAAAAACAACGATCATGCGATCTTCATCAAGGCAAACAACAAGAAAAGGCTGAACAGTCACAACAGTAGCAATGAGCAATAAAATTATTCTCTGTTTATTTTCATGATATACAAAAACAGCGCTACTCTCTCTCAGAGTAGGAGGGGGACAGCGGGATGTCCCTTGCTCCATGGCTAGCTCCTTTTGTATCCTGTCTCGACCTGAGCTCAGGGTTAGCTTAGGGAACAGTATCAAACACACTCTCCGGTTAACTAAAGGCAGCAGCAAATTCAAGAGGGGAGCTTGAAATACAGTAGGAAAATTTTCTTCCTTTTTTTAAAAGGTAGCAGCATAATCAAGAGTCTGCAGACCAAATTTAAAGCAAAAAAAACAGGTCTGCATTCACAGTTTTGCAATATCACTTTTCTAACAAAAAACGACTGCATGTAGGGGTAGGTTGCATTCCCCTAAAACATTAGATCAAGTAGCTGAATATGAAGAGGCCTACCTTCTTAAACAGAGAAGCAGCAGGGAATACTGGTGTGCTAGTAGCCTGATCAGATGCACGATTTGAACTGAAGAGCAGGGGTTTCTGAGACCTGGATATACTAGAAATTTGATCCTAGAGTCATGTGCATCAACTAGCCTATCAGGTGGGCTAAAACCCATGATGTAATGTCTGGAGTGCCATGGATGGTCAACCAATCACAATGACCTGTAAGCACCTAACCAAACTTCCTACTGCTACAGGAGCACTCAGATTGAAGGCCTTGCAGACAGGCTGTTGCTCAAAGGGTCAGTGATTGTTTTGCAGCAAACCTTAGTACAACAGGCTGCAAACTAGTGCCCCACCCCCCCGACTATTTTTTCTTACAAAGTTTTAGGTCTATTTTTCTTTTTTTTTAATTACAAAAACAATTTTGTCTGTATTTGGTTTTCAAAATGTCTCTGCTGTCTCATGTTCCATGCAAGCAGTGAAGAGGTCAAATCCTATCACGCAAACAGTGTTTTTACAATGCCACATTCAGTTTGTCATGTTTACCTGTGTAATATACTCTACATCTTTTTGGGATTATCATGATCCTATACTTTAAACTGAAACATCATCACTTGTGATGGGGGGGTCTACACCCCATTATCCCCTGTATATATAGATTACAGAGTGCAAACCACAGATTACAAGTTATATATGTTACCAGACTACAGGATTCCACTACAAGATAAAATGTCAAAAAAATATCACTTTTATGGATCTAAGTTTGTAAGTCCAAATAGTTCCACAGTCACCAAAATACGGACCACTCACACTACTCATTTCATTTAGTCCTATGTCTGGATCCAAGCACCCTAAACAAGCAGCCCATAGTACTGTATGTTTGTTTATTTATCCAGCAGCATACTTCCCCGATTCCCAAATCCCATTTCAACAGTATAGTGTCCCACTTCTCACCTTTCCTTGGCTCCATGACAAATACATCCCTATTACACCACACACAATTGTGGTTATGCACCAGAATGGGAGGCACTGTGTGTGGCATGAAAGCATTTTCATTCAAAGGAGTAAAAGTGTGGGGCTTGAAATAACAGAGGGCAGACTTAACTGCGGAGTCCGACCTGCCTGCCCTAAAGACTTAGACAACAAGTCAGACCACAACAAAACAATCTACCTTGAGTTGTTGTTCCTTCCACTCACTGCCACCTTCCAGACTGCCAGATCAAGCTGCTGCAGACCATAGGACACTTCTGGCCGAACAATGATGCACAGCGCAACACACATGCGGTCCCCACAAGTCGCGACGACCCACATCACAAACAGAGTCCATGTCTGACACAGAAAAAAACAACATGGAGCCACTGTGCTTCTTAACGGCATGCTCAAACAACTATTGCCGCTCGGGCACAAGCTTGACCCACTACCACTGGCCGCTTCAATTGGCCATTGAGCAGAGTGTAATAGTGACTGCAGCCAATCAAGGGAAGATTTTGGGGCCGGAAATGTTATCTTGATTGGCTACAGTCACTGTGTTCATGATTCCAGGAACATTTTAAAACTGCAGTACAAAGGAGGGGACGGCAGGCTCGCTGACACAGGCATGTCCTTATCGCATCATCTCCTCCCCCCCCATATATACACACACACAAAACTCATGTTGTGAGTCCCGATTCCTGGCTGCACCCAATACAAAAAAAAAAAACTCAGGGCTTCAAAAGTCCCTCTCCAACTGCTCTGCACATCTGGGGGGGGCTTGCCCCCTGCCCCCCCATAATCTACGCCACTGGACTACAGCATTGACCCATAGCCTAGGTGGTGTGTGAAATAAATTCTGTGTGTGTGAAATAAAGTCTGCCAGCCAGTCAACAGTGCCATTTCTTGCATACTGTCTCTGTGACCCCCTCCCCAGAAGCCAGTGATCTGCCATCTTCCTTCCTGTACTCACTCAGTGGGGTATAAGCTTTGGCTCAGTGAGCAGGGCATTCCATCACATCATGTGAAATAAATAAAAAATAAAATAAAATCCTTGAAGGGAACGTACTGTGTCAGAGAGGGTTAGGCCAGGCAGGGTCCCTGATTCTCTGTGGGTAGCAGCAGTGCCTGCAGCATTGGCCCGCAGCCTAGGTGATGTGTGAAATAAATTCTGTGTGTGTGAAATAAAATCTGCCAGCCAGTCACCAGTGCCATTTCTTGCATACAGTCTGCGCGACCCCCTTCCCCCAAGAAGCCAGTGATCTGTCATCTTCCTCCCTGTGCTCACTCAGTGGGGTATAAGCTTTGGCTCAGTGGACAGGGCATTCCATCACATCACATGGAATAAATTGTAACCCCCCCGGGTGCTTACCTGTAATTGCCCCCTTAGTCCCTGGTTGCTGGAGTTTTCCTGGTTTCTCCCTGCCCATTTCCCGGTCAGCATGCTATTTTCTGCCCTTTTTGGCCGTGATTCCCAGGTCTCGAGCTGCTGGAATGTTGTTAGTCTGGCACTCGCATCAGTGCTTAGAAGCATTTTGAACTTTGCAACCGCCATTGCAGTCCAAGAATGGGGAGATTGTCTGTGGTCCCAGTGCCCCTCCTATGCTCTATGTGGACCAGAGACCAGAGGGGATCTGGCAGAAGTCTGTAGATGGAGCACAAGGGGAGTCTGGGCAGGGGGCCGCTCGGGTGCTAATGAATATTAATGAGCAGCCCCATGTATATTAATGAATGCTGCCTACCACCTAGGAGCGTAGTGTTGCAGTGGCAATGACAACCAGATTGCTGGGAGCCAGAAAGACAGAGTGGGCTCATTTGATAGAGGGTGGTTGGGGTTACACTCTGGTGGGGTGTTGGTGTGCAGGGAGGTTTGTGTTGGGCTGCACCAGACTTAAAAAGGGGAAACTGTGTAAGCCTGAATGGACTCCTAGTAGACAAATGGGAGCAGACATGTTGTTGACATTTAACCCCCTTGTTACAGCCAGTTAGAGATCTAGGTATCCAAACTGAACACAGAGGGACTAATTCTGGTGCCTAGATCATGCCTCAATATATGAGCAGGAAATATTGATCACTATGGTTATTGATAATTGAAGGGCTTCAACAGCCAATCAGAACACTGGGTTTTCAACTCATACAGTGTGGACTTTCTTGGATTGAGTCAGTGTGTGGTTGGGCTCTGTATGCATTAGGACTGTGGGAGAGAGGGTGGGACATGCACTTCAGGGCCTTCCCCAGGCCCCCATTTGAAGAGCTGTGTGTCAGCAGAAGTGGACTGGAAGGGGGACAGCAGGAAGAAAGATTGTGCTGAGGTTCTGGTTACCCAGGTACTTGCTGCTGGACTGACTGAGAAGGGAAAAGAGAGAAAGAGACCGAGCAGTGATTCCCCAGGTATGGAGAGGTTGCTGGTAGTTAATGAGAGAAAATATGCAAGGAAGTGGTGCTCTCAAGAAAGGACAGAGACACTTGAATTAAATAAAGAGTTGTTTACTTACTGCTCCAACAAATCCAGCAAATCACCACGTAATGCAAACATGACAGGATTTCCTGGTATCAGCAGTCCCCTAGTGCCTCGACTCAACAAGTCTTCAAGGGGTGGAGCTGAAGAGACAAACTGATGGTTATGTACAGGTTTTGCTGGTCAATTCACAACATCACTTAGCAAGCCATTCTAAATAAATTTAAAGTGCCAATACATTTTAAGTGCCTAGTAACAATAATAATAATTCCAAAGAATATAAAACAAAATTGATTCATACAACACTCAGATACCATGTAGCTCTACTAGAATAAAAAGCTTAAACATTTTTAAGATTTTAAAGTCTGAGGGCCAGATATTCAAAGATTTGCATGGTTTACAAACAGTTTGCGCGGGATTAGCGTAGGATTAGCGTGGGTCTGCCATATTCAAAAGGCCAACTAGCACACGCAAACAGCAGTAGCGTTGGGCAAACCATAATGATATGCAAGCGGCATAGTGAACATGAATACAGGTGCTATGAGATAATCAGCGACTAGCGCCACACTAAGGCGTTTAGCGGGACATAGTGTGACCCTTAGCGCAGTACATATTACCGCCCAGGAAAAGCTGGTCTTAACCCTGGGCAAACAGCTTTTCACATCATTGGTGCATTGCGCAGTGTTTGCATGGGATTTGTGTGGCTTGCACAACCCTAACATAAGAATATGACACTTAGAAAATGCCAGATATGGAGGACACATGCTGCTCACTGATGGCACCACCATGATGCCAACAGCTGCCACCAGTCCCGGCCAAGCACAGACAGTAAGGCGTGATCCAACCCACAGGGGACATCATGGTAGTGTGGCCATATAGCACACACCTGCAGGCCATACGGCAGTGGTGCCTAACAGATGCCAGCACACACATGCAGCACTGTGGGCATGGTAGCCATTGAGGGGAGGGTGTACCGGTGGCCAGACCTCACCACAGCCCAGGTGTGGCCACAAGGCTGGGACACATCATGCAGTGCACATGGGCCAGTAGTGGGAATACGCCACCACCTCTGTTCCTGTCGGATCTTACATGTCCCCCCAGCCACATACCACACAACTGTACAGATGCCACAGCACACACAGCTGGCCATGTATATGTCACTGTGTGCATCCCATGCCACAGGTGCAGCATCTGTGGACCAGACAACAGCATAACAGTACTTTCCACTGTCAGTAATTACCTGCAAGCTGGGCCAGTCACTGTGTACAGTGCAGTGGTCATCACTGCCTTACATACCATAGGCATTGCGGTGTCCCTCACGCTACCAGCCCCCTTGCAACTGTAGTGTCTGCTGTGCACTGTGGCATGACTTACATTGTGACAGTTGCATGCAGCACCACCACCACCTGTACCTATGCTGTGTTGTCCCCTGGGGTACATTATGCTATGCTATGCTATGCTGTACTGTTCGCATGTAGCCTGCAGCTATCATCATGCACTGCCTGACTGACCTACAGGTGGAGCTGTGGTTGGACCTGGCCAGCTCCTGTACTTCCAGACTGACCTACAGGTGGAGCTGTGGGACCCTGCAGTAACGCTGGGCAAACTGCATGCAAATCAGGACATAATGTGATGCTAATGTGGCTGTTTGCCCAGAGACTATATAAGTAGGCTCATTTGCATGTCACTTTTGAATATGGCAAAGTTTAGCACCGGGCTAACGTGTTTGCATCGGGCAAATAGCTTAGCTCCGTGCTAAAGCCGTGCTAACTGTTCGGGGAATAATATACAGTTTAGATCGCTGTTCTTTCCTATCTGCTGCTGCCTGCAGCTGTACTAGGTCCACGCTTTTGCTGGCACACACATTGGCCACATAGTTACTCTCTACCTACCCTCACGTCACTGTGCACTGTGTTGTTGTTGTGGTTTGCACTTCCTGATTGCTGTATTCAGTGCTGTCTTATTCCAGGGCTACGTTTGCCCTGCACTCCCAGCTCAGTTTGCACAGCCTCATTCCCATGCTATATTCAGTGGCTGTTGGCCCCTGGCTATTCCTTTTGAATATAGCTTGTTTTGTGCTCCAGGTCACATTTGCCCACCGGGCAGTGTTAACTTGGCCCAGGGGCAAAGTTTTGAATATCTGGCCCTGGGTCTGATAAGCGTCATCGCTTTATAAATCAGCGCATTATTGCTAATGCCAATTGCCAACCCGGGTAGGTAGGAGTCCAGGCTAGAAAAGGGCATAGTATCAATCTAGAAAGAAGGAGATAAAGGAAAAAGTTTTAGTCATCAAGGAACAAATGATAACTTGAAGAGCAGATATACGATTAATGACTAAGGGGATCAGAAAAACATGTTAAAGTACAACCTTAGTTTAAATAAAAGTAAAATAGAGTGCCTATACCTTAGAAATTCATTAACTGATTTTATTTTAACTATTATTTACATACAGTGTAAGTTTAAATCAGCATTCTTAGAAATAATATTGCAGAGTGGAAATTATTATTCAACCATATTCTAAATCAATATTTGATAGAACACCTTCACAGAGATCAGTTTTACATGCACATGTTGAGGTACCTTAAACTCATCAGTAATCATTTTTTTCAGAAATGGTTTAATGTCCCAACTATTGTTTAAACCATTTGGTTTTACCCCATTCAATCTGAAAATCCACATACTTTCCTTTTCGAGTAACTTGTTTTGTCTGTCTCCCCCTACTGGTAATGGTGGCACACATTCAATTCCCATGAATTTTAATCTTTCTGGCGAAGAATCATGATACATAGCAAAGTGTGTACCTACAGGTGTGTCTTACCTTGCATTTATTATGGATCTAATGTGCTTCTGGATGCGCTGTTTTAAAGATCTTACTGTATTTCCAACCTATATTAGATTACAGCTACACCAGAGCATGAAAACCACATAAGAAGTATCACAAGTAATCAGTTCTTTAACTGTAATACTGCAGTCTTGGGTTTTAGGGTGGTGAAATGTACTATTCTCGTATGAATACTTGCAACAATTGCATCTCTTACATTTGCAAAAAAACCCTAGTTCTCTGGGGAAGCCAAGTTTGAGTATTTGCATTGCATTTTTCTGTATTCTGCTGTGTATTAATTTATCCCTTAAATTTCTCACTCTGCTGAATGTTACTCTTGGCTTGACTCCCACCACATGCCCAGCCATCTCATCACTTAAAAGAATGGGCCAGTTTTTATAGATTATGTTTCCTACTTGCCCTGGGATCCGATCAGTAACATCACGGAACAAAATGAAGTGGACAAAAATAAAGCGGCAAAAACAGAGACATCATCAATATTGACAGCACAAAATGTAGCGTGCCAGAACAATGTAGGCCACATGACATGCAGGTAGCAAACAACGTGCTGTTCCTGTGCACGGGTGCCTGCTGCTGTGTGTTCCTGTGCAGTGTCTCCATGCAGTGGACGCTGTTTGCTACCTGCATGCCTTGTGGCCTGCATTGTTCTGGCATGCTTTATTTGTGCTGCCAGTATTGATGGTGACACTGTTTTTACCGCTTTATTTTTGTCCACTTTATTTTGTTCCACAATGTTACTGACCAGATCCCTTGCCCTGCCAGATTGTTATATTCAGTAATGAAGGTGCAGGGGTATTATGATCTGATGTCTGTGTGTTGGACTTAAACAATGTGGTCCAATCAATTTTATCCATCTTTTCTTTGGATTTCAACAGCAACTCGAGGTCATAGCCCCTAGTTTCAAACATTTTAATGAGTCCCAAGGCCTGATGATGAAAGTCTGAGTCTTTACTGCAGTTTCTTTCAAATCTTAGTAACTTACTGAAAGGGATTGATTTCTTCAAGCTGGGGGGGTGGGCGTTATCTGAGTGCAGAACAGAATTTGTGGCAGTTGGTTTCCTAAATGTCTTAGTGCCTATTGTGTATTCTTCATTCTCACCAATATCAATGTAAAGGCTTAAATCTAAAAAATTCAATGAAATGGGATCATTTTGATGTGCAAATCTGAGGTTTAAATCATTGTCATGTAACCAATTCATAAATCCTTGAACCTCTTTCTGATCCCCTTGCCAAATACAAATAATATCGTCCATAAAATGATACCACTTCTTTATGTTTTTGTAGTATGGGTTGTAATCTTGATCAAGAGCAATTTCTTGTTCCCATTGCCCGAGGAAGAGACTGGCATAACTATGTGCCATGGCTGCTCCCATGGCCGTTCCACATACGTGTTGGAAATGTGTGCCTTCGATTTCAAAGATGTTATGCATTAATATAAATTCTAAAGCTTTCAATATGAATTCAACTGGCACAGATTCCTTCTCTGGATATTTCTCCAAAAAGTATTTAGTGGCTGCCAGACCTTGTTCATGACGTATGAAAGTATACAGTGACTTGGCATCTATGCCGAGCCAACTACAGTTAGAATCCCATTTTTCTGTACAGTTTATTTAACAAAACAGTTGTATCTTTTATGTATGACTCCAAGTTTTTTACTCCAAATAGTAAAAAGAAGTCAACAAATTTACCAAGATTCTGTGTTAGTGAATCAACTCTGCAGACAATTGGTCTCTCTGGAGGTTGTTCTCTATTTTTATGAATATTTGGCAAGATGTAAAAGCCCAGTGTTATTGGGTGTTCCTGCCAAATGAATTCATATTCTGTCTCTGATATCACTCCAACTGCTAGAGCTTCAGAAAGTAATTTATGTAGCTCTTTTTTGCATACTGGCACAGGGTTTGACAGTAGTTCTTTATAGTTATTTGTATCTCTCAATAAGCTCCATACAGTATCTTTATAATGTTCTATATGAAGAATCATGATATTACCTCCTTTGTCTGCAGGCATAATAATTACAGAACTATCATTGGATAATTGTTCTAATGCATCTTTTTCATTTTTGGACAGATTAAACCTCTTTACAGTTCATTTTTCATCAATTACATTTCTAACCTGTTTTTCTACTACCCTTTCAAAGGCTCCTATTACACTATTGTAAGTAGTGGGACAAAATAAAGACCTGGATTTAAACAGTTGTTTTCTCGTTTTTTTAATGTCCTCTCCAGCTCTCAGTAAGCCAATCCCACATGCTGTTTGGGCGGCCAAGAGGTCACACTCCGTTTCATTCTCTGCAAGCAATTGCTCCAATGTCAAAAGATTCAGGGCATCAATTTTTATTTGCTCCTCATCTATATTACCTGTATCCAGGTTACTTTCTCCCAGAGCCGCATCAGGGTTTGTTTCAGTTCCAAATCCCGAATTGGCATCTCTATTAGTGTGGCCCATAACCTTGCTAAGTAAAATGTCTATGTTTTCCAATGGTGGATTTAGCTCCTCCGGTTCAAAACCCATGTCAGCAACAGTATAATTAGACAATTCCCAACCAGGGCCCTCGAGAAAATGTAATTTTAAATGCAATTTTCTGAAGAACTTGTTGAGATCCACAAAGATTTGAAATTCATAAACTGGGAGAGGTGAAATTCAAACCATGATTAAGCATGCTCTCCTGATGTTTAGTTAATGTTAGGTTCGAGAGATTTAGTATCAGTAAACCAGATCCTTCTTCCTTTCCCTTAATAATCTCTCCTCACCTGCTTGCTTTCTGTCCTCCCCGCTTGCCCCTCCTTGTTTTCCCTTTCCTTTTTTCTTTTTCTTTGGGATCTGGCCATTTCTGAAAAGAATAATCCCGACCTGGTGTTTGATGATTTTCATTGGCTTTAACCTAAAAGTCTTCCTGTTGCTTTGTATTTTTCCTAGTGTCTGTTTTTGCAAATCTTACTCTTGATCTGCCTCTACTTATGGATTTGGGTCTGCTCCAGTTTAATAAGTCACCTTTCTCATAATCATTTTTATCACATTGTAATTTAGTGCTTTTTCTTTGAATCAGTTCAGCTTCATATTTCAGTACTTTACTTTTTAATTGCTCATTGAAGTCTGAATATTCATCCCAAGTTTTAAAGTTAATTACAGCTTCTTTTGCTTGCTTAAGTTCGTTGGTTAGATTTTCATACTTATTAAGGTAATCTCAGATAAGTAATTCTAAGAAAATCTTAGAGCATTCACAGGCAGCCTTGATCCATTTATCTATAAAATTGAAATTTATCTAGGACACACAATGGTGCAATAGAAATATGCAGGCCCCTGGGGGCTTGACCTCTATCCAGATATTCCTCAAGACTCCTCAAGAGTGCTGATATTATAAGTTACTTCCAATTCCTTAATTAACAGTTTTTCAAGGTTAATAAATGCTGCTCTTACATCGACATTTGAATTGTTTGTACCTTCGTTAGTACCGGAGTTAATTTTATTCCTTAATCTCCTTCTCCTGCCATCAAAAGAATCTGAATCAGTTTCCTCCAATCCAAAATCAGCATTGTCTGTTGTATTTGATGAAGTTGTTACTTGCCCTGCTTGGCTCATTATATCCACAAATGTAAATTGTCCCTCGGTATGTATAACCAATGCTTCTTTTCGGTTTACCGGTATAATCCTGTGGAAATTCCTCTCAAGCTGAAATCGTCACCCCTGTGACGATAGTGATCTGCGGCAACTGAAAAGCACTTAAAACAGGAGAGCCAAAAGGTAGTTTGCCATGATTCAGCCAAACTGCTGTGCTGCACCACAAATGAGGCAGTGAACCTCTACAACAGACAAAATAAATATTTTAAATGGTAAATGACAGAGACTGAATGCTGCAGAAACACTGCACTGAAAAGTCGAAATTGTTGAAAGGACTGTGTGGATTGGAGGAGTACCACAGCCAGGACTGTTAAGCCATTTTGCCTGTGTTTGGGACTGCAATTTGAATTCTGAAGGGGCAGAGCACCTCTGGTTGTTGGGGTGCTAGCAGAAGCTGTGTGTGTCCTGTGTAAACTGGTTAAAGTGGCTGAGTGCTGAGTCCCAGTGCAGCCGAAGAAAAGGTGGGCACTGTTAAACTGGAAAAGCGTGGACTGGTGTGCAGAGGGTTATTATTCCTGAGCCCCCCCCTGCTGAATTGCACTTGCACTTGTTGAACCTGAGGCTAGCACCCTTACTAATTGGCACTGGACTTTAGGGGAGAAACTGCCTAAGAACTTTTCTTTTCTGAGAGCTTAGTGCAGGGACTGCAGGAGGACCCCCACAATTGGACAGTCCTCACCCAGAGCCAGGGAGGGACCATGCTAACCCTTTCCACGTGGGACTCACTGTCTCAGGAGGTCACCGGTGCTTGCTGGAGTGCTAGGGCATCTGTGACCCATCATGGGAACTGAGCTGTGGAGCCAGTCCCAGGTCTGGGCCTTCTGGGGCTGGTGTTGTCTTGCCACAGTGCTCTGCAATGGACCAGAAGCAGCTGAAGGTGACAAGCAGCCAGAACTACAATCAAGGTGACCAGCTGCAAGACTCTCGAGCAAGTTCCATCCAGATGGGGGGATCCTGTCCAGCCTGTTTTCTGCTTTGCTACACTGATTCAGGGAGCTCCAGTTCCCCTGGTGTTAAGATTGACTAACCATGAGTACCCAGGACCTGGCTTCTGGGAGGGAAAAGGAAAATTGTTTGCTATTCATTCTACAAGTTTCTAAAAATATTTCAGGGCCCCAACAGCTGGCCCACCTGTGGTACCAATCAGGCCTGCACCTAGTGGGTACCCCCAGGGACAGTATAAGGACACTGGTACCAGTGGGGAGGGCTTGGCCCGTGGGCCCATATGTTGAAGTTGCATATTGCACTAACCTTTCTCTTGCCTTCACAGCTACCCTATATCCAGGTATCCCCTTCCCTATTCCTCACCCCATGAATAAAGCTATGAATTTGTTGTTTGTAACTGCTGTGTTAGTGAAATTCATTGCATTTGCTTACTTCTGAGGTACATGTTTTATGGTGGAGCACGTTATTGGGGGACACAGTGTGCAGAGTGGTTGGTTGGGGAGGTGGGTAAGCACAGTATCCCAGGGTGCAGTGCTAAGCAGATATCTGGCCCACTAATACTTTACTCTAGGTCGAGGCACTGCACTATTATCACTATTTCTGGGAACAAACCCCCAATTGTCACCGTAGCAGGACCCAGACCCCTTGCCCGGTATCAGAGGCAGCTGGCAAGAGGAGTAGCCCATTGGCACACGACGCCAGGGCTACAAATAAAAATATAAAATAATAAAATCATTGAAGGTAAAGTACTGTGTCAGAGAGGGTTAGGCCAGTCAAGGTCCCTGATTCTCTGTTGGCAGCAGCAGTGCCTGCAGCATCAGCCCATAGCCTAGGTGTTGTGTGAAATAAATTCTGTGTGTGTGAAATAAAATTTGCCAGCCAGTCACCAGTGCCACTTCTTGCATACTGTCTCTGTGACCCCCCTCCCCCCCGAAGCCAGGGATCTGTCACCTTCCTCCCTGTTCTCGCTCGGTGGGGTATAAGCTTTGGCTCAGTGGGCAGGGCATTCCATCACATCACATGGAATAAATAAAAAAAATCCTTCAAAGGAAAAAGTACTGCCAGAGAGGGCTAGACCAGGCAGGGTCCCTGAATCTGTGTGGGTAGCAGCAGCGTATGCAGCATCACCCTTAGCATAGGTAGTGTGTGAAATAATTGTGTGTGTGTGTGTATGTGTGTGTGTAAAATATAAAATCTGCCAGCCAGTCATCAACGCACCAATGCCACTTCTTGCATACTGCCACATCACGTGGAATAAATAAAAAAAATAATAACCACTTTTTCACCCTGAACAAGTGACAGACTGACATTATGTGTACTCCCAAAAATAGTAAAGCAAAATCCGGGGGCAAAGGAAGTAATAAACATAAAAAAAAAGTTTATTCAATAGCCCAGAAAGAAGTGGTCCAAAAAGTAGAGTACGACAACAGCAAGCACCACAGTCTGTTGAAGGGGCCGAACTAAATGCTACTACTATCCATGTGTAGGCTAACTCTCAAAATACTGAAAACCCAGCAAGGGTTGGTGGACTGTCTATGTCAGAAGGGCTCAGTAGTACAGCCAACAAAGTGTCGAAAGACAGTGGCAATAGCAAGTCATCTGAGGAAAAAAGTGCAAAAACAAAGAGTATTTCAATTGTACATAAAGTTAAATCACTTACAGGTACAACTCGCAGTGTAATTGCTTGATTTGCAACATTTGCATATTGAATAACTCAGTCTGTAACTGCAAATGTTAGCTCTACTGAGTGTGATGATGATGGTGACGACCCTGGTCATGGTGAGACTGATGATGAAGAGCTTGTGACTTCACCTTTAGCTGTGTCTCATTTTGGTTCTGACAGTGACAAGGTGGATAAAAATAATGACAGCAGTAGAGTGTCAAAAGGGAAAAGAAAAAGTCAAAGGCACAAGGCACAGTGATGATGATGATGATGGCAATGATGCTGCAGAGGATTCTATGACTGTCTCACCTGATGAACCTGAATCCTCCGCTGATAGGTCTTCCCCACGTAAACACAGTCACTTGACTCCTAGTCCTACTGAGGTTGTTATGAGAAACAGACAGTCCACCTCTACTGTTTAGAATCATTTTTACATAAACCCTAAGGATGCTTGCCAAGCTATATGTGTGCATTGCAACACATGTGTTAGTAGGGAAAAGTAAAGGGCATCTTGGAACCATAACAATGATGCAATATAATTCGCGAATTCACCCTATCATTGTATATGGTTAAAATAGCAGTCTAACATTGGTGGCTGGATATCTAGCAGGACTCTCAGTGAACAGGAACATTCCACTGAAACACATGGAGACAAGCACCAAACAAGATCCAAAAGTCCACTTTCACCTCATGGTCACAATATTTCTGTAAGGTCCTCTGTTTTACCAGGCACAGCATGTAGTCGTATAACACCCCCAGCCAAATGTAACTTTACCCCCCCCCCACCCACGATACGAGGCAGTTGAAGTTAAAATAAGTTTTTGAAAGAAAGTCTAAATATTCACGAAACCATCCCATAGCACTGGCAATAAATCGTAAAAAAGCAGAAATGATTGTACTTGATTTGCAGCCATACTCTGTTGTGGAAGATGTGGGTTTCAGAAGGCTTATGGAATACTTAGAGCCATGATATTTAATGCCAAGTAGAAAATACTTCTCAGTAACCGCTGTGCCCAGGATGTATGACAGCTTAGTAGTTCAAGCAGACATGCTCTCTGAGAGGCTGAGGACAAGGACAAGGTAGTTCACTTCACTACTGATATGTGGACCAGCAGCCAAACTATTGCCTATCTTTCTCGTACTGCACACTGGGTCAGGTCTGTGGGCAACTCATCATCATCCTCACATAGTACTAGTCTGTCTGCTACCACTTCAACCAGTACTACTATTACCACTACTATCTATCAGAGCTCAAAAAAACTGTCACGTTTCAGAAAATGGCAGTTCTCCATGTATGTCACTTTCAAGACACACACACACAGCAAAGCACATTCAGCAAGAACTGGAAAGACTACTTACTGCTTGGCTCACTTCACAGGGTTTGAAAGCTGTTTTTTTGTTGCTGATAATGGCTGAAATATTAAAAAAGCACTTCACGATGGTACAGTAACTATGTACTTATACGCTGTTTTGCCAGTTGTCTTAACCTAATCGTTCGAATCTTCCTGGATAATGACCGGCAAGTATTAACCACTGTGGGTACAGTGCTCAAAGTGTGTGGACACTTCAACCATTCAGTAAAAGCTCATGACATCCTTGCTGATAACCAGAAAGACAAAGGTCTTCCTCATCTCCAGTTTGTTTAGGATGTAGCAACAAGGTGAAATTCAGCTTACTTTATGATTGAATGCATCCTTGAACAAAAGGTAGCAGTTATTGAGTATATCATGTACAATGATATTGGGGCAGGTACTGTACTCTATTCTACTCAGTGGTCTCTGCTGGAACTGTTGTGTCACACTCTGAAACCATTCATGAGTGCTACAAAAGAGGTCAGTGCAGAAAAGGCATCCCTTAGCCAAGTTATTCCACTCATTTCTACTTCTCAAAAATAGATTGGAGAAAATGAGGAGCAACTTAGATATGAACCAATCTCTAGTCAATAACATGCTTACCAGACTTAGCAATGATGACAAATTATTAGCCATGACACAGAGCAAGGAGTATCTCTTCGCAACATCGCTAGATCCATATTTCTGGAACAGACTCCTTCCTGATGAGGTTTCCGATGACATGGAGGAGTTGAACTACAGGCAACTTTTGACTGATGCAGTAGACAAGGTTTCGTTTGGAGGATTGGCAAGCTATACTACAATAACACCACCTCAAAATTAAAAAGACTGCTCCAAAAACCAGTACAGAAGCAGACAATGAGGAGGATGAGATTTGGGACCACTTGCAGGACACTGAAATTCCACAAGGAGAAAATGCATGCTCAGCAGTAAGCCTGATAGATGCATATCTGTCTGAGCCCAACATTTCTATGGCCCTTTAGCTTACTGGCAAGAGAAAAAATCATGCTGGCCAAAGCTGGTGACCCTGGCTTGTAAGTATATTGGATGTCAACCCTCCAGTGTCTGTTCCGAGCATTTACTTAGCTCTGCTGGGGATGTTGTGACTGATAAATGAACAAGATTAACATCAGACAATGTGGAGAAACTAATGTTCTTGAAGGTTAACATGCCAAATTTTGGCTACATATGTGATGCTAATCTTGAATAAGATGACATTGACAGAAGTACCTATGCTGCATCTGTGGAGTGACACATCAGCTTTCAATTTTGAGACTCAATGAACCGCTTAAAAATAGAGATCTGGGACTTGCCTGCCTTTCGACTGCATCATCATCATCCTGGGGGTGGGTGGGGGTGCAGCCAGTACATCACATTCACATCATCATGTACTGGTAGCAACTGTGGCAGACAAGTCCCTGATCTCACACTCAGTTGCTTTCTCATTCTGATGAGATCATTTATTTTATTACCTAATGCACCTAAGAATAATTATGTCTTATATAACCATAGCTCTGTTTTTTTCTCTCTGATAGTAGTGGTGGTAGCAGCAGTGGTGAAGTGTTCACTTTGGACTGCCTGGTGCTCTTGTCCTTTCACATTGCTTCGCATTGTGTTCCATACCGAGACCCTTTGCTTTGCTAAAATAATTGGTGACATACAAAAAAACACACTGACCGTTCTACAAATAGTCAGACTCAGGAGACTGGTTTAAAAAAAATAGAGATCTGGGGCTTGCCTGCCTTTTGACTGCATCATCATCATCCTGGGGGTGGGTGGAAGATACAGCCAGTACATCACGTTCACGTCATCATGTACTGGTAGCAACTGTGGCAGACAAGTCCCTGTTCTCACACACACAGTCTCTTTGTCATTCTAAGGAGATCATTTACCTAAATGTGCACAATTAAATAACCACATTGATAAATGCTGCTAGCTCTGTTTTTTTCCCCTGGTAGTAGTGGTAGTACTACAACAAAGTATAATTATTTAAAAACACTATTATCCCCTTCTGAAAAATCAGACTCCAGAGGAGACCATTTATTTACAAACTAGAGATCTGGCCTGGGACTTTCTTGTCATCACAGTTGCTTTCCCATTCTTTTCTAAGCAGTCATTTTTGGTACTTGTGCCTTAACCATATTGAATTCAGTGCTGTTAGACTACTTCTGGTTTTTTCCCTGACTGTAGTAGGTGGGCGTAGTAGCAGAATGCAGTCTTGAAGTGGTAGCAGACTGACTGGCCCTCTTTGACTGGCTGCCCTCTGCTATGACCTAATGCTGTTTTTGTGTCCCTGGCTTCTTCTTCATCACTTAACTGTCTAAAACACACCTGATGCCTGCCTGTACCTGTTGAGAAATAGAAATCACTACTTATACACAGTATTAGTATTACTTTCCTGAATGTCAGAAACAGAAGAGTGATTAGAGAGCATTCTCTACTACTAAACAGTGGTTTAATTGTTTTTTCTACAGATATGTTGATTAAAAGCAGTCTAAAATGATTTTTTTAACATATGGTTACCATAAAACAATAAAGGTCAGAAAAGGTTCGGATAAGGTTTGGATAAGGATCCAAACCTTTTTTTTGCTTATCAGAACCTTTTAGAATCTCAGAACCTTTTGAGGTGGGTCTGCACCAGAAGCCATAAGAAGAGAGACTAAAGAGCTTAATATGTATACCCTTCAGGAAAAGGGGGACATGATAGAAACTCCAAGTACCTCAAGGGGAATCAACAAAGCCCAAGGGGTAGCATCTTTCAGAAAAAGAGATGTGCAAGAACAAGGGGGCAGAATTTGAAAATGGGGGGCTCAAGGGCAACGTGAGGAAGTATTTTTTTCATGGAGAGGGTGGTGGATGCATGGAATGGCCTTCCTGAGGAGGTCATGGGGTCAAAAACAGTGGGGGAATTTAATAATACATGGGACAGACATAAAGCAATTCTACTGAGGGGGTAGGAGGAAGTAGGCTGTTGGTTAACTAGGATCTGCAGCTTATCTAATAGGTAGGGAAATGGGCAGACTGGGTGGGCCAAGTGGTCCTTATCTGCCATCAAAGTCTACGTTTCTATGTTTCAATCCCTAGTTACCCTATACTGTACTGACTCCAGCCTGACCTTGTGTGTTCATAGATGGGGGTTCCAGAACTGGACACAGTATTACAAATACGGCCTCACCAGTGAGCTATAGAGAGGCAGTATCACTTCCTTCCTCCTGTTGTCAAACCCCCCTCCCAATACACGCCAGCATTCTGGTCACCTAGCTGTAGGCCTTGCTACATTGGCTAACTTATTTTAGGAAGTCACTTATGATGACTCCCTTGTCTCTTTCCTCAGTGGTAATGTCCAACTTAACCCCTCCCAGTCCCATCCAATATTCCATCCTGGGTTTCTTGTTCCATATCTGCATCACCCTGCACTTCTTAGCATTGAATTTTAACTGCCAAACTTTGGACCACCTTATTAATTTTTGCAGGTCCTTCTATAGCTCCCTAACCCCTTTCTCACTGTCTATCCTGTCACAGAACTTCACTGGCCACCATCTATGAAAAGACACATTTTGTCTTCTGTTCCTTGTCCTATGTCACTGATAAGCATACTGAAGAGGGCCAGGGCCAGGACTGAACCCTGTGACACCCCACCTGTGACCTCTTTCTCCTCATATTTGACTGCATTTCACACCAATGTCTGCTGTCTCCCCCCCAAGCCAGCTGCCCACCCATCTAACATGACCATTCACTGTTGCCAGATCCTCTAACTTCTTCAGCAACCTTCTGCGCAGCACAGAGTCGAAAGCCTTGCTAAAGTTGAAGTAGAGCAAACATACTGCTTGTCCCTTGTCCACTGCCCTAGTCACCCTTTCAAAGAACACTGTCAGGCTGGTCTCACAAGACCTTCCTGTCATGAACCCCTGATGCTTACTTTCCTGGAGCCCATTTCTCTCTAGGTAGTCCACTAGGTCCTCTTTGACTAGTGCCTCCATTAGTTTAACTGCTATGGAGGTAAGACTAATGAGTCTGTAGTTTTCTGCTTACTCTTTGTCTGCTCCCTTGTGGAGCGGGACTATGTCAGCAAAACTCCAATCTTTTGGAACCACCCTGACTGCAAGGAGCTATTGTGTAGCCCTTCCAGGGATTCAGCCAGTTCTGATGCCAGTTCCCTATGCACTCATGGGTGCATCCCATCTGGCTGTGCAGCTTTATCTATTTTTAGAGCTGCTAACCCTTTTCTGACCCCTGCTCCTGTAAAACCAGCTGCCCCATTTCTGAGATCCCTCCTTCAGCAGCCTTTATCACTTTCAGGAAAGGACCCACTGTTCTCCACTGTGAACACAGAGCAAAGGTAGTCATTTAGAATGGCTGCCTTCTACTTGTCCTCCTCTATTACCTTGCTCCCCTCCATAAGCTTAATAATTCCCCTCTCATCTTCCTTCATTCGCTAATGTATCTAAAAAAGTGTTCCCTCTGACCGGCTCCAAAATATGACAGTTGCATTTCTGCTTTTGTATTCTTGACTGCCCTTACTGGCCTCTCTCTCCCTCTTTCATTCCTAACTGGTATTCACTCCATTTCTCATCATTCTGATGTTGTTTGTATCTAATGAAGGCCCTTTTTTTATCCCTCATTGCCTCCCCGACCTTCTTTGAGAACAAGATTGGTCTCTTGTGCCTGTAAACTCTTTGTAACCATTCTCACGCATGACTTAGTTGCCTGTAGAATGGCCCCTCTAATTACTCCTCACCTCTCCTCCACCCTCTGATTTCATCCGGTCCCCTCAGCCTACCCTTGAATAGTTCTGTCATTTGGACCAAGTCTGCTCTACTGAAATCCAAAACCACAGCCTTTGATGAGGGTATATTTGTACCCAGGACCAGATAGAACTGTATGATGTTGTGGTCAGTGGACCTCAGAGGCTTCCCAGTCCTCAACCCACCCACCATTTCTGAGTTTGGGAGCACTACATCAAGAACAGCAGGTTGCCTTGTGGGTTCTCAGACCAGCTACACCAGCAGGCAGTCCTGTAACATATTTAGCAGGGACTGACTCATGGCACCATTAGCTGCTGGAATGTCCTAGTCTACATTGGGTAGATTGAGATCCCCCACCACAGCTACTGTACCTCCCCTTCTGCCCCCTTCTGAATCTTTGCCTTTAGTTCCCCATCTCCCTCATTGCCCTCTCCTGGTGGTCTGTAGACCAAATCCATATGCAGTTTCTTACCCAATGTGGTCGTGAGTTGCACCCACAACAATTCTGTGTCCCCCTTCCCTCAATTGATGACCACTCCTCAAGTGCCTCTATGACGTCCTTGATGTAAAGAGCTACCCAACCCCCTTTTCTGTACCTCTGTCTCATCTATACACAGTGTTCCCTTGTATTATTAAGTGTCAGTTTTTTTTCCCAGTGGCCCATGTTTCTGTGATAGCTATGAGGTCTAATTGGGTTCCTCCCTACCTAGCAAGCCAATCCACAGATTTTAGAGCCCAAACATCCAACATAACCAGCATGGAGGGCTGGGAGGCACAGTGTACCAGTTTATTTTATTTAAAAAATGTTTAAGTCCCTATGGGGCTAGTGTAGTCCTTGGAAGACTGCCAAATTTCACAATCCCCTGCCCTGTGTGAGCATGTGTTCCACTCTGTGGCCAATCCGAGCTTCCCATTGGAAGCCTGGTGTCTGCAACAGTTTGCCTCTGGACCAGCTCTAGTTCCCATGCAGACTTCCATGCTCACAGACTGGAGCAGCTGAGGGTTCTGGATAACGCTAAGAGCAGTGAATTCCAGGGGTGCAGTGCTCCATGGCCTACATATGTATGCATAATTCAAGTGACTCCCAGCCTATTTGTGGATCAGGCCCAAAGACACTTTCTATCACTTTATTTGTAAAAGTGTAGATTCTCCAGTAGCAACATTTTCATTCACTCACATATAATCAGTGGTGTAGGACTAAATTTAGAAGTGAGGGGTCTCTGACTGTAAACCATGTCTCCCCAAAGGAATAGGCTGGGGGTCTGAAACAGAATTTGCTGCCCTGTTACTCCCTCCCCATGTCCAATAAGTTTCATCCTGGTCCCCTCCCTAGAGTCCCCACAGTTCAGTATGTTGCCCGTTTGTTGCTCAAACCACCCTCCCCGTAGCCTAGCCACCTGCTCCAGTACATGGCCCCCAGCCTTTTCCAAGCACAGCAAGCTGCACCTTAGCTCCCCTCCCTAGAACCCTCAACCCTCCCCCACAACATTATCTGTAGTTTCAGCGTCTGCTCTCCTTTTTATAGCAAGTGCCATTTCACACTTAGCATGGTGCTTGTCCAGTAAGCATGGTATTGACTGTCTCAATATCTCAGTCTAAATAAGCAGTATAAAAAACATTTTACAACAATAAATTGTATTGCATTGTATTCTAACACTAGAGGGTAAAGTCTTCCCCAATCACGAAAAACAAGTGCCAGTGTCCATTTAAATAAAAAATGTAACACTTTTTAAAGAAAATCAAGTGGCAAACGAATTATTGCAGATAATCAGACTGACCATACGTCAATGTCACTTCAGTTTTACATCCATCTGATATTTGCAAATTAAGAAAAATATATAATAATTTATGTAATAATATTAAAACATGAATTTTATTTGACATAATCCCCCCCAAAAAAAATTGATTCACATGGTAAGTAATAGAACAACCTGTCAAGACACTGAGAAATAAAGAGTTACTTGCTCCCAGCCTGCCACCTAAAACTGAGATTACATCAGACTTGCAGCACAAGCAGTCAAATGTTAGGACATGTTAGTGCCCCTGCCTTCTCAGGTGGAATACTGAAAAAGCAAGTTTTAGACATAATTTAGTTTAGAGTGGATATTTTTTCTGTAGTTTCCCTGAATTCCAAATTATAAAGAAGGGCATTTACATAAAAACAGGAACACTGTCCCCAAGACTTCAGGGGGCCAATATACAGTTGCAAAGTGTGGAGTCACAAAATGGGATGAAACAGCCATGTCATTTTTACCCACACACTTTGGGACCATGAACAAATGTTGTTTTTAGCATGGAGAAAGTGTTCCCCCATGTAACTAAGTCACAATGCAAATGAGGAGGTGCAAACTATATATTCGCCCACTAACATGACACATAGACACTGACGGCAGAAAAAGGATCTTGGCCCATCTAGTCTTCCCACTCTAATTATTATGCCTTGCTCTAGTGACAACTTTCCGGTTTGTTACTGTCCTTCCTTTTCTAACTAAACCCACATGGGCATGTCAATCCTATCCTTGCTTGAAGCTGCTGATTAAGTTGGTCAGTACCACTGCCTCTGGTAGCTTATTCCACCTGTCCACCACTCTTTCCATGAAGAAGTGCTTACAGGCATTCTTCACGAACAGCCCCTCCCCCACACACCCACTACCACCACCAGCAGCTTTAGTGAATTTCCTCTCATCCCTGTGTTTGAACTTTTGAACTGAAGGAGGAAAGTTCCTTGGTATCCACTCTATGTCTCCTGTGCAGGTAGTTGTATGTCTCAGTCATTCCCTCCTCTTCTCAAGGAAGTACAGCACATATTTAAGTCTTGCAGTCCCTCCTTGTACATTATTATTCCTAGGTCAGGGATCATCACAGTTGCCCTGCGCCGTGCTGCCTCCACCTTGTTGATGGTTTGTGACACATATACAGTTGTACTGTAGCACCGTGTAGAACCAGTTGTATTGTGCTATGCTATGCTTGAACTGTGTATGAAGGGCAGTGTCACACAGATGCTGCCCCCCAGCTGCCCCTACTTTATGTCTGTTTCATGGCATAGTCCAGATTGGTGTTCTATAGCACTAAACTGCATTCCTGGTAGTCAAGTGCCCACAACTCCACTCTTCACACCACATGTGATACCTGGCATCAAGTGGATTTCCATGTCCTTAATTAACATTTGTCAGCATAGTGGTCCTGCTAACCATGCTCCCCAAATCCCCCCCAATACAGAAATGATCCTGGTACCAGCTTTGGTATCACTCTAGTACATGCCAGCAGTTCCAGTTCCAGCGGGGGGGGGGGGGATCACAATTTGCTGCCACTGGGAATTCATGGTCTTCACGCTCATGTATGGCCCCCATGCCCAACTCCTTCAGTGCACTTGTGTAAATTAACATCTTTGTCTGTGATGTCATAATCATTTCCACAGCTATAAATTGTGATGTGACAAGCAGAGGAGCATGTCAGGTGTGGACCAGAAGCAACAGCAGATAAGGTATAATAGGCATATATTTTCAAATTAACTTGCATTATTATAACATAAACAAATAAAGCTTCAGAAAGCAAATACATTTAATATAAACTAACTGCCTATTTATTATTATTAAAGTTTTCACAAAACATCAGAGGCTCCTTAACGCTAAAAGCCTTCCAGTACTGAATAAGTGTGTTCAAGGGTGTCTAGCACATGTAGCGCACAGCAAAAGTAAAAAAGGTAAATGCAGGAGGATGCTGAGATGCACTGTAGCCAGGGAACAGAAAGCAGGGCATGAAAGATCTTATTACAAATGTGAAAGGCACTGGTTAGACTGTACCTGGGCTACTGTGTGCAGAAAATGTGCCTGCATTACAGGAAGCACATACTGTAGTTGAGCTGGAAAAAGTGCAGTGCAGGGCTACTAAAATGGTAGCCGGGTCAGATGGGTTAAATTACAAGGCTAGAAAACCTGGTGATACTTTCTTCAGAAAAGAGACTATTCATGGGGACATGATACAGGTCTACCAAATTTTAAACAAGCATGAGAAAAGACTGACCTCAGCAAAGCAGTCATAAAGATACTGATGTGGCCGAAAACAGAGACTTTAGCTTAAGCTTACTGAAGCTGCATATCCCAAAACACATAGCTGGTGGATCGCTCTAATTATCAGGCCATCGAGCGATGTTAACAAAACATCTGTGGCTGTCCGGAGCTTACAGACAGACAGTGATCGGTACTTCCACATAAATCACTTCCTCAGTAAATTCACACTTCCCACCCAAGAAAAGCACTGCAAAGGGCTTACCAGGGAGCATGCGTGCATGTTGGTGCACATCACAGCATATGACAAATGAGATCAGGGAGAACGTAATGCAGGACTGGCGAGTTGGTTGTAGGTGTTGCCCTCTGTGGGCTGTAGCTGAAAGGAGTCTGGAGTGAGGACTGGACTCAGCGTTAAGTGTGCACGTGCCAGCTCCGAGATCACGGAAGAGAACTGCATAATTCAACAAAATAAAATTAAAATCACATTTAAGAAGTGTGGGAGAGGTGTTCCCTCTCATTATAAAGTAAGGGGTAGGCGCTCCCACGCGACCCCACAGCACTACACCCTGCATATAATTAAAACTCCAGAACCTAATGTTCTGAAAATTTGTGAACAATATTTCTTACCTGGATTTAAAAAGGGGTGTATAGTTTCATAAGCCTGATTTTCTTGTGGGGTGGAGGGGGGGGTGTTATTGAGAAATAATATCAGCATCTCAAAATGGACAACTTTCACCCTATAACTTTGTCTAAAACAGTATTATGAAACATGTTGATATAACTGTAACAGCCATTAAAATACTACAAACCTGGCTCTGTATCATAAATACTGTTCAGTGAATACAAACAGTTGTCATTTTGACATTTCAGTGATCAAATAAGTAACCCATCACAGATGTTTCACTGTAGAGCACTGAGAAGGCCGTACATTACTGAACTGAAATGAGCGATGTATTTAAGCAATAAGCTCCAGTATAATGTCTTTACATGAATTCCAAGACCCACTAGAACAGGGGCTTATTGCATTTACAAGCCATCTATTTTAAAGAATATAACAAGTAAGGAAAAAGAAAACAATATGACAGATAGATGCAAAATGCCTGAATCGTAATATTCTTTGTTCTTCCCCATAGCCAAACAATTGCACTGAGCACAGACTGTTCCACCTGCATTCTGATGTTTAGAATGTAGCTTAAATCTCAACTTTTTATTGTCATGTAATGTTTGAAAATTAATGTGATGACTTGTGGGGACAGAAACTGAAGAGCTGCAATATGATCTGAGCCCCCGTCAAGTCCCCCTCACCAGAAGGGATTGGAGAACCAGTTCAGAAAAATTCAGAACCTTCCAAAACATGTATCATGTTCTGAAAAAGAACTTCACCAGAACCTTTTTTTTTTCAAATTCTTAAAGGTTTTGAAAATATTTTTGCAAGGCTTAACCTAGGTTTTGGAGGTGCAGTGCCCCCACCCCCACACACACTGAGAGTCATTTAAACATGCATGCCTTAAGCATCTTCTGGGATGTTTGTTTCTTGCAGCTGCAATGCTGCTCGCTGTCACACCCACCCTCCAGCCCTCCTCCTTGCCTGCTCCAGTTCTATGTACCTGCTCCATCCACGCTTTGCTGTGCTGCTGGTGTTTTTTCTGCTGGTGTTCGTGGCTCTCTGCCTGCTTTGATTTGATTCTGCTGGCCTCACCCTCCAGCTGCTTGCTCCTCTGCTTCCCACCAGGGACCCTGCTGCTGGTGAATGCTGGTGCTTTTGCTTCAAGGCAGTATCGGCTCTAGCCACAAATGGTTACCAGGGCACGCTGGGGCACAATAGATGGCAGCCAGGGCACTGATATATTGTTACTATGGGGGAAATTCTGCACCATATGGGGCACCAACTGGGGAACAGCATTTTTTTACCAGGGCACATGCCCTGGCAAGCCCTGGTGTAGAGCCGCCCATGCTTCAAGGTGGGGTGTCTCCCTGCTTCAGCCACTTCACTATTTCCTTTCCTCCTCCCTTTCCTTCTGCGGGTCTCTGGCACTGTTATCCTAGGCAGTTTCTGATATAGTCCTGCCTGCTGTTTGCTCTGCTTCTCTGCCTGCATGGCTTGTGCTGTGCTGCTCTTGCCACTCACCCCCCCCCATATCTGCCAGTGGTCTCATGGGCTCTGCCGGGTGTGGAACATTCTGCCCGCTGCTGCATGGCTCCTCTGACTGCTGCTGCTTCTTTTTCCTACTGCCCCCCATCTGCTGGGTGCTCATTGGGGCTGGTTCTCAGTCTCCTCACTATCTGCTGCACTGGCTGCCTGCTGCCTTACTTACCTCCAGGATCCCCCTAGCTGTGGCTCTGGCCATGCTCTGCTTCCTGCTTTTTGGGGGCCTTTCTGATGCCCTTTTGGCTCCGGGCCCTGCCTTGCCTTTTCTCTTCAAGAGCTCAGGATGCTTCGCATACATCTTATAAGTGCTCCTCCATAACCCTGTCCAGATGCGCTTCAGGCATTCCATGGGCCTGCACTCCACTACTCCATAAATCCAGGTTTGTCAGGCGGGTTCTCTTTCTGCTGGTCTGGCCACCTACAGAAGATATGTTTGCCCTGGTCCAGTGATCTTTTGATAGTGGTGTATGTCCCTTTAAATCCAGACACTATTTAAACCGTCATCACCAAGGCACCTTGCCTTTGAAAAAGCAATAGTAGTATACTGTGAAGCACATCAGGCAGCTTGTCCAAGTGGAGCCTGTTTTTAATTTTGTACCTGAGACACTGAACAAAATAAAGGAACTCTGCACTAGCCAGTGGATTCGGTGGCTTTTTTTTCCAGTGGTGAGTTCCCCCAATTTTCCTTATCTCTACCTCTGCTCCTTCAGAGGCTCCTATTTCCCTGGCGTGCTATCTTTTGTTGGATCTTGTAACAGAATAATAACAGAATTCTAACCAGCATTTAAAATGCTGATTCAACAAGATAATGGATTTTTAAGTTCAGCAAAGTTCTCCTTTAGCTCTGCATAAACCAAGATAGAAACAGAAAAACATAGATGTTGATGGCAGAAGGAGACTGCTTGTCCATCTAGTCTGCCCATTTGTTTTAGATCTGTTTTGACACTCTAGTTGCCCTTTGTGGTCAGGACTCCCTTGTGTCCATCCCATGCATTCTTGAATCCCCCCACAGTGTTGACCCCCACAACCTCTTGGGGCAGGCTGTTCCAGGCATCCACCACTCTTTCTGTGAAGAAAAAGTTCCTGGTGTTGGTAGAGAACCATCCTCCTTGCAGCAAGAGGTCATGTCCCCTGGTCCTGAAGCCCTTTTTGAAGTGAGAAAGTTCCCGTTCCTGTACCTTGTTAATGCCTTTTATGTACTCGAATGTTTCAATCATGTCCCCTCTCTCTCTTTTCTCTGCTCCAGGGAATACATATTCAGTTTTCTAAGTCTTTCCTCGTAGGACATGTACTATAGACCCTGAATCATTTTTGTCGCCTTTCTCTGTTTACACTGTCAGTTTGTGTGCTAGGTGTTATATGACAAGCACAATACATAATGGGTGGATATTCCAAACTAAACATAGTTCCAAACCAAGCCCTCACAAGTAAGCATTGAGTCATGAGAAAGAATGGGTCTACTGTGGAATTAATCTATGGTTGGAATCAGTACTAATATTTACCTTTCGATTTACCTCAACACTACTGAGATACTCATTTAGTCCAGCACAAATCCCTATAGAAGAGCTGATACTATACTGCTTTCCATCTCCACTATGAACTGACCTGTAGAAACATCAGAGTAGGCTAGCCAGTGTTTCAATGGTAATGTTTTTAATATCTGTGCTTTTATTAACAGATTGGAGCCAGTCAAATAAAATGTTGACAGACCAAGAAGTGTTCTTGTGATTTTTTGATTCATTTTCCTTTTGCTCCAACTGATTGAGATCTTCAGCTCTAATATTCACATGTCGGGTACTTGTTGATAAGGTTGAAACGTCTGAACTATAGCTTTCACTGACCTCATCAATCTTTCTTTTCACTTGTATCTTACTCTGTGACACCGTTACTTTATTTATTATACTGGTTGTTGCCTTTTCTCCATAATGTGTCAACCCAACATGTTATTCCTACAACTCCGCACAGTGCAAATGTTATATTGAAGTGTTCCATTTTGACTGTAGCGAGTGAATGGCGATTCATGGGGCAGGTGGGTGGGAAAGAAAAAAATATATATTTTGCTGCTCTTTACTTTAATGGTTTACAACAGTACTACATGAGCAACCATGATCTACTTGGAAATTAGACAATGGTTGCCCTGTAGTCACCTGTTGTACTTCCTTCAATGATTACACTGTGGTTTGGTAGGCTGTTTAATGCCATGTTACAAATTCAATTGGATCAGCACTTTCTGTCTCCTACAACAAACCCAAGATTCTGAGGTAGGCCGTTCTGCTTCTCCAGGGCTTGGTTTAGTCCATTTGCCCCCCCCCGCCCCCGATTAGGGTGGAGGTCACCGTTGTTGACACGGGAACCTTGTCTAGCAATTAAGCTAGTGTAAGATGGTTTGCAGCTGTGGTTTGGTGCTTGAAAACATGTCTAGAAAAGCTAAAGGAGGGCAGCGTAAGGCAGCAAATGCCTTAATAAATGGGTATGGCATTGTGCCCAGTTATTACATGATTTGAAATCGCTCTCAAACAGGTTGATTTTGAAGGTCATCAGTTATTATAAATACATGCATACACTACAAAATCCGTATGCAAAATATCAAGATTTCCAGTGACTCTAAAATTATTTGACATCATTAAGTTCTCCAAGCTCATTTATCTGGATACAGATTGTCCAAGAAAGTTTCTCTTGTACAGTTTAAATCTGAATATATTGCTCTTGTATAGTTTAAATCTGAATATAGCTTATAGGTGTCTATCTTTTGAATTCAATGCATAGGGTAAGTAGGGTTCTAATGGATTACTTGTTTTAGCCACCCATGTATAGTACATGCTATTTGCTTTTTTGCACAAGGTTCGCCTCAGCAAACTGAAGGAGGCCAGTGCTGTTGTGTAAAAGGCCAAGACAGAGACAAAGCTCAGCATAGCAGAAGCGGTGAAGAAGAACAACAAAGCCTTCTTCAGGTACAGTAGTAAAAGGAAGAAAACTAAAGGGATAGTAGGCTAAACAAGCATTTGTCAATGCCAAAGCCCAATTTTGAAGATACTTGTTTTAGGATTTGCCTTATAGACATGATGTGCCATTTATAGTATATTGTCCAAAAAATCATTTCGCACCAGAGGTGTAAAAAATATCCTCTTCCAGGATTTATAAAATAACATGTCACATTTATGAGGTAGTGTGGAAAAATGGCTATGTTGAAAGAATGGAGTCAAAATATTGAAAATTTATGAAGTTATGAGTCAATGTTGAAATACTGTAGTGTAATGTTCAGTCATAATCTAGGCATTTTACCATATTTGTACATCAAATTTTCAGCATGGCCTTCTTATTACCCCACCTAATGAACGTGGAAGGTTAAAATTTTCAAATCCCCAGCAAAAAAGTAATTCTGTGCCACAGGTCTGAAAACATTCTTTGGCCAGCATTTGAAAAATGACAGCTGTCACATTCCTGAAGTGCTGTGAAGAAATGGCTATGTAGAAAACCTGAGGTCAAAATATTGAAAATTACCAAAGTTACAAGGCTGCGTTGGTAAATTTCAACGTAGGTTCATAACTTTGTCGTTTTTTAATATTTTGGCCCCACATTTTCAACATAGCCTTCTTATGACCCCACCTCATGAACAAGTGCAGAGAAAATTTTCTACTCCTGTCTGAAAGGGGATTTCATGTATCAACTGCAAAATCACCTTTCAGGATGCAAAAACACATTTTGGCCAGTATTTGAAAAATGACAGCTGTCATATTCATGAGATGCTGTAAAGAAATGCCTATGTTGAAAATTGGGGGTCAAAATATTGAAAATGACTAAAGTTACGAGCCTGTTTTTGCAAATTTCAACATAGGCTCATAACTTTGTTGTTGTTTTTAATATTTTTACACCAAATTTTCAACAGAACCTTCTAATGACCCTACCTCATGAACAAGGGCAGAGAAAATTTTCAACTCCTGCATAATAGGTGATTTCATGCAGCAACCACAAAATCACCTTTCAGGACAGATTTGCCTAATGTCATTGTAATTGTTCATGAGGAGGGTCTCAAAACAAGGGATGTTTAAATTTGGGGCAAAAATATTCAAAAATGGCCATGTTATACCACTAAGTTCAAAACCCAGAGGCAGTATGGCGCAGTGGTTTAAGGCTCTGAGCTACAAATCTGGAGACCTGGGTTTGAATCCCACAGCCCCTACTTGCATGCTGTGTGACCCTAAGCAAGTCACTTAACTTTCTCATGCTCCCAGGTTACACCTGCAAACAAGCTTTCAGCTTAGTGTGTCTCACCTGGTAAAATAATTGGTTAAAAAAACAACAACACTGAAATACAATGAACCGCATACCTGATTTCCTCAGTTTGTGGTCCACCTTTGAAGAGTGAATACATCTGTGTGGTGCAGAGATGATTATGGCATCGGACCCCTGGTGAGGAAGTAAGGGCTTGGTAGGGGGTGGGTGCTGAGTGGGAGAGTTGGGTGGGGGGACTAACAGCGCAGCAGACAAAAATGCATGGTTTTCGGTTTTACAGGGTTGAAAAAACCAACAATGTTTTACAGGGTTGAAAAAAACAACAAGGGATGTTTTTTTATATTTCAAGTAATAACACTGGGGGATTTGGCACCCCCAGTGTCAGTGTGACATTTATGGGGGGATGTGGGGTGGTGAGTCCTGATATGGAGGGTCAGGTGAGGGGGAACAGTTACTGGGTGCCTGCAACAGACATTGATTGAAAGTTTTCTTTGTTACAGGCAATCTAGATCAATAAAATAAAAAAAACTACAAGGGACAACTCTGAGGAATTGGGCACCCCCAGTGTCTGTGTTATGTTTGTTGGGGGGGCATTGTGGGTGCTCAAAGGGAGGGTTGGAGGGGGAACAGTTATAGGGGTGACAGCTACAGACATCGATGGACGGTTTTCTGTGTTACAGGTTACATACAGAAATAAAATTAAAAAAATGTGAGATGGTGACACTGGGGGATTGGGCACCCCCAGTGTAAGTGTTATGTTTGGGGGGGCAGTGGCTGCTGAGAGGGAGGATCGGGTTGGGGGACAGTTACAGGGGGACCAGCAACAGACATCAATGGATGGTTTCCTTTTTTACAGACTGGCAAGCTCCTGACATTGAAAGCTGCTCAGCTGTTTGCTGACCAGCATCATGCAAATCAAAGGATGGAAGCCCACTCTGATTGGAGTGACTTCTGTCCTTTGAAGTACATGATGTTTCCACCCAGTAATGTCAGGATCTCAGCATGTGATCATTGGTGTAGACTGCTGAGCCCCTGCTTTTGTGGACTACAATGGGCTTGGCAGTGACCTCCCCCCCCAAAATCCCCTGTCCTTGCCACAAAACAGGTGCACAAGCACAGCCAACATAAAAAGGAGATTAAATGGGTGGTGGAGGATGAAGGGTAGGCAAGCATCTTAAATTCCTACTTCTGCTCAGTATGCAGATGTTGTACTTACCAAGATGGTGGCCACGCTGGGTTAGCTATCACGAGTAGCAGCAGCAGCAGTTTTAGTTTATTTTTATTTATATACTGTTGTATTGTATTGTGCGTCGTATATTTATTGCGTGTCAGATATTTATATTTTTGTTTATTCTTTAAGTCATACAATAGCTTAGCAGCAGTGAGTCAGGGAAAACAGTGAGTCAGTAAGGGGCAAAGTTTGTTGATGGATGTAGATAAACCTGAGTAATAAGTCACAAAAACTTTTTGAACATAAGATCTCCGGTGTATCCAGCATGGCAATGTATTGCACTGGATAAATGTTATTATACTAGGAAGGTCCAATGGAGTCGTGAGCCCTCTTACCCATTCAGGGGCCAAGGTGTCAAAGGTGTGTAACTAGAGGACCGGCGCAAGTAGAAAGAAGGAATTTCTGAGAGCATACTAGGCGTTTCTGAGGAGAAGGAACTCCAAAGTGAGTTTGTGGGAGCTGGACACATGAGGAGATGTCTTTCAGATGGACAAAGAGGTCGGAAAAAACTCGATCCTTTTTTAAAGGAACTGTGAGTGTTAGAGATTTTTTGGAGCCGAGACGGGGAGGGGGCTGTCAAAGGACGAGCAATAACTCCACTACGAATCCTAAGTGACCTGGGGGTCAGCCGGTGAGCTGACTATTTTCAGGAGCTGTAGTCTTGGTAGCAGGGGGACAGCTGCCTCCTTGGGTATGCTGAGGGGCTTTTTGTGTGTTGGGTCCTAGCGGGCTTTCCATCTATTGTCTGGGCATGCTCCAGATGGCTGTGGAGGCAGCCATCAGGAGTTAGGTGCCAGAGCAGTGGTGGTTGAGTTGTGGAAGCTGCACCATAAATCCAAACCCTTGGAGAAGATCTTTCATGGTGAAGTTTGGACATCTATAACAGACCCTCTTATGGAACTACAACTGGTCAGACTGTTTTAAACCTTCCTAAATTCATTGGCAGTGAGAGTGCTTTATAGTTTTATTTTTTCTATTAATTTCTGGTTGGCTTTTCAGGTTCAAGTGGGAGTTGAACTTTGACTAGCCTTTTCTGGTTATGACCGAAAAGGTGGGAGCTCTATGGACTATCAAACTGAAACTGAAATTGAGAGACTTATAGTGACTGCTCTCTTTGTCTGTTATATTGACATGCTGCTATATTATTTTGGCTTAACATTGCACTTATTTTAGTTTAATTTTTGCTGAGTTTGGTGGTTGGGGGTGTGAGTGTGTTGATTGGTGTAGGTGTGTTAAGTGCCAGGGTGTGAAGTTGTGGAATGGATGTATGAGTGAGGAGTGTAAGAGTATTTGAGTGGATTTTGAAGACTGGTGTGTGCTATTTGCTTGTGAGGATGTGCTGGGAATGTGTGAAGATGATCAGGCAGTACTCCCCTCCAGGCTCAGGGACCTCTGTCTTTTTATTTGTCCTCCGCTGTCCCCAGAAGCATATACTGTAGGCTGTGTCGGGCTCTGGGGGTAGTTAGGAAGAAGAGGAGGGGCCAGACCTGGTGGGGGAATGGAAAGGAGTGGGTGAATTGGGGTAGTGGGAACCAGGAGATGCCCTAGGGTGAAATGGGTCCAGGAGAGGGGTTCTCCCTGCCTGGTTCCCATACTCATGGGCTCTGCCTTAGCAGGCAAGTGCCGGAGTCTTCCTCAGTTGCTCATCCTATTCGGACGGTGTTATGCAATGCCAGGTCCATTAAGAACAAAACCGCTTTAATAGCGGATCTTGTTGGGTCATTGGACCTGACTTGCATCAAGACCTGGCTAGATGAATTGCTGGTCCAGTGTTGGCTACACTGCCTGAGAATGGATCGTAGGGGCGGGGGTATAGCCATCTATTTTAGAGCGAAACTGAACCTTTCGGATATTCCAGTGGGGACCACCAACTCCTTTGACTGTATCATGGGCATGGGTGTAGGGTGCAGTATTCTTCTCATCTACTGTCCACCATGAGATGGGAAAGTTTTCCTGCAGGAAGTCATAGACTTCATCGTCAATGTGGTATTGGGATCCCCCAGATGGCTGATTCTGGGAGATTTCAGTGCCTGCGTTGATGATGAACTCTCGCAATTTGGTCAAGACTTACTCCAACTAATGAGTTTGTTGGGACTTACACAAGTTGTTAACTCCATGACCCACATTCGTGGTCATTCATTGGATATGGTGTTCCTCCTGGGGATGAAGATATCTGACTTGGTGGTGGAGCCAGTTGGATGGTCTGACTCTCACACCATAGAGTTCAGTTTAATGGCTCCCCCAACAGGCCTGTCCCTACAGAGATGGTGCTGTACCGCCCTTTGAGAGGTGTGACCCCAGATGGCCTAATGGAGGTGCTGGACCCATCGGGTATACCGAGTGAATGCATGGGACCCAGGGAATCTAGTACTTGCCTATAATAAGGCGGTAATAGCTGCCCTGGATTCCATAGCTCCTGTTCATGTTTGCCCCCTCACTCTTCACCCAAGGCCTTCATGTGGAGAGTGAGAAAAAGGCTAGAGAGAAGCTGGCAGAAGTCGGGCCTGGAGTGTGACAGACTTAGATTGATGGACCACTATACAGTCTGTCAATCAGCAATCACCCGTAAGAAGGCAGAGTTCCTGTCCAGGGAGATTGCTGCCGCGCAGAACTGACCAGCTCAGCTCTTCCAGATTGTTGACAGACTGTGCAATTCAATCTGTCTTCAGCCTAGTGAAGCCTTTTCACTAGAGAGGTGTGATGAGTTTGCTCAGTTCTTCACAGATAAGGTTACCACTATCAGGTCCAGGATCTGTTCAGCCCCCTCTAATGAGAATTGTGGAGGTTGGCAGGTGGTGGCAGGCACCCAGTTTACCTGGTCTGACTTTAGCCAGCTGGAAATCATTGATATCATGAGGATTGTCCTGATTTTGTAGCCAACCAGCTGTAGTTTGGACCCGGGCCCAAAGCGCCTTCTTGTAGGGTGCGTGGAGGAAATCAGCCTGGTCCTAGCCAAGATAATCTGGAGGCCATTAGAGAGGGGGTATTTCTGGACCCCCTAAAGGAGGCAGTTGCTCAGCCACTCCTTAAAAAACCCTCCCTTGACCTGGACTGTCCAGATAACTATAGACCTGTCTCTAACCTACCCTTTGTGGGTAAGATTATTGAGAAGGTGGTTGCACTGCAGCTGGACGATCACTTGTCCAGCCACGATGTCTATGATTCTCTCCAGTCAGGATTTAGGAAGAGGTACAGTACCGAGATGGCCCTTGTTCAGGTGCTAAATGATCTCCTAATAGCGAGAGATAGGAGGACTCATTCTGTCTTGGTCCTCTTTGATCTCTCTGTAGCATTTGACACTGTGGACCATGGTGTGCTGTTGGAGTGCCTGCAGCTCATCTGTGAACTGTCTGTTACGGTCCTCAGATGGTGCTAATCTTTCCTCAAGGATAGGACTCAGAGAGTGGTGTCTGGGATTTACTCCTCAGCTTCTCTCTCCATATCCTGTGGGATACCGCAGGGTTCCATCTTGTCACCCATGTTGTTCGCAGTGTATATGCTGCCACTGGAAGAGATTATCAGATGGTACGGTCTGAATTTTCATTGCTATGCAGATGATACTCAGCTGGACATGTCTTTTGTGCCAGACAGAATGTGATCCTTTTGGTATTTAACAACTGTCTATCTGAGATCCAGGACTGGATGAGTGCCGGCTGACTGCGTTGAACCCAGGGTGTTCAGCTGACTACCTCAGATTGGATGTGGAACCTGGGTTTATTTTTGATGATGGCTTGACCCTTAAATCTCAGGTATTGGCCATTGTTAAGACCTCTTTTTACCATTTGAAGAATATTGCCTGGGTGAAGCATCTGGTTCCTCCTGATGATCTTCCACTGTTGATCCATGCCTTCGTAACCTCCTGCCTTGACTACTGCAATGCCCTTTACCTAAGGCTACCAAGGGTTGATATCCACCACTTGCAGCTGGTGCAGAATGAGGCAGCCAGGCTGTTGATCGGTACTTCCAGGACCAGTCATATAATGACTGTACCCTGCGGACTGCACTGGCTGCCAGTACAGTGGCAGATTACCTTCAAGTTTGGGCTACTGACTTATAAAGCCCTACACGACCAGGGACCCCATTACTTGCAAGATCTCCTTCACCCTTACTGCCTCCTTCATCCTCTCTGAACCACCGATGAGGGATTGTTGGAGATTCCCAGGGTCCATTTAAAGACATCTGGGGCCTGGTCTTTTGCTTTTGAGGCTCCGACCCTGTGGAATTCTTTACCTCATCTGGTACGAGAGTGCCTGACTATCCAGAGTTTTAAAACAACTCTTAAAACATATCTATTTAGCCCAGCATATGCAGATTCTTTTTAGATTAAATGATTTGATATTTATGGAGCTGTAATTTTTGGGATTTTAAATATTTTTTGATTTGTTATGAATGTTTATTGTTATTTATGTTTGTTTTAGTTTATGAACAAGCACTTTAGTTTTTACAAAGGTGCTTTTTATAAATAAAATAATTGATTTGATATGCACAATGTTGGGGGGGCTCTCTCCAGGAATGCAGTGTAAAACCTGGGGGGGGGGCTGAAGCTAAAGATACAGTAGTAGCTGTCCAAGAGGAAAGGGTGCTCATGGATCTGAGGATATTAAAGGTAAAAAAGCCCCTAGGCTGCATCCTGGGTCCTTAAGAAATTGGTACAGATGCTAGCCCCCATGGCCTATCTGTTTAATTCCTCTCTGGAGTTAGGAGTGGTCCCTGCTAGATGAAGGACTGCTGATGTTTAGACTGTATCCTAACATTAAATTCCCTGGACAGGACCTCAGGCTCCATGAAATACTGAACAAGAACAGTCAGAGCTCTGAAGGGTTACTTGCAAAATTAAAGAATCATAGACCTATTTAAATGCAAATTTCCACAGTTGCTACTATGCATAAGATATACTGTAGAATTGATTTCTTTTTCTTAATTTTTAAAAAATTGTTTATTAAAATTTTAAAATTTAGCTAAGGAGCTAGGAACATTCCAGATCATGTGCTTGTATTTTTCACCATAGATAATGAGATACATCGGCCCGGATATTCCAAAGGGTTGCGCCATGCGCAACAGGGTTGTGCATGCGCAAGTCCAAAAATGCGCCATTTTGTGATATTCAGAAGGAGGCAGTTGCGCCACCGAAAACATGCTGAGCAACAGCGCAATGAAAATGAAGGCATGCGCAACCGAAGGGGGTGGATCCATGCATAAAGAGCGCAATACGATATTCAAAGACTTGCGCGATGCGCAATAGCGGCACAGCCGGAAATTGCGCACTAGCGGAAATGAGCCAAAATAAAAAGGCTCAAGGAAGCAGCACAAGAACGCTACAAGGCTGCCAAGTGGGGGGAGAGAGAGAGAGAGAACACAGACAGACAGACACAGACAGGCTAGGGCAGGCAAGGCAAGCGTGGGCCATAGGCTGTAGAGGCCAGCGGGGGGTGCCCGGTGCAGTGGAAGTAGCAGTGAGGACAGCGGGGTAACACAGCAACACCAGCCAGGGGGTCAAGCCAGGAGATGGACAGTGCCAGCTTCCACATGGAAGCTGTAATGAGGGGTGAGAATGCATGCTGCAGGGGGCGTGGCCGTGGAAGGGCCCGTCGGCGGTATGCCCCCAACAGGCAGTACCGTGCCCGCATCAGCTTTGAGCTGTACACAGATGTAGAGATCGTGGGCCGGTACCGCCTGAACAGGGCAATACTGAGACGGCTCTGTGAGCTGTGCAGTGATGTGATGCAGGCACCCTCACGACGGAGTCACGCTCTGTCGGTGGAGACCAAGGTGACAGCCTGCATGTGCCTGCTCGCCACGGGCACCTTCCAGAGGCCAACAGGGGACACCACAGGCATCACACAGTCGGCCACGTCACGCATCCTCACCCAATTCCTCAGCGCACTGCTGCCACATGCTGTGGAGTACATCCATTTCCCCAGCACCGCGGCAGAGCGTACAGCAAACATGCAGGAGTTCCACAGGGTAGCACGTATGCCTGGCATGCTAGGGGCCATAGACTGCACCCACATGGCCATTCGCACGCCACCTGGCCCCGATGGGGCTGCATATAGGAACAGAAAGGGCTTCTCCAGTGTCAACTGCCAGGTGGTGTGTGATGCCACTGGGCACATAATCAACGTCTGTGCCACACACCCTGGCGGAGCACATGATGCCTTCATATGGTATCAGTCCGCACTGTGCCATCAATTCGAGAGTGGGGACATCCCCACAGGCCATCTAGTGGGTGAGTACGCATGTATGGAATGCAAACTCGGGGCAAGGGTGGGAATGCCACAGGTGCCATGGTAGTGGCACACAGGGATATGGGCAATATGGACCTGAACATGAGACTGAGCTCCACTATCTCCACACAGGTGACAGCGGATACCCACTCTGTCCCTGGCTGCTCACACCGTACTGGCGCCCCATGACCCCATCGCAGCAACGCTATAATGAGGCACATGTTTCCACATGCAACATCATAGAGCGGGTGTTTGGGATGCTCAAGGCATGCTTCCAATGCCTAGACACCTCTGGCGGTGCCCTACAGTACAGCCCCCAAAAGGCCTGTGGGATATTCCTGGCCTGTTGCATCCTGCACAACATGGCCAAAGACTATGGGATAGCCGTACAGGTTGAAGAGGGGGACAGCGATGGGGACGCCAGTGGCGCCGGTGTTGATGGTGATGAGCAGCCCCCCCTAGGACGGCGGGACCCTCGACTGATCCGGCAGGCCCAGCTGCACCAGGACACCATCACAGAGGAGCACTATGCAGAACACAGGTAAGTCAAGGGGACATGTGCAACCAACACTGTCCATGCACAAACCACAGGCACACAGGGTAACACACCAGGGGTGCATGACGGCCAGGGGAGTGGAAGGGTCCAGGCATACAAACACACCATCAGGGAGGGGTGAGCACTCATATGGACACACACACACACCAGGCACAGAGCGTACATGGACAGATGCACAGCACAGCAGAACCGACATTGCTAACACACAGCACCACCGACCACCCCACCACCTGTACTGTCCAAGTACATGTGTCAGATGCTGGGCACCCTTGCACCTTGGTGTACAGTACAATGCAGGCATCAACATGCACACGCACCTGTGGACAGCAGTTGGGAGGGTGTGCAGGTGGTCCGTGTGTCGGCGTGGTGAGCAGGCACCCAACCAGTGCACTGCCCACCATGACACACATTGCACACAGGGCAGCACCAGACAGGGCCGCACTGGGAGACAGGTCAGTCATGTAGCACTGTCCCACGGCCACCGCGGATGCGTGGGCGGCCCCGCCGTGACCCAACAGCACTGGCAGGCTGAGCAGGGGCCACATGGGGTGGCACTGTTGGACCACCAGGGGTCCCACTGCGTGAACGCGACCTTGCCCGCACAGGGGTCTGCAGCATGCCGAACAAACCTGCACCAGGGGTGCTCGGGATGGCCACAGCAGAACCCGGCGTCGACAGGCCTGGTGTCGCACGATGCCGGGAATGGGGAGTGGAGAGTGAACTGTGTGGGGTGTGTGGTACAGGGGCACCTGACTGTGTGCCCAATGCATCCATGACAGAGACCACTGCCTGGGTCAGCCTGTCAATGGCGGCGGTCACATCCGTCCGCATACTGAACCAGCTCTGCATGGTCCAGAGCACACTCCCTGCTGTGCCGCTCACAGCCACAGACAGTGCCTCCACGGACATTGCAACCCACCTCTGCAGCTGTACTGATTCCCGCAGCAGGCGGGTGTGCTCGTCCAATGGGTACTGTGCCCCAACGGCATCCTGTCCCCAAGGGTGTGGAAGGTCCTGATGCACAACACCCCTTGAGGGTGGGCGCTGTTCGTCAGGACCAGGAATGGGTGGATCAAAGGGCGGCGGGCATGTGCCACCACTTGACACTGTACCCCCAGACCTGGTGGCTGACTGCTGCTGCTGCCCCTCCAACCGCTGTGCCCCAGGGTCCACTTGTTCCACCGCTGTGGCAGCAACAGTGCCAGGCACCTGCACAGCCACTGGTGCTGCCCCACCAGTGCTGACAGGCACAGCCTGGGACTGTGCCAGCATGCTGGTACACAAGTTGGAACCAGAAGGCCCAGGGCACGCGTTGGCCTGCTGTGTGTCCGTCATGGGACACACACCTATCACTGCCCATTGTAGTCCTTGCATCATCAATGGTACAGGTACGTCTACAGCCATAGTCTGAGCGCGCTGGCATGCTTGCATGCCAGACTGCTGAGACACAGGCTGTGCACCCCCGCACCGAATCACCGACACCAGAGTTGGCGGCCCAGCGTGCATGCTGCTGCAGTGCCTGCTGGCTGGTGACAGAGGTGGATGGACCCTCCTCCATGTCCAGCAGGTCATCATCACTGCCTGGACCCACCACCACCGTCTCCTGAAGACGAACAGGATCTGTAACAGAAAGAGAGTACATGTGAGTGCATGTGAACAACCTTCCCCCCCCCCAACACCACCACCACCATGTCATACCGTGCAGTGATGGGCTTCCACCTGTCTGGAATCCACCTCCTGGTACGCCCTCAATAGCGCTCCACTGCATTGATGCAAGCAGTGTCTCCTCAGCCGGGGTCAGCTCCAACACCACTGGCTGACCCCCGCCAGTGCCAGCACATGCTGCCCTGAAGGCTGCCACCTTCTCCTTCAACCTCCTGCGGTCTGTCCCCATCTTCTTCTTGCATTCCTGCACGGAGCGCTGGTGGCTTCCGTGCAGGTTCACGGCCCGAGCTACCCTCCCATGCAGCCTGCACGGGACTGGAGTGCCTCCGTCCACTCAGTACTGGCTCCTCATCCAGGTAGGCCTGGAAGAGGCCTCTGTCTCTGCTGGGGTAAAGTTGGGCCTCCTCCCACGCCCACCATCCTCACCCTCACCTTGGCTCTGCTCGGTCATGGCGATCTGTATGGGGGAAGTGGACACCTGTCACTGTGCAGTCTACAGCATTTTCCCATGACCATTGTCCAGAACATCACACAACATGCAACTCACCTCTCACCTGCAGTAACCGAATCTGGCCAGCGCCGTGTGTCACACATTTATGGCCATAATGCACAAATTAGAGTGCAGCAACTATAATGACATGCAAATCGCGCCACTGAGCCTTTGAATGGCTGATCAGATGATTTGCATGTGTCGGCTGAATATCGCGAATTTGCGCTTTGTGCAATACGATTGAGTCGGCTGAGCCAATGGCGCAGATCTGTGACTGTGTGGTACACTGCATTGCGCATGCCCAGATAGCTTACGCAGGTGTCTGCCACACTGCTGATGTGCTGTGCACAATCGGCAATTCAGGCCCTGGCCACCATTGTGCCAGTGGCGCTACAACACTGGGCACTATATGGCGCTGTGGCACTACCGCGCAATAGTCCACTGTGGCACTGGTATGCAGCTGGTCGGTCATGCAGGATGCGTATACGTCAGATGATGCTGTGCGTGGCCTTGCGTCATTGCCCATGACCTGGTGTCCGACCTTAGCCCCCTGGCCCTGTTCGGCTGCCATGTGTATAGCCCTATTGCGCTGTCTGGTGACAGTGCTATGTGAAGTGACGGCGCTGTTCGAACAGCGCGATTGGAACCTGTGGTGGCCTATTACACAACATCTCCACGTGGGGTTACGCGCAGCGGGGTGCCATATTGCCTGCTGTAAAGTTGGTACCATGGCTCGCAGAAGAGCAGTGCAGTGGAGCCCTGTAGAAGTGGCCAACTTGGTGGCCCTAGTGGAGCCCCACTATGGGGCACTTTATGGTGAGGCGACCCTCACCATTGCCAGGACGCAGGTGTGGCAGCAGTGGCCACTGACCTGGTGGGGGTCACTGGGCGCAGCCGTCAGTTGAGCAGTGCTGCATCGGTACAGTGACCTCTGCTGGAGGATCCTGATCTTCTGGATCGGCTGCGCATGTGCCAGGAGGGGCGTGGTGCCTAGGCCAGGTGGGTGTACCATCTATGCACCTGTATTCTCTGTAGGGTGTGAGTGTGTTTTGGTGGTGGCTGTGCATAGGTGATGGCTCTGCCATGGTTGGCTGTATCAGTGTGTGCAGGTGTGAGATGCATGGGTCTGGCTGTGTGGGCAGGCACTCTCACTGGGGCAGGGGCAGTCTGCTTTGAGTCACACTGATGTTTGTCTCAACATATGTCTCCCACAGGCCAGGATGTGAGGATGCAGGCACGGGGTGAGGAGGGCCGTGCCAGGGCCCCGGTGCCGGTGGGTGTTCGGCCCCAGCAGCAGCAGCAGCGGCGGCAGATCCAGCTGCTTGAGGAGTGTGAATATCATTACTTCATGGATGCTATTGCATGCTGGGGGGGGGGCAAGACCACCAGCCATGCACAACACAACCATGCAGGAAAGGGGAATTCATAATTCCACTATACAAGACACTAGTGAGGCCCCACCTGGAGTACAGTGTACAGTTCTGGAGACCATACCTACGTAAGGACATAGACTGGGTAGAGAAGGTTCAGAGGAGGGCAACAAAGATGGTGCATGGATTGCATCACAAGTCCTATGAAGACAGGTTGAAGGAACTGAACATGTACTCCCTGGAGGAGAGGAGGGAGAAAGGGATATGATAGAGACATACAAGTATCTTACAGGAGGAACAGGGTGCAGGAAAACACTATTTTAAGCGAAAAGATTTTCCAGGACTAGAGGCATGGGATGAAGTTGGAGGGAGGACGATTCAGAGGAAACATGAGAAAGAATTTCTTCACAGAACGGGTGGTGGACAAGTGGAACACCCTGCCAGAGGAAGTGGTGGGGGCTGAAACAATCACGGGATTTAAGAATGCATGGGATAGACATAAAGGAATTCTGGAGGTCAGGGTTAAGGTGCAACAGACTTATAGGAAAAAAAAGTGAACTTACAAGCTCAAATGGGCAGACTGGGTGGGCCATAGACCCTTATCTGCCGACACTATCTATGTGTCTATGTATGTATGCACGACACAGGTGACATGCATCACTGTCCAGTATCACAGCACGTCTGTGTGTGCGTCACTGGTGGTCCATGCATGCACTGGGCACATAGCTGTGTAACTGGCATCGCACCACGTTGTACGTCCTTGACAGCCTTGTTTGTGCTGTGATGGACATGGTCAGTGTGTGTGTGCAGTGGTGCACATAGCTGGTGCCGCCTGTTTGTGATGGCCATGTGCATGTTCACTGTGGGTGGGTGCATGCCATCACAGGTGCGGGACATTGGGCTATATGGCTTGCAGGTTGGGTGGTGTTCAGGGTTGTGGTCAGTCACAGCCATTGACTGTGTTCCCATTTTCCTAGGCCTCACAGTTCTCAGGAGGATCCATCGGGACATACGTGGCCTGACACAAGTGTCCCTAGATAACCAGGCCATCCTGAATGACATCTGGAGACATGGCCTGCGGAGGAGGCATCGCAGGAAACAGCGGCACCGGGCACAGGATGACTAGCCTGCTGGGCCTTAGGCCACATTACCCTTCCCACTTCACCCATCCCTACCACCCTGCCTTCCCTCTCCAAGTTGTTCATCCCTACCCCTTGCCCACCCCTACCTTGTACCCATCCCCCCGTAAATAGTTCTGGTTTATTGTTTTGTACTTTACTCTTTGAGAATACATTTATATTTTGATATGAATACTGTGTTGGTCTCTGATTTGCAGCTGGCTATGGTTGCTCAGTTGCAGTGGTGTACATGCCATCTGGGGTGGTATGGTCCTGGGTATGTGTGTGTGTGTGTGTGTGTGCACGTGTGTGTGCATGGGGAGGTATCTCCGGCATGGCAGTGACTTTCTGTTGCTCTTGCAGTCTGCTGCCACCCACTGCTGGGTGCACAGGGTGTGTCTGGCTTGTATGCTTCTCTGCTGCACGGGGTTGACGTGTGCTGGGGGGGATGCATGGTTTCCTGCAGTGCCAGTCACTGCACATGGGTGGTGTCTTGGGGTCACGGTGCAGGGTGTGCTGTGCGTACGGGGGGCTGATGTGCACTGTGGTTGTCAACCCCCTGTGTGTGGCACTCAGCCTGCCAGTGGTTGTGCTCGGGTGTCATGGCTCTGCTGTGCTTTGTTGGCTTGTCCCCATGGGCCAGTAGATCATCCGTCCCACCCCCAGTGATGCTGTGCTTGGGGTGTGCAGGTGTCTTGTTGGTTCTGCAGTGTGTTCCTGTGCCCATGTGTGGCATGGCTGGTGGTGGGCCCCAGCCTGCCTCCCTGGATGTGCAGTTCCATTGCTCTTGGGGTGGGCTCTGCTTGCACTATGGCACCTCTGGACTGCTCAGCTGGGCTGCCCTGGTTGCGCTATAGTGCAACATTTCTGCTCAGCTTCTCCTTCCTGGTTGCGTTATGGCGCAGTATGTGCGATATTCAGACGTTAGCTGCTTGTGCAATTTGTTCTGCTCCACGTTTGAATATCGCACCTGTTGCACATATGCGCAATTGGTTTGTGCTTGCTCCTGCTGTTGCGCACATTTTGGGCGCAGTTTGAATATCCGTGCCATAGAAAATAGGCCAATATTTGAACATTTGACCCTCTTCTTTTGCAGGATCAGGAATGTATTGTGAAAATCCTCTCTGAACTTCAATAGTTTCTAGGAATTAATATACAAACTAATCTTTCCTCAGTCATTATTTGTGAATCATTAAAAGCGTGTATTCAGAATATATTAATTTCCTACACTGCATTTAAACAAAAGAAATGAAACAGGTCCTTGCAGCAACTAGATAACCATTTATGTGTAACTGAAGTTTGGCACACACCCTTGCTATAAACTGTAATTTATTTACTCTTCCCAATATTAGAGATAAATACAGCCAGGAAGCACTAGTACTGGTGGAGACAGTCATGATTAGATCTCATTTTAAGTATTATTTTCTTTCCTACAAACTAGAAAAATAATTAACTTATCAAATAAAATGTGAGAGAAATAGTACTCTGATTCCTCAGATCAGATTGGAAAATGAACTCTAGATCTTAGATTCATAGGAAGCTAATAAAGCCTTTGTATTTTTTACAGATCTTTATACTTTAGCACATGGCATAGATAAAACAGAAACACCAGAATGTCTGTCAGAGGTTATAGGGCCAGATATTCAAAGGTTAGCACAGGGCGCAAATCTGTTGCGCTGGGCTATCGCTGAATTTGCACCCAACTGCTATATTAAAAAGGACATTCAGCGCCAGTGCTAGATGTTAGCACCAACGCTAAATTATCATGTATGCAAGGGAGGGATTGAGGGGCGGAGCCCTGAATGCCAGCGCACCGGCATATTCAAAGGTATAGCGCCACGCTACAGGCATTAGTGCAACCTGTAGCGCGGCGCTGAATACTGCTCAATAAAAGCCAGTGGTAATGTGCAGGTGGTAATGTGGTGGTGGTGCCCCCCCTCCCAAAGCACAATTCCTGATCCCCAGTATGCGCCCCATGACATCATTACCCTGGTAGTCTAGTTGTCCCCCAACCCCCAGCATGTATGCTGACTCCGGTGTAAATAAATAATTAATTTCCTGGCAGTCTAGTGGTCCCCACCCCCAGCACGTATCCTGACCCCCAGTTCAAATAAAAATAAATTATCGCCCTGGTAGTCTAGTGGTTCCCCCATCCCCCTGCATGTATCCTGACCGCTGGTTTAAATAAGAAATAAATCGTTGTCCTGGTAGTCTAGTGGTCCCCCACCCGGCAGTAACACTGACACCCCACCCATCCAGAAAGCGTTTCAGAACAGAGCCGGCAACCGGCTCAGCTCTCCTCTCACCACCACGGCCGGCTGCCGAATGAGGTAGGAAGTAGCAGTACCACTAGACTACCAGGGCAACAATTTATTTCTTATTTAAACCGGCAGTCAGGATACATGCTGGGGGTTGGGGGGACCACTAGACTACCAGGGAAACAAATTATTTATTATTTAAAACGGGGGTCGGGATATATGCTGGGGGGAACCACTAGACTACCAGGGAAACAAATTATTTATTATTTAAAATGGGGGTCAGGATACATGCTGGGGGCAACCACTAGACTACCAGGGAAACAAATTATTTATTATTTAAAGTGGAGGTCAGGATACATGCTGAGGGGTGGGGACCACTAGACTACCAGTGTAACGGATTAATTTTTATTTGAAACGGGGTTGGAATATGTGGTGTGGGGTGGGGGGACCACTAGACTACCAGGGAAATGGATTAATTTTTATTTGAAATGGGGGTCAGGATACTTGCTGGGGGGGGGGACCACTGGTCTACCAGGGAGTGGAACCAACACACGTGGGAACAGGGACCATGACGGCTGAGTAGGACTGCCTGGCCCAGCCTGTCTGCCCAGGTCCCTGTATACTGGATGGCTGCACTGCACAGCCCAGTGACCCTACAGCTGACACCCCCCCACCCCCAGCAGGTTTGCATTATGCCTGCCCCATGCATACTTGTGTTCCACCCACACCTGCTGTGGACTGCCCATGTTGGTGTGGGTGTGGCATCATCCAGGGCATGTGTGGCCACTGGTAGGGTGTGTGTGTGTGTATAAATATACATATATATATATATATATATATATACAGTATATATATTCATGTGTCTCTATATCTATCTATAGTTATAGATCACTACAGATCTACATATATATATATATATATATATATGTGTGTGTGTAAATCATTTAATACTGTTTGTAGTACTGCATAGGTATGTTGTATGAAATGCTTGTACCTGCCAGTACACAGTTCTGCTGCTTCCAGTCTGTACTTCCATTCTGACCACAAGGGGGAGCTTTTTGCTCCATGCAGTAGCACCAGGCAAACTGCATGGTAACGTATGCTAAGCAGCACTTAATGAGATGCAAATGTACCTGTCTGCCCACGGATTACCTAAGTAGGCTCATTTGCATGGGAGCTTTGAATATACCTCCCGTTTGCTCCAGGCTAACCAGTTTGCACCGGGCTATTGTGTTAGCACTGTGCAATCAGGTTAGCCCCAGGCAAACCTCACTGCAGCATAGCACAATTCTGCAGTGTGTGGCTTACATTGTTTCTTGCAGTCATACCTCTCAGCTGTCCCTGATTTTCAGGGACATCCCTGATTTTACCTCAGTGTATTACTCTGTCCCTCCTAAAACTTGTTTTCATTGACCAAACAGTGGGTGTTGTAAGCATAACATAATGTCAAACATTAATGTTACAGTCATGTTCTTCCATAGAAAATGCATTTTACACTACACCACTTATTCTACCGGCTTCCTCGGTGGATATCACCAATTTTTAAGGTGTGTCCCTGATTTTAAACCTCTGTCCCTGATTGTTTTAATCCTTGTCCCTGACTGATGAGGCAGGGGGTTGAGATGTGTGTTTGCAGTAGTTGTGAGACATCTCTGTGCAGTCACACACAATGTTCTGCACCTGCAACACTGGCTTGCTACAGAGTCTAATGAGCTGCAGTTGCAGTTTGCACTTCCCTGTTGCTATATTCAGTGCTGTCTTATTCCCGGGCTATTTTTGCCCTGCACTCCCAGACCAGTTTGTCCGGCTTCCTTAGACTGTTATATTCAGCAGGATTAGCACTGCGCTATTTCCTTTTGAATATAGCTTGCTTTGTGCTCCGGGCTAAGTTTGCCCACCGGGCAGTGCTAATTTAGCCCCGGGGCAAAGTTTTGAATATCTGGCCCATAATATGTTAATGATTAAGAAACAGCTGAACTTAATAAAGATATAACAATCTAGGAAATTCAACAAGATATTAAAGGAAAGCTATACTAATCTAAATCTCCCCACCCTCCAAAGCCTTAGCCCCATTTAGATTTTTCACAAACCAAAACGTTTTTCTTAAGTGATTTAACTTGCTCAATATTTTTGTTATAAAATCCATGATTCAGCAACACACTGCACAATTCCATTTCATGTTAAAGTATGGCACTGCACTGTTCACTTCCAAATAAGTGTATTGAAGAGAGCAGTGCAGCACCACACTTTCACATGAAATGGAACTGCACAGCCTTCAACATGTTGCCAAATCACTGACTTTACAGCAAAAAAATTAAAGTAAGTTAAAACACTTAAAAAAAAATATTTGACTTGCAGAAAGCCTAATTGGGGGGTAAGGCTTTGGAAGGTGGGGCGATTCAGATTAGTACAGCTTTACTTTAACAATCTATCTAATGAAAAGGCCGCTGGATCTAATGGGTTTATTTCAGAATTCTGTAAGACATTCATGAAGGGGAGGTGGGAGGCGCTCAGCCAAAAAAGAAGGGAGATGATCAGAAGTGGAAGAAGGTGGTGTCTCTCAATGCTAGACGTCTTAGGAACAAATTGGGTGGCCTGCAGACCACAATGACAGAGGGGAAGATGGATCTGGTGGTGGTCATTGAGACCTGGGCTACCATGAACAACTAGAGAGGAAATGGGGAAGGTGAAGAAGAGGTGTTGTGGGTACAGATTCAAATAGCAGCAGATAGGGAAATCAGGGTTAGGTGTAGTGTACATGCCACCTAACCAAGATAAGGTCAAGTAGAGGGAGTTGGGTACCGTGTCCAAGATAGCAGTGGAAATGGAGAAATGGTGGTAATGGGGAACTTTAATTTGCCTAAGGTGGATTGGAGTGTCCCGTCCACCACCTATGTCAGGAGGCAATTGATCATGGATACAGTGCAGAACAAATTCCTGGTTCAGGGATTGACAAAAGTAACATGAAGGGGAGCTATCCTGGACCTGGTATTAACAAACAGGGAACCACATCAGTGGCATCAAAGTGGAGAGGCCCCTGATGAGCAATGACCTCTGAATGGTGTGGTTCCCAGTTGACATGGGGAAAGAAACATCATGCACAAAAGACAAGGGTGCTGGACTTCCAAAAGGCTGACTATGGCAAGATAGGCAAGATATTGAGAGGCCTCCTAGGTAGCCTTAAGGAGGATATGAGAGTGGATCAAAAGTGAAAAGTGATAAGGGAAGGGTTCGCAGCAGCCATTAACACCTGCCTTAAGCAGAAGGGCAAAAACTCCAAAGCAAGAAGACCACGCTAGCTCAATAGGGAGTTAAGCCAGGCAGTGAGGGATAGAGGATTGTGAAGAGGAAGAGTAGGAAGTTCCAAAATGAAAGAGGATGAGGGCTCTGCTTGGAGTAAGCTAGGGAGGCTAGTAGGATGGTCAGGCAGGCCAAGGCTAGGAGGGAGCTGCAAAGTGCAGAGAGGATCAATGGAGGGAGAGAAAGCCTTCTTCTGGTGCATCAGTGATAAGAGGGCTACAAAGGCAGGAATAGTGAAGTTAAAAAGGGGGGTAGGTAGCTGGCCTGGTGGTGCTGAGGGTTGAAGTGCTGGATGCCACACCTCATGCCACACTGGTGACCTGGGTTCAGGAACAGACTCGGTTGCTTGGGGGTCGGCCAGGGTGAGGAAGGATTGAGCATCCACTGACAGCTCTCCTTCCTTGGGGGGGTCACAGCATCGTGTATAGACTGACACCCAACGGAGGCTGGGAGTCAGCATAGATGCAATTCTTAACAGAGGAGTAGACCCATGCACAGGGTATAAGACCACCTCTGTGGAGGTGGAGACAGTTACCCTGCCTATTGCATGTGCGTAGGTTCAGGGAGAAAACTGGAGGAAAAAGGACAGAGCTAGCAGGCTCCATGATGGCTAGCTGCACCCGCATCAACTCCCAGCAAGCTGGATGTTGGCTTCCGGGGGTAGGGGAGTATGCCAGTGCCCCTCACCACCAGCCCTGTCAAGGGGGGTAACCCATGGGGAAGGCCTGGTGGGATGGGCATGGGAGATGCTGACCAGAGAGATGAGTCCCCTCTAAGGGAATGGCCAGAGCCACCTGTCCACTCTGGGGAGGAGTAAAATGTATTTAAAAAAAGGGAGGGGTGGGTGGAAGGCAGTAAAGAAAATCAGAGGTGTTGAACAAGTACTTCTGCTCTGTTTTTACTGAGGAAAAGGGTGGACAAGTGCTGCAGGAGAGGATGGAGCAGGAAGGGGACATGGCTGAGGGAAGGCTAATGGATGACATGGTTAGGAAGGGGCTCATGTCCCTATAGGTGAAAAAGCCCATGGGTTTGGATGGCATGCACACAAGAGTGTTGAGAGAACTGGTGGCAGAACTGGCAGGCCTGCTGGTGGATCTGTACTGCAGGAGTGGAAAAATGTACATGAGATGCTTCTGCAAAAGAGTGGGCCTAGGAATGACCCTGGGAACTACAGACTGGTCAGTCTGACCTCCACTGTAGTTAAATTGATGGAGACTATTCTGAAGGAAAGGCTAGTCAGGTTTCTTGAATCAAATGGACTCCAGGATGAAAGACAACATGGGTTCATGTCAGGGAGATCCTGTCAAACCAACCTGATCAGCTTCTTTTACTGAGTAACAGACGTGATGGACAAGGGCCAGGAAGTTGACATTCTACATTTAGAGTTCAGCAAAACCTTTGACTCGGTGCCCAACAGTTGGTTGATCAGGAAGGTATACCATTAGGATGGCGACTAAATGCTGCCACCACAATTACAGTGCTGCATCAAGGGCGACAGTGAAAGGGGTGATCTTAATTTTAGATCACCCCTCACTCTTATCACCCTTGGCCCCCACACAGTTTCTACCTTCTCCAGAGCCGGCGGGGCATGCCTGCCCAGGATGAGGTTATATTTAGTTTTGGAGGGTGTGGGGTGCAAAGCTCCCCTCAAAAAATGACTGTTTCCCAAGAGGGCGCTTTGGCACTCTAACTCCCAGGAAACATAATGCCTGGCATTGTAATGCCAGGTGGCATGTTGCTGATGCTGTATTTGGTGTTGGCAATATGTTTGTCACTATGACGTGGGTGAACCAATCAGGAAGTTGGAGAATCTAGGGATGGGAAAACAAATTAACAAGGTGGGTGGCCAATTGGCTCTGTTGTAGGATCCAAAGGGTGGTGGTGGGAGGGGGCTCTCATGTATGAGAGAAGTTGCCAGGGGGGCCTGCAAGGGCAGTGCTCAGCCCAGGGTTGTTCAGTATGTTCATTAATTACATTGGGGACAGCACTGAAGGCAAAATCTGCCTCTTTTCAGATGACACCAAGCTCTGTGGGAGGGAAGACACAGATGAGGGGGTGTAAAACCTGAAAGAAGACTTAGCAAAGCTGGAAAGGTGGTCTGGCATATAGCAACTATGGTTCAATGCTAAGAAGTGAAAGGCCATGCACACTGGAGGAAAGAACCTCAGGGCCAAGTATAGTTTTGGGGGGTCAAGTTCACTGTATCAGAGAGGAAAAGGACTTGGGGATTGCCATTACCAGCAACCTAAAGCAGGCTACACAGTACAGAAAGGCAGCAGCCAAGGCTAACAGAATGCTGGACTGTATTGCTACAGGGTTCACAAGCAGAAAGGAGGTGGTTATCCTGCCACTGTACAAATCCTTGGTGTGGCTACACCTGGAGTATGGTGTGCAATACTGGAGTCCCTACCTGAGGAAGGCTAGTAACCAGCTTGAGGCAGTACAGAGGAAAGTGACAAGATGGTTCATGGACAACAAAACAGGGAATATGAGGACAGACTGAGAGAACTCAAAATATATTCACTGAAAGGAGAAAGGGTACATGATTGAAATCTTTAAGTACCTGAAAGGTCTGAACAAGGTAGATATTGAATACCTTTTTCATCTTAGTGAAAAAGACCACATAGGGGCACTGTTGCAAACCAGGCAAACAGAAAGTTCAAGAAGAATGCTGGTAGATGCTGCCATGAAGTCACTTCTAGGGGTCAGGCCCACTGAGCTCACAGTGCCCAGCCTTAAGTGCAATCCATGACAGAGGGAACAGGGGTACCTTCCTCATCCTTTTTGAATGCTCACCGAGGTCATGACTGCACCTCTGCCATGAGGATCCAGGGCTTTCCTCCAACAAATCCTTGGTGGACCCCACTGGCAACTTCTCTCATACACGAGAGCCCCCTCCCACCACCACCCTTTGGATCCTACAACAGAGCCAATTGGCCACCCAATTTGTTAATTTGTTTCCCCATCCTAGATTCTCCAACTTCCTGATTGGTTCACCCATGTTATAGTGATTATTAGAGTCCACTCTGAAGAAAGAGGGGTTACTAGTGGGGTACTGCAGGGTTCAGTATTGGGTCCAGTCCTTTTTAATGTCTTCATCAGTGACATTGCAGAGGGACTGGAAGGAAAAGTATGCCTTTTTGCAGATGACACAAAGATCTGCAACAGGGTTGATACACAAGGAGGCGTGGAAAAGATGAGAAGGGACTTGGCAAGGTTGGAGGAAAGGTCAGAAGTATGGCAGCTAGGATTCAATGCAAAGAAGTGCAAGATAATGCACCTGGGAAACAAGAACCCAGGGGAAGAATACACAATGGGGGGAGGTAGTAACAACAACTAAAAAGGAAAGGGACCTGGGGGTAATCATATCAGATGACCTTAAGGTTAGCAAGCAATGTGAGAAGGCAGTAGGGAGGGCTGGGGGTATACTGGAATGCATGGGAGAGGCATCAGCAGCAGAAAACAGGAAGTTGTTATCCCTCTGTACAGACAGTTGGTGAGACCCCATCTGGAGTACTGTGTCCAGTTCTGGAGACCCCATCTCCACAAGGACATAGACAGGATAGAGGCAGTCCAGAAGAAGGCAACTAAAATGGTGCAGGGTCTGCAAGAGAAGCCGTATGAGAAGAGACTAAAGGAGCTTAATATGTATACCCTTGAAGAAAGAAGGGAGGGGGGGACATGATAGAAACTTTAAGTACCTCAGTGGAATCAACAAAGTCCAAGAGGGTAGCATCTTTCACAAAAGAGACCTGCAAGAACAAGGGGACACAATTTAAAGATAGAAGGGGCGTTCAGGGGCAATGTGAGGAAGCATTATTTCACAGAGAGGGTAGTGGATGCATGGAACAGCCTTCCTGAGGAGGTTGTGGGGTCTAAAACTGTGGGAGAATTCAAGAATGCATAGGACAGACATAAGGCAATTCTTGTGGTGGGTAGGAAGAAATAGGCTGTTAGTTAACTAGGATCTGCGGCCTATCCTGTAGGTAGGGAAATGGGCAGACTAGATGGGCCAAGAGGTCCTTATCTGCCGTCAAAGTCTATGTTTCTATGTAACTCTGGATAAGGGCACAATACCAGTCTTGAGTCTCTTGGCCAGATATGAACCCTTCCTGGGCTATTACACAAAGGAGGAAGACCCAGTCATCACACTCTCTTTTGGGAGTAGCAACATAACACCTGATCTGGCCTTCTCCCTACAGGACATGCAACAGCCTGGTTCAGAATCCCTGCAGAATTGAGTGCTCTCCCTATCCTTCCAGATCCTTTACAGACCCTTTTACTTGATTGGGTTGCTACAGTGACACCCCTTTTGGCAGTAACAGCCTGATCACAGATTATTAATACTGTTCCCAATTCACACACAAATATATATAAATCTCACACAGGCAGATTTCTTTAGGAAAACACATGTTTTACTAAAATACTTAAATACAGTTACAACTAAAAAGATAATATACTAATTTGAGTTGCAGTATGCAGAAACAAAATGGGAAAAATATATACAGAAAAATGAACTGAAACTGTTAGCCGAAAGTCTATTTTATATTTGCAGTAAATTGAAGTCCAGAAAAGTAGATGAAGATTCTCAGTTACTTTAGTCCTTGGCAGCCACATGGGGTCTCAGCAGTTTTGTTCCTGGTGTGTATCAAGCAGCATCCAGGTGAAAATGTACATATTCAAATGCCCTGATCTGGAGCTATTTATGCCTGTCTGTGGATAGAGACTGGCCTTTCCATTTTAGGCTACCAGGTGTCACTCTTGCACTTCCCCAACACAATGTTCTGCCATCTGGTGATGTCACCCAGCTTACATTTATGACACCTGACATTACAATCTCACACAGGACAGTTAGAAGGATGTTTCCTGTGTTTTTTTTTTCCCTTTCGTCTCATCAAAGGCAATACCTTGGAACACAGCATCATGCTTTTTGAAGTTAAAAGGGCTATCTCCTGAACACTATATTCACCTCTGTTTCCCTTTGTCAGTTAACTATTGGAAATACCCCTTTAATCAGTTATCCCCAAAGCCTTTGACAATAACTTGTCAGATTCCTGGCAAGCAAGTGGGTCTGCAGGTTAAAGGAAGGTCAAAATCTTTTTTTTTTAAATCCAATCTTTTCTCTAGGTTCCCTTTTGAACTAACACTAGCATTGTGTGGCATACACATATACATAGAATTACATAAAAAAATATACAACAAAATTATATCTACAAATAAGGACTAGCAGCCAGGCAGCTCACCACAGATGATTCTTTAGAGAATGACTTGTGTCAGGGTGGAAGGAGCTCCCATCTGAGGTATTAAATCAGTGGATGGCAGGGGGGTTCAAGGGGCATGGGACTGGGTGAAGGGGAGTGTCAGAGCTGGCAGGGAGGGAAGTAGGGCACAATGTAATCTCTGGATCAGAGGCTTCACAATCAAGCAAACTGGACAGACCAAATGTACTTCTTATGCTAGATAAGTTGTATGTACAAATGTTCATATGTTAATCTCGGTACAGCTTCTGCTTTCTGTATTCAAGGAATTTTAAAGAATAAGGCCCCATTGTCATAAGGTCAGCACATCACTAAACATGTTAGCAATGCACTAACCAGAATTAGCATGAGCTGAGCTTCTGACTTTTAAAATTAATGAAACTAAATTGGAATTAATTAAAATAAAAGCCACAGAAATACAGGGAGAGCAGGGAGGAGCTGAGGTACTGTGGTTTGCCCTGGAAACAAGTAAGGGGGCCACTATTCATATTGGAGAGATTTACAGACTTCCAGTACAGGGGGAGAGGTGGATAAGGACATGACGGAAGTCATCCAAAAGATGGCATACAACGGGGAAGTGTTGCTGGTGAAGGACTTCAATCTACCAAATGTGGATTGGAGCCTACCAGCTGCAGCAACAGTCAGAAGTAGGGACATCCTGGACTCCCTGCAAGGGGCATTCCTCAGGCAACTAGTTAAGAAGCCCACTCAAGGGGGGGACAATACTGGACCTGGTACTGACAAATGGGGACAGTGTTGCTGATGTCACAGTGGGTGACAACCTGGGGTCCAGCAATCACCGTACAATGTGATTCATTATAAGGACTGGGCCAGAACCGAGCCACACTAAGACAAGGGTCCTGGACATCTGGAGGGCTGATTTCAGGAAAATGGGAGAATGCCTCAGGGATACCCTGGCAGGGATGGAGGATCTGTGGGAAATCGAGGAACTATGGGCAAAAATAAAGGGGGGAATTGAAAAAGCAACAAATCTCTGTGTCAGGCAGGTTAACAAGGGCAAGAGAAAAGAGACCACCGTGGTTCTCTAAAGATGTAACAGAAAAAGTAAGAACAAAGGTTAACAAGGGCAAGAGAAAAAAGAGACTGCTATGATTTTCTAAAGACATAGCAGAAAAAGTAAGAGCAAAAAACTAGCATTTAAATAGTATGAAAAGACGCAGAAGGAGGAGGCTAGGAAAAACTACCAGAAGAAACAAAGGGAGGCAGGGAAGGAAGTTAGACACGCAAAGGCACAAACAGAGGAGAATATTGCCCAATCCATAAAGGAAGGAGATAAAACTTTAGATATATATATAACTGAGAAGAGGAAGACCAAAGGGGGAATAATAAGGATAAAAGGAAAAGAAGGAGTCTGTGAGGAGGAGGAAGACCAAAAGAATGCAGACATATTGAACAACTACTTTTATTCAGTATTTACAGAAGAAGGAGTAAGTGGCAGGCCAAAGATATGGGACAAGGGCATAAATGGTAGGGAGGTGGACACCAGTCCTTTTACAGAGGAGAAAGTCCTCAAGGTACTAACACAATTAAAAGAAGACACGGTAATGAGACCTGATGCGGTGCACCCCAGGAAACTAAAGGAGTTCAAAGAGGTGCTGGCTGCACCTCAAACAACTCTGTTTAACTTATGATTAGAAACAGGGGAGGTTCCGAGGGACTGGAGGAGGAGGGCAGATGTGGTCCCTCTTCACAAAAGTGGGCAGGAATTTACAGACCGGTCAGCCTGACTTCGGTAGTGTCAAAGAAATGGAAACACTACTGAAGGAAAGGATAGTGGAATACCCTGTAACCGGTGGATTACAGGATCCAAGGCAACATGGTTTCACAGGGGGGAGGTCTTGCCAGACAAACCTGATCAAGTTATTTGATTGGGTGACCAGGGAACTGGATCAGGAAGAGCAGTAGATGTGGTCTACCTGGATTTTAGTAAGGCCTTCGATACCACTCCACATAGAAGACTGGTGAACAATCTGGCCTGTATGGGAGTGGGTCAAAAAATTACAAACTGTGTAAGAAGTTGGTTGAGCTACAGGAGTCAGAGGATGATGTCCACTCTGGAGAAGGCAAGGTGACCAGCAGGGTGCCTCAGGGCTCAGTACTAGGCCCAGTCCTCTTCATTGTCTTTATTAGGAATGACCACATTGCAGAAGGGCTGGAAGAGAAAGTATGCTTGTTCGCTGATAACACAAAAATCTGCAACAGAGTAGTTGCACCAGAGGTGGGGGATGAAAGATGATTTGTAAAAGTTGGAAGAATGGTCAATAGTTTTGCAGCTAAGTTTCAATGCAAAAAAGTTTAACATCATGCGTTTGGGGCACAGAAACCGGGCGGCTACATACCAATTGGGAGGGAAAGTACTGCCAACCACCAAACAGGAAAAGAACCTGGGGGTAATCATTTCTGATGACCTGAAGGTAGCCAAGCAGTGTGATAAGGCAATGGAGAAGGCTAGCAGGATGTTTGGGTGCATAGGAAGGGATATCATCAGTAGGAAGGAGAAGGTAGTATTACCCCTGTACAGATCACTGGTAAGACCCCACCTCAAGTACTGTGTTCAGTCCTAAAGGCCCCACCTCCAGATGGACATTCATAAGGTGGAGGCAGTACAAAAGAGGGCTACCAAAATGGTGCAAGGCCTATGTCAAAAACCCTACGAGGAGAGACTCAAGGAACTGAATATGTACTTTATGGAGGAGAGGAGGGAAAGGGGGGGATATGATAGAAACATTCAAATACCTAACAGGTATTAATAAGGTACAGGAAGGTAGTATTTTCCATAGAAAAAGAAACTTGAGGACAAGGGGTCACACTATGATGCTGGAGTGGGGGTTGCTCAGAGGAAATGTGAGGAAATACTTCTTCACGGAGAGGGTGGTGGATGTCTGGAACAGACTTCCAGCAGAGGTGCTGGGTGCCAAAATGGAGATGGGATTCAAGCATACATGGGACAGATACAAGGGGACCTTGGTAGTAAGGCAAGGGAGGAGATGACCGGAGATCGAGTAGGGTCTGTGGTGGCACAGTAGGCAGGGAAAACTGAGCAGACTAGGTGGACCAAGAGGTCATTATCTGCTGACAACTTCTATGTTTCTATTATACTGTTAGGGTCCCAAGCTATACCCCAGTAAAAACAATGCAGCAAACTGAAATAGGCCACAAATGGATTCCACTATCCTGGGGTATGGACAGCACAAGATATGTCCAAATTTTATCAGGTCAAATATACCAGATTGTTCACAGACATACGGGTGGATTGTGCCAGATGGAAGGAACTACCACTTTCGGTAGGTGGGTGGGATGAAACAATCAGAGTGAATGTCTTTCCTAGACCAGACTTCATGTTTCCTTCCCCATCTTTAAAACTGCCTTCTTTATTCTGGATGCAACTTCAAAAAACTATGTCTAAATTCTTATGGGGTGAAAAAAAGCCATGGCTCAAATGGAGTATCACAGCCTCCCTGAAAAACAAATATGGGCTCGGAGTTCCAGATTTAAAAGCATATTACTGGGCAGCACAGTTGCAATACCTCACTCACTTCATGAGAACACAAGAGGTGCCATCCTGGGTATCTTTAGAACAGACATTCTTGTGTCAGACCAGGATGGACGATGCCATATTAATGGATGGGGAACTTCTATAAAAGGAACACATTACTAACTCATAGGTGCGTAAGCATCCTCTGGGAGCATACTAGTTAATGTTGGTTGCTAAGTGCAGCTAGGCTGGTTGCTAAGTGTAGCTAGGCAGGAGGAACTGTGGTGCGGGTAAGTCTGGGATTTGTGCTTGCCTACTGACTGCATATGGGGCCCATTTCAGAGGGTATAAATAGGAGAGAGATTATTTTTCTGGAGGATTCTGTGAGAGACCCAGGGAGAGATGAGTCAGAGGGTTTGGCCCACAAATTTGGCCGGAGGGGCGTGGCAGGGCCATGTGGTCCACTTGCCACCCTGGCCCTCCATCCTTGTATACCAGCAATGAAGAGTATCAGTTTGGGTGTGCAGAAAGGGGAGCAGTGGAGCAAAGCAGAGGGGGCATGTCAGTGCAAGTGGGAGCTGAAGCCTGGGGAGAAGAAAGAAAAATGGAGGCCTGCCAAGTGAACTTCGGCACCTTTTTAGGGTAAGCACTGACAGGGCCTAAAGACCTAAATGAGAGACTGTACATGGGTGAGTTCAGCTGTTGGGTCAGAATGGTTTATTGTGGATGGGCCTGCTATGGCAGTGAGGTCTGGGGTGTGGCATGGAAGTGGCAGTCCTTGCAGTTGGGGATGTAATGGTAGCAGAGTTACCCCTTTTCCCCAGACTGGAGGATAGCAGGCTGGCCTTCTTCCCGGATTTATCTGCACAGACCCAGGCCCAGAAAAAAAGAGTTACAGATAACCAAGAAGGAGCTTCTACAACACAGGATAGAGGCACAGCTCAATTACCCAGCTAGACTGCAAGTGTGTCACAATTTTAAAACTCATATCTTTGTGGACCCTGACTCAGCTGCTGCATTTGCAAGGAAATTACTGGCTCAATTGCACCCTACAGAAGAAGCTTCGGAAGAAGTTGAAGGGTGAAGTACTGTTTTGCCGGTTTAATTTGAATTCTTGAATTTGGGAAGGGGGACCAGATTAAAGGGTTGGATTTATATATATTGAAGCTGGTGAGTGCATGTTGCACATTATCAGATACATGACCTGTTTTTGTTCTATGGTCCCAGTCACGTACCAGGTTTCCCATGAGTTTTACTGCTTAAATATAGAAACATAGAACACAGAAACATAGATATTGACGGCAGATGGGGACTAAAGATCCATCTAGTCTGCTCTGAGCCCTACCCCCTCTTTAGGATTTCTGTGAGACAATCCCCTTGTGCCTGTCCCAAGCTGCTTTGAATTTCCCTACTATTTTGGAGTCAATGATTCCAGCCAATAGACCATTCCATAGGTTTGCATGTTGCCCCTGAATCTTCCTCCCCTCAATTTCATCTCATGTCCTCTTTTCCTACTGGTGCTATTGACCATAAAGAGCTCCTGGTGGAGACTCTGTTTATACCCTTCAGAAACTTGAATGTCTCAATCATGTCCCCTTTATCTCTGTGTTGTTCCAGGGAGTACATGTTGAGTTCCTGTCACCTGCTTTCATATGGCAACTTATGGAGACTGTGTATCATTTTTTTGCCCTCCTATGTACTGTCTCCAATCTATCTATGTCCTTCCTGTGATAAGGTCTCAGAACTAGACACAGTCCTCAAGGTGGGATCTCACCAGGGACCTGTACAGTGGCAGGATCACCTCCTTTCTTCTACTTGTGATGCCCCTTCCTATACATCCCAGCATCCTGCTGGCCTTCTTTGCTGCCTTTTTGCATTGTCCACCTACCTTCAAATTGTCTGATATGATAACCCCTAGATCCCTCTCCTGATGGGTGGTTGCTAGCTTCTTCCCTCCCAGGTAATAGTCTGTCTCTGGGTTGCTTCTGCCCAGATGCATAACTTTGCACTTTTTCACATTGAATTTTAACTGCCACAAGTTGGACTAATGTTTCAGCCTGAATAAGTCACTTTTCTTTTGCTCTACCCCCTGTGCAGTGTCCACCCTGTTGCAAAGCATTGTGTCATCTGCAAAGAGGCACATCTTCCCACTCAACTCCTCTGTGATATCTCTGATGAAAATATTAAGCAGTAATGGTCCGACCCCTGTGGCACCCTGCTTGTCACCTCCCTATCCCCTGATGCAGCCCCATTTACTGTCACGGATTGAGTTCTCTGTTCAAGCCAGCTACTCACCCATGCTACCACTTCCTGTCCCACTCCTGTGTGGTTGATTTTGTTTAGCAGCCCTCTGTGTGGTACAGAGTCAAAGGCCTTGCTAAAGTCAAGGTAGATAACATCAACGGCTTCCCCCTGGTCCACAGCTCTAGTAACCGAGTCAAAGAACTCAATCAGGTCAGCCTGGCAAGACCTTCCCACTGTGAAGCTGAGCTGCTTGGCATCCAGTTGTCCAGATTCCTCCAGGAATGCTAGTATCCTTTCTTTGAGCAGCGACTCCATCATTTTGCCCACCACCGAGGAGAGGCTGACTGGGTGATAGTTTCCTGTCTCCTCGCTGCTACCACTCTTGAGTATGGAGACCACTATTGCTCTCTTCCAGACCTGGGGAACTGTCCCTTCTCTCAAGGATCTGTTAAAAATATCTGCTAGTGGTGCTGACAATTCATCACTAAGTTCCCTCAATGTGCGTGTGTGGACTCTGTCTGGCCCCATGGCTTTATATACTTTTAGTTTTTTAATTCTGTCCTTACCCTCTCTATTGTGAATGGGGTTGTTTCCATTCCCCTAGGTGACTTCTGCCCCCATTTGGGGTGGGCCTGTTACCAGGTGCCTCCTTAATAAAGACTGAGCAGAAGTACTCTTTTAAGATTTCTGCCTTTTCATTGTCTTCTTCTACCTTCCTCCAATCCCTGCTTATGAGCCTGACAATGCCTCCTTTGTTTTTCCTTTTGTCTTTTATGTACCCAAAGAAGGCCTTATTGCTTCCTTTAACCCCCACGCTATGTCTTCCTCAGTCTGTGCCTTTGCTTTTCTGATCATCCTTCCTGCCTCCTTCAAGCTGCACTTGTATGCCTTCCTATCTATTTTTCTGTTTGAACCCTTGTATTTTTGGAATGCTGGTCTCTTTTCCCCTCACTGCAGCTGCCATCTCCTGTGTGAACCATAGCGGATTTCTCTTTTTCTTCGTCTTACTGACTAGACTGGAGTACTTTGTAGTACCCTCCATTAGTGCTTCTTTTAGTTTATCAAACATTCCTCTACCCCTCTCCTTTTGCCTTCTTTTTGAGGATATCCCTGAAGAATATTCTCATCTGATCGAGGTCTGTTCTTCTGAAGTATAGCTACAGGTAATAACCTTTCAGTCTCATGTTAGGCCATGATTGCTGTTCCATTTAACAGTGTTACAAAGTTTGGTTAGTGCTATAGTAAACACATACGCTGGTGTAAGTGTACACCTTCTCGCTTTGTGAACAAGAATCAACTCCTCTTGGAAATGTCTGTTCACCCACAGGGCAGGTTGCTACGTCTTGCCTTAAGCTGTGGGGAGTTAATATAATTTAACTGAGCCCAGGCCATCGATATAATTACCTATCTATTTACACTAGCATTTCTGTCCTCCCCCAGACTCTAATTCTGCATGTGCTCTTTTATATTAATGTACAAGTCTTTTTTTTTTTATATATAATGTGTAGGTGAGAGTGAAATGGTTCTACAATATAAACAGATCAGACTTTACTCCTGGGTTGATTAGCTGGCAGTTCTCCACACTGCATGGGCATATGAACCTTGATTATTATGAAAAGAAAATGTAATGTAGGATTTATCTCCAGTACATCCAGTTCAGAGGTCTGCGTAACTCTTCCTTTTATCTTATGCATTACGGTATTTGCTGTATCATCACAAAATCTATAAATAAAAAGTTAAAGAAAAGGAGGAGCACCAGATCCAATGAGTGGCCATGAATGCGGGCAGAGATATCCTGAAGGTCTTGGCAGGAGAAGGTTGAAGGCGGTCCAGCTCAGGGCATTTCCTTCAGGAAGAAGTTGCAATATACCACAGGCCCTTCTTCCCCAGTTACCCAATATTATACTGGCTCAGCAGTGCCAGTATAGTTAGGGTTAGTGATAGTGTTTAATGTTAAAAGCCAATTTTTGCAAGTTAATAACCTTGGAATAGTTCAACAGATTTGCATGCAATTGGAAACGCATCATTGGAAGGGACAGGTCTATTGACATGCCAAATTTGGTTTGAATTACTTGTGTGGTTTCTGAGACACAGAGTGTTGAAAAAATAGATTTTTGTGTTTTTTGCTGTTTCTTTGTCCACCTGTATCTCAGAAACAGCTGTAGTTACAGGGCTGATATTTTCAGGGTAGAAAACTTTGGCTTCACAGATGTGCCTTTTGAAGGATTGGTGAAAAAAATATTAATCCATTCCAAAATGATTAAACTTTGTTTTTCCCGCTATTTCCTATGGGAAAAAATGTATGTCTTCAGCGTCACAGGATTCTAGGACGGAACAGTAGTCCAGCATAGGGATTTTATGCCAAGGTTTAGTAATGGACATATGATTCTATATCAGAGCAACTGTCCTGTGTAGGATTGATTGTCAAAGCATCCTGCTGAAGGATACAGGTGCAGGTTGGCACCCCCACCCCCAAAACAACTGTGGGACACTGGGGAGCCCACTCCCAGTGTTCCCAAACTGCCCACTGCCATGGGACAATGGGGATCCCACTCCCAGTGTCCCAAACCTCCCAGCACTGACACACAAGTCTGCATAAATGATACATCGATGCAGGATTCTGCATTGAACTGTCATGTTACAATGCAGAATCCTGCACTGAAGTATAACTTTACCCCAGTAGTATGGGACACTGGGAAGCCCACCCCCCAGTGTCCCAAAATCTGTTTTTTTCACTGAAAAAAGAAAACAGTCCCCTGACGTCATTTTTTTTAATTCGATGCAGAATCCTGTGTCCAGCCATTTTCAATGCAGAATCCTGCATCAAAGTGCTCACATTCACTGACATCAGGATGCCCAATCCCCAAGTCAGCATTTATTCTCCCCTCCACTACTGTGGCGCACTGGGGAGCCCACCCCAGTGAGCTGAAATAATTAAATTAATAGTATTTTTCTGATACTGGGATGCCCACACCCAGTGTTGGATGCCCCCCTCCCAAAGCCCATTTTTCCAATATTTAAATAGCCAACATCTGGGTCCCCAATCCCCGTGTCGGCTTTCTGAAGTGAACCCCCCCTGCAGTATTCAGGAACACTGGGGAGCCCACTCCCAGTGTCCTGAAATAATGTTTTTTGTAACCTGTCAAACAAGAAAACTGTCCCTTGAGATATTTTTATGTGTAAAAAATCAAACCGTCCCTTGCCATCTCCCCCGTTCCCCACTCCCATCCTGACCCTCCTTCTGTGCACTCACCTCCCCACACCCGCCTTACCTCATGCTTACCCTCCGTGGTCAGTGGATGTGATTGTCTGTGGACTGGAACATGTCTGCACTCTTCAAAGCCCTGCCATATTATGGCTGTCAATGGGGTTTCTAACTTATGTTGCTATCTCAGCCATTTTTAGGAATTTTTACCCCAAATTTTCAACACAGGGTTCTTGGGACCCCCACCTCATGAAAACTGTCACTGTCATTTAGTTATTTGGTCCCAAAAGGTGATTTTTAATGGTCACTGCACCAAATCACCTTTCTGGACCAGTTAATGAAATGGCAGTGCCAGTGTTCATGAAGGGAGGTCCCAAAAAAAAACATGTTGAAAATCTGGTGCAAAAATTCCCAAAAATGACTACGTCATGAGTGTGCATTGCTCAGTTTTTACACACACTCATAACTTCGCCAATTGTTTATATTTTCACTCCAGATTTTAAACATTGCAATTTTTTCACACCTCCTCATGAACAGTACAACTACTATTTTTTTTTACATCCTGTCTGAAATGTGTTTTAGCACCTCTGGTGCAGAATTTATTTTTATTTATTTATTTATTTTTATTTACAAAATGTTTTACCAGGAAAGACAACATGAGCTGAGGAACATCTCATTTCCAGAAGTGTCCTGGGGGGTACAACGGTAGGGAGACCAATCAAACAATTATACACATATTACACAGTACAAGAATACAGAGAAACATTTTTTGTCTCAATTATAGATAGATTAGTGGATACAGTGTTAAGAACATATTCCAAGGGCAGGTAAGGTAACCTCCAGAAGAAGATATGTAGTACCACCCAGAGCCAAGGGTCGGGAGGTCAGAGGGTGTGAAAAGATCCAGAGGTGCTGAGCATGAGGGGAGTAAGGCTTCAGTGAGTGTTAGTGAAATCATAGGAAAGAGCAAGGGGGGGAGGAGGAAGGAAAAGAGCACCAGGTCTAGGGAACCCCTCTTCAGGATGTGTGGAACCCTACAATGAGGGTAGGACCAGACATAGGACTAGGAGGAGAGGAAAAAAGAGGGAGAGAGAGGAGGAGAAAGGAGAGAGGAGGGAGGTGCAGTGGGAGGGGAGCACGAAGCTGGGGGGTATGAGAATGGCAGAGACATAGTGCAAAAGTGAATTGGGGTGGGTGTGGAGAAAGTAAAATGTACAAGGCAAAGATGGCTTTTAGGGGGTAGAGGGGAAAAGATACAGGGGAGTGGGAGGAAGAAGGGGAAAGAATGGTGGCGGAATGATGGAGCGTAGGACTTGGGGGATGGAAGAGTGGGAAGGATTGGCAGAATAGGGATAAACAATGTAGTGGCATTTGAGAGAGAAGTGTTGGGTAGAGGGGCTAGAAGCAGGTGCAGTTAGGGGGAAGTAACTGTGCAGGGCTAAGGAGAGAGGAAAAGGGGATGAGGAAAGTCAAACGGGGGAAGGTAGAGAGTTCCAGAGTTTAGGGAACTGATAGGAGAGAGCTTCCTGACCAATACAGGTGAGGCAGCGAGGAATGAGAGAGCAAGAATCCAGGGATCTAAGAGGATGGGAGTTGGGAGCAGAAGCAGCGAGCAAGGAGGAAAGGTAGGAGGGTTGAGTCCCGAACCAGAATTTCAAGTGAGCTTAGCACAGTGGGAGAGGCACCTGCATTCGAGAGAAGGTAAGGCAAGAGTGTGGTGCACGCGGAAGGGAGAGTCAAGGGCAAAATGACAGAAGGCATTGAAGAGAGGGTCCAGTCTGGTGAGCGAAGACTTATGAGCAGCACTGTAGACTATGTCGCCATAGTCAAAAATGAGGAGAGAAATTTTCCGAACAATATCACACCTCACTGGTAGTGGTAGTGCACTACAGTTTCTGTAAAGGGTGCCGAGCTTGGGGTGCAGTTTTTTCAAGATAGCATCAATATGTTCAGAAAAGTTAAGTGGTAGTCAAGCCATACACCTAGGTATTTAAAAGAGGTAAAGTTCTCTAAAGTAGTCCCATCAAGGATGTGGAAGGAGGGGAGAGCGGGCAGCTGAGAGAGTCTCTGCCTAGTGCCAAAGGTCATAGAGACTGTCTTCTTGACATTGAGAAAGAATTGATGAGAGCTTAGCCAGTGTTGAACATTGTTGAAGTCAAGCTGTAGTCTGGTAGTCACATCAGTGGGAGAGGGGCCAGAGGTGAACAAGACAGTATCATCTGCATACATATGGATAAGGGATGAGGAGAATCCAGATGGAAGGTCATTTAGGAAGACTGAGAATAGAAGTGGGCCTAGTACAGAGCCTTGAGGCACACCAGTAGAGATTTGGAGAGGCAGGGATGTATAGTCAACTATTTTGACAGATTGGGTTCTACCTATAAGGTAGGAGTTGAACCAGTTGCAGGCATGCTGTGACAGGCCAGCAGTTGAGAGAGTTTCAAGGGGAAGGGAATGAGAGACAGTGGTGAACGCCTTAGTGAGGTCAACAAAGATAGCAGATGTGATATGGCCTTTATCCATGGCAGAGTGGATAAAGTCTGTGAGTCTGAGTAGGTAGGTAGTTGTGGAGTGGTTCTTCCGAAAGCCAGACTGGATGGGAGTGAAGAAGGAGGAGTCATCAAGAAAGGAAGAGAGTTGAAAAAGAACAAGGTGTTCCTGAAGTTTTGCTAGGGTGGGAAGTAGGCAGATAGGGTGGTAGTTACCTGGGAAGGAGAGATCAACGCCCTTAGGTAGAGGGAAGACTGTAGCATGTTTCCAGGCCACAGGTATAGTAGCAGTGCGAAAAGACAGGTTAAGCAGGTCAGCTAGCAGGTAGGAAATGGCATGAGCAGAAAGATGGAGCAGCTTAGGGTCGAGGCCATCAGGAGAGCAACCCTTTGTAGGATTGAGTGAGAGACGGGTCTTTAAAGTGTAGCTAGGAGAGTTTGGTGAAAAGATAAAGCTTCATGTAGACTGTAGGGGGAGGAGGAGGCAGATAAGGGAGGCTAACAGAGAGGAAGCACAAGAAGTAAAGTAAGTATTGAATTCTGAAGCTACCAAGGAATGGTCTGAAGTGAGTTGGTTGTTGATATTAAGTAGAGGAGGGGAAGGTTTAGCCTGGGGGGAGAAAAGTGAGTGGACAATTTTCCAGAACTTTGATGAGTTATTTTATGTTCTTATTAAAGGTGGAACGGAAGTAACTGGATTTGACCTGTTGTATGGCTTTATAGTGCAGGCATTTCTGAGAGAGCGGTAGTTGGTGAGGTCACAAGGGTGTCTGGTGGTTTTGTGAGTTTTCCAAGCTAAGTCAAGTGCTTGCTGAAAGGCCAGGAGCTCAGGGGTGATCCAAGGGTGGTGGTATCCACTCACTCTGACTTGCTTCAAGGGACCGTGATTGTCCACAGATATAGAGAAAGCTGTCATTGAAAGAAGTAAGAGCAGGATCAATGGTTTTGGCAGAAGCTGTAGGGGGCCCAATCAACTACTGCTAGGTCCTGATGTACAGAGGCAAGGTCAAGGGTCTTGTAAGAACAGGTGGTTAGGAGTTTGGGAGGGGCTTTAGGCCAGTGAACTTTCCTGACTAAATAGATCAGGTGATGATCACTAACAGCATCAGACATCAGGCCAGACTGGATTATTTGGTGTGCGTGGGAGGTAATGACCCAATTAAGGAGAGAGTGATTTAGGGTTTTGTGATTAAGACATATAGGGTCCTTGATTAGTTGGGACAGATTGAGGGCAGTTATGTCCATGTGGGTTTTGCCTAGGGAGGGAGACAACTAGTGAAGGTTAAAGTCACCTAGAATGTAAAGCTCCCCTGTGGAGGTGAGGGACCCAATGGAGGCGATTAGCTCAGTGGTAACAGTGTGGTGTAGGTTGGGGTGACAATAAGCTCCAGCAATGAAGACAGGGACTGAGAAAGGTAGTGATAACCGTAAGATGAGGGCTTCATAAGTCTTGGGGACAGAGGTTGCTAGAACAGTTGTGACCTGAAGGGAGGCAGAGGAGTAGATTGTGACCCCCCCGCCCCTACTTGCACAGTCGTGGTGGGTGACAATGTACCCAGAGATTGCGATGGAAGCATCAGGGACTTTACTTGTTAGCCAGGTCTCAGTAACTATTACTATATCAAGGAGTGTAGAAGCAACTAGAGGGTGCAGCAGATCTAGTTTAGGGAGAAGACTCTGAATATTAATGTGTAGGCCCCTTAGTCCTCGGGGGAGGGAAGGAGGTAGGAGTTGATGAGGAAAGTGGGAAGGGGAGGGGAGGTAGTTTTAGTGAGAGTGGGGCCAGGGTTAGGATTTATGTCACCTGCTGACAACAGGAGGAGATAAATAATGATGAAGTGAAGCTTAGAACTCCTATACCAGGTTTGACTATGCATTTTGGAAGTGAAGGCTGGGTAGCTGAAAATAGTAAGTTGGAATTTATGGAGGCACAAAAGAATGTTGGAGTAGAGCAGAGGTAGGAGGGGGAGCAGAAGATCGAGAAGAGTAGTGAGTCCAGTTGAAGCAGAAGGGTGTAGGAATTATCACTAAGGTGTAGCTGGAGGTGAGACTGGCAGTGGGATAATCAGGAGACAAGTGGGGCGTGGAATTGTTGAGTAGGTGAGAGGATGGGAGAGGAAGGAGGAAAACAGCTAGCGTGTAGAGGGGTCGTTGTGGAATGGATAGGGAGCATTGTTATAGAAAGGAAAAGAGCAGCAGGTTGAGTTATCAGGGTAGTCTGTAGAGCTAGAGAAGAGGGAGATGTGCAGGGGGGTAGGAGAGCTAAGTGAAAGGGTTAAGTAGTTGGAGTCAGGCTAGAGCTAGGGTAGCCTATAGGGAGGAGGGGAAGGAGGGGCAGAGTTAGTGAGCTTTTAATAGAGGTCGGGGTCAGGGCCATGGTGGGGGGGGGGACACAATTAGAGAGATGAGGCTTTAGAACAAGGTAGGCAAAACACAGCAAAGCTGTTGCTCAGTGCGCTGAGACCAGGGCTTGAGGCACTCCAGTCAGAAAGCACCTGCGCGGGAAGGCAGTCAGTCAGCGGGGAACATCTAGAAAGCGCCGAATTATGAATAAACTCCATACCTGGCTGGGGAGATGAGTGGCCATAAAGCTGGATTTGGCAGGTGGCAGGTTAGCTAGCCGTGCCACCAGGGAGCTGGTGCCTGAGTTCAGGGCCGGTGCCTGCTGGGGAAATGAGTGGCCGGACAGCTGGATTCAACAGGTGACAGGTTAGCTAGCCGTACTGCCAGGAAGCAGATGCCTGAGTTCAGGGCTGGTGCTGTGGGAAGAAGAGAAATGTAACAGTTAGTTAAATAGGTAGAGAGGGGACAGGGGGGATCAGACCCAAGAGGTGCCAGAAAAGCAGAAGGAGGTTGGAACCAGCCAGAGAAGACAATGGGGTCACTTAATCATGGGCTGGAGTGCTGGGAGCAGAGAGGGGGCTGAGGTGGCTAGAGAGGATTTAGGATAGTAATGAAAGAGTGGAAGAGGGCAAGTCAGAGCACTGTAACAGGAGAAGGGGGTGGTTGGAGACTGAGCTCAGGCTGAGGAAAATTAGAAATGCAGGGGAAAGGGAAACAGTAAAGAGAGAGAGAGCGAGGAGCAGAAAAGCAACATTGAGGTCACAGTGATACTTAAATAACAAGCAGAACTCATAGCACTAAACTGACAACTGTTAGGCAGAAACAATCAAATAAGAATTTAAATCTAGTTACTGGATAAATAAATTAAACAGTAGCACTGTGAATAGGCATCTTAACACAAACCACACAATTAGAGAGATGAGGCTTTAGGAGAATGTAGGCAAAACATAGCAAAGCTGTTGTTCAGTGCTCCGAGACCAGAGCTTGAGGGTGCTCTAATCAAAAAGCACCTAAGCAGGAAGGCAGCCAATCAGTGGGGAGCATCTAGAAAGTGCCAAATTATGAATAAACTCCATACCTGGCTTGGGAGATAAGCAGCCATAGAGCTGGATTCGGCAGGCGGCAGGTTAGCTAGCTGCACCACTGGAGATCAGATGCCCAAGTTCAGGGCCAGTGCTGGCTGGGGAGATGAGCGGCCATAGAGCTGGATTCAGCAGGCAGCAGATTAGCTAGCCGCGCCGCTGGGGACCAGATGCTTGAGTTCAGGGACAGTTTTGGCTAGGGAGAGGAGTGGCAGCAGAGCTGGATTTGGCAGGCGGCAGGTTAGCTAGCCTTGCCACTAAGGAACGGATGCCCGAGTTCAGAACCGCTGCAGTCACTGTGTGAAATCAACTTTCAGTACGTACTAACAAAATTACAGTTCCACTCTTCATCAGGTGGGGTCCCAAAAAGACCATGTTGAAAATGTGGTGCAAAAAATACCCCAAAACGCCCGAGTTACGCGCAGTCATTGAAATTTCACACTTTCGTAACTTTTGCAAATTTTAATATTTTCACTCCAAATATTCAACATTGCCAGTGTTTCACATCATCTCGTGAACAGTATACCTGTCATTTCTCACATCTTGCCCAAAATGTGCTTACGCAGCAGTGGCACGGAATGGCACAGTTGCTGCACGAAATCACCTTTTGGGATTGAGTAATAAAATAAAAGTGTCAGTGTTCATGAGGTGGGGTTCCAAAAAGGTCATGTTGATAATTTGATGCAAAAATACCAGACATTGCCTGAGTTACGTGCCATAGTTGGAATTTTTCCTATGCATGTGCGTAACTTTGACAATTTATCATATTTTCACTCCAAATTTTCAGCATTGCCATTATTTCACAACACCTCATGAACAGTACAGCTGTCAGTTTTCAAATCCTATGAAAAATGTTTTTCTGCACCTGTGGCACAGAATGGCATTACAGTTGCACATAATTGCATTTCGACTGGGATTTGAAAATGTTTTGTACTGGGTACATGCGGTGAGGTGATAAGAAGGTTATGTTGAGCATTTGGGGTGAAAATTATTCAAGATGGCACAGTTATGACTATTTGCTGCAATTTCACTACATCTCCTCATAACTTAATGTGTGGAAGCGCAGGGGCCAGACACCCCTGTGTTTCCACAGCCCTGCACTCCCAAGACAAAATAAAGATACTATTATACTATTTCAAAAAGTAAGGAGATTTATACACAAAAACTATGTTTAAAGCCTAGTTACGGTTTATGCCATAGTTGCACAAATGTGGAAATATGGCATTAGGGTTCATAGCCGTAACTCCATCCCCCCCCCAAAAAAAACACACACACCCAGTTTGGCACTGCATAATGAGTATTGTTCATGCTTCTTTCTCATTCTTATGTATGGGACCGTGTGATAAAGTATACAAAGTGGACACTGTGGAGATAGTCCTGGTACAGATACATGAGTATTATCTGATGTGGGAATGTTGGATTTCAACAAATGTAATACTACATATGTATATAATATTAATCATATTATGTATATTACAGACATGCATTCTGTGTGGGTAGCAAGTGATTTTTGTTTTCTCAGAAGAAGCCAGAAGGAGAAGGATCCAGATTCATTTCAGTGCTTTGCAGTAACTGCTCACTGCTATTTTTGTTTAAAACTTAGATTGTGGGCTTTTAGTGACACTGTTATTTCTTTGCTGTCTTTACTTAGAATTGTTTTTGGGCTGTTGAAAATTTAAAATCTAGTTTGGTGTGCTTGTAGTGGTGGTGTATTCCTTTGCTGTCTTTAATTGCTGCAAATTTTTGACCTGTTAAATCTGATTGATAGGAGCTAAACACAGGGAATAGTAGGGATTGTGGAGTAGGAGGTGCATAAGGGGGAAGAAGCCTGCCCTCGGTGCAAGTGTTTTTACTAATTTTTAATTTTATTTTTAATTGTTTTTTTCCTTCTTAAAAGAAAAGTATCTGAGGATCAGTGACAGGATTTTAGAACAGTAAATTAAAAAAAAGGGAACTAGGAGACCTTCAGTAACAAACAAGTACTGGAATAGCAGTATAAGTGCAGTATAATGTGGGAAGTGTTGCAATGCAGTGGCTGTGGGGAAGCCATATTCAGGCAGACCTTCTGGACGCTGAGGTGCTGCCCTATCAGCATGCATCTCTCTGGACTGTGGAATGAGGTAGCCGGACTCAGAGTGGAAGTAAACTGGGTCAGGAGTGCCATCACCCCTATCCAGAGACCACCAGTCCAATGGTGCCTCAAGGATGGCCAGAGCAGGAGCACTTGGATGACAGTGGGCTCAGGGAGGGTTAGGGTGGTCAGGCAGAGGCACATCCCAGATCCTATTCCACTCCAGAACTCATATACCACACTGGCAAATGGGAATGACCAAATAGAGGTACCCAGTGAAGTGGAAGGGAAGGATGTGGAGGTTAGCCAAGGAGGTGACCTCAGTGGGGAGAGCAGTGGACCCCAGAGGAGGAGGAGGAAGTGAATCCTGGTGGGGGACTCCATCATAAGAGGGATCCAGCAAGGAACACAGGAGGGGGAGGACAGGGAGGTGAGGTGCCTACCAGGTGCCAGGCATGAAGGAATGGAAGGAAGATCCTGGGGATCGCTGGGAAGACAAGACGGGTGGGTGAGCTGGATGTCATTATCCACCTAGGTACTAATGATCTGGCAAATGGGGAGTCATAGGAAGGTCAGGAAGAGTTTAGGAAACTGGGGAGGGGTCTCAAGCAAGTAGCTGCTTCTGTCACCTTCTCAGAAGTACCACCTGCGAGAGGCATGGGGCACATGCACCAGGAACTTTAACTTATGGTTGAAGAACTGGTACTGTGAGGAAGGGTTTGGATTCATTGGTGACTGGGAATCCACCTGGAGGGATGGAGACTTGTTCAAGCCTGACGGCCTGCATCCATCCTGTAGGGGAATCCAAGCACTCAATAAGTTTAAATGCTACACGGACAAGCATTTAAACTAGCCAAGGGTGGTGGCAGGCCAGCAAGGAGGGTACCTAACTGCCCACCCCCCACAGCTAGCAGTGGAACCCGTGAACAGAAGGAGTGGATATCTCTACAAAGCAGTGTGCAAAAGATGGAGATAAGTGTCCAAGAGGTGGATAGACAGAAAAGGAGCAAGATTCAACAGAAGGGCAGACAGCAGGGAGAACTAGGGAAAAAAGGAGAACCAGGGAAGTGGCTGGAGTAGAACAGCTGAACAGTCTTGGGAGGTCAAATCATGGAAAGCCATTTGTGCCAATGCCAGGAGCCTTAGCAACAAGATGGAGGATCTGGAGGCTGTCATGGTGCAGTCAGACCTAGACGTTGTGGCCATCACAGAAACCTGGTGTAATGATAACCACGACTGGGAGATGGCCATACCTGGCTACAACATATTCAGAAGAGACAGAGCAGGTAGGGAGGGAGGAGGAGTGGCACTTTATGTGGAAGATGACATAAAGGCCACAGAGATCCAGGAGGAACAAAATGGGGAGAGATACTGTGGGTTAAGCTGGAAAGGTGTGGTTTATAGACCACCAGCCCAGGAGGAAAAAACAGATAGGGAGTTGATGCTAGCCATCCAAAGGATGGCAGACAAGGGTGAGGTAGTGCTGGTTGGAGACCTCAATATTCCAGACGTGGACTGGAGCATCCCAGCAGCAGCATCAACCAAGAGCAGATTTATCCTGGACTCCCTTCAAGGTGCCTTCCTCAAGCAACTGGTCATGGAACCAACTCAGCAGAAGGCAATACTGGACCTTGTGCTCACAAACAGGGAAAGTGTGATAGGGGTAACAGTGGGGGAGCACCTGAGGAACAGTGACCACCAGTCATTGTGGTTTGAAATCACAGAAGGATCAGAACCAAACCACACAAAAACACGTATCCTGGATTTTAGGGGGGCAGACTTTGGGAGAATGGGGAGATACTTGAAAGAAGCATTAAGGGGAATGGGGCAGGAATCAGGGGCTGAGGAACAGTGGGCAGTATTTAAAATGGGGATTACAAGAGCAACAGAATTATAGATTAAGCAGGTTAGCAAGGGGAAAAGGAAGAGGAGACCATTATGGTTTTCCAAGGAGGTAACGGAGAAAGTGAAAGCCAAAAAGATCGCATTCAGGCAATACAAAAAGACACAGGCAGAAGGGGATAGGGAGAAGTACCAGGAGAAGCAAAGGAAGACAGGGAGATCAGTAAGGGAAGCCAAAGCTCAGACAGAAGAGCACATTGCAAAATCAGTGAGTAGAGGAAACAAAACTTTTTACAGTTACATAAGTGAAAATAGAAAAGCAAAGGGAGGGGTAGTGAGACTGAAGGGGGAGGATGGAGCCCACGTGGAGGATGACAACAGTAAAGCTGACATATTGAACAGGTATTTCTGCTCAGTCTTTACTGAGGAAGAGGAGGGTAATGGGTCTGAGGGGAGTACAAGGGGTGGGAATGATGCAGAAATGGACACAAGTCCCTTTACACAAGAAAGGGTCCTGAAGGAACTGGAAGGAATAAGAGTTGATAAAGCAAAGGTGCCAGATGGGGTGTACCCCAGGGTCCTTAAAGAACTAAGATTGGTGGTGGCTGAACCTCTGGCAATCCTCTTTAGCCAATCACCGGAAACAGAGGAGGTACCAAAAGACTGGACAGCAGATGTAGTCCTCTTATACGAAAGTGGGAACAAAGAGGAAGCAGGGAACTACAGACCAGTCAGCCTCACCTCAGTAGTGGGGAAGGTCATGGAAGCACTACTGAAGGAGAGATTGGTGGAATATCTGGTTGTCAACGGACTACAGGACCCAAGGCAGCATGGTTTCACCAGGGGGAGGTCATGTCAGACTAACCTCATTGAATTTTTCGACTGGGTGTCTAGGGAGGTGGATCGGGGAGGGCAGTGGACGTGGCATGTCTGGACTTCAGCAAGGCCTTTGACACTGTGCCACATAGAAGGCTATTACACAAACTGGGGAATATGGGTGTGGGCAGGACAGTAGTGCGGTGGGTAGGTAACTGGCTGGGCGGCAGGACACAGAGGGTGGTGGTAAATGGCTGTCACTTAACAGGGGGAAGAGTAACCAGTGGGATACCACAGGGATCAGTGCTGGGACCAGTCCTATTCAACATCTTCATCAGTGACATTGCACAGGATCTAGAAGGGAGAATTTCCCTGTTTGCTGATCACACAATGCTCTGTAACAGAGTGGACACACCAGAGGATGTAGACAGAATGAGAAGGGACCTGCAGAAACTTGAAGAATGATCAGGGGTTTGGCAGTTGAAATTCAATGTAAAGAAGTGCAGGATAATGCATATGGGGCACAAAAACCCTGGCACAATATATCAGTTGGGGGGTGAGGATATAGCATGCACCAAGCAGGAAAGGGATCTCGGGGTTATCATCTCTGATGACCTCAAGATAGGGAAACAGTGTGACAAGGCAGCAGGTAAAGCAAATAGGATGCTGGGATGCATTGGCAGGGGCATCACCAGCAGGAAAAGGGAGGTCATAATTCCACTATACAAGACACTAGTGAGGCCCCACCTGGAGTACAGTGTACAGTTCTTGAGACCTTACCTACGTAAGGACATAGACAGGGTAGAGAGTTTTCAGAGGAGGGCAACAAAGATGGTACATGGATTGCAACACAAGTCCTATGAGGACAGGTTGAAGGACTTGAATATGTACTCCCTGGAGGAGAGGAGGGAGAGAGGTGATATGATAGAGACATTCAAGTATCTTACAGGGAGGAATGGGGTGCAGGAATAGAAACATAGAAGTTGACGGCAGATAAGGACCGCAAGGCCCATCCAGTCTGCCCATTTCTTTTTCTACCTTATAAATGTGCCATTGGCCTTTGCTCTGTCAGTGACCTATCTATTCATAGTCATTTGTATTGCTCCCTTATGCCTATCCCATGCCTGTTTGAAGCCCTGCACTGTATTCATAGCCACCACTTCTTGTGGTAAGCTATTCCATGCATCTACCACCCTTTCTGTGAAAAGAATTTCCTCATTTCCCCTAATCGGCCTCCCTCTAATCTCATGCTGTGTCCTCTTGTCCTGCTATTTTTCTTATATGTAAACATGTTAGACTCTTTCACCTTGTTTATGCCCTTAAGGTGTTTACATGTCTCGATCATATCACCTCTCTCCCTCCTTTGCTCAAGGGTATACATATTGAGCTCCGTTAATCTGTCTCTCATGTCTTCTGATGCAGTCCCTGCACCATTTTGTTGCCCTTCTCTGGACTGCCTCAATTTGGTTAATGTCCTTGTGAAGGTGTGGCCTCCAATACTGCACGCAGTACTCCAGATGGGGCCTAACCAATGTCTTGTACAGAGGGATTATTACCTCCCTCTTACGACTTGTGATACCCCTACTAATACACCCTAACACCCCTAGCCTTACCTACTGCTTTAGAGGTCTGCTTGGATGATTTTAGGTCATCAGTGATGATGATGCCCAAGTCTCTTTCTTCCTTTGTGACTAGCAACTCCTCCCAGCCTATAAGTGGCTTCAGGGTTTCTCTTCCCTATGTGCATGATGTTGCACTTCTTTGCATTAAATCCCAGTTGCCACTCTTCTGACCATTTTGCTAGTTTATCCAGATCTCTTCTCATTCTGCCCACCCCATCTGGATCATCTACTCTGTTGCAGATCTTGGTGTCATCTGCAAACAGACAAGCCTTACCCTCTAGTCCATCTGGAGGTCACTAATGAAGATGTTGAATAGGACTGGCCCCAGGACTGATCCCTGAGGTACCCACTTGTGACTTGCATCTCTTCTGACTGTATACCATTTACCACCACTCTCTGTTTTCTGCCAGTCAACCAGTTTGCCACCCAGTTGACCAACTTCTGACCCACCCGAGCCTACCCAGCTTATTTATCAATCTTCTATGTGGAACAGTGTCAAAAGCTTTGCTGAAGTCAAGGTAGGCGACATCAACTGCTCCCCCTTGGTCCACCACTCTGGTTACCCAGTCAAAGAAATCTATGAGATTAGTTTGACAGGATCTTCCTTTTGTAAACCCATGCTGTCTTGGATCCTGTGCCCCTATGTTCCAGGTGTTGCACTATCCTTTCCTTAAGGAGTGCCTCCATAATCTTGCCCACTACTGAGGTAAGACTGACTGGTCTGTAGTTCCTTGCCTCCTCCCTGCTACCACTCTTGTGGAGCGGGATCACAATACCCTTCTCCAGTCTTCTGGGACCTCTCCTGTGCTCAGAGACTCACTAAACAATTCTGCTAATGGCTCTGCTAGTTCCTCCTTTAGCTCCTTAAGTACCCTGGGATGTATGCCATCAGGTCCCATTGCCTTATCCACCCTGAGCTTAGCAAGCTCTTGTAGGACCCTTTCTTTTGTGAAGGGAGTAGTGCTCACCTCCCTCCCCCCTGTGTCCATGATGCTGAGCTGTGGGCCCTGCCCTACCTTCTCTTCAGTAAATACTGAGCAAAAGTATCTATTTAGGATAGATGCCTTTACAGGGTCCTCCTCCTCACATGCTCCCTTTTCTCCATTAAGCTTAGCAATACCCCTCTGGACTTTCTCCTTTCACTAATGTATCTATAGAAAGTCTTGTCACCTTCTTTACTGTTCGTGCTAGTGTTTCCTCAGTTTGGGACTTTGTCTGCCTTACCTTACCTGCTTCCTTTAGGGCAGTTTGGTATGCCTCCCTATCTTCATCCCGCTGTGTTCCCTTATATTTCCTGAAGGCCAGCCTTTTGGCTCTGACCTTTTCTGCTACTGTATTTGAGAACCAAAGTGGTTTCCTTCTTCTTTTGCACTTCCTTTTCTGTCTAAAACAATGGGATGTTGCTTCAAGTATTGTATCCTTAATGCTTGCCCACTTTGCCTGTACCTCCTCACCTGTGTTTCTTTTTGCCAGGGCTAGCTTAACTCTGTTGGCCATCTTATCAAAGTCAGCTCCTCTGAAGTCCCATATTTTTGCCTTGGAATGGGATGATTTAGATGTAGTAGCCAAATTGAATTATACCATGTGATGGTCACTGGCTCCGAGGTGACCTTCTACCTGGAGATCTGTGATCCCTTCTTTGTTAGTCAGTACTAGATCTAGGATAGCCCTGTCTCTTGTGGGTTGCTGTACCAGTTGTTTGAGGCCCTCCCCCTGCAGGGAATCCACTATGAGTCTAGTTCTGGCAGATGTTCCTGCTGGTATTGACCAATCTGAATCTGGCATGTTGAAGTCTCCCATTATCAGAACCTCCCCTTTAGCTGTCATGTTTTGTATATCTTCTAACAGTAATGTGTCTGTGTCCTCCCTCTGGTCTGGGGGCCTGTAGACAACCCCAGTTCTTATGGCTGTCCCATTTCCTGTTTCCAGGGTGACCCACAGTTCTTCTGGCTCCTTATGTGTATTCTGAATTTCTGTAGCTTTGATATTGTCATTAACATACAGGGCCACTCCTCCCCCCCTTTTTGCACCTCGGTCTCTTCTGAACAATACATAGCCAGGTACTGAAGTCTCCCAAGTGTGGTTACTGGTAAACCACGTCTCACTAATTGCTACTATGTCCAGTTTAGCCTCTGACATTATTGCCTGCAGGTCTGGGATCTTATTTCCCAGGCTGTGAGCATTTGTGTACATGATTTTCCATTGGCCAGACTATTTTTAAGTGAAAAAGATGTTCCAGGACTAGAAGGCATGGAATGAAGTTGGATTCAGAGGGAACATGAGGAAGAATTTCTTCACAGAAAGGGTGGTGGACAAGTAGAACACCCTGCCAGAGGAAGTGGTGGGGGCTGAAACAATCACAGGATTTAAGAATGCATGGGCTAGACATAAAGGAATTATGGAGGTCAGGGGTGAGGGGCAACAGGCTTCTAGGAAAACAAAGTGAACTTAAAAGCTCAAATGGCAGACTGGGTGGGCCATAGGCCCTTATCTGCCAACACTGTCTATGTATCTATGTGTAGTCATATGAAAATGAAAGTAGATTATCTCCTACCTTAGAATATGTGGTCCTTAGAATCATGTGTTCCCTCATCCCCACATACAAACTTTGGTATACAATATTAGAAGCATGCATGAACCTTTTGCCACAAGTTGCATGTATTGTTTCTAGTATGTATCTCCACTGTGCACTGAGAAACGTCTACTGGTAGTGCAAAAAGTACTGCACATTTATAGAATCTGCACAACTTGTTAAACAGCAGTAGTACATCATCTGATAACACAAGGTGTTTAGAATCTTCTACTGTTAGCGGCATGCATTGCTATTTAGGGTGCAGTACATGTAGTCAGAATGGAACTTTCCGTACAAAATAAATGTGATGTTGTTGTTGCCTGACACTGCAAGTTCATAGAAAACATATATCAGTATTGAAAAATCAGTATTGCAAACTACTGATACACACAGCCCTTTAAATTATGTGGTGTATGAGTTCTCTATATACTGTAACTTAGAACTGTCAGAAATGCACAGCATGCAGCCTGCATACTTGAAAGTGTTGGTAAGTTGACTACTGTGTAACAGATGAAAGTACCTCTAACTGTGCATTAGCAATTCTACAACACTGTTGCATGAAGAGGAATCTCACAGTGCCTAACACTGTGCAGTTTCACACATATACAGTGAAGTTTGCAGTAGACAGCAGGAAGTGTACAAAGACCTTCAAGCATACCTCTCAACCTCCTGCCTCGTAAATCAGGGACAAGGCTTAAAAAAATCAGGGACAAAGGGACAAAATCAGGGAAACATTTTCAAAATTGGTGTTATCCACTCAGAAATCTGGTAGAGTATATGGCTTAGTGTAAAATACATTTTCTAAGGAAGAACAAGTCTGTAACTTTAATGTTTGACATTATTTTGTGCTTACAACCCCTGCTGGTTGGTCATGAAAACATAATTTTTAAGAGGGACAGAGTAAAATTTTGAGGCAAAATCAGGGATGACCCTGAAAATCAGGGACAGTTGAGAGGTATGCCTTCAAGTATCTTGCTAAGTGAAGTCTACTACCATGTAAAAGCAGCAGGATCTACTAACCTCATGGTGTTGTGAAATATCACCATCACACATTGTAAGAGCACAGAGTTTAACGAAACCTGCACATTGATAATCCTACTCAGCAGTTGGGAGTACGCTACATGCAGTATGCTGTGCTACCTGGTTGCACACTATATACATTTCTACCCCAAAACACTGGGATGGCAGAAGTGATAGAGCTGATGAAGCATGATGATGGATGTCTGGTATGGTATTTTTAGGTATATGACTGCTATTTGTCTTATCTGATGATCGATGTGTCTAATTGCCATTATTGCATTACAATCTACATGTTTGAAGGTATGTGTTTTGGGGGGAGGGGGGAAGAGAATTATGGTTATGAACCTTAATGCCATATTTCCACACTTGTGCAACTATGGCATAAACCCTAACTAGGCTTTAAACATATTTTTTTGTGTATAAATATATATATTACTGGTTATCCCCAATGGTTTTAGGTCCACGTCAATTTCAGTTAGAAGTATAATAGGAACTGAAGATTACTCTGTAGAGGTGTGCAAATACTTTAATTCAAATATTCAGACAAATATTCGTATTGGGGCAACAGAAATTCATTATTCGACCCCCCCCCCAGATAATTGTGTTGTTTAAGACAATGTAACACTGTTGAACTCCACCACTTCCTTTCCTTTTGAAGTACAGTAGGCAATTCTACCATGAACACTCCACAACAGCCTTTCAGGGACCCAAAAAGGCAACAAACTACTGCACTGGTCAGCGGTCAGGTGGCACACAGTCATTTTAGATTGAGCAAAGGCTGCAGATGAGGTGACATTTTGTGTCTTGCCTAGGGGGACAGAACTAGAGGGTATAGCCTCAGACTGCAAGGAAAAAGATATAGGGGCATGTGAGAGGACGTTTCTTCACAGAGAGGGTCATTGAGCCCTGGAACAGACTGCCAGATGGAGTGGTGAGGGTTAAATCGGTGGAAGAATTCAAGAGGGCATGGGACAGGCATATGGGGCTGCATATCAGGGGGAGGATGAGAGCTGGCAGAGAGGGGGAGGTGTATGGGGAAAAATGTGGCAGACTAGATGGGCCAGTATGGTCCTATTCTGCTGTCAAGCTTCTATGATAGGGCTACTAAAATGGCACTAGCGTAAGTGCATTGTATGTCCACCCTGGAAGACAGGAGAGTGAGATGTACCATGATAGAGACCTATACAAGTACCTCACAGGGGGAAGACAGGGCACATAAGGGGAGTCTCTTTCAAATGAGAAAGAACACAAGTACCAGAGGCAATGAGTGCATGTGATGAAGCTGAAGGGTGAGTTCATCAAGACAGATGTGAAGAAATATTTATGGAAGGCATGGTATATGACTGACAGGGACTGCCGGCATAAGTGATGACACCAAAAACACTGTGGGTCTTCAAGCATATGTGAGATAGGCATAGGGCTGGGGTGTATTTGAAAACAAGCAGTGAGACAGCAGGGTTGATTTAGGGTCTGCAGATGAGACCGATAAGGCAGGGATGGACAATCTGGGCTGACTGTGTGGGCCAAGTGGTCCTTTTCCAACAGATAATTAGTAACCTAAAGTACACAATAGTAAGGTCAGTAAAACATGATACATTTGTAACCCGCCCTACCAATTTAGGGGCTTACCTTAGCCCATGTAGCTCCCGTTCTGCTCTCCTCAGCGTCTCCTTAAATGCTTGTTATCTTTTTTCCTGGTACCCCAGCCTTTGTGCTCCTGTAGCCCCAGGTATAGCCCCAGTGTAATCCAGCCCATTTTGAGCTTCAGAAGCCAGCCATGCCTTTGCACTGCTCATTTGGCACCCCTGGTGCCGCAAAGATCACACATGCGCAATGTGGCACCTTTGATCTCCCAACCGCTTACTTTGCAGTCGAGCAGGAAAGTGTTCGGCAGTCCTGGTGTCCCCATCTGCCAAGTGGGACCCGGTGACCATGGCAAGGGCCGGGAGAGCCTGTATACCTAAATAAATTTAAATATCCATGGAGCAGTAAGATCAGGGCTCAAGATTATTTATGAGCTGGAGCCCCGATTGCATAAATATTCATGAGGGTGCTTCTGCCCTCAGAGAAGCCGTGTTTCGGCAGGTGCCAAAAAGGAAAAATAAATGTAAAATAAATGTAACTTCTGTACTGAATGCTTGGAGACAGATGTATACAAGAGGAAAAATGTTCAAAACAAATAAATGTTTAAATACTGGCTGCTCCACTCTTAGTCTAAACAGACTAAGTCTCCCCCCCAGAGTGGTGAGGAACTGAGTCATAAAAAAAAATCTGCAATGGGTTGCTTTAGGAATTACCTCAAAGGGATAGATTGGAGCTTCCTTGACTCATGCCCCTCTGTTGACACAGCCCTGGAGCTCTTCCTCAACCACTTCAATACGACAGCGGATAAATTCACCCTGTTTTGAAAGAAACTGATTAAAGGCTGCAGCATGGACTGGGCCACCCCACAAATCCTAAGCCTGATGCGACAGCATGATTTACTTTGGCACCGGGCTAGAGCAACTGGGACTGCTATGGATATCCAAAGTTACAAAGCAGCCCGAAACAGGTGCACTTGGGCTATCCAACAGGCTAAGGCTACTTACCACAAAAACCTTCAATCTCAATGCTGGAATAACAGCAAGAAATTCTGGGCATCTATAAAAAACCTTATCGGAAGTGGCTACAGATCTCCCCTTCCATGCTTCACCACAACGATAAAGTAACACTTGATGCAGATATTGTGGCTAATATTTTCAACGAGGCATTTACAGATTACAGTGCCATCCTTCCCCCAAAACCGGCTACGTACCTGGGTGGAACAGCAACCTCTGACCACCCACCCTCTTCCTCCAATACCAGGACCTCCCCAGCCTTTTACTTCAGAAGAGTAACCATCAGTGGAACAAAAAATACCTTACCAGAGTCCTTGGCAAAACTAGTATGGGTGGTGATGGTATAGACATGAAACTGATCTCTATAGCCCTTCCCAAGGTCATTGGACCCATCAACAAGCTATTCAACCTGTCACTCTGACTGGCTACTTTCCCCTCCACGTGGAAAACCTCCCTGGTCACACCTGTGCACAAAGGGGGTGACCGGTCACTAGCCTCGAATTATAGGCCCATCTCAATTCTCTCGCCACTCTCAAAAGCTCTGGAGAGAATCATAGATGACCAACTCATGGACCATCTGCACAAATACAACCTCCTCTCCCACCAACAGCATGGCTTTCGCAGACTGCACAGTACTAATACTGCCCTTATTAATTTCACTGGATAAGTACATGAGGCACTCGACCGGGGTCAGCTGGTTGGGGCAATTTTTATAGCCCTAACCAAAGCCTTTGTCCTCGTGGACCACCAGCTGCTGCTTCACAGGTTAAGACACCTAGGGCTGTCCCCTGACTCAGTCCAGTAGTTCTCCAGCTATTTATCCGGATGATCTCAAAAAGTCTGAATTAACAGAGCTACCTCCAACTCCTGTGAGGTGTCAGTAGGTGTACCCCAGGGGTCTATACTGGGCCCTCTCTTCTTCAGCATCTTTGTGAACCACCTCCCTGATGCCTGCCCCATGTCTGAGATCCTGCTATATGCAGATGACACAGTGCTATTCTCACGAAACTGCTGCCAGGAAGCACTGACTAAGGAGTTGCAGAACAACTTTAACCTACTACAGGAACGGTTCAAGGACAGCATTCTGGTGCTCAATAGTAAAAAAAACAAGGCAATGCTATTTGCCGGATGACAAAAGAAGAGGTCCACTGCACCTCTCTCAATTATCTGCAGCTCTCACACCACCCTGGAGCAGGTAACTTCCTTCTGGCATCTTGGTCTCACCATAGATGAGTCCCTATTGTCCGACGAACGTATGCGCAATATTACCATGGCGGTCTATAGGAAACTAGGGGCTCTGTACAGGTACCGGTTCTGTCTTACTCCCGAGGCCAGGACACAGGCAATCAGAGGTACAATCCTTCCAATGCTGGACTATGGGAATGTAGTCTATAGGGCCGCCACTGAAACTAGCCTGCTCAAAGTGCACACCTCCTTAAATAAAGCCTGTAGGTTTGTGTTAGGGGCAGATCGAGTATTGCATACATGTGAACTGTACATGCGGACTGAATGGCTCCCACTTATGGACCGCATTAAGCTCCATGCCTGCATCTTGGGACAGAAGGCCCTACTCAGACTTGCACCTCCCTCTATGCAAGCCTTTAAGAATATTCAAGCCTGGGTAATGTCTCACAAACTGGTCCTTAATCTGAAAAAAACTCAGGCCATGCTCTTCGGGTCAGCAGCCAAGATCAAGGCCTCTACTGTCCCTCTATGTGTCAGTGGTGTGGATGGCTGTCCTCTCCTAACCACGGTTTCAACAAAATACCTTGGGGTAACACTTGACCCCCAACTCAATCTGGGGAGTCACATCCTAAATGTTTGCAGAATCATAAACTATAAACTGGGTCTTGCGTACAGGGCAAAGAAAAATTTGATGTCTGCAGCTCACTTGGCGCTGGCCAGAGGTGTGCTGCTCCCTTCCACTTAGCTATGGCCTTCTGCTGTTCGCTGGCACCTATAAGGTCCACCTTGCCAGGTGGAACACGACCTACAACAGCATCTGTCGCTTTGCCCTGGCAGCCCCATGTCTCACCCACCATTGTAAATTATATGACAAACTGAGCTGGCTTTCCCCAGCCAATCACTTGAAATACGGGTCGGGCTGCTTCATAGGAAAGGTGCTCAGAACTGGCTCCCAACCGGGGCTTGCGCAGCTTCTCAAGCCTGCTGAATCCTCCTCCTACTCCCTTAGTTCTCAGGGTCCAGCGGTGCTCAAAGTCCCATATACTTGAACCCTAATGGGGGATAGGGACTTTGCTTCATGTGCTCCGAGGCTATGGAACTCCCTTCCTGACCATGTACATTCCTCCCCCTCCCAACTGTGTCTCCGGAATTCCCTGTGGGGGCACTTGAAGCTGTCCTCAGTGCGTGGGTGTTCCAGGTCTCCAAATTGGTCCCATCCAATTCACTGCCTACTGTCCTTTAACTCTGGGAAGCATGTGATTGATCACCATCTGCTTATGAATTATGTGGCCCTGGTAAATAGGGTCACTCATACAATGTAATTACCATTGAATGTCTTATTCTATTTATTCTGTATGTATATGTATATTTTACCTATTACTGCTCACTGTTGACTATCTATGCTCATCTTGCTCTCTTGATACTCTGTACATTGCCCCTCTTGTTGTTATGTACCTTGTTTGAACCTGTATTTTTCATTGTACTCTCCCGGGTCGTACCTGAAAATAGGCATATAGTTTGTTTAGTGTACCTACCCGGTCAACAAAAGCTAATAAATAAATAAATATTCCATCCTGCTCCAGCTGAACATGCCACAAAAAGTGTTACCAAACATGCCTTATCTGTTCCATTCAGAAGGACTGCCTTGGGGAGATGAGCCTTTGCCATCAGGGCCCCTGCTTAGATAAATGAGCTAGCAACCACCACCACAAGCCTTACCCAACTTGAGCCTTTTAAGTCAGAGCTAAGAAAGTCTAACCACTCTCCTGTACATTGCTATTGCCACTCTTAACCCATGAGCCAGCACATCTCTGTTCACCAAAACCATGCTCCTAAAGACTACCTCCCCTCCTCTATGCTGCCACAGCCACTCTTAGCCTAGCAGGTACCAGAACCCTAGGCTTGCGAAGGTTCTTCTTTCAAAACTCCCTGCTCGTCACCTGCCTGTGTCTGCCCACCTGCCTGCTCACCTTTCTCCTCTCACACGCTCCCTGACGAACCTTCACCCATTGACCTCCTTACGCCACCCACCTTTGAGCCTACCATCATCCCCCTCCTCTGATTCCTCTTCTCCTACCTAATCCTGATTGGTTCCCTCTACCCCTTCTGACTACTATGCCTAGGCTGACTCCTCTGCCTAGTAACCTTTAGGTATCAGTTTTGAAGAACAGCTCCAGCTCCTGTTTCTTCCCAATACAAGATCCCGCCTGGCTTCCACCTCTGATTTTTTCTCAAACTAGCACCTAACTCTGACTTAAGCACTTAATTGTATGGCATGACATGTGACCCCAACTCCACTGTCTGTGTACCCTTGTTTTGGTCATGTGTTGTTATTTGTCTATGTTATCCTACATTGTTATGATATTGCCAATGTTTACTGATTTTTCCTGTTCACATTTTTCTTACTATTAGATGTCCTTGACAATGCCTATAAAGCTGCTACTGACTCCAAACTTATGTACCCTCCCCTACCCTTGTGACAATGATCCTTTGTAAATGAGCTTTTAGCTCAAAAGTTGTATTTCTGATCACTAAATAAATAAATAAATGTTGGGACTCAAAATAAACAGCCTGCCTGCTGCAAACAGGGGTCAGTAAATATTGGCAGCAGCGACAGGCCAACGGACTGAGGGAATAACTATATCTGGGCAGCAATTGCAAGGACACACCAATGGCTATTAGATTGTGGGGCATTTGGGCAATTACAATAATTATTCTGTCTACACCAGGACTTTATTTGGGACTGTATCAATTCTGCTTCAGGGACTGTGTGTTTAAGCTGCCATTACAGAGTAGCACAGCCAATTGGAAAGCTAGGATGTTAAAGCCAGGACTTGTGGGACATTTGCCAAAGCTCATGGGAAACTACCAAGTGCTTATGGGGAACTGCATGGACCTAATTTCAGGCGCCAAAACAGCACACCAACTGTGCATCAAGGAGGCTTAATGAATAACTCATTTTACTGATTGACAAGCCTTCCAGCCTATCAGAGGCAAAGCAACCAATAGCCCTCCCTTTGACATTTGGGAAAAGCATGGACTTGCAACTTGATGACAAGTCAGCGGTGAGAGCACTGAATCTCCCTCAGTGGTGAGAGAACTGAAGAATTCAGGAGCCTTTATGATGGAGATCCATACCGTGAGGAGCCTGAGTTAGTACTCTTGCACCCCCCAGTGCAAGGAACCAAGAAATGCTTAATGGGTCTGCCAATGCTCTAGAGACTGCTGCTGTTTAAAGTTGTTCATTTGGTTTGCACCCTGCATTCTGCTGCACTCAATCCTTGCCCAGCATGGGTGGACCGAGATGCCTTAAGGGGTCCCGCATGGTCCAGGTTAAATATAAATGTTCTCACATGTGATTATTTGCTATGGAGCCTACAGGAATGGAAGGGGAGCACTCAGAACCGGGGATCATCCTGACTTTGCCTGGGAGGTCCAGTATTTGATTAATAATTAGTCACGATGTCCTGTGGAGCTGTGAACTTCAGCCATGTGCCATGTGGGACTGAGACTTCAAGTCTGAACTGGAAATGACTGCTTTAAATACTCAAGTTGCTCAAGCAGATAAATGGTATTGATAAAGCAATTTGTCTGGATATGGATGTAAAGAAACCAGGTCACCCCAGCTTAGGGAACAAGTACCCACGTTTTCAAGTAGAAAAGGACCAGGGTGGCCATGCTGGCCCCTGATTGAAGAAGTTACACCTTCTTTAGATGTACTGAATGTGTTTAGATTATAAATGTGCTGAATGTACCAGGAATCACAAATGTGCTGGATGTTCAGAAATAATAATTGGATTCAAAACCAAATGTAACCGGCTGGTTACATCTGACCTGTGTTCAGTGTACAAAATGCAGGCCTCCACCCCCCTGCATACCTTCAAAAGACTGTATATAGTTTAAGTGCTAAATGCCTTCAAGTTTCAAGCTTCAAATCCTTTTGAATTTAGCCGGCCTATGTACAACTGCACTGTCCATCAGGCCTGCACCCTAAAGGGACTTTTAGTAACCGGGTACCCAGATTTAAGGCGGGGATTGCAGGGCCCCCTATCTAATGTGGGGAACGGTACCAGTGTGGGCAAGAAAATATTTTTGCTGTCATCTGATTTTATGCAGTTAGTTAGATAGCCAGGGCTCTGGTCATCTTAAAGTTTGGCATAATGTGTGATTACATTCTGATTTGCAAAGCCAGTGTATCCACCCAGCTGGAGGGTTTACACCAGCACAAATCTAAACTGATTTGACTGTAAATATTGACACTGCATAACCTTTACTCCTTTCTTTTCCATTCCTAAGCCCTGTCCCCCTGTCAATAAACTGTTTTTTTGTTGTTTTCCAAAATCTCTATGGTGTGAGCATATTATTAGGATCAAGCCTCTAAATGTACCAGGTATTGAAATGTGAGGAAATGTTTTTTGGGTCATGCGTTGGGGTGGCAAATGGTCACAGTGGGTGGGTACAGCATTCCCTAGGGGTCGTACCAAGGTAAACCTAGCCCACTTAAAGCTGAACTCTGGGTGGAGGCACCATGTTATAATATCTTGGAAAAGAAACAGTTTAAAAGCAATTTTGGGAACCCAGGCCCCTCAATTGTTGTGGCCAGGCAAGACAGGGGTAGTAACACTAAGAACAGCACCACCTAGGGGTTACACATTTTTTAAATGTTTCTAGTTTAACAGGGGCCTCATGGTGGTCCTGCAGTTAATGCCAGGGAGTGGAGACTCAGTTACCCTTTTAATTAAATATTTTATGTGAAAGGAAAAAAAAAGAAAGGGTGATCCCAAAAAAGTAACATTTCACTTTCGTAACATTAGGCAGATTGAGAGCTGTACTGTAGCACCAGTTTTATGTGGGCAGATCATATTTGTAGCCAAGTACTGGTAAGTTTAGCTTAAGGAACACTAGCTGTTCAACGTGTTGAGGGTCCAGCTTGGAACGGTGCAGCTCAATAATGTCACCTGAAGTGTTAAACATCCTCTCAGACAGCACACTTGTAGGAGGGCAGCTTAGGTATTTTAAAGCAAGTTGTGCCAGGTGAGGAGAGGAGTTGATTTTCTGAACCCAGTAGCCCAGTGAATCAACATCAAATGGTACAAATGATTCTGTGAAGTAGCCATTAAGTAAAAGTTCTGCAGAGAGAGGCTGAACCTGTGAGTGTTTGTGTTATTGTTAATGCAGTGATGTGTTGAGTAATGCCCAGTCACTCTCCTCTACACTGCCACTATGCCGTCTTTCCCCATCTCCACCAATATCATCCAATTCCAAACCACCACATGCCTGTCTGTTTCCCTCAGGAACCTGAACTGGAGCTTGTTCCTCCCCTTCCGAGTGTCTGACTACCTGCATGGCACTATTTAACTCTTCACTGAGCTGTTGCCTAAAATGAGTCACCCTGTGGGCATCCATGGCTATATGAAGGATCTTGCATTTGAACCTAGGGTCCAACATGGTAGCAAACACGTGATGGCAGGTATCTATGACTCTGGCAAACCTTGCATCAAGTTCCGCATTGAGGTGGTTAACAAGGTCAGTGACATCTTGTGAACTGAATGTGTTGTCAGCCAAACACCATTGTAATGATCTTTTGAGAATATGCACAGCTGGGATAACCTGACTAAGTAAGGCTGTAGAAACACTTAGATCACGTGTACTCCTCTCAAATGGCATGAGAACCTTCACCATGCCCTCAAGAACTAACCAATTATGATATCCTAGAACCCCTCCAATCTCTGCCTCCATAGATATTTCGTGTAGTGCCCACTTTTACTCCAAGAGTCGTGAAAGCATCAGGTATGAAGAATTCCACCAAGTGCTAGCATCTTTTTTACACAACACTGGGGCAGATCAAGGCATTCCTGAACTTCTCGTAATTTGTTAGTGGCTTTTACAGAGTGATGGAAATGGCTGTAGATGGAACAGTTTGTGGATAATATGTTGTTGGTCCTACTACTGCTATGCAATGCGTGAGTCACCACTAAATTTAGTGTATGAGCAAAGCAACGAATACTCACAAAATGGCCATCATTGATGGCTTTCATCATGTTTGTGCCATTGTTGGTAACAAAAAAGCCAACTTTTAAATTGGTGTTAACACTAGTCCAAGACCGCAACATGTCTTGCAGGAACCTAAGAATATTATGTGCTCTGTGGTCTTCCTCTAGGAGTCTGACATTCTGCAAAGCTGACCTAATGAGACTACCAGACTGTGGGGGCAGGGGGCAAGGGTGAGCCACACGGTGATGCATCGGAAACAGCAGCAGCAGGCTGTTGCACACACCATTGTGCAGTTAAGGAGAAATAGACATGCAGGGAGTTATCGCTCGACCAGACATCTGATGTGCAGTGCAAAACACCACCAACAGCCTCTGCAAGCAGAGCAGCAACCTCAGATAACACACCATCATACAGTCATGACAATATACTTCAAGAAAATGTAGTATGAGGTGGAAATCTAATAACATGGGTGCAAATAGTTTAGAAGCCATCGGAAGCCAGTATCTTCCCACAACTGACATTGGCTAGTGATCCAACACCATCATCATCTCAGCAATCAGCTGTATGATTTTCTGTGCTGTTGGATATGAGGTATGATACGTTGTTCGTGCATGCAGAGCATCCATTATTGGAAGTGCCATGGGAAGCATCGATGTGGACTGGTTCAACAACGGTGGTGTGTGAAGTGTTGATAACTGTCTTTGCTTTGTAGTATTAGTGGAGTCAGAAGTGAACACCAGAGGGAGATAGTGGAGATTGTCGGACCACTTTTACAGATACACGACTTGCGTAAGCGAGTCATGCATAAGAATTGCGTAAGACGAAATTTACTTAGCGTAGTGACGCTGACCTATTACGCACACTCTCATTGTAAGTTGTATAATTATTACCTACTATGCTATGCTGGTCACTAAAGGGGGAGGGAATTTAAATAGTTACGCTTATACAATGTACATTGTTTACTCATCTTATGGTGATTACACACTGGGAAATAAACGAATTGTTGACCAAAGGTAAAAAAAGTTATCAACATTTTATTCTGTGACTGAAATATATGGCTATTACAAGGAAGAGAGAAAAATACAGAGACATTGGACTGCATTTTCATTTTACATTAATGAATATTCACTGGATCAAAAGTCTCATGCTTCATTAATCTTGTACGATTGTGTTGGTCTCTGAAAGACATAAAGAAAAGAAACTTTTATTATCCTAAATGTTAACATTGAGAATTTGATTGTTGTTAAGGACGGGGATAAATAATGATTTATTTACACACTTACACATTTGCTCAATTTGGTAACATGCTATGTGGGCAAGCATGTTGTATAAACAGTCCGTGCTGGTTTTGCAAAACCTCTCTCTCCACATGAAGGAGTCTAAATAAAATGCTACCATGTTATTTCTTGTACTGTTCATCTGTTTGAACTGTTTTTAAGCCCTTGCCCAATAACTCTCCACAGAATTGGTATGCACACCATTAAGTGGGTTCACAAAATTAATAGAATGGTTTACAGTTTTATGGATATAGTTTTTGTTTGGGATGTCTTCAGTGTGGTTGTATGCAGCCCATTGATCATTGTTTAATAATTGGTAGAAGGGTAGAAGCATCTCTCCTGTCAACAAATTGGAGTACTACTACAGATTTTTCTACGTCATACATCCCAAATACCCATTTGTCAGGGCTGTGTGCATTTCTGCCTCTGTTGTATTTGGCCTTCACCAATACTGATTCATCTATTTCTACAGTTTTGCCTTCTCCTCCTAGCTCCTCAGTAATTTGTAGTATTCGCCAGGTACAAATATCTCACAGGAGCTGATAACAGTCAATAACAGTTTTGTTAGTCAGCTCACATGTAAGTGCCACTGACATTTTTGAAGACCAGTAAAATGTGAGCATTAGCAACTTTGGTAAAGGGACTCTTGTTTGAGAGAAATAGGTCCCAGACCGCAAACCTGCTTTTGACCTGCAATGCCTGGTGGTGCATTTCCATAGTACTCCTAGGCTGCCTGCAAAAGAATCCTCCATTATTAACATGGGAGATCCACATTTTACACAGTTTCTCTCCTTTTTTAATATTCCTCTTTCCTGTAAGAATGTTACCAGGCTACCAACAGTTGAGCAGATAGACAAAAGCGAGAAAAGAGTGATAGGGTCCATGTTAAAACTACTTTAGTTTTATCTTTGATTTTAGGAAAAGCAGTTATTTTTTTGAGTTGCCAGCCTTCTGTGGACTTAGAATGTTTGGATGCTAGGGCAAAACCTTTACATTAAGTACATGGCTTTTAATTTTGCCGTTTGGCGCCTTGTGTACTACTATCTGCTGCTTTGCTAGGGTAGTGTTGCTATATTTTATTCACAGTAATACACCTTGGTAATATTCAGTGAGGGGGAGATTGCAGTAGATGACTGTGTGGAATTAATCAGGCATGTTGACACAGTTTCACCATTTATTTGCTGTTGCTCGTGCTTGTGACTATCTAGGAGAAAGAATATTATGAAAAAAAGGCAGGTGCGGGAGCACAGCCCCCCAATTAAAGACATGAATGACAGATTAAATAGCTGCATGAAACAAGAATGATGCGTATTCCCACCGTGACATTGTTTGGAGATTTTACTTGATCTTGCAACTTGCATAGCATAACATTTGAATTCTGCACATGGCGTGCAATACACAGCACAGTAACGCTATGCAAATTGTGGTGGTCCGACAATCTCCACTAAAGCCCACCAGAGTAGAGGCCAGACTCTGTGTTGGTGAGGGGGAAAGAGTGCTATTACCACTGGGTTGCTCTAAATCAGATCTGTCATTGGTACCATCACCACTGCCAACTGTGCATGCCTGTCCATTGGAGGGGTTTAGTCTTGGTGAAACCAAGGGTCTGGATCCAGACCCAGGTGAGCTTTGATACACTTGAGGGTGCTTAAGCGTCAAGTGGTTCTGTAACAATGTGGTTAAGTTAGAGAGTGATTTCCCCCGGCTTATCGTGGCGTTGCAAAAAGAACAGACTGTCTTCCTTGTGTCCTCCTTTAACACAGTGAAATGCAGCTACACAGCACTTTAAACACTGTGGTTACCAATGATTCTGTTAGCACCACAGCCCCCAGTTGTTTTTTCAACAGACGTGCCTGTCTTGTCCTGATGTTCTTGCCCTGTGACCACTGTCCCTGATGGTGCCATGCCAGTGCTGCCATCACTTGGCTGTCTTTCAGGCTGTGTCGGAGCCTGCCGAAGAAACGTCAGTGTTGCTTGTTTGATCTTCTTAGAGGAAGGGGGACCCTTACCATTACTGCTGTTTCTACTACCCTTGCTAGTAGTGCTACACCTGGAGGCTGTTTTGCCAGCCACCTTTTTTTTCTGCCCTCAAGGTACACAGCGTAGTCTGCCTCATCTTCAAAGCCACTCACATGTGCCTCTGATGAAGAAGATGACGTGTCACTGGGCAATTCATCATGTGGAGGGAAATATTCAGAACCAGATGACTGGTCATCCTCTGCAAAGTTTTCAGAAATACTGAGAAGCTGAGAAGGAGGCGGCTTAACTGAATCAACTATAGTGGTCATACTGGTAAAATGCACTGTGGCAGGGATATCAGACTGTAGTGATAGTGTTACAGTAGTGGCAGTAGTGGCTGGAGTGACAGTCATAGTTGCAGGACTGGCTGTAGTAGTCATGCTGCCCATTGTTGTGGAAGAGGAAGACAGGGTCTCTATAGTGGTGGTGGTGGTAACAACAGATGTGATCATACTGGTGAGAGATGGGGACACATTGGTGGTTGTGGTGGGAGCTATGATGTACTGGTGAGAGATGGGGACACATTGGTGGTTGTGGTGGGAGTTGAGAACAGTATCCTTCTGCTTGTGCTTCTTGTATCACTTTGTCCTGTACCAGTCACAGTACTACTGTTGCTGGAAGACATAGGCTTGGAAGGGGTAAAGAATAATTTTGGGCATTGAAGATGGGCTGACCATCGCTCACGTTCCGGTTCAGCATCACCAACCTGTTCCTCCATTGTAGATTTGCTTGCACTGGACCAAGTGCATTTTTTCCCACCTCTACCTGTCATTGTCTTTGTCTATGCCAACAAGGCCTAAACATTCTCAAGAACTTGATTCTTTGAAAATGTACAAAAGTTCTGCTTTAGTGTAGCACCGAAAAATTATTGCAAGCAGCACTTGCTGCAGTACTGCTTTATTTAGCACAAAAAAAATTATTGCAAGCAGCACCTGCTGCAGTATTGCTTTATTTAGCACAGAAAACTTATTGCAAGCAGCACCTGCTGCAGTACTGCTAGCAGCTTTATTTAGCACAGAAAAATGATTGCAAGCAGCATCTGCTGCAGTACTGTTTTATTTTAGTACTCAAAAATGATTGCAAGCAGCACCTACTGCAGTACTGCTTTATTTTAGCACAGAAAAATTACTGCAAGCAGCACACACGCAGGGCAGGTGAGGGTGTGTGCACACTGCAAGTGTTGTTACCTAGCCCTAAACCATGGGGGGTGAGGGTGCAGTCAGCCGACTGCCCTGCGAGACTGCTGGCGGCTATTGACATCAGTGAAACCCCAGCTGGTATCCAGTGAAAATGGCGATTGAGATTGATCGACTCAGATTTGAGTGACTCAGTCTCAGTGCCTGTAGTGTCAGTGACCCTGAAAGGGTAGCAACGGGGAAGGACAGGGTGAAGGGAAGAATGACAGACATACCGGAAAAGGAGGAAAGGTACTATAGAATTGATTTATTTCACTGTAAAAAAAAGTCTTGCTATATTTGCTGTAGAAAGAGACCCGCTAAATTAATTAAACAGCTAAGTTAGTTATCTATGTCAGATTCATTATACTGAAGTACAGGACAGTGAACTTCAAGTATAGCTGACAAGTCGCATAGCCTCGAACCGCTAAAGTAGACGAATGCGCTACTTTTCAATTCTACAGTATGTGAGGGGTGGTGAGGTGGGAAGTCGCCGAGCTGGCTGTGTGGCATGGTAGTGAAGGCGACTGGCTACAGTGGGGAGGGTGCAAGGCTTGGGGCTGGGGAGGAGCACAATATTTTGTGCTTTCTTTGAAGCAGGTGTTAAAGATTTATTTGGCAGTTCTCCCCCTCCCCGACATGCCCCCTCACCCGAGTTTGTTATTATTAGTGAGCTGGTGCAGTGGGCGAAGCCCCCTCATAAATATTAAAAGCAAGTTGCCTCGCTGCAAGTGTACATTACCATTTTTATTTTTGGTGATGTACACTGGCCTTAATGGCGATCACGGTTTTGCAATCGCCGTTATCACGTTGAACCAGCCCAACCTCAGATTACACCACAAATATTTCTTACAGAGATTTCTAAGGCAGAACTACCGCAATTCATTTTTTTTATTGTAAATGCACACAAGTTCTGCTGTATTTCAGTACAAAAAAATGGTTGCAAGCAGCAGTACTGGTTTATTTTAGCACAGACAAATTACTGCAAGCAGCATGCACGCAGAACAAGAGAGGGTGTGTGCACACTGCAAGTGTCGCTACCTAGCCCTGAACCGTGGGGTGGGAGTGCAGTCAGCCAGCTGCCTTCCGAGACTGCTGGTGGCTATAGACTTTCATGAAACCCCAGCCCAACCTCAAATTACACCACAAATATTTCTTACAGAGATTTCTATGGCAGAACTACTGAAATTCACTTTTTTAATTTGTAAATGTGCACAAGTTCTGCTGTATTTCAGTACAAACAAAATGGTTGCAAGCAGCAATACTGCTTTATTTTAGCACAAACAAAATAACTGCAAGCAGCATGCACGCAGGGCAGGAGAGGTTGTACCCACACTGCAAGCATCACTACCTAGCCCTAAACCATGGGGGGTCAGAGGGCAGTCAGCTGACTGCCCTCCGAGACTGCTGGCGGCTACTGAGTTTCATAAAACCCCAGCCCAACCTCAGATTACACCACAAATATTTCTTACAGAGATTTCTACGGCATAACTACATCAATTCACTTTTTTTTTTATTTATAAATGCATACAGGTTCTGTTGTATTTCAGTACAAAAAAATGGTTGCAAGAAGCAGTACTGCTTTTTTTCTGCACAGAAAAATTCCTGCAAGCAGCACACACGCAGGGCAGGCGAGGGTGTGGGCACACTGCAAGCGTCACTACCTAGCCAAAAACTGTAGGGGTTGGGAGTGCAATCAGCCGACTGCCTTTTGAGACTGCTGGCGGCTATTGACTTTCCTGAAACCCTTGCCCAACCTCAGATTACACCACAAATATTTCTTATAGTGATTTCTATAACAGAACTACTGCAATTCACTTTTTTTCATTTGTAAATGCACATAAGTTCTGCTGCATTTCAGTACAAAAAAAATTGGTTGCAAGCGGCAGTACTGCTTTATTTTAGCACAGAAAAATTACTGCAAGCAGCACGCAAGCAGGGTAGGTGAGGGTGTGCCCACACTGCAAGCGTCGTTACCTAGCCCTAAACTGTGGGGGGGAGGGCAGCAGGCCAACTGCCCTCCGAGACTGCTGGCAACTACTGATTTTCATGATACTCCAACCCAACCTTAGATTACACCCCAAATAATTTTTACAGAGATTTCTGCTACAGAACTACTGAAATTCACTTTTTTTATTTGTAAATGTACACAAGTTCTACTGAATTTCAGTACAAAAAAATGGTTGAAGCAGCAGTACTGCTTTATTTCCACACAGAAAAATTACTGTAAGCAGCACGTAGGCAGGGCAGGCAAGAGTGTGCACACACTGCAAGCATCACTACCTAGCCCTAAACCGTGGGTAGTGGGAGTGCAATCAGTCGACTGCCTTCCAAGACTGCTGGCAGCTATTGACTTTTGTGAAACCCCAGCCCAACCTCAGATTACACCACAAATATTTCTTACACAGAGATTTCTATGGCAGAACTACTGCAATTCACTTTTTTTTTAAATTTGTAAAGGCACAGAAGTTCTGCTATATTTCAGTACAAAAAAAATGGTTGCAAGAAGCAGTACTGCTTTATTTTTGCACAGAAAAAATCCTGCAAGCAGCACACATGCAGGGCAGGCGAGGGTGTGCACACACTGCAAGCATCGCTACCTAGCCCTAAACCATGGGTGGTGGGAGTGCAGTCAGCTGACTGGCATCTGAGACTGCTGGCAGCTATTGACTTTTCTGAAACCCCAGCCCAACCTCAGATAACACTACAAATATTTCTTACAGAGATTGCTATTGCAGAACTACTGCAATTCACTTTTTTTTTTTATTTGTAAATGCACACAAGTTTTGCTGTATTGCAGTACCAAACAAACATTTGTCAATGCCGAATGTTTGCTTACTGGTATTAGCACTGGAAATGCAGGAGTTAGACAGATGCAGAATAGGAATGGCAGTGAAGTATTGAACTTCACGCCAACCCCACCTCCACCCTGCAGAGTCGGACAGGTATTGGGGTATGCATTTGGGTCATCACCCATGACGTTCATGCCATGTCACCTCACCCTATCCTGCAGACACTGACACGTGTTGAGGTGTGCCTTGGGGTGTTCTACTTTACAGTCACCCCATTCCATAATGACATACACTGAAATGGGTGCAGTATAGGAGAATGGGGTGAACTCTGGGGCGGAAAAGTCCAAGGCACACCTCGATACCTGTCACTGGCTGGAGGTGGGGGTGGGGTGGGGTGGGATGGCATGAGTACTGCAGTCAGTAATCCAAAGGCACACCCCAATGCCCGTCAGTCTGTACAGGGTGGGACATTATGGTTAGAAACCCTACCGCCAAGGGCGTTTGTTGGTATTTGCACTACAAATTTTCAATATGGCCTTTTTGTGACCCCACCTCAAGAAAGCATTTGGGACCTCTTCTCATGAAGAGTGGCAGTGTAATTTTGTTAATGTGTCCCGAACTTTGAGTTCCCACAGCAACCGCGCCATTGGGCGCCAGATGTATGAAAATACAGATCGGGCAGGATGTAAAGAATTACAGCTGTACCATCAATAGGGAGGTGTGAAGAGATGGCAGTGTTGAAAATCCATAGTGGAAATATTAAAAATGCTTGCACTTCCGAACATACGTGGAAATTGTGCAATGCATGTGCATAACACAGTCATTTAGTGGAATTACTTCACCAAATTCTCAACATAGGCATTTTGTGACCTCTGCTCATGAACACTGTCACTATGATTTTCTTAATCTGTCCTGAACATTGATTTCCCACAGAGGCTGTGCTATTCTGCGCCAGATGTGTAAACACATATTTCGGGCAGGATATGAAAAATGACAGCTGTACTGTTCATAAGGAGGTGTGAAAAAATGGCAATGTTGAAAATCTGGAGTGAAAATTTTACAAATGCGTGAAATTATGAGGGTGCGTGGAAACTGCGCAACGTACACCCGTAACACAGTCATTTTATGGACTTTTGTCACTAAATTTTCAACATAGGTATTTTAGCACCTCTGCTCATGAACAGCGGCACTGTGATTTTATTAATCTGTCCCAAACACTGACTTCCCACAGCAACTGCACTGTTGTGTGCCAGAAGTGCAAAAACACATTTCGGCCAGGGTGTGAAAAATGGCAGCTGTACTGTTCATAAGGAGATATGGAAAAAATGCAAATGTTGAACATCATGAGTGAAAACATTACAAATTTGTGAAGTTATGAGGGGGTATGGAACTGCTCAACGTGCACTCGTAGCACAGTCATTTTATGGACTTTTGTCACCAAATTTTCAACATAGGCATTTTAGGACATCTGCTAATGAACAGCATCACTGTGATTTTCTTAATGTGTCCCGAACACTGATTTCCTACAGCGACCGCTCTATTCTGCGCCAGAAGTGCGAAAACACATTTCAGACAGGATGTGAACAAGCATTTGTCAATGCCGAATGTTTGCTTGTGGCATTGGCAATGGTAGTGTAGAAGCTACAGAGCTGCATAATAGGAATGGCAGTGAAGAATTGAACTGAAACCAACCCCACCACCACCCTGCAGAGAGTGACAGGCATTGGGGTGTGCCTTTGAGTCATCAGGCATAACGGCCACGGCATTTCACCACGCCCTACCCTGCAGACACTGACAAGTGTCACGGTGTGCCTTGGGGTCTTTGGCCCTTATGTGCACCCCATTCCATCAGGAAATATGGTGAGGTGGGTGCGGTATAGGAGAATGGGGTGAACTTTGGGGCCGAAGAGTCCAAGGCATACCTCGATGTCTCTCACTGGCTGCAGGGTGTGGAATGGTATGAGCATTACAGGCAAGAATCCCAAGTCACACCCCTGATGCCTGTCATTCTCTACAGGGTGGGGCGTTATGGTTGGAAACCCTAACACCTCAGGCATTCATTGGTATTTTCACTCCAAATTTTCAACATGGTTTTGTGACCCCACCTCATGAACAGTGGCAATATCAGTTTGTTAGCAGACTGCTTATGCACAGCGACTATGGCATTTAGCACCACAGGTGCAAAACACATTCTGAACAGGATGTGAAAATGACAGCTGTACTGTTCATGGGGAGGTGTAAAATGTGGCAATGTTGCAAATCTGCAGTAAAAATTTATTAAAAAAACTGGTGAAGTCACGAGCGTGCATAGAAAATGTGCAACGCACACCCATAATGTAATTAGTTTGGGAATTTTTTGCAGCAGATTGTCAACACAGGCATTTTGGGACCTCCGATCATGAACAGTGTCACTGTGATTTTCTTTATCTGTCCCAAACAATAATTTTCCACAACGACCACGCATCTCTGCGCTGAAAGTGTGAAAACACATTTCGGCCATGTTGTGAAAAATGACAGCTGTACTGTTCATAAGGAAGTGTGGAAAAATGCCACTGGTGAAAATCTGGACTGAAAATATTACAAAGTCATGAACTTACACAGTCATTTTATGGACTTTTGTCACCAAATTTTCAACATAGCTATTTTAAGACCTCTGCTCATGAACAGTGTAACTGTGATTTTCTTAATCTGTCCCAAACATTGCTTTCGCATACCGACTACACCATTGTGCCCTACATGTGCGGAAACACATTTTGGGAGACATGTGAAAAATGGCAGCTGTACTGTTCATAAGGAAGTGTAATAAAATGGCAATGTTGAAAATCTGGAGTGAAAATATTGAAAATTCACAAACTTACCAGCGTGCGTAGGAACTGCGCAATGCACGCTCGTAAAACAGTCATTTTAAGGAATTTATTCACCAAATTTTCAACATAGCCATTTTAAGACCTCTGCTCAAGTAACAGTGTCACTGTGATTTTCTTAATGTGTCCCATACATTGATTTCACACACCAACTGCGCCATTGTGCGCTACATGGGCGGAAACACATTTTGGGCAAGATGTGAAAAATGACAGCTGTACCGCTAGTAAGGAGGTGTGGTAAAATGGCAATGTTGAAAATCTGGAGTGAAAATATTGAAAATTTGCGAACTTACGAGCGTGAATAGGAACTGCGCAACAGACGCTCGTAAAACAGTCATTTTTAGGAATTTTTCTACCAAATTTTCAACATAGGCTTTTTGAGAGCCCACCTTATCAACAGTGGCAGTGTTGTTTTGTTACTCAGTCCCGAAAGGTGATTTTGCGCAGTGACTGCAAAATCACCCTCCGGGCCTGATTAACGCCATGACAGTGAGAGCATTCATGAGAAGGGGTCCCAAAAATCCCATGTTGAAAATTTGGCGCAAAAATTCCAAAAAATGCCTGAGATATACAGCAAAGTTGAAAAAAACCCTATCTATCCCATTATACAGCTTACTGGCATTTCCTCAGTTCACGGTCGGCTTTGAAGAGTGCAGGCGTGTTCCAGTCCACCAAGATAGTAGCACCAGTCCAGAGGTAAGTATGGGGTGGGGTGTGGGGAGGCAGGTGCGCAGTGGGTGGGCGTGGGTGGGCAGGAGACAACGAGGGACCGTTTTTGTGTTTCAGGGTTTGTTTGTTTTAAAAAAGACTGACGGCAGGACATTTGCCACGCTGGGGTGGGCTCCCAACATGGCACAAGGATGGCTGTTTGGGGGGCGTGGAGCCGACGGGAGATTGGGCACCCCCCGTCAGTGATAGCATCTGTTGCCATGCTGGGGTGGGCTCCCAGCGTGGCACCCTGTACTCTCTGGGGAGGGGACAGTGGAGCCGACAGGGGATTGGGCACCCTCGTCGGCTATATGATGTGTATCCATGCTGGGGTGGGCACCCAGTGTGGCATGTGGAACTCTGTTTGGGGGGGGAGCTCAGCACAGCCGATGGGGGATTGGGCACCCCCGTCGGCTATACAGTGTGTGCATGGGGGGGCGAGCACGCAGTATGCGTGCGTGTGTGTGTGTGTGTGTGTGTGTGTAGGGGGAGCGCGCATGAGTAGGTGATATCTTATCACTGGTCACTGAAGCGTAGCTCTCCCTTTCAACTGTACTCCACTGCATTTTCGACTGCTGTCATAGACAGCTCCAGCAGCCATTGGAGAACTGCGGCCGCACCCGCAAACACACTGACTGAATTGGAAGAGGGCTGCCACACCTCCAAAAACTCTGATGATGGCACTATGTTTCTTGCTCATGCGTGCAAGCAAACATAAAAATGACACCTGTACTGTTCATAAGGAAGTGTGCTAAAATGCCAATGTTGGAAATCTGGAGTGAAAATATTACAAATTCGCAAAGTTACAAGCGTGCATGGAAACTGCACAACGCACACTCATAAAACAGTAATTGTTCTGATTTTTTTCATCAAATTTGCAACACAGGCTTTTTGAGAGCCCACCTCATGAACAGTGGCACTGGCACTGCCATTTCATTAATCAGTCCCAAAAGGTGATTCCGCGCAGTGACCATGACATCACCTTTCAGGACAAAATAACACCATGACAGTGACTGAATTCATGAGGAGGGGTCCCAATAATCTCATGTTGAAAATTTGGTGCCAAAATTCCCAAAAATGCCTGAGATATACACCAAAGTTGAAAAAAAATGATTTATGCCATTATACAGCTTACCGGTATTTCTTCAGTTCTCGGTCAGCTTTGAAGAGTGCAGACGTGTTCCCGGTCCACTGAAGATCATCGCGCTGGACTCCGGAGGTAAGTATGGGTTGCGGGATGGGGGGAGGTAGGGTGTGCAGTGGGTGTGTGGGTGCAGGTTAGGGGAGGAGACCCGACCATCATGGGACCATTTTCCTTTCTTTCAGGGACAGAAGAAAAAAAAATACATAGCAGGAAGGTTGGTTTTTTTTGGCAGGCTTCTTTTCGGCACACTGGGGTGGGCTCCTAGTGTGTCACCTGCCTTTTGGGTTGGGGACTTTAGCCAATGAGATTGGGCCCCCATCAGCCAAAGAATGCACTGTTTGGGCATGATGCCGAGGGGATTGGGCAACCGGCACTCAACAACAAATGGGCATTATGCCGACGAGGAGTGGGCTCTGCCGGCAAATTAACTGGACCCGGGGCATGCAGACAGGGGGATTGGACACCCCAGTCCATCTGCTTTCCTTCAGCCACCATGTTTAGGAACATGTTTCACCAGGCAAGGTACTGCCCTGCAATGACGGGTCACTCCCTCATTGCAGCGGAATGGCTGATGCTGCAATGACAAGGAGGCCCCTCATTGCAGCGGACAAATCATTTCAACTTGGTGGCACTTATGCAGAACCAGTGTATCAGGACACTGGGCCTGCATTGGGTGAATGGTGCCAAGCCCACAAATGTAGTGCTGGCGTTGGCTGCCACAGTGCTGCACCTCCACAACTCGCTTCTCTCCTAAGCTGTCACATCATGTTTCTTGCACATGCGCAAGCAAACATAAAAATGGTTGCAAGCAGCAGTACTGCTTTATTTTAGCACAGAAACATTACTGCAAGCAGCATGCACGCAGGGCAGGCGAGGGTGTGGGCACACTGCAAACATCGCTACCTAGCCCAAAACTGTGGAGGGTGGGAGTGCAGTCAGCTGACTGCCCTCCAAGACTGCTGGAGGCTACTTACTTTCATGAAACTATAACCCAACCTCAGATTACACCACAAATATTTCTTACAGAGATTTCTATGGCAGAACTACTGCAATTCACTTTTTTTATTTGTAAATGCACATACGTTCTGCTGTATTTCGGTACAAAACAGGCATTTGTCAATGCTGAATGTTGGTTGCTTGTTAAACATTTTTTTTTTGCAATTCTGAGCCCAAATTTTGAAGATTTCAACTCCTGCCCGAAAGACGATTTTGTGCTGCAAAATCACCTTTCGGCATGCAAAAAAAATATTTTGGCCAGGATCTGAAAAATGAAAGCTGTGAAATTCATGAGGTGCTGTGAAGAAATGGCTATGTTGAAAATTTGGGGTCAAAATATTGAAAATTGCCGAAGTTACGAGCCTGCTTTCACAAATGTCAACACAGGCTCATAACTTTGTGGTTTGTGAATATTTTGCCCAAATTTTCAACATTCCCTTCTTATGACCCCATCTCATGAACAAGTGCAGTGAAAAATGTCAACACCTCCCTGAAAGGTGATTTTGTGCAGCAACTGCGAAATCACCTTTCAGGATGCAAAAAAAAAACAATTTTGGCCAGGATCCAAAAAATTACAGCTGTCACATTCATGAGGTGTTGTGAAGAAATGGCTATACTGAACATCGGGGCCCAGATATTCAAAAGGGCTGCACATGGTGCAACAGTGTTGCACCATGCACGACCCACTGATGCACCCCGGCGCAATATTCAAACAGGGATTGTGCCTGGCACAAATCCCGATGTGCCGGAGCGCATCAGTAATGTATGCGGCTCAGGTGGGGGGGCATGCCCATGCATACTCTGCACATCCCGATATTCAGCCTGGGATGTGCTGAGTCCATGCATGCGCAACCCCTACTTGCACCACACACAGGTGAGCCAAAAAAAAAAGGAACAATGGCTGGCCACCCACAGGTGAGCTGCCATATTGCAGGGAGCAACATGGCAGCTGCCACCTGTGGGTGGCCACCTGAGCTCTTGCTGCACCTCCGTGGCGGCACCCCCCATGCCCGATCATGGGCATCTGTTCAGAATAATAATGTCCAATATCCCTGGTGGTCCAGTGGACTGCTGTCAGCCCGATTGGGGGCATTTGTAATAATAATGAAATCCAATATCCCTGGTGGTCCAGTGGACCACTCGCAGCCCGATCGCAGGCATTTGTATTAAGAATAATGAAATCCAATATCCCTGGTGGTCCAGTGGACCACTCACAGCCTCATCATGGGCATTTGTATTAAAAATTAATGAAATCCAATATCCCTGGTGGTCCAGCGGTACCACCCTCCCCACCTGCCCACTGAGCCCCACTGCTCCGCTTCCCCCCATGTCAGTGGCGAGCAGCAACACCCCACCCACCTGCCACCCCGCCACCTGCCAACTGACACTGTAGGTAGGGCTGTACACCCATTGGTCCACTTCGTGAGCCAATGGGCATGCAGCCCATACCGTACTGCACATTCCAGATATGTGAATGGATCCATGGCTGACAGCGGTCCACTGGACCACCAGGGATGTAGGACATGATTTGTTTTTACTTAAGCCCACGATCGGGCTGTGGGGCACATTGCTGCGCTGTGCAGGGGGCGTCGGTCCCCGACGGCTGCTGCCTGGCAGGGCACCATGCACAAGTGGCCAGGGATCGGCACACCTGCATGAAAATGGGGCCACAATGACATGCAAATGGCCCCATTTGTGCCTTGCATACATTATGGCCCCATTTGCATGTGCATTTTTGAATATCGCGGTTGTTGTGTATAGCACAATGGAACTTGCACTAGCGCATCCCCCTGCTCCACTCTGACCACTTACACTGGCGCAGTGCCACTGCACCATGTGCACTGTGGGTGGCCAGGGTGTGATATTCAATGATGCTGTGCCATGGCGCAGCTCCGTTGAATATCACCCAGTCATTGCCCCTGTGCAGCCAAGTTGCACTGCATCCAGGCTTGCGCCACAGCCTGGTGCAGTCTGAATATCTGGGCCCTGGAGTCAAAATATTGAAAATTACCAAAGTTATGAGCCTGCATTAGCAAATTTCAACTCAGACTCATAACTTTGTGACTTATTTTGCCATCCTTCTCTTGCCCTTTGCACTCATACAGCCACACTGGAGCCAAGAATAACATTTACAGTATATGTGATTTCTGTAACTATAACATTTCTCTTTGGCCACTCAGTAGTCTCTCTCTCTCTCACTCTCTCTTTTTCTCCTCTGGATGGTGGTACAACTCAAAGATTTATTTTGCCAGCCTGCACTTGCCCTATGCACACACACAGCTGCACTGGGGCTAATAATAAACTTTATTTGTAATTTCTGTAACTATAACATTTCTCTTTGGCCCCCAGTAGTCTCTCTCTCCCTCTCTCTTTTTCTCCTCTGGATGGTGGCACAAGTCAAAGACTTATTTTGCCTGACTGCTTTTGCCCTGTGTACACACACACAGCCACACTGGAGCAAAGAATAAAGTTTATCTGTAATTTCTGCAACTATAAATTTTCTCTTTGGCCCCCAATAGTCTCTCTCTCTCTCTCTCTTTTCCTAGTTGCTGTAGGAGCAGCAGCAGAGGTGGGGGCATCAGGAACGGGGCCAGAATTTTTTGTATGCTAATTTTTGAAGATCTCTGGGGTGGGGCCATGCAATGAAGCTGCCCCATCCACTTGCATGAGATGCCAGCAGTGGTGGTACCCCAAGCCAGAGGTACACAATGCATTAGAAATGCTTCCTTTCTCCTTCCCCCTCCCCAGAGAAGGAGAGCAGTCCCTGGGACACTCAATCCTACTGCCCCCTGCTGGCCCTCCAACTCCCGAGTCTGTCTCTGAACCCAGGATGTAGGTGCAGCAAGCAGATGCTTGTATATTGCTGTGAAAAACTTTGTAATTTTTTCCCATTTTGACCCCAAATGTTCAACATAGTCTTCTTATCATCTTACCTCATAAACCCCAGAGGTGAAACATTCTTAATCTATGGCAAAACGCCATTCTGCGCCGCAGATCTAGAAAGTCATTTTGGGCAGAATGTGAGAAATGACAGCTGCAGTGTTCATGAGGTGCTGTGAAGAAATGGCTATGTGGAAAACTGGAGTGAAAACGTGAGACAATGGCAAAGTTACGCACACACGTAGGAAAATGTTAACAAGTGCGCCTACCTCAGGTGTTTTTTGATATTTTTGCTCCAAATTTTCCATATGGCCTTTTTGGGACCCCATCTCATGCATAGTGGCACTGCCATTTTGTTACTCAGCCCTAAAAGGTGATTTCATGCAAGGATCGTGCTATTCCACACCACAGGTGTGCAAACACATTTCAGACAGGATGTGAGAAATGACAGCTGTACTGTTCATGAGGTAGTGTGAAAAAATATGTATGTTGACAATTTGGAGTGAAAATATTAAAAATTCACAAAGTTATACACCTGCGTAGAAACTGCACAAAGCACGCTCATAACGTGGCCATTTTTGAGAATTTTTTCACCAAATTTTCTTTTTTTTTTAACTTTCCTTTATTTTATAAATTTTATAAATACAAAACAAGATAAGCATCTTAGCAATGGGAGATAGGCAAAATCACAATGATGATGATAACATAGGATGTTTACAAGATAGATAATTTGCATTTCTCCTCCCCCCTCAAGTATAGTGATCGGTAAAATAATGATCTTGTAAAATGCATGGAAAAAATGTGGAGAAATTACATTACCTGACTTGGGAAATGGATAGATCACAATGTAAAATTGTAGGTCTAAGGAAATAACTGAATGACTCAGGTGATGGGGAAAGGTTACAAAATAAATTAAGTCAGTAGGGAGTAAATCCTCCCCCATTTATTATAAAATTGATGCTATTGTTAAATAAATACATTAATCTAGTAATCTGCAAACTGAGAACTAGATTAGAGGTCATTCTTTCAAATTTAAGATCTGGTTCTCCATCCAATGTTTAATAATAAGTTGTTTTGTGGAGATAACTAACATAGTTATAAAGGCTGTATTACTAAAACCTGTAACTGTGGCAAGGTTACCTAGAATACAGGCTTCAAAGTTAAAAGCATCTTGTAAGGAAAGTTTCCTACCATATTTGGCTTTAACTACGTTCCAAATACTTTGACATTATGAACAATCCCATAGGATATGGTGGATAGTCCCTTCTTCTAGTTTACACTTAATACATCTATCAGATTCCAAGAGTCCAAATTTGCACATTTTTTTGAGGGGTCATATAAGCATTGCAAAGAAGTTTATATTGAATTAACCTGAGATTGTCTAAGGGTATAAACTGATATATATTTTTCCACAATGTAGACCAATTCTGAATATAAAGTCTGAGTTCTCTAGTCCAATAGTGGGGAATAATAGAATCCATACCCAATTTTTGAGAAAAAAGCAACTGGTATAGATTTCAAATGGGGTGGGGCTTTAAGCTCCTAGTTTTCATATCCCTCACTGGGTCTTGAGAAGTAACAGAGACTGGAATATGTCCAAAATAAGCTTTCAAAGTGGTTTTAAATAATAATAGCTTAGGAAGAATTTTTTTGTGGAGAGACTCATTAACCAATATTTCATGTAGTACAATACAGGAGTTGTCTTTAATAAAGGAACCAACAGTAAGATTAACATTATTAGGAAACCAGCTGACCGTTATAGTCCTCCCATTTATTTTGAAGTCTGGGTTGTCAAAAATGGGTTGACATAGAATCCTGAGACCTGATAGACCCACATAAGACAGAATCTGGTGCTGAGTTTTCAAAGAAGTTCCAGTCATTGAACACTTCAATTGTGTTGGTAGTGATCTAAATGTAGAATGTAAAATAGTGTCAGGGTGAACTTTATATTTTTTCATCAAATTTAGTTCCAAATCAAGCCATATAGGGTGGTAAGTCCCACAGTAGCTAAGGGGGAGAGCCATTTTATATACAGTATGCGCCACTTATATTGGCTCCGGTTATAATGGACTTCTGCTTCTAACGGATGTCTTGCCATTGTCAAATGCCACTTGCTATAGTTGCGGTGTTAAACTTTCCCATTAAAGCGGACCTTAAGTTCCTGCAGTAACAGCCATCAGTTCATAAAAAACACTAGTTTACTATGCAAATCATTGATGGTCAGCTGAATGCTCTCCTGAGTCTCCGTAGGGCCGTTGAGCAGAGAGACGACATTACCCCCCAGTGGGATCAGGTTGCAAATGTGGAGACCATCTGGCATCGCTACACAATCGGGAAGAAGCACCAAACTACTATGGAGGAGTCCATCCCAAAGGAGCAGTAGATAAGTAGAAAAGTACAGTACAGCACAACCTCGATCAGCGCTTACATGTTTCTGTTTTTTTATTGCTATTTTTAAAAACATAAATAAATAAAGTTTCCGGAGGTTTTTTTGCACACTGCAACTGACTCTGAAAGGTGCTTTGAATCATTTCTGGTGAATAATTCTCACCGCTCTCCCACTCGCTCTTTTTTTTTTTGACTAATCATTGTAACAGACACCGCATGTAATGGACAGAATGCTGTTTGTCAAATCAGTCCGTTACAAGTGGCATATACTGTATTTATTAATATGTGAAGCCATATACTATAACATACAGTTAGGTAATTTAATTCCACCTTGTTTCTTGGAAGAATGAGCTTCCTCCACACTATCCTTGGAATTTTACCATCCCATATAAAATTGGTAAATTCTGAATTTAAAGTAGTAAACCATTTCAGGGGTATAAAGGTGTTCAGCACATTAAGGGGATGAAATAAGCTTGCGAAAATGTTCATTTTGATGACATTAACTGTACTCCAAAATGAGAGGGGGAGATGATGCCATCTTCTAAGGTCTTGCTTAATTGTAATGAATAAATCTTCCAAATTAAATTTTAAAATCTAGGATTGATCTCTTGTTAGGTATATACCTAAATACTTTAATTTCTAAGGAGACCAAGTAAAGCCCTAGTTTAGTATTTCATTTTTGTAAGAAAGAGAACTAAGAGGCATGACCTCCATTCTGTCAATATTTAGCTTATAGTTAGAGAAAGAACTGTATTCATGTATAGTAACTAAAGCTGTTTTTATTGAGGTCTCTGGATTGGCAATATGGAGTAAGATGTCATCTACAAATGCAGAAATTTTGCACTGAAGGTTTTCACAATTAATACCTATAATTTGATGGTTAGTCTTTAAGAAATAAAGTAGGGGTTCTAAATATACATTAAATAAAAGGGGATCTGGGGGCATCCTTGTCTAGTTCCACAATATAGACTAATTGTATTTGAAATTAAGCCATTACAACTTAATCTAGTTGAGGGGGAAGAATAAAGAATGCTTAGCAAATATATAAACTTACTTGAAAATCCAAAGCTAGAAAGGGTGCAAAATAAAAATTTATGGTGCACTCTGTCGAATGCTTTTTCTGCGTCTAGCGACACCAAAGCCATAGGGGTGTTGGAGTTGCCAGATGCAGAAAAAATATGGGCAATTTTCCTAATATGGTCTGAAGCTTGTCTGTTGGAAATTAACCATGCCTGTTCCCTCGATATAAGAGGATGCAATATTGTTTTGATCCTTTGTGCCAGAATGGATGAAAACATTTTCATGTCATAATTAATCAAAGAGACTGGTCTGTAACTACTCACCTTGTTACTTGGTTTATTAGGCTTAGGTATTAGAATGATTAGTGCTTCCAGAAGTGAGTTGTCTTTGACTCCCTTTTCAAGAATGAAGTTGTAAAACTTTTGAAGCAAGGGAATGAGGAATTTTTTGAAAGTTTTAAAGAAGTTTGCCATAAAACCATCTGGGCCTGGTGATTTATTTGGAGCTAACCCTTCAATGGCATCATCTATCTCTTTTTGTTGTATTTGATTAATACCATTGTTAGCTTGATTTTGAGTAATTCCTGGGCAAACAAAATTGCTTAAGTATTTTTCTATCTTTTCAGTTGTAGGGGGGATTATTCATCTGATTATACAATAATGAAAAATATTTATGGAACTCTATTAAGATGTATTTAGGATCGGTTTTAACTTCACCCAAGCTCTCAGAAATTATTGAAGCAATGAATTTAGATTTTTCCTGGTGTTTGAGTCTGTTTGCTAAAAGTTTACTGAGCTTGCACCCCAAATCAATATATTTAACTTTTGTTTTTAAAATGGCAAATTCCACCTTCTCCTTAGTAAGTAGAAAAATATCATTATTATACTATTGTTGTTCTTTAATTTCTGAATCCATCAATAAAGACTGGTCTCTGTTCTCTAGCATTTCTGTTCTCTTTGAAAGAGACTCAACCTTTTCTGAATGTTGCCTTTTCTGCTTTGAAGTACATCTAATAAAATCTCTCCTGATATAACTCTTTAAAGCTGCCAAAGTAATATCCAGTCTATCTATAGAGGTATAGTTTTCTTTCCAAAAATTACAAATAGAAAGATTAATGTAGTTAATAATGTAGTCTTGTCTAAGTAAAGTATTATTCAGCCTCCATATAGATTGTCTATGGTATGGTACAGGTAGAGAATATGCAAATCAATTAAAGAATGGCCAGAGAGAGCTCTTCCCAAAATCTGTGAACTCTGGACATCACTCATCCACGTTTTAATAATTAGAAAAAGTCAATACGAGAATAGGATTTGTGAACTTGTGAATAAAAAGAGATTTTTTTTATGTACAGATGAAGGGTTCTCCATGGATCAGTTAAATTACAAATGTTTAGAAATTCATTTAATGCTTGAGTGTCCGAATGAAGTGCAAAGTTAGATGAATTTGACCTGCCTAACAGCAGGTCCAATGGGGTATTCCAGTCTCCACCAATCAAAATCCTATGTACTGAAAAGGGTGATAAAATAGTTCAAAGTTTAATTAGGAAAAAAGAGGTATTGGTGTTGGGGCCATATACTGATCTTATAACAACATCCGAATGGTTGAATTTTCCTAACATAATAATAAATTTTCTCTTGGGGTCTTGAATAATCTGTGTGGAGGTAAAATTTAACAATTTATTGACCAGAATGATGACCCCACTTTTTGATGAATACCTACCCACTCCAAACACCTGGGTATAACTAAATTTCTTAAGTAATTCTATTTCATTGACCAATAAGTGGGTTTCTTGTAAAAATATAAGGTTATATCCAAGTGAATTTAAGAGAGTAAGGATCTGCATTCTTTTAACCCTTAGGCATAGACCTTTGACATTCCAGGAAGTATCTTAAACAAAATTGACATGGTGCATTATGAAAAAGTAATATAAGAAGATAATGGAAATGGTGCTAGTGATATTGCTTAAAAAATCCACTATTCTTCCATGTTATATATAAAAGTCCTCTCACTCCCCATGTTAAGTCCCATCCAAGCAAACTAAATAACCCCACATAACAAATCCCAGTCAGCAATATAATTCTTACTTACCCCAGTCCCATAGACTGCACTCCTAACAGCATCCTAACCAAGTTGAGCCCAGCAGAAGCCCCCGCCCCAAGCCCCTATTACATGAAAAAACACCCAGAAAGGTAGTAAACAACAATCCTATATGATCAAACAAACACATATAAACAGAGATCTAGATATCAACTAAAATAAGTATATACTCTAAACACAAAAATTGAAGTAGTTATTACTATTAAGTAACTTTCTGGCTCTTAAACATTATGAAAGAAAAAAGGAATCTTCCCAACTTGTAGCATGTACCTCATCTTTAGGTAACATTATAAAGGAAGTAAAGTGGGTATAGCCCACCTTTTAAATCCTAAATGTAGGGTGTGGATGAGCTCAAGTGGATCAAACCAAGCCTGTAAATTATCTTAACGGACCTTATTGAAGTTTCTTAGTCGATTCCATGGATAAAATAAGATAATAAAGAAAGATATAAAATCAACAGAGATTTTTTTTGAGTACACATGGCTGAGAGTATAAGAAAAGGAAAATTACATAAAGGGTGGAAAATTAACACAGGTGAGTGGGTAACTTAAACCCCAGTCTTAAAGAGGACAGGAAATCATTTCTAATTGTCAGCTGTTTATAATGTTCCTATTTTCAGAAATAATATTACTACCCCTAATTGAGGCATGGATAACTGTACCTGAGCAAAATGTGCTGTGAAAAACTGTATTTTGCATTGTTTTGGTTTTATGGGGAGCATTCTGTTACAGTTCTTTTCATGGAACCAGTGAGCTGGAGTTTTAACTGTGTCATGGTTTGTGTATAGAACTCTAAACATGGTTCTAATAGGACAATAGCTCATGCTTAGCATTCTGTACACAAACCGTGACGTAGTAAAAACTCCAAATGACTGGTTCTATGAAAAGAACAGCTCAGAATGTTGTCCATAAAAAGAAAAAGTTGAAAACACAATTTTTCACATTATGCTTATTCAGGTACAGTTAAACATGAATCATTTGGATGTATACATTTCATTCTGTTTAGAGGACCTTTATTAACTGCTGCCAGTTTGCAATAATTTCTGTCCCTTTTAAGTATTAGAACTAAACTGAGATAACGCAAAGGTTTGTAGGTCAGTATACAGGGAAGCAAAAAGAGATTAATGAGGAGAAGAGGTCAGAGATAAATGCCCAAGGATAAGTAGTTTTAATAATAGATTATGTTCCAGGTGAAATATACCTTATGGATTATAAACAAGTGTCTATATTCAAGTCTCCAATGCACCTCCAATATGTAATGAAGTCATAAATCTATCCCCTATGTTGCAGGGGTATTAATTGAATTATAACCTCTCCTATCACAAAATAAGCAGTTCCCCCAAGGGTCTAAAACATGGTAGTGAGATGATAAGCCCTGTGTCAAAAATGAAGAACGACTCAACTAAGAATCCATACTTACCAGGGATAAGATGGGAAGAGTGAAAACCTTTACTGGAGCAAACTCCTTATCAACCGGGAGGTGTATGCATGGAGAAATATGCAGTCCATAGTCAGAAACTTAGCTCTGGGGTATAGAAGCCATATAGCCTCCCCCATATTAGGAAAGAAATGCAACCTATGTCTATGCTCTCCTAGTGCCTTGTTTATTTACTCCAGTACAACGGTTAAGAAAGCAGGTAGATTTGTACACCCCTATTTAGCAGGGATTTTCTGAAAAGACACAAATTATCCAATCTTATGGTCCAATTCAGATTTAACCCTGTTTAAAAAGGCAGTATGGAATTCAGGCTTACAATAAAAAGACAGTCTCATTCAACAGGGTAGGTGTAAATAGTTCAGGGGAAAGAGAGGACTAGTTAATGGACAGGCTGGACAGCATGAATGGACTACTTGTCAGTTAATTAATTAATAGAAGTAGTCCCTATTTAATGGGGTATGCCTTCTTAGCAGTTGTTATGAGACCAACTAGTGGATAGAGAAGTTATCCCTATTTAGTGGGGAATGCTTCTCCTATGGGAAAGTTTCTTAATGCCCCACATTTTAACCTTGATCAGGCAGAGTAATAGGAAGGGGATTAAATACCAAATCCATTGGGATGTCTCTCACATCTTGTTGCAGGTGTCCCTATTTAATGGGGATTCTCAAATCTGAAACTGGTATACAGCGGAGGGAAAGGAAATTCCCAGGGAGTAGTTCCTATTTCCTATAGTCCGCTCTCAACTAAGGGCCAGGAATAAAAGCTGGTCACATTTTAAGGCCTCGGGACTGCCAGCAGATTTCAACGCTTATAGAACCCAGAGAAATTTTTATAAACGGAACATTAGACTAGCGAAAAGCTCTTTCTGTAAGGATCTACTCACGAAATCTGCTGGTGACCCTAAAAAGTTCTGGTCCGTTATAAAAACCCTTCTTGGTACCAATAAATTACCCACTGCAAATGACATGCGGATAAATAACATACATTGTAATAATCCTGAGACCATAGCCAGTGCTCTAAACTGTCACTTCTCTGACCTATCTAGCTACTCAGCCTCCTTCCTCCCCGAGTCCCCCCACAAATAGCTCCCTGGACACTCAACCTCCTCCCCCTCACCCACAGTTCCGTTTTTGGATCATCTCCACAAAAGAAGTCCTAAAACTGTTATTATCCATCTCCGAAAGCACCAGCCCTGGTGCTGACAGGCTGGAACCTAAGCTCCTGAAAATTGCAGCTCCCCTTATGGCCTCCCCTATAACTAAAATCTTTAATCTATCGATATGTCATGGCACTGTTCCTAATATCTGGAAGATAGGCAGAATAACTCCCATCCTTAAGAAAGGGGATCCTAAAGAAATGTCAAATTATCGACCTATTGCCATTCTTTCTGTCCTTGGCAAAATCCTTGAAAAACTAGTAGCAACAAACTTTGACTATCTACAGAAGTATAACCTCCTGTCAAGCTCCCAGCATGGTTTCTGAAAAGGCAATAGCACTACCATAGCTATACTAAAACTCACAAATGACATTTACGGTGCTATGGAAGCTGGCCTTCTGACAGGAGCCATATTCATTGACCTCACGAAGGCATTTGACCTGGTCAATCACTCCCTTCTCCTTCCCAAACTTTCTTCGCTTGGTTTCTCTGTCGACTCAGTTGACTGGTTCAACAACTACTTAACCAACCGAATGCCAGCGGTAGTCTTTAACTCAGCCATATCTCATCTTTCCCCTGTGCAGATGGGAGTTCCTCAAGGCTCTGTACTAGGCCCGTTACTTTTCTCCATTTTTATAAATCACCTTTCTTCTGTGGTTCCTGACTGCTCATCCTTACTTTACATGGATGATCTTGTCATCTACCATAGCGGAAGAAATATCATGGATATAACTCACTCCCTAACAGAAGGCTTCTGCAGTATTCAAACCTGCCTAAGTGATAACGATCTGGTATTTAACGAGAGCAAAACACACTCCATGCTTTTTGGCTCTCCTGCCAGACTCAAATCAGCTCGTAATTCCTTTCAAATTTCATGTGCAAATGGCTCCCCAGTAGTAAGTACCAGCTCTTTCAAATATTTGGGCATCCTCCTTGATGAATCCCTGGACTTTGATCTTCATATCACTTTCATCTGTAAATCTATCAATGCAAAAATTGGAGGAGCCTATCGTACATGTTATGCCCTCATGCCATCCACTAGGCTTGCTGTGGCACAAGGATTTCTACTTCCAGCTCTGACTTATGGCTCAGTCACATACCTAGGAGCTTCCAAAACCTCACTGCTCCTCCTCAGACACCACCTACAATAGCATCTGCCGCTATGCCTCTGGGGCGCCATGCTTCAAACATCACTGTCAGCTTTATGCTGACCTAAAATGGCCTAGTCCCTCTGCCCACCGGCATCTAGCCTTTGGCTCTCTACTACACGGTATAAACAGCTCAGGTCTACCTAGCTCTCTCTCCTCACTTCTGTACTCTGAAACCTCCACCTATGGTCTCCGATCAAATGACGACACCGCTCTTTTCATCCCCAGATGCAAAACCTCTATGGGTACACGTGCTTTCTCCTACTTGGCACCTAAGTACTGGAACGCTATCCCACAATCTATTCGCCAAGCCCCCACCCATGCCCACGTCAAGAAACTCCACCACGGACATCTACTGGCTTCTAACCCCTGTACATGCTTCCAGCCACCATAGCCCACTCCACTCACCTCTACTTTCTACCCTTCTTTCCCTCCTCCTCTTACCGTCTCTCTCCCTGTCTTCTACCCCATCTTTCCTCTCTTAAAACCTTATGTCACTTGATGGCACTTACTATTACTTTGAACCTGTTAGCGCTAACATTGTATATATGTTCTGGGTAGCTGTACTGTTCTAGCTACAACTGGCAATATTTGTTGAATGCTTTAAAACAATCTACTTGTCAAATACTGTTTGTATTGCTATTAACCTATTGTCTACCTCTCCCTTGTGCTGTGTCATATTGTACTGCTCATGTATTTTCACTTGCACACTCCCGGGTCGTGCCTGAAAATAGGTATCTCTATGTCTAGTGCACCCACCCGGTTACCAAAAGCAAATAAATAAATAAATAAATAAATATAGCTCCTTAAAAATATTGTTAAATCAAGTTTCTAAATTCTCATTCCGTTTTACCTTTTTCTTCCCCCACCAGGGAGTTTGGAGATATGAGAGGAATTAAAGCCTGATCTGGGGATGACTCTGATAAATATTGAAAGATCCACTTACCTTCCAAGTCCGGTGGGGGTTAAGCGTGTTTATTTCTTAAAATATGTCATATCAAACTTTCTGACTTAAGAGGGGGTAGTGCACTACAATAGAATCTCAGATCACACCCTGTGCAATTTACCTAACTAGTTAAATAAAAAGAAAGCGAAGGTGAACCCTTGGAGCATTCACAAAGAAAAAAATGGAATGTTGAAATTACCACCAGTAGGTGTCACAAAATCAGTAGGTAGAGTTTATTGCGCACTTTATCATCACGATTAAATATTGTTCAAAGCATAATAGTGTCTAATTACCATTGAGAAAAAAAAAGAAGAATGTCTATCAAACAAAGCGGAACATTTGAACAAAAACCACTCACATTCTCTACCTCGGTATGAACACTCCCAAATTTGGCTCAGTACTTGGAGTTGAAAACAGTCTGGAGAATGAAAGGAATTTATAAGTTCCCTAAGAAAGAAAGTGAGTTTTTGTGAAAGGAGCAAACCCCAGATAATAGTCACAATTCTAAAAAAGGTTTGGTCAAGCAGTAAGTACCATGTTGTGGCTTCTGTTAGGTAAAACAGAGATGAGGGGTAACTACGGTCTTGGAAAAAAAAAAACTCCCCCGGAGAATTATGTAAAACTAAATGAAAGTAGAAACTCACCGAACCCAGCCACAATCCACTGAGCTCACCCATTCTTTTTGGTTATAACATACATAATGATATATCTAACATAGGGACCCTGATCATGGCCCCATAAGGCAGTTTAATGTAGCAATACTAAATCAGTTCACCTGATATTGAAGCCCAATGACGTCTATAGAGAACAAGGAGTAATTATCAGTAGTAACTATCATAAATTAAACATCCAACTAGATCAATTAGCACATTAACAGCTTTATTCTGGAGGGCTAGTAGAAAGATCTCTTGTAAGGCAGTATGTTCGTTCACCCCAACTTGAAAAGGTCTGGAAACAGCTTCATCAGGTGCAGTGTGGCCTGCTCGGGAGATTCAAAAGCAAAGGATCTTCCTCCTTTTGTGATAGCAATTTGGCAGGATAAATCATTTTAAATTTAATACCAGCACTGATTAGTTTGCTTACTGTTGGTGAAAAACTTCTACGATGTTGTCGGACCTTTTCCTGAGAAATTCAAATTTTTTTCCTGTCCCATATAAGATCACTCTTCTCTTTGATTTTATTGAGTACATGTACTGTGTCCAGGTAGTTCAAAAAATGGACAATGAAAGGACGAGGAGGGTCTCCTTTCGGTGGCATGGGTCTGAGGGCTCTATGGGGTCTCTCAATAACGTAGAATACACCATTTGGTGATTTTCCGGCTAAATTCTCACATAGCACTTGGGTGAAGTGAACAGAGTCTGAGCCTTCCAAACTTTTGAGAAGACCATAGATCACATGTTGTTCCTGTGGGATCTCCCCTCCAGATCTTCAAGTTTTGCATCCAATTTGGTAATTTTATGCCGTATTGAGGGGAGCTCAGGGTCTACTCTGTTCTTCAAGTCTTCAGTCGAGGAAACTCTAGCATCAGCGTCAGTGAGTCAAGTGTTGATTCTCTCAATGGCACTTTTAACAGATTTGGATTCATCCACTAGCAGCTTAATTGCATTTTTCAAATTGGATATTTCTTCCAAAAACTTCTCCTCTGTCAAAAGGTTAGAATTTGAAGAAGGCAAAGATGATTTATTTGATGCTTGTTTGGAGCATTTGGGGCCAGCGGACCTGTCTGGTGTAGGTGGTGGTGTGTGTTATAGTGGTTTCTTCATTTCTATATCCATTATTTTTGGTTGAGAATAGAGACAAACCATGAGGAATGAAGTTTGCAATTCAAAGGAAGTCCAAACGTCCCTTGAATGTGAAATTAGCAGGTAGGATCAGCTAATTTTGAGGGATTTAGAAACAGAGCTCCAGAGAAAAGCTGCTCACCTCTGAAGGCTCATCACTGGAAGTCACCAAATTCTCAATATGGGCTTTCTGAGACCCCACCTCATGAACAGTGGCACTGTTGTTTCATTATTCAGTCCAGAAAGGTGATTTTGTACAGGGAGTACAAAATCACAATTCAGGACCATGTAACAAAATGACAGTACCAGTGTTCATGAGGTGGGGTCCCAAAAAGCCCATGTTGAAAATGTTGGTGTAAAAAGACCTAAAAATGGCTGAGATATCCACATAAGTTCAAAACGCCATTGACTGCCATTATACAGCACTTACCTTGGTTCTTCAGTTTGCTGTTCAGCTTAGAAGAGTGCAGATGTGTCCCAGTCCACAGAAGATGCCAGCCGCAGACCTCCAGAGGTAAGTATGAGGCAAGGGGGGTGGGGAGGTGGGTGCACAGAGGGAGGGTCAGGATGGGGGGGGGTGGGGATACATTGAGGGACCATTTTCTTCTTTACAGGTTTAATTAAAAATAAAGTTGGGTCTGTTTTTTTTTTCAGGGATAAAAAATGTTTGGGGACACTATGAGTGGGCTCCCTGGTGATCCAGAGTGGTGGGGGGAGTAACACAACTGAGGACACTGGGGGAGGACTCCCCAGTGTCCCATAGTACGGGAGGGATCACAGACACCAGGATTGGGCACCCTGATGTCAGACAGTGCCGGGGGGATCGCGGACACAGGGATTGGGCACCCCAATGTTGGACAGTGCTGGGGGGATCACCAACATGGGGATTGGGAACCAACACATCAGACATTACGGGAGGAGGGAGGATCGTCGACATGGGGATTGGGTACCCTGGGTGGGCTGAACGGTCATGCAAATCACAGGGCTGAAACCTTCTCAGATTAGAGTTACTTCAGTCCTTTGAAGAGCATGACCATTCAGCCCACCCAGGAAAGAGTTGCGTCAGGACCACACCTAATAGTCATTGGGATAGACTGCTGAGCCCCTGGTTCTGTGAACTGCAATGGGCTTGGCAGTGACACACCCAAAATCCTATATTGCCACAACACATTGGTTTGCCAAAGCACAACCGATGTAAAAATGGTTGCAAACAGCAACACTGCTTTTTTATAGCACAGAAAAATTACTGCAAGCAGCATGTACGCAGGGCAGATGAGGGTGTGGGCACACTACAAGCATCGCTACCTAGTCCAAAACTATGGGAGGTGGGATTGCAGTCAGCCAACTGCCCTCCAAGACTGCTGGTGGCTACTGACTTTCGTGAAACCCCAACCCAACCTCAGATTACACCACAAATATTTCTTACAGAGAATTCTACAGCAGAACTACTGTAATTCAGTTTTTTTTTATTTGTAAATGCACACGAATTCTGCTGTATTTCAGTACAAAACAAGCATTTGTCAATGCCGAACATTGGTTGCTTGTTAAGCATTTTTTTTTAACAATTCTGAGCCCAAATTTTGAAGATTTCAGCTCCTGCCCACAAAGGTGATTTCATGCTGCGATTGCAAAATCCCCTTTCAGGAAGCAAAAAAAACACATTTTGGCCAGGATCTGAAAAATGACAGCTGTGAAATTCATGAGGTGCTGTGAAGAAATGGCTATGTTGAAAATTTGGGGTCAAAATATTGACAATTGCAGAAGTTATGAGCCTGCGTTAGCAAATTTCAACTCATAACTTTGTGATTTATTTTGCCAGCATGCTCTTGCCCTGTGCACACACACAGCCACACTGGGGCAAAGAATACAATCTGTATGTGATTTCTGTGACTATAACATTTCTCTTTGGCCCCCATAGTCTCTGTCTTTCTCTGTCTCTCTCTCTCTCTCTCTCTCTGTCTGTGTGTCTCTCTCTGTCTCTGTCTCTCTCTCTCTCTCTCTCTCTCTCTCTCTGTCTCTTTCTCTCTCCTCTGGATGGTGGCACAAGTCAAAAATTGATTTTGCCAGCCTGCTCTTGCCCTTTGAACACACACAGCCACACTGGGGCAAAGAATAAACTTTTTTTGTGATTTCTGTAAATATAACGTTTCTCTTTGGCCCCCAATAGTCTCTCTCTCTTTTTCTCCTCTGGATGGTGGCACAAGTCAAAGATTTATTTTTCCAGCCTGCTCTTGTACTGTGTACACACACAGCCACACTGGAGCCAAGAATAAACTTTATTTGTGATTTCTGTGGCAATGACATTTCTCTTTGGTCCTCAGTAGTCTCTTTCTCTCTCTCTCTCTCTCTCTCTCTCTCTTATTAGTTGCTGTAGGACCAGCGGCAGAAATGGAGACATCAGGAAAATGTGGCCAGAATGTTTTGCATGCAATATTTTGAGAGCCCTGAGGGTAGGGACATGCAATGATGCGGTATGCCAGTAAAACAGTGACATTTCAATGGCAAAACCCATCATAGAGACAATCTCAACAGTTTTTGAGATTGTTGCTGTGATGGACCACCGGGGAAATTTCATCGTTTCATCAGTGATTCCCCCCATTTCAATCAAATTCCAACTCAGAGTTTGTTATATAGAAATGGGGGGGGGGTGCAAGGATGTTGCCTCTTGTATGGGGGTTTGAGGGGCGCAGCCCACGATAAAAAAAACTCACAATATCTGAGAGGCAAAATTTCACCTGTCAACATTGGGGCTGTCACCAAGCCACATGTTGACAACTTCGGTGCCAATGCAGCTAGGTGGAAACCAATGACGCTGCCTCACCCCTCCTTGCATGACGTGCTGGCAACAGTAGTACCCCCAGCCTCCACCAGAGGTACACAATGCACCAGATACTCTTCCTCCCCCCTCCCCCCAGAGAAGGAGAGCAGTCCATGGGACACTCATTCCTACTGCCCCTGGCCGGCCCTCCAACTCCTGAGTCGGTCTCTAAACCCAGGATGTAGGGGCAGTAAGCAGACCCTTGTATGTTGCCATGATAACTTTGTAATTTCTTTCCATTTTCACCCAAAATGTTCAACATAGTCTTCTTATCACCTTACCTCATAAACCCCATAGGTGAAAATTTCTTAATCCGTGGCAAAATGCCATTCCGCACCACAGATGCAGAAAGTCATTTTGGGCAGAATGTGAGAAGTGGCCGCTGTAATGTTCATAAGGTGATGTAAAAAAAATGGCTATGTTGAAAATTGGAAGTGAAAACATGAGACATTGGCACAGTTAAGTGCATATGTAAGAAAATGTTAACGAGTGTGCATAGCTCAGGTGTTTTTTGGTATTCTTGCTCCAAATTTTCAACATGGCCTTTTTGGGGCCCCACTTAATGAACATTGGAACTGCCATTTCATTACTCAGCCCCAGAAGGTGATTTCATGCAAGGATCATGCCATTTCATGCCACAGGTGTGCAAACACATTTCAGGCAGGATGTGAGAAATGACAGCAGTACTGTTCATGAAGTGTTATGAAAAAATCTGTATGTTGACAATTTGGAGTGAAAATATTAAAAATTTGCAAAGTTATGCACCTGCGTAGAAACTGCACAATGCACACTCATAACGCAGCCATGTTTGGGAATTTTTTCACCAAATTTTCAACATGGGCTTATAGGGACCCCACCTCATGAACAGTGGCACTGTTGTTTCATTACTCAGTCCTGAAAGGTGATTCCACACAGGGACCACAAAATCACCTTTCAGGACAGAGTAATGAAACAACAGTACCAGTGTTCATGAGGTGGGGTCCCAAAAAGGCCATGTTGAAAATTTGGTGCAAAAAAACTAAAAATGGCCGAGATATCAACATAAGTTTAAAACGCCATTGACTGCCATTATCCGGCACTTACCTTGATTCTTCAGTTCGCTGTTCAGCTTTCAAGAGTGCAGACATGTCCCAGTCCACAGAAGATGCCAGTCACCAACCTATGGAGGTAAGTATGGGGTAAGGGGGGTGCAGGGAGGTGGGTGCTCAGAGGGAGGGTCCGAATGGGGAAGGGGTGGGGGAACAACAAGGGATCATTTTCTTCTTTATGGGTTTAATTAAAAAAAGGTTGTGGGAATGTTTTCTTTTTTTCAGGGATAAAAAATGTTTGGGGACACTGGGGGTGGGCTCCCCAGTGTTCCAAAGTGGTGGGGAGGACTAACACTGGGGTGGGCTCCCCAGTGTCCCATAGTACAGGGGGGATCGCAGACATGGGGACTGGGCACCCCAATGTCAGAAAACACTGGGAGGGATCACCGATATGGGGATTGGGCACCCCAATGTCAGACAGTGCTGGGGGGATCGCCGACACAGGGATTGAGCACCCCAGGTGGGCTTAACGGTCATGCAAATCAAAGGGCCGAAACCCTCTCAGATTAGAGTGGCTTCAGTCCTTTGAAGTGCATGACCGTTCAGCCAACCCAGCAGAGAGTTGCATCAGGACCACACCTAGTGGTCATTGGGCTAGGCTGCCGAGCCCCTGGTTCTGTGAACTGTAATGGGCTTGGCAGTGACGCACCCCTGAAAACCCATATTGCCACAATACATTGGTTTGTGCAAGCACAACCAATGTAAAAGTGATTATAAGCATTGCTTTATTTTTACACAGAAAAATTACTGCAAGCAGCAAGCATGCAAGACAAGCGAGAGTGTGCGCACACTGCAAGCGTCGCTACCTAGCCCTAAACTGTGAGGGGTGCAGTCAGCCAACTGCCCTCCCAGACTGCTGGCGGCTATTGACTTTCATGAAACCCCAGCCCAACCTCAGATTACACCACAAATATTTCTTACAGAGATTTCTATGGCAGAATTCCATTTTTCATCATTAAAAAAAAGAGATACACAGCCCTCTCTTGGAAGGGTTTTTCAGCAGCTGGGTAAGGGTGGATTTCTGTTTTGATTTTTTTAATAATAATAATAATAATAATAATAAAAATTGAAGTTTCCTGGGAAGAAAAAAAAATGTAATTTTTATGTTTCCAAGCATATACTGAACAAAATAAAACTATGTACTACTCAGCTGTGTTTCCATCTCTGGATTCCGATGACATCAGGGATTTTACAAGTTTCGCTTTCAAGGTTCTCGTAACGTCATCAGAACCCCTGGCTAGAAACACAGCCTTGCTGTGCATGATTGCCCATGCATTATTCTCTATATCTCAGCAAAGTACATCAATCTCTACCTTTGATATTTGCCTTAGTCTCTACATTTAGTTATATTTCTGCAATACAATTAATTGCAGCAAATCAGAAATTATTTCCCTTGTCCAGAACACTGATTTCACTGTTCCTATTCATCCTCTTTTAGCACAAAAAGTAAGAACAAAAAAACAAGGTGTTGTATCAGTGTGCGGTCTGAAAACAAAACAAAAAGGTAATATTAAATGAATGCTGAAAATAGAGTTAAAATCAAAGTTTCGACCATAAGTCTTCTTCAGGAATTATCTAAAAGAGAAAAATGCAAAATTAGTGGAGAGGTAAGGGGAACTAAGTGATATATATGTGGGGAAAGAAAAAAGGATGAGGCTCTAGGAGAAAAAATTATAATAGGCACGGTAAGAAAAGAATCTGGAAAACAAAAAGGTGATGATTGGTGTGACAAGGCATAGTAGGAGAGAATGGGCTGAGGAGTCTTCAGTTGGGAACTAATTAAAGTGGGATACAATGGGTTTATCAGTGTCTCCATTTCTGACTGCCCTGTAATGTTCCAAGGGGGATGTTGGAGTGTATTAGTAGGGGTATCACAAGTCAGAAGAGGGAGGTAATAATCCCGCTTTACAAAACACTGGTTAGGCCCCATCTGGAGTACTGCATACAGTACTGGAGGCCACACCTTCACAAGGACATTAACCAAATTGACGCAGTCCAGAGAAGGGCAACTAAAATGGTGCCGGGACTGCATCAGAAAATATATGAGGACAGATTAACGGAGCTCAATATGTATACCCTATAGCAAAGGAGGGAGAGAGAGGTGATATGATCAAAACATTCAAACACCTTAAGGGCATTAACAAGGTGAAAGAGTCTAACATGTTTCAATGTAAGAAAAATTGCAGGACAAGAGGACACAGCATGAGATTAGAGGGAGGCCGATTAAGGGGTAATGTGAGGAAGTTCTTTTTCACAGAAAGGGTGATGGATGTATGGAACGGCCTACCTCAGGAAGTGGTGGATATGAATACAGTGCAGGGCTTCAAACAGGCATGGGATAGGCATAAGGGAGCAATACAGATGAGTAAGAATAGATAGGCCGTTGACAGAGCAAAGGCCGATGGCACATTCATAAGGTAGAAAACAAAATGGGCAGACTGGATGGGCCCTGCAGTCCTTATCTGCTGTCAACTTCTATGTTTCTATGTTCCCTGAATCAGTCAGCCAGGCATCAGCCAGTTTCTAGAATGTAGATAGCTGCACACTTCCCACAAAGAATACAATATACCACGTTAGTGGAAGTGCATGTGAACTCCTTAGTGATATGAAAAACACCTGTGGGACACCAAATTTCGGTGACACTAGAAATAAATTTTCAGGTATAACAGTGAGTTCTGTTGCAAGCTTTGGTACCTGGTAGTGAGGAACTGTTAGGAGTATGTAGGCTGTTTCATATCAGGAGATTCCGCAAGTTGGGTGGTCGGCGGTAGGAGGCAATAGGTGGTTCTGTAAAGGAAGTTTTGATATTAGGGTCAGTGTGAAAAATAGGGAAGTTCCTAGTGATGATCCTGTGAAGAGAAGGTGTATTATGATGGAAGGGAAGCACCAGTGAAATGCATCGTTGTTGCATGAGAGTATCCCTCCTACGAGGGTCAAGGTCACGAGGCATATTACTGACCTGGGAGAGTGCTCTATTCACTGTGCTTTTAGGGTATCCCCTGTTAATTATTTTATTTATTTATTACTAGGATTACAAATACCTTTGAACCAAGGGTTCTTTTACAAAGGTTCCGTGTCAGCAATGGGTGCAAGCAAAACAGTAGTAAGATACAATACAAGGTCAGGAGGGTAACATAGAAGTATGCAGAGGTAAGATACGGTACAGGTCAGGAGGTTAAGTTAGTAGCAAAAGACAGTACATGTGTATAGACTAGCACAGTAGCAAACAGTCAGTGGCAAATAACAATGCACAATTAACAATATGGGTGTATATATAGCAAGGCACAGATACAAATGAAAACCATCCTAGAGGTGACAAAAGTGGAGCAAGGGGAATAAGAGGGGGGAGAGGAGGAAAAGGGGGGTAGGCAGTCAAGGATTTGACATTGTCGTAAGTGCAAGAACAGAAAGATAAGTGCTAGGTAGTCTGAGGGTGGAGCAACCAGAGATAGGGTGATAGGGAGGGGGAGACAGGAGGAGAGGAATGGGAGAGGGGGTGGAATGGTAGGTGGGGGTGGGAGAGAGACGAGGAGTAGCAGGGGATGGATTAACAAAAATTGCATTTTTTGAATCTGCCTAGCAAAATCATCATCTTCACTGCATAACCTGCAAAGTCTAAGAAACTGCAAATATCGCAAACCATTCTTAACGTGTTTAGGATTGTAGGAGTTCTGGAGGAGAAAGCTGTGTGAGTCAGTAGTTTTGTAATAAACTGATGTCTTCAGCACTTTTAGCACTACCCAAGCACTACCCAAAGACTGTATTAAATATTCTGGAAATCTGTTTCATAGAGATAGCCTTGAAAAAAATCCACTTCTAAAAGGAAGAATCTTTGCTGCTCTGGATAGATGGGAATGTTAATAGGTAGAATAAGCAAGAATTTAAATGAATGTTTTGACTAAGTTACCTTTAGAATCAATCCCAGCAGTTATCAATAACAAAAATGTTAATTACAGTTTAAAACAAAATGCCCACCTGTTGCTGCAGTGATAGTCTTACCGCTCACAATGCCAGAGACCGGGGTTCAGGAATGAACCTGGGTCATTGGGGGACAGCTGGGGGGAGGAATACTGACTGTCCCGGATGATACTCTCTTCCCTAGGGAGGCAGAAGGGGCAACTACCTCTGCTACAACATTGCAACCTCAATGACCTTGAATGCCAGTCCCATGGAGGTACAGATGTAGGAGGAAACAGGCTGGGTTACACTTGGCGATGCGAAGGCTACACAGGTATAGAACTCTTAGCATGCCAGCATCCCATTGGGAGGGGAGACAAATGGAAAAGAAGAAAAGCCTTGGCAGGAATGGATGAACTCGAGCGTGCTCAGGCCCTGCTCCTTGACATTCAAGTCCTGAAGGGAATTAATAGGGTAGCACGTCAACATTTGTTCAGGTGTAGTCAGAGGACAGTTATGAGAGGGCACAGTTACAAGCTGGTGAGGGAAGCTCTGGGAGGATGTGATGAAATATCATTTCATGCAGAGGGAGGTGGACAAGTGGAACAGATTGTCAAGGAAAATGGTTAATGCTGATATGTTAACAGAATTCATAAGGGTTGGGGCAAATATATGGGGCTGGTGAAAATATTTGGGGGGAGAAGGGCAGGGGACAGTTCATGAAAGTGGCAGAGCTATAAATGAAAAACTCTGGCTATACCTGTTCAGTGAAGGGCCCCCTTAGGAAGCCTTGTTCTTAGGCGAAGTGCTGGGGTTGTAACCACTGTGGTGAAACCTGTAAGCTCTATTGTTTGAAAACTGGTGTCTATATTAATGACCATTTGAAAGCAACTTTATCGAGCACAGCGTGGTGATTCTGGTAAGGAGTGCAGACTTTTTTGGAACTTTTGAAACAGTTTGAGTTAGCCAGCCCTAGGCTGCACCCCCTGGGTTATGCAGGAACACGCTATCTGTTGTGGATCTGTATACCCATTCAGTGGCAGACTGGCACAGTTTAACTAGGATCCAGGAAGACCTTTTTAAATGATTTTATTAAATTATAATCAATACAATGTAATAGTTGCATGATAATAGCAAATACTGTTATTGATCTAAGCAAACATACAGGATCTCATAAACTTGATGGACCACTGGTCTTTTTTCTGTCTGTAATATTTATGTTTCTACATTATGTTTCCAGGTAGCCAAGACAGGCATGAAACAGGTCGGATAATAATGTCATAGTCCAAATATGATGATGATGATGATAAAAATGTTTATTATAAGTCTAATTAATTATTCATGAGTTGAAGTAACTCATTGATTGGCTGCCCTGCTGGTCTGAAATCTCTTAGAAATAACCGGCAGGGCAACAATACAGCAGAAAGCATGCCATAGCAAAACAAGAAGAGTTTTTTATACCGCAGCCGTCGGTATACACTACCTATAAGAGACTTGATGCAGCGATCGGCAAGGCATACCAGAAAATATGGGAACACGCGAAGAAACAGCATGACTCGACTGCAGCACATCACCGCCGGCTGAGAGCGTTAGAGCATACAGCTCTCAGCGCAGCTGCCACACAAAAAACAAATGTACAGAAACCCATTTAAAAAGTATCATTATTGCGATTAGACTTATAATCGCAATAATGACCTCACAGCCGTTCATTTCCTGTTGATTAATGACCGGCTGGGTGGAGTTAGCCCTCGGCTGTGCCTTGGGCCACCCTTCTCCCCCCCAGCTAGTCATTAGTCTCCAGGAAATGACCAGCTGTTGGGTCATTATTGCTTAATTTTTATACAGGATAAAGTTTGTTAAGGTAAACCCTATTTTCAACAAATTCCTGTACAATTACACATACATTGCTATTTACATGCTCACATTACCACAGTTAATGTACAATAAGATAATTTAAAAGGTTGCTTAGGTATTATGGGGCCTATACAAGAACGGGCAGGAATTACACGCTGGAGGTGCATATCCCACCTGCGTAGCTACACGGCCCTGGACAGGTGCAGGTTGCATGGCATTCACTACCACATGCACCCATGGGGCACTTGCCTGTGGCCCCACCACCTCCTGGAGTGTAGGACTCCGCAGTGCAGCCGGGGACAGACTAGTGGACTCAGGCAGACATCAAATCGGATGCCTGTCCCATGTCCCATAATGGATCACTTGCACATATGGCAGCAGTTCTGGGTGTGTGAATAGCCCCTGTAGGCACCCGGACCCATGCTGCCATGCCCCTTAGTCCAACAGACCACCCTGCCCAAGAACAGCCCCTGGCACTGCATTGATGTCCCATGCACAGTACCACCGCCCCATCCCCATTTGTACAAGTCAACCCACCAAAACAAGTATGCCCATTCCCCGTGAGCACTTAACATACCCCCATCCCCCAACACATGTCTGTCTGACCCCCGTTAGCCCAAACCATACCCCCTACCCCTGGCAACTGGCAGCCCATTCCCAATCCACTGCCAACTAATCCCCACCCCCCGACAAGTGTCAGTCCAGTCCCCATGTAGGGCAAGATCCCCCCAAACACACAGACATGTCAAGCTCAGTCCTACCCAACCCCCAACCTGGTACACCTGCTGCATCATTGGTAGCCAGTGGTGTGCTCCCCCATGGCACTGACAACACCCCCCAGTCCCCCTAACTGCTATCAGTGCCACGGCTCAGTATGTCCAGTGGCACAGCCCTCCACACACCTCCACAGCCACTGGCCATCCAACTGAGGCTGGGAGTGTACATCTATAATAGGCGTCATGCTCCCAGCCTCAGTTGGATGGTCAGTGGCCATGGAGCTGTGTGGAGGGCTATGCCACCTGCCATCCTAAGCCATGGCACCGATGGCAGGTATGGGGACTGGGGGGTGTTGGTGCCACAGGGGAGGGCACGCCACTGGCCACCAATGATGCGACAGGTGTACCAGGTTGAGGGTAGGGCTGAGCTTGGCACATGCTGCTAATTGCGGGGGGGTATGGTTTGGGCTAACGAGGGTCAGGCAGACATGTGTTGGGGGGTTATGTTATGTGCTCACTGGGACTGGGCATATTTGTGTGTGGCAGAGATTGTATGGATCTGTCAGGGAACTGGCATACATGTGTTTGGGAGGGGCTGCCTTAACAGTCTGGGACCATGCATCCCTTTGTGGTGGGGGTTGGGGGGGTTTGATTCTGTGATCAATTGAGGCCAGGGCACTGTTGTGTGGGGGGGGCCCTGGCATGTGGGACGGGAGTTGGTCTGCTGTTGGGCTAGGGTGATTTCGCCTGGGAGCCTGGACCGGGTGAGTGTCCGTGAGCATGCTGCTACGTACAGCAGTTATGGCAGGGCCCCCCTGCCATAATCTGCACACACCTATGCCCCCCTGTGGCCAGCACCAGGGGTCCACGGGACCCTGCTGTACAGCATTCATGCATATCTATGCCTACACGCCTGGTTTTCACAGCACGTAGACATAGTGCATAGGGCACAATGATAGCAGTCACATACTCGACTTAGAAGTTTGTTTACTTCTTCCTAAAATTTATGTAAATGTGTTATAGATTTGATATCATTTGGCAAATCATTCCAGGCCCTTGCCATAGTTATTTGTAAAGCTGCATCCCCAAAGCTATTGTATGACTGACGTAATGGCAGGATTAAGTTATTAGCTCTAAGATTATACCCACGTTCTCTCGCTGTTTCACATTTTACCAAGTGCCTCAAAGGATGTGACTCTTTTGCACTTTTAAGATTATGACACCAGGACAGCCATAAATATGACGTTTTCCCCTCCGGCCTTAGCCAGTCCAAAAGCTGGTAAACTTTGCAATTGTATGTCCCATATACACTCCTTGTTGCAAACCTTGCAAGCTTATAGTACATTTGATCAAGTTTACATAGAATAGTTTTTGCAGCATTCCTATGTGCAACAGATCCATATTCTAAAACTGGGATTAATAACTGTTTTACTATTTTTGCTTGTGGACCTCCCCACCCGAAAACCATGCTGACCGCCAGACATCAGATTATTTTGTTCCAGATACTGACAAAGTTGCCTATGTATCAGTATCTCCATGACCTTAGATAAGACTGATAACAAAACTATTGGTCTGTAATTTGTGGGTGAGGTAGCATCCCCCCTTTTAAATAAAATAGGGACTATCTTACCCACATTCCAGACCTCTGCAAAAAGCTGGACTACACAAACTCCAATTAAATAAATATGCTAGTGTTGGTGCCAAAATATCTGCCCCCATTCTCAAGAATCTTAGTTCTAGTCCATCCAGACCCCTTGATTTTCTTATTCAGCTCTTTCTGCACATCACTCTACAATGGATAAGATAATGTGAACGAACAAAATTGAAATGTATTGCCCAGTTGAAAATGGGTCTGGTAGTATAGCCTAGGGCAGGGGTGTCTAACCTTCTCTTGGTCGTGAGCACTTTTTACATTTCCGGCTAAGACATGATCCTCAACAATATGCGTCCCATACCATACCCATATTTAGCCATATTTAGGAGTTAAAATAATAACATAGTCAATAGTCAATCATACTTATTAAAGCAGCAGTGCATCAAAAAATGTTTTTCCAAAAATTCTAGTTTCAGCTACAATTGAGAAAAATATTGTCATACTTGTCAATTGCACTTGTCTCGGTGCCTTCTATGGTGCACAGCATTAGTCTTTTTTTATTTTTTCAAACCTAACCCTTTCCAGGTTTACAATGCTATTACTATGGAAAATGTGGCCGCCATTTTTTTCCTTCAGAAAAAATTTAATTAAAACATTTATAAAATACTCAAATTTTGGTTGAATTAGAAAAGTGTACCACCAAATAAAATTGGAAGATGCCTGGAATCTTTTATAGTGGAAAAAAAAGGTAGGGTCAATTTTTTTGCTCAGTTTTGCTGCACTGCTGCTTTAAGTTATTGTATTTTTAAAACATAGCTGCATTTTTAAAATAGTTATTAACAGCAGCTGTAGAGCAGCTGTAGTGCAAATTCTGGCATTGCATATTATCAGCCAACTTTTTGTAGTCCTGTGTGTAATGGTACTGTGTGTAATGTGTAAAGGGAGGCAGTATAGTGCAGTGGTTTAAGGCTCTGAGCTGTAAGTCTGGAGACCTGGGTTTGAATCCCACAGCCCCTACTTGCATATACTGTGTGACCCTGAGCAAGTCACTTAACTTCCTTGTGCTCCCAGGTTGCACCTATAAACAAGCTTTCAGCTTAGTGTGTCTCACCTGGTTAAACAATTGGATAAAAAAAATAATGTGACACTGCCATGCGCATGCAGTCATTATTTTATTTATTTATTGAAGCTTGGCCAAAAAAAGACTGAGGACAATTTACAGATAATACAACGAGAGTTCAGCAAACAGATAATGAAAGTATTAAACATAACATCTGTTATGTTTAATACTTTCCAGCAGTTGTATACTGTGTGACCCTGAGCAAATCATTTAACCACCCCAGTGCTACCAGGTCACCCCTGAAAACAGGCACTTGTGCCTAGTGGGCCTTACCTGGTTACCAAAATATAAAAAAAAAAATGGAGCATAATTTCAGGTATCATATATCCTTGATGACATTTCTAAATAACTCTAATGTGACTGTGTAGTTGTCCTATAAAAGGAGAACTACAGTCACCACTTTTGAAAACATACATCGTATAGAGTATTTTGATTTGTGTGAAGCCCTTATGTGTCCTTTCATTTGTTTGCTGTTAGAATTTGTCTAAGTATTGCAGCATGAGAGGGGTGCTGCACTTCTGAGGTGCCGTCTTCCGGATGAGACGTTAAACCAAGGTCCCATCTGCCTGGATTGGTGGTAGTTAAGGTGGATGTTAAAGATCCCATGGCACTTATTGAAAAGAGTAGGAGAATTTTCCTGGTGTCCTGGCCACATTTCCCTAATTCACTAAAAATACCACCAACAGCTTAATCTGGTTCAAGGTCAGTTGGCATTCATCTGTATCCCCCTCCCCGGGTCATGCCTGAAAATAGGCAGGATTTGTCTAGAGCACTTACCCGGTCAACAAAAACAAAATAAATGTACCTTCTTGTTTGATGGCCCCTGAGGGTGTCCATGTCTGTTTCTCTTATTGCCTTTCCTCTTCCCACAATGCCTTGTGTCCCACGTGACAGAAGTCAATTTTGACTGTAGTTCTCCTTTAAGGTTAAGGAGTAATATCATAACTGTAGTTGCTGAATAAATTCTGATGCAATCATTAATAGACTTCATCTGGAATAACAGTCCACTATGGAAAAAAAGAGATGGAAAAGGAAAAAAGATGTATTTTATAAAGTATCTTTAAAAGTTTCATGGCAAGAGTTATTTATTTCTACCTAATTTAAAAAAATAGTATAATAACTGCCATCCTAGGGCTAGGCTTTCGACAAGGAAAAGCAGCAAGAGTAAAAGTTATTTTCTTGACATGCTCTGGCAGTTTTGACTAGCTAGCTGAACTAATGAAGAACTGCAAGACAACCGATCTCGAAAACACTTGTGTATTTGCAGCCCCGTGACTACAATAAAAGTTTGTCAGTCATTGTCTCATAAAACTTGTGGAGTGTGCTAGAATAACCATTGTATAAAGGGCAACAAGCTCATGTAAGCATAATCATTAAAATGACACAATCCTACATCCCCGATGTGTGCATTATGTATTCAAGACTGCTTTCAGAACATTCCAGAAAAAAATGCAGTTCTCATTTTATGATGCACACAAAGTGTTAGATTTTTATTATTTTGAATTTGATTTGGGATGCATTTAGGAAAAGCATTTTCTTTTAATGAAGTCATACGTTCATTATCTTATTTTTCTTAGGAATCAGTTTCCTGTCTCATACTCATTTAAGATTTGATGCAAATTAGCATTGCACTTACATTTTTTAAAGGTGTGTATTTTTTGTATCAATAATATAGGAGCCTGTCAAAGTGGGCGCCTAGGTAGCAGACAAAATGTCCCCTTCTTTAGGCTTCCTCCAGTAAATTGAATCAATTTATTGGTTCAGCTCCCACACAAATTACCTTTTTGACCTCTGCTAGATTAGCTACAACCTTTCTTCACTGATGCAGAATGGAATATCTCATTACAGTCCTCTGGAACTATAATTACCCAGAAAGTACCTGTCTGATGCCAGTAAAGAGCTTGGCAGGCATGCATTTGCCCTTTGTGCAAAGAAAATACAGCAGCGTGCATTTACTTAATCGGTATCATCTGAGACAACAAGTTGAAACATATATAGGCTATGCAATGGCCTTACTCAGAATATGCTAGGGGACATGGCAACAACTCTTGAATGGCAGGGTCAGGAGAAAGATATGTAAGTCGTGCCCCATCATAAGTGATGATATGTGGCATATTCTGAGCTATGCCATTGCGTAGCCAGTTTATGCAATGTATTTTAAACAATAAATGTAATATTAGATGGGTACTTAACTAGTTTGTCCTGTAGAGGCTGCTGTAGTAAAGTGCTAGTCAAGAAGTGTTTACTTTTAGTCTCATTTATGCTGTTGAATAAAGCACAGTTGGAGATCAGCTGCATGCATGTATGTTGCATATTATTCAGTCTTAATAGTGAACCCAAAAAAACACTACATGGTGTCAAAAGTTGGCAGAACGGCTACTGTTGTTGCTACTTGTCCTACAGAAACAGCAGTTGGCAGGACAGTTACTGTTGTTGCTTTGAGACATGCATGGTTGGTTTTGTGTTAAATGTTGTAGTATTTAGGCACCTGTTTGTTTCACGACACAGTTCAGAGTGGTGCAGGTTGTAAGCAATAACCCATGACAGGGTATGGGATTACTGGGGATGAATCAACACTATGGGTGTGTTGTGAGGCACAAGGCCACAGGCTGAGTGCCCTCACAGCACCCAGTGTGTTGATTAATCCATAATAACCCCATACCCTGGAGTGGGTAATTGCATTTATAACATGGGTGCTTTAAAAAAAAAAATTTAAGACAAAGGGTTTTATAAGATGACAAATAGAACAAATGTGACTGTATCCTGCCGAGTTCTAAAATAGTCCCCGATGACTTCTGCAGCACTTGGGTTCAGCAGCTCTGTCTTGCTGTCTGTAGCTGTCAAGTACTGAAGTGACCATGGTTATCACTGATGTGACATTAATATTTACACATTCACGGACAGATGAGACTGTGCAGGGCTCGGTGCAGCTGCTGAGCATGGGGGGACCGAATGAGCAGGAGCAGGAGCAGAGACAGGGAGTACACACAGACAGCACACTGCAGGAATTCGGACATCCTGCTCCTGAAGTGCATGGCTGCCTTTCCCCTATCAATGAGTATGTCCTCCCCATCTCCCACTCTCTGCCAGTCACTGTTTACCGCACCGTCACTTGCAAGGGACAAGTCCCTGTCATCAATGGTGGGGAGGGCGCCCATTTCTGTGGCAGGGACAACTGATATGGGAAGGGAAACAGTATTTCTTTTTTTTCTGTTATCTTTTTATGCCCCAATTTTTTCCTGATTTTCTCCCTGCCCCTCCTCGGACATGCACACTGCATTCCAGGGCACCCTCCCACTACTTGTCGCCTCTCCCACCAATGCTGCCATTGGATCTCCACCTGGTGGCAGCAGAACTCTGGGGGAGCAATGACCTCCCCAGGAGAGGAGAGTTGCCATTTGGCTGCTCAATCCTGCTCCTCCCTCCCCCCATGCTGCCACCACAATGGCCTGAGATCATTCCTGAACCCGTGTCACCGGCATTATGATGAGAGGTAAGGCATAGTACCTCATCCCTCTGTGTCACTGGGCCAGCTGGGAAACAGTATTTCTAAAGTATCATAGTCAGCAGACACTGGGGAGAGAACCCTACCACAGCAAATGCTGCTATGGCAGCAGGATGGGGGGGCAGACATCGTGGGGAGAGCTTGTTATATGGACTGGCAGACACAGATCCACAGAAGGAACAGGAGCATGAACAGATGCCATGTTTCACATTCTCAATGCCTGCTGAACAACAGTCTGGTGCTCTGTCTGGGGGAATGGCCACACTTTTGGTTGTGGGAAGCTCACACTCCTCTCTGTCTCTCTGCCCCTGCGGTGCTCAGTGCAGTTTACTCGCACGCTTGCTCTGTCTGTCTGTCTGTTGCAACACACAGGGGTTAAGGTGCTCTGTGTATGCACATTACCGGAGGAATGATGAGAGACACAGGAGACCAGTGAGCCGAGGGGTGGGGGAGATGATCGCAGGGATTACAGACCAGAGACAGAGAAGACTGTGTGCTGCTGCCACTGTGTGTCTCTACCCCAAAGTACTGCAAAAGCATGCTCTCTCCTGACTGCTCGCTATGAAATTTGTCAAAATACACAGAGGACAGTGCAGCAAGTTTGAATTAAACACCGTGTCACTCTGTCTTACTGTCTCTCTCTCTCTCTCTCTCTCTCTCTCCTACAACACAGTGACAGTGTGTCAAGCTGGGCTGCTTCACAATGGATCAATGGCTGCCTTTCTCAGTTATCATTGGCAGAAAATAAGGAGTACCGCCCTGCCCAGGGATTTTGCTTTACGAGTGCTTCACACTAACTGAGCACATATCGTGCATTAATGCATAGTCAGGCAATGCTGTTCTACGAATCAGATTAGTCCTTTTTAGTACCCCATGTTATAAACAGTACTAAAAGATGGAATATTTCTGACCACCAGAGGCCCTGTGCCTTGAAGGCAACTTGACAGACAACTGGCACAGATGGTAACAGCATTTTTGAGCCTACATGATGGCATCAGGAGCAATGGACAAACCAGAAGACACACAAGTAACCATTCTTTTACATTCTGTTGGGACTGAGGCTCTGGAACCTTTCAGTAACTTTAGTTTTGGGGATGGGGACAACAGCAGAAAGCTGGACACTGTACTGGTGAAGTTTGCTGATTACTGCAACCCCCGTACACAGTGTCTGAGAGGCGTGAATTTTGGGAAAGACAGCAGAGTCCAAAAGAAACATCTGAGCAATACTTTAATGTGATAGTCAATGGCAAAGAACTGTGAGTCTGGAGCGACTGCTTATGAGCTAATCAGAGATACAATTGTGTTTGGGATATGTGATGCACGCATTATGGAGAGAATGGTGCAGCCCCGATCTCATGCTGAGCAAAGCTGAAGATATCAGCTGGGCAGCAGAAGCTACCAAATCACAGATGCAGGCAATAGCTGGGGGTGGTACAGGGACTGACACAGTACTTACACTGCAGCAGAAGAACCCCAGCAAGCCAAGAACAGAGTCTGTTCACAGCAAGCACAGGGACCAAAAGATAGTGCACAGACCGAACCCTCGGACAAGGAGCTAGTACAGTGTAGCAGATGTAGGCATACGCATGCTCCACAGAACTGCCCAGCGTCTAGAGAAATTGTTGCAAATGTAAGTGGGAGGGACACTGTTCCAAACTGTGTAAGGCAAATCCAGAAGTCCACCAAACATAATGGCCCTAGAAAAGTTTGACTTAAGAGGGATAGACAGTTATTGAGACAACAGCAGCACCGGAGTCTGTACTGAGGCCTGTGGCAGATAACCTGTAGTATGCCGAGGTGGTACTGGAGAGTGTTCCAGCACATTTTAAACTAGACACAGATGTACAAAGTAATATACTGCCCACACCAATCCTCAGCCAATTAGCAGCTCCAGTACACATGCAACAGACCGTAACAATGCTAACAGCATATGGAGGTGCAAAGATTAAACCAGCAGGGATGTTACAGGTGAAGCGATGCACCAGAAAAGTAGTGCAAACCCTTCAGTTTGATGTGACTTAGGAAGAGGGCACTTCTCTGTTGCGAATACCAGCCTGCAAGTCCCTACATTTGCTAGCCAGGGTGAATGAAATTTAGCATCTACTTTTTAAAGGCAATGTTTCGTGAAATCGCAGATGTGCTCCAGAGAATTGGTCGGTCTGAGGGAGAATGCCATATCTATACAGACTTGACTGTATCTCCAGTGGTACATGGGTGCAGGACAGTCCCATACTGAATATATAACAGATGTCAGCACACATTAGAGGACCTGGACACAAGCCAAATTATCTGTGGAGTAGATACACTGAGATGATAAGCAGCTTGGTAGTGACTGAGAAAAAAATGGATCTCTTCAGGTATGCCTGAACCCCAGGGAACTGAACATGGTGACATGGCAACAGCATTACCATATCCCTACCACAGAGGAGGTACAAAGCCAGCTGGCAGGTATGCACTTTTTCACCATATTAGATGAAAAAGATGAATACTGGCAGATCAGACTCTACTTACCATCATCTTATCTGTGTAATTCTGCATGCCATGGGGTAGGTACCAGTTCAGTCAAATGCCGTTTGGTACTGATCAGCAAACGAAGTATTGCAGTGCAAAAATCAAAAGCACTTTGGTAATATTCCAGGAGTATTTCTGATAGCTTATGACATCATCATTGCAGCAGCAACTGTGGCTGAACATGATGCCACCTTGAGGCAAGTTCTGAACACTGCAAGAAATGGAAATGTCAAGTTTAATAAAAGACAAAGAGGGGACGACACCACCGACACGAAGGGAGGGTGTCTCGGAAAAAATGGCGTGCATGTGCTCACGCGATGCGTGGCTAGAGACAGAGTGGGAGAAAACAGGGGGTAAACCTACAAAATACATAAAGAAAAAAAAACAAAGACAAAGTACAGTTTCAAGTGATGAAGGTATCATACACAGGACACCAGCTTACTGTGGCAGGCATGAGAACAGATGAAACCAAGGTGAAGGCCATAATGCAGAAGCCCGCACCTGTAGACACACAAGGACTGCAACATCTACCAGGCATGGTGTGATATCTGGTGCAATATGTACCAAATGAGTCTGAAGTGACTGCACCCTTTAGACGTCTTCTAAGGAGGACTATGACTAGTTGTGGGGACCTGACCACAGTGCAGTGCTAGATGTCTTAGATCAAATTTTATTGCAAAGATCAGTTCTTTGGTACTGTATTATGATCCAGCTGACCCAGTAGACATAGACGCTGATGCCTCAAAGGATGAATTGGAAGCATGTTTGCTTCAGCAGGACAACCAGTGGCTTTGTTCCTCTTGTGCTCTCAGCAAAGCTAAATGGAGGTAAGCACAGATCAAGAAAGAATAACTTGTATTAGTTTTTGCTGTGACTGAGTTCCAACAGTACATTTATGGGAGGGAGATAGGAGTCCAGACAGATCAGCAGGCTCTGGAAGCCATTCTGAGGAAAACAACACATGAAGCACTGCCAGGACTATAAAGGATGATGTTAAAACTGCAAAGGAAAGACCAATGGGTTCGGTAGGTACAGGCAAAGATTTGCTGATAAGAAGACACATTATCTTGTGCTGTAGTAGATCCCAACTCAGGAAGGCCCAGGAGAAAGTAAGGAAAGAGTGATTCATGCACTAGACTGCTGCATCATATTTTCTGAGAAAGAAATGGAGAGCGTGAAAGAGGTGAAAAGGGCAGATAGTGAGTCACCTGTTATACAAGACACAATCTGAACAGGACGGCCAATGGATTAAAGTAAGGCAACACAGGCTGCAAGGTGGTACTGGCTTTTTCTGGTTACATCAGAAAACAGGAGGGGCTTGTGTTAATGGGTACAAGACTGATCATCCCACTGCAAAAACAACCCCAAATATTGTGACACTTAACGTGAAAGTCACATGGGAATGCAAAACACAAATGCAAGGGCAAGATCTCTCATGTACTGACCAGGAATGAAAAGAGGTATTGATGGTAAGATTGCCCAGTGCAGCACGAGTACATGATTCCAAAACGACAATGCACAGGAACCATTACTTCCACACCCATTGCCAGATCCCTTGTGGGTGCACGTGGGTGCATGTGGTGACTGACATTTTTGGAAACTGAGAAAAAGTCTGTCTACTAAGATGAGATGATCTTTCCCCTACAGTTCAAAGGTTGTGAAGCTATGAGATAAAACAGCTACATCAGTCATCAGTGCAGTGAAGGTGGTGATTACACAGCAAGGAAGGTCTGTTAAGTGCATGAGTGACAACATGCTGTTTGCTAGCAAGAATTTTTATGGTTTTGCTTCTGATTGGGGTATCAAGCTGGTACCATCAAGTTCCACCTACCCCCATTCCAATGGCATGGCAGAACAGGCCATTAAAACTGTGAAAAAAATTATTGCTCAAGGCAACTGACAGTGGGCAAGACCCACAAGTGGCACTGCATGAGTACAGAAACACATGAGTAACTGGGCTGCCGTACTCCCCAGCTCAAAACTTCTCATGGGACGAGTTCTTCACAGTAAGCTGCCAATTGCCAAAATACTGCTAAAAGCAAAGATACCAGAGCAAGTTAAGCCACAGCTGCAAAGCTTGCAGGGCACAAAGAAACATTTTATGACAGGAGAGCAAAACCCCTGCCAGAGTTAGTCAGTGGAGACTCGGTGTAAGTACAGATCCCCAGCAGATGAGATCCAGCTGTTACTGTAGCACAGCATCCTGAACTTCAATCATATGATGTTGTGTTGTCAGACGGTAATCACTGTTCACTGTCACAGGAACAGAAGACCTCTGGTCAAAGTACCCAGGAGGGAAGAAGCATTGGAAGCGACTGTGACATCTCCATACTATGACACATCCAGTGTATCAGAACAGCAGAATAGTAATGAGATTTTGGATGTACCCATTCCAGTTGCAATCTTCTCACCTTCAAAAAGGCCACAAAGAGTGATACAGCTTCAGAAGAAGTTTGAGAGCTTCATTTTGACTTGAGCAACAAGAGACAGTGGTACCACCCCCCCCCCCGAAAGTCAAGGGATAGCAACCTCTGACCTATGTAACTGTGTTGTAAGAGATGCAGTAATTTCCTTGTTTTGAAGTTTCCATGTTATTAAATGACATTCAACTTGAAAGGGTGGTTGCAGTATATAGAAGTGTACTTTATTATTAGTTAAAAGGGCTTTTAAGGGGTGTCTCTTATGGTATAAGGGACTCCAAGCATGAGATTTGGGCATGAGGACCAAGAAGAGAAGCTGAGCAGTTCTGTCCACCCAAACCTCATGAGAGAAGTCTCTTACACCATAAGAGATACCCCTTGGAGGATCTATTAGCTTATTATAAATCACCTGAGTTTAGTTTGAGTGTCTTATAATAAGTTTAATCTTTTTTTGCTCTGCAGTCGTCTTGCGGGAGCTCTAAAAACGAGCTACCAGATTGACACCATGGAACATTTCCATTTTGGAGTTGCAAAACTGTCATTCAGCAACTCCCAAAGCAGTCTACTCCTCCCGCCCCCCCCCCACAGATTTTGCTATTTTGGCTGTGATCAGCTATATGCATAAGATAGCCACCTGACGTCAGCGTTGGGTAAGTTACTTTCTATTACTTTCCATTACTTTTGGAAACTTGTTCCAGGAAGCTCTGTGCAGTCTCTAGCAAGGATGGAGACATACTAGAAAAAGTAATACACCTTACAGTTACTTATTTCTTTTTATACAGAAGTAATACGTTACTGTAACTGATTACATTTATTTGAAAGTAACTAGTAACTAACCTATTACTCTCAATGAAATGTAACCTGTTGTAGTTTCTTATTACTTTTGTATTGTTTTTGTATAAAAAGAAATAAGTAACTGTAACTGTAAGGTGTATTACTGTTTCTAGTACTTCTCTATCCTTGCTAGTGACTGCACAGAGCTTCCTGGAACATGTGTCTAAAAGTAATAGAAAGTAATAGAAAGTAACTTACCGAGCACTGACCAACGTTTAGTGCACATGTACGAGTATTTGCACATGTGTGACTGCACTGTGGCCATCTTGGGCATGACAGATTCTTTCATCAAGAGCTCAGCGAGCACAGTTGCAGCCGTGTGAGCTCTGGATAGATTTTTTTTATTGTACCATCGTCCCTCCTAGCATTTAAATGAAGCACCTCCTGCCAGTGCTCCTGCACAAGATCGCACTGTAATAATGCTTTTAAATTATTTTTAAGAAGATTTGACTGTTTCTAGGTTCCACATGCAGAGAAAGGACAGGCTGCCCGAAGAGTACAAGTACTACTTAAGCAATAAGGCATGACAGGCTTGATACGCAAGGTCAGATGGAAAGGATGAAAAGGGACTTGGCAAGGTTGGAGGAATGGTCAAATGTATGGCAGCTTAGATTCAATGCAAAGCAGTGCAAAGTAGTGCACCTGGGAAACAAAAACCAAGGGGAATAGTACACAATGGGGGGTGAGATACTGACAACAAAAATGGAAAGGGACCTGGGGGTAGTCATTTCAGGCGACCTAAAGGTGGGCCAGCAATGTGAGAAGGCAGTAAGGAGGGCTGGGGGGATACTGGGATGCATCGGGAGAGGCATCTCCAGCAGAAAACAGGAAGTTGTTGGCCCTCTGTACAGACAGTTGGTAAGACCACATCTGGAGTACTGTGTACAGTTCTGTAGACTCCATCTCTGCAAAGACATAGACAGGGTGGAGGATGTCCAGAGGAGGGCAACTAAAATGATGCAGGGTCTGCACCAGAAGACATATGAAGAAAGACTAAAGGAGCTTAAGATGTATAGCCTCAAGGAAAGGAGGGAGAGAGGGGACATGATAGAAACTTTCAAATACCTCAAGGGAATCAACAAAGTCCAAGAGGGTAGAATTTTTCAGAAAAAGAGATGTGCAAGAACAAGGGAGCACAATTTGAAGATAAGGGGGGATGGCTCAGAGGTAATGTGAGGAAGTATTTCTTCACAGAGAGGGTTGTAGATGCATGGAACGTCCTTCCTGAGGAGGTCATAGAGTCAAAAACAGTGGGGAAATTCAAGAATGCATGGGACAGACATAAGGCAATTCTAGTGGGGGGTTGGAGGAAGTAGGCTATTGGTTAACTAGGATCTGCAGCTTATCCGTTAGGTAGGGAAATGGGCAGACTAGGTGGGCCAAGCAGTCCTTATCTGCCACCAAATTCTATGTTTCTATGTTTCTAGAGTGTGTGTTATTAAAGTAATAATGCCCGACAGGGTGGGTGTTATGCAGGGATAACATTCCACCTCGGGTGGTTGTGCCCGAGGCCGCAGGCCTAGAGTGTCCAACACTCAAGAAGGGATGTTATCCCAGCATAACACCCACCCTGGAGGGCATTATTCCAATTATACAATGGCTCATTTTGATTTGCATTAAATAATAGGTTAAAAATTATGTTATAATTGTATGTTTTGAAGTTTTTTTTAATGTGGAAGGATATTGATTTAAAAAGTAGTTCCTTCCTTACACTGTGCAATAAGTGGAGCTGTTATTCTCTCTTTCTGCCTTTATTCTGTGGCTTTGTAATGGATTGCCCCCCTCCCCATCTCCTGTCACCTGCCCTAGTCATGTTTGGTTAAATATTTTTCTTCTTTTGTTGTTTAGTAGAAAAAAAGGAAAAATAGAGAAGGAAGATGAGCTGCACAGTGAGCGAGCATTACTTGAATGGTCATGTGCTGACTGGTAAAGATGCTCGCTCACTTGGTTGGCTCGCTTTTACTTCCGATAGAGTACATTTTTTTTACTGTTTTTTTATTTAAACAGAGCAGGTAATATTGCTAGCTGTTGAGAAGGATCCAGGAAGTGAAGTCAGCGATGGTGGTATTAGCAAGGTGGGCAGGAAGTGAAGCCGTCGATGGTGGTGTTGGCGAGGTGGGTAGGAAGTGAAGCTGGCGATGGCGGTGTTGGCGAGGCGTACAGTGGGAAAGGAGCAGGAGGCTGCTGTGAAGCAGATCGAAGACGGCTTTCAGTTGGGTTCCTTTTTGTTTTTTTCTTTTTAAGTAATGAAATGCAAGTTTCTTCAGGGGAATGTGTGGGGGCTCTGCATTAAGGTAAGATGATCAGAAATGCAACTTTTAGTGAGAAGCAATGAAGCCAATGCCAGCAGTGGCTGTGGAGTGATTTTTTTGGGGGGTCGGTTACTTTTAATGCAATCAAAGTTGTGCTGGGACTACAGTCGTGATGTTATGCTGGGATAACATCCCGGCTCTAGACTCAGACTGACCAATCAGATGTCAGCGTTCTTTCTTGCCATTGTATAATGTGTAATAACGTCACTCCTGGGGTGGGTTGAAGCATGCCATGAAGCTGAGTGCTTCCACCACCCCAGGAGTGACGTTATTACACATTATAAAATGGTCTTAAAAAATCCACAATGCTGATTGGCTAAAACCTAGTTTCAGCCATATCCTTATCAGCATGTATTGTGCTAGCCGGCACTAATTCTAAAAACTGAGCCATACCACACAAAAATATCACTGTCCCCAACACCATCCTCTCTGAGAAAACAACCTGAAGTTCTGTGCCACGCTAATGAAACTTACAACCACTCTGCACAGTACCCCCCTAACCTGCAAACCACTCCCCAATTTTACACTGTCCCCCTGCCATTTTACTTCCTTATACAATCCCATCTTGCAATTACATCCGACTGGAAAAATACCCGATGCCACAATATCTGTATTTTCCTCACCTTTTCCTCTGGTAGCTGACAGTAGATACACAGGAAGGAAGTGAGTCGCTACATTGAAAGTGACGAGTGTGACCTTACATTGCCTAAGCAACACTCTGTCAAGACAGACAAAACAAATACTTTTTAATTGTGTCTGTCTATCTGTGCTGGCAAATACATTTTAAATGTGTCTGTGGTGAGGGGAGCATGGGTGGGGACGGCAAGAAATGGCAAGAAATACTGCATCAAATACAACTCCCCGACTGTGACCTTACAATGCCTTAGCAACACTCCAACAGGCTTCCAACTAAATTACATACACAAACCAAAGAAAGAAAAGAGAAAAACAGACAAAACAAATACTTTTTAAATCTGTCTGTCTATCTGTGCTGGCAAATACATTTTAAATGTGTCTGTGTCTGTGGCGAGGAGACGGGGCTGGGGTTGGGGAAGGCAAGAAACACTGCATCAAATACAACTCCCCAACCAATATAAAAGACCATCACTCACGCTATCTCCAAATCTGGTAGGCAAAAGAAGAAATATTTATCCCCCAAAACAATGGATTCTGCTTCTCAATATGCCACAGACAACACCACCATGTACAAAATGTTAAATTAAAACCTCTATGCAGGGACTACTTTTTATTTTTCTGTACTAATATTAGCTTTTTTTAACATTTCTAAGCTACACTTTGCAAATTTTTTTTAAATTAACCTTTTTACTGGGGTGTCCATTTTATAAGTGCAATAACACACTCTGAGGTGTGGGTTATCGCCTGATAAGAGCACACCCAGTGTCATAAGGCACTCGGCGCAAGCACCTTGTGCCTTAGTACACCCCTGGGCATGCTCTTATCAGGTGATAACCCACACCTCGTCGTGTGTTATTGCTGGCATAACACACATCTTTGAAGTGCCTTATTGCTATTATACAATGGCTCATTTGTTAATTTAAAAAGAACAAACAAAAAATACGTTTATATGTATATTTTCTTTTATTTTTGTTGGTATAGGTGTATCTTTTGAAAAAAAAAAGTCTGAAATATTTCTTCCACCACAAGGTGGCGCTGCTGCCAAAATAATATTGCTCCCTGTGTCCCTCAGGATTTCTCTTGTTTTTGCTGCTGTGTCATTATCAGCCTCCTCTCTGCCCTGCCACCTAGTACTGGACAATGCTTTGAAGGGGACTGTGTTTGACATTGTCTTATTTTATTTTAAATTAACGTTGTTTTTTTTTTCCTGTGGGTCAGAAGCCGTTCAGCAATCAGCCTGACTTGCATAGCACGACTCTACAGAACATGCGCTGACAGGATCTTGGTGCCGAGCGGGAAGACCTGTTTTTCTGTCTCTCTTCCTTTTTTCGGCTGCAGTAGGCAGACCCTGCAGACGTTTTGTATGTACAAAAGGAGTGATGTCATGTTTTCTGTCCATGGAACTGACTGAAGGTGTAAATAGTCTCTTCCACCTTACCCTGTTCCAAGCAATGTTTTCCACCCTCAAATAAATACGCTTTCATGTTAGTCAGTGGTTGCAGGGTGCTATTTTCTTTCTTAAATGAGTGGTACAAGAACTGGAACCTGAGTAGTGGGAGGCAGCCTTAGGTTTTTGGGGGGGAGTAAGATCTGCCCCCCCCACCCGAGAAGCTCCTAAAGATCCACCCCCAACTTTTTTCTGATTCATGTGGGAAGGGCATGAGGTGGATTTATCATGCTGTAACAAGACACACTAGTTTGGGACCTGTATCAACCATCAGAACAAGTCTGTGCAGTGGAGAACAGAAGATACTTAGGGCCAGATATTCAAAGTTTTGCTTTGTGTGCAAACCATTTGCTTGGCATTAGCATGGGTCTGCCATATTCAAAAGGCCAAATAGCGTGCCCAAGCTGCATTAGCACCGGGCAAACCATAGTTATATACAAGGGGCAAAGTGAACATGAATACAGGCACTATGAGATATTCAGTGACTAGCACTGCACTAAGGTGTTTAGCATGGCATAACACGACCCTTAGCGTGGTACAAAGTACCACCCAGGAAAAGCTGGTCTTAACCCTGGGCAAAAAGCTTTGCATGACATTGGTGCTTTGCGCGGTGTTTGCATGGGATTTGCGTGGCTTGCGCGACCCTAACATGTGATCATGACACTTAGGGAGTGCCAGACATGGAGGACATACGCCGCTCACTGATGGCAGCTCCATGATGCCAACAGCTGCCACCAGTCCCAGAAATGCACCGACAGTAAGGGGTGATCTGACCCACAGGGGAGATCATGGTAGTGTAGCCATACAGCACACACCAGCAGACCATATGTCTGTGGTGACCAACAGATGCCAGCACACACATGCAGCACTGTGGGTAAGGTGACAGTTGAGGGGAGGGTGTACAGGTGGCCAGACCTCACCACAGCCCAGGTGTGGCCACAAGGCTGGGACACATCATGCAGTGAACATGGGCTGGTAGTCAGAATACCCCACCACCTGTGTGCATGTCAGATCTTACATGCCCCCAAAGCCACATACCGTACGACTTTACAGATGCCACAGCACACGCAGCCGGCCATGTATATGTCACTGTGAGCATCCCTTGCCACAGGTGCAGCATCTGTGGAGCACACAACAGTGAAACAGTACTGTCCACTGTCAGTAATCACCTGCAGGCTGGTCCTGTCACTGTGTACAGTGCAGTGGTCATCACTGCCCTACATACCATAGGCATTGCTGTGTCCCTCACACTACTGGCCCCCTTGCTACTGTAGTGTTTGCTGTGCACTGTCGCATGACCTACAGTGTGACGGTTGCATGCAGCACCGCCAGCACCTGTGCCTATGCTGTGTTGTCCCCTGGGGCACACAATGCTATGCTGTACTGCAGACATGTAGCCTGCAGCAACCATCATGCACTGTCAGACTGACCTACAGGTAGAGCTGTGGGACCCTGCAGTAACGCTGGGCAAACTGCATGCAAATCAGAGAATAATGAGATGCTAATTTGGCTGTTTGCCCAGAGACTACCGAAGTAGGCTCATTTGCATATCACTTTTGAATATGGCAAATCTTAGCACCAGGAAGACGTGTTTGCATCCAGCAAACAGCTTAGCTCTGCGCTAAAGCTGCGCTAACGTGTTAGCACAACGCTAACGGTTTGGGGAATATTATACAGTTTTGATCACTGTTCTTTCACATCTGCCGTTGCTGCCTGCAGCTGTACAGGGTCCACGCATTTGCTGGTACACACATTGGCCACATAGTTCATCTCTACCTGCCCTCACATTGCTGTGCACTGTGTTGTTGTTGTGGTTTGCACTTCCTGGTTGCTATATTCAGTGCTGTCTTATTCCAGGGCTACGTCTGTCCTGCACTCCCAGCCCAGTTTGCACAGCCTCATTCCCATGCTATATTCAGAAGCTGTTTGTCCCAGGCTATTCCTTTTGAATATAGCTTGCTTTCTGCTCTGGGCTAAGTCAACTGGTTAAACAATTGGAAGAAAAAGAAAAAAAAAGTTTGCCCGTCGGGCAGTGTTAACTTAGCCCAGGGGCAAAGTTTTGAATATCTGGCCCTAAATGCCTTTATTAAGGACTAGGAGAACATAAGATATTTAATGCCTTCAAATTGACTTAAAAAACCTTTGGAACAAATGATTACCAGAGCCACCTGGGGCCTCAGACAGAGACCTACACACACATTCTAATTTACACTTAAGAGCCACAGGATTTTCCTAAATATATATATATAGTCTATATATAATTTGTCTTTTTAGTAGTTTCAAAGCTTTGAAAGCATTGGTGTTAGTAATGCATTTAGAAATACATTTTGTAATTGTCTTTACAGTTAAACATGCACTTTCATGTCAGGGCACATTTTTGAGGGGAGGGGATTCAAATTATTTTAATCATGGGCTCAGTTTAATATCTGTTTAAAATTCTCACTGATACATTTTAAGTCTTCTGGCTATGGCAGAGGGAGGTAGCAGTTGAAGTTTGAAATTGTAGTGAGGTTCTGGAAAGCTAACTTTGTCATAAGTTTCTGTAAGTTTTTATTGTTTGTAAGTTGTGTTTTAAAATTGGCCTAACTTCTTAAGAACTCTCTGGAACAGAGGGACACAAATCCTTAAATCTCTCTGTGCTAGCCGTAGACTGTTCTTGTGGGAGAGGGGCTTTGGCCAGTAACACAGCCAGTCAATCAAGGTTGTTTGCATTTCAGTTAATCTCTGTTTAAAATTCTCACTGAGGCATTTTAAGTCTTCTGGCTGTGGCAGAGGGAGGTAGCAGTTGAAGTTTGAAATTGTGGTGAGGTCTAGAAAGCTAACTTTGTCATGAGTTTCTGTAAATATTTATTGTTTGTAAGTCATGTTTTAAAATTGGCCTAACTCCTTAAGAACTCTTAAATACAGAAGAGTTACTGGGGGTTGAGCTTAAAGGCAGGGAGGGAGGAGCTTAGGGAGTTGCAAACTTCCCCTGTGAGCAAACTCTTAAGGCTAATAGTCAGGTGGATAAAAGTTCAGCCACTCAAGTGTTGAAAGTTTAAAAGTCTTGGACTAGTGGAGGACTTGGTGGCTTACCCAAGGAAACCTACTCAGAGGGGGATGGGACCACATGTCATTAGGGCCGGCATCTTTGGGAGGGTGGTGGGGTGCACAGGGTGTGGGAAGCCATGATACTGGACTGGGCTTGGAAGTTCGGTGGTTGCCCAGTGTACTACCAGCTAGCACAGCTTAGGGAGGAGGTTGAGGGGCTTAGGAGACAGCTGGGGGAAGGGGGGAGATATGGTTGGGGAATAGGGCAGGGGCTCTCCCATGGGGTTGCACCAAACACTAGGGAAGGGGCATAGGGAAAGGAGTGCAGGAGAGTACTCTGGGGTCGCATAGGGACCCTGGCAGATGGGGCCCAAAAAGAGGATACTACGAAGGAAGCTGGTAGGTAACTGGGGACCCACACAGACGGGGGCCAAAGGGAGGATTTTCTCAGGGAAGTAGTCAGATGGGTGGGGCTGGACAGAAGGAAGAAATGGGGGGAGGTGGATCAGACCTTAAGCTCAGTAACAGCTTCAATTCTCTTCTTCTGATTAAGGATGAGGGGGGTGATGTAGCCATGACAGGGGCAGTTAGAGATGGAAAGGGAGTAGGGGGCAGGAGGCAGGGGCTGGATAGCGGGAGGAACGGGGGGAACTTGGAATGTGGGAAAACGGAGCAGGGGATCAGAGCAGGAGGATGAGGGAGTAGATGGAGGAAAGTACAAGGAAAAGGACCAGTTGGGAGGAAAGGGCAAGGAGAAGGACCAGAAGTACAAGGAGGATACAGTGAAGGGAGCTGAGGGTTTAGGCCAGGGGAGCATGACAAGCAAGGAGGTTCTGAACAGATTCAGGAAGGAAGGGAGGACAAACCCAGGCTAGTTTAGCAGATGGGGGAAGGACCAGTCACGAGCAGTAACGGTGGGGTAGCGAGGTACAAAAGGATACTCAGGAGCACAAGGGTCATGAGATCAGAGGGGGAGGGGGTGGCCAGGTTAAATAAGGAGGGCATGGCAGGTGGCACCCAGATGGGGGAGGAGCAAGGAGCTGGCTGAGGGGAGGGGCTGGTAGAAAGGATGAGGGACAGGGAAGGGGGAAATGGAGGAAAAGGGGCAGCCAGAGCACTCCTGTTGGGTGATTCCATGATCAGGGGGATCAAATGGGATAGGGAGGGAGAAGCCTACCCGGTTAGAACAAAATTCTTCCCTGGACTAATGGTGCACAGGGTCAAGCATGAGGTATATCAGCTAGCAAAGGATTGTGGAGGTTACCCGGGCATACTGGTCCACCTGGGTACCAATGACATTGAGGGAAATAGTGAGCTAGAGATACAAGCAAGGTTCAGGGAGCTTGTCAGGGTCTGTCATGATATAGGATGTGCAATTTCCTTCTCAGAAATCCTGCCGGTGCCAAGGGCTAGTGGGGAACACAAGAAGAAGATTAGGGTGATAAACCAGTGGCTCAGGGAGTGGTGTGGGGCCAGAGGGTATAGGTTGATGGGGGATTGGGGGGAGACCTGGGAGGATAAGGGGCTGTATGCTAGAGATAGGCTCCATCTCAATTCGGAGGGGAAGGACATCCTTAGGTTGAAAATAGAGGGGTTCATTGGTGAAAGGTGGGGTTTAAACTTGTGAAGGGCCAAGGAATGGGAGAAAAGGCTGTCTAGGGGGGTCCAATAAAAGAGGGACTCTGTCTCCACCCCTCTGGGGAGCTGGAGGAATGCAGGAAAAGGCCGACTGGTAAGGTGCAGACCAGGGGAAGACAGAATCCCCACAGGAACATGAGCAGGAGAAATGGAAGTATAGGGAAAGGGTGGAAGTTAGTCCTGCTAAATGCCAGGAGCTTGGACAGTAAAATGCCTGAGCTCCAGGTGATGCTAATTGAGGGAGAGGTGGATGTAGCAGTGGTCACTGAGAACTGGGCCACCACAGGGCATGACTGGGACCTGAACCTGGAGGGTTACACCATGTTCAGGAAGGACAGGGAAAGGGAAGGGGAGGAGGGGTAGCAATAATAGTCAAAAACTGCATTACCATAGGAGGAGTGGAGGAGGCGGAGGGAACTGCGGAGGCGATTTGGGTCACCTTGATAACAAGGGGGGGCAAGAGAGTAAAAATAGGAGTGGTGTATGGACCCCCTGCACTGGCGGAGGAGCTGGAGGAGAGTCTGGTGGCAGATGTTGGGAGACACTGCAGATTGTGAAGGGTGGTGATGTTGGGGGACTTAAACATGCCAGGAACAGACTGGGAAACTATGACATCCTCGGTGGCCAGGGAACGGAGGTTGTTGGATGTCTTTCGGGATGCATTCCTAACTCAGCAGCTGGGGGAACCGACCAGGGAGGAGCGGATACTGGATGTGGTCCTGGTAGACAGTTACCAGATTGGGGGCCTGGAGGTAAGGGACCCGGTGGCGGGGAGCGACCATGCCACGGTCTGTTTCTGCCTGAACCTAGGAGGGGTAGAAGGCTGCACAAAGACGGAGGTAACTGACTTCAGGGGGGTGGATTTCAAGGAAATGGGAAGGATCCTTAAGGAGCACTTGGATGGGATTGGGCCAGACATGGACGCTGACAGTAGGTGGGAAATCATCAGGAAGGGGGTGCAGGATGCTACCAGCACCTGTGCAAGAGTAAGATGAAAATTCAGTAGGGCCCAAAAACCCTACTGGTGGACCAGGGAGGTTCAGGAGGTGGTGAGGGGAAAGAAGGTGGCCTATAGGCAATTCAAGTGCTGAAGGAGTGAAAGGGACCAAAGGGAGTATGAGCTGATGGACAGAAGGGCCACTAGGGTGGTGAGGGCGGCTTAGGCAAGGAAGGAGCAGAACCTGGCCAGGAAATTAGGAGAGGGAACAAGGGGTTCTTTAGATACATTGTGGAAAAACAAAGGGTGACGGAGCAGATTAGCAGGATTAAAACAGGATGGGCACAAGACCCGGGGGGAGAAGGCCAAGGTACTAAATGAGTACTTCGCCTCAGTTTTCACCAAGGAAAATGGGGGGGTGGCATCATACATGGGAGAAGATGGTGAAACTGAGGAGGGGGGACCTTACCAATTGGTGGGTCTGGGGAAGGGGGCATCACTGGCAGGTGGGGGAAAGGCAAAGCAGGGGGATGAGGTAGTGAAGGTGGAAATCATGGCAGAGAGAGTGAGGGAAGCCCTCAGGTCCCTTAAGACGGAGAAAGCACCAGGGCTAGATAAATTACATCCCAGAGTGCTGAAAGAACTGGTGGATGTCCTGGCAAAACCCCTGGCAGAGCTCTTCAGCATCTCTCTGAGGACAGGATGAGTGCTCCAGGACTGGAAGGTGGCACATATAGTGCCTGTCCACAAGGGGAAATCAAGGGAGGTGGCAGGGAACTATAGGCCCATCAACCTGATATCGGTGGTGGGCAAGATGATTGTCAAGGAGAGACTGGGGGGTCCTGGAAAAGTTGGGGTGCCTGGATGATAGACAGCATGGATTTGTCTCAGGGAAATCGTGTCAGACAAACCTTGTGGAGTTCTATGACTGGGTGACGAGTGCCTTGGACCTGGGTAGACCAGTAGACATCCTCCTTCTTGACTTCATCAAGGTGTTTGACTCTGTTCCTCACTGGGGCCTGTTGGATAATCTGGAAGAAATGGGGTTGGGGAACCAGATGATCAGATGGATAGGAAATTGGCTCCAGAACCAGACCCAGAGGGTTGTGGTTGGTTGGATAGTCTCATCCCCAAGGAGGGTCATTAGTGGAGTCCCTCAGGGATTGGTCTTTGGGCCCCTCCTGTTCAATGCCTACGTCTCTGACATAAGGAAGGGTATCAGGAGTGAGATGAGTCTCTTTGTGGATGACTCAAAACTGGGGGCGGTGGTGGATGGGGAGGAGGGGAGGGTGGCCCTACAAGGGAACCTGGAGGCTCTGGAAAGATGGTCTAGAAAGTGAAAGCTGAGGTTCAGTGTTGGAAAATGCAAGATACTGCACCTGGGAGCCAGAAACCCAAGCCAAGTGTACACCCTGGGGGGGAAATGCTACAAGTCTTGATGGCTGAGAGGAACCTGGGGGTGGTGGTGGATGTCAAGATGAACAACTCAGAGACTTGTAGGAGTGCAGCAGCAAAGGCCAACAGGATGCTTGGATGCTTCGCTAGGGGGCTCACCTCCAGAAGGAGGTAAGTGATACTCCCTCTGTATAACTGCTTGGTGAGGCTGCACCTCGAGTACTGCATGCAGTTTTGGAGACCACATTTAAAGAGGGACATTGAACTCCTGGAGAGGGTCCAGAGGACAGCAACCAAAATGATTTGGAGCTTGGGGGATAGGACCTATGGGGAGAGGCTCAAAGAGCTAAATATGTACACATTGGAAGAGAGAAGGGAGCGGGTGGACATGATAGAGGTCTTCAGGTACATGAAGGGGGTAAATAGGGGAGGAGCAGTCAGGGTACTCTGAAGGAAGGGGGGCAACTAGAGGGCATGGGTGGAAGCTGGAGGGGAGAAAGGAGGAGGAGGTGCTACTTCACTGAGAGGGTGGTGGAGTCATGGAATGCACTGCCCAGAGGGCTGGTGGAGGCTGAAATGGTAGAGGGGTTCAAGAGGGGGTGGGACAGGTACAGGGGAAGAGTTCTGGAAGCAAAAACCAGTGCAGAGAGAATATCCGGGACTGGGAAGGGAGAAGCCGGGGGGGTGGCAAGCTCTGCTCCCAGGGTGGGGGCTGACCAAATGAGCAGACACAAAAGACCGTTAGGCCTGTTCTGCTGGCATTTTAGTATGTTAGTATGTTAGTACTTGGTGAACACAGACTTTGATGATAAAGTATGTTTTTTCTTTTAAGTTTGAGATGTATTAGAAAACATTAAACAAGAAAACAATTGGTGATTTTAAAAGCTATTCTGATCAGAGCTGACATTAAAAAAATCTCAGCTGTATTTTATATTTGATTTTATCAGGGACACTAGAAACAGGATGTTAACATTTACTCCATGGAACCTGTTATTCAGGATTTTTTTTATTGCAACTTGTCACAGGCAATCTTCCCACAGTGCAGTTTGTCAGGGCACGTTATTTGGGGAAGGGGGTTCAAATTATTTTAATCATGAAGCATTGGTGTTAGTAATGCCTTTAGAAATAACATTTTAATTGTCTTTACAGTTAAACATGCAGTCTCATGTCAGGGCACATTTTGGGGAAGGGGTTTCAAATTATTTTAATCATGGGCACAGTAGTTGATAAACACAGACTTTGATGATAATGTGTGTGTTTTCTTTTAAGTTTGAGAAGTATGTATTAGAAAACATTGAACAAGAAAACAATTGGTGATTTTAAAAGTTATTCTGATCAGAGCTGACATTAAAACAAACCTTAACTGTATTTTTTATTTTATTTTATCATGGACACTAGAAACAGGATGTTAACATATACTCAATGGAACCTGTTATTCAGCTTTTTTTTATTGCATCTTTTCCCAGGCAAACTTCCCAGAGTGCAGTTTGCCAGGGCACATTTTCTTGGGGAGGGGGTTCAAATTATTTTAATCATGAAGCATTGGTGTTAGTAATTCATTTAGAAATACATTTTTCAATTGTCTTTACAGTTAAACATGCAGTTTCATGTCAGGGCACATTTTTGGGGAGAGGAGTTCAAATTATTTTAATCATGGGCACAGTACTTGTAAACAAAGACTTTGATGATAAAGTGTGTTTTTTATTTTTTGTTGTTGAAGAAATTGAGAATTCCCTGTTGTGGAGGTGCCAAGTTCAAAATTAGAAATGCTGCTATGACACACAGTGGGACAGCACACATCTCATTTCAATGGAGTAAGCAGACCTCCTTCATTTTCCATTTACGTGGATTCCATGATTACCGTTGGCACATCTTGTGATACTAGTGCTAAGACAGCTCTTTATTGAAAATACAGGTGTCTCAATACAAGATGATAAAGAGCAGCTAGAAAACATAACATCCATGTAGAATTCTTACATATTTGTTAAAGACACCAGCTCAGCATCCAGCTGTTAACATTCCCAACTGATGTTTTAAACTTTGTACGTCCTCAAAGTACTGTACCGCTATCTGTTGGCTATAATTTAAGTTCTGCCAGTGTGTATAATAACCTGGCAATGGCCTATTGATCCAATTCTTAATTACATGCCTACATTGCTTTGGCATACAATTGCTAGGTAACCATAATATCACATGTTACATATTCATTCTTTGGCTCCTAAATGGTAAAACAGTCCATTATATGCACTTCAATTAGGCATTTAAAATACGTTCTGTTCAGGCTAGAACAGGAGACAAGATCAACATGAAATGTTTTCCGTTTCAAAAATGGAAACTGCAGTCCCAAACAACTCTTGCCCTTCCCCCAACTGTTGTACCTCTGCATGTCTTATTGGTAGAATGACTGATTTGTGTGTTTGTTTATTTATTTATTTATTTATTTTTATAACAGCCTACTCTGTAGCCAGTGAAGGAGCACTCCTTGCTCCTGGGGACACTTAGCATATCCCAAACCACTGACTGTTATCATTTACATTAGTCCGGTCAGAAGAAAGGTGCTATTTCTTTTTTTCATTAAATTAAAAAAAAAAAGAGGAAAGGCCTAATATCTTGAAACAGATTTAAGAAAAATTATTCTGCACTTAGTATGAGACACATTTTTTCAGTTCTCATCTTTATGATCAGAGCTGCTGATGCCACAGTGAAAACTTTGGAAAAACTAAACTTGGTACAACTTAGTTTACATTTTAAATATATTCTGTAGATTTCTCTTGCCTATCTTTTATTACAGAGGAAATTTGAATGAATATGTGATCTTTATCTATAGAGTTCATCTGCCTCTATAGATTATTCCCTACCTCAAGTCATAATGCTATGTTGTGACATCACAGTCTGCTGTCATGGGAGTAATTGTGATGTCACAAGCCATGCATTATGACCTCAGGTAGGAGAAAGCACCAGGAATACATGAACTCTTCAGAAGCAGCGGTCCTCTTTTTATGCAAATGGCCTCAGTAAAAAATAATGGGAAGGGGGGAATACAGAACTAATGTGAAATATAAACTGAACTATGTCTAAATATTATGTTTCTTTCACTTATTCTGAACGTCATATGCTCTTTAAGACTGGCACTCTGCTTGGGGGAGGGTGTCATTGGAGCAAGGTGGCAACATGTATGTTACATGTATGTTTCAGTGCTAAACCATAACACAATTGCTTTCATTGTTTTTCCTGCTGTTTTAAGACATTCCAATAAATGCTTAAACCCATGGGCGATTACTGACAGCAAAATAGTGCTGCTTGAAAAGTTTTTCAACCCAAATTAGTGAACATGACTGTGACTTTAGGGGCAGTTTCCTCTCCAAAGACTGTCATGACTATAACTTCTCCCTCTGTCTGTCTGTCTATCCGTATGTCTATGTAATTATCTATATGTCTATCAATTGCATCTATCCCTATTTTTACCTACTGTATATGTAAAATAAACCTGCATATCGCATTTGCCTGCACTCTGAACACATACTTATGATACAGTGCATATTTGTACTCCACTCCTGTATAGACCTCATACTGTCCTGATATTCCCATTATCACAGGCATAACTACCTTAACCTTATCAACAGCGACCCCTTATAAAAGTTATTATCACATTTTCTCTCCTAATGAAGTTCATCATTACACCTGACTGCCTGACATCAACACATTACATAAATATAACTTGCATCACTGCATGGACAACCCCCTTGTTTTTCTCTATAAAACTGTGTAAATAATCCCAAGACTGAACATATGCCAGCCATTACTTTTTCATGTACTGGTAGTACTGCCACCTATTCTACCTGTCAACCCTATATTGCTTACCATTCCTTCCATAGAAATCTACACTTCCATATCTTTTCCTAATAATGTGTCTACCTTCCTTAGAATGCAAAATAAAACAAATCTTACTAGTTAAAAATCATTGTGTTGTTTCTCCATGTCTCCTTAACAGTTCAACATAACCTCACTAACTTCATTATGCAGCCGTGGTGGATCTGACCAGACTTTGTTGTTGACAGCGTTTGCTTTCTTTTTAGTTAAAAATTGTTTATTAATGTTTTTTGTTCAAAGTGACAAAGTGTTGTTTGAATGGGTGGCTGAGCGGGAGTGTCCCTGAATTCTGTTACGTGAAGGATGGTGCCTCACATAGATACATAGATACATACATAGATACATAGATACATAGATACATAGACAGTGTCGGCAGATAAGGGCCTATGGCCCACCTAGTCTGCCCATTTGAGCTTGTAAGTTCAGTTTGTTTTCCTAGAAGTCTGTTTCCCTTACCCCTGCCCTCTAGAATTCCTTATGTCTATCCATGCATTCTTAAATCCGTGATTGTTTCAGCCCCCACCACTTCCTCTGGCAGGTGTTCCACTTGTCCACCACCCGTTCTGTGAAGAAATTCTTTCTCATGTTTCCTCTGAATCTCTCTCCTCCAACTTCATCCCATGCCTCTAGTCCTGAAACATCTTTTTGCTAAAAATAGTGTTTCCTGCACCCTGTTCCTCCCTGTAAGATACTTGTATGTCTCTATCATATCCCTCTCTCCCTCCTCCTCCAGGAGTACATGTTCAGTTCCTTAAACCTGTCTCATAGGACTTGTGATGCAACCCATGCACCATCTTTGTTGCCCTCCTCTGAACCTACTCTCTACCCTGTTCATGTCCTTACGTAGGATATGGTCTCCAGAACTGTACACTGTACTCCAGGTGGGGCCTCACTAGTGTCTTGTATAGCGGAATTATGACCTCCCTTTTCTCCTGCTGGTGATGCCCCTGCCTATACATTCCAGCATCCCATTTGCTTTCTACCTGATGCCTTGTCACACTGTTTCTACCTTGAGGTCATCAGGAGATGCACAACCCCAAGATCCCTTTCCTGCTTGGTGCATGCTATATCCTCACCCCCAACTGATATATTGTGCCAGGGTTTTGTGCCCCATATGCATTATCTTGCACTTCTTTGCATTGAATTTCAACTGCCAAACCCTTCACCATTCTTCAAGTTTCTGCAGGTCCCTTCTCATTCTGTCTACACCTCTGGTGTCTACTCTGTTACAGAGCTTTGTGTCATCAACGAACAGTGAAATTCTGCCTTCTAGATCCTGTGCAATGTCACTGATGAAGATGTTGAATAGGACCAGTCCCACACTGATCCCTGTGGTACCCACTGGTTACTCTTCCCTCTGTGGGTGACAGCCATTACCACCACCCTCTGTGTCCTGCCACCCAGCCAGTTACCTACCCCACACTACTGTCCTGCCCACACCCATATTCCCCAGTTTGTGTAATAGTCTTCTATGTGGCACAGTGTCAAGGCCTTGCTGAAGTCCAGATAGGCCATGTCCACTGCCCTCCCCTGATCCACCTCCCTAGTCACCCAGTCAAAAATTCAATGAGGTTGGTCTGACATGACCTCCCTGTTGAAACCATGCTGCCTTGGGTCCTGTAGTCCATTGACAACCAGATGTTCCACCAATCTCTCCTTCAGTGGTGCTTCCATGATCTTTCCCACTACCAAGGGTGAGGCTGACTGGTCTGTAGTTCCCTGCTTCCTCTTTGTTCCCACTTTTGTATAAGGGGACTACATCTGCTGTCCTCCAGTCTTTGGGTACCTCCCTGTTTCCAGTGATTGGCTGAACAGGATAGCCAGAGGTTCAGCCACCACCTCTCTTAGTTCTTTAAGGACCTGGGTGCACCCATCTGGCCCCATTGCTTTATCAGCTCTTATTACTTCCAGTTCCTTCAGGACCCTTTCTCGTAAAGGGACTTGTGTCCATTTCTGCACCATTCTCACCCCTTGTACTCCCTTCAGACCCATTATCCCCTCTTCCTTAGTAAAGACCAGGCAGAAATACCTGTTCAATATGTCAGCTTTATTGTTGTCATCCTCCACGCAGCTCCCATCCTCCCCTTCAGTCTCACTATCCCTCCTTTGTCTTTCTTTTTCCTTATGTACCTGTAAAGGTTTTGTCCCTTTACCACTGATTTTTGCAATGTGTTCTTCTGTCTGAGCTTTGGCTTCCTGTACTTCCCTGCTCCCTTTGATTCTCCTGGTACTTCTCCCTATCCCTTCTGCCTGTGTCTTTTGTATTGCCTGAATGCAATCTTTTTGGCTTTCACTTTCTTTGCTACCTCTTTGGAAAACCATAATGTCTCCTCTTCCTTTTACTCTTGCTAACCTGCTTAATGCATAATTCTGTTGTTCTTATAATCCCCATTTTAAATACTGCCCACTGTTCCTCAACCCCTGATTCCTGTCCCATTCCCCTTAATGCCTCTTTCAAGTATCTCCCCATTTTCCCAAAGTCTGCCCCCTAAAATCCAGGATACGTGTTTTTGTGTGGTTTGGTTCTGCTCTTTCTGTGATTTCAAACCACAATGACTGAGTGGTCACTGTTACCCAGGTGCTCCCCACTGTTACCCCCATCACACTGTCCCTGTTTGTGAGCACAAGGTCCAGTATTACCTTCTGCGAGTTGGTTCCATGACCAGTTGCTTGAGGAAGGCACCCTGAAGGGAGTCCAGGATAAATCTGCTCTAGTTGATGCTGCTGCTGGGATGCTCCAGTCCACGTCTGGTATATTGAAGTCTCCAACCAGTACTACCTCACCCTTGTCTGCCATCCTTTGGATGGCTAGCATCAACTCCTATCTGTTTCTTCCTCCTGGGCTGGTGGTCTATAGACCACACCTGTCTCGGATAGCTGGCACCATTTTCCTTTCCAGCTAACCCACAGTATCTCTCCCCATTTTGTTCCTCCGGATCTGTGTGGCCCTTATGTCATTTTCACATACAGTGCCCTCCTCCTCCTTCCTGCCTGCTCTGTCTCTTCTGAATATGTTGTAGCCAGGTATGGCCATCTCCCAGTCATGGTTATCATTACACCAGGTTTCAGTGATGGCCACAATGTCCAGATCTGACTGCACCATGACAGCCTCCAGATCTTCCATCTTGTTGCTAAGGCTCCTGGCATTTGCACACATGGCTTTCCATGATTTGACCTCCTAGACTTCTTCACTGTTCTACTCCAGCCCCTTCCTTGGTTGTCATTTATCCCTGGTTCTCCCTTGCTGTTTGCCCTTCTACTGAATTTTGCCCCTTTTCTGCTTATCCACCTTTTGGACACTAATCTCCATCTTTTGCACACTGCTTTGCAGAGATAGCCACTCCTCTGGTTCACTGGTTCCACTACTAGCTGTGGGGGGTGAGCAAGTAGGTACCATCCTTGCTGGCCTGCCACCCCCCTTTGCTAGTTTAAATGCTTGTCAATGTAGCATTTAAACTTATCATTGAGTGCTTGGATTCCCCTCCAGGATGGATGCAGGCCGTCAGGCTTGAACAAACCTCCATCCCTCCAGGTGGGTCCCAGTCACCAATGAGATCCAAACCCTTCCTCACAGCACCAGTTCTTCAACCATGAGTTAAAGTTCCTGGTGCATGCACTCCCCTACTCTCTCCTTGCCTCTCACAGGTAGTACTTCTGAGAAAGTGACAGAAGTAGCTACTTGCTTGAGACCCCTCCCAGTTTCCTAAACTCTTCCTGAACTTCCTTTGGCTCCCCATTTGCCAAGTCATTAGTACCTAGGTGGATAATGACATCCAGCTCACCTCCGTCTTGCCTTCCCAGTGATCCCCAGTATCTTCCTTCCATCCCTCCATGCCGTGGCACCTGGTGGGCACCTCACCTCCCTGTCCTCCCTCCTGTGTTCCTAGCTGGATCCCTCTTACGATGGAGTCCCCCACCAGGATTCACTTCCTCCTCCTCTGGGGTCACTGCTTTCCCTACTGAGGTCACCTCCTTGCCTAACCTCCACATCCTTTCCTTCCACTTCCCTGGGTACCTCTATTTGGTTGTCCTCATTTGCCAGTGTGGCATATGAGTTCTTGAAGGAATAGGATCTGGGATGTGCCTCTGCCTGACTGCTCTAACCCTCCCTGAGCCCACTGTCATCCAAGTGCTCCTCGTTCTCGGCATCCTTTGAGGCAGCTGCATTGACTGGGTGGTCCTGGATAGGGGTGATGGTACTCCTGACCAGTTTACTTCCGCTCTGAGTCTGGCTACCTCATCCCGTAGTCCAGAGAGATGCATGCAGATAGGGCAGCACCTCAGTGTCCAGAAGGTCTGCCTGAATATGGCTGCCCCACAGCCACCTTAGCACCACTCCCCACATTATACTGCAATTCCACTACTTCTCTGCTGCTAGAGCTCTCTTAGTTCTCTTTTTATTTATTTACAGTACTAAAAATCCTGTAACTGATCGTCAGATAAATATTTTTTTTTTAAGGAAAAAGAAACCAATAAATAAATAAATGAGTCAAAACACTTGTCGTGCTGAGGGTGGTCTTTTTCCCCCATATGCCCCTCCTACTTCACACCTCTTACTATACCCTGTGTTTAGCTCCTGTCAATCAGATTTATCAGGGCATATAATTAAGAGTTGGGGGAAGGGCTTCTTCTGAAGATGAACCTCTGTTTGCTGCTTTAACTGTGACTAAGCCCCACCTCCAGTTATCACGTAGCTGAGGTCAGAGGCCAGACAATTAACACCCTTCACCCAGCTACAGGACAGTCAGACAAGCCAAGATAAAATTTGCAGCAATTAAAGACAGCACAGAATGACACCACCACTATGTTTTAAATTTTCAACAGCCCAAAAACAATTATAAGTAAAGACAACACAGAAAGAAAGTATAGTGTCACTACAAGCCTACAACCTAAGTTTAAAAGAAAATTACCAATTACCAGTTACTCTAAAGCACTGAATTGAATATGTTTCCTTCCTTCACCTTCTGGCTTCTTCTGAGAAGATGAACCTCTGTTTGCTGCTTTAACTGTGACTAAGCCCCACCTCCGGATATCACGTAGCTGGTCCAGAGCCAGACAATTAACACCCTTCACCCAGCTACAGGACAGTCAGACAAGCCAAGATAAAATTTGCAGCAATTAAAGACAGCACAGAATTACACCACCACTATGTTTTAAATTTTCAACAGCCCAAAAACAATTATAAGTAAAGACAACACAGAAAGAAAGTATAGTGTCACTACAAGCCTACAATCTAAGTTTAAAAGAAAAATACCAGTTACCAGTTACTCTAAAGCACTGAATTGAATATGTTTCCTTCCTTCACCTTCTGGCTTCTTCTGGGAAGATGAACCTCTGTTTGCTGCTTTAACTGTGACTAAGCCCCACCTCCAGTTATCACGTAGCTGAGGTCAGAGGCCAGACAATTAACACCCTTCACCAGCTACAGGACAGTCAGACAAGCCAAGATAAAATTTGCAGCAATTAAAGACAGCACAGAATGACACCACCACTATGTTTTAAATTTTCAACAGCCCAAAAACAAATATAAGTAAATACAACACAGAAAGAAAGTATAGTGTCACTACAAGCCTACAATCTAAGTTTAAAAGAAAAATACCAATTACCAGTTACTCTAAAGCACTGAATTGAATATGTTTCCTTCCTTCACCTTCTGGCCTCACAGTGTGGCAGTTTCAGGTACAAGCTACAGTTTTAACAGGTTTAGGAAGTTAGAGGCAGTGCTATTTTAGGCAGAACTGAAGAAATAAATCTGTTTTACTAGTGTAATTTTTCTGACTGTGGGACTTGATGGAATTGGTGTTGGGGGGGCAGCAGACATTGGGAGGTGGGGTAAAGCCGTGATGGGTAATGTTTGCTTGGGTTGACATGAAGTGGGCAGTGATTCTTGTGTGATCATGCAGTCATTTCAATACCTGCCCTAGATAGAGTGATGTTATCATGAAATAACATCACTGTGTCTAGGGATCAACAGTCAATCAGTGCCCTAGATTTTTTATTGCCATTGTATGAAACAGTTATCACTGTGATGAAAAAACATCATGCAGAAGGAAACACTGCATGCTCAAGGTCCATGACACAAACTTTATTTGATGCTATAAAGTGCCAAAGTGCTGTGCAAAAAATATAGATTATACAATGGGTTCTTAGAAATCTGAAATCTGATTGGCTGACACTTTTTACATGTTGTAAATTCTACCATATATCAATGGAAAAAGGTGCCAGCCACCAGTCTGACACATTAGAAACTGCCACTGAAATCACTCTGACAGTGACCAACTCAGAAGTGGCAAAGACGGGGACAGATGGCAAGATAAGCAGACACAAAACTCCACACTTCACAGTATTGGCCGTTCCTGCTCTGTCAGAAAAAAGTCAGATAACACAGTAACAGTTCCCAAACCCACTTATAACACAATAAAAATGCTTTTTGGAGTTCTGTCCATCACCATGATCCATTACTGCTGCTCGCACCCGCCTCCACCCTGCACTCCCCCCAACATCGTTACCTGCCAGTTGGCCTGGTACATTTTCAATTTCCTTAGTTCCTCCACATACAATGCCCTGTCTCCAGATCACTTTAAGTATTAAACACCCTTCATCCACTACTTCAGCCTAACTGGAAAAGCCACTCGCCCCAGAACCGCATACTGGATAACAGAGGGACCTCACCGCTCATACCACAGTATGTTCGCAGTGCTATAGCAGTCCCTGAATACAAACTCGGAAAGCTAGCGGGGGAAAAAAATCAACTCCCGATCTGAGCTCTACAATCATGACCCCTGCCCTTGCTAAGTCAGACGCAAGCTCTCTGATAAACGCAGCCTGTCGCTGCCCCCCTTCTTCCTCAGTCAAAGCACCACTCAGCCGTTGGTTCACACCATGTACCACTCACCTACAGTGGTCCTTCGCAATAAAAGTAAATGCACATTGAATAAATAATCTCCCAATTTTATCCAGTCTCTTAGTTAAAGGGAAACAAACATTGATAATAATACATTTGTGTATGTCTGTGAGGGGTGCTGGGCAGGGCAGTGAAAAAAAAATATAAAATGATGACTACACAAAGTGGACAGTGGGTGAACTGGACTATTTTTTGTGGTGTAAGAACAAATTAAATAAATATAATTAAAAATGCTTAAAAACTGTATTTTCTCTCTATTTCTTTATACAAAAAGTGAAGGGGGACATTGTATAATCACAATAATCCACTCCAGGGTGTGGGTTATGCTGGGATTAACCCACAGCTGACCTGGTTTGACCACTCGGCCTGTGGCCTCGAGGCCAAACCATGTGAGCCATGGGTAAATCCCAGCATAACCCACACCCTGTAATGGTTTATTGCTTAATAAAAAGATGCAGTATTACTCAACCAACACCATGACCACCAGCACCCCTGCATATCATGTCACTCTGATTTCTTCGGGAGGGGGAGTGAACTGGTCTGTTCTCCAGTCTCTTTTATATGCCTATCTTAAAGGCACAGTAAAATCTTTCTAATATCTCTGGATATCTTTTAAATATCCTTTAAAAAGATTTTGAATTTCTTAGTAACCACTCCCCCGTTAATGAACAATTGTAATATAAATAGTGGCTAACAAACCTTAGTTATCAATTTTCATTTGATGCCTAAGTACAGGGTAAATAAAGTATGGGGTGAGATTACTAATTATTGCAATCCAATTAAAGGGATAGGTACTTAGCCAGCCTGTCAACACAGTGACAGCGCTACAGCCTGCAGCACTGAAACCCCATGTTAGGAGGTGAGCTCAGGGAGTAGGAGGGTCAGCCAGGGGGAGGAAGATTAAGTCCCTACTGGAGTACTCTTCCCCTCTGGGGAGGAAGGGTTGTGGTGCCTGGCCTAAGCCTGTCCCCTAGCCGAGGCTGCGGCAGGTGGCTCAAAACTTCTGATTGGTGCAGAGATGCGGTGCCAATCAAAACAAGGTAGGCAGATGCATGCACAGTGCATTCTGATGGCATTGCACATTCCCTCATCCAGGGGGAGGAAGGAAAAAGCAGAATAGCGGCAGGATGATTCCACCCTCCCGCAGCTGCAACATGAACCCTGCCGCCACCAACTGAATTTATGATGCTGTGATGTGAAAGAGGTGTGAACCCCTGAAGACCCTAATGGGGTTGGGGGGAGCTCTGGGGGAACACATGGTGGCAAAGTAATTTGAGTGAAGCTCTGGTGACGGGTTGGGGAGGTCTGCACAATGAGGCCAGACTAGGCAAAAGAAATAAAAAGAGTAACCCCCCCAAAAAATGATAGATGCTTAAATTTTAAAATTCATAATGACATTGCTACACTTGAATACGTTTTATGGGAGAATCTTTTTACTAGGTAAAGATAATTTATTAGGCCAACAAAAAGTTAAAGATACATGCTTTCGAGGCCTATAGTACTGCCTTGTCTTCAGGTATGTTAGCTAAGAGGCAGTACTATAGACCTCAAAAGCTTGCATCTTAAATTCATTAGCCTAATAAAGGTATTATCTTTACCTAACAAACAGATTCTCTTTTAGTTTCTCTCTTGGTTTTGTGTAGGCTAAAATGGCACAGTCATACCTTGATGCATACTATGTAACACTATAAAACATTGTATAAGAAATATGCCATACATGGAGCATATATCAAATGTGTCTAAGATGTCAATTTATAATGTAAGATAGACTTATAGCACAATTTACACTGTTGCTCTGTTATAGCTTATACAAAATATATAATAAATATACAATCTCAATAAATGGTGACTATAGGAGAAACCGCACACAAGAGAACAAAGTTTTTGATTTCATACAACAGCATCTTTCAGCAGTATCCTTAATTTAATGCAAATTCAGACTCGCTCAAGGGGCTTGATTTTCAAAGGCTGATGCAAAAACATAGAAACATAGAATTTGATGGCAGATAAGGATTGCTTGGCCTACCTAGTCTGCCCATTTCCCTAACTAATGGATAAGCTGCAGATCCTAGTTAACCAACAGTCTACTTCCTCCTACCCCCCACTAGAATTGCCTTATGTCTGTCCCATGCATTCTTGAATTCCCCCACTGTTTTTGACTCTATGACCTCCTCAGAAAGGACAGTCCATGCATCTACAACCCTGTCTGTGAGAAATAATTCCTCACATTACCTCTGAGTCATCCCTCCCTCTATCTTCAAATTGTGCCCCCTTGTTCTTGCACATCTCTTTTTCTGAATGATACTACACTCTTGGACTTTGTTGATTCCCTTGAGGTATTTGAAAGTTTCTATCATGTCCCCTCTCTCCCTCCTTTTTTCGAGGCTATACATCTTAAGCTCCTTTAATCTTTCTTCATATGACTTTTGGTGCAGACCCTGCATCATTTTGGTTGCCCTCCTCTGGACAGTCTCCAGGTTCTCTATGTCTTTGCAGAGATGGGGTCTCCAGAACTGTACACAGTACTCCAGATGTGGTCTTACCAACTGTCTATACAGAGGGCCAACAACTTCCTGTTTTCTACTGGTGATGCCTCTCCCTATGCATCCCAGTATCCCCCCAGCCCTCCTTACTGCCTTCTCGCATTGCTGGCCCACCTTTAGGTCATCTGATATGACTACCCCAGGTCCCTTTCCATTTTTGTTGTTGTCAGTATCTCACCCCCCATTGTGTACGCTTCCCCTGGATTTTTGTTTCCCGGGTGCATTACTTTGCACTTACTTGCATTGAATCTAAGCTGCCATACATTTGACCATTCCTCCTACCTTGCCAAGTCCCTTTTCATCCTTTCCACCTGACTTTGCGTATCAACCCTGTTGCAGATCTTTGTTTCATCTGCAAAGAGACATACTTTTCCTTTCAGTCCCTCTGCAATGTAGACCTATCAAGACCCATGTCAACCCCAGACTTTGGCATAGCTACACCAATTCCCTTTGCCACAACTATACCCAATTTTTGTAGAGCAGGTGCAGTTACAACAGTTTACCTGCTTTATGGTAGCTTGCGCCAACTTCTTGATGCAAGCACCTTGAAACGGGTCCCCAGGATTGCCACAAGCTAGACCAAAAACTGTTGGTCAACTTGCAGCAGTTACCACACAGGATAGAAAATCCCGGTCGCCGGCCAAGTAAATCCTGCAAGCTCTGTGCACCATATTCTGATGCACCCAGGACTTGCAGCATTCTGGCACTTTTGAAAAATCAAGCCCAAGAAATTAATATTGAGGAGGAGGCACTACGAGTCCCTGGAGCTCTCAGGACCCTTCACAGGTGCTGTCACCCCTGACTCTCCCATGAATTCTGAGCATCGGTATTGGTACCTCACCATGCTATAGTCAAGGAGCTGTCTAATAACAGGAAGGCAAGGGGAAACAAAGCCATACCATAACCACAAATCAGGGAGGGGTGTTACATGTCCATTCAGAGTCAACTGCTTGCATTATAATTTGTACAGAAAATGAGACCGCTGATAGACAGTAAGCAAGATTTAGCAGGCCTTTAATACTGATGAACGTCTGCTCTAGCACATCACAAGCAGTTCTGATAATGGGGTAAAAATAAATATTTTCCCCAAAATGTCATCTCAACCCCCTTTCAGTTTATTGCTCCATCTCCCACCTTTAGCCTACCTGTCTCCACTTATAGTATGTAGTTAAAAAATGAACCATAGCCAGCTCAGTGTCCCTAAGATTTAAGGTGCTGGACACCACACCTTGCACCATGCCAGTGGCCCAGGTTCAGAAGTGGGCTCAAGACACCAGGGCTTGGTCAGGGGAGAGGACTGAGTATCTGAGGGACAGCTCTCCTCTCCGGGGATGGAGGGTCTCTTAGCCCAGGCCATGACTGCCACCAGGTAGATGCTTAGTGATAGTGCAGGCTTAGGGCAGCAAAGAATGGGAGTGTCTGTGGCATGATGAGTGGTGTGTGTCTCCACATGCCCATTCACATATGGCCGCAGAATGGGAATGGGAAAAAAGCAGAAAAGGGGAGGTCACTGGTAATATGAAGTCCTGCGTGCCTGTCTGTGGGCTCACACGGCCCCCTGAGAGACCTGCAGCCAACTGGATTGTATGTTCGGGGGGGTGTAGCTAAAGAGGAAGTGGGCACCAGTCCATGGAGGCAAATACAGGGCTGAGAAACCACTACGACTCACAGAGGAGAAACATCTTTATGGAAAACAAAAAAAGAGAACCCTGGTGCTGCACTGACATGGTGATGCAGCAGTATGATCCTGTGCTGCTACTTCCAAAGGGTTATTTTGGGCAGAAACCCACAGAAACTCAGATCCCCTTCCCCTTACTAAATGGTATAATTTCCTGATCCTCTGTCACCATACACCATTGAATATGGTAGGTGACTTCTACCTTCTAGCAATAACAGCACCCTTCCCCACCACACACATATCAAAAGATAAGCGATCTCCCTCCTAAACGTTTACAATTTAACCATTGACTACCTCAGAGATCTAGGCTCAAGAATTGACTTGGTCTTCTAGTTTATTGGCCAAAGGAAGCCAGTTATGTTGTGTAGGTTACAGCTATCACTCCTGCAGCAAAATGTAGAACTCAGTCTCAGAACACATAAAAAAAAATAAAAGGAGAAAACTTTCTTTTATTTGTAGAGGTCAAGCTGCAAAGGTCACCTTGACATAAAATGAAAAAGAAACCATTTGAGGAAAGCATAAGAACTGACTCACCAGTGGATTTAGAAACAAACAGATCAAAATGTGCCCTGCACCCAAGGCAATCAGACTGGCCAAGTCAGAATACTTTGCCTCATACTTCTGGAGTTACATTAACTACCAGTCCAAATTCTGAAATGTTGCACACTCCCTTTTCAATCCCACCACCTTGTCTCCCACCCTAACACTGAAGCTAGGCAGTACCTTTGTTTTCAACCCTGCTGAGGTAGCTGCCACGTACCTTCAACCACTTCTTGCACCCTTTCATTTCTACCCCCTCTTGTCCATGGAGCAGCTGTCAGTGGAACTCAGATGTTAGCTGACAGCAGTGGCTGCTTCTTTCATCCAATAATTATCTCCAGACTGCATCTCTTCCTAGATCCTAGGGGCCTGGAAGCACTGGTGCAGACATTCTTTTTTTAGCCTTTAAAAGGGAATGGTCAGCACACCCAAGTGTGGAGCTGGTCCCAATTTTCTCTTTGTGTACTAAACAATTTTGTTTCCTGTTTACTGCAGTACAGTACATGGTATCAGGCTGACTTTGCTGGCTTCCAAACTGACATTTGCTTTAACCATAAATCCCAGAATACTCTGCAACTAACATCAGAGGAGGGCTGCAGCAGCAGAAAATTCAATAGGCTAGAGTGCATGTTAGAGCTTTTATAAGCTCAAATTGGGGGCCAGAAATTCAAAAATTTGCCTGATGGGCAAAGTGATTGCGTCCTGTTTGCCCAGGGTTTGCTCCCGTGCATAATACTCAAAGGGGGCTGTGGTGCACCCTAAAAGGGTACGAGTACACTAAAAAATATTGTATGTGGTGGGCAAAGGCAGGGGCGGGGACAGAAATACCCATGCAGTGCAATATTCAGCACATTTGCACTGTGCAAAAGGGTTAGTGCAGGCCATTTTGCACAGCGCAAATACCGCCGAAAAGAAGCTCAACTTACTCCAGGCAACCCTAGCAGCCAGCAGAGCCACTGCAGCCAGCAACCACATTGGTGGTGGGGGAGCACACCTGCTTCCTGGTGACTAGTGGCACCCCCAACCCTCTGAACCCTGTCCCCATTAAAAGAAAGTAAGTCCCTGGTACCCAGTGATCCCCACACCCTATGATTGCCATCCCTGTCAAATGACAGAAGTGTCCCTGGTGCCAAGTGGTCCCCCTGCCCTCTGGACACTGGCCCAATATGAAAACATGACTGCCTTGGTGCCTAGTGGTCCCCACCTTCCCGATCACCATGTCCATCAAATTACAGAAATGTCCCTGGTGTCTAGCGGTCCCCCTGAAATGCTGGTACCTCTGGAGCCCATACGGTGACTGGCATAGCCCTCCTCACACCACCTCACCGGTCACCGTATGCGATGATAGGAAGCATGCATCCCCTGTACTGTAAAGGTAGCACTAGTACTGTAGACAGTATGAGTGCTCCCTTTACAGTACAGGGGACACACACTCCCTGTTATCGTATACAGTTGATGGCCGAGGTGATGAAAGGAGGACTGTGCTGGTCGCTGTGTTGGCTCCTGTGGCACCAGTGCTTCAGGTAAGGGAGGGTTGGCAGGGTGGGTTGGTTGGAGCACACAGTGCAGGAGGTCGCTAGACACCAGGAAGAGTATGTTTGTATGGAGATGGGGATCAATTGGTGGGGGTGTCACTAGATACCAGGGAATATGAGCTATCATACAGGGCCAGTGGTCGGAGAGCAGGGAGGTACCACTGCACACCAGGGATATAATTTAGAATATCATTGGCCAGCAATCAGAGGGCAGGGGGGACCACTAGGCACTAGGAACATTTCTGTCATTTGATGGGACAGCAATTGGAGGGTGGAGGGGACCACTAGGCACCAGATCATTAGGTTTTACAAATGGGACCAGCAATCAGAGGATAGAGGGACCACTAGGCACCAGGGCATTAGGTTTTACACAGGGGGATGATGATCGGATGGTGGAAGGACCATTAGGCACCAGGGACATTTCTGTCATTTGACAGGGACAGCAATTTATTTATTTTATTTATTTATTATTGTTTATACTCCTGCTCCATTGGCCCTCGCAATTTGAGGGAGCCCCAACTCCATCACCTTGACGTCCACCATCCAGTGCTAGTCCCCCAGGGCTTACCCCTCTGGTGGGGTCGGCAGAGAGAATCTCCCTTACTGAAACAGGATCCCGATGTTGCGCCATGGCTGGCCCGAGGGTGTAGTCCTGCAAGCTTGCAGGCTGCGGTGTCTGTCAACACCTGCACAGGGTCCAAATGCTCCCGTGCATGCCTGTGTCACTCATCTGCCGCACTCCCGCCCCACACTGTTGCGGCTCCATGTCGCCAAGCCCCAGCCTCTGCTAGGGGTCAGACATGCACCGGCCACTGATCTCCCCCCTCCTCAGAGATGGAGAGCAGTCCATCAGACACTTGATCCATCTCCTCCCCTGCCAGCCCACGGCAGCCCGTGCTCATTCCAGAACACGGGTCACCAGCATGGCGCGAGGCGTGGCGTCCAGCACCTCAACCCTCAGCACCACCAGCCCTGATATATTTATTTTATTTATTTGGTTTTTGGTAACTAGGTAGGTACACTAGGCAGCAAGTGCATATTTTCAGGAACAACCTGGGAGAGTGCAATGCACAAAGTCAAAACACAAGTACAGTTTGGACAAACAAGATACAAGATCAAGGAAATCGAGCAAGATACATTCATGGTTAACTAACAGTTTAGGGTGGGGGCAAATACACTTAGGCAATGAATAATTAAAGTGAAAGACAATTGGAATAAGACAATTACAATAACCTAAGGTCAATATCAGTATGTGATAGGTAGACAAATTAATTGGGTAGGTAATACATTTAAACAGAAATAGAGACATACAGGAGGTAAGGAACAGATAAGCAATAATATTAAGCAGTGGTCACGCAGTTGTGGTTAAGGGGGTTGGAAGCAGCTACAAGCTATAGATTGGGTGAGGTAAGACTTGAAGACTGTTTTTAATGAGTTGGTAGAGGAGGAGCAGTGTATAGATAGGAGGATCGCGTTCCAGTACTTGGGAGTGAAAGACGAGAAAGACTGCTCATCCATCTTGGTTGAGTGTTTAGGTATGGCAAGTGAGGTTGAGTCCATGGATTTCAGGGATTAGAAAGAGTGGGAGCTGGGCAGTAGAGGGATGTTTATGGCTGGGGAGTGAGCCTGGAGCTGCTTGTGAAACAGCTCAGAGCATAGGTTCTGCTGGCGGGAGTGGATAGCCACATTAAGGAGGTGTAGAGAGCACAATAGTGTGTGAGACAAGGAAGAGAGAGGGCAAATCGACAGATATTGTAGGTGACATCCAACTTGTGTAAGTAAGTCAACGGGGCATTGGTCAGTAGAAGCAAACTATATTGTAAGTAGGTGAGGAGGACATCCTGGACAATGACCAAGCAGGCACTGGGGATGAGGACATGTTTGACATGATAGGTTAGGCTGATGCAGGTATTTGCTGCCTTACATTGATTAGATATGTGAAGGTGAAAGTCAAGACCAGGGTCGAGGCTGACACCTTAATACTTAAACTCCTTGACAATAGTAAGTGGGGAGCCATTTAGACAATGGATGTCCAGGGCGTGAGGGCAGGATGATCTACGCGCCTGATAGCCGAATAACATTACTTGGGTTTTGGATGCATTGAGTACCAGGTTGTCGGACTCTAGTCAGCTTTGGAAGTGGGTGAAATCCTTAGAAAGATGGGAGTGGATGAGTTGAGAGCTCCAGGCACTGTAATAGAGGGTAATGTCATCGGCATATATAATGACTGAGCAAGAAGTGGAGACAGACAGGAGGTGGTTGGTGATCATAAGGTGGGGGGACCACTAGGCATCATGGCAGTCATGTTTTTGCACAGGGCCAGTGATCGGAGGGTGGGGGGACCACTAGGCACCAGGGACATTTCTGTCATTTGATGGGGGTGGTGATCAGAGGGTGGGGAGAATCACTAGGCACCAGGGCAGACATGTTTTCACACAGGGCTGGCAGCTGGACAGCAGAGGGGACCACTAGGCACCAGGAACATTATTTTAATCTACCAGGACAGCGATCAGAGGGCAGGGGGTGATACTAGACACCAAGGAAAATGTCCATTTTATGAGACGGGGCAATCTGGGTGGGGTGGAGCTGGTTGCAGGCATGAAACCTGCCACTGCTTAGCATGCAAATGTGCCCGTAATGGGCATGCAAATGGACCCTTAGCACTTTGCATGCCCAATGGGCTCATTTGCATAGTGCATTCTGAATATTGTGCTGGGAGCTTGACCAGTGGGTTCATTTGCATGGTACAGTCTGAATGTCATGCCAGGAGGTACTGGCGTTATCAGGTCTGTGGGTGCTGTTCCCTGAACTGCCAGGATCTATGTCAGGGCAGCGCTACTCAGCTTAGTGCTGCAACAACATGTCCTTATATTCAGTCAGCTAGTACTGGCACACTATCCAACTGAACATAGCATCCTCAGGATCATGTGCAATGAGCAAGCGCAGTGCAAACCTCTGCATGCTGCTTTGCCCATTTTTGAATATCTGGCCCCAAATGTTTGATAGTCCTCTGTGACTGTACTTTTAGCCCCAGCAAAAAAGCCATACCAGCAAATAAAAAACAAATGCCAGAGTGGGAGTCAGGAAAATCCGCCTGATGCAATCTATTTTACTGCACTAAACAGTAAGTAAAAAAATGGTTTTGCACACAAAGGGTGGGATATTCAGACTGCGCCAGGCAGTGGCGCTAGCCTGGGTGCATCGCAACTGGGATGTGCCAGGGTGCTGACAGGGTGATATTCAAAGGTGTTGCACCATGGCTCAGCACCGTTGAATATCGCTCTGTGGCCACCCGCATTGTGCATGGCGCAGTGGCACTGCATCAGTGCAAGTGGCCAGAGAGGGGCAGGGGGATGCGCTGGCGCAAGTGCCATTGTGCTAGGTGCATCAACTATGATATTGAAAGGTGCACATGCAAATGGGGCCATAATGCATGCAAGGCACAAATGGGGCCATTTGCATGTCATTATGGCCCAATTTGCATGCAGGTGCGCCCATCCCTGGCGACTTGTGCCTGGAGCCCTGCCAGACAGCAGCCGTTGGGGACCGACGCCCCCTGCACAAGCGGCAAATTGCCCCACTGCCCGATCGTGGGCATATGTATGGAAAGAAACATCCAATATCCCTGGTGGTCCAGTGGACCTTGGCAGCCCGATTGCAGGCACATGTATAAAATTAGAAGGTCCTATATCCCTGGTGGTCCAGTGGACCATTCACAGCCTGATCGTGGGCATATCTATAAAATTAGAAGGTCCTATATCCCTGGTGGTCCAGTGGACTGCTCGCAGCCTGATCACGGGCATATGTATAAAAATAGAAGGCAGCAGCCATTGGGGGCCGATGCCCCCTGCACAAGCGGCAAAGTGCCCCACTGCCCCATCGCGGGCATATGTATGAAAAGAAACGTCCAATATCCCTGGTGGTCTGGTGGACCACTCGCAGCCCGATTGTGGGCAGAAGTCTAATGAAAGAATAATCCCCATCCCTGGTGGTCCAGCGGTACCCCCCTCCCCACCCTCCCACTGGGCCCAGCCAACCCACTCCTCCCCGGTCAGCGGCAGGCAGCAGCTCCCCACCCTCAAGCCGCCCGGCCACCCGCCAACTGACTGCATACAGTACAGCTGTGCCCATTGGTCCACAGCGTGCAGACTGTACTGTACTACACAGCAGGGTGGCGGGGCTCAGTGGAGGGTGGGAGGGGTACCGCTGACCACCAGGGATGGGGATAATCTTTCATTAGACTTCTGCCCGAGATTGGCTGTGGAGCGTCCACTGACCACCAGACAGACTTCTATATGTACAATGCCTGTGATCGGGCATAGGTACTCACCGATGGAGGGTGCCGCCGGAGCTCAGGTGGCCACCCACAGCTGGCTGCTGCCATGTTGCACCCTGCAATACAGCAGCTCACCTATGGGTGGCCAGCTGTTGCTCCTTTATTTTTTGGATCAACTGTATGCGGCGCATCTAGGGGTTGTGCCTGTATGGGCTCCACACATCCCGGGCTGAATATCGGGACGTGCATGGGTATACATGGGCATCCCCCCCCCCACTTGCGCCGCATGCCACTTGATGCGCCCGGCGATCGGGATTTGTGCACACATTCCTTTGAATACGCCGCACCAGGGATCAGTGGGTTGGGCGCATGGTGCAACTGTGTTGCGCCATGTGCAACCCTTCTGAATATGCCACCCAAAGTGTAAATTGGGACCAGCCCTCACACCACACCTGGGTGATGGACTCTCAGTGCTGACCATTCCCGCTCAAATACAGTATTGTGTCTTATAAGCAGTAATACTAAAAGCTCTGTTTTGTATAGGATATAAAAACACCATTAGGATAAATTACCCATTTACAAAGGGGTCCTGAGACTGGATGGTTCCTTGTGTTAGTTATATACAGCTTACAAATTCAACAAAAAAATTGCAAAACAAAATAATGGTAGTGACATGCAACACATTAAATATCATAGTATAAAATCATATAAAAGTAAACGATGAAATATGAAATATAAAAAGAGAAAGAAAATTTTAAATATGTATGATAACTTACAGTGACAGTGCAACAGTTATATACTGTTGCATAAGGGCCTTTCCTGTGTGTCAAAATTATGTGCCTGCATCTAGTAAAGAATGAAGCAGCCTTAGATATTAGAACACATGACCCTAGTGGTGTACAGCCTAGGTTGGCTGCCAGTTAGGCAAATAACTGATTACAGGATTCCTGTTTTGAAATTTAGTGCCCGTAATGGATTGGGCCCATCCTCCAAGCATTGAAGGGGTGTGTTGCCATGAATAACATTACTTCTCCTAAAACTACATCTGCTTCCATAAGCTCCTGACCACTCACCACCCTGGCAGAACTCTTAGATCAAGACAACAGGGGCTCTCAAGTATTCCCCATTCATGTTTAAAATATGTGGGGGTCACAGCTTTGGTGCAGCAGCTGCTGCTCTCTGGGATTCCCTCCCAGCCTGCTTCAGGAGAATCACTGGGTTAAGCCATTTAAAAATGGTGGTTGTGGATTGGCTTCTTAGAGAGGCTTTCCTTGGCCCTAATGAAGAATGCACTTCCTCTCTTTAAAGTTTGTTTGCTAATCACAATGCTCTCTAAGTTCTATAAAAGGTTGCCTAATAAAAACATCTACCTACCTTCTCCCCCACTACCCATTCTTCAACTCTCTGAGCCCTTCTTTCTCTGAATCCCTCTAATATGCATATCCCTAATGGGCTTGATACCACATTTCTCTATCTCTCTGGCCTTTTTATGGCCTCACATCATAGCTTCATGGTCCTAGCTATCTGAGTGATCTCCTGACTCCCTACCGCTCTCAGCATTTGCTCAGCTTCTCTGGGGAAAGCCTCTTAGCAATTCCCACGGCCTGGCTAAAAACATCTGGTGATCGTGCATTTGCAGTGGCTGTGCTGGCCCTGTTGAATTTGCTTCCAAGATCCTTGAGAGAGGCCCCCTCACTGGAGGCCTTTTAAAGTGGTCTGAAAGCACATCTCTTCAGTGAAGCCTTCACGATCTAATCCATACTGATCTTATGTGCTTAACTGCTAATATTTTATTTTAATATTGCTCCTATTAATTTATTTATTGTACCTGCCTGGTGGCATGGAGGACAAAGGCATCTATTCCTCACCTGCCACCTCACCGGCAACCCTGGTTCGCAGATGGACTCGGTTAACCAGGGGCTGGCCAGGGAGAGGAGGATTGAGCATCCAGATGATGGCTCTTCTCCTCTGGGAGGGAGGCCTGTAGGTTCTTGGCACTGGTCTGACCACAGGGAAAATGGCCGTGTGCTGCCCGTATGATGCTGGCCACTTCGCAGGCTCTGCACGGACTCTAGGGCCCTCTCCCACACCAGATCCATTCATCTGCGGATGGTGCCTGCAGTCAGACCCCCACCATGGGGGGGCCAAGCTGTGGGGGACATTTGGGCTGAAGGGCCCACACCAGATCTGTATCATTGGCAGAGTGCCCCCGTCGAAGCCCGCCACAGGGGGTAAGCTGTGGAGGACGCTTGGGAGGAGGTGAGTCCCCGGATACCAATGATGGGGCTGGGGGGGTTGGTGGAGGGCTAGGCAGCTCTGCGGGTGGGAGCATAAATAGATTAACTAAACAAGAAAATGTTGTTATTGTGTTTCTCTGAATTATGTATTTAACCCACATTTAACTTTCCGTATATTGTAAAGCGCCCTGAGCCTCAGGGACAGGACGCTCTATAAAGAATTATGTAATTAACTTACTTACATATTTCTGACCTTCAAAATCATTCCTTTCTCATGGACACCGTCCCTGGAGCTGGGAAGAATGCCAAGGTCACCCCCTTCACCAATGTGGGCATATTTCTGTGCAGGCAACTATCACCATAGTTCTCTCCTCCATGCTCTGACCAATCTGCAGGAGCACCTTGTTCCCTCTCAGCTTACCCCTTTTCTCAGTTACTCTTCCTTTCTCAGCCCCTATCAGTCTGGCTTTAGAAAATCCCATTCCACTGCAGTGCCCCTACTGTGACTCTCTGACTCCTTCCTGAGGGGAAAGTATCAGAATCAGAATGTGTTTGTCAATGTGGCTAAAGCTTTCAAAACTGTTGCCACCCCCTACTTCTAGATAAGCATACTGGTGCCTGGCAATCTGTTCTCATGGTCAAATTATTTGGCTCCTATATGACAGACAGATCCCTGTCCCTCTACATTTGTGGCACTTTCCCCTTATTAAGTTTGGTGCTCTGCAAGGCTCTCTCCTTGGACCTATCTACTCTTTATTTTTCCTGAACAATGTTCCTAAAGTCTGTGTCTCCTCATGCACTTGCTCTATGAAGATGACACAGTGTTTTACATCTGGCCATTTTAGCCCCTGCCTTGACTGCACAACTCTGGTATAACTTTAACAATGTCAAACTTTGGTTCTGTGTCAAGTCTATTTACCCTTAATGCCATCTTCTTGGCCATTGGTTTCAGGAAGCAGCTAGCCAGAATGCAAACAATCCTAGTCTGCATGACTTTTTCAGCTAGAGGAAGTCTCCTCTTTTAAATACCTAGAAATTTAGCTTGACAGTTATCTTGATTTCTCCGTTATGTACTGATACCATCCACTTCAAACTCCTCCCCATGCTTGGTGCACTTTATAGAAATAAAACCAGTACTTTTCCCTTGGCATGGCATGAAATCATTATAAAAAATTATCCTCCCAACCTTTGGGTATGAGGAAGTTGCATATGGCACTGCCCAAAAATCCACCCTCACCAGATTGGACCCCCAGTATCATTACTTCTGTCACTTTGCCCTTGACTGCCCTCCCTACACCCATCACCACTCTCTTGCTCTCTCCCCTTCCCCCCCCCCATCTCTTGAAGTTATTCTTCTCTCTCTCTCTTTCTCTCTCTCTCATTGTGCCTTCCTCATGTCCAAGTTCTGGGCTGGTTCTCTCCCTTGCTAACTCTGCTCCCTTCTGTCTTGCCATCCCCTCTTCCTACTTCCTCCAATCTACTGACCCTCACTTCTTCTCTGTTTCCCTGGGCTGAAACCAATGCTTGTCAGTCTGCTTTCTCATGTACACTGCATCTACTCTGATCTAAATCTCCCTTTCTATCTAATCTAATTCCTTCCCCCTTACCTGAAAGCACAGCTCACATACTGTATCTTCACCAGTACCTGATCCTCACCCCAATTACTGTTTGCAGTCACCACCAAGTCACTGTCTGCAATGACTCCACTGCCCATATTACTTTCTCCTGTACACCCATGTACTGCTCTTAAATGCCCATTTCTGCACATGTTGACAGTAGCGGCTCTAGCCACAAATGGTTACCAGGGCACAGCTGGGGCACAACAGATGGCAGCCAGAGCACTGATTTATTGTTACTATGGGGGAAGCTCTGCAACATATGGGGCACCAGCTGGGAAACAGCATTTTTTACCAGGGCATGTGCCCTGGTGGGCCCTGGTGTAGAGCCGCCACTGCATGTTGAATCAGTTTGATATTGTACTTTGTGACATTGACAGCATGCCTACGCATCTTTTCTACCTTTATGTTTTGCCATGTTGTTGTTACTGTAGGATTTTTGCATACTCCTTGTACCCCACCAACAGGATGTCTCTGGAAAGGTTTTACATCTCAGCAAGCCCTTCTAGGTATAATTTTTTTCAAAATAAATAAATGTTGTACAGGCACATTAAGTGACATGATTACAGGTGCTTTATTGCCACAAGCAAAAACCTCTTGCCATATAGTTCTGGTATAGCAAACACGTTCAGTGCCAGAGTTCATACATCATTTGAGTTAAGTTGGGTATGGGCAAGATGAGTGTGACCTGGTTCAAATTCCAACCCAGATCTCTGAAAATTTGACAGCAACATGTAATTGTCATGTATAGAGCATTCATTGTCATATAGTTGTATGTACCTGTGAGTTTTGAGTGTAACATATTATTTCGTCTATATTCTTCTATGTCCCCTGCCCCAAGAATGGTTAAAAATGTGCCCCTTGTGATTCAGCCCACCCACCAAGTTAAAAAAATTAAACGAATATCTAGGTCAATCCCACTCAGCCTGCCTCAGAGGGGTCCATATCTGAATATTTGCTGGGGCACATGTTAGAGTAGGCAATCCCCTGGTGTCCTGCTACAACTCATATCCAGAGTGGCTTGAATTTTCAATAATGTTGGGGTTCAAACCTTAATCTGAACAGGTTTGTCTAGCCTTAAACAAAAGTCCTTTAAATATGTAAGGACAAAGTTCTTCAAGTGTCACAGTTCAAGAAATACCTAGAGGTTGGTAAGAAGAACATTAGGCATACAGTGTCATATAGTACAAACCACGGGGTCCTAGAGAGTTGTATCCACACATGGAATCTGATATACCTCACTTCCATATCGCAAAACCTTATGAACAACCAGCATCATTCCTTTAATAATAAATCCACTCCAGGTACCTGAAAAAAACTGAATAGACTAATTGCTGTCCCATTCCACAACAGGAACCCTGCTGCATATCTCTTTTGACCTCTTCTCCTTCTTCTCATTTAGCAAATGAGACACTTTTGGGGGCATTATCCCTCTGCCTGCTTAACATTTTTGTGCCAGCCTGCACTCCTTGCCCTACACTATGTGATGCCTCTTGTTATTCTACTATAGGAAAACTACATTTCTTCCTCATCCTTCACAGGTAGACGTATCCACCTGCAGCTGAGCTTGAAACCAGTATTCCTTTTTCACAGTTTGCTACAGTAATTGGTAGACTTACTCTATCAGCCATAGATCCTAGCCACAGGCACTTTGAAAGTGTAGCTTGGACTGCAAAAAAAGAAGTGATTGATTGCCAATACAGGAAGTAATGTCACTTTCTGTGTTATCTAATGCTCTCTTGTTTTGTTAGTGTCCCAAGCCTCAAGGCCCCTGTGATTAGGGCTATGGTGAGGCTCTGTTAACCACCTCTCAATAACCTGATGACTCCTATGTTTGGGTTATCACTCAAGCACAGTAGCTTCTAAGGCAAAAAAACAACAAAGTAACAATTGCAATAACAAAACATATTTAGTGCAGCCTTACCACCTTAGAGTTTGATCCCGTAACATCTCAGAAGCTAAGCTGGGTTGGGCCTGGTGAGTAGTAGGATGGGATTGGGATCTCCTATGAACACCATGTGCTGCAGGAAGTGGTGTGGGTGGCTATGCAGAGGGGCACTCTCCCCCTGATTAAAAGTGCAATACTAATGTCTCAGCATGGTGTTTGGGGGTTACTGCACTGTCAGAGATGTCACCTTTCAGATAAGATGGTAATTCAAGGTTCTGTCTGCCTATTCTGGGGGTTGTTCAGGTGGAAGTGAATAATGGGGGAAATGGGGGGGTGGCTGAGGGAAATCAGTTCCAGAAATGAAATTAAAAGTCTGACAATTCCAGGAGCACACGGGGGAATAACTGTCCATGTGTAAAATGTACCCCTCCAAGGTATTAAACTGACTAAATAAAATGTAAAAATGCAAATTATAATGAGGAAACATATCCCCAGACCCCTGTCAGGTCTGTTTGATCCCACAGAAAAGGCAATGGGTTCCTGCAGTGAATTTTTTCCACTTTCATTACTGGACATAAAAGATCCGATGGTAGTTCTGGAAATTGAGTTGTGAAATTTCTCTGGACTCCTGGCCAAATTTACCCCATTCACAAATCTACCAACAGATTTATTTGGTTCTGTATCAGTCAGTTTCCATCTGCACCCTCCACCCCCAATACAAGGCTGAAAATAGGAAGTATTTCCTATCCCTCCTGACCCGGTCAACAAAAACTAAATAAATAAATACGTTTGTTTTTATTTTGATAGCCAGGAATGTGCACTTGAACTGAACAAAGTTCCCTTTTTCAGGAAGGACCTGCTGTACAAAATATTTCAATATAAGCAAATAAAAACATAATACATTATTCAATAAGTTAATTTAGTCAAAAAAATCAGTGACAGTCTAAATAAAACATGTACCATTATTAAAATCTGCTTTTTCAAAGCTACGGAGAAAGCATCAATCACTAGTAGCAACCCAATGACTACCATTAAACTATTACAAGTTGAGGCTGCATAGTAGCCAAAAGACTGCTGACCCATGTTAGTGCACACCAGAGGCAACTGGAAAAGAGGTTCACATGCTAAGCGTGAGTTAAAATGATTTTCTCTAAAGTTCTGTTGATTTGCCAAACATTGAGGTTTGGTGCTATATAGCCATCTAAAAATAAATCACACGGTGTAAATTCAGCCCTACAATCAAGTGTTCTGCTACTTAGTAATTTTGTTATATAAAATTAATTTTATATATATATATATATATATACAGTATATATATATATATATATATATATATATATATATATATATATTGCTAACAAAGTGTTTAGGTGCATTACCAAGCACAATAGCCCCATAGTCTATCTAGCCTAGGGAAGGAGATTATGTTATACTATCATAAGTACAATATGGCCTCACTTGACAAACATTTAAGTCTAAAAAAGGCCCTAATTTTGAGGTACATTTGATATTGTGTATTTCAGATGGTCTCCATAGGTCAAGCCTGACTCAATAAAATACCAAGATACTTGAATACCTCAGCTACCTTTAAGGGTATTCCATCAGAAATTGCAATCAAAAACTTTTGTTTACATTTCTAAGTTTAGGTGAGGAACCAAAGTGCACAGAAACATAACACAGAAACATAGAATTTGACGGCAGATAAGGACCGCTTGGCCCACCCAGTCTGCCCATTTCCCTACCTACTGGATAAGCTGAAGATCCTAGTTAACCAGCAGCCTACTTCTTCTTACCCCCACCCCCCAGAATTGCCTTATGACTGTCCCATGCATGCTTGAATTCCACCACTGATTTTGACTCCACAACCTCCTCCGGAAGGCCATTCCATGCATCCACAACCCTCTCTGTGAAAAATACTTCCTTAAATTACCTCTGAGCCGCCCCCTCTATCTTCAAATTGTGCCCTCTTGTTCTTGCACACCTCTTTTTGAAAGATGCTAGCCTCTTGGACTTTGTTGATTCCTTGAGGTACTTGAAAGTTTCTATCATGTCCCCCCTCCTTCCTTTCCTCGAGGCTATACATATTAAGCTCCTTAAGTCTCTCTTCATATGTCTTCCAGTGCAGACCCTGCACCATTTTAGTTGCCCTCCTCTGGACAGCTTCCATCCTGTCTATGTCTTTGCGGAGATTGGTTCTCCAGAACTGCACACAGTACTCCAGATGGGGTCTCAACAGCTGTCTGTACAGAGGGATAATAACTTCCTGTTTTCTGCTGGTGATGCCTCTCCCTATGCTTCCCAGTAACCCCCAGCCCTCCTTGCTGCCCTCTCACATTGCTTGCCCACCTTTAGGTCATCTGATATGACTACCCCCAGGTCCCTTTCCATTTTTGTTGTTGTTAGTATCTCACCCCCCATTGTGTACTCTTCCCCAGGGTTTTTGTTTCCCAGGTGCATTATCTTGCACTTCTTAGCATTGAATCTAAGTTGCCATACATTTGACCATTCCTCTAACCTTGCCAAGTCCCTTCTCATCCTTTCCACCCCACCCTGTGCATCAACTCTGTTGCAGATCTTAGTGTCATCTGCAAAGAGACATACTTTCCTTCCAGTCCTTCCAAGAATGTCGCTGAAGACATTGAAGAGGACCGTCCTAATACTGAACCCTCAAGTGTACCCCACTAGTAACCCTCCTTCTTCTGAGTGGACTCCATTTACTATTACTGTCTGTGTCCTATTCTCCAGCCAATTTTTACCCAGGCTGTCATCTTGGGACCCACCCCAGGCTGGCTAACTTGTATATTAATCTTTTGTGTGGACTGTGTCAAATGCCTTGCTAAAGTCTAGGTAGGCCATGTCCACAGCCCTCCCTGATCTACTACTTGGTCACCCAGTCAAAGAAATCTATCAGATTTGTATTGCATGACCTTCCCGCTGTGAATCCATGCTGCCTAGGGTCCTGTGCCCCTCTGGCCTCTAGATACTCGACAATTCTTTCCTTCAGAAGTGATTCCATCATTTTCCCTATCACTGAGGTTAAACTAACAGGTCTGTAGTTTCCTGCTTCTGCCTTGCTCCCACTTTTGTGAAGGGGAATCACATCTGCCCTCCTCCAGTCCTCGGGTACCACCCCATCATCCCATGATTTGTTAAAAAGGGTAGTCAGTGGTGTCACTAGTTCTACCCTTAGCTCTTTTAGAATTCTGGGATGAATCCCATCAGGTCCCATTGCTTTGTCCACCTTCAGTTTTAAGAGTTCTTTCAGAACCCTTTCTTCTGTAAATGGGCTGGTATCAACTTCTGTATCCAGAGTGTTACTACTGTTTGTTTTATGTACCTCTCCCTCTTCATTTGTAAATACTGAGCAAAAATATTTGTTTAGTATCTCTGCCTTTTCACAGTCTCCCTCTGCCCACCCTCCCTCCCCTTTATTAAGCCTCACTATCCCTCCCTTGGTCTTCCTTTGCTCCCTGATGTACCTATAAAAGGTTTTATCCCCCTTCTTAACTGAGTTGGCTATCTTTTCCTCGGTTTGGGCCTTTGCTGTTCTAACTGCCTGGTACACTGCAGAGTGCATGGCTTCTGTCATTAGTTTATTCAGTACAAGTTTGTTTTGGAAAAGCCAATTATTCAGCTCATGAAAATTTTGACATAATGGGCCCTATTTTTCAAAACTTTGCTCAGGCGCAAAGCCGAGTTTGCCCACACAAACTGAGTTTTGCATGGATGTCCTATATTGAAAAGCCCGGTCAGCACAGGCAAACAGAGTTTGCACCCCGACGATATTCAGAGGGTGATGCAATTCAAATGAAGGGGCAGAGACCTGACTATTGGCACAGTCCAGCATTCAAAGTATGTGCACCACGCAAGACTGTCTTGCATGGTCCCCTTGCGTGGCGCAGATATCACCAACCAAAACCATGACTTACTCCCACACAACCCTAGCGGTTGGCAGAGGAGGTGTATTGCTGCCCCCCAAGCCCCAACACAGTAGTCTCTTGTGCTTGTGGCTCCCCCCTCCACCGATCACCAGCCCAATTCTAGATATGACATATTCCTTGGTGTCCAGTGGTCTCTCCCCGTGCCGATCGCCAGCCAGATCATAAGATTATAATCTTCTCTGGTGTCTAGTGATCCCTCCCTCCCCTCTCACCCATTCCCAATGTCAGCTGTGTTTGTGTCAAGTGGTTCCCCCCCTCCCTATCGCCAATCCCTTGTCCATTTCCTAAAACCTCCATGGTCGTGAGTGGTCTTCCATTCCTACCCCCGATCTGCCAGTGTACCAATTTGTCACCTTCCTTGGTGGTCTAGCAAACCTCTCTTCCTATCCCAACCTGCCCATATATTGTATACATCAGTCCCTGGAGGTATAGTGGACCCACTCCCTATCCTGACCTGCCCGTATATGACATACATCTGTCCCTAGTAGTCTAGTAGACCACCATCCTGCCACCTCAGCAGGTACTAGCCCACCACCCTGCTCCCATCCATCCCTCTCTTTTGCTGGCTACTGGCACAGCCCTCCACTCACCCCCATGGCCAGCTGCTGACTGAGCTCTCCATGAGCACATACTGTACAATCAGCTGTTACAGCATGTACTCATTGAGAACTCAGTCAATGGCCAGCTGTGGTGGTGAGCGGAGGGCAGTGCCAGTCTCCAGCTCAGGGGAGGGATGGGGGAGCATGGATGTGGGCCAGCACCTGCTGGGGTGGGAGTACTAGACCACCAGGGACAGATCTATGTAGTATACGGGCAGGTTGAGATAGGGAGGGGGGCCACTATACCAAAAAAATGAAAGAAGTTAGGCTACACAGTTCACTGACACAACAAAACACCTAATGTTAGGTAACATTAAAAACATTTAATAAATAATCATAATGATAATACAGCAGTGACCCCCCCATCTAAACACCAACAATTCACATCTTCCTCGATGCTTTATCAAGGTGTGAGTAGCCACCTTTTTCTTGCTAATTGGCCACTATACCACCAGGGAGTGATCTATACATTATATGGGCAGGTCAGGATGGGGGGATCTGCTAGAGCACCAGAGAAGGTGACATTTATTTTATTTTATTTATTTAAGTCTTTGATAATCGAGTAGGTGCACTGATCCAAAGGACTGTTTTCAGGCATGACCCAGGCCAAGAATGTGGCACACTAGAGGTACAAACAGATTACAATGAATCAGATAACTACAATACAATTACAATGAATTGGAGCAAGGGTGACAGAAACACAGTGGGAATATAGAACATGTTGAGCTAATAAGAATGCATACCAAAACAATTCACAAATCGGTAGGTACTCGCAATTACAGACTAATAGGTTTGGAGAGCAGACTCAAAGTGCTATGTTGAGGCATGACAATTGGAAGATGAGGGTTGGTAGAAATGGAAGTTGGGAAAATAGCAAGTCAAGGAGATTACCCTGGAGAGCACAGGCATTTTGCTTCAGTCAACAACCAGGATTTGAGATGGATTTTGAAAGTGCTGTGGGTATCAGCCAAGTGGAGGGATGCAGGGAGTCTGTTCCAGAGTAAAGGGGCAGTGATAGACTGTACTTTGCCACTCATGGCTGTACAGACTTTAGGGACCTCCATGGGGGGAACCAAGGACAAGCAGAGACATCTGGAAGAAGCACTGACCTTCAGGAAGGGTGCATATGGTGGCGCATTGCTGCCTTTGAGAGTGTTGTCGACGATACAGCTGAGAGCATAGTCATATCAACCTGAGAGTGGGAGTCATCCTAGTGCATGGTAAAGTTTGCGGTGATGTATTGAGCAGGGTGCCAGGAGTGCCAACCGACAGATGTTGTTGTAGACTGAGTTTAATCATGTGCCTAGGGCAGAGGACACTTGAGAATATATAGGGGAGCAGCAGTCAATGATGGGGAGCAGATTGCCTTTGGCTATAGCTAAGTGGGCCTCATAGATCAGGAAATGCTTAAGCTGATAAGTGGCCTCGAGTTTCTGGTGTACCCAGCGCACTATGGTGTTAATGTACTCTGAGTATGAGAGTGAGGGGTCAAGGGTTATGCCTAAGTATTTAAAGTAGGGAACATTCTGTAGTGCGGGGCCATCGGGAGTAAGTACAGAGATGGAGGAGTTGGACTTGGAGATGCTGGCCAGGTGGGATTTGGACCCGAGGAGCATTGATTTTGTTTTTTGCATTGACCAGAAGCCTATGTGACAGGAACCAATTATAGACAGAATCGTAGTTATGGGACAAGATTGAAGATATATTTGTCAGGGACTTGTCACTGTGGAACAGGATGAGAGCATAGGCGTACAGTAGTGCTTCTCAGGAGAGGCTGTCAGAAGGGAAGGAATTAATGAAGATGGAGAACATTGGGGGCCCAGGATGGAGCCCTGTGGAACACCCATTGTGATGGGTAGGTCAGAAGAGGTGGCGGTGCCGATATTCACTGACTGGTATCACCCCGAAAGATAGCTCTGGAACCACATGGAGGTCTCCATAGAGCAGCCACTTTGGTGGAGGGTGGCATGTAGGAGGGGATGGTCGACCAGGTTGAAAACCTTGGTCAGATCCAGAAATACAGCACCCGTGGCATTCCCCAGGTCCATGTTCCTATGGACACAGTTAGTAAAATGAGGCCAAGGCAAATGTGGTTCAGTGGAACTTGTAGAACCCATGTTGTTGACTGCACAGCGGGTTATATTCCCCGATATGGTCGGATAGCTCAGTTTTCTCCAGGAGTTTGCTCAGGTGGGGAAGTAGAGATATTGGCATGTAGTAGTCTGAGGAAAGGAGGTCATCTGCTTTGAAAATTGGTACCACCTTGGCAATCTTCCAGGGGTCTGGCATGGTTGAGGTGGTCAGTGCAAGAATAAAAATAAAGTTGAGTGGTTTGGAGATGGCAGGGGAGATGAGCTTGAGCATTATTGGGAAGAGACCATCACTGCCAGGGCTGTCCCTGTTTGGAAGACTCTTTAGGAGTTTGGTGGTGTTCTTGGGGGAGATGGCCCTGAAATAGAAGGAGGGCAGGTGGGTGGGCACCAAAGGGAGAGGAGGGGGGAGGCAGGCCATTGGTACCAGGTCCAGGACAGGTTAGTAGTTGGCTAGGTGGTTTGCTAAGGTGGGTAGTGAGATCAGTAAACCTTTTGTTGAAGGCCTGGGTGACCTCAGCAGGATCGGTCAAAGTACCAGAGGGGGAGCGTAGATGGACAGCAGGGTTGCGGGTATCTGGGTAAGGCAGGGAACCGATAGAGCCCCAGAAGCGGTGAAGGTTACCAAGGTTGTCCCTTTGCTGGCTGTGGAAGAAGTTCTGCTTCTCGACCTGGGCAGTTCACTTGCACAGGTTTCACATGCACCTGTAGTTGTTCCAGAGAGCAGAGGAAGGGGCTGCTTAGTAGGCAGACCACTTTTTGTCCCTTTCTTTCATCATGGCCAGAAGTTCCTTCGAGACCTTGTGAGTACAGGCACCCCTTACTCTCCGGGTAGTGAGTGGAAAATTCCTTTGAGATCCAGTGAGTACAGCCATCCATTACTCTCCGGGTAGTGAGTGGGAAGTGTACAGCCTGGATCTGAAGGAGGGCATCTGTGAAGAAGCCCACTGCCGATGTCACATCCATAAGGGAGTAAAGTACAGACTAGTTTATAGCCCTAACATACTCAAGGAAGGTGGAGGTGTTGGGCAGTTAAAATTCTGGGAGGATAGGTATTTGGGAGGTGGGCATTTGGTCTTGGTGGACCAGACGATGTACATGAGGGAGTGATCACTGATGGAGTCAGACAAGGTTCCTGCCTGGAGTACCTTGTCCTCTCTATTGGCGACCACCCAGTCTAGCAGAGAGTGGTTTTGTGTACTTGAGTTATGTCTGGTAGGGACAGAGATGATTTGCACCAAGTTGTGCTGCTTTAGCAGGTTAGAGTAGTCAGATTATTGGGCACTTAAACAATTAAGGTTGAAATCTCCAAGGAGAATAGTGTCCCCGGAGTGGGAGAGTTTACCCAGACCGATTAGATGGTTCAGAAGACCTGGAATGCTCCCTGTTGGAGGGTTGTAGCAGAATCCCACATAAATCTTTTTTGAAGAGCCTTGGGTCAACTCAGCTATGAGCCATTTGCTGGGGGAAGCAGGGTCAGAGTTGAGGACATGGATGGCAGACAGGGCTTCCCTGAAATGGGAGTACCACACCACCACCCTTCTTTTTTCCAGGTCAGTCTTGGCAAAGCATGGAGTATCCCAGCAGGTGGTATGTGGCATCAGGGATATGTGGCTTTATCCAAGTATTGGGAAGACCAAGAACATGGGGCTTGTAATGGGATACCCAGACTTCTAGATCAGGAAATTTGGACGGGAGGATGCACATGTTTATATGAGTAATTTTCAGTCCTGGGGAGCTAACCCATTTACTGTTGGAGTGGGCAGTAGGAATATTTGTAGGGCCTGGGTTACTTTCTACGTCCCCTGCCAATAGTAGAAAAGACAGGACTGTATGGGCGGGGCAGTAAGGAGGATATAATCGAGAGGGAGAACAAGAAGAAGCCAAGTTGATGACACTCAAGGTTCAAGAGAAAAGCATAGAATAGAGGGTTCAAGGAAGTTAGTTCCCATCTGTTATCCACTGGGGGGAGATGACAGGTCGGATGGCAAGAGTGTAGGAGGGTAGGTGCTCTTGGTCCAAAGCAAGTACTGAGGCAGAGAAATCACCACCTATCAGAGTGCCTACAGAGGGTGCAAGACAAGTTTCATTTTGAGTGCTATAACCATAGAACACCAGGAGCAGCAGAAGACAGTGTTGGCCTAATGGTTAGGGCACCTGGCTGTAGCAGCAGGCCTGGGACAGGCCAGGTTCAAATCCCATGAAAGGTGTATACTGCTTGGGCTGCAAGAGTGGAAGCTGCAGGAGTGGGTAGTGTAAGGAAGGAGGAGGAGGAGGTGGAAATGTAAGAGGAAAGGTGGAACATGAGGGATGGGAGGACTATAACAGTGGGAGGGGGGAAAATCAGATTGTTTAGGGAGTAATGGCAGACAAGAAAAATAAAAAATGAAGGGCAACTACACTGTTACTTTGAGGGATGGGCGGGCGAGACCAAGCGGTGGCAGAAAATAGGGGTGAAAAAGTGGGCTGATAGGTTCTGGCAGGAATAAAAGGAGGACCACGCCTAGGTGGGCGGGTTGGGTGGGAAGAGTCTAATGGCACTATTACACTGTGTCTCTATAGCTGAGGAGCAGGCTGGTTGTGGGAGAGGGGAGAGCTCCAGGACTTGCGGCTGCCCCCAGAAGTCAGAGGCCAGAGAGGGCTGACCGGCACTTTTCCTGCGGTCCTGAGACTGGGTAGGGAGATGAGGAAGAAACAGAAAGGAGCTGGATTAAATACAGGCCCAGGGGGCAGAAAGTGAAACATGAACTCAGGGGAGATGAAGAGGAGGATGATCGGCAGGCATGGACTAGCCCAGTACCCCCGCTGAGCAAGAGAGCAAGTATACAGAGTCACAAAGGCTACATAATAAGTAGCAGTAAGCCTCTAGTAAGAACTACACAGTGGGGAAAGCTGAGCAAATACCACAGCAGCGATCAAGCACCAGGAGACCAAGTAGCTACCACACCAATGATAAAATATACAGAAACAGCAGAAATCAGCAGTTTAACTAGTTAAATATAGTGGCTGCACTAACTTGGAGAAAGCATACAATTGTTGAACTACTAGAAAATACAGCAATACATGATACAAAGTGCAACAACTGTGTAAAACTAGCTAGCCATCAGTTAAAGGTACAATTAAATATACTTTTAGCCACAAACTATTATCAGTCCCACTCCACTGATGGGCAAATGCGGGTCGTGCGTAGCACTAATTCAGAGAGTCCAAGATAGCGCCAAGTGGTGTGGTGAAGATAAAAGCAGTCTGTTTACCTGGGATTCTGTAGCTGAGAAGCAGGCTGGTTGTGGGGAGGGGGGAGTGCTCCAGGACTTGTGGCTGCCCCCAGAAGACAATGATGGCTGACTGACACTGTTCTTGTGATCCTCGGGCTGGGTAGGGAGCTGCAATTCTGTAGCTGAGGAGCAGGCTGGTTGTGGGGAGGGGTGAGAGCTCTAGGACTTGCGGCTGCCCCCAGAAGTCAGAGAGGGCTGACCGACGCTGTTCCTGTGGTCCTGGGGCTGGGTAGAGAGCACTAGCACACTGGCAGATAGATGTTAGGGAGAGAGGACCACAAGCCACCAGGAAAGTTTTTAGGAAATGGTCAAGAGATCAGAGATAGGGAGGCGGGAACCACCGGACACAAATACAGGTGACATCAGGCATGGGTGCAGGTGGGGGAGGGACCAGGCAAGAGGGCGGCAGCACCACGCTAACGTGCCAGACTGTCCATGCAAATGAGCACGTAATGAGTGTGCAAATGGACCGTTAGCATCTTGCATGCCCAATGAGCTCATTTGCATGGGTCCATGAAAATATGGAAAATATAACGCAGGCACCGTATCATGTCAGAACAGCAGACATCCAACAGCGAAAGCCACTACAGCAACAATTTCAAATTGTCACTGTAATGGTCTCGGTGGCAAAATTTTGCTGGTTCACCCCCACTCCAAGTCAACTCCAACTCGGAGTTTGGCATTTAGAGATGAAAGGGGGGGTGAGGCTGGCCAGTGGCGTGGAGGGCTGAGGCTTCATGTCTTGCCTTCTGCCACACCGGCGACCTGTGTTTGTAGTGCAAGCGGGCCACCGGGTGCCAGCCAGGGTGAGAGAGGATCAAGCGACTGGAGGACAGTGCTCCTCTCCCGGGGAGAGAGGAAGGGATGCAGGGACCTGTGTCAACCGAATGGTTGCTGGGTGCCAGAACACTAGGCTCCTCGAAACAAGTAAGGGAGGTAGAACAGACAGCCAGCATGCTGTGGGCAGATGCGTGTACAGCACGGCCATTGCCGTCATTGCATGTTCCACCTATGGAGGAACAAAGAAAAATTGGCCAGGCAAGTCAGATAACTGCTGACCCTCACAGGCCCTGCCCTCAGCATGAGCAGCCCTCCCAGAAAGTCTGGATCCTTACATAGCAGGGATATGGGGGTCCCCGCCATCCTGCCATGGAGGGCACAACCGTGGTGGAAAAAGAAGGGAGAAGAGCTTGCTATAGGTCAGGGGATGGGGCTGAGGGTCGGCAAGAATGTGGGCCAACCGGCCAGGTAAGAAGACAAACAGATTAACGTAAAACAGAAAGAGATGGGGGTGCAGGGGTGAAGCTCCCAGAAACAAAAGAGCCAATGTCTGACAGGCAAAATTTTACCTGCCAACAATGGCAATTTCATTGTGTCGCACTTCGATGACAAAGTTGTCGATGCGGCTTGGTGGAACCGAACAGGCACAAGCCATTGTGATGCCCTATTTTATGGACCATGTCTGCCCAGTGATAAGTGGCTTAGCACTGGACCGACATGGCCATATATTCAGTAGAATAGCACCGGTGCGCTATTCCATTGAATATTTCATTTTTTGGATACCCGGACAACCACAAGGCGGGCCACAGATTTTTGTGCTCCGCTTTGCCCATTTTTGAATACAGCACCCAATGTTTTACTAATATGCTGTACACTTTTGGACTGAAAATATAGTACTGCGTCATCCATACATAACAACAAATTTGCAGTATCACACACCCTGGGCAACTCACTAATAAACAATTTAAAAGGCAATGGGCCAATATGGGCCACTGGGCAGCAGTTCAGTTCAGTTTATTGTGTAGGGATAGCATCCATTGAGCATGCTCCTTCACAAGGAGGTCCCTGATACAAAGTACTAAACATTACAGACAGTCTGTACAAGGATACATCATAGTAATGCAGCAGGTATACATGGTACATAGAGTAGATATGGTTGTAACAAATACATAAAAGCAAAAGCATCACATGACAGTAAGGTTACCACCACCTAATAAAAATCACTACAGACAATCAATACAAGTAGTACAACATAGAAAAACAGCAGGGACAGCACGGTACATAGAATAAGTTGGTTATAGCAATACACAGAGATAAATTAGAAGCATCACTTAACAGTAAGCTTATCCCCCCCCCCCCCTCACCAATAAATATGGGAGATAACAGCTTGGGTAGAATGGACAAAAGGGAAGGGACGAAGGAAGGAAGGAAGGAAGGAAGATGCATGCCAGTATACCACAGGAATCTACAAAGACAATGGGAGAGGGATGGGGGAAGGTAAACCCACGAGAGAGGCTAAGTGCAGTTGCAGGTCTCAGCAGTGATCTCATGTACCCTACCAATGAATGCCCTAACTGGGATAAGGCTATGGAGTTTAAGGGTAGATTAAAGCTTATTCCAAAGGCAGGGAAGAGAAAAGCTTATAGATGCCCTACCAAACCGTGTCCGATAATTTGGCACATTCAGGCTAATATATGCACATTTTCTGAGGGCGAAGGTGCTAGTGAAGCATGAGAAGAAGGCTGCATTGCAAGATATTGTGTTCACTTTTGAGTAGAAAGTACCCAGTTTATGAATTTGTTCCTATTATTCAAATATTTGCTAAACATATCAAGAGTAGAAGATCCTAAGCCATACTCCTTCAGCTTAGGAATAAGTAGGACATTATTGACTAAATCAAATGCCTTGGTCAGGTCCATAAAGACAGCACCAGTCATCATGCTATTTTCCATAGCTCTGGATAACATGTCCATGAACTTGACCAAGGCAGTATCAGTCCCTTGTCCCTTGAGAAACTTATGCTGCTCACTACACAAAACTGGTGCTGTTACTAAGTAATAAGCTGTTGTTGACCATCCTATCCTGAATTTTAGCTACAGTCAGCAAAATCAATATGGGCTTCGAGTTATCCATGTTGACATTCTTCCCCTTCTTAAACAATGGCACAACATGTGCTGATTTTCAAAGATCAAAAAATTGTCCCTAACATGAATGAAAAACTGTTTATCTTGGAGATGGGTAGAGAAATTACAGAAGCAGCAAATATGTAGCTTTTCTGTAAGACCCCCCAGAACCTTACAGGATCCAATATTTGAAAACAAAAACTCCCGTTAAAGAGGCTGGAACATCAGCTTGGTGATAGTGTTACCACTTCCGACACCGGCAACCCAAGTTTTGTTGGGGGCCGGGCGGGGGAGGTGGGTAGAGCAACTGGAGGGATGCTTGCCGTCTCCAGGAGGGAGGGAGGGCTTATCGGGGCTGCGTAGGCTAGCCCTGTTTGCTCGTCACTGGTGGAAGCATGGACAGAGACGCATTGGCTATGAAGTGAGCACTGGGAAGGGAGGGCAATGTTAGGTGCTTGACAGCGGTGTATGTCTGCTCGTCGACCATCTGGACTTCTGTCCTCACACCAGCACCCTTGTGGGGTGGGAGTTTCCGGGGGGGGACAAAATAAATTGGACATTGGCAGCCGCAAGAAGCTGGATCCTGGTATGCTGGGACCATAGCCCGCCCAGCCCAGCTGGTGATCCACGGTGTGCCGGGGCACAGCCGATGACTTTGGGGGATAAATACCAGGTGATCTCCCCAAGGGTACTGTCCGAGATCTCGGGGATGAAAAGAAAGTAAAAAAAAACTCCCATTAAAAACAGTATGAGTATTAGATGCCCTCCTTGGAGAGCCTCCCTTTATGTATGGAAATCTGACTGGAGCGCAAGTTCATATCTCAGAATTTTTTGGAACTCAAGGTATGCATCACACTTTTGATCACTCCCCTGCCTCATAATAAAGAAAAATTGTTTGCCCACTCTCCAAAATCACAGTCGAAGCAGTGCTGGAGTTCACATTTCAGCATACGTTGTAAGTAAAACATTCTGTCTGTTCTGGTACATACACATCTCCATCTAGATGTTATTCTTTCAGGCTTTACCTTTTCAAATACCTTGCAGTTCATACCCTGACTTTAGACTAGGGCCCTCACTCTCTTCTGACCTAACTCACATTGTTCTCAAATGAAGCCACCCTTTTCTGGAGGCTTTCTACACTTGGGCTCTTTGTTGGCAAGCAAGACATATGGCACTGCATACGGGTGCAGCTCAGAGTCCCAGTCTTTCAGGCAACCCACATTAGGCACCCTCATGTACAAACCCAATATCTGGTGAAGGCTATGCCACCTGTACCCCCTGATATTTTATAACAAATTCTAGGTCATGCCTCAGTGGACAGTAGGGGGAACAGCAGAATGGCAACATCACCCAGTGGCAAAAATTCAAAGTTGCTGCAGAAGCAGGCAACATAATTCCGTCGGCGACATCATGGCAGCAATAATCAGTCAGCACATTAACAGGCTTTCACCCAACTCTAGGCCTCCCCAGCACATCGAGATGCACCCAGTTTATCTTCTTCTCCTTACCCTAATCCCCAGAAAATGAATGAGACCCACAAGAACCTATCACCACTAGTCTCCACTCCACCACAGTGAATGCCAGGATCATCCTTTTGTACTGTGGTGGTGGGCACATGGCTAGGAGCTTGGTAACAGAGATATAAGTGCAATTTAAAAAATAAAAATGTTTCCCTCACTGGAAGAAGAAAAAAATTAATTAAACAATGCCAATCCAAGGATAATCTCAGATCCAGTCTCTGCTGGGAGGGGAAGGTCATGGCATTTGTAGGCTGTGGCAAATTCTGATGGTACTCAAAGTTACTAAACAACAAGGGTGCAGGCAGATAGGTAACTGAGGATGATGAGGGACAGAAAATTAAAGATATTTGTTAACGGTAAAGGTTTCAAAACATAGAAAGAATACAGAGTGCTCTGTAAAGGATTACTCTGTGAACAGGAGAACAAAGCATTACAAAAGATGTAGCAAAAGTGTTTTCATTTTGTCTGCAGGTTACAGTAGCAAGCCAAGAAGGAAGGTCAACCTTATAGGGCCCAGAGTTTGCTCGAAACAGAAGATCACAACTAGACAGGATTGAGATCTTCAAGATGAGACTGGGGGGCTGCAAACATTATCATACTGCTGATTAGTAATCCAGTTTATTTATACAGTGCCTCTCCCACAAAGCTTGAACCACTGAACCATCATAGAAATACACATTAGTAAAAACAGTGATTTACAGAAATAACACAATACAGCTATTATTCATATCAAAATACTAAAAACACATACATAATGCAAAACACAAACAGCAATCACGATCATGGCATCTCAAATGCCAAAGAGAAAAAGTGTGTGTTTATGAGTACTTTAAAGGAGTCCACGGCCCAAGCCTGTTGAATATGCAAAGGCATAAGGTAAGTGCTCTAACAAGAAAAGCACAGCCTCCAGCAGTTTTCCAAGTTAGTTGAGTTTATTAGTAGTGCACATCAGTTTCTGTAGCTTGAGATCGAGAGCTATTGCTGTCCAGCCCGCTACTTTAAATTCATCTTTGCTGGAAACAAGAAGCTGCATACAGAGCTAACCCATTCCCATTCTGGCCTTGTGCTGTAGACATCAATATGTAAGTGATCATGCATACCTGTGAGACAAAGTCTAAACAGTATAACATGGCATACATACTGTGAGCCAGCGTGTCTACTTCTCAATAAATAGTTTCTGCAACCGCTGCATGTAAAAGGTCAGTTTTTCCATAATATGAAGATTCATAGTTACCTTCCATCTTCAGTTTTTTATGAACACACACACACACACACACATATTCGGCTCCAACCAGCTCCTGAGGATCATTTCTTGGAAGCTACTGATTATATAAATATGCTGTATTGATCCTGCCTACTTTGCAATTCACAGGTATTGCTCCAAATTAAATGATTTTCATGTTCCCTGGAATATGCACCACTCTTCATCTGCTCTACATGCCCCTTACTCTGCCATCAATAAAAAGTAATTTTTGGGAACTGACAAAAATGTGATAATTAAGCAATAAGGCACAACCGGGTATGTGTTATTGTGTAATAACATCACACTGCAGGTGACTGAAGCACAATTTACACAAAAACACACACCCTGTCATGCCTTATTGCTATTATCCAATGGCTCCTTCTTTAATAGAAAGATAGACTTTGAAGGCAGATAAGGACCGCTTGGCCCAACTAGTCAGAAAGATTTAAATAATTTTTTTTTCATTTTTTTAATTTGATTTTTCCGTGTGTATGAATATGTTTTGAAAAAGTCCAGTATATTTTTCTCCCACCAGGTGGAGCTGGTACCCAAATCATCCTGTCTGCCCAGTCTAACAAGGTTTTTTTACTGTTTCTTTTTATTGTTGTGATGCTGTAGGTCACCCGCAACGGCTGTTCGCCCGCCCATGAAAAGGGGCAGTATTTGAAGTGTCTTTTTTTTTCAGTTGTTATTTAAATGATTAATGTTTCTTTTTTGTGGTGGCAGAGCTGCTCAGTAACATTGGAGCACAGGTGCAATGACAGGATTTTCTGAGCCAGGAGGACGCCGAAAAGCCGTTTGATGTCACAGCTTCGGTTTTCTTTGACTGTTTTGCCTGAGAAGCATGACGGAGACTGAGGCTGAATACTATTGGAAAGTATGGAAAGTAAATTTTTGTGCTAGGATTTTCTCTCCAAACCAAACAGCTTCAGTGAATCACATGACTGGCAGGTATGGTGGTTCACTCAAGCCACTCAGTTCAGGGGAAAAATAGCTGCATTTTTTTTTATGCAGGGAACATTAAATTTTGCATTATCCCTGGGTGGCGGAGCAATGGATCAAATTGCTGGGGGGGAGATACAGTGATGGATTCAGTGTTCACTGTCCTGTAATGTTTGGGTTCTGTGTGGCAGAGCAATGTTGGCTTTGCGGTGTCAGGCATGGGGAGGGAGGGATTTCTTTCAGTGTTCTGTGGTCACCTGTGTGCCTGGACTTCACACAGTGATGTTGTTGTTCAATAACATCACTGTCCCAGGCACACACTGACCAATCACAGAAGAGGAATTTTTCCTTGCCATTGTATAATTAAGCAATAAGGCATGACAGGGTGTGGAATATCATGGGATATCATCACGCATTGGGTGGTTGGGCATGAGGCCGCAGGTCAAGTGCGTCCAATGACCCGAGAAGTGATGATATCCCATGATATACCACACCCCAGAGAGACTTATTGTTATTATGAACTGGATTGAAAACATTTTTTTTCAGTAAAAAAAAATGTATTTAAAACCTTGTGAAATTGCTTCTTTTAGCATGTTGGAAGAGTATGCCTTCACAATAGCTCCTGAAGGGCTTGGGGCAGCAGGTGGCGCTGTTGTAACTAACACTGTCTCACTTTTGCAGCACTGCTCCTCTGTTAAGTATATTCTCCATGCATTTCACCCGGTCGTGCTGCCTAGTCTGGGACCAGGTGAATATATGTTTCATTTCTGGAGGTTTTTCAGTAGTTAGATAGAGCTTGTCAGTGTCGTGACTGTGATTTTCATTTTTTTTGTAACAAGAAAGTCACGTGTTGGTGACGCTGTAGAAATGGCGTTAGTCACTCAGGCAACATCATATTCCTCAGGAGTCTGGCTGTGCTAAAAAAATGTATGGCAGAGTTTGTAGCATAGTACTGGCAGTTGCAGTGGTTGTAGGAGAGATGGCTTTTATTTTGGTTTCTGGAGCATGGCTCCGTCGATGGTTGCGCCTTTGTACAGTTTGGTGGGAGGTAGAAATAAGAAATAGTGGTATAAAAGAGCAATGTATGGTGCTGCAGGTGAGGAGGCTGGTGGCTGGAGGTTTCTTGAAGCTGTGATGATGTAGCTCAATATCATCACTGCTTCAAAAACGTCTTGGCCAATCAGCATTGTCCATTTACATCAACCAGTGCATAATGATGATTATACAATTGCAAGAAAATGTTCATGGCATCTGATTAGTCAGTGACCACCTTGTACAGTGATGTTATCCAAGCACAATATCATTGTATCAAGATCCAGCAGCCACACAACCTTCTCACACAATATACATATTGTTCCCTATAACTGATGGGAGGGGGGCCACTAGACTACCAGGGAAATGTGGGGATACTATTTTATGTTTCAATCAGGGATAGGAGGGGGCCACTAGACTATCAAGGTAATGTGGAATGCTTTTTGTAAGACAGAAGTTGCAGGGTGCCCAGTGCATTCTGCCAGGTGCATCCTTGTCCCAGACATGCAAATGGGGCCATAATGACCTGCAAATGGCCCCATTAACACCTTGCATGCAATATGGTTTCATTTGCATATGGCAGTCTGAATATCTGGAATTGCACTCGGCGCATCCCCAGGATGTGCCATGCATCCCCATTCCAGGTGTTCAGACCATGCAGGGGGATGCATCGGTGCATCCTCGTCTGCCCCCATTTGCTCTGCCCTAACCTTTTACTATATTCAGATGGGATGCATGAATGTACATCTCATTTGAATACAGCAATTCTGCACTCCGGTGCAACCACTTGTCCCCTTTCAAGGTACAGTCTGAATATTGGGGCCACTATATTTAAATAAAAAACTGCAGCTACCCTTTCCCCAGTCCCTTTGACCTTACTTCTCAGATAGTCAGGACATATCACTAAAGCAATAAAAATCAAACATAGTAATCCCATTCAAAAATTAGTGAGAAACTAAAACAATAAAAACAGTAAAAGAAATTAGAAATTAAAACCAGAAAAAAGTATACTCTGATTCCCATTAGTGACTCCCTCACCCCAACCACCCTTTGCATTCTAAACATTTTCACTGGCATCCAGTGGTACCATCTTCCCTCACCTGAACCCTGTTTGCATTCTAAAGCCTTTCCCTGGCATTCAATGGTACTCCCTCACACAACTAAACCCTGTTTGCATTCTAAACATTCTCTTTGGCATATTGTGGTACCCCTTTCCTTACTCGAACCCCATTAGCACTGTAAGTATTTATTTTGGCATCAAGTCATACCCCCTCCCTCTTTCAAACCCAGTTTGCATTATCAACATTTTTCCTGGTGTGGAGTACTACCCCATTCCCTCACCCAAACATTTTCCCTGGCATCCAATCTAACCCCCTCTCGCAACTAAACCCCCTTTTGCATTCTAAATATTTTGCTTTCTGTGCAGTGGTCCCTTCCCCTCCTGCTAACCTCCAGGTTGTCCTTTCCAACCCCGCCCCCCCCCCGACAGCAGCCAGCACTTGCCCACTGCTGACCTCCATGGCTGGCTGCTGTCTGCCCTGCAAAAGTACTGTCTCACTACACTGCTGTATAATGAAACAGTGTGTACTGACTGCCCTGCAAAAGTACTGTCTCACTACACTGCTGTATAATGATACAGTGTGTGCTGTCTGCCCTGCAAAAGTACTGTCTCACTACACTGCTGTATAATGATACAGTGCTTGCTGACTGCCCTGCGAAAGTACTGTCTCACTACACTGCTGTATAATGATACAGTGCGTGCTGACTGCCCTGCAAAAGTACTGTCTCACTACACTGCTGCATAATGATACAGTGCTTGCTGACTGCCCTGCGAAAGTACTGTCTCACTACACTGCTGTATGATGATACAGTGCGTGCTGACTGCCCTGCAAAAATACTATCTCACTGCACTGCTGTATAATGATACAATGTGTGCTGTCTGCCCTGCAGAAGTACTGTCTCACTGCACTGCTGTATAATGATATAGTGCTTGCTGACTGCCCTGTGAAAGTACTGTCTCACTACACTGCTGTATAATGATACAGTGCTTGCTGCCTGTCCTGTAGAAGTACTGTCTCACTACACCGCTGTATAATGATACAGTGCGTGCTGACTGCCCTGCGAAAGTACTGTCTCACTACACTGCTGTATAATGATACAATGCATGCTGGCTGCCCTGCAGAAGTACTGTCTCACTGCACCGCTGTATAATGATACAGTGCGTGCTGTCTGCCCTGCAGAAGTACTGTCTCACTGCACCGCTGTATAATGATACAGTGCGTGCTGTCTGCCCTGCAGAAGTACTGTCTCACTGCACCGCTGTATAATGATACAGTGCTTGCTGACTGCCCTGCGAAAGTACTGTCTCACTACACTGCTGTATAATGATACAGTGCGTGCTGACTGCCCTGCAAAAGTACTGTCTCACTACACTGCTGTATAATGATACAGTGCTTACTGACTGCCCTCTGAAGTACTGTCTCACTACACTGCTGTATGATGATACAGTGCTGCTGACTGCCCTGCAAAATACTGTCTCACTGCACTGCTGTATAATGATACAATGTGACTGTCTGCCCTGCAGAAGTACTGTCTCACTGCACTGCTGTATAATGATACAGTGCGCTGACTGCCCTGTGAAAGTACTGTCTCACTACACTGCTGTATAATGATACAGTGCTTGCTGACTGCCCTGTAGAAGTACTGTCTCACTGCACCGCTGTATAATGATACAGTGCGTGCTGTCTGCCCTGCAGAAGTACTGTCTCACTGCACTGCTGTATAGTGATACAGTGCTTGCTGACTGCCCTGCGAAAGTACTGTCTCACTACACTGCTGTATAATGATACAGTGCCTGCTGACTGCTCTTCGAAAGTACTGACTCACTACACTGCTGTATAATGATACAGTGCGTGCTGACTGCCCTGCAAAAGTATTGTCTTACTCCACTACTGTATAATGATACAGTGCTTACTGTCCGCCCTGCAAAAGTACTGTCTCACTACACTACTGTATAATGATACAGTACGTGCTGACTGCCCTGCAGAAGTACTGTTTCACTACACTGCTGTATAATAATACAGTACGTGCTGACTGCCCTGCAGAAGTACTGTTTCACTACACTGCTGTATAATGATACAGTGCATGCTGACTGCCCTGCAAAAGTACTCTCACTCCACTGCTATATAATGATAGTGTGTGCTGACTGCCCTGCGAAAGTACTGTCTCACTCCACTGCTGTATAATGATACAGTGTGTGCTGACTGCCCAGCGAAAGTACTGTCTAACTACACTGCTGTATAATGATACAGTGCTTGCCTACTGCCCTGTGAAAGTACTCTCACACTACACTGCTTTATAATGATACAGTGCATGCTGACTGCCCTACGAAAGTACTGTCTCACTACACTGCTGTATAATGATACAGTGCTTGCTGACTGCCCTGCAGAAGTACTGTCTCACTCCTCTGCTGTATAATGATACAGTGCGTGCTGTCTGCCCTGCGAAAGTACTGTCTCACTCCTCTGCTGTATAATGATACAGTGCGTGCTGTCTGCCTGCAAAAGTACTGTCTCACTCTCTGCTGTATAATGATACAGTGCGTGCTGTCTGCCCTGCAAAGTACTGTCTCACTCCTCTGCTGTATAATGATACAGTGCGTGCTGACTGCCCTGCAAAGTACTGTCTCACTCCACTGCTATGATGATACAGTGCGTGCTGACTGCCCTCTTGAATCTGTCTCCTCCACTGCTGCATAATGATACAGTGCTTGCTGTCCGCCCTGCAGTACTGTCTCACTCCACTGCTGTATAATGATACAGTGCTTGCTGACCGCCCTGCAAAGTACTGTCTCACTCCACTGCTGTATAATGATACAGTGCTTGCTGACCGACCTGCGAAAGTACTGTCTCACTCCACTGCTGTATAATGATACAGTGCTTGCTGACCGCCCTGCGAAAGTACTGTCTCACTCCACTGCTGTATAATGATACAGTGCTTGCTGGCTGCCCTGCAGAAGTACTGTCTCACTGCACCGCTGTATAATGATACAGTGCGTGCTGTCTGCCCTGCAGAAGTACTGTCTCACTGCACCGCTGTATAATGATACAGTGCGTGCTGTCTGCCCTGCAGAAGTACTGTCTCACTGCACCGCTGTATAATGATACAGTGCGTGCTGTCTGCCCTGCAGAAGTACTGTCTCACTGCACCGCTGTATAATGATACAGTGCTTGCTGACTGCCCTGCGAAAGTACTGTCTCACTACACTGCTGTATAATGATACAGTGCGTGCTGACTGCCCTGCAAAAGTACTGTCTCACTACACTGCTGTATAATGATACAGTGCTTACTGACTGCCCTGCGAAAGTACTGTCTCACTACACTGCTGTATGATGATACAGTGCGTGCTGACTGCCCTGCAAAAATACTGTCTCACTGCACTGCTGTATAATGATACAATGTGTGCTGTCTGCCCTGCAGAAGTACTGTCTCACTGCACTGCTGTATAATGATACAGTGCTTGCTGACTGCCCTGTGAAAGTACTGTCTCACTACACTGCTGTATAATGATACAGTGCTTGCTGACTGCCCTGTAGAAGTACTGTCTCACTGCACCGCTGTATAATGATACAGTGCGTGCTGTCTGCCCTGCAGAAGTACTGTCTCACTGCACTGCTGTATAGTGATACAGTGCTTGCTGACTGCCCTGCGAAAGTACTGTCTCACTACACTGCTGTATAATGATACAGTGCCTGCTGACTGCTCTGCGAAAGTAGTCTCACTACACTGCTGTATAATGATACAGTGCTTGCTGACTGCCCTGCGAAAGTACTGACTCACTACACTGCTGTATAATGATACAGTGCGTGCTGACTGCCCTGCAAAAGTATTGTCTCACTCCACTACTGTATAATGATACAGTGCTTACTGTCCGCCCTGCAAAAGTACTGTCTCACTACACTACTGTATAATGATACAGTACGTGCTGACTGCCCTGCAGAAGTACTGTTTCACTACACTGCTGTATAATAATACAGTACATGCTGACTGCCCTGCAGAAGTACTGTTTCACTACACTGCTGTATAATGATACAGTGCATGCTGACTGCCCTGCAAAAGTACTCTCACTCCACTGCTATATAATGATACAGTGTGTGCTGACTGCCCTGCGAAAGTACTGTCTCACTCCTCTGCTGTATAATGATACAGTGCGTGCTGTCTGCCTGCAAAAGTACTGTCTCACTCCTCTGCTGTATAATGATACAGTGCGTGCTGTCTGCCCTGCAAAAGTACTGTCTCACTCCTCTGCTGTATAATGATACAGTGCGTGCTGACTGCCCTGCAAAAGTACTGTCTCACTCCACTGCTGTATAATGATACAGTGCGTGCTGACTGCCCTGCGAAAGTACTGTCTCACTCCACTGCTGTATAATGATACAGTGCTTGCTGTCCGCCCTGCGAAAGTACTGTCTCACTCCACTGCTGTATAATGATACAGTGCTTGCTTCCGCCCTGCAAAAGTACTGTCTCACTCCACTGCTGTATAATGATACAGTGCTTGCTGACCGCCCTGCGAAAGTACTGTCTCACTCCACTGCTGTATAATGATACAGTGCTTGCTGACCGCCCTGCGAAAGTACTGTCTCACTACACTGCTGTATAATGATACAGTGCTTGCTGACCGCCCTGCGAAAGTACTGTCTCACTACACTGCTGTATAATGATACAGTGCTTGCTGACTGCCTTGCAAAAGTACTGTCTCACTCCACTGCTGTATAATGATACAGTGCGTGCTGACTGCCTTGCGAAAGTACTGTCTCACTCCTCTGCTGTATAATGATACAGTGCTTGCTGACTGCCCTGTAGAAGTACTGTCTCACTGCACCGCAGTATAATGATACAGTGCGTGCTGTCTGCCCTGCAGAAGTACTGTCTCACTGCACTGCTGTATAGTGATACAGTGCTTGCTGACTGCCCTGCGAAAGTACTGTCTCACTACACTGCTGTATAATGATACAGTGCCTGCTGACTGCTCTGCGAAAGTAGTCTCACTACACTGCTGTATAATGATAGTGTGTGCTGTCTGAAAAGAAACTAAATGCTATCATGCATGAGAGACAACTTTGTGTTTTTCACCTACTTTTATCTTTGACTTTTAATTTGAACAAATTAACAACATTTTTCACCAAACTTGGGTGAAGGCTTTTGGACTACCACCCTCTCAACCACGTTAGTGATGCCTTGTAACTCTTACCCAAAATAGGTGTTTGGTGGGCTAATGCCAAACATCCATTTTGAATGGGAGTTACAAATCATCACTAGTGTAGTCATGGACGGCTCCAACAGCATTCACCTAAGCTTGGTGAAAACAAAAAAAAACTGTTAATTTGGCCAAAGTAGAGATCAAATATAAAATTAAGTGAAAAGAAAAATCAAGACAGCACACATGCATGGTAGTGCTTTAAATCAATTCAGTTTCTTTACAGACAGCAAGTGCTGTATCGCTATACAGCAGTATATTAGTGGTAGAGTACTTTTGCAGGGCAGACCCTGGTCAGCAAGGGAATTGAGCAGTGGGTAAGTGCTGGCTGCTGCTATAACCACATTGATGCACGCCAGCAATCTAGTGGGTTACTAGGTTAATTTACTTCCCCGTCAACCCACAGCTGCTGCACGGAGTACAATGGAATGCTTCAGTATGCTTGGCTATCTCCCCAATCAGACAGTAGTGAAGGCACTGTACTGGACTGACAAAAAAGTTATGCACTCGTAGCACCCAGAAAAAAATTAATTCAAGGCATCAGTTCATATCTTGTGCTGGTTTATTTACTAGGCACCAAACAGAGAACAGTCCAACTGGGACCCTGAGCCCCAGCACTTCAGCCCTATCTGGGTCTTCGTCAGAGGGCGAGTCTAGTGAACATCAGGAACAATCACCATTTAAATAATGTTTTTAAAGTGATATGCACATAATTTTATACATCAATATACTCCTACACTATAGTGTTATTAACAGAACAAATTGACTATACTTGCTAAGTTCTTGGTGACAGGTAAACATGACAGAAGAGCAATGCTTCTCCTTTCATAATTCCATAAGCATACATACATCACATAGAAAATAGATTGATCACAAAAAAAAATATTTGGGGGCCTAGCAAACTAACAACAATTACTTAAGGAAACCATGTCAAAAGCTTATCAAAATGTTATCAAAAATCTTCATAGGAAAATCTGGAATACACATTCATGATCCTGAGGTCAAAGGTTACACAGTTCAAAAACCTGAGTGTTGTAGTGTAATTAGTTTCATTATTTAACTGTGACCTCAAGAAATTGGTGCATTTTCTGAGAAAATTAGAGGCTGTAAGATGAACATGTGAAAAGGGGGAATAGAAGATCAGCAAACAAGAGGCCAGAAGAAACAGTTAGAGAAGAGTGAATGCAAATGAAAATTATGGGGAGGAGGGAAGGTGATAGTGTATGGAAGAATAGGCAAGTTAGTAGAAGTAAGATACTGGGAATAGGAATTAAGTTAGAGTGAATGGTGGCCCATTGCATCTATCTAGTCAGTGTGGATCCTAAATGGGATGCACTGGGGATCTTCATTTTGGTCAAGGGTACAGGCTCAGGGGCTATGGAAACATGAGGGCTGTGATGTCTTGCTACACTCACATCTGTCTTGTACTCTTTTCCAGCAATATTTGAAAGAAACTGAGAGAAGGTTAGAACAGGCAGTGATAACAAGTTTTAAAATTTCTGTACCAATATTGGTAGTAGATAATACAGGAACAGCACAAGACAACACCAGTAACTTAGTAATCAAAACCTGCATTATAGGAAGGGGGTGAAATCAACTTCTTCAATAAGACCAGAAGGAGGAGGAGTATTGAGTGTGACAATCCATTTTGTCTCTTTTTGAAGAAGGGTAATCAACTTGTCCCCACGCTTTGGGTGTCTTGGGGATGTGTTCAAGGGCCGTATATTTTAGGCAATCCAGTTTTGAATTATGTTGCTCCAAAACATTTGCTCCTAGAGCATTAGTTTGCATGTCAGTGCATATTGCCCTTATATGCTCCTGTATCCAGACCTTAACTGGTCTGATAGTTCTTCCTATGTAAGACAAACTGCATGAGCACCAACAGATGTGCACTAAAAACAGTGTTCTACGTGTAATGAACTTTATGATGTCCACATGTTTATTGCCAGCAAATTACTTGTTTCACGATTTGGCATATTTACAAATAGTTTCATCGTTTCATAGAGTTTTACAGGCTCGGGCAGCAGACGCCTTTTAAGAGCCCGCCACCTGTATAGGTGGATTATAATCTAATTTAGGGGAAGTTGTTTTCTTATTACCCATAAACTGGTCTAGTTGTTTTTTAAATATAACCATAGTCTTAGTTTCTACTACTGCATCTCCCACACACATGACCTTTTTAATAAGCCAATTCTAGCCTTCATTTCCTTTCTCAGTGACCGTAAAGTGACTATTCACTAGCCTGTCTCCAGTAGTTTTATACTAAAAGTAACACTTGGTTCAGCGGCTATGTTGTTCATTAAGCTAGGATCAATAAATAGTGCAGGCCAAAGTGTGTGCACCATACCTCCCAAACGTCCTGCTGGTGGGTTAAATTCCGTAACAAAGGTCACCGTCGATTGTGTATTATGATCTGTTATGGTACTGCCACCACATTTTTTGTGTTTTCTTTTTTTTTTTGGAATCAACATTTCCTCTCTGTTCAAATTCAAAACCTTATTTAGTGCCTCATGAAGGATACTTTCACTGGTTTCGTTTTTCAGGTGGAGACATGGGATTGGGCACCCCCAGTGTCAGTGTTATGTCTGGAAGCACTGGGTGTGGGCTTCCTGCTGTTGCAAAAGTAAAAGGGGCTGGGGGTTGCATATGGTATGGGGGATTGGGCACCTGGGCTTGGGGGGGCAATTAGGGCTGTGGCAGCAACAGACATCGAGGGATGATTTTCCATTTTCAGCAGGCTGATCGTAAGAGATCAGCTGTGCTTGCTCACCAGCGTTCTTTGAAATACACAAAGTTTCCACCCTGCAAGCCAGAACACTGTCATGACAAGCCTGGCTGATAGTTGGTGTGACACTGACAAGCCCCTTACACACCACTCTGCATTGGACTGACAGTGTCACACCCCTCAAATGCCACTCTCATAGTAAGATGTTCGCTGCACACTTGTGCATGGTGAATGTAATAAAGGAAGCATCCTGCTTGTTGCTCAAAGGGAGATCCTTTCAAAGAAGATTCTCCCCATTTTCGAAGATGGTGACATTGTTTACAGTGCTTTTCCCAAGTCCACCTTAGCTAGACTGGTCCCACTCTTTCACTCCTTCTGTTGATTTGCCCATGACAAACCCCTGTGCACTCACCACTGTTTTTTGTACACCTGCCTATCTCTCCCCTCTCTTGATGCCTGGTGCCTTACCTGCTGTGCCTCCTTTATATCCAAGTTTTAGTTTGGCTGTCTTCACTTATATCATCCGTCCCTCCTCTCTTCCCTCCTTCTACCACTTATTCCCTTTTCAACAGTGGCACTCATTGTCTCACTGTACCCCCAGTGAAATCTACTGCTGACCAAGCCACCTTCACTTTCTGCTTCCCTAAACTCTGGGTTCTTTCCCCTTTCCATTCTCTCTGCTCCTTCCCTTCATACTCTGAAATATTCCCTCTGTGCTTTCTCTACCCACTCCTGCAGTTGCTTCTGATACTGGGTTGGACTTCCGTCTGCCCCTCACCCACCCTACACTGATACGAGTCCTGCCCTTTCTCCTCAAGTTTTCAATCAGTACCCTACCCCTCCTATTATGGCATTATTCCTCACTGCATATTGTTCTTATTGCTTGTCTTTCTGCAGTTTATTGTACTGCTAAATTTCTGCTCCAAAGTATTGTCTATGATCGCGTATTTTGCTATACTTATTTCCATATTATTGTTTTTTGTACACTGTACCTACCAGCTCAGTATGACTCTCCTGATAAAACTTTTAAAATAAATTAATGCGCGTCACTTTACATTTTTTTTGCATTGAAGCTCAGCTGCCAGATCTTTGACTAGCTCTCCAACTTGCCCAGATCCTCCCTGAGTTTCCTTATCCCTTCCTCAATGTCCACCCTTGAGCAGATCTTTGTGCCATCAGTGAAGATGTGAAAAGGCAGATCTTGCTCTTGATGCCTTTCTCTATGTCACAAATGAATACACTGAAAAAGGACCAGGCCCAGAAAAGACCTCCGAGGTATGCCACTTGTTACTTCCCTTGCCTCCTCCCACTGGCTTCCCTTATACTTTCAGAATGCCCTCCTTTTGGCTCTTACCATTGCCTTTAATTCAGCACAATTTCAGAATGTGGCATTGTTATACATCTTCAGAGTATGGTGGAACAGTGACAGGGATGTGCTGTTTTAGAATGTGGTGGGGATGTGCACTTTTGGAATGTGGCAGGAACACACAATGTCAGAATGTGTCAGGGATGCACAATTTTGGAATGTAGTGGGGATGTGATGCACAATTTTGAAATGTAGTGGGTGCATACAATTCTGGAATATGGCAAGGACAAGCAGTTTCAGAATAAAATAGTGTGTCCATCACATTCAGACAGTGTAAATCGCCACTATATTCCATAATTGTCTGCCCCTGCCAAATACCTAGATGTGTGTCCCTATCACATTCTGAAATTGAGTGTCCCCACCACAGTACAAGACCGCATCATCCCTGCCACATTCTCATATTGCTTCTTCCCCAGCAATCTAACATTGTGTACCACCTTGACACTCCATATTTTTGTCCAGCACTGCATTCCAAAACCACCTCCTGACAAATTCTAAAGTCCACTGCCATGCATCTGAACATTCCTGGAATGCATGCACTGCACCCAACCCTGTGTCAGTTTTTTTGTTTAATGGTTACTACAGCTACAGTTTATTTTGCCAGCCTGCAGGCACAGCAGTAGTGCTGCTGCCTGCAGTGCCGATAACCCAGGTTCGGGAACAAGCCCAGAATGTCAGAGGGCCAGCCGGAAGGAGGTAGGATGAGCATCCCATGGACTGCTCTCCTTCTACGGGGGGGCAGGCAGAGGCACTCGGTGAGCGAGTGACACCCAGCGGAGGCCAGGTGTACACCAGCCAGGACCACAATGCAACAGGAGAAGATGATGGCAGATGTCTGCAGGGCTTTCATGGGAGCAGGTATGCCTGCACACTGATGTCACTGCACATCCATGTCTTCGGGGGCAACGAAAAAAGAAAGCCCTCAGGAGCAGAACTGAATGAAGGTCCCATGCCTCTTCTCCTGAATGACTCATCTAGCATAAATCTCATCTGGGCATTACAGATAGCTTTTGGTCTCTCCCTCAGGAGCCCCACCATAGGGGGCAAGCTGTCGGCCTCCCAGTATGGGTGGTTGGGGGATGCTAGGTGGGGGACAAGAAGCAGATACTGGGTACATCCCTGCCTGAACCTGGGTGAAGAAACAGCATTGAAAAAAACAACACTTTCTTAAATTTTGGAGAAGTAAGTTGTAGTAGTAGTAGTGATAATGATTTTATTCATGTATAATGAACATGGTAAAGGTAAGTCCTATAAGGTTGCTGACAGGGAGAATTGGGCTGTAAGTTCTGGTCATGACATCATCAGTATCTCTTCACTGAAACTGACTTTTTTGAACAGGACTTGAAATCAGGATTACAAAATGGATTGTAGCTTTTAAACAGAGTAACTCAGAGATCTAATTTTGGTATGAGGCTAAATGGAGACATATTGATTCTAATTCTACAATGTAGCACTTTTATCTGGACTTCCTCTTTAAATAAAGTAAATATTTACCGATGTAGTTTTTTGTCAGTGTATACATACTGCTCATGAGGTTGTACAGTAGTGAGTCTGGTCCTCTTTGTGAATGACTCCCACTTGCTTAATTAAAGACATTTCCACAAGGTGGAACTCTATTTTATATAGTGGAAAGACTTGTGGAACTGAAATCTGTGTTCCAGGCAAAGGAATTTGATGATGTGGCCAGTGAGGGTTATCTTCTGTAGATGCAGTGGCGCATTCTGCAAAGTTCTACTTCCACGACCCTCTGAATAGGCCACTAAAGATTTTGGTGCTAAATCAGCAACCCATAACATGGTCATTCCCATGGTAAATTTTAAAAAGGTGGCAGCTACGATTCAACACAAAGAAGTACAAGGTTATGCACCTGGGGCACAGGAACCCAGGGCCAGAGTACACTCTTGGGGGAAGAGGTGCTAGAGGTCACAAGGCAAGGGAGAGACCTGGGAATTATAATCATCGATGACCTGAAGATGGTGAAGCAGTGTAGGAAGGCAGTGGGAAAGGCAAACCAAGTGCTTGGATGCTTAGGAAGGGGTGTCACCAGCAGAAGGAGAGAAGTGATACTACCCCTGTATACTTCGTTGGTGAGGTACACCTTGAGTACTGTGTGCAGTTCTAGAGGCCCTATCTTTGAAAGGACAGGGACAGGGTGGAGATGGTGCAGAGGAGGGCAACCGAATGGTACAGGACCTGCATCGGAAGACCTATGAAGAGAGGCTTAAGGAATTAAACTTGTACTCCCTGGAGAACAGGAGGAGACAGAGGGGATATGATTGAGACATTCAAATATCTCAGGGGAATAAACAAGGTGCAGGAGGAGATTATCTTCCAGAAAAAAAGTTGTTCTAGTACTAGGGGTCACAATATGAAGTTGGAGGAGGGTAGGTTCAGGGGTAACGTGAGGAAGTTCTTCTTCACAGAAAGGGTGGTGGATGACTGGAACATCCTCCCAGCAGAGGTGGTTGGGACAAATACAGTCACAGGTTTTAAGTGTGCATGGGATAAACACATGGGTATCTTGGATAATGGAGGGGGATGGACATCAGCCACCCAGTAGTAGCTTGGGTAGCACTATTAGGGGGCATTTTATGGGCAGACTAGGTGGGCCAAGAGGTCCTTATCTGCTGACAGAATCTATGAAAAAAAATTTACTTGAAAGCCACACACACCATTATTTTGTTTTTACTTTTTATTTATAGCTTTTTATACATAGAACACATAGTATCTGAACACATAAACACAATAAAAGAGGTACAAATTACATTACCAAAGATGAGGACTACATGTTCCATTGGTACAGCATTGAGGGGGTTACCTCTAATTTTCTTTAGTAAACTACAATAATTAAGACATGTCAGGCGCTATACTGCAGCCAGTGCTCGAAATTCAAAGTCAAGAGTTATTATGACGTAATAAAGTTCTACCACCCTTACTAGGTCCTATGTAAAGCTGCCGGTATGTGTTATATAAAACTCCAAAATCTAGAGCTCCTTGAGCCTGCACCCATTGTGTTGGTGCTGTCAATTATTGCCAGCAGCCTCTGAGAAAGTAGGAGAAATACAAAAGAAAGATTAGGCACACATCCACGCCTCAAGATTGCAAGTAAGCATTAAGCCACGACGGAGGTGTGCTCTAATGCTGGATTGATGCATGGGGGGGGGGCGGTGCGTGCCCGAGGCCCAGGGCCAAGGGCTACCACCCGACCCCCATGCATCAATCGCATTAGAGCCCACCGATGGAGTGGCTTAATGCACTTGTAACATGGGCCGCCCGACGAGACAGTCACCAGGAGCCCATTTTGCCTCTGTAAAACTACATAACAGGGGGAGTCGGGGGAGATCTGTACACTGTTACGGTGCACTTACAAATCCTCTGAGAGAACGGCATTATGTTGCTGATGTGCTGTACACAGTATGTACCTGTACTAATAGGGACTAGAGCGGCTCGTGTAGCAGTTGTCCCGATGTGCCCGGCTGTTTCTCCGGTATCACTGGTTGGATGTCCTCGCAGCACCTCCGCTGCCGCTGCTTGTGCGCCTGGGCCACAAATTTGCATGTGGGCCTCACTTCCCGTTCCCTCTCTCAGGCTCCTCCAACAATGCACCGCTTGCCTGCATGGAATCTCACTCTGGGGCTGTGTAACCTATCCCTCCTGTACGCGCCTGCTTCTCCCCCCCTTCCATCTGCCTCCACATCATCGTACTGTTTGGCTGCCACGCTTCCCTCGTTCATCCACTCCTCCATCGCCTCCCCTCCTGCCAAACAAAAGCAGACCACCCCGTCTTGTATTGCCTCTCACCCTTCCCAGCTACAGAGTCATGCACAGTGTGCCACAAGTTCTCATCTCCCCGTCTGCCTTTCCTACCTCGGACCGCTAGTGGGGCTCCCGGACCACTGCTCTTCCTCTCCCTTCCCCGCAGGACCCAGTGCTGCTAGGCTGGGGGTCTGGCTGGTCGCGGTACTGCTGAAGCGGGCACGGCATATAAGCTGGGTTAATGCCCGCTTCGGCTGCCGTCCCGTGACCCTCTTCCGCCTATCCGTGATCGCCATTTGCTGTACAGAATTAATGCCATGTTACAAGTACATTTAATAGAACGGAGCATGAGGAGGGATCTGCCAGCCCCAGGAAATCTTATGGGCTCACCCTCCCCCGATCACTCTGATGTTGACTCAGATTAGAAGTCCTGAGTATACCAGGTTTAAGGGTCATGGCAGGAAAACATTCACAATTTTAAATTTCTCATGGACTACTTAAACTCTTAATAATATCAAGCAGAAACAGTAATACTGACACAAAAGTACCTTAACGAGTAACTGAGGGAATCGTAAAGCCCCCTCTCCCCTGTCCTCTGGCAATTGTGCAAAACATTCAAGGGGAAAGTAGGAGCCAGTGCCATCTTAACTCTCAACACTACACCTGTTGCACAGTGGATTAAGATTCAAACAATAATAATCCTGGAAACAAGCAACTTATTTTATAAAGACAAAGTTCATGTCCCTATAATAAAACAATGAACGCAGAGCACCCGGATAATTTGGTGGTGCTAACTAGATCAACAATGACAAAAAAATAGATATTTCAAAGCACCCACCAAAAAATAAACAGAATCAATGGTTAGCTTTTATTTAAACCATTTATTTAAAAAAGCAGAACTAAACTACAAAACAGAACTAACATTTCAAAAGGACAGCGCACTGCTTCATCTGATGAAGCAGGGCACTGTCCTCTCGAAACGTTAGTTATTTTTTATAATTTAGTACTGCTTTTAAATAAATGGTTTAAATAAAAGATAACCATTAATTCCATTTGTTTTTTGGTGGGTGCTTTGAAATACCTATTTTTATGTCCCTACAACGTCTAAGTCCATACAACTTGAAGGGAATAAAACAATAAACACAGCACACTTATACAGAAATAAAGTTAAAGTCCCATATAAAGTGCTGGAATGGCAAACCACATGGGGAGAGAACTTCCGGTTGATGGTGCTAACAGTTATCAACAGCATTGTCAGTCCCCATCTATGGAGTCCTCATCTTCATGCCGGCTGTCCAAGTTGCATCTAGTGGTGCTTCTCCACACAAACTCCTACCTCCTTGGGATCTATGAACCAGTATTGTTTGCAACCATCAGAAAAGCACAATCGAAGCCAGTCCAGTGGCGTGGAGGGCTGAGGTGCTGGGCATCTTACATCCTGCCACACCAGCAACCTGTGTTCCATAGCAGACTCAGGCCACCGGGGGCTGGCTGGGGAGGGAGAGGATCGAGCGTCCCACAGGATGCTCTCCTCTCCTGAGGAGGGAGGGTGCTGCTTCTCACTGCAGCACTGCCACCTACAGATGTGTGGGTAGTAGGGTGAGTGAGGCACGGGGAGGGAGGGACATGCGTGCTGCAGATCATGTGAGCGTGCACCTGCACGCTCATGCAGGGGATGTAATCCCAAATGCTGGCATCCCAATGGGAGAGGGATAGAATGGCAGTAAAAATAGGACAGAAAAATGGAGGAAAAACACCCTGGCTGGTAGGATGACCAATGACCTCCGTAGGCTCCGCTCCTGGTGACTTAGGCTCCTCCCCTACCGTGTATCCCCAGCCACAGAGAGAAGACATGGGGGGAACTGGGAAAGAATGTAAGTCCTGGAGGATGCCGGGGACAGGGCTTGGAGGGTCAGAGAAAATGAGGGCCAGACAGGGCGACGGGGGAACAGTAAATAAAAAAAAAGCAGAATTGAGCTGGAAATGCCAAGGAGTAAGTATTTCCCAAGTCCCATAATCTCTGTTTAACACCATCAAAGGCTTTACATCTTGTACAGGTGGCATATGATAGGTCCAGGAAGAAAAGAATACATTTATCATTCAAATAGATAGGCCCCGATTTCATAAAGCTCCCAGAATCAAGTCCCATTCCGCCAATGAGGCAAGAGTTAGTAGGACAGTCCAAGGATTGTCACTGCTGGAGCTAGGCCATCTAGGGGTGATCCAATAAGCCCAGATGATTTTTCACTTGGTGAGCTTCATTAGTTCTAATGGCCAAGGCTGTAGATATGGAATCAAGCTCTCACCCTCCATCACCTCATGGAGGCCCAGGACTCGGACACTGGCAGCTCAGACAGTATTTTCAAGTTGCTCCAGGTGGCTCCTCAAGGCTGATTGTTCTTTAAATGAGGTAGCTGTTGCCGCAAGGGCCTGTCATGACATAGCCTGCACACTTTTAGTAGACTCCTTCATTGCATCTATGCGGGTCTCATTGGTGAGGAATTGTTGAGAAAAGGCTTTCAGCTTTTGATCAATCTGCTGGACAGTTTTGGTGAGTGGATTAACTAATAGATGGAGAAACTTCAGTGAGGCAGCGCTGTTCTCTGCGCTTGTCAATGGGGGAGTGCTGTCCACATGGTCGGACTGACGGCTGATGTATGCAGTTGAAAGAAGTCTTGCTTTCTTGTTTTCAAGTCACACCATTTTTATTCAGTTTTATAACCAAATGTGCAGCAAATAATCCTCTATTGAATGGAGTGGAGTTCCAACTGTAGTAAATCTAATAAATGGCAATTTTAAGCAATATAAAGGGCTTCAAACAGGAGCTCCAGAAATATGGTGCTGCTGCACATACTGTTATTTATGATCTTCTACAGCAATCCAATAAAGCAAGGCTGATGGCGGTAGTAGCTATAGCAGCACTGGTGATGAGGGCAAGAATGACAGCAATGATGGTGGTGGAGTAGCAGGTGGTGATACCACTAGTTCATCCAAGTCCGAGTCATCGCAGCAGCAGGTGCAGTACTCATTAAAGAAGTGGCAGAGATGTTTCTGACACAATGTAGAGATATATTTGACAGCATTAGATCACACATGTTATGAGGCATAGCAACACTACTGGATCCCAGTTGTAAATATGCATTATAAAATGGGTCTCAAAAAATCCTGTAGCATAAACATGTCACATGACTGTGTGTAAATCCTGCAACAGACAACTAGTAAAGATCCCCCTGATTAAATGTTCACTTTCTTTGAACCTAATTTGTTTTTAAATTTTTAATAACAGGATCATTTTATATATAGAATAAAGGATGGGGAAGTGTGTGATATGGAATTTAATACACACCCAAGGTGTGGGATGCTACATAAACCCCAGTGGCAAAGCCCGAAGGGTTTATTAAGCATCCCGCACTGACAGTGTGCATTAAATTCTCATATGCTCACTTTCCCATATTTTATTTTTTGTATGTTGGTCAGCAGTTTTTCTCCAGCCTGACTTCTGTGACAGTGTGTCACAGACAGAGCCCCTCCTCGCCCCTCCCCCCCACACACACACACACGGTCTCTGTCTTATTGTCCCTCTCTGATTTGTTTGTTTTTTAGTCATTTGTTTTTCTTTCAGTTATTTTTTTTATCTACATTTACAGTTATTGTCCTAATCATGCTAGCACTGTGAGTCAAGGCAAGGCCCCATTCCTGGAGCAGACTAAGAGCAGGATCAACCACATAGAGCTTTTGTTTTAACATAGATGGCAGGATCAACCAGATACTGTGAAAAAATAGAAATAAGGAGTTTTTAAGCTCATTGTGGCAGCTCCTCGGCACTCGACAGATGGAGCAGCCAAGTTTGCGAGAGTGTTCAGCTCACCCGAACACGGAATGAAAGCCAATGAGGGAGCGGCATGGTTTGTGTGACGGGGCACGTGAATGCCATAATAACCAGCTGGTTATTATGGCAAATATCAACTGGGTCAGCTCATTGAGAAAAATTGCTGACCAGTAATTATAATTGCAATAATGCACATAAAGGCATGTGTAGTAGCGGGATTTATACACTTCTTGTGTGCTTAACATCACTCAGTTGCACCTTGTGACACATCACACAAGGCATGTTTAAATCCCACAATAAATACATTCTGTCATGCATTATTGCTTAATTCATTCTCCCCTGCATAGAGTACTGTATATCAAACAGAATGTTTTATGGACACTTATGATAGAGCAGCAAAGACAGCTTGGAAAAACTGGCAAGGATGTGCATACATAACCTCCTGGTTATACTGTGCCTCCTCCTCTCTTGACTTCACTTGGTACCACTCCCAGACCTTGCATGAGCGTGACGTGGAAAAAGACTTGGGTAGTGATGATCCTGAGAAAACTAAAGACATTTAGGAGCTTTCTGATACTGAATGCCAGTGCCGTTCAAACATTTTGGAAGAAAGCTTGTGCATGTTGCAAGAGTACATGATGCTGTCTTATCTAGCACAGCCACTGACTAGCATAAATAGTGATCCAATGAAATTCAAGAAAGCAGGCAAGTCATTTGGCCTACACTGGCTAAAGTTGCTTTGCATTTTCTTGGATGCCCTCCAGCATCTGTCGCTTTGGAAATATGCTTTAGTCCAACTGGGGATATTGTTTCATCGTACTGCTCAAGGCTAGATCCTCAAAATAATGGATTCTTAGCCTTTCTCAAGCTCAACATACCAAGGATCGAATTTAACTATTCATTTGATTATGTCTAACAAGTGGTATCTACTACTGTTCCCATCTGCCCCTATACCTCCTGGTGCCAGGTCTCCCTGGATTCCTCCCATGGGCACTGGCACAAAAGTCTTGCTCACCATTCCCAGCAGTAGCAGCACAACTCCTCCTCCTGAAGACACTACAGCAGCTTATACACTGTTATCACCAACAAGCTCAGGTACGCCACTGAGCTTGCAGAGTTAGTATTCATTAAATAAGACCCCCTCACCCCACCCACAGTCACTGGTATGGCAAGAGAATGAGTGATCTGACCAGCCATGCATAGGCATGCACAGTTATCTATTCTGACATCTAGTCACTTGTTAACTACTACAGTTTTTGCTACAAACAAGAAGTCTTTGTGTTCAAACTGAGTTTAATTAATGTAACATAATGTTAAATGTAAAAAATAAGAAAAATCAAACAAAACAATATGTGTCCATCCATGATTGCTTTTAAGGTGAGACCTCAGGACAACCAACAAATTCTCAGCCATGGAGCAGAGGGGGCAACCAGGGACATAGAAGGCCAAGAGATCTTTGAGGTAGCCTGGGCCAAATTCATGTAGGGCTTTGATGGTTACAAAGCAATCCGAAAGTAATGCGCCTCCTAAATGGGCCTTCAACAGGTACAAGGAGAAGAAGGTGGGAAAACCAAATAAGAATGAGGAAGCCCAAGAGGGCAGAGAGGCATGCAAAAGCAGACACAGAGCTGTGTATTTTAGGCTTGCCCTTGATCGGGCGCTTCACTCTGAGTGACCATGGCTAGAACCATCAGCCGGCTGCTCCAGCCATCCCAGTCTGCCGGCAACCTCTCCAAGCTGGGCTTGCCCCTGATCGGGTGCTTCTCTCCAAGCAACCGCTGCTGCAACCATCAGCCAGCTGCTCAATCCATCCCAGCCCACCGGCAAGCTCTCCAAGCAGGGTAAAACAGATATCATTCACTGTGAACTCACTCCAGGGCTCCGATTGGCTGCAGCTCGGCCTGGCAGCAATCTGATTGGCTGAAGTCTTTACTGCTGTCCTGACTGGTTTCGGCTTTTCTTGGGACTCTTTTAGGTAAAATCTGTATTTTTCTCTACCCTTCTACTGATTACTTGGAGATATTTTGTGCTTGGGGGGTTGAACCCTTGAAAGTAAATTGCTGTACTGTTTAAATTGTGTTAAAACTGTTCTGCTCAGCTCAGGATTTGCACTAGTTAGTTAAAAAAAAAATACAATTTGCCTGTGTGTCTTCTCGCTTCCTTTCCCCTGCTTCAAGCTCCCTGCTCAAACCCTTCCATTTCTTTCCTCACTCTCTCATGTATCAGGCTCCTTGCCTAAAGGGAAAAAAAAATTTCTCTCGGCGCCCACACTTTACTCTGTCTTCAGCCTCCCTTCCCTAAACTTCTGTGCCCTCCTCCTCTCTGATTTCTCCCCTGTACCCCCCATCCTCTCTGTGGCTGTAATCTTATTTTTTTCCCCCTTAATTTCAGCAGGTTTGCTTTCGGGTAGTGTGGCACCTCTTGAAATCGGCTCCATGCTTCTATCCATGCCCCCTGATTAGCCTCCTGACTATTGTGCTCACCTCTACTTAACCTAACCCCCTTCTCTGCTCTCTCCCTTAGGCTTGCCCTTGATTGGGCACTTCACTCCAAGTGACCATGACTGGAACCGTCAGCCAGCTGCTCCATCCATCCCAGCCCGCCAGCAAGCTCTCCAAGCTGGGTAAGACAGATACCGTTCACCGGGAACTCACTCCGGGGCTTCAATTGGCCATGACTAAGACTGGCAGCAATCCAATCGGCTGAAGTCTTTACAGCTCTCCTTCTGATTGGTTGCGGCTTTTCTTGAGACTCTTTTGGCTAAAATCTGTATTTTTCTCTACCCTTCTACTGATTACTTGGGGATATTTTAGGCTTGGGTGGGCTGAACTCTTGAAAGTAAATTGCTGTACTGTTTAAATTGTGTTGAAACTGTTCTGCTCAGCTCAGGATTTGCACTAGTTAGTCAAATAAAACTGTAATTTGCCTGTGTGTTTTTTCACTTCCTTTCCCCTGCTTCAGGCTTCCTGCTCAAACCCTTCAGTTTCTTTTCTCATTCTCCCTTGTATCAGGCTCCTTGCCTGAAGGAAAAAAAATGTTCTCTGTGCCCTCACTTTACTCTGTCTTCAGGCTCCCTTCCCTAAACTTCTGTGCCTTCCTCCTCTCTGATTTCTCCCCTGCCCCCCCTCCCCCCATGGCTCTAATCTTTTTTTCTCCTTAATTTCGGCAGCTTTGCTCTCAGGTGGTGTGACGCCTCTTGAAATCGGCCCCATTACCTCTGCCTAGCTGCCCACCCCTCCCTCCCTGCTAAACTGATTTTCTTTTGTGCTCCTAGCCTCTATCCACGCCCCCCGATTAGCCCCATCTATTGTGCTCGCCTCTACTTAACCTAACCCCCCTTCTCTGCTCTTTCCCTCAGGCTTGCCCTTGATTGGGCGCTTTGCTCCAAGCAGCCGCTGCTGGAACCGTCAGCCAGCCGCTCCATCCATCCCAGCCCGCTGGCAAGCTCTCCAAGCAGGGTAAGACAGATACCATTCACCAGGAACTCATTCCGGGGCTCCAATTGGCCATGGCTCAGCCTGGCAACAATCCAGTTGACTGAAGTCTTTACAGCTCTCCTTCTGATTGGTTGAGGCTTTTCTTGGGACTCTTTTGGCTAAAATCTGTATTTTTCTCTAAACTTCTACTGATTACTTGGGGATATTTTGGCCCACCCTCCCTCCTCCACACCTGGCCTTAATTAAATATGCCTTGGCCTCTACTCCTTCCTTGTAACTCTATCTCTGTCTCTATTGGACATCAGTGATCTGCTCACTAAATATTAAAGCTACAGATTGTTTATTTCCCTCTGCCGTGCTCATTTGACCAGTTTCTGCCACATCCTTAATCCTGCCTATCCTGGCTACCTGATATTTATTTGTGCTTTTTCTTGGTCCTTTTCATCTGTTCTCTTGAAACATCTTACTCATTTGTGTCTCGGTGGTCACTTGTGTTAGCCTACTCCAAAATGGGTAGTACTGGCTGGCTTATTAACCTTTCACATCTTTTCCTTTTTTGCTTTGCTGACCAGTTTATTGCCTTCTCCCTGCGTAACCCTCCCCGGGACTGTAACCCTCCTCCACTGAGTAACACCTGGCCTGACTCCCCCTGGGTGCTTTTGTATATCCCATGTCTTCCAAAGACCAGCACTGCTCTACTCAGGCTCTGGCTCAGAAGGCGCTGGTGCGTTCCTTCCACATCAGCTGCCTTAGCAAGTGTACAACCTAATGTCTCTCTCTCTCTCTCTCTCTCTCTCTCGGGTACGCTTGTCCATCCTCCTCCTGCAAGTCCTTGCAGGGCACAGTGAGGCCAATCCAGCCCTCCTGCCCTACCCCTTATCATACTCTAACGCCAATCACACAATCTTACCACAAAGGCCTAAAGATCGCCCATGTGAATATCTATAGCCTTCGCCCTAAAATGGCTGAACTGCAAGCATGGCTCATCCATACAGCCCCTGACATTCTCTGAATCCTGGCTGAAGCCTGCTATGAAACAACATGAGGTGGCGCTACAAGGATATAACTGTTTTAGATGGGATAGACTGGGCAAAAGGAGTGGTGGTATCCTTATCTATACTCAGTCTGGTTTGGATGCTACTGAGCTCCCTGATCCTGACCCTGGATCTCAAGCTGTGGTGTCCCTATTTCTCTCCCTGACCATAGATAACATTAAGAAGCTTATTATTGGATGTGCCTATCTTCTGCCCAGCAATGCTTCCCTAGGCCTCCCCTCCTTCATCGCTTCCCTCACTAATCTACTTCATCATGACCTTCTACTGTGTGCTGACTTTAACAGTGACTGGCCTGACCATGCTGCTGACAAACTGCATTCTTCTTTAGCTGACTCTAACCTAGCCCAACTCATCCTAGACCTTACCCGCATCAGTACGAAAACTGACAAACACTCCTTGCTTGACTGGGTGCTCACAAACTGCCCCCCAAAATAAAAGCTGTGTATGTACTCTTTGATTGCATAAGTGATCATTCTCCCACTCTTTGTGTCTGGAGGAATAACTGTCGTAACCCCCCTCCTCCAAGATCTCTCTTGTCTGCTACATGTCCAGACTTGACACTGATAGCTTCATTGATTCTATTATTAATACCAACTGGGGACCTATCAAAACCCTTCCTGATATCTACCAAGCTCTGGGGTTTTTTATTTCCACCTTTACACAAACTGTAGATAAGCATGCTCCCCTGAAAAAATGCAGGACCAAGGGTGTCAAGGCCCCATGGATCAATAAGGACTTCAGGATGCCTATGTCCTCACATGACCGGCTTGGTGAACCTACAAAATAAGTGGTCTGCCTTCTGACTGGCAACTATACAGGCAACTCAGAAATAAATGCAAAAACTCCCTACATAAAGCAAAACACCGCACCTACCAGTCGTTGCAGACTGAACACATTTGCAGTCCAAAAGCTTTCTGGAGACAGATCAATTCCTTGGTCAAAGGGAAAGCCACTGAGCTCCTGAGTTCCCTTACTGCTCAGGAAACTACCCATACTGACCCCCTATCGATAGCCTCTGGATTCAATGAGTTCTTCATGGACCTTGACAGATATACCTCTCTCTTTATTAACTACCCACTGCCCCCTTTGGCTTCAATCACTCCCAACTTCCTAGGGACTCAGTCCTCTTTTCACCTGAAGCTGGCCACCACCAAGGAAGTCCTAATGCTTCTGGCTAATTTGAAGGCTAACAGTTCACCTGGTCATGACACCCTCGAACCAAAGTTCCTCAAGTTTGGTACACCTGCCCTTGCTCGTCTGGTACGTGACCTCTTTAATTGCTCCTTCCTTTCAAGTACTGTCCTTGACAAGTGGAAATTAATGGTAGTCGTACCTGTACACAAGGGGGGACCTAACTCAGTAGCTGAAAACTTTAGACCAATATCCATCCTGTGCTCCCTGGCTAAAATGCAGGAATGTGTAGTTTATAATCATCTGCAGAGTCATCTGGAACACCACAATCTACTCTCTCCCTACCTGCATGGATTCAGGAAGAATCACAGTACTCTTACAGTCTTTATTAAAGTAACCATGGACATAATCCAGGCCATAGATCAAGGTTCTGCAACGGGTGCCATCTTTGTTGACTTGACAAAAGCGTTCGACTTTGTGAATCATGGTCTTCTGCTATGAAGGCTTCTTGTACTTGGTCTTGATAGTAGTGCCCTGGGTTGGGTCTGCAGCTATTTGTCCTGCCGAACTCAAAGGGTTAAGTGGGCTGGTGCCCTATCCTCCCTAAGACCCGGAACTCATGGAGTGCCACAGGGCTCTATTCTTGGGCCTATATTGTTCTCCCTATTTAATAATGACTTACCCAGTAACTGTGGTGGTACATCTGTGCACCTGTATGCAGACAATGCAGTCATTTACCACTCATCTCCAGATGTTAACCAAATAAACAATGACCTTGCTTCTGACTTCTCTGTCCTAAAAGATTGGTTTAGAAATAATAACCTTGTCCTTAACACAAAAAATACTAAAAGTATGCTATTCCTGCACCCATCCTCCTCTCTTGGTACACTCCCCTCGCTTAATATCACATCTCAGAATGGGGATGCCCTTGAATCTGTCCATACCTTTAAATACTTGGGCATCATACTAGATTCCTCTCTTTCCATTAGTATCCATGTATCTAATATAGTGCAATCCCTGAATCAAAAGTTAGGTCTCCTCTACCGTATCTGCCTGTTCCTCACCTCTGCCTCTTGCCTTCAAATAGCTTACTCTTCTCTTCACCCTATTCTAACCTATGGTGCTCCCTTATTACTATCAACCAATGTCACCACCATGTCCCTCCTGGCTCAGGCTTATCATAGGATAGGCAGGTTCACCCTGGGGGTCAATGCCCATCATCATCACTGTGATGTCCTTTCTTCCTTGGGATGGCTACCGTATAAATCAAAACTGAGGTATACCACCCTGAGTCTCATGCATAAGTTGGTCCATACATTTACTGCACACTGCCTCAATGAGATTGTCTGCCAGAGATGAGCCCCTCGAACTTTTAGATCTGCCTCCCTCCCTCCCTCCCCTTCTCCTGCGTCCCTAACCTGCATCTAGCTACAGCCCGTAGATCCTTCACTTTTGCTGCTGTGTCTGATTGGAACTCCTCCTTCCTCCTGTCCTATCCTGCTTCTCTCTTCTCATGTTCCAATCCAATTTGCTCACCACCTCTCTCTGCTTCTGCTTCATGCTCCTGCTTCCAATGATGCCTATCCTACTCCTACCTGTTAGTTTTCCCTCCTCCCCCTCTGCCTGTCTCCCTACCTTTGCTCTACTCCTCTGCCCTCTGCCCTGACTCACCCTCTTTCCATTTTGTATCAGTACCTATGACTCATCATTATATGGTTAAGTGTAATTTAATATGTTAAATTTTCTGTGCCTAGCCTATTAGTTATTTTATATAGTTGCCATTGCTGTATTTTTTCCTATGCTGTTGATATTTATTCTCCTGCTCTGATTTTGTGTTTTCTATTATAATGTTTTTTATCCTATGAAATTGTACTGTATTTGGAATGCCATCCCTGTGAAAATGTTGAAATTGTTTCTCTACTGTACTAAACTGGTTGTTCTCCCAGGTTGTCTCTAAAAATGGGACTTCGTTGTCTCAGTGGACTTACCCAGTTACCAAAATTCAAATAAATAAAGTGGGTCAAGAGCAAGGAAAGACAGTTAATCAGATATATTAGGGAAAATAGAAAGATGAGAGGGGGAATTGTTAGGCTAACAGAGGGAGGCAGGGTAATAGCAGAAGTAGTCATTAAGACTGGCTGCATTATGCTCAATCTCCTCTAAGTATTCAAGAGGGAGGACAGCAGGTATTTGCTAGAGAGCAGCATGAAGGCTGCTGAATGGGGAATTCTCAGAAATGAGGCCCCAGGGCCAGATGGCATGCATTTGAGGGTGCTCAGGGAACTGGCATTGGAAATAGCAGAACCACTTGTAGGGCTATTCAGTAACTCAGTTCAGCTCAATTCAGACAGGGTTGGTACCGAAATACTTGAGGGCAGCAGATGTAGTTCTGCTCCACAAAGGTGAGGACAAAGAGCAAGTGGGTAACTACAGACTTGTCAGTCTTACCACCGTTTTTGGTAACCTCATGGAGACATTAGTCCAAGAGGACCTAGTGGACTACCTGGAGAAAAACAAGCTCCAGGGTTGTAAACAGCATGGGTCTGTGGCAGGGAGGTCTTGTCAGACCAACCTGGTAGTATTCTTTGACTGGGTAACTAGGACAGCGGACAAGGGCCAGGCAGTGGACTTACTATACTTTGATTTCAGTAAGGTATTAGACTCAATGCCTCATAGAAGATTGCTGAAGAAGCTAAAGGATCTAGGTGCAGTGAAGGACATAGTTAGATGGATGGTAAATTGGTTGGAAGGGAGACAGCAGAGTCAAACCTTGTGAGAAGGAGGTCAGGATCAGTCTTTGGTTCAGTCTTTTTCAAAATGTTTAACAGTGACGTTGGAGAAGGAATTCAGGGAAAAATGTGTCTCTTTGCAGATTATACTAAGCTTTGTGGTAGGGTAGACACTGAGATGGGGGTAAGGGACTTCCAGAGGGATCTACAAAAGTTGGAAAGTTGTCCAAGGTTTGTCAGTTGAAATTCAATGCCAAACAAATGCAAGGTGATGCACATAGGGAACAAGGGCCCCAGGCAGGAGTATTGGATGGCAGGGGTTTCAGTTGGCCACTACTTCTGAGGAGAGGGACCTAGGAGCCATCATAAGTGACCCCCTTAAACAATATAACCAATGGAACAAGGCCTGCAGTAAGGCTAATAGGATGATGGGGTGTATTGGGAGTAGGTTTGACAACCGGACAAAAGGGGTACTACTACCTCCCTATAGATCACTGGGAGGCCACATCTGGAGTACTGAGTCCAGTTCCGGAGTCCTCACTTGAGGAAAGACAAAGACAGACTGGAAATGGTGCAGCATTTGGTAACCAAATGATTCAGGACTAGCAGGGCAGATCCTATGAAATTCAGCTCAGAGCTCTGAACATGTACTCATTGGAGGCCAGACAAGAGACTGGCAATAAGATAAACCCCTTCTAGTTCCTGAAAGGAAGGAACAAGTTGAACTTTGAGGAACTATTCAACAGAAATAGCGAATCTAGAACATGAGGACATGAGTGGAAGTTTGGGTGGAGGGAGATTCAGGAGGTATGTGAGAACATTTTATTGTACAGAGAACCATGGAACAGTCTGCCAGCTGAGGTGGTTGATGCCAAAAGCAGCAATAGTTTTGAACACAGTTGGGACAGTTAAGGGATGAGTAGTTACTCGAGGGGGACAGCAGTAAGACAGGGAGCAAGGGAGGTGGATAGTGAGACAAAAACCTTGTATTGATAAAAGATCTAAGGGTATGACAGGGTCTTATGAGCAGTATGGATGGACCAATGATGACATCATTGTCTGTATTTTAATGTTTCTATTTAGTAGCCGGAGCAGGCCACTCAAGACAGGTGAAATATCATGCATGCATACCACTCTCGTGACCAAGCTGGCTGCAGCATTTTGCACCAACTGCAGACAATGCACCAACTTTCCAGACAACCCTAATTATAGATCATTACAATAATTGTGTCCTGAGCTAGTAAAAGTGTATACTGGGGTCCCCAGGTCCTCATACTCAGGATAAGGTTCAATTCAGGAGATATTCTGCAGCTCGAAAAACCCACTGCTGACTACTGCTACCGCATGATGTTCCAAAGTCAGCTTGCAGTTCACAGTGACCCCAGATTCTCTACCCTACCACGGCAGTCAAAGTGATACCATTCTTGAATGGCAAGAATGGTACACTTCTCATCCTAGCCAACCTATGGGGGGGACTTGGTTCTACCAGCAACACCTCCATCTTGCCTGGATTTAGACAGTCAGCTGGAGGCCATCCAACCAGAGATTTCTTGGAGGCAATGTCTCAGCACTGAGACCACCTCATGCCCATTTGGTCTAAATGCTAAGAAAAACTGAGCATCATCTGCATAGCAGTGAAACCTCATACCATACCATCTAATAACCTATCCCAAAGGCAACATGTATACTGCAGTTAATATGGAGGACAGAATCAAGCCCTAAGGAACCTCACAGCTGACCGTACCAGTGCATGATGTGAAAGATCCCATAACTACCTGCTGTTGCCAACCAGACAGGAAAGACTCTGACCATTTTAAAGGTGTTCCAGTGAGTCCTCCTTACTTCTCCAAGTGGCATATCAAAATCCCATGATCCATCATATCAAATGCCAATGAGAGATCAAACAGAACAACAATTGATCACTTCCCACCATCCACCACCAGGAGCAGATCATGAAATACTTCGACAAGTGTGGTCTCCATGATGTGCTGTGGCCTGAAACCAGACTGGAAAGGTTCATAGATGTCAAACTTTTCAAGGTGAACCTCAAGCTGCACAGCCACTACCTTTTCAATAATATTCCCCAAAAGGGGAAGCTTTGAGACCAGCCTGAAGTTTATCAGCAATTCTAGGTCCAATGATGGCTTCTTCTGGGGTGGAGGGGTTCACCATGGTTTTCTTCAGAGCCACAGGAAAACACTGGACAGTGTTAGTGAACATTGGACACAGGGGCTCCAAGCTGTCCACCAACAGCTGCATAGGCCCTGGGTCAAAATCACATAAATTAGGGTGCTGTCCAAAGAGCACCTCAAGCACCTCTTCCACCAAAACTGTCTGAAGCTCACTTCATAGCACAGGAGGGCCTCTGCTCATCTCTTCCCCAAGAAGTAAATCCAAATAGACCATCTGGAGAGACTCCAGCTCTGGAAGCAGTATAGCACAGTAGTTTAGGGCTCTGAGCTGCAAACCTGAAGACATAGATTTGAATCCCACAGCCACCACTTGCAAATTGTGTGACACTGAGCAAGTCACTTAATTTCCCTGTGCTCCCAGGTCACACCTGGAAACAAACTTTGGCTTAGTGTGCCTTTCCTGGTTAAACAATCCACTCCCCCCCCCCATCAAAGGCTCTCTGTCCAAGAAGAATTGGCCAATCTCCTCACAATTTTCTTTGAATGAAACTCCTCCAGATTGTAAATGAGAAGGATGGATTAACCTGTCCACAATGAGGAAGAGCTGAGACACCCCATTCTTACCTGAAACAATTGCCCATGGCAGGAACTCTGCCTTTTTCATGGAGAGTGCCCTTTTACAGTCTTTATAATGGCCCATCAAAGCCACCCTGTCCTTTACTGAACCCATCTTCCAGGATTGCACCAGCCTCCACCCTGTTGCCTTCAACTATCTTAATTTGTCATTACACCATGACAAACTGTGATGCAAGGTCAGCAGGTAAACACAAACCAGACTAAGTGAGTCCAGAGCAGTCATAATGGCCATTTATAGCCATCAACAGCTGCTGCAGTACCTCCCTTGCATGCTAACACCATGCCTAAGATGTTCAATATCATCTTCAGTTTATCAGGCTGAAGATTACATTTAGAATACTATCAGAGCATTATATGAAGGAGGAATCTGGGAGGCCCCTGTGAGAAACTGAATGGCTTGGTGATCCAACCACCTGATCGTTGTTACATTTCGCATTGAATCAGTGCATGACCTTTTGCATTGAAGCAAATGGCACATTTTTTTAAACACAAAAACATTAAGTCTATAGAATGTAAGAAAAACTAGTAGGAAATGTATGATATTTGTTTAAAATCCCTGCAACACAGTAATCAAAACATGGTAATATTACTTTGATGTAATACACCAAGGATGGTATCTAAACTCCAAAATGTAAAACATTTGTTTTGAATTGCACCCTTTGCAGTAGACCTATTGACTAAAACATCATGGCATATCCTGGTGGCCTTGTAATTAATATTTTATTGTGGCCCGATTTAGTTTATGGAGACAAACCAGTTAAGAGATATTTCAGCATATCTTTTAAGTACCCAGTAATTTCTGGATGAAATTCTCAGGAAATCTGTGTGCATAGTTACATTGCAGCTGGGCATCACTACTTCAGAGGAATTGAAAGCAAGGGAACAGAGAAAGTATAATTTCCTTTAAAACATACAAACAGTAATAGGGTCCTGTCCAGTAGGTCCTGATCAAATCATCAAGTTCTCTGCTCTTTGGGACTCTTTTTTGGTACTAGTTAAGCATTCCGTCTTTGGTACTGCATCATACTAAACAGTGCCTTCAACTTCTTAGCGTCTGGGTCATTCAAATGTACTCACAAAATGGTACAAAAGCTACAAGTAGATAACCAATTCACTAAAAATTTACTAAAACCATTTCACTAAAAATTATTCAAGCAGATAACCAGGTCACTAAAAATATGACCAACAGCTAAACCTGATTCAATATGACAGTTTGTATTACCTCTCCACTGAGAAGAGGCTGAAAACTGGCAGAACTGCCTAGCCCTTTTTTCTCAGTCAACAAAACCTAAATAAAAAAATAAAAATTAAAAAACAGAGACTGATTCAGCAATCTGCAGCAAAAGGCTACTAACTCATGAGTCCAGTGGATCCCCCTCCTTAGCACCATTCCCCCGTGTTGCTCCATGAATCAGGTCCCCTTCCAGTCTTCATACCATGCATGCTCTTTCACATTCTAGTTACACCCCTTAGAACTCCCTGTAACAGTTCTACATGCAGGGAGGTTCATTAAAATTGTGACGAAGCTTGTGAGGGTCACATGCTTTCTGCATGCCATTTGCATGGCAAGCACTAGGATTGGGAGGAGGTTCTGCTGACTGTCCAGGACTTTAAAGACTCTTGCTTTTGCCCCCAATCTTGAAATTGGCCAGAAAGACATATGTAACATTTTGGGGGTGGAGGCAAGTTGGCTAGGGTGTGTCACAAGTTGAAAAGGTGTTTAATCTTTCAGTAAAACATTTAAGAGGGTTGAAAGGAGGGAGACCACTGAGGAGCATAGTTGATGGTCATGAGACTAGCTCTGACCACCTGGGGAGGGGGAAAGATTTTTATAGACTTTTTAAATTACTTCTGTCACAAGTAATGAGTAACAAATACCAGATTATTTATTATTTATTTGCTTTTGGTAACCAGGTAAGCACACTAGACAGCTAGTGCCTATTTTCAGGTGCAACCAGGGAGAATTACAAGGTATCCGTGAAACAAATACAGAGTCCACATTACAAACCAAAGCAACATGCTCCAACAGTGGGTAAAAACTGCGTAAGGTACATACTGGCTCAGAGAAGCATCATGGGGGCGTAAAACAACAAGACATGACCAGGGAATTTAAAGCAACAGTACACAGCACAGGAATTAGAATAAGTGCACCAACAGTGGATAACACAACAAAAGGTACATACAGGCTCAAGAGGCATTGTGGGGGGGTATAAGACAAGTTATACCCTAGGCATTTAGAGAAACAGTACATAGCATAGCCATTAGAATAAATGCAACACAAAATAGAGGGTCAGTAAGTGCCTAGCTGGGGTACCATTGAGGGTAGGAGGGCTGTGGGACTGGGCATTAAGTGGCACACAGGCAGGTCGCACCAGCTTTTTAGGAAGTTCCAGAGGGAAGTTTTGAAGGTGGGATGGGAGGGGGAGGCACGAACTTGTGCCAGAAGGGAGTTTCACAATTTTGGCGCATGGACGGTGAACGCCTGATCGCCTGTGAGGGTGCAGGTCTTAGGGACCAGGCGAGTCTGGGACACGCAAGACCTGAGGTGGTAGATGGAGGAGGCGTGTTTCAGGGGAAGGGCGAGTGAAGCAGGAGTGGATGTACGAACTATATTGTCAATGAAGTTTCCTAGGATGTAGGTCCAGTGTTTTTCAGGGGGGAGCCATTCCAAGCGAGAGTAGAGCGTACAGTGGTGTGTGAGATGGGGAGCCGAGAGTGCAAAGCGGCAGATGTTGTTGTATGTGGTGTCCCACTTTGTGAGGCTTGAGGATGGGACAGAAGCAAAGGCAACGAGACCATAGGAGAGAGTAGGAAGTAGTATCCCCCTAGCTATGGCCAGCCGGGCAGCGGGGGTAAGGCAGTCTTTTGCTCTGTATGCTAGGCCAAGCTTGCCATTTGTAGCATTACATATGTTTCTGATGTGTACGGAGAGATCTAATTGAGGATCGAGGGTAACTCCAAGGTACTTGGCAAAGTCAATTGTTGGCAGGAGGGAGTCGCTAGACCCATGGATTTTGAGGGGCGTTGTGCAGGAGGAAATTTTGGCCACTGAGCCAAAGAGCATGGCCTGTGTTTTCTTCAAGTTGACTGTGAGTTTGTGCCCATCAAGCCATGTCCTGATACAGGAGAAGTCTGAGTCGAGCTGGGTATTGATGCTGGTGGCATCGGGCGAGCTGGCTAAGATGACCAGGTCATCCGTGTAAAGGGTTAGGTGCCCTTTTGTGGTGACAGAGGGTAAATCGTTGATGAACAGGGAGAACAGGATGGTTCCAACGATGGACCCTTGTGGTACCCCACTGTTCATGGGTAAGAGGGTTGAGAGGGTTCAGTTGAAGCAGGTGAGTTGCTGCCTGCTCCCGAGGTAGTTGGAGAACCACTCGAGGGCACGGAGGGAGAAGCCAAGGGTCTTTAGAGTGGAGAGGAGGAGGGGGTGGTCCACATGATCGAAGGCTTTGGAAATATCAACAAATATAGCCCCCATCAACTTGCCCTGGTTGGTTGCAGCCCTAATCCTGGTGTTGACCTCAGCAAGAGCTGTCGAGGTGCTGTGGCCTTTTCGGAAGCTGTGCTGTGATGAGGAAAGGACATTGTATCCCTGTAGGTAGTGGGATAGTTGCGAGGTGACAGCTTTTTCCAGGAGCTTGCAGGCAGCTGATAGTATGGCAATAGGGCGATAATTGTTGACATCTTTAGGGTTGCCATTTTTCAGGACAGGGACAACCCTGGCAACTTTCCATATGTCAGGGATGATCCCTGAGATAAGCGAGGCATTGAAGATATGGGCAAGAGGTTGGGTGAGGAGAGGAGCCCCCAGGCTAAGTAGCTTGGGTTCCAGGCTGTCCTGTCCTGCTCCTGTGTGGTGAGAGAGACCAGCAAGGAGTGCCTGGGTCTCACCAACAGTGATCCTTTTCAAGTAGAAAGGCGGACGAGGGGGTGGAGGCCCTCAAGCGGGTGCTGGGGCAGAGGACTGTGGAGGGGTGGAAGCCAGTAGGTCCGTGAAGATGCGGTTAAAGGAGGTGGCAATGGTTAGGGAGTTATTGCAGTTGGTTTCCCCGATGATCATGTCGGTGACCTGCTCCTTGGCCGATCCCCCGACGAGATTTTCTACGTCCTTCCAGAAACGTCGGGGGTAATTTCCAGCGGCAATCAGGGCAGTTGCAGTACTCACTTTATGCACATATGGCCTGCTTGCAGGAGTTTTAGCTGGCGACTCCTGGAGGTCTTTGCTGCAAGATACCCTATTTTTCCCAGGACTTGTCTCACCATTTCATAAGGAGAGGAGTTCACTGTGGAGCCACTTCGTGACCGAACCTCTGACTCTCCTCTTAGATATGGGAGCATGCCTATTTTGGAGTGGGGCAAATGCTGCAATGAAGAGGTCTAGGGCTTCGACGGGGTCATGTGTAGCCATGACGCGGGACCAGTCGACTCCCTGTAGGTCCTCAAGGTAGTTTGGGATTATGAGTTTCGAGTAGTCCCTCATTTGAATCACTCTACAGGGGACTTTGGACAGATTTGAGCCCCACACGAAGTAGATCGGAGAGTGGTCAGAGATGGAGTCAGGAAGAAGCCGAGTTAACAATTTTGTCAAGACGATTGCTCAATACCCAGTCAATGAGCATCCGCTTGTCACCACGATGGGAGAGCCTGGTAGGTTCCGTGATGACCTGACTGAGGGCGAGGCCTGATAGCAGTGGCTCAGTCTGCTTAGCGTTGGGCCCCAGCCAGTTGAGGGGTCTTAAAAATCCTACAACCTGAATAGCTGACTGGCATGATTTGCCGTTGTAAATTGTATGATATACCAATGGGAAAAGGTGCCAGTTAGGAGCATCTGACAAAAAAATCAGTCTGACCCCAAAAATGAAAACCTCCAAGCAGCCATTTTCTTTTCCCCACTAAACCACCGGTCAAACCGCAAAGTGCTGTAGCAGCTAATGTGCAACTTCTGAACTCAAAAGTACAGTGGCTTCAACAGTTGTACATTTCAGCCCACACACACACACATATACACAATCAGGGATAAACTTTTCAAACTGTTTTTTCATTTTTTTTAAGTAACAGCCCTCTGTTACTGCTGCTTGTGCCTGCTCCAGTCTCGTGCTCCTCACATGATCATTACCTGCCAGGTCCAGTGCAGAAACTTTCATTCTCAGTTCATCTGGTGTCCTCCAACAAGAATTCTGGTCTCCTGATCACATAAGACAAAACCCACTTCACACACCAAAACACCTATTTTGGGGGGTGGGGAGATATCCTCCATGAAAATTCACACAGTGCATCCGCCTCACCTGTTTCCATATGGTTTCACCTATGAGCTCCATTTCTCATCACCACGACATTGCTAACTGCCAGTTAGATATACAATTTTAAATTCCCTCCTTTTTTTTATTTCACTTTTTATTACGTTCGCTTGCGCGCATGCGCAAGGCGTTTAAGGAAGTAACACCTTTGGAGGTGTGCCTCTCCCTGCAGTCAGTGCTCCATTGAGCAGGCGTGGTGGTCCTGCACCAATGGGTGTGGGAGCTGTGTGATGACAGCGGTGGTCTTCACTTCAAAGAAAACCACCGCTGTCATACCAGCTTATCGCCGCCCCCTCGCGCCACGCCGCCCCAAAGCTTTGGTGCCACGCTGGGAGCCCACCCCAGCATGGCAACGTTGTTTGCTGACGGGGTGCCCAATCCTGCGTCAGCTCCACAGCCCCCCCCAAGCCATCCTGCTGTCACGCTGGGAGCCCATCCCAGCATGGCAAACGTGAAGCATAGTTTGCCGACGGGGGTGCCCAATCCCCTGTCAGCTCCTCGGCACCCCCGTGCGTAGTTTGCTGACAGGGGTGCCCATTCGCCCGTCAGCTCCTCGGCCTCCCCCCAGCCACCTTCTGCCATGCTGGGAGCCCACCCCAGTGTGGCAAATGCCCCACGTCGTCTGTTTTTTTTTTTTCCTGTAAATCGAAAACTGTCCCATGGTGCATCTCCCAGTCCCCCTCCACAACCCAACCCACCCCTGCGCACCCAGCCTTCCCACACACCCCTCACCCCATACTTACCTCCGAGCTCAGCGACGACCGTGGACTGGAACACGCCTGCACTCTTCAAAGCCGACTATGAACTGAGGAAATGCCGTAAGCTGTATAATGGGCTAGATAGGGGGTTTTCAACTTATTGCATATCTCAGGCATTTTTGGAATTTTGCAAATTTTCAACATGGGTTTTGGGACCCTTCTCGCGAAATGATGTCCTGTCATGGCATTATTGGGGCCTGAAGGGTGATTTTGCAGTCACTGTGCGAAATCAGCCGCCGGGCCTGAGCAGCGCCATGACGGTGACATCGATCATGAAAGTCACGCTGTCGTGAATGATGGCTAAAAATGACTGTTTTCTGGCGTGCGTTCGCGGTTCTACGCATTTCACGTGCGTTTGCGAATTTTCAATATTTGCACTCCAGATTTTCAACATTGCCATTTTACCCACCTCCTCGCGACCAGTACAGCTGTCATTTTTCACATCTACGCCCAAAGCGTGTTTCCACCCATGTGACGCACAATGGTGCAGTCGGTGTGCAAACTCAATGTATGGGACACATTAAGAAAATCACAGTGACACTGATCATGAGCAGAGGTCTTAAAATGGCTGTGTTGAAAATTTGAAAAAATTCTAAAAATGACTGTTTTATGAGTCTGCGTTGTGCAGTTCCTCACGCGCTCATAAGTTTGCAAATTTTCAATATTTTCACTCCAGATTTTCAACATTGCCATTTTACCACCACTTCCTCATGAGCAGTACAGCTGTCATTCTTCACATCCTGCCCAAAACATGCTTCGCCATGCAGCCACACAATGGCGCAGTTGGTGTGCAAACTCAATGTATGGGACACATTAAGAAAATCACAGTGACACTGTTCATGAGCAGAGGTCTTAAAATGGCTATGTTGAACATCTGGTGAAAAATTCTAAAATGACTGTTTCTGAGTGTTCATTGTGCAGCTCCTATATGCACGCTCGTAAGTTAATTTTCAATATTTTCACTCCACATTTTCAACATTGCCATTTTACCACACCTCCTTATGAGCAGTGTAGCTGTCATTTTTCACATCTTGCCCAAAACGTGTTTCCGTCCATGTAGCGCACAATGGCACAGTCGGTGTGCGAACTCAGTGTATGGGACACATTAAGAAAATTACAGTGTCACTGTTCATGAGCAGAGATCTTAAAATGGCTATGTTGAAAATTCGGTGAAAAAATTCTTACAAATAACTGTTTTACCAGCGTGCATTGCAGAGTTCCTAGGCACGTTCGTAAGTTTGAGAATTTCTAATATTTTCACTCCAGATTTTCAACATTGCCATTTTACCACACCTCCTTATGAGTAGTACAGCTGTCATTTTTCACATCCTGCCCAAAATGTGTTTCGCCCATGTAGTGCACAATGGCGCGGTCGTTATGCAAACTCAATGTATGGCATGATAAGACAATCACAGTGACACTGTTCATTAGCAGAGGTTTTAAAATGCCAATGTTGACAATTTAGTGAAAAATTCCTAACAATGACTGTTTCTGGTGCATTGCACAGTTCCACATACGATCGTAGGTTAGCAATTTTCAATATTCCACTCCAGATTTTCAACATTGCCATTTTCCACACTTCCTTATGAGCAGTACAGCTGTCATTTTTCACATCCTGCCCAAAACGTGTTTCCGCCCATGTAGTGCACAATGGCACAGTCGGTGTGCGAAATCAATGTATGGGACACAGTAAGAAAATCACTGTGACACTGTTCATTAGCAGAGGTTTTAAATGGTAATGTTGAAAATTTGGTGACAAAATTCCTAAAAATGACTGTTTTTCGAGTGTTCATTGCGCAGTTCCTATGCACGTTCGTAAGTTTGCGAATTTTCAATATTTTCACTCCACATTTTCAACATTGCCATTTTACCACACCTCCTTATGAGCAGTGCAGCTGTCATTTTTCACATCTTGCCCAAAACGTGTTTCTGCCCATGTAGCGCACAATGGCACAGTCGCTGTGTGAACTCAGTGTATGGGACACATTAAGAAAATCACAGTGTCACTGTTCATGAGCAGAGATCTTAAAATGGCTATGTTGAAAATTTGGTGAACAAATTCCTAAAAATAACTGTTTTACGAGTGTGCGTTGTGCAGTTCCTATGCACGCTCGTAAGTTTGCGAATTTTCAATATTTTCACTCCAGATTTTCAACATTGCCATTTTACCACACCTCCTTATGAGCAGTACAGCTGTCATTTTTCACATCCTGCCCAAAACGTGTTTCTGCCCATGTAGTGCACAATGGCGCAGTCGGTGTGCAAAATCAATGTATGGCACACAGTAAGACAATCACAGTGACACTGTTCATTAGCAGAGGTTTTAAATGCCAATATTGACAATTTGGTGAAAAATTCCTAACAATGACTGTTTCTGACGATGCATTGCACAGTTCCAACGCACACTCGTACGTTTGCGAATTTTCAATATTTCCACTCCAGATTTTCAACATTGCCATTTTACCACACTTCCTTATGAGCAGTACAGCTGTCATTTTTCACATCCTGCCCAAAACGTTTTTCCGCCCATGTAGTGCACAATGACGCAGTCGGTGTGCAAAATTAATGTATGGGACACAGTAAGAAAATCACTGTGACACTGTTCATTTGCAGAGGTTTTAAATGGTAATGTTGAAAATTTGGTGACAAAATTCCTAAAAATGACTGTTTTACGAGTGTTCATTGGGCAGTTCCTATGCGTGCTCGTAAGTTTGCGAATTTTCAATATTTTCACTCCACATTTTCAACATTGCCATTTTACCACACCTCCTTATGAGCAGTGCAGCTGTCATTTTTCACATCTTGCCCAAAACATGTTTCTGCCCATGTAGCACACAATGGCACAGTCGCTGTGTGAACTCGGTGTATGGGACACATTAAGAAAATCACAGTGTCACTGTTCATGAGCAGAGATCTTAAAATGGCTATGTTGAAATTTTGGTGAACAAATTCCTAAAAATAACTGTTTTACGAGCATGCGTTGTACAGTTCCTACGCACGCTTGTAAGTTTGCGAATTTTCAATATTTTCACTCCAGATTTTCAACATTGCCATTTTACCACACCTCCTTATGAGCAGTACAGCTGTCATTTTTCACATCCTGCCCAAAACGTGTTTCCGCCCATGTAGTGCACAATGGCACAGTCGGTGTGCAAAATCAATGTATGGCACACAGTAAGACAATCACAGTGACACTGTTCATTAGCAGGTTTTAAAATGCCAATGTTGACAATTTGGTGAAAAATTCCTAACAATAGCTGTTTTATAGCGTGCATTACACAGTTCCTGCCTTTCGTAGGTTTGCAATTTTCCAATATTTCCACTCCAGATTTTCAACATTGCCATTTTACCACACTTCCTTATGAGCAGTACAGCTGTCATTTTTCACATCCTGCCCAAAACGTGTTTCCACCTATGTAGCGCACAATGGGGTAACAAAAAGGTCATGATGAAAATTTATTGTGCAAATACCAGCAATCGCACAGGGCATTACGGTAAAGCACCATACGTGCCAAACACCACTGCAAATACCTGCAAGCGAACGTTCGACATTGACAAATGCTTGTTGGTGTTTTCAACATACATATACAAGTTGACAGATCTGACATTGTACAACTATACTGTACTTGAAACAAAATTTGAGACATGTGGAATAATTATCAAAATGGAGTATAATCTCCCATAATTAATACAGCACACTTATACAGTGAAATAAAGGTAGCCCTGCCCTTCAGTCCCATTTAAAACCCTCCAATATACTAATGTACCTCTTCATTTAAAATGCTCATTCACTTACAAGCTTCGGCAGCTGCTGGTCCAGGTGAGGTGCAGTAAAGTTTCTCTCATTTCGGGTTGCAATCTGTGTCCTACCCAGAACTAGCCACGCTCGTATCCTCAAGTTGCCTGGCTGGTGGTGGGGAAGGGGAGTAGGGGGGAATACCCAATGATTATCTGAGTCTCTCTACTAACTTTCACCTATCCAAAGGGGGGGGGCATAGATTTAGTTGAATTTCATCATGTACGTACAGACAGATTATCACAACCCCTTTATGTCATTAATCATGGGACAAAGGAGCAATCCTTTAACATATAGTAAAGCTGCCAATGAGTCCATCTAGAAATAAATTTCTCCTCCCTATCGTTAAGATTATAAGTTATTTGTTCCATTTAATAAATCTGTTTGGTGACTGCCCACCAGTCTTATATAGTTGGGGTTCTGGTGGTTAGCCATGCCTTAGTTATAGCCTTCTTGGCTGCTGCTATCAGGATGTGCAGGAGATATCTAATACTGGGGTTTCTGAGGGCCTTAGAAAGCAGTAGGAAAAGGTACATCTCCATGGTTAATTGCAACTGTGCCCCGAATAGTTCTTGCAGGTGGGTTTGCAGTTGTTGAATGAATGGGCTGAGGTTAGGGCAAGACCACATAATATGAGTGTGATCCACCCCCCCCCCACAGAGGCACCAACAGGTCGAAGTACCACTGGGTGAATAGTGTCTGGTTACGACTGGGGTTTTAAAGTATCTTATAAGGTTTTTCCATGCGTACTCATACCATTGGTGTGAGCTAGTAACTCAGGATGCGTACTGGCATGCCTGAAGCCATTCCTCAGGGGTGAGTGGGGAGCCCAGCTCCTCCTGCCATTGAAGCCTTGTATTCTCTGTGGGAGTCCTTCTTTGGGAGTTCAGGGCCTGGTAATAGGTGGAGACCTGGTGTCCCTGGTTCGGTACCGTGTTAAGATGAATCTGTGTATTCAGCAAAGGAGGATATTTCTCTGGCATTCGTGTTGCCATGGGAAGGCCTTCAAAATAATGATGCAACTGGAGATAATGATAGAAATCTCTATTGGGTAGGCCATAACGTCTCCGCACTTCTTCAAATACCATGAGTCCCCCCATGAGATAATTTATGAGAGTCTTCGTGAGCCATATCTTTCCCAGCACTGAGAGCCGTGATCTAGCCTGTTTGGGAGGAAAAAACTTAGGCTGGAGATTGGGCAAATGAGGGCTAAAAAGGAGGTAAGCTGCTGTAACTTCCTGATGGAGTGCCAACACTGTAGGGAATGCAGTAGCCAGGGGTCAGTAGTGTGTATCGAGCACGGTTCGATTGTCTGCTGATACAAGATTTGAAAGTATTCATCATTACTGAGAAGGGCCTGCTCAATCTCCAACCAATGTGGTATTAGTTGTAACATTTTGTCTGGCCATCAGATGGGTGAGGGTTGCTGCTTTGTGGTATTGTTGTAGATCTGGCAGTGACAGTCCTCTCTCTGCCCGACGGAGAGTGAATACTTTTAGTCTGACCCGGGGCCTTTGCCCGGCCCCGATAAACCTGGTGAAAAGCCGGTTCCATTCCACAAATGTTTTCTGGGGAAATAAGATGGGGACGTTTTGAAACAGGTAGCGTGCTCTGGGGATGGTAACCATCCTGACCAAATCAATCCATCTTGTGAGGCTTAGGGGAAGCATGTTCCAGTGGGCCAGGTCAGATATAAGTTGTGCCGTAAAGGGAGTATAGTTGTTTTTATAAGCCGCACTATGGGACTGGGATATGTAGGTACCCAGATACTTTAATTTTGTTAAGTTTCAATTACAAGGGAAAATACCCTGTGTGAGCAGGGAAGGAGAGTGAACACATACCTAGTGTTCCGAAATATAGTACCAACATGAAGAAGAGAAAACCTGCTTGGATGAATGCATCAATCAGACGACAAATAAAAAGAACAGGCTGCACAAAATATTAAAACAAACTAAATCACCTGTGATTTATCAAACTTACAAAGATTGTGTTAAAGAGGTTAAAGTTAAACTAAAGAAAGCTAAGGCACAGTTTGAAGTAGTGCCAGCAAATAAAGTGCAGGACAGCAAAAAATCATTCTTCTCTTACATTAATAACATGAAAGCTGGACACAGCATGATAGGCCCATTTCTTAATGAGTCAGGCCAGACAGCTACAATACTACCATGGAAATGGCTGATTTGAATAGGTATTTTTGCTCTGTCTATAATAGCAGCAATCCCATATTACGTAGTGGCAAGGAGTCATCTTGGCTTGTGGAAATAATTATTGACCCCGAGGATGTTTTCAATTGTCTTAGTAAGCTAGATGTTAATAAATAACCTGGCTCTGAGGGCGTACACTCCAGAGTCTTATGGGAACTAGCGAATGTTTTGGCTTTGCCAGTTACTTGTATTTTCCAGGCCTCACTGGATTCAGGAACAGTACCCAAAGACTGGAAAACCACCAAGATAGTCCCCATTTTGAAAAAAAGGGCCAAAACCAAAACCTGAAAACTTTAGGCCCATCAGTTTAACTTCCTTAGTAGGAAGATCTTGGAATGGGCTAATTAAGGATCTTATCTCAGATTTTCTTACGATTCATGATCTGGTCGACCCTGTACAACATGGGTTCACAAAGTCCAGATTATGCCAAACAAACCTTTTAGCTTTTTATGAGAATGTCAACAGGGAGTTGGACCTTGGGAACTCAGTGGATGTGGTTTACTTGGACTTCGCCAAGGTGTTTGACAAACTGCCCCATAACGAACTATTAACCTTATTAGGGGAGATTAACCTTAATGGCAACATTTGTAACTGGGTATCAGCCTGGTTGCAGGGAAGGCAACAGAGGGTGATCATAAACGGGGTCCTCTCTGATTGGACTTCTATCACTAGTGGGGTACCTCAGGGCTCCGTCCTGGGACCTAGCCTCTTTAACATCTACAGTTCTTCTCTTTGTGGGCTTCCAACAAATTTGCAATTATTACACTTGCTGACATCAAGGAGGAAAGTGACTTGGGGATTTTGATCACTAATGACCTCTAATTTGGTTCTCACTGCAGGGCACAGGTAAAGAAAGTAAACCACAATTTAAGTTGCATCCTTAGACACATAGCCAGCAGAGACGAAAAGGTGTTGATTCCACTATATGTTGCTCTGGTTAGACCCCATTTGGAGTACTCTGAGCAGGTTTGGTCCCTGCAGAACAGGGAAGACATAAATAGGCTGGAGGGAGTGCAGAGAAGATTGACCAGATCTGTGAAAGGGTTAAAGAACAAACCATATGGAGAAAGATTAGCATCTCTCAACCTTTACTCTCTTCACTATAGGAGACTTGGGGGTGATTTGTGCTTACTTTACAGATTAATAGGAAATAACAAGCTATGGGCAGAGATTGGTTTCCAGCTCAAATTTGGATGGTGTAGTGCCAGGAGACACAATAGACAGCTTCATCATCAGAGTTGGAAGCGTAACCAACGAAAGTTTTGGTACAGCCAAAGGGTGGTGGGTTCCATGGAATGAACTGCCAATAGAAGTTGCAGATAGTCCAAGTATGAACAGTTTTAAGAAATGTTTGGATAGACATTATGGGGAGAAGACATTCCAATTCTAACTGGGGTTATGGCAAGCTTTAAAGGACAACAGTCTACAAGCTTGATTTCTACCTATGATACCTATGAAAGAGAGGATTTCCATTTTAGTTAGGCTTAGCTTATATCCCGAGACCCACCTGAAGTCATCCAGGATTTGCTTAACCACCGGCAGTGTGTTCTCTGGGTCCTAGACATGCAGCAACACATCATCAGCATATAATGCTATGGGGTGCTCTGTGTCCCCCAGGGAAATTCCTTTAAGGTTGCGAGCCTCACGAATGTGCTGAGCCAGAGGTTCTATAAAGGCCGCAAACAGGAGGGGGGGACAGGGGGCACCCCTGTCTAGTTCCTCTCAATCGGGGAAAATACCTGGAGTGATGTCCATCTATTTTCACGCATGCTCTAGGGCTCGAATATATATTCTGTAAAACTGTGAGCAACGGGCGTGGGACTCCTAGTTTGTTCAACACTTGATACAGAAAAGGCCATGCAACTCTGTCAAATGCTTTTTCAGCATCAAGACTAATTAGGACTGAAGGGACGTTAGAGAGTTGCCTTTTTTGAGTGATATGCAGGATGCATTTGATATTATCCGTGGTGGAGCGAGTTCTCACAAACCCTGTTTGGTCTTTCTCTATCAATGAGGGTAAACAGGTATCCAGTTGGTGTGCTAATATATGCATAAATAATTTATAGTCCGAATTTAGGACAGAGATTGGTCAGTAGGAACTACAGAGTTGTGGATTTTCACCCGGCTTAGGGATAACTGAAATGGTCACATAGGACGAGGAGGGTGGGGAGGATCCCCTTCCAAGATGGAGTTGAATAGCACTAGGAACTTAGGGAGCATTTGTGGTTTGGTCACTTTATAAAATTCAGTACCGTATCTGTCCGGGCCCGGGGACTTAAGGGTTTTAGCCTTACTTAGCACAGCCAGTTCAGCTTCTGAAGTAGGAGTAATTAGGGCCTCTTCCTGCTCTACTGTGAGTTTGGGAAGTGTGATGACCCGCAGATACTCCATGATCTGCTGTCCTGAGGGACTCTGTTCTGGGGTATTCAGGAAGGTGTAATACGAAGTGAATATGTCCGCTATGTCTTGTATTTTTGTTAGGGGGTGCCTTCCCATTGGATGCCTAAGTGTGGTAATAGCCGACATCTTTTTTTTTTGCCTATGTACCTAATAAGCTAATAATCTAGAAGCATGCAGCCCCACCTCATAATGCCTTTGTCTCAGAAAGGTAAAGGCAATTTCTGTCTGCTGCAAGGCTAGCCGATCTAGGTCTGCCTTGGTTTGTTGTAACTGGGGCAATACAGAAGCATCACCCTGTTTGTGCACTATTTGTAAGAAATGAAGGGTGTCTTCTAAAGCTGCTTTCTTCTCTTTATGTTATCTATTCAGTTTAGCAGTGTGTTGAATGATGTGGCCTCGAAGGGCAGTTTTTATGGTGCCCCAGTGTATAGCCAGGGGAGAATCGGTCGGGGGAGAGTTATCTCAGGGAATTTCAGTAATTTTGTCCTGCATAAACTCCCTAAATTGTCAGGATCTGAGATAGTAAGGGTTGAGTCTCCAGCAAGTACTCTTGATCTGTAGGCCCATATCCCAGGTGGAAATCAAAGGGGCATGGTCTGACAAAATAATGTCCCCATCTGAGCCCCCTCCAGTGAACCCAAGCTCTCCAGCTGTGTATAGGTTTGATCAATATGAGAGTATGTTTGGTGGACAGAGGAGTAGTGTGAGTAGTTTTTAGTGCGAGGGTGAAGATGTCACTATACATAACACCACCCCACCTCAGCGACAAACTGTTTAAAAAATGTTTGTGCTGCTGTCTGGCGTGGATGTCTTGGGTTTGAGGAGTGAAGCACAGGGTCCGTGGTAAGATTAAAATCCCTGGCCAGCAGAAGTGTACCCTTGGTATTCTGCACAATTTTATCCAGTAACATCTTCATCTGTGGGATGGGGAGGGCCAGTGGGAAATAAGCATTGGCCAGAGTGACTTGCTTTGTGTTTATTTTAGCTTGCACGATGACCAGCCTGCCCTCCAGGTCTACCCAGGTATGCTCTGTTTGTATAGGGGTGTGCAGAGGAATCATAATCACCACACCTCTATGCCAGCCAATCCTACTGGAGGAATAAAACTCTCTTCTCCTGCTAAGATTGGCCAGTTTTGCATGTTCCACATCACTAAGGTGGGTCTCCTGCAAGTAAATCAGGTCTGATTTACTTTTTTTGAGATATGCCAGGACACGTGACCTTTTGATTTGGGAGGTTAATCCATTGATGTTTAAGGATAAGAGCTTCAGATGTGGTGCATTCATATTAGTTTTTGGGTTCGGTGTTGCTATAGGGAGTACCTATCAGTCTCCCCGCTAGGGAAGCCGTTCTGGCCATACTCTCCTCCCAAGTTCCCAAATCCTAGTAAATGAAATCTGTCGACATTTTTGACATAACAACAAACAGACAACAAAAGACAATAACTCTGAACACTATGAACTACCAAACCATTCAGATTAACTATATTACATTGTGTGGACGCCAACAGGGCATACAGCACAATCAATAGAAAACTGGAGCTTCCACATACCAAGAACAGTACATGATCCTGGGGGAAGGATGATTCCTTACTGCGAGGTTGCATCCCAATTGGGAGGCCTTTAGACACCTTTAGTGTCTGATCAGGTAAAGGGAAAAGGGAAATGGGACAGATGTTGCCCCGAGACCGACTAAGCTCTATAAATCAATAGTATAGAGAGGTGCAAAAGGCTTTTTATTGTGGTCTGTGCTTAAGTTAGGAATGCAGGGAACTGAGGTCAGCGGCAGCTCTCATTTGCTGTGCAGGGGGGAGGATGGATCCCCCTCCAGTATCAATAGGGACTAATGAACCAGTAGTAAATCCCCACCACCCCACAACACTGCAACAACAATCCAACATTCCTGTTTTTGAGCTCACAGCTGGTGGGGGGGAATAATCCTCAATTTCAGCTCAGGGAGGTTGGTGAACAAGGTCCACCCAGGCCACTCCACTAGGCAGTTCTGTGCAGGGCGCAGCACGATACCTTTTCCAGGTGCAGTACCAAGTATAGTGACCCCAAGACCTCCAAGCCACACAGGGGACAGCCCGATGAAGCACCAGGGAGACAGCGTGGGGGGAGCTCACTTTGAGGCCTCAGCCCCGTGAGGCATGGACCTTGACAAATTTAGGGATTCCCCAGTTAGGACCTCTTGCACAGCCAGGGAAAGGTGGTGGGGTGGGGGAGAGCAATACCATCCCAGGTCCCAGGACCCTATTTAGCCCCTGAGCCCCTTTAGCAAATTAAACCTTTTTATTTAAATTTAAATCAGTGAGTTAACATGTACTCTGAACAGCATAGTATGCCCTCATTTGTGAGGGGGGGGGGCAAATACAGTCTCAAACGACAAGCCCTCACTGCTCAATCAGATCCAAGAGTCACTCTGAGCAGCTAGCCCCAGGGATCTGCATACCAAGGCCTTACTCACCCCCCCCCCCAGTTACCGTAAGGACAAGTTAAGTTCAAAACTAAGGATACATTCAGTGCTTCAACCTGCTCCTTCATGGTCTTCCACCTGGGTTGCCGCCTGGACATTCTGTCGGGCCTTCAGTGCCAACGATGCGTTGAATTGCCTTTGCTCCCTGGCAGCACCTCGCATCTCATTGACTGTTGCTCCACATCCGCTGTGATAACTTGGAGGCAATAGAGGGGACTGCACTCGTTTTCTGCTGTGAGACATCAATCTTCCAGCCTTTTAGCTCCTCCATAGCTGCTGCTGCATATTCAAAGGTGATGGGGCCTTCTTTAAAGTAGATGGTGATTTTTGCTGGGTAGGGTGTTCTGAATCAGATGCCTGTGACCTTGAGGGCTTGCATTGCAGGAATGTAGGCCTTGCATCTCGCCATAACCTCTGGGGCATAGTTGTTCTCAAGATATAGCCTTTGGCCCTGGAAGAGTACTGAGCCGCTCTTCCAGGCTGTGTGTAACACACACTTCTTTTCTTGGAAGCGGAGGAATTTGACAAGGATTGTTCGTGGATGGGCTCCGGGGGCCAGTTTTAGACCAAGAGTGCGGTGAGCATGCTCAATTTCCAACATGGGTTGCTCCGGGAAAGGGAGGATTTCTCGGAGTGTTTGCTGAATGAATTTAGGCATGTCCGGGCCCTCAGCCCCCTCCAGAACTCCGGAGATTCTGACATTGTTGTGGCAGTTCCTGCTTTCCTCATCTTCAGCCCTATCCTGTAGTGCTCAGATGCTCTGGTGAAGTTGCACTATTGCCCATTCTGTGCCATCTACCTGCTTGTCAGTTTCTGTGATTTGATTTTCCACTGTCTCCTGACATTTTTCTAACTTTGAGATATCTGTTCAGAGTGCTGTGGCCATGGAGTGCATTTCCTTACGAAAGTCCCTTAGCTCTATGAGCATCTGTGCCATTTGCCTCTGAAGTGTTGAGAATGGGATCTGGCTGCATGCAGAGTTACTGTGGTGGGAGGTTCATGAGGCCTGTAAGCCCTCGCTTTTTGACCCGTCATCCAACAATCACTCCCCATCCTGCACGTCTTGAGGTCTGTTTTTTGCTCGATCTGTCTTTCTTGGCATGTTTGTACCTTCATAGGCAATTTCAGTAAGTATTTTAGCTGATAAGGCTGTAAATTGGAGGTTTTAAAGCAGTCTCAGTGGGAGCCTCCTGTATTAGGCTGTTGACAGGGACATGACATCACCTAAAGTCCTAAATTCCCTCCTTAACTCAAAATTATACAATGGGCTCTGTTTTTCTAAAAATCTAATTGGCTACTGATGGTCTGTACCCAAGGGTAAATCCTACGTTAACCTACGGAGTAAAGATCCAGTAGCCCCTTCACAGGAAAAATCAATCCCTATAAACAAAAACGTAAACAAACCGCTGCCATATTCTTTTTCCCCACTAACCACCACAACAAAGTGACAAAGCCTCCTTAAGTTAAAGTACTCATGTTTTTTTATCTGCTCTGCTGTCAGCACCCTCAAATCTGTCCCTGCTAAGTCCCCACTCCTTCTCTCTGTCACTGTACATTCATGGAGAAAAAAATGGAAAACTGTAATCTCGGACACCCCACTGTGCTACAGTCGCAGTGCTGTCAGATGCTCACTGCTCGCAACACGTTCCCAAACCTGGGGGAGAGAAACTGTAAAACAAACAAAAAAAAACTGAAGCCTTGCAGTCTCTCTCTCTCTTTTGGTCTGTGAGCCGCAACATGTGGCAGCTCATTTCACTCTCTCTCTCTCTCTCTCTCTCTCTCTCTCTCTCTCTCTCTCCTCTCTCTCTCTCTCTCTCTCTCTCTCTCTCTCTCGGGGGAGAGAGACATTAAAAAAAAAAGAAAAAGCCTCTCAGTCTCTCCCTCTGCGAGCTGCATCGGATGGCAGTTCACTTTCACATGGTCTGTGCTCTCTCCCTCTCTCAAGCACTGCACTGTCTCCGTCTCCCAGATGATCATCACTGTCCTGGCCCCCTCTTTCAATAATAAAACAACAACAACAAAAAAACACCTGCACAAGCGGAACACAACAAAATACAAAAATAAAAAGGGGCGTTCATCAAAAAGACATGGAGGGAGCTTACTCAATTATATTCTACCCAGCAACAAGGGACTATTTAATTATGACGGAAGAATATTTCTACAAAAAAAAAATATTTAAAAAAAATGCAACTTTTTTAAAAAATTGTTTCTCGGTTTTAATAATTGCCCCATAGTGTAATCGCAATAAATCACTCCAGGGTGTGGGTTATGCTGAGATTTACCCACTTCTGGTGTGGATTTGGTCAAATACACCAGGTGTGGGTAAATCTCAGCATAACCCACACCCTGTTGTGGTTTATTGCTTAAATATTTGGATCCTGAATACATGTATGCGGCCCAGATATCCAAATTAAGGTATTCACACACTGCTACAGTACTGTGTTCTGGTGGTGAGAAAAATGGCTGCCAGTAAATATGTTTTGGTCTGCGCAGGGGGTGAGGGGATTTCATGCTGGTCATGTGGTCTGTGCATACAACATATAGTTTAATTAAGGTGTGCAGTCAGATTAAAATTTGTTCACTCCCATGTGACTTGTGTGAGGCAGTCAAGTTGCTAGATTTTTCTTACCCATTTTATAAGCCACATTATAGAGAGGTTCCCAGCTAATGAAAGCCAACCATATGGGAATTCATCTACAATATATCACAATACTTTGCAGTAGGCATTGCAGTATACAAAAAGCAACATGGTCTCTTGGTTCTGAAAACAATGTTGCACTTGCAAGAATTAGCTTTAACTATTTGAGTTGTGGCTCCTTTTCCTCATCTGAGTTAAATCACCCAGAAACTGCAGTTCTGGAAAGGTAGTAATCCTTACCAGACACTGGCTAGCGCAGCAGCAAGAGACACACACACACTTACCCTACTTTAATGTCTCATGGGTATTATATGCAAATTAACAGGAGGGAGACGATTCAATATGCTCTAATCAGGAATGACTAAGAGTTACAATGGGTCTCTGCAGTCAGCCTACAAAAGCTGAAACAACCTAAAAGTGCATATCATACTGTGTTTAAGACTTATTAATGTGGTAATTTAGGGCAGCTTCAACTTTATAGGTCTCGGGCACAAGAGCATCTCAAAGTTCAAGACCAAACTGCCATCTGATCTTTTTATATTATTTATTTAGTTAGTTTTTGTTGACCAGGTAGGTACACTAGACAGCAAGGCTGCCTATTTTCAAGTACAGCCCGGGAGGTTTCAATACATCAAAACATATTAGACATCAGTACAGCATTTGATTGTCACAAACGAACAAAAAGAGATAGATATAGAGATAACGATACATACAAATACAGAACAACAGTGCATTGCCAGTATCAATTATGTCAACCATCAATACAGAACTAGAACAACATTTAAGATCAGAAGCCAGCTATATATGGGTAAGTGCTTGTGAGTAGAGGGGTAGCTAACAAGATTAGCCTTGCAGAGGATAGCCGGCGATCCAGGATAGAGGGAAGCCACTGTCAGCCTTGATATCTAGCTGGGTTTATCAACAGGCAGGGTTGGTCCGAAGTAAGACCAATGGCCACATCTATTTGGAGTCATTCGGAGGTCATGCTTGAAGCTGTGCAAGGAAGGGGAGTTTCTGAGGGACAGTGGAAGAGAGTGCCATAGCTTTGGTGCACTTGTAGAGAAAGCATTTTCCCCCATTTTGATTTTACTTCTTGGTTGGAAGAAGGGTTTTAGCCAAAGATCTCAGGGGATAGGCAGAGGAAACTGGTTTTAGCATAAGGGCCAATTTTTCTGGCACTTGGGAGGAGACAATATTCCTAATAAAACACGCAGTGATTAACTGTCGAAAAGCTCCTGATGGCAGCCATCCCAGAGTAGAGTAAAGAGAGCATCGGTGTGTTAAGTTAGGGAGAGCCAAGGCGAAGCGACCGATGTTATTATAGCAAACATCCCATTTCCATAGTAGACCACCTATGTTCCTTTGATAGGCAGGCCTAAGGATCCCCTGTGCAATAGCCAGTCTAGCTGCAGATGTAAGGCTATGTCAGACCTTGTAGGCTAGTCCAAGTTAGATATTTACAGATTTAATAGTTGTAGTTACTGTAGGTGAAGATCAAAGTCCAGGGCAGGGTCAAGGGTGACACCTAGGTACATGAAGTTGTTTACCGAGTCTAGGGGAACACCCTCAAAGTGTTTGTATAGCTAGGGGCTGGGAGCAGGAACAGATTTGTGCCCTTGAACTGAAGAGCATAGTCATGGTTTTCCTTTTTTTTTGTACAATTTATTGAACGAAAGCACAGTTGAGGTGCAACATCTTATTTTCAGTGGGGTCCTGCCTCTACGAATTTCTGCATGCAGCTGGGTGAACTGATTTGCTCACGGTCATTTGGTGAGTATTTGGTTATGCTGAGGTTTGAACAAGTGATCTTCTGGTTCCCACACTGCCTCTTACTAATTAAAGAAATTCTTAATTAAATTTTTAGTAAAAGCTTTATCACCCCCCCCCCAAAAAAAAAGTATTTGCCCATTCACAATACCTGAGGAATAAAATCTCAACTAAAATAAAAGTTCATGTAAAAACAGATTAAAAAAACTGCTGGCACTTTCCTCCATGTTAGAGGTCTTTGCAAAACTGTAAGAAGGTCACTCTGAGAACAATCTGTCCCATGTACAGTAGCAGATTCCCTTGTTCAAATGAAATACATTAGCATTGTCTGCCTACAGGCTATGTAAATTCCTTTTCAAAGGACAAAGCTTCCAGCAAGGTAACATTTTGTCAATCCAATCTAAAAGCAGTAAATAAGTAACTCTGCACATTCTGCAGTGATCATTATTTATTTATAAAGCTTTCTAAGCCAAACTGAAATGTGGGTAGACACCAGTTTGACTTCATGCAGGCAAGCAGCATTCACTGCTTTAATGTTGCCACCTTTGTATGAGGTTAAAACTGGATAACAATCCATGCCTTAAACCTAACCGCTTTTCATGGTTAAAATTGTATAACAATCCATGCCCTAAACTCGACCACTTTACACACCTGATAAGTATCTGGAACCTCCTCCGCCACCGTTTGTTATTTTAGGGAAGGCATTCATAAAGCCATAAAAGTTAGACTTCCTGTATAATACAATTGGAATTTCCAACTTTAAATTTTTTTGTTTCCTGCTCTGATACAGGGACTCTTCCCTTCCCTTCAGGTTCAACCAAAATTCACTGGACAGAACCATCACCATCATTGCTGCCCCTGCAAACGTCAGCTACATGGACTCCGTGGCAGAGAAGTTAGTCACTGGCAAATTTGGTTCAGCTCCAGTTCGGGTCCCATGGAATCAGTTTGGTTTCCATAATTCAGCTTCTCAGCTACTCAACTTTGAATCCCAATGCAGTACCTGGCTCAGAGCAAAGCAGACTGCAAATGTGGGGAATTTAGAAAATGGCTTGAAGATTTCCTGCTCTCTGATTGGCTGACAGCCATGCCAAGCTGGTACATTAACTACCAGTAGAGCCCTGGAAAGAACAAGTGCCAACCTACCCTGCCTCAATACCAAGCTGGTATCACTGCATCAGTTTTAATGTTAAAATCTATGAGTCACCATTTTTTTCTCACTCGATAAGCGAGAGTCAGGCCCCTCCATGCAACTCAAATCCAATAAGTGGTTCAACTGGCAATAAAATAAATCAACATCCCCATTATTTACCTGCTTTAACCAGTTTAAGCTCCCTCTCCACCTCCCAAGTGTCCTTCTCTGGTGTTTTCCAATGCGGACCAGGATCCTGCAACCAACAGCCCACTTCTTGTAGAGCCACATGCCGGCAGTGCATCTCCATCTGCAGGAACCACATCTACAAAAGATCTGACCATCTCATCAATGTGGTGCTCTCACGCATTTTGTGCAGAACAGTAAACAAAACAAGAGGCAGGAACTGGAACACAGAAAACAATGAGAACAGCCGGCCCAGTGGTGCTGAGGGTAGACGCGCTGTACATCTTACCTCACGGCACACCGGCGACCCAGGTTTGGGGATGAGCCCAGGCTGTCAGAGGTTGGCACCAGAGGGGGGGAGGCAGAACTGGATGGAGTTGCCAGCAGGCAGATCTCCTCTCTGGGAAGGTGTAAGCGGCTACCCTCGGCTAATGGCTGCCTCCTGGTGGAGGCCAGGGACAGCACAGGCACAGAGGGTGCCAAGGCATTAGGCCAGTGGGGTGGGGGAAAGGGGTTGTTACTGGGGCCGTAAGATGCATGCAAGCCTCCACGCCATGCGCTCCTACTCCTGGGGCCCCTGGGAAAAAATGGTGGTAAAAAAGCTCTGCTGGCAGGATGACGATCAACTCCCCACAGGTGCCGCTCCCGGGCCGGGCATAAGGTAAGCCCGATAATTCTGGGGGACAGGACTGGGGGGAGGTTGATCAGATGGTGGGCCGACAGAAAGGAGCAAAAGGTGTTACATGATAAAAAAGAAAACAATGAGAACAAAGTGCAAAGGGGGAAGAGGACAGAACATTACAAATAGTGGTACTGCACAAAACACAACAGCACCATCCACTGCCAATGCTAGAAGCAAAGGGACTACTTTAAAGGAAATGTTTAAATTCCATTTAAATTAACTATTTACACAATTTTTGTAAATTCTTTACTGAAATGCAGCCCCTAGTCTAAGTGCAATAATACCCTCCTGGGTGGGCGATATGGGCAATACAAGACCTTCCAAGGGTTATAAAGCCCTCCACCTGTGGCATCAAGCCTCATTATACCCCTGGGTGGTCTGGTATTGCCCAATACCACCCACCCTGTTAGGTATTATTGCTTGCATAAAACCTTGAGATCGGCAATGAAAATGTATTAATCTAGCTTTCCTGTGGCAGGTTTTGTTGTCATGCCACTACTGTGGACTTTTGCATTTGTGGTGGTACGACACAGTCTGTAACCACTAGGGCAAAAGTGGCACAGGCCACTGTAAATATTCATTGCTATTCTCAATGCGAATACTCATACAGTGCAGGGTTTCAAACAGACATGGGATAGGCATAAGGGAGCAATACAGATGAGTATGAATAGACAGGCCATTGACAGAGCAAAGGCCACTGGCACAGTCATAAGGTAGAAAAAGAAATGGGCAGACTGGATGGGCCTTGTGGTCCTTATCTGCCATCAACATCTATGTTTCTATGTTTCAAACCAGAACCACCCGGCACTCTGTGTATTGACTTATTGCATGTCAGGGTGGCCAGCCCCACACAGTGAAACTCAGAATAGACAGTTTGTGCACTCATGTTGAGGAGCAAGCAAATTGTTACTCATACAGCAAAATAAAACTTTCAGTCCAAGAATGCTGTATTCTGCAGTTTTTATTGAAGTAGTCACATGGGACTTCTTTAATAAAAAAAACAAGCATTTGTCAATGCCGAATGTTTGCTTTCTGGCATTGGCATTGGTAGTGTAGAAGTTACAGAGCTGCATAATAGGAATGGCAGCGAAGTATTGAACTGAAGCCAACCCCACCACCACCCTACAGAGAGTGACAGGCATTGGGGTGTGCCTTTGGATCATCAGGCATAACGACCACGCCATTTCACCACACCCTACCCTGCAGACACTGACAAGTGTCACGGTGTGCCTTGGAGTCTTTGGCCCTTATGCGGACCCCATTCCATCAGGAAATACGGTGAGATGGGTGCAGTATAGGAGAATGGGGTGAAGTTTGGGCCTGAAGAGTCCGAGGCACACCTTGATGCCTCTCACTGGCTGCAGGGTGTGGGTGGGGGTGGAATGGTATGAGCATGACAGACAAGAATCCCAAGTCACACCCCTGATGCCTGTCATTCTCTACAGAATTGAGGCGTTTTGGTGGGAAACCTAACACCTCAGGCATTAGTTGGTATTTTCCTCCAAATTTTCAACATGTTTTTGTGACACCACCTCATTGAACAGTGGCAATATCAGTTTGTTAGCGAAAACTGCTTTTGCACAGTGACTATGGCATTTGGCACCACAGGTGCAAAACACAGTCCGAACAGGGATGTGAAAATGACAGTGGTACTGTTCAGGGGAGGTGTAAAATGGCAATGTTGAAAATCTACTAAAAATCTTAAAAACTGGTGAAGTCATGAGCATGCATAGAAACTGTGCAACGCACACCATAATGTAACTAGTTTGGGATTTTTACAGCAGATTGTTAACACAGGCATTTTGGGACCTCTGATCATGAACAGTGTCAGTGTGATTTCCTTTATCTGTCCCGAACAATGATTTCCCACAGCGACCACACATTTCTGTGCTGAAAGTGTGAAAACACATTTCGGACATGTTGTGGAAAATGACAGCTGTACTGTTCATGAGGAGGTGTGGAAAAAATATTACAAATTCATGAACTTACAAGGTGCATGAAACTGCGAATGCTCACTCGTAAATCGCCATTTTATGGAGTTTTGTCACCAAATTTTCAACATAGCCATTTTAAGACCTCTGCTCATGACCAGTGTCACTGTGATTTTCTTAATCCATTCCAAACATTGTTTTCGCACACCAACTGTACCATTGTGTGCTACATGTGCGGAAACACATTTTGGTCGAGATGTGAAAAATGGTAGCTGTACTGCTCATAAGGAAGTGCGGTAAAATGGCACTGTTGAAAATCTGGTGTGCAAATATTACAAATTCGGCAAACTTGCCAGCGTGCATAGAAACTAAGAACGTAAGGCCCTAAACAGTCATTTTGGGAATTTTTCACCAAATTTCAACATAGCCATTTTAACACCTCTGCTCATGACCAGTGTCACTGTGATTTTCTTAACGTGTCCCATACATTGATTTCTTACCCGACTGCGCCATTGTGTGCTACATGGGCAGAAACACGTTATTGGGCGAAATGTGAAAAATGACAACTGTACTGCTCATAAGGAGGTGTGGTAAATGGCAATGTTGAAAATCTGGAGTGAAAATATTGAAATTTCAAAACTTCACGAGCGCGCAGCGTGAACCGCGTAACGCACGTCAAAAACAGTCATTTTTAGGATTTTTCACTAAATTTTCAACATAGCCATTTTAAGACCTCTGCTCATGAACAGTGTCACTGAGATTTTCTTAATGTGTCCTGTACATTGATTTCAAGACATTGACTGTTTAACAGTGCACTACATGGACAAAAACACATTTTGGGTGAGATGTGAAAATGACAGCTGTACTGCTCATAAGAAGGTATGGTAAAATGGCAATGTTGAAAATCTGGAGTGAAAATATTGAAAATTCGCAAACTTACAAGCATGCGTAGGAACTGCGCAACACACGCTCGTAAAACAGTCATTTTAAGGAATTTTTCCACCAAATTTTCAAAATAGGCTTTTTGAGAGCCCACCTTATGAACATTGGCAGTGTTGTTCCTTAATCATTCTGGAAAGGTGATTTCACGCAGTGGCTGCGAAATCACCCTTCGGGCCCGAGTAACGCCATGACAGTGACAGCATTCATGAGAAGGGGTCCCAAAAACCCCATGTTGAAAATTTGGTGCAAAAATTCCAAATAATGCCTGAGATATGCAATAAAGTTGAAAAAATCCTATCTATCCCATTATACAGCTTACCGGCATTTCCTCAGTTTGCAGTCGGCTTTGAAGAGTGCAGACGTGTTCCTGGTCCGCCAAAGATCGTCACACTGAGCTCCGGAGGTAAGTATGGGGTGAGAGGGGTGTGGGGAGGCAGGGTGTACAGTGGGTGGGTGCGGGTTGTGGGAGGGGCAGGGAGAAGCACTGAGGGACAGTTTTTGTATTTACAGGTTTTTTATGTTTCCTAAGATGACGAGGGACGTTTGCCATGCTGGGGTGGGCTCCCAGCATGGCAGCTGGAAGGATGTTGGCGGGGGGCAGGAGCTGATGGTGGATTGGGCACCCCCGTCGGCCATAACATCATTTTGCCACGCTGAGGTGGGCTCCCAGCGTGGCACCTGGATGCTTGGGGGGGCGTGCAGTCGACGGAGGATTGGGCACCCCCATCGGCCATAACATCATTTTGCCACACTGGGGTGGGCTCCCAGCATGGCACCTGGATGCTTTGGGGGGGCATGCAGCCGATGGAGGATTGGGCACCCCCCGTCGGCCATAAAACATTTTGCCACACTGGGGTGGGCTCCCAGCGTGGCACCTGGATGCTTTGGGGCCTGGGAGCTGACGGGGATTGGGCACCCCGTCAGTCATACAGTGTGGGGGGGAGGGGGAAGGCACATGGGCACGCAGTGTGTGTGTGTGTGTGTGTGTGTGTGTGTGGAGGGGGGAGCTCTGCTCACTGAAGCGGAGCTCTCCCTTTCAGCTGTATGCCACTGCATTTTCAGCTGTCAGACAGCTGGACCAGTGATTGGCACACTGCGACCGCGTCTGCAAACACACTGACTGAATTGGAAGAGGCTGCCACACCTCTGGAAAACTCCGATGATGGCACTATGTTTCTTGCACATGCGTGCAAGCAAATGTAACAATATAGCACTCTTAGACGAAAAGCTGTATCTTTCCATATGAGTACTGGTTCAACTGATTCTGAACACAGGTGCATACACTGCCTGCTCAAGACTTATACCCCCTGTAGTCTCTGCATTACCTCATTGCCAGTTACTGTATTCTCCTACTGAAACAGAGGGGCTGCTACCTGAGGTTGGGGGCTGTCTGACAAAAATGAAGATTGAACATTTAACCAGGAGGGTGAGAAGCTGGGGGAATAAAACCTGTAAATATAGGATCCGCAAATTAAATTGGGACTACCCGGAGCAGACTGCAGTTAAAGGGACACTGTCAACCCCAAAGACCTCCGAGTATCTTTCATTTAAAAAACACATGTTATGGTTAGTCACATTCTGTAGAGATTGATGAAGTAGATTGTAGTTTGATTCTGATTCCTTTTATCATTTTAAAAGTGAAAAACAGACTGCCCACCATACTGGTGTTACCACACAAGACATGTTTTTTTACAGTCCTTCATCAACTCTAATTGCATCTTTCCTGCATGTGGGAACACCACCAACACAGTCTAGCCACTCAGGATGCAGTGAGAGGAAAGGAGATGACTGCATAAGGAGTGTCTGCAGTGCTTGGGGATGTTCCTAATGTGCATGAAGTATGCAATAGGAGATGATCAAGGATTTGAAACAAAGCACAGTTGGTCATAATTACACCATTAGCATGCATTTCATTTCTACCAAGAAAGGAAGCAGATGTAATAACTAGCAACAGACATATAACTATATATATATCTCTAGAGAGAGAGAGAGAGAGAATTGATTAGTGTAGGTATATGGATTTAATTGATAGTATAGGCACAGATATACAGGGAAATAAATGATGGCCTTTTCTGTGGGGGAAAGTCCCCCACCCATGTTTTTTATAGCTATAGATATAACCAGTTGTTACATACCTTCTCAAAAAGTAAGAACATTCATTGCAAAAAAAAACTATGTTAATGCATCAGTCATGGTTATAAAGCCACAAAAGTAAAAAATAGGGTGTTAGGATTTTAAACTCTAACTCCCACCCCACCCCCTTCCTTCATGACCCAAGGTCAAACCACAGGTACAGGACTGTGCCCCATTGGTCTGATGCTTTATGTAGGGTCCCAGTGCCCGCAAGCTACAGATCTGGACACATATACCACGGGTCTGCTGCTTCCCTACATGAAACAAACTACAAATCCAGAGCCATGCACCAGGGTTTATTGTTTTGCATAGGACCCACAGAGCTCTGCATGAAGTAAGCTACAGGTCCAAGGCCAGATGCTACTGGTCTGCTCCTTTGGTCCTGCCAAGCATGCTGCAGGCCTAGAGCTGTGCTGTACTGGTCTGCTCCTTTGGTCCTGCCAAGGATGCTGCAGGCCTAGAGCTGTGCTGTATTGGTCTGCTCCTTTGGTCCTACCAAGCATGCTGCAGGCCTAGAGCTGTGCTATACAGGTCTGCTACTTTGTTTAGGGCCCTGCATCAAATAACACCTCTATGTGGCATGGCCCCAGGCATGCAGCATGGCCATGTGTCATGAGGAAAGGGGATGTGGGCTGAGAGTTAAGCAAGAAGAGGAAAGCAAGGGTTAGAAGGGCAGAAAGTCAGACTGCGAGGGAGAGGACCAAGAAAAGCAGACATCCTAAACAGGTACTTCTGCTCAGTCTTCACTGTGGAGGGAGGGGGAACTGACCAGCAGGGAGGAGAAGAAGGACTGGCGGGGGGGGGGGGGGACACAAGTCCATTTTCAGAGAAAAGAGTCTTAAAGGAACTTGCAGCCATGAAGGTAGACAAGGCTATGGGACCAGACAGGATACATCCCAGGATATAGCATTGTTTATCATTTCACTGGAAACGGGCATGGCTCAGAAAGACTGAATAAGGGATGACATGGTCCCTCCACATAAGTGCAGCAGCAGGGAGGAGGCTATCACCTATAGGCAGGTGAGTTTTACTTCAGTGGTGGGGAAATTAATGTAAACCCTTCTGAAGGAAAGACTGGTATAGTATCTTGAATTCAAGACCACAGGCAGCAAAGATTCATGGGGAAAGTCATGCCAAACAAATCTGATAGGTTGTTTGACTGGTTGACCAAGTAAATACATCAGGGGATGGCAGTGAACGCGGCCTATCTATACTTCAGCAAGGTCATCAACACCGGGCTGCGCAGGAGGCTGATAAAGGACTTTGAACAGCACTGGGGTAAGATCCAATGTGGTTAATCTGGTTAGTAACCTGTGAACAGACAGAAGACAGAGGGTGGTAGTTAACAGCACTCACTCTAAGGATAGAAGAGTGACCAGCAGGGTACCACAGGGCTCAGTACCAGGACCAGTTTTTTCAATGTCTTCATAGGGGACATTGCAGAAGAACTGGAAAGAAAGGTATTCCTTTTTGCCAGTGATACCAAAATCTTGAAATAGGGTAGATACTCAGGAGGTGGCTGAGAATGCATAGGGATCTTGGAAAATTCAAGGAGTGGTCAGAGCATGGCAGTTTGAGTTCAGTAACAAAAAGTGCAACATCTTGCACTCAAGGTACAGGAACCCAGGAGCTGAGTATAGTATGGTGAGAGATACTGGCAGTCACTAGTCAGGAAAGAGGCCTTGGGGTTATCATATCTGATGACTTCCAAGTGGCAGGGCAGTGTGGCAAAGCAGTGGGTAGGAACAGTGGGTTGCTGGGGTACAGAGGGAGGGAGGGGTACCTCCAGCTGGAGAAGGAGCTGATGCTGCCATTGTATTGCTTGTTGATGAGACCCCGCTTGGAGTATGAAGACCACACCTCGGAAAGGACATAGATAGGGTGGAGGTGGTCCCGAGAAGGGCAACTAAACTGGTGCAAGGTTTGCATGAAAAGCCCTATGAGGAGAGACCAATGGATCTCAACATACTGTATAAACCCTGAAAGATAGGAGAGAGACCTAACATAAGACAGACCTACAAGTACCTCACATAGGTGAATATGGTGCAGAAGGAAGTCTATTTCAAATGAGACAGAGCACCAGGATCAAGGAGAATGTGATGAAGCTGGAGAAGGGAGGAGATTTAAGAGAGACGTGAAGAAGTATTTCTTTACTGAAAGAGTGCTAGAACAGACTGCCTGCGGAAATGGTGAAGGCTACAACTGTAACAGAAACCAGCACACACACTCCCTCCCACCCCAATAGGAAATCATTCAAATATTACAATTTGCTTTCTGCCTCAAATGGCTACTCACCCTTCAGCTCGGTCCCTTTTCTAAAACGTAACTGTCTGAGTTGGCGCCTTTTAAACAAGGTGCACTGCCTAATTGACATACTTTATAAAAGGAGTAGTCCTCAGCCAATGAGTGATCCACTATGACATTTGGTGGCAGGGCTGATGATTTAATCAGAGCTCTAAAATTAACACTAAGAGACCCCCACACCCCTTTGGAATAAAATAAGTGAGTAGCAATTTCAGTCAGAAAGTAAGTTGTAATATTTGAATGATTTCCCATTGGGGGGGGGGGTGCACTGAATTCTCTTCTTTAACTGACTTGTGCCTTAACCAGTTGCACCGCTAATAAGAAAAGTAATTTAAAGTTTGTGAATAAGAAAGGGTTGAGCTGCTAATTCTGGTTTTGTTTAAAATCATGTGTGTGTGTGAGGGGGGCTTCAAGCAAGCATGGGGTAGATATGGGGTGTATTAGAAAAGTACCTGGGAGGCAGGGGGTTGCCACAGACCAGCTAGGGTCTGCAGAGGTAGATTAGGCAGGGAACATCTGGGCAGACTGGGTGGGTCAAGTGATCCTTTTTTGCCAACAAATTCTATGTTCCTATGTAATATCAATGAATTTTAAAGACAGTAATCATATAATCTGGGTTTTCAACTGGAGATAATATGATGCAAAATGGATTGACAGTGTTCCTTTAAGGAGTTTTATTCAGAGACAGCTATGTGTTGCCCTGTGGCTGGTGTAAGAGAGTTTGTTAAAAATTGTCTTCATTTGAACTCTTGAGCTAGGAGACAGTTGGAGAAGAGGCTGAAACAGAGCTGTGAGCTGCCAGACAGAAAGTAATGGGGTACACATCCAGGTGAAAGGTCCCTGGGTGATATAAAAGGACACCCCTCCCCAGATGTCTCATTCCCAGCAGTTTAGGCTTTTAGGAAACTTTGAACATCTTATAAGTTAACAAAAGATGGAAATGCTGACATACAGTAGTATAATAACTGGGGAGTGTTTTCTCCCACAGGAGAATCTGGTTATAATTCACCATTATATCCCACTGGTTACAACGGTGAATATGTGTTGGGTTTCCCTCGTTGTGCACATGCGCACACTGCCACTGGAAGGACTGACTCACCATCACCTATGCCATGCAACACAGAGGCAAAGCAAAGATTTTTTATACGTTTGATTGCATCAGATCAGCAGTTGGAGCGAGGCAGGCAGCATGGAGCCCTGGTGGTCGTTGTGGCTGGGCATACTAAAGACCACCTTTACCCTTCCACGAGTGAGAGCAGAGTGACCAGGGACTGGGGACAGGTGGCGATCAGCACTGTAGGATGGACTCTGCCCCTCCCATCCCCTGCTGCTGCTCCAATATGTACCCAGAGGTATTCTAGGGAGGGACTGCAACCTGTAACTACCCATCCAAGTGTGTTTGTGTGTGGGGGGGGGGTAAGAAGGATTTTTAACTACTAAAATGTCAAGATCATGAATAATGAAAATAGAAAGTGAAAGATAAAACCACGCTTCAGCGCACATAATGGTGCTGCCGTTTAGGTGAGTAACACTACCCATCAATTAAATAAAACAATACATGGGTAGGTGTGCACAAAAACTCAAATTTTATACACACCCATGGGGTGTGATGCTATTACTAACCCCTCAAGCTTCGCTGTCAGGGTTTATGAAGCATCACACCCCTGGGGTATATATAAAATTCTCGTTATGCACACCTACACGGGTTTTATTCTATATATTATAAGCTACCATCAATTATTACCTGTTTTTCTTTTCAGTGGTCCTGTAATTCAGTTTGGTATGTAGGAGGTAAAATCCCAGAGTGTTTAGATCAACTGGAACCACTCAATTATGGTTCGATCATGAGACAAATAAATGTTGAGCACATGAAATGGAAATACTACAGATTTGACATTTTTCCTAGGATTGAAATAATCGGTATGAATATTCTGCTCAATTTTTTTTTCAGGTAGTGTTCATAAACCCAGAGACTTCCTATTTCTAACATTGGAATAAAATATTCTACCGCTTGATGTGGGAGAGGGAAAATCCTAGAATGTAATTTAAATTGCTGCACTGGCAAGGGAAAAGGCAATCTAATGCGCTCTAATTTGAAGTTCTATAGTAGAGCAGCCATGCTCCAGATGATTTTATACTGGGCAGATCCCTATATTCTGTGTATTGGAAAGATACTGAACTGCAGTCACAAGACTTCTTACACTTCAGTGCCCATCTATTCACTCATCCATGACAGACCTGCAGCAGTAGACATTTTATTTGGTTATTAGTTATTTATTTCAGAAGTTTTATTGACAAGGCATACTGAGCTGGTAACAGCTCATTTCCAGGTGCGTCCTGGGGTAGGAGGAGTAGGGAACAAAAAGAGTGCAGTAACAAAAATTCAGCACAATCAATCGATCAATCAATCAAAGTCTTTATTTAACTAGACGATCACCGTTGAGCAAGCTCATTTTCGAGGTGTACCTGGGTTTGTTAACAAGGAACAAGGGACAATATACATGGGATGCAACACACAAGAAAATGGTAATAATACAAATAAAGTGAGATACAATAATACAGTATATACAAAGTATCAGGAGGTAGCATTGACAGTAGTATATGTTTGGAACAGAAGATATAGCTAGTTTTGGGTAGGACACAATTTTTCATAAAAGTAAAGAAATATACATATCAGGTGCACTGAACACAAATAAAACCTAATATAAAAAGATATATAGTGATACGGTATGGAGAATTTAGAGCTGGAACCAGGGTCAAAGGAATGTGGAAGGGACAGATATGGGGGTAGAAAAAGGGGAGAGGGAAGAGTCGATGATAGATGTGATCAGTCTTTTAACAGTAGTAATTAGAGTGTGCTTGGACTTATAGGAGTCACTATTTAGGGTAGACAGGCACAGGACTCCTTATGATGTAGATATAGAGATTTAAAAGCTGTTAGGCTGATGGGGTGAGTTAATTTCAAAGTTTTTTGCAGCTTGTTCCACAGTTGAGGGAGCACAAAGCTGATGGCTGCTCTGCCAATGTGAGGTTTTGCTTTGTAAACATAAAGGTAGATATATGAGGTGCTTTGTAAATTACATTACAGTGCAGTGACAATATCAGTTCAATACAGAGGCACAGGAAATCATACTAAAAGAAGAGCAGTGAAGTGTAAATCACATTAGAGTGCAGTGATAAATCCATACAATAAAGTTGAATAGTAACATGTACTTATTCAGCAGCAGTGAAGTAATGTATGGAATATTAATGACAAACAATGGAAAACAAGGCAAATAGAAGTGAAAAAAGCAACATTAAGTGCCTCACATTTACAACAGCAACAGGGAAAAACTAGAAACAACAAGATAAGCAATCAGTGCAAGGGCAGGAGCAGCAGTGTGCAAAACTCTAAGTTAACTGTGTAGGGAGTGGGCGGCAGTGGTAGTGCATACTCTAGGAATAGCTGGGTAGATTGGGCAACCCTTCGCTTCTAAGATTTAGAGGGAGCTGATTTAGGGAGCCTAATGAAGATTGAGGTTGATGGGGGTGGGATGGGGTGCATGGTAGAGACACAGAAATACCTACAGCAGACAACAGGGTGAACAACACAGAACTTTTCTGACTAATGAAGGTTCATCCACCAGGAGGCACAATTTAAAGCTAGTGGGGGGTCAGAAAAGATTTTGGGAAGTAACTTGTTCACAGAGAGGGTAGTGAATAAGTACAACAGCCTACACTGCTGGGTTTAAAAAAGACTGGGATGGTTCCAAAGGGATGACATGACACGTATACATCTAATAAATGACACATACATATTTTTTTGTGCTATACATTGTGGAGTGCTGTAAAGTCATCCAAACAATTGGAAATAGCATTCAAAGGTTCAAATGCCTTTGCCATGACCCAAGCTTCATCGAATTTTGGACACTACACCTCTGTCATGCATTCTGAAAATCTTGCCACATCTTTTTCTGCCATTACCCTTCGATATTTCTCTGTTTCTCTCTGGCTCCATAGATTTTCAAATGATATAACAACACCCCCCAACAAAAAAAAATCAGTACATCACAAAATAAATGAAGATGTAAATTAGGGCATTATATTGCTTTCACACTAGTTTACAATAAATGTCTCTTTTGCTTTATTTTACAGAACGATTGGTCATAGAGAGTGATGATGAGGAAGGGAGACGGAGTAAGACTGCTAGGTAAAGTAGAAACAAACCTACTAGTCAGATCTCCGCAATGTAACCAGCTGATAACGGAGGTGCTGTTGTGGTCTGGCAAAAGGAGCTATACATCACGGAAGCCACACAGCAACTCTCCAACACCAGGTTTTATTCTTCTCTTCCACAGGACCCCACTGCTATCAGACTGAGGTCACCACCACCATCCCCTCTGCTACTGAAAACAAAGAGCTCCCTGCTTCTGCTAAGAGACTCATAGTTCAGCATCCCAAGACATCCAGGTTTTATCTCCTTCCCAAAATCCACAAAACAGGTAACCCTGGTCATCTTATTGTGTCTGCCTGCTCCTGCCCCACATCCCACCCACATCTCTGCATTTTTGGACGGCCTCATGAGACCCCTTGTTGAGTCCCTGCCCTCCTATGTTAAAGACACTAACCATACTCTCCAGTTATTTGACAGGTTCAGATTCAGTGACTCTGATCAGCTCATCTTCATCATGGACATCAAATCTCTTTACACAGTGATCCCCCATGATGATGGTCTGACAGCTTTGCAGCATTTCTTGAATAAGCAGGAAGTCCAGCAGCCACCCCCACACACACTAACTAGTCTGGCAGAACTGGTTCTTACACTCAATGTTTTTTCTTTTGATAACAGTTTTTTTCAGCATGTCAGTGGAGTTGCCATGGGTACCAAGACGGGTCCCTGCTTTGCTAATCTGTCTGTGGGTTAGGTGGAGGATTGTTTTTTTCTATCATTCACAGGCACTGTGCCTGAACTCTACAAACACTACATAGATGACTGTGTGTGGGCCACCTCCTGCTCCAGGGAGACCCCCCAAGTTTTCCTTGACAAGTTTACTACTGCCCATCCTTCCCTTCAATACACTGTTGAAGTATCCTCCTCTACACTGCCTTTTCTCAATATCCTGCTATCAGTACAGAACACTGGTCTGAAGATCAGTTTATTACAACCCACTGACTCTCACAGTTTCCTCCTCCACAGCTCCTTCCATCCTAAACATGTCAAGAATGGCCTGCCTTATTCACAGTTTCTTAGGCTTCACAGGTTGTGCAGTCAAGAGGATGATTTTGCTGAGCAGACACAAATAATGCACAATTTTTTTATCAACAGGGGATACCCTAAAAATACAGTGGACAGAGCACGCTCCCGGGTCCGTAACATGACCTGTAACCTTGACCCCCACAGGAAGGATACTGTCATGCAAGAACAACGGCAAATTCCACTAGTGCTTCCTTTCCATCAGAGCACAGCTTCTCTTCACAGGATCATCACCAGTAACTTTCTCATTTTGCAAACTGACCCTAACATTGGTGCTCCCTTTACAGAACATGGGGTACTACCTATAATAATATCAGCCGTTATGCTTCTGTCTCTCCTCATCACAAACATCACTGTCAGCTCTATGCGGATCTAGAATGGCCTAGTCGTGCTGCTCACCGCCTCCTATCCTATTGCGCCTTAATAGATGGTATAATAAGATCTGGTCTCCCTCAATCTATCGCCTTGTTATTACACTCACAAACCGCCTCCTACAGGCTCCGTTCAACTGAACAGACTCCTCTATACATCCCTCGGTGTAAGACCACAATGGGTGCACAAGCTTTCTCCTACACTGTCCCTAAGTATTGGAATTCTATCCCTCAAGCTATTCGTCTTGCCCCTACACATGCTGGTTTCAAAAAGCTCCACCATGAACATCTGCTCGCAGTTAGCCCTTGTACTTGCTTCCACCACCTTAAGCTCATCTCCCACTCTGGTCTACCTTACCCACTCTCACCCTTCCTGTACACACTCTAACCTACCTCTCACCCTCTATCCCTTCCCCTTTGTTTCTTCTACTATGTTTATTTGTTCTTGCAAATTGGCACTTATTGTACACTGTCCATGACAATGACTGGTACCAATTTTCTTAACTTGTGTTGCATTTGTCTCATTTTTTTTGTTCTGAATGATCCCTGTATTTTTCTCATATTATTTACTTTGTCTGACCATGTATATATAGTTCTGCAAGTTGCTTGTAAATTTTTTTCTGACTACCTATGCATTGTACAACCTATTCTATTTGCTGCATCACATTGCTGTTTGATGTTTTGTATTTGACTTGCATCCTCCCGGGTCGTGCCTGAAAATAGGCATCTCTATGCCTAGTGCACTCATCCGGTTAACAAAAGCAAATAAATACCACCTATTGCCTCCTACCACCGGCCACCTAACCTGTGTAATCTCCAGGTTAAAAGCAGCCTACCTACTTTTAACAGTTCTTCCTTACCAGGTACCAAACCTTGCAACAGAACTCGCTGCTACACCTGCAAATTTATTTCCAGTGTGACTGAAATTCAGGGGCCTACATGAGTTTTTCACATCACCAAGGAGTTCTCATGCACCTCCACTAATGTTATATATTGTATTCTTTTCAGGAAGTGTACAGCTATTTACATCGGAGAGACTAGTAGGCTCCTTGCTGACCATTTCAGGGAACATTACAGAGCAGTCAGGAATGGTGTCACTGTTAAACCCATTGTATCCCACTTTATCTCCAGGGACCACAGTGTCAATGACCTTTCTGTTTGTGTCCTTCAGCAGGGCTTCTGGGATTCTGACCATAGAAAAAACATGGAAGCCAAGCTGATCATCCGCCTTGGCTCTCAGCAGCCCTCTGGTTTAAGTGGTAGACTTATTTTCCACTAACATCTTTCAGCCACCCCTTATTTTCCCTAAAGTCTGTTTGTATCTGTACACATTTTATTTCTTTTTTATTTTCACCATAAATCTTCATCTCTGTCTTCTTCCCACACATTTGTCACCTTTCAGCCTTCTTACTAGGCCCTGTTAATTAGTCCCCACCTGAGGAATTCTCTAGCTCTTTCACTCCTATTATGCTTTATCTTTCCCATCATCACCTTTTTGTTTCACAGATTCTCTCTTAATCTTTCCATTTATCACTTCCCTGAGCCCCCTTTTTTCTTTCCCCACACACACACATATATATATATATATCCCTCAATTTACCTCCCCTCTACACTAACTTTGTTTTTTTCTCTTTTAGATATTTCCTGAAAAAGACCTAAGGTCAAAATGTAGATTTTTAACTCTATTTTCTGTTTTCAGTGTGCATTTAATATAACCATTTTGTTTTGCTTTTAGACCACAAGCTGATGCAGCTCCTTGTCTTTGTTTTTACATTTTGTGTGCTACATTTGCTGTGACCCACTGTGCCTAATTTGAAATCTCTTCTGAATTCTCTATGATACTCCTTCATTTCAGCTATGTCTGCATTCCCGTCTCATATTTCTAAGTCTTCTCTTGAATTATTTTCTGCCATTTGCTCTAAGGCTATACTCTGCAGTCACTTACAGTTTCTTTCCAAATGCCACCACCTGAGTATTATTCCAAAAGGTTTCTGTTTGAAATTCCATCCTTGTTCATTTGGGTCTGAGATACATGTTTCCTCCACTCATAAACTTTTGAAAACTTTCTCTAGGAAACTTATCACGAACACCATTCTCTCCATTAAAACACAGCTGATCTCTGTGGACAAAACCATTCAAAGGCAAATGGATTTCCTGCAGCGAACGGCTCCACATACACTTCCTTTTATTAAGCACTGCATCCAAAACCTTAACTCCACTCTCTTTCGGTTCCTCAAAGACACCAAATCTGTAAAACTCCAGTCTCTCACCCAGCAGATCAGCAACCAACATGAGCCCTCAAGTCAGATACAACCTAACAATTTGGTATTTTGTATTCCTCCAGACCTTCCACTGACACAAGATGAGCAGTCACTCCATAGCAAAGGTCTCTCTTTTGTGCCCACACCCAGATATCTTGATGCACCCCAGGTTCAAGTTGATCTGCAGTGCTTCTATCGTAGCATACACCTTACAGTTCATGTTTCTAATGAGACTCCTTTTCCTGCAGATGATGACAGTATCACCAGAACAATCAAAGATATCAATCCCCAGCGAAGTGCATGGATACCCCCTCCAGGGCATTTTGCTGCTGTTGATTATTTTGTTAACCAATGCATGGAAAACACCATTAACTTCAATCTTCATTGCAGGCACAGCCATTCCAACCTGACACCTGTTGAGCTTGCAGCCCGCAGATCTTTGCAATGTAGGATTGACATTGTTATCAAACCAGCTGATAAGGGAGGTGCTGTTGTGGTCTGGCAAAAGGAGCTATACATCACTGAAGCCACACAGCAACTCTCCAACACCAGGTTTTATTCTTCTCTTCCACAGGACCCCACTGCTGACTATCAGACTGAGGTCACCACCACCACCATCACCTCTGCTACTGAAAACAAAGAGCTCCCTGCTTCTGCTAAGAGACTCATAGTTCAGCATCTCAAGACATCCAGGTTTTATCTCCTTCCCAAAATCCACAAAACAGGTAACCCTGGTCATCTTATTGTGTCTGCCTGCTCCTGCCCCACATCCCACATTTCAGCATTTTTGGACAGCCTCATTAGACCTCTTATTGAGTCCCTGCCCTCCTATGTTAAATACACTAACCATGCTCTCCAGTTATTTGACAGGTTCAGATTCAATGACTCTCATCAGTTCATCTTCATCAAGGACATCAAATCTCTTTACACAGTGATCCCCCATGATTATGGTCTGACAGCTTTGCAGCATTTCCTGAATAAGCAGGAAGTCCAGCAGCCACCCACACACACACTAACTCATCTGGCAGAACATGTTCTTACACTCAATGCTTTTTCTTTTAATAACAGTTTTTTTCAGCAGGTCAGTGGAGTTGCCATGGGTGCCAAGATGGGTCTCAGCTTTGCTAATCTGTCTGTGGGTTGGGTGGAGGAACGTTTTTTTCTCTCATTCACAGGGACTGTGCCTGAACTCTACAAACGCTACATAGATGACTGTGTGGGGGGCCACCTCCTGTTCCAGAGAGACCCTCCAAGTTTTCCTTGGCAAGTTTACCACTGCCCATCCTTCCCTTCAATACACTGTTGAAGTATCCTCCTCTACACTGCCTTTTCTCAATATCCTGCTGTCAGTACAGAACACTGGTCTGAAGATCAGTTTATTACAAACCCATTGACTTTCACAGTTTTCTCCTCCACAGCTCCTTCCATACTAAACACGTCAAGAATGGCCTGCCTTATTCACAGTTTCTTAGGCCTCGCAGGTTGTGCAGTCAAGAGGATGATTTTGCTGAGCAGACACAAATAATGTACAGTTTTTTTATCAACAGGGTATACCCTGAAAGTACAGTTGACAGAGCACTTTCCCGGGTCCGTAACATGCCTTGTAACTTTGACCCCCACAGGAAGGATACTGTCATGCAAGAACAATGCCAAATTCCACTAGTGCTTCCTTTCCATCAGAGCACAGCTTCTCTTCACAGGATCATCACCAGTAACTTTCCCATTTTGCAAACTGACCCTAACATTGGTGCTTCCTTTACAGAGCCACCTATTGTCTCCTACCACCGACCACCTAACCTGTGTAATCTCCAGGTTAAAAGCAGCCTACCTACTCCTAACAGTTCCTCCCTACCTGGTACCAAACCTTGCAACAGGATTCGCTGCTACACCTGCAAATTTATTTCCAGTGTGATGGAAATTTGGGGGCCTACAGGTGTTTCTCACATCACCAAGGAGTTCTCATGCACCTCCACTAATGTGGTGTATTGTATTCTTTGCAGGAAGTGTACAGCTATTTACATCGAGACTAGTAGGCCTTGCTGACCATTTCAGGAACATTACAGAGCAGTCAGGAATGGTGAAACTGCTAAACCCATTGTATCCCACTTTATCTCCAGGGACCACAGTGTCAATGACCTTTCTGTTTGTGTCCTTCAGCAGGGCTTCTGGGATTCTGACCATAGAAAAAACATGGAAGCCAAGCTGATCATCCGCCTTGGCTTCCAGCAGCCCTCTGGTTTAAATGATAGCCTTATTTTCCACTAACATCTTTCAGCCACCCCTTATTTTCCCTAAAGTCTGTTTGTATCTGTACACATTCTGTTTCTTTCATTTTCGCCATCAGTCTCCATCTTTGTCTCCTTCTCCCACATTTGTCACCTTTCAGCCTTCTTACTAGGCCCTGTTAATTAATCCCCATCTGGGGACTTCTCTAGCTCTTTCACTCCTATTATGCTTTATCTTTCCCATCATCACCTTTTTGTTTCACAGATTCTCTCTTAATCTTGCCATTTATCACTTTGCCTCCCTAAGCCTCCCATTTTTTCTTTCCCCAATATATATGTGTGTGTGTGTGTAGATATATATATATATATATCAGTTTAATTTCCCCCAACCCCCCCACACTAACTTTGTTTTTTTCTCCTTTAGATATTTCCTGAAGAAGACCTAAGGTCGAAACATCGATTTTTAACTCTTTTTTCTATTTTCAGTGTGCATTTAATATAACCAATTTGTTTTGCTACTAGTGAGTAGCTGTAAACTTTGTGGTCACTCAGCATGTCCACAGTGGGGTCTCACGGATCCTGCTTCTAAGTGACACACATCATGATGAGTTAGTTGATGATGGCGATATCATAGTCACAGTTTGATAATGAGAACTTATAGTGGCGAGTGTCGCGGGAGTCCCTCTGCTGATGTTACTGCTGCTGCTGCTCAGAGTGGAGAACCAGACTGTGTCAGTGGTGCCTTTGCTCACGGAAGTCCATGAAAACTTGCCACCAGGAGTTGGAATAGTATCTGCCCTTGTTGGACATGTGAAAAATTGAATGAATGTTGATCCATGATAAGCTGTCATTTTGGAAGGCTAAGAATTTCAGATTCTCTGGATCTAGTCCTGAGCAATGTGGTGAGAGAGTATTCCCAGTTGTACTAAAACATCTTTCTGAGTTGACAAATGTTGGAGGGCATCCAGGAAAATGCAAAGTCACTTTAGCAGTGCAAGCCAAATGACTTGCCTGTCTTGCCAGAATTGATTTGGATCAATATTTCTGCTAGACATTGGTTTTTCTAGTTAAGCCTGCATCATGTATTCTGGTAACATGTCAGACTCTTCCTCCAAAATACCCAGGTGGTACTGATGTATGTTATCCAAAAGTTTCCAAATGCCCTTGGGCATTGCAAGATTATCAATATCAATGTCTTTGATATCACACTTGTGCCTGACACTGGCACCAAGAGAAGACAGATGAGGAGGGGGGTAGTATGACCACCATGCAATTCTGCTTAAAGCTGGACTAGCATAACATTCTGTGGTGATTTGCATATGCAGCCCATGACCAGGATGTTGCATATGTACATTCTTGCAGTTTAGTCATACTAGTTTTGCTGCTGTAGCATACTGTAAGTGCATGCATCCATTTCATATTCCATCTGTCCAGCAGAAATGAGCCTGTCTGCATTGTATCTGGGATTCATTACTATTACACGGGCAAATCACATGTTCAGTCTAATGCTGTCAAACCTGTCTGCAGGTTGGGTAAAAAAAACATCTGTCTCACTTCTGTAATGTGTACTGTATGCTGCTGCTGTGAGACTCAGATGAACTAGGGGTGTCACATCCTGCACTACAAGCATCATCGTGGTCATCATCAGTACTACCCAAAGTGCCACCATGGCTACCACCACCAGCATTGCTTTATTGGGACGAAGTAGATAATTACAAATAATGGCATGTGTGGAAGTAGACACACTATGGGAAGAATTATACTAAGGCTGGTTCTGCACCAAATTCTTTGGTTGTCTGTTCTTATGGTCACAGACGTGGAACGAGATATTGCAGAAGACATCACTGTACCCCTGACAGATACCAACCACGGTCCACATTGTCAGATGCTATAGCCTGGAGCACAGCTTTGTGTTCTACGATTCTTTCCACCATACAATAAGATGGAGTTCCACCATGTGGGAACATCTTTAATCAAACAACGTTGAGAAGCAATTGCTTCTGCTGGTAATGACAGAGGAGCTCTGCATTTAGAGGAATGATGAAAAATGTCTTATTGTTCTTTAAAGGATCAAGTATTTCTTTTAACTGTGCATGTTTTTCTGGCTCATGACTTACCACCAGATTTAGTGTGTGTCCCAAACAAGGCACAGACATGACGGAAACACCATCCATCCATTGCCTTCAGCATGTTACTGTCACTGCATCACAAATATACCCACATTCAGATTGTGAGGGTGTAATCAGATGCCTAGCAGTGGCTGGATGAACCAGGTAAGGCACTTCCTCCATTGCTGGGCCTCTGTGAGGCTGTCTGCTTCAGTAACTCCTGCAGGTGGCAGTGGTGGTGGCTGAATGGGAATGCTTGATTTACTGACAACCAAATGGGCAGCAAGACTCAGAAAGTTTTGGTTTGCACTACTGATGATGTATGGCATAAGCAGGAATGAGCAACTAACATCAGATTTCAGTATGAATCTAAGAAGAGGAAATAACTTAAGAGGACACAGTGTGAATATCAGAGGGATAGTAAAAACAGATAAAAGAAAATACTTTTTATCCAAAATTTAACAAAAATCTGGAAAATAATGGACCAAGACATATTGCAATCATAAGTAACAATTCTTCAGAAGCAGAACATTAGGGAAAGCACAGCGATAGAGGCAGCTAAACCTCCCTCCCTCCCTCTCTCCCTTCCCCCCTTCCACTTTGCTTCAGAGGCAGTTAAATGGGAGGGACCTGTGAATTGGAAAAGCAGCATCAGATTTTTTTTCCTCCAGATCCACTGTTCATGGGCGCAAGAAATGGAGGAGCAGGAGGGGCAGAAGCCCCACCACTTTTTTTGTGCACCAGGAGATTGTCCCTATATGCTGCAGAATTAATTATAAACATGCAGTATCGATGTTGCGTCACTTGCGTGACAGTACTGCAGTGCCTGCCCATCCTCTTGCCTTTGAATCTGCTCTGCAGCCCCCCCCCCGCCCTGCCACTAAAACAAAATAAACTGACACCTGCTGTGTTGAATGCCTCGGCCAGCAGAGTTATAAAGAGAGAACTTAACACTTTTCTAATTATTTTCATTCGCAGCTCAGCAGCAGCTTTAAGGCCTCCATCTCATTGTTTCCACTCTTTGTTTTTGTGTCTCAGAGTAAGGAGGACATCACTTAATACCTAGTTAGCCAGTAAGCCATTAGCCAGCCCAGCTGCCAGATAACTGCACAGCATAACGTTTAACTTTATTCACTGGCACCTCTAAGTCTACTGTGCTACTAACTAAATACATTTAAAAGTCGGCTTTTTTTTTTTTTTAGTGTCCCATGGAAGTTCCGAGAACTGAGCCCTGCCCCTGCCCGAGAAGTCAGAATGAGAAATGAGAGCAAACAAAAGCCAGGTCTAGCCATAGGGAGTATAAAGGTGGTCTCACACACACATATCCCCAAATCCCATTTCTCCTGGCTTTTCCTTGTTGGGGTTGAATGCATTGTTGTGGACTTTGCTGACTTGCTGCTGATTTCACTGCCACTGGCTGGCTTCATTGTTCGCTTCACTTTTGCTCTTTCAAGTGACTAGCTGCTGTTTTGAAGAATCTGTTGTGCTGCTGTTGATCGAGTGAGTCCAATGCCCAACTAGTCTACTGATTCATTTATATTTACTGGTTTATTTTATTTATTTTGTTCTTGTCCTGCAGCTGCCCTGGCCTCTGCTCTGACCGTCGGCCATGACCCCCAGGCTCTGCTTACTCATGATGAAGCTAGTTTTTTTTTGCCCTAACCCAGTTTCTGTCTCAGACTGTCTGAATCAGTCGGTGCTGTGCTGCCTGCAAGCCAAGTTCATTCAACTCCAAGGCAGGCAGCCACAGCAACTACTGACCCATGACCCAGCAACACACATAGTAGTGTACCAGCATCCAGACAACTAGTGTTTTTGTTTATTTAGTAGTGGGTCCTGGTCAGTCCAGTCCCCTAGAGGGCTAGTCCCCTTTTGCTTTTCTGTTGGCTGAAATGCTAGCCGTCTGCAAACTGTTTTTTCCTGACCCGTTTATTTTCTTTTTGGCTGCCAGACAATCTGATTTCTTTATTTTATTGTTTTGTACCCTTCTTGGCTCAGGGCAGCAAAAATTCTTTCTTTAGGGACCTCTCTGTCCCCTTATCCACTATCCAAGGAGCAGGTTTCATTATTTTATATAGAGGAAGTGGCCAGGTATTTGCTGAAAGTAAAAGTGTTCCAGCCTTCCGCTTTGACTACTTTCAATTATCTTTAAGCCTTGTTAGCCATCTAATCTAATTTATCCCTTTTCAGAGGGCAATGGCAACAGTAATATATCTACACATCTTTGGGACACAACTGTCCCTTTCCTGTGATAGAGCTCGCGCAGGCATTAAGATTAAGAAGCTGGGCAGCAGCACATGTTAAAAGAAAGAAAAAAAAGAAACACACAGTATGACTGAGCTGCAATGGTTGCTCTTTGTCCTTGTTATATTGTAGTGTTAAAACCACAGAATTATTAAAAAAGAAATGAACATGCATTTATACACTGTTTATCAGTTAGTCAGTGGCTCAGCTCCTCACTGATACAGACTGTTAATTGCCTCAAGCTATTCTGTTTAAACCCACAGCTGGCAGCCGTATCTGTGTTGAGTTGGTGTGAATAGATATTTTTCATGTCAATCAGCACTCTGTTTTGTTTTCACTAAATGCCCACATGATGCACAATACTTATCGGATCGCCTGTATATGATTGTCCTGTTTGAATTTCTTATGGGCAGAGTAGCGCGATCATGATAGTTTTTTTTTTTGATGTTGAAAAACTGTCACTAAGCTTTTATTAACAACTTACAAGCGCTGCATAAAGTACTGTGTACTGTATATGATTCCCAGTTTTGACTTTTGTTATTGTTTTTTCTTTATTTGTACTGATTACCACTGTCGGAGCACATTGGCAGCTAGTTTTTGAAAGCCTGGAACATTATAGTATTCAACCACTACTGGCACTCCTGGACAGTTCGTTGAGCAGTGTCTCTTGATTTATTTTTATGTTTGCTTGCACTCATGTACAAGAAACATAATGCCATGAATGGAGATTTCGGAGGTGTGTCACCTCCTCCTCCAATTCAGGCACTGGGCTGGCAGGCGCGGCCCCTGTAAGCCAATGCATTTTGGAGCTGTCTATGACCGCTCCAAAATGCAGTAACCTCAGATTGAAAGGGGACTACGGCAGGTGAGCAGCGATAAGGAGCTGCTCACGTGCAGCCTCCAGCCGCAGGCATGCACGCCTCAAGACGCAGCGATAGCCGACGGGTGCCCAATCCCTTCGGGTTGAACTATTTGTCTTCCACCCTCCCAATAGTTGCTGCCATGCTGGGAGCCCACCCCAGCATGGCAATCCATTATGTTGCCGACGGGGTGCCCAATCCCCGTCGGCTGAGACACCCCTCCCCAAAGTCATTGTGCCATGCGGCAAATGGTCACGTTTTTTTTTTTTTTTGCTGGCGGGGTGCCCAATCCCCGTTGGTTGAAACGCCCCCAAAGTCCTTGTGCCATGCTGGGGCCCACCCCAGCGTGGCAAGCGATCATGACGTCTTTTTGTTTTTACCCTGTAAAAAAAACTGTCCCAAAGTAGCGTCTCACGAGCCCCCTCACATCCCGCACCCACCCACTGCGCTGCAGCCTCCCACACCCCCTCACCCCATACTTACCTCCGGACTCCGGCGGCGATCTTTGGTGGACTGGGAACCGTCTCGCTCTTCAAAGCCGACCACGAACTGAGGAAATGCCGGTGAGCTGTATAATGGGCTAGATAGGAGGGGTTCAACTTTATTGCATATCTCGGGCATTTTTGGGAATTTTTGCACCAAATTTTCAACATGGGGTTTTTGGGACCCCTTCTCATGAATGATGTCACTGTCATGGCGTTATTCGGGCTCAAAGGGTGATTTCGCACAGTGACTGCGCAGTGACTGCGAAATCACCCTTCAGGACTGAGTACCACCATGACAGGGATATCATTCATGAGAGGGGCCCAAACCCCATGTTGAAAATTGGTACAAAAATACAAAATGACTTTTAACAGCGTGCATTGCGAGTTGCTATCCAGGATTTCGTGAGTTCGCGAAATTTCAATATTTTCACTCCAGATTTTCAACATTGCCATTTCACCACACTGTCTTATGAGAAATATAGCTGTCATTTTTCACATCTCACCCAAAACATGTTTCCGCCCATGTAGCGCACAATGGCGCAGTCATTGTGCGAACTCAGTGTATGGGACATATTAAGAAAATCACAGTGTCACTGTTCATGAGCAGAGATCTTAAAATGGCAATGTTGAAAATTTGGTGACAGAATTCCTAAAAATGACTGTTTTACGAGTGTGCATTGCACAGTTCCCACCGCCTTTCGTAGGTTTCGCGAATTTTCAATTTTCCTCCAGATTTTCAACATTGCCATTTTTCCACACCTCCTTATGAGCAGTACAGCTGTCATTTTCACATCCTGTCCAAAACGTGTTTCACTCATGTAGCGCACAATGGCGCAGTCGGTGTGCAAACTCAATGTATGGGACATTAACAAAACCACAGTGACACTGTTCATGAGCAGAGGTCTTAAAATGGCTATGTTGAAAACTTGGTGAAAAATGCCTAAAAATGACTTTTACGGTGATGCGGTGCACAGTTCCTATGCATGCTTTCGTTAGTTTGCAAATTTAATATTTTCACTCTAGATTTTCAACATGTCCATTTTATTAAACTTCCTTATGAACAGTACAGCTGCAATTTTTCATATGTCACCCAAAATGTGTTATCGCACATGTAGCGCACAATGGTGCTGTTGGTGTCAAGCAATGTTTAGGACAGATTAAGAAAATCACAGTTACACTGTTCATGAGCAGAGGTCTTAAAATGGCTATGTTGAAAATTTGGTGACAAAAGTCCATAAAATGACTGTGTTATTATGAGCATTGTGCAGTTTCCACGCATCCTCGTTAGTTCATGACTTGTAATATTTCCAGTCCAGATTTTCACTAGTGGCATTTTTCAACGCTTCCTTATGAACAGTACAGCTGCCATTTTTCACAACATGGCCAGTGTGTTTTCACACTTTCAGTGCAGAGATGCGTGGTCGTTATGGGAAATCATTGTTCGGCACAGATAAAGAAAATCACAGTGACACTGTTCATGATCGGAGGCACCAAAATGCCTGAGTTGACAATCTGCTATAAAATATCCCCAACCTACTTATATAACGGGATAAATCGTTGCATAGTTTCTATATCGCTTGTGACTTCACCATTTTTTAAATATTTTACTACACATTTGCAACATAGCCATTTTTCACCTCCCATGAAAGAGTACAGCCGCCATTTTTACAGCCTGTTCAGAATATGTTTGCATCTGTGGTGCTAAATCCCGTAGTCACTGTGCATAAGCAGCTTGCTACCACACTGATATTCCCCTGTTCTGTGAGGTGGGGTCACAAAACAAACATGTTGAAGATTTGGAGTTAAAATACCAATGAATGCCTGAGGTATTAGACTTTTCAACTAAATCGCCCAACCCTATATAGAATGACAGGAATCGGGGTGTGACTTGGGATTCTTGCCTGTGATGCTCATACCATTCCACACCCTGCAGTCACTGAGAGGCATCGAGGTATGCCTTGGACTCTTCGTCCCCAAACTTCACCCCATTCTCCTATATCGCACCCATCTCACCATATTTCCTAATGAAATGGAGTGCGTGTAAGAACCAAAGACCCCAAGGAACACGAGACACTTGTCAGTCTCTGCAGAGTGGGGTGTGGTGAAATGGCGTGGCCGTTATGCCTGACGACCCAAATGCACACCCCAATGCCTGTCACTCTCTGCAGGGTGGTGGTGGGGTTGGCTTCAGTTCAATACTTCACTGCCATTCCTATTACGCAGCTCTGTAACTTCTACACTACCACTGCCAATGCCAGTAAGCAAACATTCGGCATTGACAAATGCTTGTTTTTTTTGCTGTAACAAATGCCATAAATGTACATTCCAACCCATTAGCAACAGACATGCTGATAGCTACTGGCCCCACCAGTTCAGTTTGCTCCTCATTGGCTGTCACAAAATTAAATAATTATAGGCTCAAGGCATGTGGTACACTGGTACTATTTCATGAGTGCCCACTATAGATCCATTGTACCCGCTGTCTGCTGAAACCTGAAAGTAGAAGTATTGCCTCCCTGCTTTAAACTGCACCACATAATTTACTACTGGAGCCAGAAAGCTGAGAGAGAGAGAGAGAGAGACTAGAGAGAGTGGGTGGTTGAGCAAGTAGCGAACACGCTCCTCATTTTAATTTAATAAATATAGTAAAACAAAACTCTCTCCATTTCCTTACTTTCTTTAGACCGTGTAGGGTCTTTTTGGAGAAGGGGCACCTGGGAAGTACAAATGTACAATTTTAATACACGGGGCAGCGGCAAAGAAAAAAGGGAACGTATTGCCACCCCATGTCAATCCTGAATTGATTCAGGATTCTTTCCTTTATTGAAGCAGCTCTTCTCGGCAGGATTCTGTTTATTGCTACATCCTCCACGGCTTTGACTAGCATACTACTTGTATTTCTGTCAGAGCCAGCAAGCTGGGAGCCTTCCCAGGCTGTACTTATTTTTATTTCACAAAAAAAAAGGGGGGGGGGCTGGGAAAGATCACAGAGTGGTGGCATAGAGTAAAAGAACAAACTGACACTCTAGACTGTATAAATATTCCTATATGGTATAACTGCATTCTTAACATTATGATCTTCATCATAAGTATACATTTGTTGTATTTTTGTATGGCAAAAACTAGTGTAGAAAAAGTGCCCTTTTTACTCCCATAAGTGCCCTTCTAAGCCTCCGCCCCCTCAGCTTTTACTATCTTCCGGCACCTATGCCACTGTTATTCTGCTTTCAGAAGCAGTGCATTAGGAAGAGCAGGGGGTAGAGCCAGCTAAAGCTCCCCCATGCCCCACCCCCTTCCACTTTGCACCAGAGGCTCCTAACCCACAATTCTAGGTGAGCCCAGGAGCTTGCAACCCACAGGAGCTGGAGAACCACAGGAATGAGGATGGTATCTGTTGGGGCGCTGTTCTGTAGGCAACTCTGAAGGTAACGTCCAGGGGTTACTGCATGTGCATCTCTGGCAAGTCTAACCATAGTGCATACAGTTGCATCAAAACTGGGGTACAGCCACAGGAATCTCTTTTGTTAAATACATGTGCTAGCAAACCTCCATCATAATCCCTATCTGGGGTGCTGTCTCAGGGAGAACTAGTATTTAAATTGTGAGTTAGCGGGCTTCTGTAACAAATTCCTGTCTGGGGTATGGGTCACTAGAGGGCCTGGTGTTAATTATGTGCCAGCAGGCCTCTGTCATTCTCTCAAACTGAGGTAAGGTCACAGGAGGGCCTATTGTTGAAACTGTGTTGCTAGCACTCTTTCATCATTAAATCCTTATCTGGTGCACAGCAGCAAATAGGGGTTCAATATCCAAACAGTGGTAGCATAGTTTCATTTATGCAAGCCAGGGCAGAGAGCATGGAGCACATATTTAGACATGAGATAGCTAGCTGCATGGCTAGTTGTGGTACACTATCCCTGGGCTATGTTCATTGCTCAGGGGACTGGGTCACTGCCCAATTTGTATGAGGGTGACAGAGCTCCAGATACAGCTAGTAGCAGCATGGGATGAGATAGTCCTGCTGTTGAAGAACAACATCATGAATTGAAGCCTCCCTGCAGCAGCAACAGACAAGAGTAGGAACACCCTGGACTCCCTGCAATGGGTGTTCCTAAGTCAACTAGTTAAGGAACCCACTCATGAGAGAGCATTACATGACCTGGTACTGACAAACAGGAAAAGTATTGCTGATGTCACAGTGGGGAACCACCTGGGGAACAGTGATCACCGTACAGTGTGGTTTAATATAAGAACTAGATCAGAATCGAGTCACACCAGGACAAGTGTCGTGGACTTCAGGAGGACTGATTTAAAAAAAAATGGAAGAATGCCTCAGGGACACCCTAGCAGGGCTAGGGAAATGAGGGAGTCGATAAACGGTGGGAAAAAATAATAGAGGGCATTGAAAAAGCTACAAATCTCTGTGTCAGGTGGGTTAGCAAGGGTAAGACAAAAAAGAGACAACTGTGGTTCTTTAAAGGGGTAGCGGAAAAATTAAGAGTGAAAAAACTAGCATTTAGGAGGTACAAAAAAAAATACAGAAGGTGGAGGATAGGGAGGGTTACCAGGTGAAACAAAGGGAGGCAGAGAAGGAAATTAGGAGAGCAAAAGTGCAAATGGAGGAGAATACTGCCAAATCAGTAAAAAAGGGGATAAAAATGTTTTAGATACGTAAGGAAAAAGAGAAGGACCAATGGAGGAATAGCAAGGCTAAAAGAGGAAAGAGGGGTTTACGTGAAAGAGGACAACCAAAAAACAGACACATTGATCAAATACTTCTGCTCAGTATTTATGGAGGAAGGGATAGGTAATGGACCAGTGATAAAGGATAAGGGCATTAAGGGATGGAGGTAGACACTAGTCCTTTTACAGAGGAAACAATCCTTAAGGAACTAGCATAGTTAAAGGTAGACAAGGCAACAGGACCAGACAGAGTGCATCCCAGGTTACTGAGGGAACTCAGGGAGGAGCTGGCTGCACCTCTGACAGCCCTGTTCAACCTGTCACTAGAAATGGGGAAGGGGGTACTGGGGGACTGGAGGAGAGCAGATGTGGTCCCACTCCACAAAAGTGGAAATAGGGAGGAGGCAAGAAATCATGGGGCCTGTCAGCCTGACCTCGGTAGTGGGCAAAGTAATGGAATCATTACTGAAGGAAAGGATTGTAGAATACCTTGTTACCAGTGGTCTAGAGGGTCCAAGGCAACATGGTTTCACAGGTGGGAGTGTGACAGGGTAGAATAGGACCCTGTCCCATTTGTTATGGAGAAAGTGTTTAAATGCAAGGATCTTTCTTTTTCTGTCTCTTCTCCATCTGGTTGCACAACCAAATTTTCCTGTGAGACTTCAGACTTGATCAACCTGACAGGCTCGCAGTTCTTTGCCTCTCTGTCTCTCAGTTTTCTCTTGCTGTCTGTTTTCCTCCCTTGCATATCTACTAATATAAAAATATATGCAAATCAATATGTGGAAATGACTGATGTTGGGACTCCCTAATGTTTAGAAAATATGTAGTGTTACTGTTGAAATGTATATATTTATAATTTAAGATGACTGCAAAAAGCTGTTGTCAACTAGAGGTTACTTGAATGCAAATCTTCCAGCCTTTTGCAAAAGGGGGACCTCTCAGCTGAAGCACATTCTGTTCTAGCAGCTCTGCCTGACATTTACAAAAACAGGATGCTTGCTAAGAGCAGGGGTTGAAAACACTTATAAAAGAGCTAAGCTGCAACTGTAGGAAAGATGAGGAGAAAAAGGGACACACAGACAAAGAAAACTATTTTATTTTGCCTCTGCACATAGTTATTATGGACAAGTTTATTTATTTTATGATACTGCTAGTGTAAATAAATAATTTTTGGTGAATTCTACAATTGCTCCTGATCTTCCTATGCTTCCTGACCTGTGTCTCAATGACAGGGAGGCCTTGTCGGATAGCTCTGATCAAGTTCTTTGACTGGGTGACCAAGAAAGTGGATCAGGGAGGAGCAGTTGATGTAGCCTACCTGGATTTCAGTAAAGCATTTGACACTGTTCCACATAGAAGACTGGTAAGCAAGCTGGGTAGCTTAGGAGTAGGTCCTAAGATAGAATGGGTAGAGACTTGGTTAGGCAATAGGAGTCAGAAGGTGTTGGTTAATGACGTCTGCTCTGGAGAAAGCAAAGTGTCCAGTGAGGTGCCACAAGGGTCAGTACTAGGCCCGGTCCTCTTCAATGTCTTTATTAGGAACACTGCAGAAGGATTGGAAGGGAAAGTGTGCCTGTTCGTGGATAACACAAAAATCTGCAACAAAGTACATACAGCGGGGGAGGGGGGAAGAATGAGGGACGATCTAAAAAAACTGAAAGTGGTCACGGGTTTGGCAACTGGGTTTCAATGCAAAAAAGTGCAAAATCATCCACTTGGGGCACAGAAATCCGGGGGCAATGTATCAACTGAGAGGAGAGGTATTAGCAGTCACAAAACAGGAAAGGGACCTGGGAGTAATCAATTCTGATGACCAGAAGGTGGCAAAACAGTGTGACAAGGCAGTGGGGAAGGCTAGTGGGATGCTCAGATGTATAGGCAGGGTATTACCAGCAGAAAGAGGGAGGTAATAAATAATACCCCTGTATAGATCACTGGTGAGACCCCACCTCAAGTACTGTGTTAAGTTCTGAGGCCCCATATCTGAAAGGACATAGGTAGGGTGGAGGTGGTACAAAGAAGAGCAACCAAAATGGTGCAGGGCTTGCATTAAAAGCCTTATGAGGAAAGGCTTAAACAATTAATTGTAACCCCCTCTGCAAATGGGGGTTCCCAAAAGTCTTCCAGGAGCTTGCCTGAATGCTCCAAGTCTGGGCGGTGTTCGGCATCTGAGCTGTTTAAATGTGGTTCCAAGTGAGTGCTATTTGAGCCTCCACGTACTGTCTCTTTAAGAGCTGTCTGCTTGCAGACTTAATTAGTTTGTATGGGGGGGACTGTGTATTTAATGCTCGAATCCCGCCCGAGCTGCTATCAATTCGCTCCATCTCTGCCGTCGCTACATGTACAGAGGGAGCCTTGTTGAAAGATATAACTGTTTGTCAGAAATCACTTAGAGTGACTGAGAAAATGTAGTTTGTCTAACCTGTCTTCATTTCAGCATGAACTGTTTCAGTGTAGCTTTTTCATTTTGGTCCTGAATAACTGACTTGGACCAATCAGGATGATAGGGAGACCCTAAAATGGAACCTGTAGACGAATCGGAACTTGGACTCTCAATTTTGAGCCAGCCACAAGGGGATTGTATGGGTAGTGACTCGGAAAATGTAGTTTTAACCTTGGTGCCTTTTTCCACCAACAGAGGGAGTCTTATTGTGAGTGACAGCCTAACCAGCCAACAGAATGGTGTAGAGCTAAAGGAAATGCCCTGCTCTGTGACTGGAAAGATTAGATCAGTTGTGACTGTGAAGAGAAAAGGAGCTCTGAGCGGTGTATAGTTTCACGTGGGAAGCGTATGTGAGGTCCTGAGTTTCGGTCTGCAGCCTTTGTGAGTGCCAGTTTGAACTACATCCGATTGTGAGGAGAAAGAAGGAAGTCTGAAGCGTGGAAACCAGGCTTACCCTGTAGAAGACTGGAGAAATTGCTGAATCGTGCTTGGTCTGTCAGGAACTGAAGCTGCTGTGTGTGCTCCCGGATAGTTTGCAGTAATTGCGATCGGGATCGAGGAGCAGCCTGCCTGGTATAGTACTTTACTTTTACATGTGAATGTACGTAGTGCTTGTGGGGAATCGCTATTTCCAATCCCCCATGCTGTGTGCTGTGTGTTGAAGCGGGAAGCAAACCCCAGCTTGTCTCAGACTAAATCCAGTTGCTGTCAACTGCAGTGGGGTCCAGTCACAAGGACCTTGTCTCCATGCCCTGTTGTTCTGGCAATCCAGAAGAACATCCACCATTTGGTCCTCAGCTTGGGTATTGTGAGTACAAATCAGGGTATTCCCCTGCAGCCTGTTTTCAATCACAAGTGTCTCATCTAATTCTTGTTGTTTCACTGCTTCCTGGACTGAGCCATCCAGCTCTGGATTACAGTTGGGTGTTGTGCTTATATTTTCTTCTATAGGGCCCTATCCATCTGCACCTGCCAGGCAATGGACCTGGCTAGCCCCCCAACCTGGGTACCCAGAGTGTGACTTTTCAGCCCCTGTATGTGTGCACAGTACTGTGATTTAATGCCACCAATTAACCTGATTTTCCCCTCCCGTGTTACTGCCCCCTAAATAAATCAGATTTGTTGTTGTTATACTATATACTGTCTATGGTGTTGGTACTTATGGAAACAGTATTGTGTTTTGCTGTGTATGTTGTTTAATCTTATTTTACAGGGGGTCCTCAGAGACGTGCTGCAGAATCAGTCTCGAGGGTAAGTGGTATCTATATGAGTGAACAATGTGTATACGTGGGGTATTGGGGCTATAACTCCAGTGTACTGTGTGAGCCACTAGAGGGAATAAAAGGGGGTCTCAGTGTCCCAGAGGGCTGTGACCAAACTAGTCTAACCACTACAAACCCTGACCTCTGCGTGGAGGCACCCGCCATAAGACCTAGGCCCCTCAGCCTGTCCGTAGTCAAACAGGCAGGGGTAGTAGCTCTTGGGATAGCGCCACCTAGGGGTTACATAATATTTACTCCCTAGAGGAAAGGAGGAAAAGGGGGGAGATGATAGAAACATTCAAATACCTCACAGGTATAAACAAGGTACAGGAAGGTAGCATTTTCCAAAGAAAAATATGTTCAAGGACAAGGTGTCACAATATGAGGCTGGAGGCTCAGAGGAAACGTGAGGAAGTACTTCTTCACAGAGAGGGTGGTGGATATTTGGAACAGCCTTCCAGAGGAGGTGGTGGGGGCTAAAATGGCAGCAGGATTCAAGAATGCATGGGATAGACACAAGAGGATATTAGAAAAGCAAGGGGGTGAAACCAGTAGACTGAGTTGGGTCTGTGATGGCAATGTAGGTAGGGAAAATAGGGCAGACTAGGTGGGCCATGAGGTCATTATCTGCTGATAACTTCTGTGTTTATGTGTGGCATTAGTTGAGTTGGCATCCACCACAACCACCAGTAGGTCCTCTCCCCAAAAGATCCACAGGCTTTGAAGATTAGAATATGATACGTAGGGGGAAGGGTGGCAATGCTAGTAGCAGCGGAACAACACTGGTCCCTTAAACTCCAATTGTGAAGCTGGGAGGGGGAGTTTTAGAGGGATGTGAGGAAGTACTACTTTACTAAAGACTGGTGGATGCCAGGTGCATCTCGCCTCCCAGGTATTCTGCAATGTCACTTAAGAGGACTGGATCCAGTACTGAACCCTGAGGAACCCTGCTGGTCTCTCTCCCATCCCCCAAGTGAGTGCCGTTAACCACCACCCTCTATCGCCTGTCAGAAAGTTGCATACCCAGTGTACCACCTTGGTTCCCACCCCCAAGCTTTCCAGTTTTTTATGAGCCTCCTATGTGGCATGGTGTCAAAGCCCTTACTAAAGTCTGAGTAGACCATGTCCACCGCTCACCCCAATCTGTTTCTCTGGCACCCAGTCAAAGAACTCTATCAGCTTTGTCTGACATGATCTCCCTGCTATGAATCTGTGCTGCCTTGGGTCCTGTAACCTGCTGAATGCTAGGTAATCTACTGTACCAGTCTTTCTTTACAAGTGACTTCATTAGCTTCCCCAAGTACTGATGTCAGACTGACCACCCAGTAGTTGCTGCCCTCTTCCCTTTTAACATAGAAACATAGACATAGAAACATAGACTTTGATGGCAGATAAGGACCACTTGGCCCACCCAGTCTGCCCATTTCCCTACCTACTGGATAAGCTGCAGATTCTAGTTAACCAACAGCCTACTTCCTGCAACCCCTCACTATAATTGCCTTGTGTCTGTCCCATGCATGTTTGAATTCCCCCACTGTTTTAGACCCAACGACCTCCTCAGGAAGGTTGTTCCATGTATCCACCACTCTCTCCGTGAAAAAAATGTCCTCACATTACCCCTGAGCCGTCCCCCCTCTATCTTTAAATTGTGCCTCCTTGTTCTTACACATCTCTTTTTCTGAAAGATGCTACCCTCCTGGACTTTGTTGATTCCCTTGAGGTACTTGAATGTTTCTATCATGTCCCCCCCTGTCCCTCCTTTCATCAAGAGTATACATATTAAGCTCTCTCAGTCTCTCTTCATATGGTTTCTGCTGCAGACCCTGCACCATTTTAGTTGCCCTCCTCTGTACTGCTTCCATCATGCCTATGTCCTTGCGTAGATGAGGTCTCCAAAACTGCACACAGTGCTCCAGATGGGGTCTCACCAACTGTCTGTATAGAGGGATAACCACTTCCCTTTTTCTACTTGTGATGCCCCTTCCTATGCATCCCAGTATCCCCCTGGCCTTACTGATTTTTCACATTGCTTACCCACCTTTAAGTCATCTGATATGACTACCCCCAGGTCCCTTTCCATTTTTGTTGTTGTTAGTACCTCCCCTGCTATTGTGTACTCTTCTCTTGGGTTTTTGTTTCCCAGGTGCATTACTATGCACTTCTTTGCATTGAAGTTGCCATATGTCTGACCATTTCTCCAACCTTGCCAAGTCCCTTCTCATCTTTTCTAGCCCTCTTGTGTATCAGCTCTGTTACAGATCTTTGTGTCATCTGCAAAGAGGCATACCTTTCCCTCCAGACCCTCTGCAATGTCACCTATAAAGATGTTAAAGAGGACTGGACCCAGTACTGAGCCCTGAGGTACTCCACTAGTAATCTCCCTTTCTTCGGAATGTGTTCCATTGCTATTACCTTCCGTGTCCTGTTGTGCAGCCAGTTTGCTACCAGGCTACCACCCTGGGACCCACTCCCAGGCTGGCTAACATGATTATTAATCTTTTGTCTTGAGGTGTGTCAAATGCCTTGCTAAAGTCTAGGTAGGCTATATCCACAGCTCCTCCTGGTCTATTACTTTGGTCACCCAGTCAAAGAAATCAATTAGATTCGTCTGACATGACCTTCCTGCTGTAAATCCATGCTGCTTTGGGTCCTGTGCCCGCGCCTCTAGGTACTCAACAATTCCTTCTTTCAGAAGTGATTCCATCATTTTCCCTACCGCTGAGGTCAAACTTACAGGTCTGTAGCTTCCTGCTTCTGCCTTGCTCCCACTTTTGTGAAGGGGAATCACATCTGCCCTCCTCCAGTCCTCAGATACTGCCCCTTCCTGCCATGATTTGTTAAAAAGCGCGGTCAGTGGCGTCACTAGGTCCTCCTTAGTTCTTTTAGGATTCTGGGTGAATCCGTCAGGCACCATTGCTTTGTCCACCTTGAGTTTTAGGAGTTCTTTCAGGACTCTTTCTTCTTGAATGGACTGGTGTCAACCCCCACACAGAGTGCTTCTATTGTCCGGTTTAGGTAACTCTTCCTCATCTTCTTTTGTGAATACTGAGCAAAAGTATTCATTCAGTATCTCTGCCTTTTCACTGTCTCCCTCTGCCCACCTCCCCTCTCCTTTATTAATCTTCACTATCCCTCCCTTAACCTTTCTATGCTCCCTAATGTACCTATAAAAGGTTTTATCCCCCTTCTTAACTGAGTTGGCTATTTTTTCCTCAGTTTGGCCTTTACTAGTCTGACGGCCTTCCTTCCTTCTTTCTGCTTTAATTGATACAGTTCCCTGTCGTGCTCCCTCTGTGGTTCCTTATACTTTTTGAATGCAGCCTTTTTCTCCTTAACCTTCCCTGCCACCTCTTTTGAGAACCATAGTGGTTTTTTACTCCGCTTTGTTTTCTTTATTTGTTTCACACAAAGGCTTGTTGCCTCTATGATGGCAGTTTTGATTTTTCTCCATTGTTCTTCAACCCCTCCTTTTTGGTCATTTGTTAGTGCATTTTTCAGGTATTCACCCATTTTGCCAAAGTCAGCCCTTCTAAAGTCCAGTATCCTAGTTTTTGTATGGCTTATCTCCATGGTTGTACTCATTGTGAAGCACTTATGGAGTGGGTCAACATCTGCAACTTCTCCTGTCCTCTGGGACAACCCCTGTATCTAGTGAATTACTGAACAGGCCTATAAAAGGTGCAACCAGTACCTCCCTAAGCTCCATCAATACCGCTGGATGTACCCCCATCTGGTCCCATAGACGTATCCACGCTGAGTTTCATAAGTCCCTTGAGGACTATTTCCTCTTCAAATGGACTGGTGTCTACTACCATCCCTCCAGTAGTTCTGTAACATACATGTGGCACATCCCTTCCCCTTTTACTGTGAAGATAAAGCAGAAGTATTCGTTCAGGATAGTTACCTTTTCCTGATCATCCTCTGTACAGTCTCCCTATGTGTCCCTCAGTCTCACAATTCCTCCCCTTGTCTTTTTTTCACTGTATAGCAAAAAAAGGTCTTGTTCCCCTTTGCTACCCCCAACTATTCTTTCCTCAGTTTGTGCCTTAGTGCCCCTCACTGCCATCTCTGCTTCCCTCTGTTTTTTCTGGTGCACCTTTCTGTCCTCTTCCCTCTATGTCTCTTGTATCTTCTGAATGCTGCCCCTTTGGCCCTAAGCCTTGCTGCTGCCTCTCTTGAGAAGAATATTTGAGTCTTTTTTCCCCCCTCCTGCTTTTACTCACCTCTTTTGCACAGTGGTTTGTTGCCTTCCTTTAATGTGGCCCACTGTCTCTCCATCCCATCAGGGTAATCCCCTCGCCAGAGCATTTCTGAGGCATTCATCCATTTTCTAAAATCTGCCCTCTTGAAGTCCAGGACCATTGTCCTTGTGTGGTTCACCTCCACTGCTGTCCTAATGTTAAACCACACTGTCTGGTGATCACTGGTCCCCAGTTGGCATCCCATCCTGAAGTCTATAACACTGTACCTGTTCGTAAGCACCAGATCTAGTATTGCCCCCTCATAAGTGGGTTCCTTGACTGGCTACCTCAGAAAAAAATCCTGCAGGGAGTCTAGGATGTCCCTGCTTCTAGCCAAGGCTGCAGCAGGGAGGTTCCAATCAATATCTGGTAGATTTAAGTCCCCCATGTGCAGTACCTTCTCTTGTCTACCATCTTACTAATGGCTTCACCCATTCCCATGTGTTGATCCTTGCCCTGTGCTGGAGGTCTGTAAATCACCCCATTGTGAATGGAGTCTCCAGCTGCTAACTGCAGGGTGACCCACAGCACCGCCAGCCACTCCTTACCTCCCTTGCATTTCTGCTGCCTTGGTATCTTCCGTTACATATAATCTTCCCTTACATATAACAGAATCCCCATCCTCCATTTTTTCTCCCCTCCCTATCCTCCCTGAAATGCATGTATCTTGGTATAACTATGTCCCAGTCATGGTTTCCTGTGTACTATGATTCACTGATGGCCACTATGTCCAGGTCTGCCTCTGCCATGATAGCCTCAGTATCTAGAATTTTATTCCCAAGACTTCTCGTATTTGCTCACATGGCTTTCCACATCTTTCTCCCACCCTGTTTGCAACCCCCACCTTCCTTCCTTCGGCCCTGTCTCATTTTCCCCTCTCATATTATTATGTTTGTTCCTTGCCCCTTTGTCTCCAGTTCCTCTTCTTTTGCCTTAAACCTGTTTCCTGGGGGGAAGTTTCTTCCCTCAGGTTCTCCTTCACTTCTGCTTCATTTTGTGTGTGTGGGGGGCAGAATAAGCCTCCCTTACTCCTTCCGCCGCCCTTGGCCTCTGCTAGTTTAAATGTTTGTCAAAGTAACATTTAAACTGTCCAGTGAGCACTGCAGTTCCTCTCCTTGATAGGTGCAAGCCATCACCTTTATACATGTCCGCATCCTCCCAGGTTGATCCCCAGTCCCCAGTGTAGCGGAACCCCTCCTCTCTACTCCATTCATTTAACCATGAGATGAAGCCCCTGATGCGGGGTTCTGTGTCCTTGCCTCAGCTGTATACAGGTAGAACCTCGGTGAAGGCCACTGTATGCACTGTTTTAGGCCCCTCCCTGGATCTCTGAACTCCCCTGAACAATCCCAGCTGTATCCTTATCTGTCAGTGGTCCCCAGGTGGACAGTGACATCCAGCTCCCCCCTGCCCTGCTGCCCTAGGGATCCTTAGGATCTGCTGACCATTTCTTTGAGCCATAGCACTGGACAGACCCCTTCCTCTCCACTCACCTTCCTGTTCCCAAATTTCTTACCCTAATGATAGCGTCCCCCACCAGAAGCTGCTGCTGCTTCTGCTGGGGTCCTCTGCCACCCACTTGTTCCCCCCTCCAAGGGACTCCCACATCCTCCCCTGCCACTACTACAGGTGCCACCTCAAGGCAGTCCTATCCAGCCAGAATGGTGAAAGAGTTGTGTAGTGGCATTGGTAGAGGAATGTGCTCTTTCCCTCCCACCCACACACTCCCAGAGCCCACCACCATCCATCAGGCCCTCCATCCCCTAGGCATCCTCTGGGGTACTGGCAGTGGACTTGATGGCCCAGGGTGAGGGGTTAGGCCATTTGCATCCTGGTCAGCTTAGCCTGGAATCTAGTAACCTCCTCCGTGAACCTAGAGAGGTGCATACATATTGGGCAGCACCTCAGTCTCCAGAATGTCTCCCTGAAGATTGCTGTTCCACACCCACTGCACTACAACACTCCCATTTTTAGCTATAGGTTCTTTCTCCTGCTCCTTACTGCACTCTGTCTCTCTGTTTGGTTCTACCCCCTTGAACCTCCTAGCAGTCTTTCTTATGTCACCCTACCCCAGACAGAGTGTCTACTGACTTTCCCTTTTGTCCTTGCTTTCCTGTTTATTATCTTTCTGCTCCCCTCTGCCTATTTACTACTTTTAGATTTTTCCCTTTAGTGCCCCACTAGCAACCTTATTTCACCTTACCCTAGATAGGGTGTCCCAATCCCTCCTATACCTGCTAGTGGCCTGCCTTCTACCCTTTGCCCTTTTCCTGCAGTGAGTGTAACAGCACAAGTGACCAGGTACCTTACCTCAGCCGACTGTCAGAGCCCCCTGCTTCCCTGTGGTCCCCTGTGGACGTCTGCCGATGCCTGATACACCAGTACCTGTCCACTCCTTCACTGTTCCATTCACTCACAGAGGAAAAAAGGGAATGAAAGCAGGACAAGCATTTGGTTTTATATAGTGCCATTCATAGACACTGTACCCCAAAGTGCTTTACAAGCTGTAAATAACTGCAGCATTCATTAGACATGCACAGAGAGCTGGCCCGTGACATTGACTGCTCACGAATGCATGGTGCCCTTACCACTGACATTCTACAGGCTGGGAGGGAGAAAAAAACAGGAAAAAAAATAACACTTGCCTCGGAAGATGATGACTCAACACTCAGGTTCCGTGCTTCCTTTTGTCACTCAGACTCGCTCCTTGCTGAGGTGAGGGTGGGCAGATGCAACAGTGGAGTATGAATGAGGTTGGAGGTAGGAGCAAAGAGGCTGGGTGGTTGCCAAGGGTAGATAGGACTTGGTCTGGTTAAGAAGGAGGAAAACTATAGATTAAAATATAAGATATGAGCAGAGATTATATGAGATTGAAGGAGGCTAAGGAAATCTTAGGGAAGCTATACAGACAGTGGAAAAGAGCCAGAAAACCTAAAGTACAGGGAGAGACTTGTTTATGGTCACACTGTAAGTCAGAGGTGGTACTGGGATTCAAACTTGGATTTCTTCTGTCACAGCTCTGTGCCTGCCTAAATGGGGAATTCATGAACACTTCTGAAAAAAATCTAAAGTAAGCAAGACTTAATTGTTGCACAACATCCATAACCTTGTTCTGTCTCTTGTTTTAAGAGCTGCCCATTGAAATGAGAAAGAAACAATTTGATCTAACTAGGAATTTCTCTTTCATTAATTTGTGTTTTGATTGCTTAGCAGTGGTTAATACTGCACCAATTCTTAATTACCTTCTGTAAGTTAATTAAAAATTGGTTAAATAGTGACACCTTTAGGTGAAACAACAGAATGCATTTTGGAATTTTCTATACTTCACTCTTGAGGTATTGTCTCTCACTTAAGGTGATCTAAAGTACTGCACAGCAGAGTTGATAGACAGACAGAAAGACAGACAAACATTTCCCCCAAAGAGCAATTGGGCAGCTGAAATGTCTGATACATTTTAAGTGTACTCACCCATATTAAACTAAATAACTTCATGGTTAAAAGTGTAATGATGGGGTAGAACGCTACTGCTCCAGCACTCTGGGTTCTGTAGCAGACCAAGGGGCTGTTTCTGGAGGCTGGGGAGGCTCGAGTGGTGCTTCCATATGGCAGTGCTCCCAGCTAGGTAGGAGTGGGGCTGAGTTTGGCCTCCATGATGACCAGAGGTTCCCTGTGTATGTGGGAGGCTGCTATAGGCATGCCACCAAGTCATGCAGAGTTGTGGAAGGGTGAAGGGTGGATACTAGCGAAAAGACACAACTCCTCTACCACCCATCCTGCTGCCATCAAAACTATGACCACCAGCACACCTAGGCTCCTCTCTATTGATCTCCGACAGCCTGGCAATGGAGGGAGCCACTGAGGGAGCAGTGCGTTTGCCCTCAGATGACAGATTACTAGAGGACAAACAGTGGCAGAAAAAGCAAGAAAGAAAAAAGTGTATTGATGTATATCGAGCTATACCACTGCATGATGACTTTATTGATAGGACACAGTTATGTTGACCTCACTCCAAGCTTTAATCAAAAAAATTAAGTTCCAAGCTTTAAAGATTTCAGTCTTTACCCATTTCAAAGATCATGGTCCCCATATTCAGAGCCGGCCAGCTGCATGCACACACCGGGGGGGGGGGGGGCTGCATGAAAAAATAAGGCCACCAGGCTCTAGCGCCATATTCAAACAGATAGCATGATCTGAACTGACCGCACTATGCATTTGAATATTGGGCCATGATAGCAAGGCTCACAGCCAGCAGTCGCCATGCTTTGTGCTGCGCTACCAGGGTGCCAGGCAAAAGACCGCCCTTAGGGGTAAAGCACAGCACACACTGGTTAGCGCAGCAGTCCCTTTGCGCAATATTCAGCCCAAACATGCAGATGAGCCCACTGATCATGCACGGTGCTAAGGGGCTATTTGCATGACCATTATTAGCTCATCTGCATGCCAGCGCATCGGACGAGTGTGACGGGACAGGTCCCCCTTCCCTAGCCCTGAAACCCTCACGTAGTTGAAAAAAGCAGCCCTGGTGGTCCAGCAGTCCCTCCCTCCCTCCCTGATCCCCTGTATGACAAAAAAAGCATCTCTGGTGGTCTAGCGGTCCCTCTCCAACCCGATCCCTGCCATAGTAAAAATGAAAGAATTACCATAATAATCTTGTTTCTTCCAAGGGAGTCTTACTGTATTCTGACTAATGCAGTTAGCCATTCCAGTTGAACTGCCCTGGAGATGAGAGAGTTAAAAGCCTATATGCTAATAGTGGAATGTTCAATAGGCTCAAGCTCGGTTTTCAAACCATTGTCCCTGGTACATTCTATGTAACTGCCAGATTCTTACAAGCAACTACAATAACAATAATAACTAAGCTATGCTAATCAACAGAGATGTATATAAAAAGTAAAATAGTCTATTGACTAAGAACCCAAATATTGAGCATATAAAGACTCAAGTCACAGATGCCCAAGAATGACCACCCCAGTGGCCCAGTATTTTCTATAAATGACAGCTGGAGTGCTCTGCCCCTCCCAGGTTCTAGTAGGGGAGGCAGGGGGGTGGTCAGAATACAGTAAGACTCCCTTGGAAGAAACAAGATTACTATGGTTAAGTAATTTTTTCTTCAAACTCTTGGAAGTCTTATAGTATTCTGACTAATGCAGACTTCCAAGCAGTGCCCCTTGGATGTGGGCACAGAACCTACTTATGGAATAGGCTCTGCAGGACTGCTGTGCCAAATTTGGCAACACTTCTAGCCTGGGTGTCCAGGCAGTATCATCATCACAATTTTACTTGTTCATCCAGTACATTACAGAGATAGGTAAGTTACAACAATTAAAAACCACAAGTAAATAAGTTATAAAAGAGTAAGAAGTAAGTAATAGCTTGGCAGAAGACACCAGGAGGAAGGAGTGCTGTGTGACTGGACTTCTCTACTGGGACTAAAGAAGTAGAACTCTTGTACTTGGACCTTTAATTTAGGGTAAAAAAACAAACTATCAAACAAAACAAAAAAAAAAATTAGCGTGTTTGTCTGAGTTAACAACTGAATGGTTATCTGAACAGTTATCTAGGTGTAAATCTCAGGTGACTTAAAGGGCTTGATAGCTGTGCAGTTTAAATTACTTGTAGAAAGATCTAGTAAGTAGGGGGAGTGGCTTAGCTAGAAGGAAGCTAAATTTAAAGACTGCCTTAGAAGGATTCTGCTAGTAGCTTGGCAGAAGACACCAGGAGGAAGGAGTGCTGTGTGACTGGACTTCTCTACTGGGACTATATTGCCCTCCTTCCCTCCCCTCCACCATCCCACCCAAAGCTAGTTCTACTTTTATAGGCACAGGATTTGACTGACAACAGAAACTTCCTATTTGGGAGCAGGAAGTGAGTGATTGCAGAGCCACCAAAGACCCACCATCCTAGAAGGGCAAGAGTATCTCTCCAGACCCCTCAAGCTGCTGGAGGTCTGCCTCTGAGCAAGTAAGGGGTCTACTGAGAAATATAGGATATTCTTGTCTCAGAACAGGAGAATCAGGAGCTTAAAGGGCACAGAGGCAGAAAGTAAGTAGAGAGAGAAGAGAGAGAAAAAAAAAACAGAGGAAAGAGTAAAGATTCCAAACAACAGTTAAGGGGCCAGAAATAAGACATGATGGGAGTGGTGCAGTGCAGTGTCTGTGGAGCAACAGTCTTCCGGGAGATGTTCTGGAGGATGTGGTGTTGTCCCATCTGCAGGCACCTCTCTGGGCTGAGGAGGAGGTTGCTCATCTCCAGGCTGAGTTGGCCAGGATTTGTGGGACCTCCTCTTCCATCCAGGGACCTCCAGTGCCACTGCCGTTGCCTCAGAGGTTGCCAAGAAAGAGGAGCGGTTGGACCACAGTGGGCTCAGGGAGGGTGAGGGTGGTGGAACAGAGGAGCATCCCTCCAGTTGTACCTCTCCACAATTCCTATGCCATTATGACAAAGTGTGGTTCCTCTATGGAGGCACCCGCAGTGGAGACCAAGGATGATGCTGGGAACCTCCACAAAGGAGACCCACAAGAGGGTGGCATGGGACCCCACAGGGGAAGGAAACTACTCCTGGTGGGGGACTCCATTGTTAGGAAGGTAGAACTGGGGGAGGAAGGGGAGAGGGAGGTATGGTGCCTGCCTGATGCCATGGCTTGGAGGGACAGGGAGCGAATCCTCAGGATTGCCAGAGCAGCTGCACAGGGGAGGGAGATGGATGTCACTGTCCACCTAGGGACAAATGACCTGGCTATGAAAGAGATTAGAGCAGTGCAGGAAGAGTTTTTGGAATTGGGAAGGGGCCGTAGACAAGTAGCACACACGGTAACCTTCTTGGAGGTACTGCCCATCTATGGCACAGGAGAGGCTAGGGTGTTCCGCACCATGGGATTCAATCAGTGGTTGAAAAACTGGTGCAGAGCACAAGGATTTGGCTTCATTGGGGACTGGGGGTCCACCTGGAGTGATGCAAGCCTATACTGGCATGATGGGCTGCATCTGTCCAGGAGGGGAACCAGGATCCTAGGTGATAGGTTTAAATGCTTCATTGGCAAGCATTTAAACTAGCCAAGGGGGGAGGCAATGGAAAGGAGCAGGGAAATCCTAGCCCCCAAAAAATCACGGTAGTAAGTATGGTAAACACCAACATAGAGGTGTCAATAGGGAGAAGAGCAGGGGTAAATGGGGAAAGTGACAAAGGCAAGAAGGACAGGGATGGGGCAAAAAGGAGTAAGGCCATCAGGAAATGGAGGGTAATGAGTACTAATGCCCGTAATCTGGGCAACAAGCTCCCTGAGCTGGTGGCCTTGATGGAAGAGGGATGCCTGGATATTGTAGCAGTCACAGAAACATGGTACACAGAGAACCATGACTGGGATGTTAACATACCAGGGTACATAACCTACAGGAGAGACAGGCAGGGGAGAAGAGGGGGAGGAGTAGCTCTCTATGTAAAGGAAGGGATAAAAGCAACTGAACAAAAGAGTAAACTGGGAGGAGAGGAGGCACTGTGGGTCACCTTGGAGACTGGAAAGGGCACCACAATCCTCACAGGGGTTGTGTACAGACCCCCATGTCAGGGGGATGGAATGGACAAGGATATGATAGAAGATATTCTTAGGATGGCAGAGAAAGGGGAGATACTGTTGATGGGAGGCCTGAATATGCCAGATGTTAACTGGAGCACATTTGCTGTAGCCACATCCAAGAGCAGGGCCATTCTTGATGCCCTACAGGTGGCAGGCCTTAGACAGCTAGTTTTGGACCCACTCGTGAGGGAGCAATCTTAGATCTTATACTCTCAAATGGGGACAGTGAGAGGATCTCAGCTCTAGAAGTGGGTTGCCATCTGGGAACAAGTGACCATCAAATAGTGTGGTTCATGTTAAACTCAGCTACAGAGTCAAGCCATACAAAAGTGAGGGTACTGGACTTCAGGAGGGCTGACTTTGGCAAGATAGGAGAGTGCCTCAGAAAAGCACTAGCAAACAGGCTAGAAAGAGGAGTGAAGCAACAATGGGAAATCATCAAAACTGCCATCACAGAGGCAACAAGCCTTTGTGTGAAGCAAATAAACAAATCAAAACAAAAGAAAAAGCCACTATGGTTCTCAAAAGAGGTGGCTGGGAAAGCCAGGGAGAAAAAGATAGCATTCAGGAAGTATAAGGAAACACAGAAGGAGCAGGACAGAGAGCTGTACCAGTTAAGGCAGAAGAAAGCAGGGAGGAAAGTCAGAATAGCAAAGGCCCAAACTGAGGAAAAGATAGCCAACTCTAAGAAGGGGATAAAACCTTTTATAGGTACATCAGTGAGTGTAGAAAGACAAAGGGAGGGATAGTGAGGCTGAATAGAATGAACGGTGGGTGGGCAGAGGGGGACAGTGAAAAAGCAGGGATACTGAATGAATATTTCTGCTCAGTATTCACAAAAGAGGAGGAGGAAGTGCTTAATCCAATTAACAGAAGCACTCTGGATGGGGGGGTTGATCCCAGTCCTTTCACAGAAGAAAGGGTTCTGCAAGAATTCCTAAAACTGAAGCTGGACAAAGCAATAGGGCCTGATGGAATTCACCCCAGAATTCTAAAAGAATTAAGGGGGGAACTAGTGAAACTTCTGACTACTCTTTTTAATAAATCATGGGAGGATGGTGTGGTACCCGAGGAATGGAGGAAGGTGGATGTGATTCCCCTTCACACAAAAGGGACCAAGACAGAGGCAGGAAACTACAGACCTGGCAGTTTGACCTCTGTGGTAGGGAAAGTGATGGAGTCACTTCTGAAGGAAAGAATTGTTGAGTACCTTGAGGCCAGTGGGGCACAGGACCCAAAGCAACATGGGTTCACAGCAGGAAGGTCACGTCAGATGAATCTAATAGATTTATTTGACTAGGTAACCAAAGCAGTAGACCAGGGAGGGGCTGCGGACATGGCCTACCTAAACTTTAGCAAGGCATTTGACACAGTCCCACACAAAAGATTAATAGTCAAATTAACCAGCCTGGGAGTGGGTCCCAGGGTGGTAGCCTGGGTGAAACATTGGCTGGACAACAGGACACAGAAGGTAATTGTAAATGGAGTTCACTCTGAAGGATGAGGGGTTACTGGTGGGGTACCACAGGGTTCAGTACTGGGTCCAGTCCTTTTTAATGTCTTTATAAGTGACATTGCACAGAGACTGGAAGGAAAAGTATGCCTCTTTGCAGATGACACAAAGCTCTGCAACAGGATTGATGCACAAGGAGGTATGGAAAGGATGAGAAGGGACTTGGCAAGGTTGGAGGAATGGTCAGAAGTATGGCAGCTAGGATTCAATGCAAAGAAGTACAAAATAATGCACCTGGGAAACCAGAACCCAGGGGAAGATTACACAATGGGGGGGAGGTAGTAACAACAACAAAAAAGGAAAGGGACCTGGGGGTAATCATATCAGATGACCTTAAGGTTAGCAAGCGATGTGAGAAGGCAGTAGGGAGGGCTGGGGGTATACTGGGATGCATAGGGAGAGGCATCACCACCAGAAAACAGGAAGTTGTTATCCCTCTGTACAGACAGTTGGTGAGACCCCATCTGGAGTACTGCATCCAGTTCTGGAGACCCCATCTCTGCAAGGACATAGACAGGATAGAGGCAGTCCAGAGGAGGGCAACTAAAATGGTGCAGGGTCTGCAAGAGAAGCCGTACGAGGAGAGACTAAAGGAGCTTAATATGTATACCCTTGAGGAAAGAAGGGAGAGGGGGGACATGATAGAAACTTTTAAGTACCTCAGTAGAATCAACAAAGTCCAAGAGGGTAGCATCTTTCAGAAAAAGAGACGTGCAAGAACAAGGGGACACAATTTAAAGATAGAGGGTGGTGGTTCAGAGGCAATGTGAGGAAGTATTTTTTCACAGAGAGGGTAGTGGATGCATGGAACAGCCTTCCTGAGGAGGTTGTGGGGTCTAATACTGTGGGAGAATTCAAGAATGCTTGGGACAGGCATAAGGCAATTCTTGTGAGGGGTAGGAAGAAATAGGCTATTGGTTAACTAGGATCTGCGGCCTATCCTGTAGGTAGGGAAATGGGCAGACTAGGTGGGCCAAGCGGCCCTTATCTTCTGTCAAAGTCTATGTTTCCTTGTAATCAATCTTACATCAGTATAATATAAATGTGTACTAAGGTGCACAACTATAATTTAATAATTTCCCTATGATACTTTTTTTTAAAAATCTGGATAACAGAAACAAGAAATTTAGCAATCATTCTAGCATCTTCTGAGGTCATAGGGTGCATACGAATAAATACCGGATCATAAAATAAATTCATGTATTTTATCAGAAACTGTTTGAGATGGGAGTCTCTAGACTGATTATACAAAGGGCATTGTAGTATTACGTGTTCTAATGTTTCTTGGAAGCCCCTATTGCATCTGCAAAATTGTTCAGTTTGGATTTCATTGTTTTTACCCTGATTGAAATAAGTATATTTTGAAGTTAGAATTCCAAACCTAGCCTAAGTAATAACTTTACGTGAGCTTGGGGATAAAGGTAACAGCAGGTAGTTTTCAATCCCCGAATCAATCTTATTTTCACTAAACCAAATTGCCTGTCTTTGACTCTTAACTAACTCCGTCTGTTCTTTTTGAGCTAATCTAAAAATATATTTTTTAACTTTGTTTTTATATTGGATAGATATCAAAATACCCTTATTAAAATCTTCCCACAGATGATAGCTATTAATGCTTTTAAGTGCAGTGATCAACCTACTTAACCATGGAGAGAGAAAACTCTCAGTATACCACTGAATTTTTTCTAATAAACAATGGTAAGTGATATCACCTTTACAATAATTTTCATTATTGTTTTTGTTTTATTTATTAGTCTCAACCAATATGAAACTATTCTTAAATTTATTAATGCTTTTACTGGAATCCTGCCTAACTCAGAACGTACTACTGAGTTAGAAGTAGAAAGGGGAACCTGTAGTATAGCCTTGTAATAGTATGATAAGGGAAGTTCCAAATTAAATTGCTCTTTGAAACCCCAAATATCTGCCCCATATAAAAATAATGAGGTAATTTTTGCTTCACCTGCTTTAATAGCAGGTAATACAGAAGATCCTCCAAACTTGGAGTTAAAATGAAGCAATCTCTTCACAATAAGTTTTGCCCTGTCTACCTGTTTATTAATACATGCATTCCACAAACCATTTGAAGTAAGTGTAACTCCTAGATAAACATATGTCTGCACCACCTCTATCTTTTGTTTCTCAATATAAATTCTAGGTACCACTGATTGTTTACCAAAAACCATTACTTTGGTTGTATTTAAATTGATTCCCAGGTAACGATGGTCACATTTTACTTTAAGTTGGTCCATTTTCCTTTGAAGTCCAATATTTGAAAGGGAAAATAGCACCAAATCATCCACACAGGCCAGTATGGGGATAGGAACCTTTACCTTTAGACGAATCTAATGATAATGATTCATTAAAACAGAGTAGAGAATATATATATACATATATATATATATATATATAAAATAAAAGTGGTGCTAGTAAGCACCCCTGTTTAACCCCTTTATTAGTCTTAAAATAATCTGTAATATTACCACTATTGGGGGGGACCACTATTGTCAAATTTTACTGTGATATACGTATTAGAGTATAATAAAACAATTGGATTTAATAATTCTAAAGGTAATCCTTTTTTATGAAGTACTTGCCATAAAATTTCTCTTATGACAGAATCAAATGCCACAGTTAAATCAACAAACAATACATAAAGCTTAATTTTCCTACATGTCATATATTTCTCAATTAAATGTGTTAATATGAATATATTATCCAAGGTTGAACATCCCTGACTGAACCCTGATTGAAAGTGGAAAGTGGACTATGATTTTCAACCCAGATCTGAAGTTTATCTAGAAGTATTCTAGAGAATAATTTCCCACTAATGTCCAAGAGACTTATAGGATGGTAGTTTGAAGGGGACTGATACGATCCTTTTTTATATATAGGAACAATAATGTTTTTATTCCATGATAGTGGAATATACCTTTCTCAAAAACATAGATTAAAAAAATTTGTGAGAAAAGGTACCCAATAGTACTTATGGTTTTTGTATATCTCTCCGGGAATAAGATCTGAGTCGGGGGCTTTATTGCTGGTTAATTTAGATAAGGCATTCTCAACTTCCTTTAAAGTCACTACTAATAGTTGTTAATCGACCAGTAAAAATCTTAATGAGTTTTGGTGTGAGCTAAGTACCTGGGGATCTATAGTGAATCATTTTTTTAAATACTTAATCCATGTATCTTGTGGAATATGTACTGATAAGGAACAGTGATCCTTTCTTTCACCTTCAGAAACTATTAGCCAAAATGCCTTTGTGTTGTTGGATCTTATAATGTCATGCATTCTTGCCAATTGATGTTGCTTAAATTCTGACTTTTTATTTTCTAAAAACTTATTATACAATTTCCTAACTCCTTTTAAGTAAACAAAATTCTCTCTGGAGGGATTTTTCTTAGTAAATCTAATAGTTTTCATTAATTTCTGTTTTAATTTTTTTACAATGATTGTCAAACCAAGTGTTTGAGTTGGTGAAATTTGTAGTAAAATTATATATATTAGATCTAATTGTTTGATAAACAGTCTCCAATTGTTCATCTAAATTTTGGGGGGGGGGATAAGAGTTGGGTGCCAAAAAAAATAACCTCGGCAACTGAGGAGTATACATCAATTCTGACACCCTTGATGTATTAATTACACTTAATGATAATTTTAATAGACTTCTTAATTCTAACTGTATCTGATTATCTTTTATCGTATTTGTATTTTTTTTTCTTCTTCAAAAAGTCCCTCAAAACAAAGTGTGTTAATATCAGCTATCAAGGCTGCATGATCACTTTCAGGTCTCATTGAAACTACAAGAGAATGAAAGTGTTCATATTTGTCAGAAGAGATAAGCAAATAGTCACAAACACTCTTTCCTAATGATGAGAAGTATGTGGAGTTCCCAGTCAAATCTCCCTTTATCCTACCGTTAAGAATTAGTAAGTGGTTACTATTAATAAATTCAAACAATTTCCTCCCTGCAGGGTTAAGAACAGTATCAGTAGAATTTCTTGTCCCTATATCACCCATATAAACTGTAGATTGAAGCAAAACTAAATTGTCTGCATTAGCGATTCGGGCATTAAAATCTCCACCTGATAAAATTATATCAATTGGATGTTTTAACATTAATTGATCTAGTTCAGTATCCAATTTAGATCAAATATCATTATAGGTTGAGGAATGATAATTAGGGGGAATATAAATATTTGCTATGAGAAATACATAGTTATCCCATTTTACAATGGGATTTCTACAGATGTTTTATTTATTTAGTTTTTGTTGACCGGGTAAGTGCACTAGACAAATCCTGCCTATTTTCAGGCATGACCCGGGGGAAGGGGATACAGATGAATGCCAACTGACCTTGAACCAGATTAAGCTGTTGGTGGTATTTCTAGTGAATGAGGGAAATTTGGCCAGGACACCGGAGAAATTCCCCTACTCTTTTCGATAAGTGCCATGGGATCTTTAACATCCACCTGAACTACCACCAATCCAGGCAGATGGGACCTCGGTTTAACGTCTCATCCAAAAGACAGCACCTCAGAAGTGCAGCACCCCTCTCATGCTGCACTACAGTGTCAGTACTGGGATATTAACCCAAGTGCCAGATGTGGGAACTGAACCCACAGCCCTCTGATCTCCTGGCCTCAGAGGCGAGTGTGCTACCTACTGAGCCACTGACACTGACAATGACAATGTAATACAACTTGACTTCAGTAAAGCATTCGATAAGGTACCACATATTAAACTCTTACAGAAATTAAAAACACTTGGCATCTCAATGTACCTTGTTGACTGGATAGCTGTCTGGCTTACATGTAGAACCCAAAAAGTCAAATTTAATAACATTTTATCTGACTGGGGCTTGGTAATGAGTGGGGTTCCTCAGGGCTTAGTATTGGGACCCACACTATTCAATTTATTCATTAGTGATATGCAAGCTGGACCAAATAATTATCTTTCAAAGTTCACTGACAACACCAAATTGGGGGGTAAGGTTAATGACCCCAAAAATTTGGAAACATTAGTTACTGACTTAGAGAAAATAGAACATTGGGCAATTGAGAATGAAATGTTTTTCAATCATGATAAATGTGTGGTTCTTCATTTTGGAAAAAATAACCCAATGCATGATTGTTATCTTAATAATATTAAACTTAAAACATCAAGTTGTGAAAAAGATTTGGGGATATTGATAAATAACAAACTTACATCTAAGGAACACTGCTTAAAAACAGCTAAAATGACCAATGGTCTCTTAAAGCAAATTAAACGTACCTTCATTACCCATACTGAACAATGTATTATTCCCCTGTATAGGACCTTTATAAGACCTTATGTTGATTATGGCTCCCAGTTCTGGAACCTCTATCTTAAGGGAGATATATCTTGCCTGGAACATATTCAGAGGAGAGCAACTAAAATGGTTCCAAGACTTACACATCTTGATTATACTACAAGATTGAAACTTAATGGTCTATATTCATTAGAAATTAGGAGAAAAAGAGGTGATTTATTATTAATTTATAAAATATGTCAATCACCTACTCTTATGAGTCAATGTGGACTCGATTATTCAACCAGAAAGATAGTCCCTAGATTACACGATAAACAGCTAGAAATATAATCCTTTAAAACTAACAAAAGGGGACATTTTTTCACCATATGAGCAGCAAGACTATGGAACACTCTGCCCCAGGAATTAATCACTATATGTAGTTTTGATGCATTTAAAAATAATTTGGATCTATGGATAAGGGAGAACTTATGTTGAGTTCTAAAATGACCCACAAATTGTGGGGAAAAATCTCGATGGGCTACGGCCTTCTTTTGTCCCTAAAACCAAGTAATACCAAGTAATACAACATGTAGCAACATTTCATCATTCAGAACAGTATAGTCCAAAACCAGAAGACCCTTCTGTATCTTTATAAATGTGGACAGTCCCCCTCTAGGTCTACCCTTATACTTTATTATTTTTGCAGGGACAGCATAAGAATCATACCCATTTAACAGTGTTAATTCCATAGCTCAGGTTTCCTGAAAGAGTAGTATTTCAAATTTTTGGCAAAATTTCCAACAGTCTGGATCTGTGAGTTTTGCAGGAAGACCTGCTATATTCCAAGATAAAAATTTTGAATTTTCAATTAATAAATCAGTAGTAAATGAATCATCTAAAACAGTATCCAAATGTCTATGGCCCAGATGAGCTAGTCAAAGGCTAGATTCTGGTAATCTATCTGAAAAATCAACTACACGCAATTGAGCACTGTCGAGTTTAGTGATGTTTTGCATTATTATATGGTAAAGGACCAAATTTATTACTATATCAATTCGTGTCTCATTAGCTTGTGGAAAAACTCTTGATGCTGATTTAAGATCTAGAGGGGAGACAGCAATATTTAAATAAAAACTCAATAATTTACTAATATATGAATGCAACATCTCGGGATTTTCACCCTGTAAGTGTTCTATTCCAAATATAGAGAGAGTTTTCAAAACTATGTTATCATAGTTATCAAAATTCCAGTTCAAAATGGAAATAATATCATTTATGATGTCAATAGATAGCATGGGCATTATTTTAACTTCTCCATGAACATGTTTCCAGATTGTGGTCCAATTTACTGGCAATGATATTGAAATCCTCAATCTATCCAAGTCTCTTTGTTTTGCCCAATTTTTTTTTTGCACTAATCATATCTGATAATAGGACATAAACATGGTTTGATTCCTCTGATCTGTCTCTAAAGACATGCTTAATTGAATTTACAGCCCCAGGTACAACAAGCACATATCTAAATACATATTTAATAAGTTCAGTAAGTGTTTCAGAATATTCATTGGGCTTCAAAAAAATATTTTCAAATTTGAAAACCACCTCACCTCCATTAATATCTAAGGAACTATGTTGATTTTTAGGGTAATTATTATCTCTGACCAAACAAGAGAGGGGATGATTAACCAGATAACATGAAACTTCCACAGGTTTATTTGTATTGTGCTGCCTAGCCTTTACAGAAGTAGTCTCTTCAGATGACCCTAGGTTATGAGATTCAACCTTCAGTTTTAGAGCCCCTTCCAAAACTAACTTTTTTGGAACAGGCTCTATTAGAAGGCTCTTCTCTAAATCATATTGTGATTTAGGAATCAAAATCAGTGGGTTCAATAGGCTCAGTAATTATCTCAGCCATTTCCTTTAGTTTACAATTACTTTCCATTGCTGATTTTCCATTTTCCTTTTTTTGGTTTTTATCATTTTCAGTTTGTTTTTTTCACATTAATCTTCAAAATCTTACCCATTTTTACCCCTTTTTCCCCTTCTTTTTTTGGGGGGAGGGGTACTAGGAAAATTAATAGATGAAAATGACAAGTGATGGTTTTTATTCCCCTCCAAAATTACTTTCTCCAGATCATCTATTCTTTGTGAGAGTTTAGACTGAGTTTCAACATGCAAATTAGTAAGATCTCTCATACAGTGTTTTAATTCATTGAAGGCTTCAAGCAACACTATATTAGCCATGATTGGGTGGGCTAAAATTTCTGGAGGAATGTTTATTTCCTCAACCTCTTGATCTAATCTTTCAAATACTTTATCAGGAGATCCTACTAAAATAGACTGATTTCCAAGAGGGGGGTTAGAGTGTAGAAGAATGGAAGTAGCATCACTTATTGTAAAAATGGTAGAATTAAGTGGGCTAAAAAGATTTAGCCTTGTGGGGTGCAATGAAATAAGATCCCCCTCTAATGACAGTCTCTTGTCCGTGTCTTGATCTTTCTCTTTCTCTTGTTGATTTATACAGCACTCCCCATTTTGATTTGGACTGTTATTAAAACTTGTTTTTGAAAAATTAAAATAATCAATCATTTTTCTTTGCTAATGAAAGTTAGAATGTCTGAAATATTTGGGATCATTAGGAGGAGAGAAAAAGGATGAAAAGGGGTCAGTTTTTCTTATTCTACAATTGTCCTCTATCAATTCAAGGGATTAGTGATTAATAACCCCTGATTCCACTTGTTCTGAAAAGTTAGCTTCAAAAGCTCAAATATATTGATTAGAGACTAAAAGATTCGTCCCTTTTTGCTCCTGAGCATTCTGAGGGGACAGAGTATGAGACAAATACTGGGAATGTTTCAACAAAATCCATCATAACAATAGACACGGTGTTTGTACAGTTTTAACAATTAGAGGAGTCGGTATTAGATTGTCTATGATCATATTTTACTTTTTCTCTTATTAATGATATAGTGGTTTGTATTTCTTCTTTAGGTGTAGAGGAAGAGGGCAAGGCTGAGAGCGACAAATCCGGTGTATATACACACAACCATATTTAGAGCTAATTTTGTGTGTTTTCAGGAAAGAATATCTGTTTTCCTTAATTAGTACTCTACCACTCCTGGTGTACATATTTATACTTGCACACTCTAATTCTTCAACACTCTAGCTCTGTTGATAAAAATGCAATATAACAATATAGCAGTAACCACCCACCAAATGAGTCCAACACAGCAAGGGAAGAGATTCTTGTCCACGTCCACGCCCAGCAGAAAGGTTCAAAGTCAGACGTGTCTCAGTAATAAAAATTCAGTATGTGGGTAGACCAAGTTTTTGGTTTTCAGGTCTTTAGTTTGTCAAATCTCCAAAGGTTCAATGTGAAAAAAAAAATTATAGAAATCAAGTTCCACATATACTACAGCCCAGATTGAGATAGATGACAAAAGGTCCCACAGTACTTGGTATCAGAGAATAAAAGGACTGTTCAGTGTTAGGAGATCGGTGCTCCAAGCAGTGTAGTAGATTAAATGAGAGAAAGAAAATGTTGTAGGCAAAACTACAACTGAGTGGCTGGGATAGGTTCAGAAATATGGCAGCGGTGTATGTGAGCTGCCTGAGCTGCATTCATTTTTTCTGAGCTCTAGGTGTTTTAAAATGTATTTGTTTATTTTGGTTTCATTTGTTCACTTTGTCCGCTTTTTCCATTTGACTGTCTGCATCTTGTATCGAGCAAAGATCGAAGCCGAGTATTACGGCATTGTGGTCTGAGTAGGACCGTATGCATCTCTGGTTTTTCGACGTCTGCTAATGTCTTCCCTCAAGAAAACTGTGGGTAATTTGGATCAACCCTAGGATCTTTTGTGGATTTTGGAGGGGAGTTTTGTGATTTTAGAGCTCTGTATACTCCCCCCCAGATGATTGTGGATATCGTGGGGTAGCCCTGCATTCGATGACTTTGGTGGGGGGTCTGTGCTTCGGATCCTTGTTTTTGGTGCCTGTTAGTGCACTTTTCAAGGAAACTGTGGATGCAGTGGAATATCTGGATCCCAGTGGAGTACCTGGATTTCAGTGGGGAGTTTATGACATCAGAGCCCTGTGGTTTGAGCAACATATCTTTGGGACAGTGAATTCTGGGTCCGTGAGTGATATCCCCTTTGCCTGCTTCTTATTGTGGTGGGAGCACTTGGAAGTGGGCTTTTGCTGCTTGCCTGGAATTACTATCAGGGCGGTGAGAGTGCCTGGAGTCCAGGGGCAGTAAATGGAGGATATTTGATTTTTATCTAGTGATGTTGTGGCTACTTGCTTGGCATACTAAGGATGGAAAGAAGTATCTGCCCTCCCTGAACTTTTAGGCAGATGTTCCTTTCCTCTTGGTGTGGACAGTGTACAGGGTTTTGGGCTGTTTAGGGAGGAACTGCAGGGATTTGAACCGGAGGGCTCTTTTTCCCTGTGGTTATTGGTGGGGGAACCTCAGTGGCTGGTGGGTGGCTGAGGTTTCGGATTCCCCTCCTGGAGCAGCTTGTTACTTTTGTGAGCTTTACACTCCTGTAGAGGGGGGAATTTTATTCTGCCTTTTGGACCATGGCTTCTGAGTAGGGGTCATGGCTGAATTTTGGGTTGTGCTTCAGAGGGAACTCCTGGGGGCTATATGATGGTGGGGGTCCCTGTGTTGGAGGTTCCTAAGGTTTCTCTGTGAGGGGAGCAATTGCTTCCTTCCCAGGGTCCTATTTTTGAGCAAAGCCCTTCAGCCTGTCCCGGATCTTAGTGTCTTGGCCTGAGTATTGGAATATCTCCTGGAAAGGAGTGAAGAAGAACTGGTCTCTGGAGGAATTTTTTTGAAAATTAGATTTGAGGGGGTTGAGAGCACCTCTTGCTATTTTTTAAGAGGTCCTTCTGGTTTGACTTTGGAAATTTTTATGTGTTTTTAGATGCTGATTAACCAAGATTATATCGAGACTTACATTTCTTGACTTTGATCTAGAATTGAGGGAGGTTGAGAGTCTCCCTTACTCCAAATACACAGCATTTTCTGGACATTTTTGGACATTTGTTTATTTATTTGGTTATTATTTATTTGGATATTCTTTTTATTTATGTTTGTTGATTTAATATTTTATTCAGTTTAATTTGGATTGTTTATATTTTCTTTTTAGGTTTAGTTATGTGGGTGTGGGGTTTTTAATATGTGTAAAGGGTCTGCCACCACAGTCGTACACTAGTCATCCTCCACTCTTCATGCACTCCACCCTTTCTCCCCCTTGCCAGCACTGTAGAGCACTGGGGATTGCGCGGAGGGGGAGGAGGGGTTTTGGGGGTAGTGAACAATGGAGGATGAACGAGTGGGTACATCATATTGGGGTAGTGGAAACCAGAAGATGCCCTGGGGTGAAATGGATTCTGGAGTGAGGTCATTCTTGCCTGGTTTCCATACCCAAGGGCACCACTACTGTTGATGGTACTGGGCAAGTGGTCTGTACCGCTCCTGAGACCTGTCTAACTCGGGCAGCGTTGTGCAATGCCAGATCCATAAGAAATAAGACTGCAGTTATTGCAGATCTTGTGGAGTCTGTGGATCTAGCTTGCATTACCGAGACCTGGCTGGACGAAAATGCTGTGCCAGTTTTGAAGGCAGTAGTTCCAGCCGGGTACTCGGTGTTACACCGCCACAGATTGGACTGCAGGGGGGGGTGCTGTCTGTTTCAAGACCAAACTGGGCCTCACAAGTGTACCAGTTGAGGGGTCTGAGTCCTTTGAGTGTACTGTAGCGGCAGGTGTGGGTTGTAGAATTGTTCTCATTTACCATCTTCCAGGTGATGAGAAACATTTTCTACAGGAAGTAGCTGATTTCATCATTGACATGGCATTTGAGTCACCCAGGCTGATGGCCCTGGGTGACTTTAATGCCTGCGTTGATGATGAACTCTCACAGTTTGCACAACACTTTCTCCAATTAATAACATCTTTGGGCCTTACACAAGTGGTTACTTCTGCCACTCATAAGAGTGGTCACTCCTTGGACTTGGTTTTCCTCCTGGGGATTGAAGCCTCTGATGTGGGGGTGGAACCTGTCAGCTGATCTGATCATTACACTGTGGGGTTCAGTTTTTATACCCCCCTTGTAGGCCTACCCCTGTGGAGATGGTTAGGTACCGCTCTTTGCAAGATGTTAGCTCTATGGGCCTGGTAGTGGTACTTGAGTTTTCTGGAGTGATCAATGATCCAGATGCCTTGGTGTTGGCTTACAATAGGGCCATCTCCTCAGCTCTCGATCAAATTGCTCCTGTCTGGGTTCATCCTCTCCCCCTTTGACCTCAGTCTCCATGGTTTGATGGGACTTTGAGGGAGATGCGCTGACAAGAGAGGTGGTGGCTGAACCTCTGGCTATCCTGTTTAGCCGATCACTGGAAACAGGGGAGGTACCCAAAGACTGGAGGACAGCAGATGTAGTCCCCTTATACAAAAGTGGGAACAAAGAGGAAGCAGGGAACTACAGACCAGTCAGCCTCACCTCGGTAGTGGGGAAGACCATGGAAGCACTACTGAAGGAGAGATTGGTGGACGATCTGGTTGTCAATGGACTACAGGACCCAAGGCAGCATGCTTTCACCAGGGGGAGGTCATGTCAGACCAGCCTTGTTGAATTTTTTGACTGGGTGACTAGAGAGGTGGATCAGGGGAGGGCAGTGGACATGGCCTATTTGGACTTCAGCAAGGCCTTTGACACTGTGCCACATAGAAGACTATTACACAAACTGGGGAATATGGGTGTGGGCAGGACAGTAGTGTGGTGGGTAGGTAACTGGCTGGATGGCAGGACACAGAGGGTGGTGGTAAATGGCTGTCACTCCACAGAGGGAAGAGTGACCAGTGGGGTACCACAGGGATCAGTGCTGGGACCGGTCCTAATCAACATCTTCATCAGTGACATTGCACAGGACCTAGAAGGCAGAATTTCACTGTTCGCTGATGACACAAAGCTCTGTAACAGAGTAGACACACCAGAGGGTGTAGACAGAATGAGAAGGGACCTGCAGAAACTCGAAGAATGGTCAGGGGTTTGGCAGTTGAAATTCAATGCAAGGAAGTGCAAGATAATGCATATGGGGCACAAAAACCCTGGCACAATATACCAGTTGGGGGATGAGGATATAGCATGCACCAAGCAGGAAAGGGATCTTGGGGTTATCATCTCAGATGACCTCAAGGCAGGGAAACAGTGTGACAAGGCAGCAGGTAAAGCAAATAGGATGCTGGGATGTATAGGCAGGGGCATCACCAGCAGGAAAAGGGAGGTCATAATTCCACTATACAAGAACACTAGTGAGGCCTCACCTGGAGTACAGTGTACAGTTCTGGAGACCATACCTACGTAAGGACATAGACAGGGTAGAGAAGGTTCAGAGGAGGGCAACAAAGATGGTGCATGGATTGCATCACAAGTCCTATGAAGACAGGTTGAAGGAACTGAACATGTACTCCTTGGAGGAGAGGAGGAGAGAGGGGATATGATAGAGACATACAAGTATCTTACAGGGAGGAACAGGGTGCAGGAATACACTATTTTTAAGCGAAAAAGATGTTCCAGGACTAGGGGCATGGGATGAAGTTGGAGGAGGACGATTCAGAGGAAACATGAGGAAGAATTTCTTCACAGAACAGGTGGTGGACAAGTGGAACACCCTGCCAGTGGAAGTGGTGGGGGCTGAAACAATCATGGGATTTAAGAATGCATGGGATAGACAAAAAAGGAATTCCGGAGGTCGGGGTAAGGGGCAACAGACTTCTAGGAAAACATAAACTGAACTTACAAGCTCAAATGGGTAGACTGGGTGGGCCATAGGCCCTTATCTGCCGACACTGTCTATGTATTTATGTAAGGATGAAGGTTAGAGCATTGTTGGTGGAGAACAGCCCTTGATACCGACCATCTTAGACTGATAGAACATTATCAACTCTATCATTCTGCAATCTCTCATAAGAAGCCAGAGTTCCTGTCCGGGGAGATTGCAGCTGCTCAGAACCAAACAGCTTAGCTTTTTCAAACTGTGGACAGACAGTGCAACCCAGCTTGTCTTCAGATTCGGAAAGCTTTTGGTCGCATCCTCCGGTTGCTCCTGGAGTTCCTTTGACCAGCCTGAGTTCATTGATGTCATGAGGATTGTCCATAGTATGTGCAATACTTGCTGTAGTTTGGATCCGGGCCCGACTTCCCTGATAAAGGGTTGTCTCGATACCATTGGCCCTGTCTTAGCACAGATAGTCTGGTGCTTCTTGGATATGGGTAAGTTTCCTAGTTTCCTGAAGGAGGCGGTGGTGACACCCCTCCTGAAGAAAGCTTCCTTGGACCCTGGCTGCTTTGCTAACTACAGACTTGATCTCTAATCTTCCCTTTGTTGTGAAGATTATTGAGAAAGTAATGGCTGCTTAATTGGAAAACCATTTAACCATCCATGACAACTTTGAACCGCTCCAGTCTGGTTTTCAAAAGAGGCATAGTACCGAGACAGTGCTGGTTCAGGTGCTCAATGATCTCCTGATGGCTAGAGATCAGAAGAAGCATTCCATTTTTATTCTTCTTGATCTCTCATCAGCTTTTGACACTGTGGACCATGGGGTGCTTCTCGTGTGGCTGGAGTTTATCTGTGGCCTGTCGGGTACAGTCCTCAGAAGGTTTAGATCTTTCCTCATTGACAGAACTCAAAGAGTGGTGTCGGGGATAAATTCTTCCCACCCAGTCTCTCTGTCATGTGGGGTTCCCCAGGGCTCAGTGTTGTCCCACATGTTGTTTGCAGTGTATATGCTGCCCCTTGGAGACATTGTAAGAAGGTATGGGCTGAGGTTTCACTGCTATGCAGATGATACCCAGCTCTACCTATCTTTTGCACCCGACCAGGATAGAGCTCTCTCAGTCTTTAATAACTGCCTCACTGAAATCCAGTGCTGGATGAGTTCAAGCTGGCTAAAGTTGAACTCGGAGAAGACGGAGTTAATGGTTGTGGACCCGGGTCATAGGATAGAGGGGGTGGGAGTTGGTCCTCTCTCTCAGGTTTCTGGGAGGCATCCAGCTGCCTACCTCTGAATGGGTGTGGAACCTGGGGGCGATCTTTGACAATGAGCTGACACTTCATTTCCAGGTGTTGGCAGTTGTCAAACTTTCCTTTTACCATCTTAGGAACAGCACCAGGATTAAGCACCTTGTTTCGCCCATGGATCTACCAATGTTGGTCCACGCCTTTGTGTCCTCATGCCTGGATTATTGCAACTTCCTTTATCTAGGGCTTTCTGCAGTTGATATCCGCTGCTTGCAGCTGGTGCAGAATGCTGTGGCTCTGCTATTAACAGGTACGTCTCGTACCTGTCATGTTTCGCCGGTGCTGGCGATCTGCTCAGGCTGCCAATTCAGTGGCGGATCACCTTTAAAGTTAGTCTTTTGACTTACAAAGCCCTACATGGACAGGGTCCAGAGTACTTGAAAGAGCTTTTGGTCCCCTACTGCCCTATACAATCTCTCTGCTCGGTGGATGAGGGGTTGCTAGAGATTCCAAAGGTTTCTTTAAAATCATCAGGTGCTCGTGCCTTGATGTATGCTGCTCTGACCTTTTGGAATTCTCTACCTCACCCGCTTCGTCAGTGTGCGTCCATGGAGGAATTTAAAAAGGCCCTAAAGACCTATTTATGGTTGAAGGTCTATTTTAATTAATACTGTGATTTTAGGAGCTCAGATTATTATGTATTGGTTTTTATTTATAATGTTGTTGGATATTGTAAGGCACCTTGATTTTAGAAAGTCGCGATATATATAAAGTTTTATTATTATTATTATTAAAACGAACCAGCATCAGCAGCAAAAATCTGACAGTAGTCCAACAGTACTCCACAACACTCTGTATTAAGTAGCAGAAAGTCTGTACGGGGTTCTAATCAGAGTAATCACAGATTGGTTTGTGTAGTTTAGAACACACAAACACTAAAGAAAAAGAGGGAAAGAAAATTACTTGGGACTACAAGACTACAAAGCAGTAATTTGTTAGCTTTAGTATCAAAAATTAATTAGATTAGTGAAAAAAAAACCAACAGAGAATAACGTCTAGAAAATTATCAAATACATTATTGGACAAGACAGAATACAGGATAATACAAAAATAACATTTGTTTTGAAGTTTATGATAGCGCATGCTTACTTATGATGGTGGGTTGAAAGAAAAATCGCTGCAATTGATAAGATTGATAAGATAAAATAAAATAGGCGCCTAATAATGGACCTCTTCTGAATACTTATATCCTTGATAATATGTAGCATCTGAACTACAAGGGCCAAAGATAATTAGCCCATCTGTTTTGGTCACTGCTATCTCCTTTACGAGTCGAATGCACAGTTTGCTGAAAATCACAAACAGCTCGGGAAGCACATACGTAAAAGCTGATAAAAGCTGATTCTCTAGCTGTTAGAACAAAAATAAACCACCTTAGCTTACTTCCCAGTAAAGATGGTAAATTTCTGTAGTTAAACATGCACCTCGTTGAGTCCTAAAAGAGAACGCCACACATGCGCATTTAGTGCCCAAGGGGATGTGAGAAAAAATTCTATTGGCTAAAAAAAGTCACTTTGAATAAAACCCCCACAAATTTTTAAAAGTTCACAAAGAATGTATATATATATATATATATATATTTTAAAAATAAAAGTTAAAATTGTAATTAAAGCAAAAAAGGAGCAGTGAAACTGTTAAAATGGCTTAAAAGACATAAAACTCGTCAAATCGAGCACAAGACAACAGACCAGAACAAAAAGAAAAGACAACAACTTAAACAGATACTTCCCTTGAATACCAAGCAAACAGGTATTTGTTCTTCTTTTCAAGCAGGTGGAAATTCAGCAAAGTGCCAATGGAGCATAGGATCACAGGGAGTCAGTTTTCCTTCTCCACATCACCTATCCGAATGGCGTCTCCCGCAGTCCTCACTGTCACTCGTATGCCATCACTAGAGCAGATGATTTAGGAGCCATAAGCTGGAGGCTGGAGGAACAAAGGAGAAAGCAGAGAAGAAACAATCCCAGCTGGGATCCACAGTAAGATGGTCTGGTAAGACCGCAGAGCACGAACATGACAAGGATGGCATACCTTTTTAAAGAATAAAACAAGCGTAGCAGTCCTGCTATTGCTATCAGTGATTACTCAACAAACACTGACGCACATAGTTTCACCCAGCACGACTTCCTTTTCTGACTTGCATACCATTTACAATCCAGCTTGGAGCCTACTATTTTTTCTATGCCAGCACTGGGGAAGAAGGACAGCTGCCACGGGAATCACCATTTTGGCCATTGCAGAGCAGCCCTCTTCCTGCTTCCTGAGCAGGGCTTAGTTAAAATGCTCTCACAAGAGAAAGTTGTAAAACAGCAAATTTCCACACAGTAAATGCTTTGTACAGTTTCTGAGGCACTGCAGAGCACAACTACAGACTCATGCACATTTTTGGAAGGAGTAGCTTGGTGAATGTATGAACAGTTTTCCAGGTAGCTGCTTTACAGATCTCAAGCAAAGGGACATCTCTAGCAGCTGCTATGGAAGCAGCTGTCCCCCTAGTGGAGTGAATCCTCAGACCCACTAGTGGCTCCTTACGCAGTTTGCCATAGCAGAACTGAATGCAGACCACAGTCCACCATGCAGTGGTCCTCTTTGTGGCCAGCTTGCTCTTTCCCACTTCACCATAGGTAAGGAACAACTAGGTACACTCATTCCTATGGCCCTTTGTCTGATCCAAATAGTAGCTGATAGCCCTTTTTACATCCAGGCTATGCAACCTGCATTCACCTGAACTAGAATGGTCAGTAAAGAAAACAGGCAATGTAATGGTCTGATTTAGGTGGAAATCCGAAACTACCTTGGAAAGGAATTTTCTATTTGTCCTGAGAACAACCTTGTCCCTGTGGAGTGCAGTGTAGTTAGACTCCACTGACAAGGCCTGTAGCTCACTGATTCTTCTTGCTGAAGTGCTAGCTACCAAAATACAGTTTTCCATGTCAGATATTTAAGCTCTGCTGAAGACATGGGCTCAAAAGGGGGCTGCATTACCTATGCTATGCAGATGTTCAAGTCCTAAAAAGGAGCAGGTTCCCTATGAGGAGGGTGCAGATGAAGCAACCCTTTAAAACACTTCTTGAAAATAGCATTAGAGGCAAGGGAAGGGCCCTTCCCTGCTGAGAGGTAGGAAGAAACAGCTGCCCAATGCACCTCGAGAGCTGAAGGCCAAAGGCTTAGAGAATGCAGGTGTGCCAGATAATCCAACAGGACAGCAAAGCCAGCTTCCTGTGGATCTGTATCCCTTTGGAAACACCAGATGGAGAACCTTTTCCATTTTGAAGTGTAAGTTTTCCTGGTGGAAGACTTTCTAGAGACCCTTAGGATGTCCATCACCACTTCAGAGAGATGCAAGCCTGCATACTCTAGGTCCTCAAGAGCCAGGCTTTGATCCTGAGGGACTTGAGGATGGGGTACAGGATGCTCTCCAGGGAGGAGGTCAGGAGATAGTGCCTTCTGGGGAGGCAAATTGGACTGGTGACTGACAGGGTCAGCAGCATTGAGTACCATGGCTGTCTGGCCCAGTCTGGAGCTAGCAGAATCATTGTCGCTGACTGACTGCTGAGTTTGGTTAGAACTCTGAAGGTCAGTGGGAATGGGGGGAAGGCATACAGAAATTTGCCTGTCCTGTCCAGCAGCAGTGCATCCACTGGCACTGAGCCCAGAACTGGTGGCCTGCAACAGAACTGGGGTAGTTGATGATTGTCTTGGACTGCAAAGACTGGCATGGAGTGTCCCATCTCCTGACTACTGCTAGTAGGATCTGCCTGTTCAGAGTCCATTCATAATGGCTCTGATTGATCCTACTGGGTGCATCTGCCAAAACACTGTCCTTCCCTGGCAGATGAACTGACAGGGAGACCTTGAGGGAGTAAGCCAGGCTCCAAACCTTCATGGCCTCTGTGCACAGATCAGAGGAGATTCCCCCCTGTTTGTTTTTTGTAGTACATGGCGGTGGTGGTGTTGCCTGTTCTGACCTGAACCACCTTCCCCTGCATCTTTGTGGCAAATGACTGCAGTGCCAGAAGCACTGCCCTGAGTTCCAACAGGTTTATGTGCAGTAGAGATTCCTGTCTGGTCCATGTACCATGTGCAGTGTGATCCCCCCAGTGATCTCCCCATCCCAGTAGGGAAGCATCCATGGTCAGCACCACAGCAGGGGACTGTTGCAGGAAAGGGACCCCTACATCCCGAGGCTGTCCCTGTCCTGTCACCACTGCAAAACTTGCACTAGTGTGGAAGTCACTGGAACCACCTTGGACAGAGAATCCCTTCTCTGTGACCAGAAAGACCTGAGGTGAAACTGAATGTCCCTCATCTGAAACTTGGCCCCTGGGACCACAGCTGTGGCCGCAGCCATATGGCCCAGGAGCTGAAGAAAATGCCTTGCTGGTCAAAGGACATGCAGGCGGAAAGAGCCTGCCAACTAAACTATGTTGCCAACCCTTGCCAGCAGCAGGATAGCTTTTGCCTGAATTGTGTCCAGTTCTGCCCCTATAAACTCTAGAAGCTGAACTGGCTTTAGAACCAACTTTTTGAGATTTACCAGAAACCCCAGGGACTGCAGTGTATCCTGTGTGGTGATCAAAGATTCCTCTACCTGCAGGGGGGGAGTGTCCCATGACTAGCCAGTCATCCAGGTAAGAAAAAACAGTGACTCCTAGCCATCTCAGATGTGCCACGACTACTGCCAGGCACTTTGTGAAGGTTCTTGGTGCTGAGGATAGACCGAAGGGCAGGGCCCTGAACTGATACTGGCCTGATGGCAGCTTGAACCTGAGATATTTTCTGTGAGACTGCCTGATGGGGATGTGGAAGTAGGCATCCTTGAGATCCAGGGATGCCAGTCAATCCTCTTGCCTTAAAGTGGGAAGAATCATAGCCAGAGTGACCATTTTGAACTTTGGTTTTGTCAGGTGCTTGTTTAGGTATCTTAGATCCAGAATGGGTCGCCACTCCTCATTTTTCTTCAAGGTTAGAATGTACCTTGAATACAACCCGTTTTCCCTATAAGGGAGAGGAACAGGTTCCACTGCTCTGCTTTGTAGTAGAGTGGTCACCTCTGCCTCCAGCAGGGCTGTTTCCGAGTTGGTGGCAGGTTTGAATGATCTTGGTCTTGTTTTTGGGAATGATTGGAAGCTTAGAGCAAGACCCTGGCTTATTACTTCCAGGACCCACTTGTCTGTAGTAATGGATTGCCTTGCCTGGAAGTAATATGTTAATCTGCCTCCTACTGGGGTGGGGGAGGCAGCCCGGACAATCATCTCAGGGGGTCTGCTTGGCAAGGGTCTTGGGCTGAGGACTAGGTCCAGCATGACCAGCTCCTCTTCTGCCTCTACCCCAAAAATAGCCTCTTTGCTGCTGGTAGGTAGGGGAAGGCCTGGGCCTGGTAGAAAGGCTTCTGATAAGGTCTGCCCCGCCTCCCCTACTTTGCCGTCTTTGTGGAGTGGCAGCTCTCTCCTTGGCTGCAGCACTCTTGTATGCCACCCTGTATTCATCCATCTTTTTCATATAGGCCTCAGTCTGTTCCCCAAAAAGAGAATTCTGCACTAGGGGAAAAGCCATGGACTTTGTCTGGGTGTCTTGAGAAAAGTTAGTGCACCTTAGCCATGCAAACCTTCTCTGAGAAACAGCAGTGGCCATCACCCTAGAGGCACTATCGTTGGCATTTACAGTCATGTGGAATTGGTACTTAACAGACTCCACACCATTTTTTGCAATTTCTTCCAGGCCAGCTGCTAGCTGAGGGGAAGCCTTTCTAGCCAGCTCCTGGACGGATTCTCATAGGGCCGTTTGATACCTTGAGACATATGCCATACCAAAAGCTTGCCTGATGCCCAGGGAAGCACCCAGGTATCCTTTCTTAGCCAAAGAGTCAATTCTCCAGGAATACTTTTCAGGAGGATGGTAAGCTAAATGGATGCCTGCTTTCTCACAAGCAGCAGCCTGGACCACTCCCACATGGCTGCAATGGGTAAACAAAAACTCAGTGCCACTGCCAGTCAGCAGATACCTCCTGTCCATTCATTTTTTATCCACAGGGGGTATAGAGGTGGGAGTTTGTAAAATGTTCATGGTCTGCCTCTTGAGAGACTTGTGAATGGGTATTAAAAGTTTCTTAGTAGCAGGCACATCCATAATTTTGACATAATCAGGCTCTTCTTCCTCCTCAGAGGCTTCCTGAGCAGGCAGCTCTAAAGCTTCTGCCACCTTCTTTATGAAGGCATAATGAGAGGAGGGGTCCCCAGAAGGGCAGGGTGGGGGCTCAGCCTCCAAGTGCTCTGGATAGACTTCAGGCTCAATGGGTTCACCAAAATCCTCCTCCTCTTCATCATCATTATTATCCCACTCCTGGTCATAATATGTTTTAGGATCATATGAACCAGAGGGGAGAGAAGTAGCCGGTGTTGGCTGGGGGATGTTGACCCGGTTTGCCTGAACCGGTCTACGAAGACTAGATAATACATACAGTTTTTCCTATTTCTTCAGTGGCTGGAACCACAACCGCTTGTTTCTGCAGTTTCGAACCTGCCATTTTTCTTTTCTTTTGTGCTGAAGGCATTTCAAGGCCCATATCAGCAATTCTCTTACCAGTGGAGGTTTCACCCTGGTCAGAAGGCATCCCTTCCAGTTCCACCAGTTTCTCTTTAGTTGTGGAACCGGACCGACTTTCAGTGTCAGTTGATTTTTCAGCCACTCTCCTGCAGTCTATTGAGAAGTCTATCCAGCATAGAAAGAGGGAAATTTTTACAAATTTCACAGTCTGCCTTAAGGTGGACAGATCCTAGGCAGAACACACAAATCAAAGATGTGGATCAGCCTTAGCAAATGGCTCACTGCACTCTGTACAATGCTGAAACCCAATGGGACCGATTCTCTTCTTGGATTTCTGTGACATAATGCTTATTCACAGTGGGCTGTTTAGATCCAGGGCAGCTGCACAATAAGGGGTGCTAGCTGCACATTCAAGCAGACTTGATAGACCTTTAGGTCTTTATCTGCTGGCAAATTTCGTATTTTCATATGGATAAGAGATAGTAAAGATCTTTGGTTAAATGGTCGGTTTAATGACCGAGGGAAAAACAGAGACAAAACCTCTGGTTTTGTTTTTTAACCAAAAATCTACCAGTCCCAAAATAAACTTTAACAGAGGAAAAACTAAACTTTTTCTCTTAAGGAAATAAGCAAATGTCTTTGGTTTCCTCCCGGTTGCGAAAACCGATCAGAAACCAAAAAACTTACCGGAAAGATGAAAACCTAGTCTAATCTAACCTGTAACCGAGGACAGAGATTAAAATTTTTAAAATAAAATAAATGGTGGTTATAAAAACCGTCGAAACTTAAATTTCAACCGAAGGAGCTGAGGAGAGATCTCTGAGGCGACTTCACAGGCCGGCGGAGTAAAGAATCTGGCAGTTACATTGAATGTACCAGGGACAGTGGTTTAAAAACTGAGCTTGAGCCTATTGAATGTTCCACTATTAGCATATAGGCTTTTAACTCTCATCTCCAGGGCAGTTCAATTGGAATGGCTAACTGCATTAGTCAGAATACAGTAAGACTTCCTGGGGTTTGAAAAATGCGTTCCTGGTGGTCTAGTAGTCCCTCCCCAGCCCTGATCCCTGATATCTGATATGATAAAAACACTTTCATCCCTGCTGGTCTAGTAGACTGCCACCCCACCTGGTGCTGCTCCAAGCCCGAAAGTCAGTGATGGGCACAGCCCTCCACTCACCACCACGGGGGACCACCGACTGAGCTGTCACCGAGTCTGTACTGTACACAGTACCACCCACTGGTTGACAGTGGCTGTCAACTAATGGGCAATACTGTATACCGCAGAGGGCTGTGCCAGTTGCTGGTTCTCAGACTTAGGGGCAGGGGGAGCGGGGTGGTGGGACAGTATCTGCCAGGGTAGGGGGGGGGAGTCTATAAGACCACTAGGGAAGAAAGCGTTTTTATCATAACAGGGACTGGGGCTGGAAAGGAACCTCTAGACCACCAGGAACACTTTTTTTTTTTTTACTATAACAGGGATCGAAGCTGGGGAGGGATGGCTTGACCACTTGGGATGCTTTTTATTGTAATACTGGAGGGGATCGAGGCTAGGGAGGGACCGCTGGACTGCCAGGGTACCCAGCTCTTGACAGTGTGTGGATGGGGTGTGGGGAACCCACCCCCTCTACGCACTGTTAATGGCTGGGTTTCAGAAATGTTAAATTGCACCATGCTGGAGGCCATTTAGTACTTCTGAAAATGTTCAACATCGTGCTGCACCACATATGCATGAGGGATCCCTCATTTGCATAGGTGCAGCACAACACTGTGCACAACAGCTTTGTCGGGGTGTGCCATGCATCGGTAGCTTTTGAATATGGCCATGCCCACAATGGCTGGCACTATTCCAGGTTAGCGTGGGATAAATCTGTTTTGTACCATGCTTATCTTTTGAAAATGGGGCCCAATATCTTTAGAACGGGCTAACTTTGGAAATGTTAGCTTAAAGTCAGGTTGACACGAGCAAGACCTTTTAAAAGTTTTGATCCTGTTTCCACGCATCAGTACACACTGATATATTCAAACACATTGATGCACTTTCAACCATAACATGGTTCAAAATGATTTAATGTCACTTGAGGTCTATCAGTGTGCATTGGCACAAGGAAACTGTCAACAGGACACAGCCATGCCAAACAGACTTCAAGCTTTCTGACCAACATATGTCTTGTACAAAAATTGCATAGTAAACAAGCTTCTGGGGTGACACAGGTCCCTTCATCAGCTGCAATGGCATTCTGAACATAAATAGCTGATTTTATACTTAAAGTTACATAGTTTAAAAATAATTTATGACAAGATAGCTTAGGTAAGGTAAGAAGTGTTACTCAGGAGGTGGATGGGCAAGAGAGATAAAAGAGGTCTTCAACAGCCGGGCAATGTCTTTGAAGGAAGTGCTAAGATATTTGTATGAGAGGCAGGATTGCTGCACCAAAGTGTTTATGACAGAAAATGTGTTTGTTTTTTTTTTTTTACAGAAATACAGTAAGGGGTGATGGCAGTAAACTTGAAATACACAAAGTACAGGGGAGGTGAAACAGAAAGAAAAAGTTCAACTGGAATTGAGATGGGTGTATAAGTAATCAGTATATAACTGTATAAATATTATTTAGTAATGCAAGTGATCGAGTTATCCATGGTGTGTACATTTGTCAATGTCCTGGGTGAACCTGTTATATTTAGAGTTATATTGGTTAATATATTTCAGTTCCCATGTTCTTCTCACTTGTGCAATTTTGAAGTTACCTCTTAGAATAACGAGAGATAAGAGAGAGTGGTCTGGCTGGGAAAAGTGCTGTCTGACTGATGTTCTGTTAACCCAGTTTAATGCTGTGTTCCAGTGATGGCTCATCCTGGTTTGCTCTGGTTGCTATGCTCTTCTACATAGCATCCATGTGTGTACTTTCTCCCTCCTTGCACAGTGAGACATCACCTCATTTAGACCCCAAGGTCATTTTGGAACCTGGGTCCCCACGCGGCAGAGCAACATTTCTCTGCCAAGCCACAGAACTGACTCAAAAGTGCAATGAGAGCCCCATGTCTAACAAGAATAAAACTCCTATGAAATAAGCCACCAAGAAGGCAGTCTTCCACGACGAGTGTGATATCTCAGATTTGTGCATCAACTCAAATGACTTGCCAATGACCAGGGGCACTGGAAAACGTTACCTGGAATTTTACTGCAATATGCACAATTTTCACCATTCTCTGCACAAAATCCACGGTTTCTTGTAATTTATTGAATTTTTGACTAATTGTATAAAAATACTTAACTTCTCAAGGAAAGATACTCAGACATGCTAACAATTTAGTAGACAGACTCAGATTTGGCCAAAACATTACAGCGTGAGGGTAGGAGGGGCCCAATATGACTCTGCTTTCATCTGATTAACTTCCTTGGTTTGGTCTCAGAATCCTTTCATCATACATATGTACACTTAAGCACTTAAAATCTGTGTTAAAGCAGACTATCAATGGATTTTGCTGAAACGATCAATGTGTGAGAAAAGGTGCAAATTGCCCCACTCCCCCACAGGGTGTATTAACTACAATGCTTGTTTTTGAGTGGTAGGGTAAGTTTTCCATGTATGCATACTTTCATTCTGAGTGGATTTTGATTCAAATGCCTGAGGAGTTTGGATGGCCCTGCTGATTACAAACTCAAATGTGCTTCTGACGGAGTTGGTGACAGTGATTCCTTCCTTGATAATCTGCCACTTACATGCTCATGTACAAAGTCTACAAAACAACCCGAAAATTTTTGAAAACATGCTGATAAAACAGGTGAAATATATTTAAAGAGTTACCTTAAAAAACAGACAAAAATCATTGCAACCCAAATAAAACAAAAGTGGCAGGTATTACAAACTATTGTATGAAGTGGTGAAAAGCTATTGGTATGATTTAATAATTTGGGCCCACATATTCAAAGGAGATGTGTAGCACAAAATGGAGATGCACAGCGCAACCCTGAAAATGCATGGTGGCACAATATTGAAAAGGGCGAAATGCATCACGCATGTTGGAATGCGCGATTGCACAGATATAATGTAATTTAAGGGAACCAAAATGTTAGTTGCATATAATAGTATTTGTCGTTTTGCTTTAGATTCACCTTATCACACTCATCATAGTTTACTGTACTCTCACTTATCTTGGTTATCCCCTAAATCTAAAATTGCCTATTATTTTGGTTGTCAAAATATTTATATGTTTTTTTGTCCCTGAAGTTCCCTCTAGCTAATTAGGTGCTTATTAGGAACCCTCCTGTCTTTTTGAGATCGTCTCAAAGTATTGTTTTACAATCTATTTTTCATAAGTCTAAATCTGGGTCATGTTCATTTTCTGTTGCAACTCCTTTATACTGGAAAAACCTGCCTGATCATCTTCGTGCTTCCTCCTCATTGAATATGTTTATAATCAATTTTAAGCAATATTTAAAATCTGTTGATATTTGTTACTGTTATTTGTAAATTTGTGTATTTGTCTTGTTGTTTGATTAATGTATGTGATGTTTGTATTTTTGTTGGGCCGAGCCTGAAAAACGACTTGTTCCAGTGCCCTGTCCCAGTTAACAAAATAAAAATGAAATTAAATAAAAATGAAAATGAAATAATGTATGTGGCTCAGAAAAAGGGGGCGGGCACCTGAATATGCTGCGCATGTGTATATTCAGCCAAAATGAGTGGCGCAGATGTCGCGTGTCCCACATTTGTGCTGCGCAAAGTTAGGCAAGCAAAGGGCTGCCCTAAATTGGTCAGCCACCCACAGGCAGGCTGCTGAACTGCAGTCAGGCGATCCCAAAACAGCCCTTGGAGGTGCACCAGGATGTGCTCCAGGCACCCACACACAGCAGTCATGTCTGGGCGGTAGTACCCAAAGCCACAGCTGCTGTGACACCACCAGAACCACCCAGTCAGCCACCCCCATCACCACACCCAGGTCATAGATGCCCAGCTGCCACATGCTAATGCGGTCAGGCACTCCCCCCAGCACATCAGTGGAGCAGACAGCTATAATACAGCCCATGTTCCAGGTGCCATGGCCTGCACCCATGTGGCCGTCACAGTGCCACCCAGTGGTGGCATGCACCCATGGTGATATCTGGGACAACAGTGATCAGGATGCATGGTAGTAATGGGGGCCGCATGGCATGGGTCAGGGACTGACCAGTGGCACACACCCACAAAGGTACAGCATAGGTGTACACAGCATGCCCATGCCAGATCCACAACCCCAGGAACCACATACATGTCACCGATGCCATTCATGCATTGTGACAATGTCACGGGGCTTTTCGGTGGGTCAGTGTGGTGTTCTGATGGTGGACATTGCAGAACTGTGGGGCAGGGGTGGCACCACCTGTGGCTTGGAGGTGGCATGGGCATGCCTCAAAGACACCGGACACTTCTGGTGCTGTGCGTGCAGTCACCACAGGCACATACATGGCCCATGGGTAGTAGCACTGGATGCAGGCCAATGCAATCCACCCGCTCACAAACATGACTACTCACCTGCCTGCTAGGCTGTAGCACCTCCTGGTCACCTTTCTGGAGTGCTGGTGCTGCCTGCAAAGCTGGACTGTGCATGACAATGGTACATAAATGTAAGTAGTAAGTAAGTAAAATTTATTTAGTTAGGCACCCAACCCCAAGGGCTCTGGGTGCCATACAATAGTAGACCATTAACAGGATAGACAGGGTAATAAAATCACAATTTAAATAAACAGCAAAATAATTATATAAACTATTAAATACATCAGGCACTATTTAGAATACATCTGCAGGATAAGCTAGATTAAAAAGGTGGGTCTTTAGGCCCCTCCTGAACACCTCCACTGTAGGGGTCTCCTTCAAAGATCTTGGAAGTGAGTTCCAGAGGACTGAGCCAGCCACCCTGAATGAATGATCACCTGAGGTTTTCAGCCCAGTCCTCGGAACCTCTAGGATGCCCTGGGTGGAGGAGCAGAGGGAGCGAGATAGAATGGCAGGTTTAAGGAGTAAGGTGTAAGGAATGGCCTGAATACATTCCAGTAATGAGATGCAAATGTGCTGTTTGGGCACTGACTGTGCAATGAGGCCATTTGCATGTCCTGGCTAAATATTGCAACTCTGCGCACCATGCAAGTGGCTTCCCATCACGCAGTTCCATATGCTCTGCACCAGTCTCAGGTCACCTGTCATGCTGCACATCTCTCACTGCGCAATCACGCATACTCGGGATATTCAGACGTGTGTGCGCAATCGCATTTTCTGGTGCAGTTTCTGAATATCCTGTTCTGTTGTGCTGGTGCAAGTCACAGTGCAGTGCATTCACTTGTGCGGTGCACTCAGTCACTTTTGAATATGGGGCCATTTATCATTTGTTGCAGATTGGTTGTGTCATATTAGTCACAGAAAAATCTAGTACACTTCTTTGTGGTAATATCTTTAATTAGACTAACCGAGGACATTTTATACAAGCTTTCAAGACCTCACAGAAGGGACCCGAAAGGTCTCAAAAGCTTGTGTAAAAATTCTGCAGTTAGTCTAATAAAAGGTATTACCACAAAAAAGTGTGCTAATTTTATCATGTGATTTTTTTTTTCTTTCAACTCTGTTTCTCTCCAATCACTGGAGCACTGGACCTCCCTCAGGCGTGACCTCACTTGGCTGGCATTTACTGCCCTGCCTGAAGCACACCCAACCAGGGAATCGGGGACAAGCACTCTCTCTACCAACCCCATGGAACCTCAGCCATCCCCCAGCTTCCACAGCACCCAAGGTGGGGCCACCAAGTCCTACCTGGTGCTCTATCTTGAATCTAGACAAGTCGAGGTTCTGGGAAGGAGAGAGCATCCAGGAGAGCTGGTCACGGTGGGCATGTGTGCCGGCCCCTCAAGGTCCACCATCATCCTCCAATGCTCCATGGCTTTTCCTCTTTTCTTGTTCCTCCTCCAAGGCGTGGACAAGCAATGACGTCCAGTGCGTGGCGGGTGCACTCCTGCACCCTCATTGAGGACATCCGCTGACACCTTCCCCACTCTATGAGAACCACGGCTGTTGTCCTCCTAGTCTCCACTAGGAGCCACTAACACCATGGATCTGTGCCCCGAGGAGAGGAAAGCCGTCCTCCGGATGCTCAATAATCTCCTCCCTGGCCAACCCCCCGGCACTCTGGGTTCGCTCCCGAACCCAGGTCGCTGGCATGGCACAAGGTAAGGTGGATGCCTCAACCCTCAGTGCTGCCAGGCTGGCTTATTATGTGATTTTAACAGTTTTTGTACTTACAGTGCTGATTAAAGATCAGGCCTTCCGGTTATCTGCTTATTTTTTCTTGCACCAAAGTAAGTAGTTATTGAAGAGGCTTCATTATTTTACATCTAGAAAGTGGCAAAACATATTGTTTCAGGAGTTATTCAGTATTGACTGACTGAATGACTAAATAAAATCTAGCTAGCTCTGCATGAGGTAGATGTCTTTAGAGTTCAGAAGATATGCTACAGTGATTAATTTGCAATTTATTTCAAAATCACGAACCTTTCTTTATATTAAAAGCATATATAAGTGGCAATATATTTATCTAATAATTTATGTTATCAACACATGCTGCAGTAAGCAAATAAAATATTTATTAGGGAGCACAAGGGATGTATAATGAACCCCCACAATTTCTGCAAAAATTCTCTGCCTTTTTGGGCAACATTTTCTGCACTTTTTCAGTGACCCTGCTCAAGAGCATTGCCAGTACCAGCAGTAGGTCCCATAGAGGTGGTGGTTCACACCAGAGAGGACTGGTGATCCAGGCTTCTGAAAAAGCACCCAACCATCTTCTCCTGCACCACTGTTGGCATACCAACCTACAATTGATATGCAGAGATGACTACCAGGTGCACCTTCAGGGTTGTGGCTTGCAGTCCCCATTTGAGACAGGGACAAGAGGTTGTCAAGAATCATCTCAACTGGGCAGGCTATGGGATCAAGATCCTCCCCTCTGGCACCAGAGTGAGAATCTCTTCCACTTTAATGTGTAGGTTTTGTGAGTCGACTCCTTTTGGGACACCTCCACCACATGGAGGATGTCTTCTCAGAGGCTCAAAGCCTGGAATTCCAGCTTCTCATGAACCAGGCTGAGAGGTGCAGGGACAGAAGGTTTGGGTGCAGGACTTTCCCCTGTTGTCCGGTGAGTATGTCTGGGTGGAGTGCCAACCTGCATGGAGGCCTGCTGCTGCTGAGGCTGAGGAGATCTGGGTACCAGAACTGTCTGGGCCAATCTGGGGCTATCAAAATAATCTATGCATTGTTCTTCCAGGCCTTGAACACAACCCTGTAGACCAAGGGTAAAGGAGTGAACACATACAGTATGCCTAGGTCCAGGGCCTTGCAATGTCATCCCCCAACTGTGGCCTAGACTGTGGGGGCAGGCACAAAACAGCCTCAGCTTTCTGTTCTTCCAAGAGGCAAACAGGTCCACCACAGGGGTGCCCCACTGGAAGAACAGGTGGTCTACCACTTCTTGATTCAGGGACCACTCATACGACATCTCTCCAACCCTGCTGATAACATCTACTAGCTGACTGTTAACTCCCACAAGGTGGATCACCAGGTGATCGTTGCCCAGGCTGCACATGCGGGTCCAGGTGTGGAGAGCCTCCCGACACAATGGAAGGGAGTGCATCCAACCCTGCCTGTTCTGGTAAAACATGGTCATGGTATTGTTTGTCTGGATCTGCATGACCCGACCCTAAATCAGTGGAGTAAACTCCATCAGAGATACACGTAGTACATGGAGTTCTAGCAAGCTGATGTGGTGACCGGACTCCCAGGGTAATCAGAACCTGTGGATTCTGGGGTCTGCCAGGTGTGCTCCCCATCCTACCAGAGATACTCCATAGTTAGCATGATGGATGATTCAGGGCAGACATATGGGATTACCTCCTCCAGATATACAGTATATTTTTAAATCAAGGATGGAAATGAGAAAGGAAAAGTGTGGCCTACTGGGATTTGAACCTCAGATCTCTGGTATGCCTTTCCAGCGCTCTAACCATTAAGCTACAGGCTCACTGGTCAAAGTGTCTGAAGAATTTCCTTACAGCCACACACACTCCTTTCTCTAGTGTTGTGCAATTATGTAACTAGGAACCAATGTTAGAAATACCACTTTCTCTCAGTGCAGTTTAACCCCTGCAGGGTATACATATTTTTAAATCAAGGATGGAAATGAGAAAGGAAAGGTGTGGCCTACTGGGATTTCAACCTCAGATCTCTGGTATGCTGTTCCAGCGCTCTAACCATTAAGCTACAGGCTCACTGGTCAAAGTGTCTGAGGAATTTCCTCACAGCCACACACACTCCTTTCTCTAGTGTTGCGCAATTATGAAACTAGGAACCAATGTTAGAAATACCACTTTCTTTCAGTGCAGTTTAACCCCTGCAGGGTATACATATTTTTAAATCAAGGCTGGAAATGAGAAAGGAAAATTGTGGCCTACTGGGATTTGAACCTCAGATCTCTGGTATGCCGTTCCAGCGCTCTAACCATTAAGCTACAAGCTCACTGGTCAAAGTGTCTGAGGAATTTCCTCACAGCCACACACACTCCTTTCTCTAGTGTTGCGCAATTATGCAACTAGGAACCAATGTTAGAAATACCACTTTCTCTCAGTGCAGTTTAACCCCTGCAGGGTATACATATTTTTAAATCAAGGATGGAAATGAGAAAGGAAAAGTGTGGCCAACAGGGATTTGAACCTCAGATCTCTGGTATGCCGTTCCAGCGCTCTAACCATTAAGCTAAAGACTCACTGGTCAAAGTGTCTGAGGAATTTCCTCACAGCCACACACACACTCCTTTCTCTAGTGTTGCGCAATTATGCAACTAGGAACCAATGTTAGAAATACCACTTTCTCTCAGTGCAGTTTAACCCCTGCAGGGTATACATATTTTTAAATCAAGGATGGAAATGAGAAAGGAAAAGTGTGGCCTACTGGGATTTGAACCTCAGATCTCTGGTATGCCGTTCCAGCACTCTAACCATTAAGCTACAGGCTCACTGGTCAAAGTGTCTGAGGAATTTCCTCACAGCCACACACACTCCTTTCTCTAGTGTTGCGCAATTATGCAACTAGGAACCAATGTTAGAAATACCACTTTCTCTCAGTGCAGTTTAACCCCTGCAGGGTATACATATTTTTAAATCAAGGATGGAAATGAGTAAGGAAAAGTGTGGCCTACTGGGATTTGAACCTCAGATCTCTGGTATGCCGTTCCAGCACTCTAACCATTAAGCTACAGGCTCACTGGTCAAAGTGTCTGAAGAATTTCCTCACAGCCACACACACTCCTTTCTCTAGTGTTGCGCAATTATGCAACTAGGAACCAATGTTAGAAATACCACTTTCTTTCAGTGCAGTTTAACCCCTGCAGGGTATACATATTTTTAAATCAAGGATGGAAATGAGAAAGGAAAAGTGTGGCCTACTGAGATTTGAACCTCAGATCTCTGGTATGCCGTTCCAGCGCTCTAACCATTAAGCTACAGGCTCACTGGTCAAAGTGTCTGAGGAATTTCCTCACAGCCACACACACTCCTTTCTCTAGTGTTAGCAAGTTATGCAACTAGGAACCAATGTTAGAAATACCACTTTCTCTCAGTGCAGTTTAACCCTGCAGGGTATACATATTTATACATATTTTAAATCAAGGATGGAAATGAGAAAGGAAAATGTGGCCTACTTGGATTTGAACCTCAGATCTCTGGTATGCCGTCCAGCGCTCTAACCATTAAGCTACAGGCTCACTGGTCAAAGTGTCTGAGGAATTTCCTCACAGCCACACACGCCTTTCTCTAGTGTTGCGCAATTATGCAACTAGGAACCAATGTTAGAAATACCACTTTCTCTCAGTGCAGTTTAACCCCTGCAGGGTATACATATTTTTAAATCAAGGATGGAAATGAGAAAGAAAAAACAGGGTTTTAATTAATTGATTAGCAGTTTTTTTCCTGGGACAATACTAACTGTACAGAAAGTATTTATATAGGTTTTCTAGAAGTGTTATGTTTGTTAAACACAATGAGGCAAGTGCTATGCATTTTTACAATGTTTTAGCACTTTTATAAGCAAAACGGTAATCAATTTTTAGAGTTAAATAAAACCCCGAAAAGTGTGGCCTACTGGGATTTGAACCTCAGATCTCTGGTATACCGTTCCAGCGCTCTAACCATTAAGCTACAGGCTCACTGGTCAAAGTGTCTGAGGAATTTCCTCACAGCCACACACACTCCTTTCTCTAGTGTTGTGCAATTATGCAACTAGGAACCAATGTTAGAAATACCACTTTCTTTCAGTGCAGTTTAACCCCTGCAGGGTATACATATTTTTAAATCAAGGATGGAAATGAGAAAGAAAAAGTGTGGCCTACTGGGATTTGAACCTCCGATCTCTGGTATGCTGTTCCAGCGCTCTAACTATTAAGCTACAGGCTCACTGGTCAAAGTGTCTGAGGAATTTCCTCACAGCCACACACACTCCTTTCTCTAGTGTTGCGCAATTATGAAACTAGGAACCAATGTTAGAAATACCACTTTCTCTCAGTGCAGTTTAACCCCTGCAGGGTATACATATTTTTAAATCAAGGATGGAAATGAGAAAGGAAAAGTGTGGCCTACTGGGATTTGAACCTCAGATCTCTGGTATGCCGTTCCAGTGCTCTAACCATTAAGCTACAGGCTCACTGGTCAAAGTGTCTGAGGAATTTCCTCACAGCCACACACACACACACTCTTTCTCTAGTGTTGCAATTATGCAACTAAGAACCAATGTTAGAAATACCACTTTCTGTCAGTGAAGTTTAACCCTGCAGGGTATACATATTTTTAAATCAAGGATGGAAATGAGAAAGGAAAGGTGTGGCCTACTGGGATTTGAACCTCAGATATCTGGTATGCTGTTCCAGCGCTCTAACCATTAAGCTACAGGCTCACTGGTCGAAGTGTCTGAGGAATTTCCTCACAGCCACACACACTCCTTTCTCTAGTGTTGCTCAATTATGTAACTAGGAACCAATGTTAGAAATACCACTTTCTCTCAGTGCAGTTTAACCCCTGCAGGGTATACATATTTATACATATTTTTAAATCAAGGATGGAAATGAGAAAGGAAAAGTGTGGCCTACTGGGATTTGAACCTCAGATCTCTGGTATGCCGTTCCAGTGCTCTAACCATTAAGCTACAGGCTCACTGGTCAAAGTGTCTGAGGAATTTCCTCACAGCCACACACACACACACTCCTTTCTCTAGTGTTGCGCAATTATGCAACTAAGAACCAATGTTAGAAATACCACTTTCTGTCAGTGCAGTTTAACCCCTGCAGGGTATACATATTTTTAAATCAAGGATGGAAATGAGAAAGGAAAGGTGTGGCCTACTGGGATTTGAACCTCAGATATCTGGTATGCTGTTCCAGCGCTCTAACCATTAAGCTACAGGCTCACTGGTCGAAGTGTCTGAGGAATTTCCTCACAGCCACACACACTCCTTTCTCTAGTGTTGCGCAATTATGTAACTAGGAACCAATGTTAGAAATACCACTTTCTCAGTGCAGTTTAACCCTGCAGGGTATACATATTTATACATATTTTTAAATCAAGGATGGAAATGAGAAAGGAAAAGTGTGGCCTACTGGAGTTTGAACCTCAGATCTCTGGTATGCGTTCTAGCACTCTAACCACTAAGCTACAGGCTCACTGGTCAAAGTGTCTGAGGAATTTCCTCACAGCCACACACCGCCTTTCTCTAGTGTTGCAATTATGCAACTAGGAACCAATGTTAGAAATACCACTTTCTCTCAGTGCAGTTTAACCCCTGCAGGGTATACATATTTTTAAATCAAGGATGGAAATGAGAAAGAAAAAACAGGGTTTTAAATAATTGATTAGCAGTTTTTTTCCTGGGACAATACTAACTGTACAGAAAGTATTTATATAGGTTTTCTAGAAGTGTTATGTTTGTTAAACACAATGAGGCAAGTGCTATGCATTTTTACAATGTTTTAGCACTTTTATAAGCAAAACGCTAATCAATTTTTAGAGTTAAATAAAACCCTGAAAAGTGTGGCCTACTGGGATTTGAACCTCAGATCTCTGGTATGCCGTTCCAGCGCTCTAACCATTAAGCTACAGGCTCACTGGTCAAAGTGTCTGAAGAATTTCCTTACAGCCACACACACTCCTTTCTCTAGTGTTGCGCAATTATGCAACTAGGAACCGATGTTAGAAATACCACTTTCTCTCAGTGCAGTTTAACCCCTGCAGGGTATACATATTTTTAAATCAAGGCTGGAAATGAGAAAGGAAAAGTGTGGCCTACTGGGATTTGAACCTCAGATCTCTGGTATGCCGTTCCAGCACTCTAACCATTAAGCTACAGGCTCACTGGTCAAAGTGTCTGAGGAATTTCCTCACAGCCACACACACTCCTTTCTCTAGTGTTTCGCAATTATGCAACTAGGAACCAATGTTAGAAATACCACTTTCTCTCAGTGCAGTTTAACCCCTGCAGGGTATAAATATTTTTAAATCAAGGATGGAAATGAGAAAGGAAAAGTGTGACCTACTGGGATTTGAACCTCAGATCTCTGGTATGCCGTTCCAGCGCTCTAACCATTAAGCTACAGGCTCACTGGTCAAAGTGTCTGAGGAATTTCCTCACAGCCACACACACTCCTTTCTCTAGTGTTGCGCAATTATGATACTAGGAACCAATGTTAGAAATACCACTTTCTCTCAGTGCAGTTTAACCCCTGCAGGGTATACATATTTATACATATTTTTAAATCAAGGATGGAAATGAGAAAGGAAAAGTGTGGCCTACTGGGATTTGAACCTCAGATCTCTGGTATGCCGTTCCAGCGCTCTAACCATTAAGCTACAGGCTCACTGGTTAAAGTGTCTGAGGAATTTCCTCACAGCCACACACACGCCTTTCTCTAGTGTTGCGCAATTATGCAACTAGGAACCAATGTTAGAAATACCACTTTCTCTCAGTGCAGTTTAACCCCTGCAGGGTATACATATTTTTAAATCAAGGATGGAAATGAGAAAGAAAAAACAGGGTTTTAATTAATTGATTAGCAGTTTTTTTCCTGGGACAATACTAACTGTACAGAAAGTATTTATATAGGTTTTCTAGAAGTGTTATGTTTGTTAAACACAATGAGGCAAGTGCTATGCATTTTTACAATGTTTTAGCACTTTTATAAACAAAGCAGCTAATCAATTTTAGGAGTTAAATAAAACCCTGAAAAGTGTGGCCTACTGGGATTTGAACCTCAGATCTCTGGTATACCGTTCCAGTCTCTCCTCAATTAAATACAGGCTCACTGGTCAAAGTGTCTGAGGAATTTCCTCACAGCCACACACACTCCTTTCTCTAGTGTTGCGCAATTATGAAACTAGGAACCAATGTTAGAAATACCACTTTCTCTCAGTGCAGTTTAACCCCTGCAGGGTATACATATTTTTAAATCAAGGCTGGAAATGAGAAAGGAAAAGTGTGGCCTACTTGGATTTGAACCCTAGATCTCTGGTATGCCATTCCAGATATAGTGAGTCCAGCCACCACTGGATGGCATCTCACATTGGCTGGGCCAATGTTGCCAGCTGATCCAAGTGACCTATGGACTGGGGTCACTGGCAGCCCAGCTCCCACTACAGGTGGCACATCCACCACTGAGCCCAATGGACTGCACTGGTGGAGGATGCCATATACTCCAGTAGCTGCAGGAAGTCGGGCGCAGGGCGTGAAAGCACAACCTGAAATGATCAGGCAAAGGAGGGAAGATTCAGTGCGCAGTCCACAGAGAGGCAGGCCTAGGCCTGCAGAGAGTCTAGTTCTGCTCTAATTAACTTGATCACTTGGGAGGGAACTAGCTCAGATTTGGTCAGTTGACCAGAAGACCAAAGTCTCAACAGGAATGGAGATCCAGGTCTTTGGACCTCGCCATGGCCTATTTGGTTGACCCAGTTATCAGTCAGTCTTCTAGGAAGGGATACACCCTGATGCCCTAACACCACAGGAAGGCTGCCACCATTGCCATGCACCTGAAGACCCAGGACATGGCAAAGAGGCTGAAGGGCATGACCTGGAACTGAGGCAGGATTCCCTCTTCCCAGAACTGAAGGTACTGGCAATGGGATGGTCAGACTGAGATGCAGAAGAATGTGTCCTGGAGGTTCAGGGAGCAGAACCACATGCTCTTATTCAGATGACCATTCTGAACCTGCAGTTCTATATGAACTGGTTTAGATCATGCAGATCCAGTATGGGGTGTCAGTAAGTAACTGGACACATATCCCTGAGTGACCATGGCATCTGGAACACGGTCTGTCTCCTCGCGCTCTAGGAGTTAAGCAATGCTGGCTGTTAGCATGGATATGTCCTGTGACACCCTGGGCTCCCAAGGAGCTTAGAGTCGATACAGCAGAACAGCCTCTAAATCCAGAGGAGACCCATTGCTCACCACTTCTAGAACCTACTTGTCCAAGGTAATGGCAGACTATTGTAGCAAAAAGTGGCACAACCAACCCCCAACTGGGAGCCGGGACAGGGACTGTATAGGAGGGGGGATAACACCCCACAACTCATCACTGCGCAACCTTGGAGAGGTCTCCAGCTGCAGGGGCTGTGGAGGCACACACTACCTCTGCCACCACCTCTTTTTTGCCCGTGTACCGAATTTGGGCTTGGAACGCCAATGCTGAAACCATCCTTGCTGGGGCTACTGCCGGGGCTGTTGTGGATGAAAGGTCTGATACTGGAAGGTTTTCTTTTAGGTTTTTGGTCCTTCTGGTATAAAGCCACAGAATCAAGGGGGGCACTGGACTGCTCGATCTGTGTGAGATGCCCTTCCACTACAGGGCCCAAAAAGTCAGTACCAAAGAAGGAGACATTGACTAGTTTGTGCCGAGTATCTGCCATAAAAGTGGAAAGCCTCAGCCAGGGCCTACATTGCATAGCAACAGCTGTAGCCATGGCAGGGGCACAGGAGTCACCCATGTCCAGAGCCATCTGCAGCTGGTGTTTAGACAGCAATTAACCCTGGTCTCTGACCAATTTCACCAGCAACTGTTTATTTAGTTATTGAAATGTTTCACCAGGAAGGCACACTGAGCAGCAACTCACTTATCTCTTGGTGCGACCTGGGGGAAGGGGTACAACTGGAATGAGACATTGTACATTCAAATTACAAGATCAACATTAACATACAGTTGTAAGGCAGGTGTTACAAACAGTGTTACAACAGTATAGCACATAACATGTAGAAAGAGTGGACAATAATAAGTGCTGGGTTAGTAAGTAAACAAGTGCTTACATGAAAGAAAAGGGGGGAAAGTGAAGGGAGGGGTGAGGTGGGGGGAGAAGAGTCGTGCCCCTAGAGAACCCTTCAGGATACAAGGAACCCTGTGAGGGGACTGGGGGGGACCAGAAAGAAGGGGATAAGGCAGTGTCCCAAAGAGACCCCATTTAAGACGGTGGGGGAAGGGAGTAGGTGAGAGATACAAGCCCCTTGGGGGGCAGGAGAGGGACCCATGAAGAGCATTCAGGGTCCTTTACATTCTGAGAGAGATCAAGGGAGGTCAGTAAGGGGGAGGAATTAGGGGGAAGGGGAGAAGGGCTAGAGGGGGTGGGTGTGCATGGGGTAAAATGAAGGTGAGGGTAGGGGGTAGGGATTGTCTAGGGCTTAGAGGAGGGAATTAGGGAGGGACATGGCAGGAGCAGCTAGGTGCAAGGTAAGTGTTGAGGGCAGAGCTGATGGAGTAGGCGGAGGATAAGTGCTGGATTTGGGGGGGGTTCCACATTTTTGGGAGGTGGTGAGAGTAACTGGATTGGGCCAATTTGAGTGGATCTGCAGGGGACAACCAGGGTGCGGGAGTTGGTTGATCTAAGGGAATGGGAGGATGGGGGAGTATTATAAAGGAGGAGGTGAGGTAGGAAGGGAGCTCACCCAACCAGTGCTTGGAGGTGAATTTAGCACAGTGGGAGAGTCACCTATTTGTAAGAGAGGGGAAGGATAGGGCACGATAAGGATTGCAGTGATGGGTGTGAGGAGGGGCATCCAGGGCAAAGCGGCAGAAGGAATTGAAGAGGGTGTCTAGTCTGGCCAGGGAGGACTTAGTGGCAGCACCATAGACCACGTCGCAGTAGTCAAAAACGGGCAGTATCATATTCTGAACAAATTCATGCCTAGCCGTAGGAGGGATGCAGCTGTGGTTCCTGAACAGGGCACCAAGCTTGGGGTGCAGTTTTTTCTGAATGGCGTCAATATGCCCAGAGAAGTTTAGGTGTTGGTCCAGCCAAACACCCAAGTACCTGAAGGAGAATGTGTCCTCAAGTAAAGTCCCTTTAAGGGTGTGAAAAGTGGGTAGGGAGAGAAGCCTAGAGAGTCTCCGCCTTGTGCCAAAGATAATGGAGACAGTCTTTTTGTCGTTGAGGAAAAGTTTATGGTTAGCAAACCAGAGCTGAACCTTGTCAAAGTCTTGCCGTAAGCTGGTTGTAACCTCAACAGGACAGGAGCCAGATGCATATAAGACTGTATCATCATCATACATATGTATAGTGGAGGATGGGGAGTAAACAGAGGGAAGGTCGTTTAAGAAGATGGCGAATAGGAGGGGCCCTAATACCAAGCCCTGGGGGACTCCAGTGCTAATCAGGAGGGATGGGGAAATGGCGTCCAAGATCTTAACTGATTGGGTTCTACCAATAAGGTAGGCCTTGAACCAGTTTGTGGCAGAGCGAGACAGGACAGCTGCTGGGAGTGAGTCGTGGAGAAGGGAGTGAGAGATGGTGTTGAAGGCCTTGGCCAGGTTGACAAAAATGGCAGAGGTAATTTGCCCATTGTCCATCCCGGTTAGGATGGAGTCTGTGAGCCGTAGGAGAGAGAGAGAGGTGGTGGTTGAGTGGTTTTTCCTGAAACCAGACTGGAAAGGGGTGAAAAAGGAAATGTCAGATATAAAAGAGGTGAGTTGGGAGAGGACAATGTGTTCTTGAAGCTTGGCAAGGGTAGGGAGGAGAGAAATGGGGCGATAGTTGACAGGGGATGAGGGATCACCCCTTTGGGCAGAGGGAGGACCACAGCATGTTTCCAAGAAGAGGGGACAGAGGCAGTAGAGAATGAGAGATTTGAGATTATTGAGAGGGAGTAGGCAATGGCTGTAGCGGAGAGGGAGAGGGGTTTTGGGTCAAGGCCATCAGAGGAGGCACCTTTAGAGGGGTTGATGGTGAGGAGGGCACTTAGGGTATAATTTGGGGTTACAGTACCGAAAGAGAAGGGAAGGTGGGAGGGTGATGGAGAGGGCACACTGGTAGAGGGTGGGGAGGGGGATGGGTAGCAGGGAAGGGATTCCAGTAGCTCAGTGGTGCAGGAGGTATAGTAGGAGTTAAATTCTGCAGCTACAGCTGGTGGGTCGGACACTAGTGAGCTATTTACTTTAAGTACCAGGGGCGGTGGGCGAGATGAGGGGGGTAAATAGGGTGTGCACCACCTTCCTGAACTCTGAAGGGGAATTTATGTTGGTGATGAAGGCAGATTTGAAATATTCAGACTTGGCTAACCTTGTAGCCCTGGTGCAAGTGTTTCTGAGCATGCGGAAGTTTGCGAGGTCACTAGGATGCTGGGTAGCTTTATGACTCTTCCAGGCTCAGTCTCTAGCCCTGAGACAAGCCAAAGGTTCAAGGGTTATCCTAAGGTAAGTGGTTACCTCTGACTCTGGTTTGTTTGAGTGGGGCAAAGGCATTCCAGTTTACAAGAAAGATTTATTTGAAGTAGGCAAGGGCCTTATCAACAATCGGGAAGGAGGTTAGGGGGGACCAGTCAGAAGTAGCAAGGTTACTCAAGAGAGGTCAAGAGACTTGAAAGAGTGCAGTTGTATGGTTTTATGTAGTGATTCAGTTCTGTGGGCTTTCCTAGCTATGAATATTGGGTTATGGTCACTGAGAGCACCGGGGAGGATGCCAGAGGTGATGACACGGTGGGGGTGTGGGGTAAGGGCCCAGTCTAGTAGGGAGTGTTGTTGTCTTGTGGTTTGGGTGGGTGGGTTTGGAGATCAGTTGGTAGAGATTTAGGGCTCCAATTTTGTTTTTAGTTTTGGTAGTTTTAGGTGACAACCAATTTATACTGAAGTCGCCTAGGATGAATAATTCCCCAGAGCGAGCAAGGGAAGTGATGGAGGTTAGGAGGTCTAGCGTGACCAAAGGATGGACATTTGGGCGGCAGTATATGCCGGCTATGAAGATTGGGTGACTGAAGGGGAGGGTCACATGGATAGCTAGGGCATCATGGGTCTCAGGATTGGAGGATGAGTAGATGATGGAGTATTGGATGGAGGCTAAGACCTAAATGACCACACCACCACCCCTGCCAGCATGGTCTTGCCTTAGCAGTGAGTATCCAGGAATGGAGACCGAGTGGTCAGGGATACTGCTCTTCAACCAAGTTTCTGAGAGGATTAGAATGTCTGGTTTTAGAGTGCACACCATGGTCTGAATCTGGTCTATTTTTTGCAACAAGCTGCGGGTGTTTAGATGCAGGATCTTTAAGCCCTTTGGGAGGGTTGAGAGAAGAGAGCGGTGAGGTAATAAAGATGGAGGCACCAGAGGAGCAAGAGGCAATAGGGCCTGGGTTGGGGTGGATGTCCCCAGCAGAGAGCAAGAGGAAGGCGAGTATGAGAAAGTGGAACTTAGATGATTTTGAAGGGGCTGACGAGGAGGTTGAGAGCTTTGAGTAGAAGGGAGTGGATGAGTGAATAACAAGAAGGTGGAGAACTGCAGAGAAAGTGGACACCATTATCAAAGCCACATGAGGAATAGTGATAGAGTGAGACCATATTTCAAATGGCAGGGAGGGAGGGAGTGATAGCATGGATGTGGGTAGGGGATTGGAGATAGTTACTGATGGGGTTGGGAGAGTTATTAGGAATAGGTGAATAGAGAGCAAGTGGAGGTGATAAAGACAGGTATATGAGCAGAACAAGGGGGAGCGAGGACAGTAGGGAATGCATTTTCTTAAGGCAGAGAAATTAGTGAATCATTGATCTAGGAAGGCGTAGAATTTGTAAGCAGGGGGCACAGAGGAGGGGGCTGGTCAGATGGAGGTGGGAGCTGTAGTTTAGGAAGGTATCGAATAGGGATTGCATAGGGCCGAGACAATTGGGTAGGGGATGGGGGATGGGGTGGAGGACGGTCCTGATCAATGCCAGGAGCATGGGCAACAAAATGCCTGAGCTCCAGGCAATGCTGGCTGAGGGATCAGGGGATGTGGCAGCATTATGGAAACATGGGCCACCCAGAAGAATGGTTGGGACCTAAACGTGGAGGGCTACACAATATTTAGGAGGGACAGAGAAGAGGGTAGAAGAGGGGGTGTAGGCGCTGATAGTCAAGAATGGCATAGTGGTTAGCGGAGTGGAGGAGGCTGATGAGGGAGTGGAAGTGATTTGGGTAACCCTGCAAATGAGGGGAGGCAAAAGATTGAAAATAGGGGTGGTGTACAGACCCCCCGCAATGGATGAGGCCCTGGAGGAAAAATTAGTTGAGAACATCAAGGGGCACTGTGACCGTGGAAAAGGTAGGGTGGTGGTCATGGGGGACCTAAATATGCCAGGGGCAGACTGGGACACTGTGACATCAGCATGGCCAGGGAGCAGAGACTGATGGATGTGTTTCAGGATGCCTTCCTGGTCCAACAGGTGGGGGAACCTGCTAGGAAGGGGAGGATACTGGACACCGTCCTTGCAGACAGTGACCAGGTAGGGGAGGATACTGGACATGGTCCTTGCAGACAGTGACCAGATAAGGGGTCTAGAGATGTGTAGCCCGCTGGCAGGTGGAGACTACGCCACGGTCTGGTTTCTGCTGTATCTAGGGGGGAGGATAACTGCTCAAATACAGTAATAGTGGACTTCAGGGGGGCAGACTTTGTGGGCATGGGCAGGATTCTAAGGGGGAGCTTGAACAAGATTAGGCCAGACATGGATGTTGGTAGCTTGTGGGAGACCATTAAGAAAGGGGTGCAGGAGACTACTAGCTCATGTACAAGGGTAAGACGTAAAAATGGTAGAGCCAACAAGCCGTGCTGGTGGACCAGGGATGTGCAAGAGGCAGTGAGGGATAAAAAGGCTGCCTATGCATGTTTTAAGCGCTCCAGAGGGACAAGGGAGAGAGGAGACTACAAGATGACAGCAAGGAGAGTCACCAGAGTGGTGAGGGGAGCCAAGGTGAGGATGGAGCAAAACCTGGCTAGGGATAGCCGAGAAGGGGGAAAGAGTTTTATAGATAACAGGGAAAGAGAAAGGAGGCACAGATCTCAGGATTAGGACTGGGGAGGGATGGGCTCAGGTGGCGGGGGAGCAGGCAGAGGTACTAAATGAGTACTTTGCCTCGATACTTATGGAAGGAGTCAGGGGATCCATTCAGCCGGAATGGAGGGAGGGGGAAACAGCTGAGCGGAGAGGTCAGATGGAGTTGAGTGGACCGGAAGAGGCTGGGGCACTAGGTGGACCAGGCCTAGAAAGGGATGGGTGTTAAGTTGGGGGTGGGAGGGTGAAATCACAGAGGATAGGGTGAGGAGGCCCTTGAGGCGCTGAAAACTGATAAGGCGCCGGGACGGATGGGCTTCATCAGAGGGTTCTGAAGGAACTAGTAGACGAACTAGCAGCTCCACTAGCTGCAGTTTTCAAAGTGCCTCTGCAGACAGGATGGGTGCCTCAAGACTGAAGGGTGGTGCCTATCCACAAAGAGGGGTCTAGGGAGGAGATGAGAAATTACAGGCCTGTCAGCCTAACGTCTGTGGTAGGCAAACTAATGGAGGGTTTCATCAAGGAGAAGCTCAGGAGGCAACTGGAAAGGTTGGGGCACATGGATGACAAACAGTATGGTTTTGTCCTAGGGAGATCGTGTCAGACCAACCTCATAGATTTTTACGACTGGGTGACTGGGACCCTGGACCAACAAAGACCGGTGGGCATCCTATATCTGGATTTCAGTAAGGCGTTTGACTCGGTACCCCACATTGGGTTGTTGACAAAGTTGGGGGGATGGGGTGGGAGGACAGTTGCTTAGATGGGTAGAAAATTGGCTAACGGAAAGAACTCAGAGGATAGTGGTTGGTGGGATAGTCTCCTCCCCTAGGAAGGTCTTCAGTGGGGTTCCCCAAGGTTCGATGCTGGGGCCACTCCTGTTCAATGCCTATGTCTCCGATATAGGGAGGGGGGTTAGGAGTAGGATGAGCGTCTTTGCAGATGACTCAAAACTGGGAACACTGGCAGACGGGGAGGAAGTGAGAGAGACAGTCCAGAGGGATCTGGATACCCTGGAGAGTTGGTCAAGAAGGTGGGGACTGAGGTTTAATCCAGGGAAGTGTAGGGTGCTGCATCTGGGGGTCAGAAACCCAGGTCATGTATACACCCTGGGAGGGGTCTCACTGCAAGCCACAACAAGTGAAAGGGAACTGGGGGTGGTGGTAGACACCAAAATGAATAATACTGAAAACTGCAGAAGATCTGCGGCAAAAGCAAACAGGATTCTGGGCTGCATAGCCCGGGGAATTACATCCAGGAGGAGGGAGGTGATCCTTCCTCTGTATAATGCCTTGGTCAGGCCACATCTGGAGTACTGCATGCAGTTCTGGAGACCTCACCTTAGGAAGGACATGGCATTGCTGGACAGAGTTCAGAGGAGGGCAACCAGGATGATTCGGGGCATGAGTGAAAGGACCTATGAGGAAAGGCTGGAAGTCCTTGAGCTGTACTCACTGGAGGAGAGGAGAGACAGGGGGGACATGATAGAGGTCTTCAAATATGTGAAAGGGATTAACAGAGGCAGAGCCAAAGAAATGTTCAGGCTAAAGAAGGGGGCACAACCAGGGAGCATGAGTGGAAGCTGGAGGGGGGGGAATTGCAGGCGAGAATGTAGAAGGCATTACTTCACTGAGAGGGTGGTGGGGCCATGGAATGCACTGCCTGGGAGTCTAGTGGAGGAGGGCACAGTGGAGGGCTTTAAGAGGGGGTGGGACAGGTGCATAGGTATACTGAAGCTGAAGATGACTCTCTCGGGAGCTGGAGGGTGGAGGAGTGAGCACCCAGTAGGGGCTGGCTACCGAGCAGACACGAAAGACTGTTAGGCCTATTTTGCTGGCTTTTAGTATGTTAGCATGTTAGTATTTATATGAACAACAGCCAGGGATCGCTTAGATAAAGATTATGTCCCTCTAGTGGCAGTACAGCATAACTTGCTAATGGGAAAATGGACACTTAAAAAACAAAGAAAATGAAAGAGGGTTACACAAGGTTTGAAAAATGTGCACCCACCAGTTAAAACTCTGGCTAGGAGGCGTACAGCAAAGTTCAGAGAGTGAACAGAAGTAGGGAGCCAATTGGGAGCCGGATTCGCCAGCGTCGTCCAATCAGGAGCTGGAGATAACGGGGAGAGAGTGGGGCAAGCTGCAAGGAATTTTGTACCTGCAGAGCTGGAGGGTGAACTGGAGATGCAGAGACTACAGCAAAGCTAAGCCATGTCCCTAGGTGCTGTTCCTTGGCAGGCTGGGTGCCCTGGCCACGGGATGCCGCCTAAGAAGAAATGAGAGAGGGGAGAAATAGAGATGAAATTAAAAAGGCAATTGGAGGGAGGGGCAGTCAGTGAGTGGATGCAGGAAGACAGCAGGATCAAATTAAGTGACAAAAGGAAGGCAATACATAGAAAGGAGATGGCTCCGAGAAGCCAGGCGTGGGGGCGGGGTAGGGTTTACTCTGGGAGAGAGAAGTATAGGGAATGAAAGTAGAAGACAGGAAAAAAAAAGATATATATTGCGGTTTAGCTTAACTTATCAAACTGAGCTGTAATTACTTGCATTAAACAGTCTAATAAATACAATTCAAGTGACTACACAAAAAAAACACAGAGGGTTACATGAGGTCTGAAAAATGTGCACCCACCAGTTAAAACTCTGGCTAGGAGGCGTGCAGCAAAGTTCAGAGAGTGAAAAGAAGTAGGGAGCCAATTGGGAGCCTGGATTTGCCAGCACCATCCAATCAGGAGCTGGAGGTAACAACGAGGAGAGAGTGGGGCAAGCTGCAAGGAAGTTCATACCTGCACAGCTGGAGGGTGAACTGGAGATGCAGGGACTACGGCAAAGCTAAACCACATCCCGAGGTGCTGTTCCTTGGCAGTCTGGGTGCCCTGGCCATGGGATGCCTCCTGCAGAGTGAACTGGAGGTGCAGGGACTGTGACAAAGCTAAACTGCATCCCTAGGTGCTGTTCCTTGGCAGGCTGGGTGCCCTGGTTTGTTGGCACAAAGATGGGGAAGGAGGGCCCCCAACACTCCCAGGAGGAAATGACCAAAGTTAGTCATCATGAAAACATAGCTAGCCTGATGGGAGACCAGAGACGCAGCAACATACACCTTTTTAGCTGCATGGTCAGTCATCTTGGATTCCTTGTCTGATGGCTTGTTCACATCCCCTTGGCAACCCAATTAATGGAAAGCTGAGTCTGAAACCAAGCCCTCAACAGAGGGGTGGTTGGAGAACCCAGAAAAGGAGCCTGTAGGGACTGTGTCCTTGTGGACCATATGAGTGGAGGGTGCCGGGCAGGATACTGGATGCTGCCAAAGCTCCAGTTCCAGTCCCAAGATGGCCTCAGCTATGGGAAAGGCAACCCATGGGGAACTGTACTTGTCCCAATATATCAGTAAATGGATACTTGGCCCATTTCTAGACTGGCTCCAAGGGTACATTCATGGACTCCGACATATCAGATCAAAGCCCCAGAACACTGTCCCATGGTCGGTGGACAATTCCTCGGACAACTCTCAGTCAAATGTGTGAGTCCTGGTCAAGGCTATGGATGATTGACTTTGAGTCATCAAAGGACTCCTCAATTATGCCCCTCAACCATTTGCAACCATGGACCACCCCAGTATCCTCGGATTGGACAATATCTACCAAGAGCCAGGCTGGCAAGCTGGCCACAGCATGGGGATCCTTGGTTGGAGCCCTAAAGGCTGCACTGGAGGCAGCTTCACCAGAAGGGGTGAACAAGCAGACTTAGGGAACAGCTGTCAAGTGTGGATCAACATGGGAATGACTGGTGCAGATCAATGGACCGAAGGTCCAGAAGGCAGAGGCCTACCCCTCCCAGCAGTGGTCCAGTGTTGCTAAAGGAGTTCCTTGTAGTGCTGATGCATTTTTTGTTGATGCAGCTCCTTACCAAAGGATGAAATGGGCAAGGAATGTCAATGGCAGCACCTGTTGGTTGAATGAAATCATGATTGTGAATGGCACCTTGACCTCGACCATGAACCTGAGGGTGTATATCAACTACTGTCCTACAGGGGGTTGTGGTAAACTACCTGCTTTGGCAGGTTAGCACCAGCGATTTCAGAGACATGACCACCAGTGGAGTCCTCTCCTCAGGTGATGCAGCTAGTAATCATACCACATAGAGTGGTCTCACACAGCACCAGGAAGTTCCTTACAGTACTTCCCATAACAAAATTCTAGTCAGTCATTGGACAAGCACTGTTTAGACACAGGGTTGCCCTTGGCCCCAAAGGCGAATGAAGCAAAAAGCTGTGAGGACCTTCTGAAGTCCTTCGTGCAATCAAGATAGAAACACAGTGTTCTATGTATACCAAGTGTATGGAGCAATGCCTCACTCTTGTTAGCATGCTCTGGCTAATACACTACCTTAGATAGAAAATGAGAATTGGTCCACGAAAACGTCCTGTCTTTGTGGAAAATAAAATATGACTCATGTATCAGAGCCTGCTGCTCAGAAATTCTACAAGCGAAGTCAAGGCAACAAAAAACAGCATTTCCCATGAAAGGAAATGCACCTCACAGGTTGCAGCAGGCTCAAACAAAGCCAGAGTGAATTTCTCAACTATGAAATTCAGGTCTCAAGGCAGAACTGGTTTGCAAATCGGGGACGCCTGTGCAGAATACTCTTCAAAACCTTACAAAACACCTCTAGTTTGCCACTGTGTGACCATCAATAAGGGCATGGTTGGCTGAAACGGCAGCTAAGTGCACCTTAATGAACAAGTACTGGGGCCGGAATCAAACAGGGACAGAAGGTAGTCCAGTACAGTATTGACAGAAGACATAAACAGGTCCACGGAACAGGAAGTGCACCTTATGCAGAAGTGCTTCCACTTCAAAGAATATGTGCATCTAGTAGAAGGCTTTCTAACTCACCTGGGAAGAAATTGCAAAATGGGCAATGGCTATGTCTTCAGGAGCCAGGCTTGCAGATGCAGGGATGGCAGGTCCAGATGGACCAGGGACCCTGAGCTTGCGACAACAGGCCTGGACAAAGGGGGGGGGGGCCAAATGGAAGGCTCACTGCCAGATGCGGCAGAAACAGAAACCAAATCTGTTGAGATCAGATGGGAGCCATTAGTATTAGAGTGGTACGCTCCACCCACAGTTTGAGCAGAACCCTCAGAATGAGAGGATTTGGAAGGCATAATGTAACCGCCCTTTCCAGGAGAGGGATAATGCATCTTGCCAAAAACTCTATGCCCTGCAGCAAGTGAACGAGCAGAAATGCTACTGTTTTGCATTGTGTAGGGACGCAAAATGGTCCAACTCTGGATGACACCATCTTGCAAAGAGAGAGTTTACCACAGAGGACAGCAGTTCCCATTCAAGTACCAGGGACTGAGAGCTGCTTAGCTTGTCTTTCAAAATATTTTGGACACCTAGGAGAAACACAACTGATAGCTTACATCACCCAGTACCACACCCTCATTGTTTCCCTGCACAGTGGATAAGAGGAATGCCCCCTTGCTTGTTTATCTAGTGAATGGCACAGACGCTGCCTGTTCAGATCAGCAAGGGACCAGGGATGAGGTCCTCCTGGAAGGCCTGGAGACCAAGTAGAATAGCCCGCATCTACAGGAAATTGATATGTGGATCTGAGTCTAAATCAGTCCAGGGCCCTTGGATCTGATAGGATCCAAGATGGGCACCCCAACCAGACCACAGGGCATCTGTCGAGAAGAGCTGCACTAGAATCAGGGAAAAGAACTGAATGCCCTGTAACAGGTTCAGGTGGTCTACCCCACATGCTAGGGCATCACTGAGAGGGGATGTCACGAGGACAATTTGTTCCAGCTTGTCCGTCAACTGATCCCACTGTACCTGAAGAGTCTAATGCAGTATGCACATGTGGCAAAGGGACCATAATAATGGCAGCAGCCATCAGTTCCAGGAGATGTAACATCATCTGAGCAGTCATGTAATGACTCCTGTGTATCAGCTGAGCCTGGGCAACAACAGCCTCCACCCTGTCTGCAAGCAGGAAGGCATTGCCCACTGCTGTATCCAGCATCGTATGAAAATATTGGAGGTGATGGCAAGGAAAGAGCATGGATTTCAGTACATTTACTGTAATGCCTGGATCCTAAATCAATTGTCTCATTCTGGACAATGTGTACAGAATCACATCCCTGGATAGGGCCTTTAGGAGCCAAACATCCAGATACAGGAAGACATAAAGTCCAACCCTCTGGTGGGATGCTGCCACAACTGCTAAGCATTTGGTAAATATCCACAGTGCCAAGGATAAGACAAAGGGCAAGACTCATAACTTATAAAGGTTGCCCTCCAGCATGAAGAAGGTGTACATGATACGAAGGTATGCATTCTTCATCTCCAGGGCACAGAGCCAACCCCCTTTTTCAGCGGAGGGAGGACAGCTTGAAGAGACACCACCTGAAACTTTCTGTATTCGCTGAAAAGGCTTAGGTCTCTGAAGTACAGTACAGGACCCAGATTTCCAGTCCACTTAGGAACCAGGAAGTATCTGGAATATAACCATTTGTTTCTTTCTTGGGGAGGAACGAGTTTAATAGCTTGTGCATGTCTGATTGACTGTACCTCCTCTTGCAGAAAGGAAAAATGACCCAAAGGATAATTAGAAGGAGGTGGAAGATGAACTGGAGCGGGAGACAGTAACTCCAGAGCATGCCACTTTTCCACCTATTTCCAGGTTTGTCATGATGTCCTTCCATGTGGCAGATGAAGGGGAAATCATGTCCCCACTATCACACCCCAGAGGTAACAGTGCGGGGAGAGGAAAAGGGGAATCAGAAGGTACCAGGATGGCAGTGGCCCCACCTTGATAGATATTTTGGGGTGCTTTTGCATGGGTACCAGGAGGGTGGGGACTAGGAGGGGATCACCACCACCACGGTTTTGTGCACAGTGCTATTCACGGGAGGCATGGCCATCACGGGCTGCATGCCTGTGAAATGAGCCCCTACCATGCCCCCTCGTGGGTTGAGAGGTCAGAGATTTGAATGACCTTAAAGTCATCCTGGAGGACTGAAGCTCACGTAGAATATTTTCAGCATCACTCCCAAACATCCTGGAGCCTCTAAAAGGTGCATACAGCACAACCTGTTGTATATCAGTAGCAAATATGGCTACACTATGTCAAGAATATCTCTGAAGGCATATGCCTGAGGCAGCAACTCTAACAGAAGCATGAGAAGCCTTATAAAGGGTAAGCCAAAAGTGTAGCATTCAGAAGGCATAAGGAGACTCAGGAGGAGGAGGAAGATAGGGAAGGGTATCGGAGGAAACAGAGAGAAGCAGGGATTGCAGTACGGAGTGCAAAGGCACAAACTGAAGAGAGAATAACCCAGGATGTAATGAAAGGGGACAAGACATTTTTTAAAGGAAAACAATGGAAAAGACACAGCTTTTCTCAGACACTACAGAAACTCTCAATTAGTGCTTTCAGACAGTAACAACTTTTTAAAATTATTTAGAACCACTACCAACAACTTCCACTTTCTGTTGCTGGCAGCAGCCATTTCATGAGCAACAGTGAGCCTTCTGAGCTCACTGTAAGCTAATATGCCTGTTTGACCTCTGCTATTGGTTGACAGGTCATACTAGCATACAGTGAGCTCAGGAAGCTCTCTGCTACTCATGAAATGGTGGCTGCCAGCAATAGAACGTGAAAGCTGAAGGCCACTGTTTAAATCACTAAAAAAGCAATTGGAGGAATAAAAAAAAATTACTGTCTGAAAGCACTAATCAGGAATGTTTGTAGTGCCTGGGTAAAGCTACACCTTTTCCAGTGTTTCCCTTTAAGTATGCAAGTGAGAAAGGCAGAAGACCAGGGCGGGACTCTGAGGTTAAAAAGGAAAGGGGGGACTGTGCAAATGGGGACCAGGAAAAGCCAGACATCCTGAGCAAATACTTTTGTTCAGTGTTCATAGAGGAAGGAGAAGGGGAGGGGCCACAAAAAAGTAATAAAAGCTTTGGAGGGAGGAGGATACTAGTCCTTTATTGGAGGTGAGAGTCCTGAAGAGACTTGCTAATCTGAAAGTGAACAAAGCAATGGGGACAGATAGAGTGCATCCAAGGGTATTGAGGGAGCTTAGGGAAATACTGACTGTACCACTGACAGTTCTGTTTTTTTTTTTTTAGTATACTTTTACTGAGCTACCGCCAGGTCTCAGCCCCCAGCCCATCAGTTCTGTTTAACAGCTTGCTGGAAACAAGAGTGGTTCTGGAGGACTGGAAGAGGGCAGATGTAGTTCCATTACACAAAAGTGTTAGCAGGGAGGAAGCTGGCAATTATAGGCCGGTCAGCCTGACATCAGAGGTGGGAAAGTTAATGGAATCACTGCTGAAGGAAAGGATTGTGGAATATCTCAAATCCAGTGGGTTACAAGACCCAAGGCAGCATGGTTACATGGGGGGAAGTAATTTCAAATGAATCTGATAGATTTCTTTGACTGGGTGACCAAAGACCTAGATCAGGGTGGAGCAGTGGACATGGCCTCCCTAGATTTCAGTAAGGCATTCAAGACCTTTCCACATAGGAGACTAGTAAGCAAGCTGGGTAGCTTAGGAATGGGTCCAAAGGTGGCAAACTGGGTGTAAGCCCCCCCTTATCAGAGGGGCTTATGCTCCCATTAGGAACCCCTTTCCCCCCCACCCCCCTGAGCTATTGAATTTATTAGTGCTCTGGGGGGAGGGTTAATCCTTGTTGGACACCGCAAGGTGGCAGCAAAGGGCAGGTTAGGGAAGTTATATAATATGAACATACAAAATTTGCCAGCAGATAAAGGCCTAGAGGTCTATCAAGTCTGCTCGAATGTGCAGCTAGCACCTCTTATTCTGCAGCTGCCCTCCCTCCCACCTTCCCTCCATTGACCCTCCCCTTGCCCTGTCTTAGCCCTTTTGAAGCAGTCCACGGTTATACTGGATACCACTTCTGCAGGTAACGCATTCCACCCAGCTACCACCCTCTATGTAAAAAGTGTCTCCTCATCTCCCTCCTGAACCTTCCTCCCTCCAGTCTCATATCATGGCCCCTGGTGTCCCTGCCTTCCCTTACTTTGAACAGCCCCTCTGTACCTGTCTTGTTTATTCCTTTTCTGTACTTAAAGGTTCCAATCATGTCTCCCCTGTACCTCCTCTCCTCCAGCGAGTACATATTCAACTCTCTCAGCCTCCTCTTGTATGATCATCAAGTTATTAAATTTTTATTTGATCAGTATATATGCTTTTACAAAAGTAGCTAAAAAGAAGTTTAAAAGTATGTAGACATTAGAAGAATTAAAATATTACAGATGTTAGGATTTCATGATAACATAATATCATTTGCTGCAATGCTGCACCAATGCTGCACTTTTCACCCTCTTGCCACCCTTCCTACATTCCTTCTCCCCCTACCCTCTTCACTCTCCCTATGACTATGGTACTTTTTATCTGTTGTCTATTTTCTCTGACAAATGCCACTGGCTGCCTTGTTAAAATGCTACCCTTGAACTGTATTAATCTGTACTCTGTTTGCAATGTCCACATTGTTGTAATGCCTGTCTTGATGTTCCCCATAATTTGTATTTCTCTGATGTGGAACCTTTGTAAAAGAGCCATGGCTCAAAGGTATTTGTAATCCTAGACTTGATAAATAAAAAATAAATTTGAGGTATCTCAGACAGTTTAAGTTCCAAAATCTCAATATTCAATAAATAACTATAAGCAGCATCAAATTGCTTTCACAAACATAATTACTTCTAATAACATAATGTAGTATCATAATTGAATAGCAGCTAGAAATTTCACCAAATGATCAAGTACAACCTTATTTGTATTATTAAAAAGGAACAATACCAACTTGTTGGTCAGGAGGACAATGCCTTCCAGAACATCTCCTAGCCATTTTCTCCTGATGCTTTCATAAGGGGGACATAGCAATATTATGTGTTTCAAATCATCTTCTAATTGTATCCCACAAGGACAGAAAGGAGACTCAACATTTCCCCTACCCTGTTTAAAGTAGATGTAATTTGTCTTGTATAGCTCCATCTTAAATCTGGATATCAGACGCCTAGATTGGGGATTAGTTATTTCAAGGAGATATGGATCTAATCCGGTTTTTTGCTTTATTATTTTGTACCATCTATAATTTTTCAAAGTGGATATTCTCTCATTATCTTGTGCCATAGCTAGATCTCTAATTCTGGTTTTAACCAAAGTTGTGACTTCTTCTACTGATTTGTGATGAATATAAGTTAAGACATATCCCAGTCCATTAGGGTAAAGTTTGTTCTGAATAAGTTGAATAGAAGGTGCCATGAAATTCAGATACATATTGAACCTCCTCTTCCATGCACCATCTAGGAATCCTTTGTTCTGGTGACAATATTAACTTTAATAGAAAAATGATTTGTTTTTCTAGAATCAGGGATCCAAGGGAAAATAGTCCCAATTCTGAACATAAAATTTCCATTTGGGACTGATTGAGGTAGCATCAAGATGTTACGATAAAGTTTATTTAGCATTTATTCAATTGAGTCAATCTTATGACTTCCCCAGATTTCTGCAGCATAAACTATGCTGGTATTAATTTTTGCTTTTATCACCTTCAGTATGCCCTTTATAGAGGCATTTCCCAGTTTTGAATTAAATTGCCTGAAATCATTTGCTGCAATTTTAATTTTAGTTTTAATATAGTCAATGTGTTCCTTCCAGGTTGTAGTTTGGGAAAAGCATACTCCTAAATGGTCGTACGTCTTTACTATTTCAATTCTATTTTTACCCATAAAAACCTTAGATGTCGTCCTGGTTTTGTTTCCAAAAATCATAACCTTCATTTTATTTTCGTTTATCAATAACCCATCCCTATTACATAATTTAGAAAATGCGTCCATCTTTCTCTGCAGTCCCAACAGGGAGGCTGAGAATAAAACAATGTCATCAGTGTAGGCTAGGAGAGAAACTCTATCTTTGCCAGTTCTGGGAGAATGATAGTCCAAGCTTTCCAGATCCTGAAGTATAGAATTTATATAAACATTAAATAGGGTTGTGGCAAGTATACAACCCTGTCTTACACCAGTGTCTGTGCTAACGGGAGCAGTCAGGGATCCCCATTGATTATACTGTACTTGAATCCAAGTATCTGTATGTAGCCTGACTAGTATGTCAAGTAAAGAGTCATCTATATTTCAATCTTTCTGTTTACTCCATAATAAATTCCTACTTATTGTATCAAATGCTGCTGTCAAATCAACCAAGCAACAGTAAAATTTGCTGTGCTTCACTGTCACATATTTCCAGATTAAATGTTTCAAAACATAACAATGTTGTATCGTTGATCTAGCCGACCAAAATCCGTTTTGATATTCGCTTAAAATCAGATTCTCATTTAGCCATTTCTGTAATTTTGATAATAGAATTTTACAGTATAATTTCTGTGAAATGTCAATTAGACTGATGGGTCTATACATTCTTGGATCTAGGAGATCTAATTTTTTCAAAATTGGGTATACAATGCTTCCCAGACAACTTTCTGATATGTGTTGTCCCTGAAGTATTGCATTATAGTACTTCTCCAATAGAGGTATCCACCATTGTGTGAAGGATATGTAAATTTCCCCAGTTATACTATCTGGACCAGGAGCCTTGTTCATTTTTAAAGTTGAGATTGCTTGTAGAATCTCTATACTATTTATAATCAGGGGGTCAACCAAAATTTTCATAGGGGCATCAGTATGGTTAATTAAATCCAACCTTTCTTTTACTGAGAAATATAGTGTCTCAAAATACTTTTCCCATATTGAGGGAGTAACATGAGCATGAATTTTATTTTGATATTGTCCATAGCTCCCATTCACTAAGCCCCAGGACTTTGTATCTTTCTCCACTATAGCTTTCCTTAATTTGTCCCAATTTAGTCTGTAATATTTATTTCTCTCTTGCTCCAAGATTTTATTATAATCCTGCCTAGCCTGATTTAGTGCTTTTGTCTTCTGTACATTTTTGTTCACCTTTGTTTCTCTTATTTTGTGATTTAAGGCAGAGTTTGCCCTTCTGCAGAATCCATTAAACCATGTACTAACTTTAAGGAACCCCTGTAGTGGTAATTTTACATAAAGGTCTGATGTAACTTATCAACCTATCCCAACTTTCTTTAATATCTGTAAAGTTGTCATTTAGTAATATTTCATTTCTCAAATTGGCTGGGGATCCTTGATAAAGTATCTCCTCAAAGGTTTGGATAGATTTAGTCTGCCATTTAATTCTCTTTTGGTTCGTGATTTCCACAGGAGGGCAATTCTCCTTTCTTGTAATATTTGGAAGTTGTGTTGCTAATTTTATGCCCAAAGGGAAATGGGCTGATTCTGATCATTCCATTATCTCCATTTCATAGAGCATTTTTACTCTCTCCATGTTTACCCAGAGAAGGTCTATTGTTGAGTATCCCATTGATCCCACAAATGTATAACCACCTGTATTATTATTTTTTGTTCTACCGTTTATGAGTATAACATTTCTTTCTCCTAAATAGGTGTTTGCCCATCTGCCTCTTTTATTCTGTTTCTTGTCCTATAAATTCCTAGACAAGGTTAACCGAGGATTTATCTCCACTACATGCAACAGCAGGGCCGTGTAGAGAGCATCCTCTAAATCCTTTGGTCCAATGCAGGCATTTAAGTCACCCAAGATGTAAACTGGGGTATGTCCTGAATTCTCCAAAATAAGGTTCATGTCCTGTTGGAAATTTCACCACAGCTCATCCTCTTTATTAGTTTTTGGTGGAATATAAACATTAGAGAGTATCAATGAAAAAGAAAATGTGCTAAGTTTGACTCCCAAGATCAAATTTTCCTTGGTCTCAAACTTCGTTACTAGTAAGTCCAGGGATGTCCTGACAAATATTGATAGTCCTGATTTAGGGCGACCAAACTTTTTATCTTTAACAGCTGATGTGCTTATTGTAAAGAAACCCAGAATGTTAATACTTTCTGGGTTCATACTCCATGTTTCTTGGAGACAGAGTATGTCATATGACTCTAGATATGAACATGTATCACTGTCAGCAAGCTTTGTGGAGAATCCCTCGATGTTCCATGACAGTATTTTAAGTACTTGCCTTAACTTTACATGTTTTATTTGTCATGGTTGTTTCTTCCAATAATAAGTCTTCCCTAAATCCTCAGTTCTATCAATCCCTTGTGTGTCCTCAAAATGTTTCCCAGCAGAGATCATTAATATACCCAAATTGTCCAGCATCTCTGCTTTATTCACAATGGCATGTGCTATTTTTCCGGAAGTAAAAAGTAAGTCTATTTGTGAAGAGTCAGTTTCTTTTTTCCATATTTTGATATTATGTATGGGTTGAGATGTCCACATCAAGAGAATGGTTCAAAAAAGAAATCAGTTCTCTTTTGATTTTATTTTGGTTTCTTTCTCCCTTTGTATTCCATCCAACAATTGTTACAATCTTGTCAGTTTGTACTGTATTTTGATTCTGTTCGTAGTTTTTAATTATTTTTGCCACGGAATCTGTTGTTGAATCCCTGTTCCTAACTTGAATTATACTTTCCTTAACCGAATCTGTTGACAGAGATGCTGGTACTAGTTGGGGTTCACTGATATAAATGCCTTTTAATTGAAGTATGCTACCTTTTGACCAAATTTCAGATACAAGTACATATGTGTTTGTATATATCATAACACAATCCTTTATTTCTAGATTTGAAAGGCGTACACAGCCCACAAATCCTTGGTATCTTGATTAATACCCAATATATATTTCATGTGGGAGGTCAATAATGCATTTGTTTCTTCAGGTATCTGTTTTATACCATAGGTTACAAAATAGTACTCCTTTAAAGATCCATTCTCCTTGGGTAGACCACTGACTAAAATAGAGCCCATTCTAGAGGGGTTGTCACCCGCGGTGAAAGGATGGAGGGTCTGGGAGTTTGGGGCTAGAGCTGGGACTATGTCCTCCTTCCCAACCAGTGGCAACCATTCAAAATCAATGTCATCATTAGCAACATCATGTAAAGTAAACATTATTTCCTGACTTCTATGGTTTTGCTCAACATGTTGTAAAATCTCATGTTCATTCCCTTCCATCATATTATCAGGGGTACATTGTTTCTTGTTTTTACCCTTATTTAATTTTTCAACGTTTTTCTTGTTTAGTTTTTTCCTTTTATTTGCATCCTGTAAAGTTCCTTTTCCCCCTTTCCCTATTTTACTGTGTTCCAGTATCTTTAATGTCTCGTGACTAGAATTTTTAGAGAATGGGGCTGGCAGATTCACTTGAACAAATTTATTTTTCTTTGAAATAGTTTCTGTTTGACTTTGAATACTTATATTTGAACCCTTAAAGTTCTTCTGTCTAAGCCCTTTGGATAGTTGTTCTAACATTAATTTATTTCTAAATACATCTGTTCTCAGAGAAGACAGTTTCTCCTAGATGGTAGCAATATTCTCTAGAATCATTATATCTGCACAGTAAGGATTCTTGGCCATCTCTGCCATCTGTTTGGAGATATTCGTGCAAGATATAAAATCTCCTTTGTCTGTAAAGTGCTCTACATCTATTTCCCCAGTTTGGGATGTACCCTCTTGTATGATAAGCCCCCCAGCCCCTTGATCATTTTTGTCACCCTGCATTGCACCCCCTCCAGTAACTTAATGTCCCTCTTCAGATACGGGCTCCAGTACTGCACGCAGTACTCCAGGTGCGGTCTAACTAATGACCTATACAGTGGCAGAATCACCTCCTTCCTCCTCGAGGATATACCCCTTGCAATGCAACCCAGTATTTTGTTGACCTTTGCAGCTGCCTTCCTACATTGTGCTGAGTTGTTCATTGACCCTGTAATGAGCACTCCCAGATCCTTCTCCTCCTCTCTCTGGGCTAGCTGCACTCCTACCCCCCAGCTGGTAACTCCTCCTTGGGTTCTTCACCCCAAAATGCAGCACCTTGCACTTTTTGGCATTAAACCCCAGTTGACAGATGTCTGACCAGGTTTCAAGCTTTGCCAGATCATCCTGCAACCCCTGCCACCTCCCTAGGTCATCCACCACCGCTCCCATCTTGGTATCATCAGCAAACAGACTGATCTTGCTCTTGATATCCAATGATATGTCGGCAATGAATATCCCAAACATCACTGGTCCCAACACTGAACCCTGTGGAACACCACTCGTCACTACCCTTGGGTGTGAGAGCTCCCCACCCACTACCACCCTCTGTTGCCTTCCCTGAAGCCAGTTCCCTACCCATCTCACCAGCTTTGCACCCACCCTTGCGCCTTCTTACTTCCCAGCCTCCCATGCGGCACCAAGTCGAATGTCTTCCTGAAGTCCAGATACAGGACATCCACTGCATGGCCCCTGTCCAGTTGCCTAGTTACCCAGTCATAGAACTCCACCAGGTTGGTTTGGCAGGATCTGCCACGTATGAAGCCATGCTGTCTGCTGTCCTGTAGTCCTCTGGCCTCTAGGAGGGCCACCAGCCTCTCCTTCAGGATAGTCTCCATCAGCTTACCCATGAAGGATGTGAGGCTCACCAGTCTGTAGTTCTCCGGTTCATCCTTAGGGGCCACTCTTGTGGAGGTGTACCACATGAGCCATCCTCCAATCCTGAGGTACACACCCTGAGTGTAGTGAGGCATTAAATAGGTCTGCCAAAGGTCCTGCAAGGACCTCTGCCAGCTCCTTCAGTACCCTGGGGTGGATGTCATCTGGGCCTGGCGCCTTGTCCACACTCAGTGCCTTCAAACCCTCCCGAACTCTGCCCTGCATGATTCCCCATCTGTCACCCCCCTCCACCCATTTCTGCTGTTCCTCCCCCTTGGATATCACCCCCATCTTCTCCTTAGTAAATAGCGAGCAGAAGTAATCATTAACACTTCTGCCTTATCGCACCCTGCTTCCACCCAACACCCCTCCTTCCTAATCCTTACTATGTGATCCTTACAGCTCCTTTTCTCCCTGATGTTCCTAAAGAAGTCCCTCTCCCCCTTCTTAATGCTTTGTGCCAGCCTGAGCTCCGTAGATGCCTTGGCTCCCCTTACTGCCCGTGTCACCTCCTTTGATTCAGTCAGGTACTCCTGCCCATCCTCCCCCTCCCTGTTTTCATGCACCTCCTCAAGGCAGCTGTTTTCCTCCTTATCTTTTCCATGACCTCCCTTGCTCAACCAGCTCAGTTTCTTAGCCCTAGCCTTCTTGCTCTGGACCTTGCAGCAGGTTTTGGTTGCCTCCACTATCCCCAGCTTTATGAGCTCCCACCTCTGGTTAGTGCCCATACTAGGTTGAATTCTGACCAGGTACCCTTTTACCACTTCCCCCATCCTCCCAAAGTCGGCCCTCCTGAAGTCCAGCACTCTTGTGCCAGATTTCACTCCTTCCTTGCCCATATCCAATGTGAGTCATACTGAGTGGTGGTCACTCCCTGACAGTGGTTCTCCCACTGTAAGTTCTCTCATAAACTCCCCATTTGCCAGCACGAGGTCAAGAGTATACCCTAACCTGGTTGGTTAACTGACCATTTGCAGCAGGAAGCTGTCCTGGAATGCATCCAGCAGTACCTGCTCCCTTCTATTCCTGGTTGTTGCGGTATTCCAGTCCACTCCTGGCATGTTAAAGCCCCCACAATCACCACACTACCCTTCTCACAGGTCCTCCTGATCTGTCCCACTAGTTCCGTGTCTAACTCCTCCTCCGTCTGAGAGGGCGGCCTGTACACCACTCCCATTCTGAGAATCCTATTCTTGAAATCCTGGATTTGCATCCAAAGTGACTCCGTACTATCCTCCTCCCCTTCCTCCCTTACACACTTCAGTCCTTCCTTCACATATAGTGCCTCTCCCCTTTACCAATCACCCTGTCCCTATGAAATAACCTGTACCCTGGTACAGACAGGTCCCAGTCATTGTATTGGGTGGCCCATGTTTCTGTGATGGCTGCAATGTCCACTTCTCCCTCTGCCATGAGCACCTGTAACTCTGCAGTTTTCCTCCCAAGGCTCCTAACATTACGAGTAACCACCTTCCACCCTTTTCCGCCCCTCCCATCCTGCCCTCCTTTACTAGCATCACCAAAAGAACCTGCCATTTGTCCTTTGTCACTGTTATGGGGGGTAAGCTCATATGGTTTCCCAACCTGTGGTTTCTGCATGTCTCTTGCCCTCTTGCCACTCCCCTCTAGTTTAAATTCCCAACTTCCTCTATGCACTCCTCCATCCTCTGTTTCAACACTTTGTTTCCCTCCTCGCTCAAGTGTAGTCTGTCCTTGGCATAGAAACTACTGTCCTCCCAGGTTCCCCCTCCCCTCAACAGCCCATACCCTTTAGCATGACACCAGGTTCTTAGCCATCTGTTAAATTCCTCTATTCTCAGCTTTCTTGTTGTGCTTGCCTTGGGCACTGGAAGTATCTCTGTAAAAGTTAATAATCTTCCTGCCCCCTCACATAATTGTCCTACTTCCTCAAACCTCCTCTGGACTATATCTACTATCTTGTCAGCCAGGTAGTTCATCCTAAGATGTATAATTAAATAAGGCCCATACCTTTCAGAAACAATAAGGTAGCTGAGGCTCCTGGTCAGACCATTAGCACCCTACCCCCACTATGCACTAAACTTTGTAGCTAGAGAAGCCAGCAAAAAGAAATCACAATTCCACTCAAAGCACAAAAAATAGGTTTGCTACCAAAAGAAACAGGTCTCCAATTCAAACAGCCTCACCAACAACACATCAAAATAGGCTTGAAATTGGAAGACATAGGTCTCTAATTCAAAGAAACAGCCCCAATAAAATCACACCAAATAGGTTTTAAATCGGAAGAAATAGGCCTCCCCAAACACAGCCTGCTACACAGTGAAACATCAAACAAATGAGCCCACTTATATCCACCAAAATAGGTTTCAACATTCTAATAGCCCCAAAACAATACCCTGCTAGCCCCTTAGAAGTAGTAAGAAAGAAAAGTAATAACCTTCTACCAAATAAAATCCACAAAAAACAATGTAAAAGCAGCAAGAAGAAGCTACTGTACTGGAACTGATCTGATCCCTTCCCCTTCTGGTTACTTCTGAGAAGCCAAAAGCAATTGACACCACAAACCTGATTCAGCTCCATTTCCAGTTAGTTAGCTGAGTGAGACCTGGCCAGACTATTAGCACCCTTCCCACACTATGCACTAAACTTTGCAGCTAGTGAAGCCAACAAAAAGCAATCACAATTCTACCCAAAGCACAAAAAATAGGTTTGCTACCAAAAGAAACAGGTCTCCAAGTCAAACAGCCTCACCAACAACACATCAAAATAGGCTTGAAATTAGAAGATATAGGTCTCTAATGCAAAGAAACAGCCCCAATAAAATCACACCAAATAGGTTTTAAATCAGAAGAAATAGGCCTCCACAAACACAGCCTGCTACACAGTGAAACATCAAACAAATGAGCCCACTTATATCCACCAAAATAGGTTTCAAAATTCCAACAGCCCCAAAAGAATACCCTGCTAGCCCCTTAGAAGTATTAAGAAAGAAAAGAAATAACCTACCAAGTAAAATCCACAAAAAACAATGTAAAAGCAGCAAGAAGTTACTGTACTGGAACTGATCTGATCCAACCCCCTTCTGGTTGGAAATAGGAAGTTTGGGGCCTTTTCCAACCCCGGCACTAGGCATGGGGCAGGAGAGGGGTGGGTGAAGGAGCAGAGGAGGCAGGCAAGGAGGGAGCTAGACGGTCTGGGTTGGGCCTGTGGGGGCCCCCCAAAGTGTGGTAGACAGGGATGGCCTTTGTAGCAATGTGGTGTTGAGGAGCCAGGAAGGGAGCTCTGAAGGGAGGATGGCCAACCAAGTACCTGAGTCATCAGGGACAGGGAGGTTTAGGTGGTAGGAGAATGCCAGGATAGGCGGGAGCCTGTGTGATCACATGAAAGAGTGGTTTGGGCTGCCAGGGCTATGGGGACAGTGTCAGGGTACCCGCGGGGGGGGAGGCCGGTGGCAGTGGTTCTCTCCTGTACCCGGGGTGGCAGGGAAGCCTGAGCGTAGATGGAGCCAGGGCGCCCTTCACCCATTTTTAAGGGACCTGCATGAAGGGGCAGGTCTTGGGGCACTGGCATCTAAGGGCCACGTGGGTCACAGGTCTTAGGCCAGGCCTGGGTGGAGTCCCTGGCTGAAGCTTATCTCATGCCGAGGATATGCTGGCAGGGATGTGGGACGGAGGCTGGGACCATTCAAATGGTCATCTGGGAGCTCAGCAAAGAGAATGGGTGCTATTTGGGATCTCTTCTGCCCCTGCCCCTAAACTTAAATCTCTCATCTGAGAGAAATCACAGGGCATAAAGACTCCGGGAAAGTAACCCCTACCCCTACCTTCCCTTCCATGAGGCCTATAAGAAATGGAGGCCTTTTCCTTCTCAGAGTTGCTCTTGTAGGTGGATTTGTAATCTTACACCTTTTTCCTATGTGCCTCTGTCTTGTCACCAAATAAGTTGTTGTTTTCGCATAGGAAATCCATGGCCTTTGCCCGAGTATCCTGGGACAGATTAGTGGTTCTAAGCCAGGCAAACCTCCTTAAAAAGCTAGTGTATTGAATCATGCAGTTTGTAGTGCTGTCCAAGGTAGTCACATGTGACTTTCATTAATAGCAGTAGGCTCATATTTGTGCAATTACAGTATATGTTTTTTTTTTTTTTTACACATTTTTATAATCTCCAGAACTAAAGGCAGTGACCACTGTCATATAACTGCTTGACTGGTGATAATGACGTGGTGATGGGCAACTGCGTCAATCTGTTATCTGTAGGAAATGACTGCAGTGCTGTAATGTGATAAAGAAAAATAGCAAGCCTGCCCAGTAGATGTCACTTCAGCACAGTCCATGGCTCATCTAGTAACACAGTAAATAAAACAGACTACCGAGCAGCAAATAATATACAGTACATTGCACTTGTACAGCTTTTTTTTTTTTTTAAACATGGATCAGGACGTGATTGTATTCAGTGCAGATCATGAAGATGGGATACAGTAAGCAATCAGGATGAGCTGTGAGCCATGCAGTAGTAGGGGACACATGGCACTCTAATAACGTGGACTAGGGATTAATGTAAAGAAAGCCACACTCATGGCTCTGTCAAGCTCCAGGTCAGGGCCGAGAAGCAGTAGGTGCCACCAATAAGTGAAGCCGCTCCTGCGGCTAACGTTAAAAGTGTCCCATGATGTGGGGCTTTTCATGTAGGTCAGGGGAGGCAGCAGCAGCCGCCAGCATGTGAAGCCACTCCACGGCTTAAGTGAAAGTACATCATGGCGGCTTCTGATGTATGTCCGGGGTTAGAAGGAGTGACAGGAGGAGCTGCTGGATTAAAGCCACACCATGGCTAAAGTTCAAAAGCCCCGAATGGGCTTAGCAGCAGCTGCGATTGCGAAGGAGAAAGTTTCTGCACTTTCTTCTACATGTTTAGGGACCATGACATGGAGACAAGATGCAGTGACTGGGGGGAACCTAAGAAAGTAGATAACGACTGGGACCTTAGGAGAGAAAAGAAAGTAAAAGAAAAGACAGAAATCCAAACTACTGAATTAAACACAATGGTGCTTACTTATCAGAATTGCTTTAAAGACGGCTTGTTTGAAACATAGAAGTTGACGGCAGATAAGGACCGCAAGGCCCATGCAGTCTGCCCATTTCTTTTTCTGCCTTATGAATGTGCCATAGGCCTTTGCTCTGTCAATGGCCTCTCTATTCATACTCATCTGTATTGCTCCCTTATGCCTATCCCAGGCCTGTTTGAAGCCCTACACTGTATTCATAGCCACCACTTCCTGAGGTAGGCCGCTCCATGCATCCACCACCCTTTCTGTGAAAAAGAACTTCCTCACATTACCTCTTAATTGGCCTCTCTCTAATCTCATGGGCTATCATTAGCGTATTGTCTGCAGTAAGCAACTGTCTGGTGTAAGTACTGCTGTAGATCCTGTCATACACACAATAGTAAGCAGTTTGGGACAGTTCAAGCTTCCCCCCAACCTTGTCACTTCTGTTCAGGGCCTGCTGGTGCACATGGTACACAGTTCACAACAGAATCAGACCGAATTTCTGAAATGACATCAATACAAAATATTCAGTAAGCCATACAAAAAACTTTGTAGATATGTATTTTTCACTTGAATGATCATGAACACACACCTCAGTCACAACAGTTCATTAAAATAGCCCCATTACACTAGCTCTTTAAAGATATGGCATGGGCCATGACCTTCGAAGCAGCGTCATTGGTATCCACTGCCATATGGAACTGATATTTGGTAGCATCAAGAGCAGTTTTGGCACTATCTGCCAAGTCTTGTGCCAGGTCCCCAAGACCTTCTCACTCATGGCCAGTACAGAGTTCCAGAAGGCTTTCTGGTACTGGGCAGTATAGGCCATGTAGGCAGCCTGCCTTAACAGAAGAGAGGCAGAGGTATACATCTTCTTCCCCATACTGTCCTGCTTCCTGAAATCTTTGTCTGGAGGCTGGGTAGAGAGGGGGATTTTAGCCTTGTCACAGGCAGCCAGACTACCCCTTCATGATCTGGGTGCAAGCAGAGGTACTCAGCATCACGCCTGTTCAACTGGTACTTCTTCTCAATCTTTTTGTCGATCCCTGGAGTGGACATAGAGGTCTGTAACAACTTGAAGATTGCTTTCTTTATGGGTTTGTGAACAGGTAGAAGGAACCTCTTAGTCGGGGTTAACCCCATCATATCCAAAAATTCCACTTCTTACTCTCATCCTCCCCAGTTTCCTGGGTGGATAGGTTGAGTGTGTTTACCATTGGCCTAATAAAGGCATAGCGGGAGGAAAAATCCTCAGGACCTCGGAGAGGGGAACCAAACTCTTGCTCGGGGGAACTGTCGAGTTCAATGGTTTCCCCTTTCTCCTCCTCATCACCATGATAAAATTCTGCTCCTTGGTTCCCAGGAACTGGAAGGCAGAAACTGGAGGACAAACTGGCATACTCATTAGGGAGCCCATGGCTTGAAAAGCCTGAAAAAATTAACAAGCCTTAGTCATGTCCTTCATAGAGGGCAGTTCTGCTCTGTCCACTGATGGCTCCTTTCCTCCTTCAGGAGGAGGGGCAGTGACAAGTTTCTCTCTTTTTCTTTTAACAGGAACTGAGTCTGGAACCTGCTCCAAGGATCTCTTATGCTTGGCTACCTCTGAGTTCTCTTATTCAGGAACCCTGGATTCAGATGTGTATTAACTGGCCTTTCCGGGCCAGCCTGGTGGCGCTGAGGGTTGAGGCGCTGGACGCCATACCGGTGACCCGGGTTCAGGAGCAGACTCAGGGCATCGGGGGTTGGCAGGTGAGGGAGGGGACTGAGCATCTGGAGGACTGCTCTCTCCTCCTGGGGTGGGTTCTGGGGATCGCATCACTCTCTGGCAGCCCCCGATGGAGACTGGGGACCCAGCATGAGTGGTGCCGCATAAAGGGAGCAGAGTGTGGCAGATGTCAGCACGGAGGTGCTCAGATGTCATGGCACGTCCGCACTCTGTGGGGGGAAACAAACACACAAAATCCCTGGAGGCCAACGGAGATGAAGGAGACCCCAGGGACCTGCCCACATCCCGCTGTTGGACCTAACAGCATCGGATCTCCCATGGCTGACCCGACCACAGAGTAAGTCCCTCAAATTTCAGAAAGGCCGTCAAGGGCAGGTGGGCCCTCTCCCAGGAGGAAGGGGGCCGGACAAGCCATGGGGTGAGGAGACTGATGCAGGGGGTTTCAGACTGAGAGTAGTGGCAGCTAGTCGAGTTGGTACTCTGGAAGGATGCCCTGACCTCCAGAGCCGAAAAAGAATTCCACAAAAAAAAAAAATACCTGACCTTTCCTTTTGTTTACTATGAGAGGAAGGGCCATCATCAGTATGTTTTGGTGACATAGAGGCAGACTGAGAAGCCATAATTATTTTTAACTTTTTGGCCCTTTTCTTTACAGTTTTAGGGCAAAACCTGGTGCAAATCCCTCAGGAAACTCGAAAATAAACTGTGGTTCGGTTCTTAAAGACAGGGAACCAAAGGGCTAACAGTTATATTTTAGTAAAAAATAAATAAAACAGGGGAATTTAAAAGAAAGCGAGGTTAAATAAAGAAAAAATGCTATATAAGTGAAAGTTTTTCTCCAGTTCCTGAGAACTGTTGGGGAACCAGAGAAAGACGCTAAAAAGTAAAGAAAATAACTAAATTAAATAAAGCAGAGAAGAAGAAATAAAAACAAAATAATTATTTGGAAAATAAAGATAGAAAGGTGAGACAAACTGAAGAGAGCTCTTTGGGGCAACTTGCTTTCTCAGGCGGAGAAATAAATCTGACGTTAGAGAGCAGGTTAGAATGCCACCGTGAGGCAGAGATCTAAAAATGCGTTCCGAATTCCATAATTTACACACATTCCATTCTCTCTGGGGAAGCTCAACCCTTCAGGCTGATTGCATTAGTAAGCATAGTCAGGTAATTCTGGGGTTTGCAATATAAATGTGCCAGGAATCAACAAGTAAACAAGAAAAATCCTTGTGAAGGAAGGTTCTGAAGCTGACAGACTTCATCACATACTGTGGGGTGTGTAAAAATACAGGTTACTCACCTGTAACAGGAGTTCTAGGAATGGTATATGTTGTTCATCCACACTTATTGGCAGGTATCCTTGCCGCTTTAAATCTTGCCGGAAGGTCTTCAGGCTGGCTCCTCCCACACCACCGGGTGGTATAACTCAGCTCCACCGCATGGCGCCAGATCTGGCCGGCTGGAAGTCATGTTAGGCCAGTCAAGCCGAGGTCAGGAAATGTAGGATGAATGTTATATACCATTCCTAGAACTCCCTGTTACAGGTGAGTAACCTGTATTTCTAGGGATATGGACATGTTGTTCATCCACACTTATTGGCAGACTCCTAGCAGTTCTCCGGGAGGAGGAGGCAAGACGACACCCCAATACTTACTTGGGAAGAGACTGGAAGGCCGAGGCCCCAAAACCAGCATCCCGGCGTGACTCAGGTCGATGTAATGGGTAATGAAGGTGTTTGCTGACTTCAGGTAGCAGCCTGCGAGATTTCCTGGATAGGGACGTCCCTGGAAGCAGCCACTGCTAGCAGTATGGCTAGGTAGAATGAGCTCTTATCCTCTGGGAGGCTCCATGCCCGCCAACTTATAGCAGAGATCTATGCAGGAGGTGACCCACCTGCTTACCGTCCGCTTGGCTGCAGGTCTGCCAGATCGGCTTCAGCGTGGGTGACAAACAGCTGGCGAACCTCTCCCAATTTCAGCCGTGCGCTCTTTGTAATAAGCGATCGCCCTTCTAGGGTCAAAGTATGGAGCCTATATTCGACTCGAGGTGTGATTGAGGTAGAACACGGCAGAGTCAACACCTGGTTAAGGTGAAACTCCGACACCACCTTCGGAAGGAATTTCGGTGAGGCGCAGGACAACCTTGTCCTGTGGAAGACCAGGTAAGGAGACTCGATGGAAAGCGCCTGGAGCTCTCCCATCCTTCTGGCTGACGTGATAGCCACCAAGAAGGCGGTCTTCCACGACAGGTGAGAGAGAGCACACCTGTGCATAGGTTCGAATGGCTTGCCCATGAGCTTTGCCAGTACCAGCAGTAAATCCCACGGAGGTGGAGGTTCTCGCACCGGAGGGGAAATGTGATCAAGGCCTTTGAAAAAGCGCCAGACCACCTTCTCCTGCGCCACCGACTGCTTCCCGGCCCACGCCCGGTAAGCAGAGATGGCTGCCAGGTGCACCCTTAGGGTCGTCGACCTAAGCCCTTGATTAGAAAGGGACCATAAATAGTCCAAGATGCTTGCCAAGGAACAGGAGGAAGGGTCCAAGCCCTTGCCCTGACACCAAATGGAAAACCTTTTCCATTTGAAGGCATAGCATTTTCTGGTCGACTCCTTACGGGACGCCTCAACTACATTGAGGACCTCGTCGGAAAGACCCAAGGCCTGGAACTCTAGCCGCTCAGGAACCAGGCCGTCAGGTGCAGGGATTGAAGGTCCGGATGGAACACCTTCCCCTGATTGACTGAGAGCAGGTCCGGGCGAGCTGGAAGCTGCCGCGGAATCCTGGAGCTGAGACTGAGGAGATCTGGGTACCAGAACTGGCGAGGCCAGTCTGGGGCTATCAGAATCACCTGCGCCTTGTCCCTCCTCGCCTTGAGAAGCACCTTGTGGATCAAGGGAAATGGGGAAAGCGTAGAAGAGGCCCGGGGTCCACTGCCTCGAGAAGGCATCCCCCTGCAGCGAGCCCTGCTGAGGGGGGCGGGCATGGAACAGACTCAGCTTCGGCTCTCCCTGGAGGCAAACAGGTCCACCTGAGGTGTGCCCCAATGGGAGAACAGATGCTGTACTACCTCCGGCAGGAGAGACCACTCATGGGATGCAGCCCCTATCCGGCTCAGGGCATCGGCCAGGGTGTTGGAGGCTCCTGCCACATGAATGGCTAGAGATCCGCCTCCAGGCTGCGCACAGTGACCAAATGCGAGAGCTTCCTTGCATAAAGCATGGGCGCGTCCCTGCCTGGCGGTTTAGATAGTACATGGTCGTGGTGTTGTCCATCTGGACTCGGACCACTTGACCCCGGAGGAACGGCGCAAAGGCGGTGAGAGCTAGGCGGACCGCTCGGAGCTCCAGCAGGTTGATGTGGCATCGGGACTCCCGCGGGGACCAGAGGCCGTGAGCCCGGTGTTCGCCCGGATGGGCACCCCAACCCATCAGAGAGGCATCAGTCGATAGAGAGACCGTCGGCTCGGGGCGGACGAACGGGATGCCCTCCTGCAAATGACCTGGAACGATCCACCACTGGAGCGTTCCACATCCCTGTGTCACCGACTCAAGCTGGTCCAAGGATCGCAGCGTTGTGACCACTGGCTGGCCAGTCCCCATTGAAGGGGACGCATGTTCCAGCGGGCCCAACGGACCACGCTGGTGCAGGCCACCATGAGACCCAGGAGGCGGAGGAAGTCCCGGGCAGGGCGCAATTGCCCAACCAGAAATGACTGGGCAAAGGAGGAAAGAACCTCGGCCCTGTCCGCCGGGAGCCGCGCTCTGGCTCGAAGAGAGTCGAGCTGCGCCCCGATGAACAGAATCACCTGCTTCGGCTCGAGTTCCGACTTGGCCTCGTTGATCAGGAGGCCCAGTTGAGAGCAGATCTGGAGGGCCAGATCTCTGGACCACTCCACCTCCTTCTTGGAGGGAGCTGCTATCAGCCAGTCGTCCAGGTAAGGGTACACCCGGACCCCTCGGCGCCGCAGGAATGCTGTCACCACTGCCATGCATTTGGTGAAGACCCTGGGAGCTGGAGACAAGCCGAAGGGCATGGCTTGGAACTCGAAGAGGGATCCTTCCGCTCGGAAGCGAAGGAATCTCTGGTGAGACGGACGGATAGGGACGTGAAAAAACACGTCCTGCAAGTCCAGAGAGCAGAACCACACGCCGTGTTCCAGGATGGTATTATCTGAGCCAGGTGACCATCCTGAAGGTTCGAGACCTTAGGAACTTGTTTAGGTGTGCAGGTTGAGAATGGGGCCAGCCCCCATCCGCTTGGAACCAGGAAGTACCTGGACACAAACCCTGGGTCTGAAGGAGGGTCCGCCACCTCTCTTATCACCTCCTTTGGAGGAGGAGGCGATGTCGGCTCGGACGGCCGCCAGTGAGGCTGGGACTCAAGCCCCCGGTGGGGCGGCACGGCTCTGCTGCGGTGCCTGTCAATTCTGAGGCAGGCTTCTCCCCACCACCTTCAAACCCACCTGTCCGTGGTACAGCGGACCAGGTGGAACGGAAGTGCTGAGCCGCCTCCACGGGGACCCAGGGTAGGTGACGGGGATGGGGGCGACACCCCTCAGCCCGTCACTGGGCAGGCTTGGAGGAGGGACCGGCCGAGGGACCTCCTGGGCCTTTTCCTCCCTACCTCCTGTTAGAGGAAGCCGGCGGCTTGGGTTTGGGATGCCAAGGCCGAGCCTGCTGGCCTGCGTTGTTGGCCGGACGCCGCCGGCGGCAGAAGGACGCAAAGGGCTTAGGGCTGTGGTTGTGGCCTTTGTCCTTCTGAGCTGAAGAGACCGAGTCCAAGGGTAGCATTGGACTTCTCGATCCTCTGCAGGTGACCTTCCACCCAGGGCCAAGAGGTCAGTCCTAAAAGGGAACATCCGCCAACTTGTGCTGGGTATCCAGTAAAGGTGGATATCCTCAGCCAATCCCTCCGATGCATAGCCACCGCGCTTGCACTGATCTGGCACATGAGTCCCCAATATCCAAAGCAGTCTGGAGCTGCTGTTTGGCCACTGCCCTGCTCCTGGTCCCGCACCTGCTTGACCGTAGTCTGCAGATCCGCTGGGAGATGAGGATGACCTCATCCAGGGAGCCAACAGGGCATGAGAAAAATGTGCCATGAGGGATGGCGAACTGGCCTGACGAGCGAGAGGGACTAGCGTAGACTTTTCGCCCGACATAATCCAATTTCTGGATTCCTTGTCGGGAGGTTTGTCCATATCCCTGGCGCTGCGGGGCGCTACCGGAAAACGCTGTGTTAACGCAACCTCAGCAGAGGGGTGTCTGAAAACCGGACAGGGAACTAGGGACCGTGATACTTCCTGGCCAACCTGGTCAAGGCGCAGGACAGGAAGCAGGGCGCTGCAAGCCCAGGGCCGGACCCACTCATGGCCTCGGCCACTGGAAAGGCCTCCATTGGAGAATCCTCGGTCCAGAATCTCCGTGAGGGGATACCTGGCCCGCTTGGAAACGGGTTCGAGCTTCATCCCGTGGATTCCGAGATGGTCAAGTAGTCCTAGGAAGGACGACGGCTATCGTCCATTGACTGGACTCTGAGGACCCAAGTCCACCGCTTGGAGAAAAAGTTGAGGAATCATCTTGGACTCGACGAGTCCTCGGAGCTGCCCTGGCCTGAGCCACCCTTCACCTGCCGAGGTCGGTCGGGAGTGAGGGTAACCGAGCCGATGGGTAGACCCTTAGCCGACCGAGAATCCTTGGTCGGAGCCCCAGTAGTGGCTGTGGAGGCGGAGGTTCCACCGAATCGGTGGAGCAGCTGGTTTTGGTCAACAACCGCCTGGGTACAGGCCCTCGGTTAAGTCGGGGCATGTCGGCACGCCCGTGACAGCCACTTAATGGCTGGGGCACTGCGCCGCTTATTCCCGTCAGGAGGTGAGCTGCTACATAAGGTCCTCGCATCGCCGACGAATCTTACGCCGAAGCCTCCTCGCTCGAGGACGGCGGGCGACGCCGCTTTACCGGGGTGCCGAGACCGAGACCGCTGTGACAGCGGGATCGGCTGACCGCGAAGAGGTCCGAGATCGACCGAGAGCCTCGCCTTCCGAGGTCGGTGCGGGAAAGTGCGTCAGCCGGAACCGTACCCTTCCGGCTCGGAGGGTTCATCATCCAGGGCTCGAACCGGAGGTACAGGCAAGCCCACGGATCTCAACTTCGGGGAACCGGGAGAGGGGAATTCGCTTTTTATAGCGACAGTCTGCCCAACGGATCGAAAAATCTCGACTTGGCAGGCGGGAGTCTCGGTCAACTGACCTGACGGGGACACCGTGAGGCCAGTGGCAGGAGCGAGCGTCACCAAAGTCGACGGCTCGACGACTCGGGAGGAACTTCATTCCCCAAGAGCGCCGACGAGGGATTTGCCTTTTGTCCTCTTTTTTGACCAGAAAAGGTCCAGCAGACGCTGGCCCTTCTCCTTAGTGTGGGGGACAGACAGAGCTCTTAAAGGAAGCTGCTGAGGAAGAACGCAGAGAGAGCGGATAAATGCCGCTGCGAGGAAGATGGCGGCTCGCGCCGCTTCTTCGAGGGCTTATCATCTGCTCTTGAGCTGATCTGCCGAGTCCCTGGCCGCTGACACCGCCAACCGGCCTCTTAGACTTCACCGAGGGAACGCTTCGGGACGGCCCAGTTGCAACCTGGCAGCACGGTTTCAAGGACGTGAGGTCGAGAAAGAAGAGCACAGGTCGCAATCCTGCGGGCGTGTGCCCAAACAGTAGACACATGAGTGTGGATCCGTCCGGTGACATTTGACTGCAGGGCATTCCAAAACCGACGACGGTCCATCGTAGCCGTGAGGGATCAAGATGAGTCTTTTTCGCAAAAATACTTTAAATTTCAAACGGAGAAATAGAATCAGTCTCAACGAGAGCGTTAAGGAAACCTGAGCCTGTTGTAGTGATTTGTTATGGGGAGCTGAAAGTTATCTGGTGGGTGGAGATTTTTCGCAAGATGCAGCGGAGTGGTTACAGGTGATGAACAAATATCATGTCCCTAGAACAAAATATAGTCTACCACCTGTACAGGAGTTCTAGGAATGGTATATGTTGTTCATCCACACCATTGGCTGGTATCCTTGCCGCTTAAATCTTGCCGGAAGGTCTTCTGCTTGCTCTCCCACCCACCCGGTGGTATAACTCGCCCGCCCCATGACGCCAGATCTGCCCGGCTGGAAGCTCAGGTTGTGCTGGCTGAAGCCGAGAGTCGAGAATGGTAGATGAACAACATATACCATTCCTAGAACTCCTGTTACAGGTGAGTAACCTGTATTTAGGACATGGATATGTTGTTCATCCACACCATTGGCAGACTCAGCAGTTCTCCGGGAGGAGGGAGGCAGACGACACCCCATATACTTTACTTGGGAAAGAGAGACTGAGAACCGAGGCCCCAAAACCAGCATCCCGCGTGACTCAAGGTCGATGTGGTGCGTGGTAATGAAGGTGTTTGCCGACTTCCAGGTAGCAGCCCTGCAGATTTCCGGATAGACGCCCCGAAGCAGCCACTGCTGCAGCAGCAGTGTGGGTAGAATGAGTTTTATCCTCTGGGAGGCTCCAGTTGTTCAACTTATAGCAGAGATCTATGCAGGAGGTTACCCACCTGCTTATCGTCCGCTTGCTGCAGGTCTGCCAGATGCGGCGTAGGTGACAAGAGCTGGCGAACCTCTCTCGGATTTCAGCCGCATGCCTTTATAATAAGCGAGCGCCTCTGGGTCCAGAGTATGGAGCCTATATTCGGCCTCCGGGTGTGATTGGGGTAGAACACCGGGCAGAGCTCACACCTGTTAAGGTGAATTGACACCACCTTCGGAAGGAATTTCGGTGAAGGTGAGACAACCTTGTCCCTGTGGAAGACCAGGTAAGAGACTCGATGAGCGCCTGAGCTTCTCCCATTCTTCTGGCTGACGTGATAGCCACCAAGAAGGCGGCTCCTCCACTTACAGGTGAGAGAGCACACCTGTATAGGTTCAATCTTGCCCATGAGCTTGCTACCAGCAGAGATCTCACGGAGGTGGGGGTTCTGACTGGGGAAATGTGACTGCCTTTGAAAAGCGCTGACCACCTGCGCCATCGCACGCCTCGGCCCCCAGCAGAGATGGCTGCCAGGCACCTCTAGTGCTCGCCCGTTCTTTGACTAAAGGGACCATAAATAGTCCAAGATGCTGCTGGGGAACAGGAGGAAGGGTCCGTTCTTTCTCGACACCAAATGGAAAACCTTTCCATTTGAAGGCATAGCATTTTCTGGTCGACTCTCTACGGGACGCCCAACTACATTGAGGACCTCGCTGGAAGACCCAAGGCTGGGAACCTCTAGCCGCCAGGAACCAGGTCGCTAGGGTGCAGGGATTGAAGGTCCGGATGGAACACCTTCCCTTGATTGACTGAGAGCAGGTCCGGCGAGCTGGAAGCTGTCCGAGTCCGAGCTGAGACTGAGGAGATCTGGTACCAGAACTGGCGAGGCCAGTCTGGGGCTATCAGAATCACCTGCGCCTTGTCCCTCGCTTGGAAGCACCTTGTGGATCAAGGGAAATGGGGAAAGGCGTAAAGAGGCCCGTCCATTGCTCGAGAAGGCATCCTCGCAGCAAGCCTCGCTGGAGGGGGGGGGCATGGAACAGACTCAGCCTCGCTCTCCATGGAGGCAAACAGGTCCACCTGAGGTTGCCCCAAAGGAGAATAGATGCTGTACTACCTTCTGGCAGGAGAGACCACCGTGGATGCAGCCCCATCCGCCTTGGGCATCGGCGTTGGTGTTGGAGGCCCTGCTACGCGGAATGGCTGGAGATCCGCCCAGGCTGCACGGCGACTAAATGCGGAGAGCCTTTGCATAGAAGCATGGAGCGCTCCCGCCTCTGGGCGGTTTAGATAGTACATGGTCGTGGTATTGTCCGCCTGACCGGACCACTTGACCCCGGAGGAACGAGCAAGGCGCGTGTGAGCAGCTTCCCGGCCCGAGCCCAGCAGGTTGATGTGCATCGACTTCGCAGGGACCAGAGGCCATGAGCCCGGTGTTCCCCAGATGGGCACCCCAACCCATCAGAGAGGCATCGGTCGATAGGAGACCGCCGGCTCGGGCGTGACGAACGGATGTCTCCGCAAATGATCTGGAACGTCCACCACTGGAGAGTTTCGCTATCCCTGGTCACCGGCTAGTGAAGCTGGGTCCAAGGATCGTAGCGCTTTGACCACTGGCTGGCCAGTCCTCACTGAAGGACGATGTTCAGCGGCCCAACGGACCACGCTGTGTGCAGGGCTGCCATGAGACCCAGGAGGCGAGGGAAGTCCCGGGAGGTGCAATTGCCCAACCAGAAATGATCGGGCAAAGGAGGAAAGAACTCGGCCCTGTCCGCTGGGACGCCGGGCCTGGCTCAAGAGAGTCGGGCGCGCCCAATGAATAGAATCACCTGCTTCGCCGTTAGTTCGGACTCTGGCCTCATGATAAGTAGGCCCAGTTGAGAGCAGACCTGAGGCCAGATCTCTGACCACCCGCCTCCTTCCTGAGGGAGCTGCTATCAGCCAGTCGTCCCAGGTAAGGGTACACCTCGACCTCTCGGCGCCAGAGGGAATGCTGTCACCACTGCCATGCATTTGGTGAAGACCCTGGGAGCTGGAGATGTCAAGGGCATTGGTTTGAACTCAAGAGGATCCTTCCGCCGGAGCTTAGGGAATCTCTTGTGAGACGGACGGATAGGACGTGAAAAACGCTGTCCCTGAAGTCCAGAGAGCAGAACCACACGCCGCCCAAGGATGGTATTATTTGAGCCAGAGGACCATCCTGAAGGTCTCGAGACCTTAGGAACTTGTTTAGGCTGTGTAGGTCGGTGTGTGGGCGCCAGCCCCCTCCGTCCGCTTCGGAACCAGGAAGTACCTGGACACAAACCCTGGGTCTGAAGGAGGGTCCACCACCTCTCTACCACTTCCTTCTGGAGGAGGAGCGCGATGTCGGCTCTGACGAGCCGCCAGTGAGGTCTGGGGATCCTGGGTTTCCCGAGGGCGACGGCCTGAAGGTGGTGCCTGCTCAATTCCAGAGGCAGGCTCTTCCCACCATCTCCAAGACCCACCCGTCCGTGGTAACAGCGACCAGGTGGAACGGAAGTGCTGAGCCGTCTCCAATGGGGACCCCAGGGGCAAGGTGACGGGATGAAGCGACACCCCCCAGCCCGCCACCGGGCAGGCCTGGGAGGAGGACCGGCCGAGGACCCCCGGGCCCCTCTCCCGCTCCTGTCAGGGAGGAAGCCGGGCGCTTGGGCCTGGGGATGCCAAGGCCGGCCTCCGCTGGCCCTGGACGCTGGGCCGTGCCACAAGTACAGAAGGACTAAAGGTTTAGGCTGTGGTTTGCGCCTTGGTCCTCTTGGAGCTGAAGAGACCGTCCAAGGTGGCATTGGACTTCTCGATCCTCTGCAGGTGACCTTCCACCCCAGGGTCGAAGAGGTCAGTCCCCAAAAGGAACATCCGCCAACTTGTGCGGTATCCGAGTAAAGGTGGATATCCTCAGCCAAGCCACCGACGACAGCCACTGCGGCCGCCACCGATCTGGCACATGAGTCCCCTATATCCAAAGCAGTCTGGAGCTGCTGTTTGGCCACTGCCCTGCCCTGGTCCCGCACCTGCTTAACCGTAGTCTGCAGATCAGCGGAAGATGAGGGATGACCTCATCCAGGAGCCCAACAGGGCATGAGAAAATGTGCCATGAGGATCGGCTAACTGGCCTGACGGCCGAGAGAGGAGCGTGAGACTTTTCGCCCGACATAGTCCAATTCTTGACTCTTTGTCAGGAGGTTTGTCCACATCCCTGGCGCTGCCGCGCCGGAAAACGCTGTCGGTAACCAACCCTCAGCAGAGGGTGTTCCAAAACCGGACAAGGAACCGGTAGGATCAGATATTTCTGGCCATCCTGGCCGAGGCGCAGGGCAGGAAGCAGGGCGCTGCCAAAGCTCCAGTGCCGACCCACTATGGCCTCGGCCACTGGAAAGGCCTCGTCGGAGAATCCTCGTCCAGAATCTCCGTGAGGGGATACCTGGCCTGCTTGGAACGGGTTCGTAGCTCCATCCCGGAGACTCGAGATGAGCCGAAGTAGTCCTAGGAAGGACGACGGCTATCGCCCATTGACTGACCTCCTGAAGCTCCAAGTCCAGTCGCTTGGAGAAAGGGAGGAATCATCTTCCGACTCGGAAGAGTCCTCGAAGAGCTGCCTCTGGCCTGAGCCACTCCCTTCACCCGCCGAGGTCGGTCGGGAGTGAGGGTAACTGACAGCCGATGGTAGACCCTTAGCCGACCGAGAATCCTTGGTCGGAGCCCCAATTGTGGCTGTGGAGGCGGAGGTTCCACCGAATCGGTGGAGCAGCTGGTTTGGCCGAACAACTGGCTGGGCATAGGCCCCTCGGATAAGTCGAGGTTGTGTCGCCGCCCGGTGACAGTGACTTTCAATGGCCGGAAGGCGACGGGGTCGCCTATTCCCCGGCCAGGAGGAGCTGTTAAAACATAAGGTCTCGCACTGGCCGACTGCATTCTACGCCGAAGCCTCCCCTCATCCGAGGAGGAGGACGAGGACGAGCGGCGACGCCGCTTACCGCGGGGCCGAGACCGAGACCGCCTATGACGGTGGGATCGGCTGGACCGCGAAGAGGTCCGAGACCGAGACCGAGAGTCCCGGAATTTCCGAGGTCGGTGCAGGGAGGTGTCGGCCGGAACCGGCACTCCCTTCGGCTCGGATGGTCCATCCGAGGGCTCCGGAACCGGAGGCACAGGCGAGCCCACGGGATCCTCAACTCCTCCCGGGGGAACCGGGAGAAGGGAATCTCGGCTGCTAAAGCGACAGCTCATTCAATGGGTCGAGAAAATCCTGACTTCATTGGTGGGAGTCTCGGTCAACTGACCTGGCGGGGACACCGTGAGGCCAGTGGCCGGCCGATGCGTCGGATCAAGCCGACGGCCGACGCCCGGAGAGAGGGACCTTTCCCGCTCCCAAGAGCGTCGACGGAGGGACTTACCCCTGTCCCTCTTTTTGGACCGAGAATAAGGTCCAGCAGACGCAGGCCCTTCTCCTTTAGTGGAGAGGGACAGACAAAGCTCCTTAAAAGAAGCCGTGTAGGAAGAACCCAGAGAGAGCGGGATAAATGCCGCGGCCGAGGAAGATACGGCCGGCGCCGCCTCCTCTTCGAGGGCGACCATCCGCTCGAGCTGATCCGCCGAGCCCGCCGTCGCGGACACCGCCAACCGGGCCTCCTTGGACTTCACCGGAGGGAAACGCTTCTCGGGACGGCCCAGTTGCAATCGGGCAGCACGGTCTTCGAGGACGAAGGCCGAGAAAGATGAGCACAGGTCGCAAGCCTGCGGGTCGTGCTCAAGGCCTAAGCAGTAGACACACGGGAGTGTGGATCCTCCGAGACATCTTCTGCTCGCATGGGCATCTCCAACCGGAGTCGATTTGTCCATCGCAGTCATGAGGGATAGAAGACTGAAGTCTTTTTGCAAAATTTATTTTAAATCCGAAACGGAGAAATAGGAACCAGTCACAAACGAGAGCGTTAAGGAGGGAACCTGAGCTTCCAAGCGGTAAGGAAGATCTGGCGTCATGGGGCGGAGCCGAGAGTTATACCACCCGGGTGGGTGGGAGGAGCAAGCTTGAAGACCTTCCGGCAAGATTTAAAGCGGCAAGGATACCTGCCAATGAGTGTGGATGAACAACATATCCATGTCCCTAGAAAATCCCAATTCACTGGTGATATGAAAAGGATGGTACCAGGATCATCTTGGACATAAATCACTTACTCTCTGACTTCCTCCACATTCAATCCTGGCTAACTGAAAACAACCTTGTTCTTAATGTGAGCAAAACGCACACCATGCTTTTCGGCTCCCCTGCCAGACTCAGAACTAACTGGAACTCTCTCAATATCATATGCACTGATTGCTCATCATTTTCCTGCACAAGCTCAAGTACCAAGGCATCTCGCTTGATGAATCCCTAGACTTTGAGCTACACATTACGGCCACCAGTAAATCTGTTAATGCTAAAATTGAGAGCATCTACCAGACTAGCAATGCCCTCACCCCATTAGGTGGGCTTGCTATTGCTCAAGGCATTCTGCTTCCGGCACTAGCCAATGACTCAGTCACCTATTTAGGAGCATCAAAAGCTACTCTTCACAAGTGGGACACCACCTATAACAATATCTGCCGCAATGCCTCTGCATCCCCTCGCTACAAGCACTACTGTCAACTCTATGCAAATCTAAAGTGGCTCTCCCCTACTGCGTATAGGATCCAGTCCCTTGGATCTCTCATTGACAGTATTGCCAGATCTGGTCTCCCCCAATCCCTTGCCTACCTGCTGGGCACTCAAGCCATCTCCTATGGGCTTAGATCCACTGACCAGGCTCCCCTCCACATTCCTAGATATAAAACCACCATGGGTGCACGGGCTTTCTCCTGTGTGGCACCCAAGAAAAAAATGACTCACCTGTAGTAATCTTGGTTCTTCCAAATGGATCCACTAATATTATTACTCTTGTGGTGCTCCTTTAAATCAGCACTGCCCTGGAACCAAATGGAATGCTATGCTAATGATGGAATCTTTAGCTCATGCATCCAATTTCAAAACTGCCCAGTGTAACTGCTTACTTTCTAACCTCAGATTACTTAGGAGCCTGCAATGAGGCCATACCAACCTATAGATAAAACAACAATAGGAAAAAATGGGGCCCCAACTGGGGCAACTAGTAAACGTTAACCAGAGGACGAAAAAGAAATATCCCTTTTTCTTAAAGTCAGATGTAGCTAAGAAAAAAGCACTTACAAGCTATAAAAACATAACTAAGAAGTGCCAGTAGATGGCATACCACTCCAAGTATACATATAATCAGCTGTGGAGAGGATTTTTCTGTTTACTGATTCTGCAGGGAGGCTGGGTGGGGAGTAATAATATTAGTGGATCCCTTTGGAAGAAACAAGATTGCTACAGGTGAGTAAATTTTATTTCCAACCCCAGGAATCCACTATTACTACTACTCTTGCAGACTATGGAGCAGTACCTCAAGGAGGTAGGCAAGAATCTATTTAGGAAAAAGACTCTGCAAAACTGCTGTGCCAAATCAGCCATCACTCCTGGACTGGGTGTCCAGGCTATAATGCTTAATGAAGGTGTGGACTGACCTCCAGGTAGCTGCTTTACAGATTTCCACCAAGGTTGCCTCTCGGACAGCTGCAATATTGGCAGCTGTGCCCCTTGTAGAATGGGCCCTAAGACCAGAAGGGGGTACCTTAACTGCTTTTGAGTAACAAAACTGAATACACTGAACTATCCACCGAGAGATGGTTCTCTTTGAGGCAGGTGTCCCTTTACCTACTTCCCCACTGGTGAGAATCAGCTGTTGCCTATCCTGCCTATGGTCCTTGTTATGAGTCATGTAGTAGCTTAAAGCCCTTTTTACATCCAGGATGTACAATATATGCTCCCCTGAGCTAAAGTGATCAGTGAAGAAAACTGGCAAGGTAATAGACTTGTTCAAATGGAAGTCAGAGACAACCCTGGGGAGGAATGTCCTATTAGTTCTCAACACTACCTTGTCCCTATGGAAGGAGACATAGTCCTTTTCCACACAGAGGTCCTGGAGCTCAGTTATCCTCCTGGCAGAAGTGATTGCTACCAGAAAGACTACCTTCTAAGTAACAAATGTAAGCTCTGCAGCATCCATAGGCTCAAAGGGCGGAAGCATAAGCTGGGCAATGCAAATGTAAAGGTCCCATGCTGGCACTGGTTCCCTGTGAGGGGGAAACAAATGAGAGAGCCCTTTAAAGAACCTCCTGAAGATAGGTTTTGATGCTAGGGAGGTGTCCTTTCCAGCTGAAACGTATGCTGGCACTGAAGCTAGGTGCACCTTCACGGTTGAGTGCTGCAACCCTTGGGAAATCAGGTGAGTCAAACAGTCCAGCAGGGTTGGGATGCCAGCCTGAGCTGAGATTATACCCTTATCTCTACACCATATGGAAAATAGTTTCCATTTCAAGGCATAGGTTTTCTTAGTAGAAGATTTCCTATAGCCTCTGAGGAGCTCCAATACCCCTTCAGAGAATTGCCAGTCTGCATATTCTAAGTCCTCAAGAGCCAAGCCTTGAGCTTGAGAGACCTGAGACTGGGATACATGACCCTCCCCTGGAAGAAGGTCTGCAGATTGTACCTTTGTGGGAGGTGAATCAGTCTGGTCACCGACATAGAGAGCACGAGGGAGTACCAAGGCGGTCTTGCCCAGTCTGGGGCTACCAGAATCATTGAAGCTGGCTGCAACCTGAGTTTGATGACCACTCTGAGTATCAGGGGAAAAGGGGGAAATGCATAAAGATGCCTCCCTGTCCAGTCCAGAATCAGGGCATCCATGGGATCTGTCCCCTTTACAGGGGCCCTGCAACAATACTGAGGTAAGTGGTGATTTTGGTGGGAAGCAAAATGATCTATTTCTGGGGTTCCCCACCTCTTGAATAGAGCATTCACCACTTGCTTGTTCAGTGCTCATTCATGATGGGTCTGGTTTATCCTGCTCAAGGCATCTGCCAGGATATTGTCCTTGCCAGGCAGATGAATTGACTGTAGGGAGGCATTTAGGGAGTAAGCAAGGCTCCATATCTTCATTGCCTCTGTACATAGCGGAGTGGACCTTGTCCCTCCTTGTTTGTTGATGTAGTACATTTTATTTTATTTATTTATTGAAAGAAATCGGAATTACAATCCTTTGAGTCATAGACTCCTTTGCAAAGGCTCCACATCAGTAAGAAAGAGAAAAGAAAACACACAGAGTATCACTTTGTAAAGTACTGAAACTTAAACCTTTGGTACAAAACTTAAACAGTTGGCACAGTGTTCAATGAAGGGTTTCATCAGCAGGGATCTTAAAAAGGTCCCGGGTCAACACTTACGTACATATGACAGTAATTCGGTTATGGAGGGTCTTACAAAATAGGCCCAGAGTCATGATATATTTACATTGAGACTGAGGATCCAAAGATTGGGAAAGAGAAGAACAAGTCCCTATGCCAGGGCTACCTTATTGCTATAGCACTGGAACCTGCTAGTAACATGGTTTTATTTGCGTGAAACAACCTGAAGAAAAAAAATTATATACAGTCACATGCTGCAGAGTTGAGGAGGGCCTTGAGACCAGCTTTAAATTGACCCAAACTGGATGTATGGGAGATTATGGACAGTAGGTTGTTTAGCCACAGAGGCGCACGGTAACAGAAAGACCTTTGTTGTTGTGGTATTGTCTGTTCTGACTTGTACCACCTTTCCCTGTATTAGATGACAGAAAGCCTGAACTGCCAGGTAAACAGCCCTTAACTCCAGCAAGTTTATGTGCAGGAGTCAGTCTGCACTCTCCCAGGTTCCGTGAATGGTGTGCTCCCCCAAATGAGCACCCCACCCTAACAGGGAAGCATCTGTTGTGAGAACCAGTGAAGGGGACTCCTGCAGGAATGGGACCCCTTCTCTCAAGTTTTCCAGCTCCCTCCATCATTGAAGTGCCTGTAGTAAGATCTTTGTGACTGGTACTGGCTTTGATAGGGAGTCCCGCCTTTGGCACCAGTGTGCTCTGAGGTGGAACTGAACATCCCTCATCTGAAACCTGGCACCTATGACTGTGCTTGTTGCTGAAGCCATGTGACCTAACAGCAGTAGAAACTGTCTTGCTGGCTTTGGCCTGCCCAGGACAAATGAGACTGCCAAAAGCTAAATACTTTCTGCCCTCTCCTGAGGGAGAAAAGCCCTTCCCAGTATAGTATTTAGTTCTGCATCTATGAACTGCAGAACCTGCACAAGGGTCAGGAATGACTTCTTGATGTTGAGGAGGAATCCCAGGGACTGCAACAGATCCTGGGTTACCTGAAGGTGCTCCGACACCTGCTGGTGAGATTTTCCCATGATCAGCCAATCGTCCAGATAGGGAAAAACTGTGACACCCAGCCTTCTTAGGCGTGACACTACTACTGCCATGCACTTGGTAAAAACCCTTGGTGCAGAGGTGAAGCTGAAGGGAAGTGTTGAGAACTGGTAGTGGCCTGATGAGAGTCTGAACCTGAGACATTTTCTGTGTGACTCCCTTATGGGAATATGCGTCCTTTAGATCTAAGGAAGATAGCCAGTCTGCTTTCTGCAGAGTTAGCAAAATCATGGCCAATGTGACCATCTTGAACCTGGGTTTTACCAGGTACTTGTTTAGTAGTCTGAGGTCTAGTATAGGCTGCCATTCTCCGTTCTTTTTTGTTGTTAGGAAGTATCTTGAGTAGAACCCTTGCTCCCTTTGGTTGGGAGGACAGGCTCCACTGCTCTTGCCAGCAGTAAAGCCTGCACCTCCTGCACCAGTAGTTTTCTTTCTTGAAAGGAGTTGGTGTGAATAGCTTTGATCTTGGAGGAGGAAGGGACTTGAAACAAAGGGACAGACCCTGACACACTATTTCCAGAACACCCATGTCTGTGGTTATTTTCAACCATTACTGAGAATAATGAGTCAGTCTGCCCCCTACAGGAGACAGAGAGGAAGCCTGAGGGGAAAAGTCAGGGATTTTGCTTTGCTTGCTGCTGTGGCTGTGCAGACTGGGATCTCACCTGGAACCCCTTCTGCCTCTGGCTCTACAAAAGCCACCCTGCTGTGGCTGGTACTGCTGTTAGGGAACAGCCTGCACTTGGAAGAAAGGCCTCCTAAAAGAGGACCTACCCCTGCCTCCCCTAGCATAGGATGAAGCAGAAGGAGAGACTCTCTAGTAGAATTGCTCCTGAAAGTAGCCTTGCACCCGTCTACTTTCTTCATATATGCCTCAGTCTAGGCACCAAAAAGAGAATGGTTGTCGACTGAGAAATCCATAGCCTTACTCTGGGTGTCCTGGGTGAGATTAGTGGCTCTCAGCCAGGCAAACCTCCTTAGTGCTATGGTGCCTGCCATCCATCTAGCAGCTGTCATTTGAAACTTGTACTTGGAAGCCACCAAGCCCAGTTTTGCAGTATCCAGCAGCTCTGAAACTGTTAGAGAGGGATTAATCTCAGCATTATCTACAACTGACTGCCAAAAAGCCTTCTGATAGAGGGCTGCATAAGCCTGATAGCTGACTTGGTGTACTGCCAGGGATGCTGAAAGGTACCCTTTTTTCACCATGCTATCCATTTTCCTCAAATCCTTCTCAGGGGTTGAGAGGACAAGGGAGTTTTAGCCTTTTCACAGACAGCCTGCTGAACAATGTTCAGTGGTCTGGATGTTCCTGGTGGTCTGGATGAGTAAAACAGGAACTCAGCTCCTGACCTTTCAAGCTGATATTTCTTGTCACACTTTTTCTCAGTGGGTGTGACAGTGTTGGGAGACTTGATGATCTCCAGGACATCCTTTTTAAAGAATTTGTACATAGGCAAGAGGAGCCTCTTGGTGGGTGTCAGCCCCATGAACTCCATATATTGTGCCTCTTCTTCATCCTGGATCTCTTCTGCTGTTTGCAGGTCCAAGGTTTCTACCATTTTTTTAACAAAAGAAAAATGGGTTGAGAAATCTTCTGTGGGTCTGGGAGTAGAGCAAAAATCTTGTTCTGGTGAGACCTTGGGTTCAATACCCTCCTCAGCCTTATCATCCTCCTCATATTCCACTGTGGCTGTGGGTAAAAGAGGTGCACAAACAGTAACTTTCTCAGCAGGAGTGACCACAGGCTGCTTAGGGGGTAGTAAGCCCTGCAGCACCTGAAGTAAGACTAAAGCCTGGGTTAGATCAGCAGGTGAAGGAGCAGGTAAAGGCACCTGAGGGACCCCTTGAGGTGTTTCAGCTGGGGTTTCAGTATGCTATGTTTTCTTCAATTTTTTGGCAGGCACCAGGGAGTCAGCTGGTTCACTGCCTTTCTTCCCAGAGCCCTCACCCATATCAGGGGTGGATTTGGAGGCTCTGGAAGGAATAGCCACAGTCTGAGAGGGGGTGGACTGGTTAGAACCCATGGACCCTTATTCTTTTTTTTAAACCTCTTCCTACATTTTTCCACTGTTTTATCAAGGAAAGACTTACAAATGTTACAATTTTCAGAAAAATGCTGCTGATCAAGGCAGAGCAAACACAAGTAATGTTTGTCTGCCTTGGCAAACACTTCAGGCAATTTTTAAAGCCAGGAGGTCCTGTTTTCTTTTTAGGTTTATCTGACATTATAAGAACACAGGAATTGGGAACCAACAAAAATAACAAGAATTTAAATATTTGCAGTTGGTTCTTAAAAGATTAGCGGTCGGTTCAGCAACCGATAAAACCCAAAAACTAGCAGTTCCGATCAGATCTGGAACCGAGAAACCGCTGAGGGAACCGAGAAACTTCGGTTCAAATGCAATAAGATTTAATAAAAATAAAGAAAAAATGACAGGAACCCTTAAAAAAAGGTTTCCGATTCAAGAAAAAAAGGGTCGGCTACCCCCTTGGTTCACAGGAACTGCGAGGAACCGGTAAACAAATCTAAAATTTAAAACTATGAGTTGATAAAACACTACAAACAATTACACTAGGCAGTAATGAAAGCATTAAACAAAATACTCAAGGTTTTTTTGTTCAGTGCACTTCAGGAACCGCTCTTGATTGAGAGAAGAACTCCAGGGCGTCTGAACTTTGCAGCGGAGAGAAGAAATCTGAGGTTAGAATGTAGGCAGTTACACTGGGCGGTTTTGAAACCGGATGCACAAGCTAAAGATTCCATCATTAGCATAGCATTCCATTTGTCTCCGGGGCAGTGCTGATTTAAAGGAGCACTGCAAGAGTAATAATATTAGTGGATTCCTGGGGTTAGAAATATTGGAACTCCCTTCCCCAAGCTATTCATTTTGCCCTGACCCATGCCTGTTTCAAAAGGTGAAACCATAATCACCTACTTGTCTCAACCCCACTGCACATGCTTTTGCCCAACGTAGACCGTCCGGCCATTACCTCCTAGCAGCCATGTCTCTACCTACTGCTACCTCTCGCTCCTCAATTTCTCCTCTCAACCTGGCCTCCTGCTTTTCTGTTTTTCAAACCATGCCCTTTTCCTAGGCATCACCCTTCCCACCTCCCCTCCTCTCAAGTTCCTACTTCTCCCTCCTACAAATCCTTGCCTTCTGGAAAATCAGTATAGCACATAATCCCTGGTCTCGACCACTGGATTTTTCTTCATTTCTTTTTCTGTTTAAACTGTCACTCGTTTTTACCGCTCTGGACCTTTAGCTCCTTGGTTGCACACAACTTGATTCTATTGTATTCCAACTTATGTTTAAATGCTTAACTGCACTTTTATTGTACTTTTGTAATAATATCTCTCATATTTTGTATCTTGAATTATTGTTGATCTTGCACTTGAAATCCTTTTGATCTTGTCCCAAACTGTATTTTGATCTCACTGGAAACTGTATTAGACCTGTACTCTTTGTATTACTAATTTGTTGTACTGTTTCAAATTGTTTGTTATTATGTATCCCCACTTGTACCCTCTCGGTCATGCCTGAAAATAGGCATTGCTATGCCTAGTGCACCTACTCGGTTACCAAAAGCAAATAAATAAATCTTCACTAACGATACCGATACCGTGTATTTTGAATTCATAACATTTTTTTCAAATCTATCCCAACAAACTGTAAAATTTCAGTTTGTCTATTTCTTCCCTAAAACATAGGGTGCAGAGAGTCCCTCCCACAAAATTCAAATGAGACACCCCAATATTGGGAAAACAAATAACATTGGGAGAAAAAAATCCAAAAATAAAATATCAGATGGGGTACGCAGTAGTGGAGAGAACAGGGGAAGAAAGGGATCTGGGCGTGCTTATTTCTGAACGCATCAAATCATCTTCCCAATGTAACAGAGCAGTAGATAAAGCAAATAAGATGTTAAGGTGTATAGGGAGAGGAAAGGTAGTGCTCCTTCCCCTTTGTAGATTTCCGGTTCACCCACACCTAGAGTACTGTGCAAGATTCTGGAGTCCACACCTATGGAAGGACTGTAACAGAGTGGATGCAGTGCAGAGGAGGGTGACCAAAATGATCCAGGGCTTGTGGAAGAAATCATATGAGGGAAGGCTGAGTGAACTCAATATGTATACTTTGGAAAGGAGGAGGGAGAGGGGAGACATGATAGAAACATACAAGTATCACCATGGGACTAACAGAGTAAACTGGAAGAAAAAATTACTCACCTTAGTAATGTTGTTTCTTCTAATGGAGTCTTGCTATATTACGACAATTGCAGTTTGTCCCACCATTAGAACTGCTCCGGAGGTGAAAGAGTTAACTACCATTCTAAGAATGGAGTTTAGAGCGCGAGCTTGGTTAGAGAAGCTCTGTCTGGATAATTTCAAACTGAAACTGTCAGATCTTTATGAGCAAAAACTCACTAAGGTTCTGTGTGGAAGCTGTAACCTACACTAGCCAACTGGCTACCTAAATATTAACACATATTCCTAGTCCCAACACAAAGACTCAAGTCAGGGAACCAGAAAATAATAAAATAAGGTAGAATAAAACACCACACCCCAAAACCCCAAAAGGGGTGAAAAACATATAATGGGCATAACTGGTGCCCACACTGGAACTGCCCACCCCATACCCAAGTAGAAGTTCTGAGAGGGGCATGCTGGGGGGGAGGTCATAATATAGCAAGGCTCCATTAGAAGAAACATTACTAAGGTGAGTAATTTTTTCTTCAAACACGAAGTCTTGCTATATTATGACAATTGCAGAATACACAGCAGTGCCTCCAAGGAGGAGGGACAGAACCTACTTAGGGAATAGGCTCTGAAGCACAGCTGTGTTAAATCTAGCATCCCTCCTGGCCTGGATATCCAAGGAGTAATGCTCGTGAAAGTGTGTACCTGCTTTCCAGGTAGCTGCTTGACATATCTCTAAAATAGGATGTCTCTGCAGCAGCTATAGACGCAGCTGTACCTCTGGTAGAGTGAGCCCTCAGGCCTGAAGGGGAACCTTCCCAGTTTTTGATAACAAATTGATACAAGAGACAATCCACCTGGCAATGGATCTCTTAGTGGCAGGTTTACCTTTTCCAACCTCACCAAAAGTGAGAATAAGTTGAGGATTCAACCTATGACCCTTGGTACGCTTATATAGTAACTAAGGGCCTCTTAACATCTAAGTTGTGCAACCTCCTCTCACCAGAGGAGGAATGGTCAGTAAAGAACACTGGAAGGGAGATAGATTGGTTAAGATGGAAGTCTGAAACCACCTTAGGCAAAACTTCCTGCTAGTCCTAAGGACTAGTTTATCCCTGTGAAAGGAAATAAAGTCAGTCTCCACTGACAAGGCTTGTAACTCACTATGCGCCTGGCAGAAGTGATGGCTACTAGAAAACAGTTTTCCAAGTCAAATACTTGAGCTCTGCAGAAGACAGAGGTTCAAAGGAGGTTGCATCAACTGAGCAATGCAAACATTAAGATCCAGGCAGGGCCGGTCCCTGAAAGGTGGATTAGTATGAAGTAATCCCTTGAAAAACTTGGAAAAACAGGGTGCGTGGAAAGAGAAGAGGGCTTTCCTGTTGAAATAAAAGCAGAGACAGCTGCCAAATAAATTTTCAGGGTAGCTGGTCTCAGGCCCAAAGAATTAAGATGGACCATATAGTCCAGAACAATGGGACAATCAGCAGATTCCGGGAAATATGTTTCCGAGCACCAGATGGAAAACCTTTTCCATTTAGAATTATAAGTGGTTCTAGTGGAAGGCTTCCTGGAAGCCTTCAGGATGTCGAGAACACCTTGAGAAAGGTGTAGGTCAGCAAACTCTAACTCCTCAAGAGCCAAGCCTTGAGGTTGAGGGATTTGAGATTCGGATACCAAACCCTCCCCTGGGCACAAGATAACAGATTGTGCCTCCTGGGGAGGCACAGGGAAGATGGACTGCTAAGGACAGAAGGAGTGGGTACCAGGGCTGCCTGGCCCAATCTGGAGCAATCAGAATCATCCTGCAAGGCTGGGATCTGATTTTGACTAGCACCTTGAATAGGAGAGGGAAGGGAGGAAAAGCATATAGAAACTTCCCTTCCCAATCTAGGAGAAAGGCATCCAGAGGGACTGAGCCCATCACTGGGGGCCTGCAACAAAACAGTGGAAGTTGGTGATTGTCTGGGGCTGCGAAAAGGTCTATCTGAGGGGTGCCCCATCTGGCAAAACTATCCCCAGTACTTGGGGATCCAGTGACCATTCGTGATGGCCCTGGGAAATCCTGCTGTGAGCATCTGCCAGGACATTGTCCTTTCCTGGGAGGTGAACTGCTAGGTGAGGAAGTGTTCAGGAATAAGCCAGAGACCACAACTTCATTGCTTCGGTGCACAAGGCCGAAGACCGAGTGCCCCCTTGTTTGTTGATGTACCACATTGTGGTGGTGTTGTCTGTTCTGACTTGTACCACTTTGTTCTGAACAGATGCAGAAAACACTTGAAGTGCTAGAAAGACAGCTCTGAGTTCCAGCAAATTGATGTGGAGCAGAGATTCCTGAGGGGACCACACTCCCTGAGTGGAGAGGTCGCCCATGTGAGCTCCCCATCCCAGAAGGGATGCATCCATAGTGAGGGTCAAGGAATGAGATAGAGGGATGAAGGGGACCCCCAGTCTTAAATTGCTCTGATCCTGCCACCACTGAAGGGCCTGGATCAGGGTTTGAGTCACTGGGACCAACTTGGAAAGGGGATCTTTCACTGAGACCAAAAGGCTCTCAAGTGAAACTGAATGTCCCTCATCTGAAATCTTGCCCTTGCACTACAGCTGTGGAAGCAGCCATGCCCTAGGAGCTGTAAGAGTGCCTTGCTGGTCGAGAGACCTGCAGAGTGAAGGAGGAGGCCAGGGCCACCAGGTTCTTACCCTCTCTAAGGGTAGGAAGGCTCTGGCCTGCTTTGTGTCCAATTCTGCACCTATGAAGGTGAATACCTGAACAGGTTCCAAACTGACTTTGGAAGATTGAGCAAGAAGCTCAGAGAGGTGAGCAGCTGCTGGGTAACTTGCAGGTGTGATTTGACCTGTTCTGGAGACTGGCCTACAATGAGCCAGTCGTCTAGAAAGGGAAAGACAGCAATCCTTTGCCTTCTTAAATGAGCAACTGCTACTGCCAGACATTTTGTGAATACCCTTGGGGCAGAGGTGAGGCCGAAGGGCATTGCTCTGAACTGGTAATGACCTGAGGGCAGTTCGAATCTGAGGTACTTTTGGTGGGAGCTTCTGATTAGAACATGGAAATAGGCATCCTTGAGGTCCAGGGAAGCTAGCCAGTCCCCTGGCCTTAGAGAAGGTAAAATCATTGCCAGAGTCACCATTTTGAACTTTGGTTTCAAAAGGTGCTTGTTCAGATATCTTAGGTCTAAAATGGGCCGCCATTCTCCTGTCTTTTTTGGGGTAAGAAAATATTTGGAGTACAGACCCTTGCCCTGGTGTAGGGGGGGAACCCTTTCTACAGCTCTGAGAGCTAGGAGGGTTGAGACTTCTGTTTCTAAGGTAAAGGTCTCTAGAGGGTTTGCAGGTGGAAAAAATCTGGCTCTCATCTTTGGAAATGTTTTGAAACTGAGAACCAGACCCTTGCTTACTACTTCCAGGACCCATTTGTCTGATGTTAGAGACTCCCAGTCCTGGACGAAGTAAGCCAGCCTGCCCCCTACAGGTAGTGGAGAACCGGCCCTGAGCACCTCAGCAGGGTGCCTGTTTGGCAGGGGCTTTAGGCTGAGGGGTGGGAGCAGACCTACTTGCACCCCGTCTGCCTCTGAAGAACCCCCTCTGAGCATAAGCAGAAGAAGCCTGGGTTTGGTAAAAAGGCCTGTGAAAGGGCCTACCTCTACCCCTGGGGGTCTGCTTCTGAGGAGTGGCTTGCCGCCCCTTGGCTTGTGCACTCCTATAAGTTGTTCTGTATGCATCCATATTCTTCATGTAATTCTCTGTCTGCTCCCCAAACAGAGAATTCCCCACCACAGGAAAATCCATAGCCTTAGTCTGGGTATCCTGTGACAAGTTAGTACACCTGAGCCAAGCTAACCTACGAAAGGCCACAGATGTAGCCATGACTCTAGAGGATACATCATTAGAATCCACAGCAGCATGGAATTGCACCTTGGAAGCCTCAATACCATCAGTAGCCACCTGCTCCAGCTCCTTGGCAAGCTGGCCAGGGGCCTGTTTGGCCAAAGCCATGACAGTGTCCCATCTGGATTTCTGGTATCTTGCAACATAAGCCATGTAATTTGCTTGTCTGAGTCCCAAGAACGCTGCCATGTATTGTTTTTTAGCCATGGCATCAATCTTCCTGGAGTCCTTGTCAGGAGGATGTGAAGCCAGGAATGTTAGCTTTATCACAGGCTGCAGCCTGAACTACCCCAACATGACTGCATTGCTGTGAAAGAAAGTCTGTATCAGGACCTGATAAAGTGTACCTCCTGTCCATTTTTTGTCAACAGGAGGCACGGAATTAGGGCTTTTAGAATTTTATTGTTTGCTTCCTAAAAGACTTATGTAAGGGATAGACAATCTCCTAGACTCTGGGATATCCATCATTTCCACAAAATCAGGTTCCTCTTGCTCATCCACAGCTTCCTCTAATGGGAGCTGGAGGGTTTCAGCAACCTTTTTATAAAACAAAAAATGAGAAGGGGACTCAGAAAGCATAGGGGGAGATTCTAAAGGTCTGTCTGGGGAGATGTCTGGTTCAATGGGCACATCCAGACTCTCAAAGTCACATTCACACTGTTCATAATCCTCCTCTGGTTCATACAAATCTCCAATATCATATTCTTGAACCGGTGGAACCGACCTTCTACCAGACAGTGGCGGTTCGGACGGAACCGGAGAAAGTGACTGTACAATTTGTATAGCTTTTGCTATTTCTGCAGCAGTTGGAGAAGGAATTTTGGACCCATACCTGCTGATTTTTAGTTTTCTTTGCTGGAACTGGCTCCTCAGAGCCAGCTTTACGCTTGCCCGAGGAAGTCTCGCCTGGTCAGAGGGACCCTCCGGTTCGGTTGGCACTGAACCGGCTGGCCATCCGGTCAGCGGACTTTTGGCCTCTCGTTCCCTGAGCCTGCCCACTCTCTTATCCAGGGTGGCTGCAGGGAAATTTTTACAAATCTGGCAGTCTGAATTGAGGTGGTCAAACCCCAGACACTAAACACATGTAGTGTGTGGGTCAGCCTTGGCAAAGGCTTCCCCACAGACACTACAGTGTTGAAACCCAGTGGGCCCGGTTTTTCTTTTGGGTTTCTCAGACATGATGCCAGCCTAACCAACAAACTTGCCCTTTTTAACGGCAGTGCCAGGCAAGACACCCTTATCGGTTCCCAACCGTGTCACGGGTCGTGGAAAAAACCGTAATGAAATCCGGTTTTTTTAGAACCGATAAGAACCGGGAACCGCACTCTAAAAGCTTTAAAATGCTTATAGTTTAAAGTTTTAACCAACCTGATCGGTTCGAACCGAACCAATAAACATTTACAAGTTCCACACAGAAATAAAAACCTGTCTATTACTTACAATACCACAGACAGAGCTTGAACCGATCGGTTTGCGGTTAAAATAATAATACTCGCGGTTGAATTTAACCGAGAAAATACTGTTTAAACCGAGAAATGAACCGAGCAGTAGGAGAAATCTCCGGAGCGACTGTTCAGTGAGGCGGAGTAAAGAATCTGACAGTTTCAGTTTGAAATTATCCAGACAGAGCTTCTCTAACCGAGCTCGCGCTCTAAACTCCATTCTTAGAATGGTAGTTAACTCTTTCACCTCCGGAGCAGTTCTAATGGTGGGACAAACTGCAATTGTCATAATATAGCAAGACTTCATGTTGTTTGAATGAACGGTTCACTGTAAATGCAAACACAAACTCAAGGGGGAATCCTTTCAAGATGGCTGGAGGAAAATTCAGGAAGGATAGCTGAAAGTAATTTCTCATGGAAAGAGCGGTGGACAGATGGGACAAACTGTCAAAAGAGGTAGTATGTGCAAAAACAGTGAAGGGATTCTATTGAAGGAGGGACAGGCAGAGTGATCTGGCAAGACCGATAAAGGATAAGGTTGCTATGTGAAGAAAGGTGTATTGTCAATAGGGCCATTACTCAAGTACTTGGCAGGGCTGGGCGACTGGATGGGCTGAATAGCCTTTTTTTCTGCCGTCACAGTCTATGTTTAATATTGTGACAGTACGAGAACTGTGATATTACTGTAAACATTTTCATATCATGACATCCCTGCCTAGCTGACAAGTCTACCCACTTTTGTGCAATAAGTCGCTGGACGTGGGAAATCTGCTGCTGCATCCTGAGAGCAGGAAATCATTGGCAATGCGCTTCTCCTATCCATTACAGACCGACTTCCCTGCTGGGCGGTGCTATACTTGCACCCTCTCACACAATGCAAGTACGAAGTCCAGTCCAATTCAGAAGTCGGTGCTCACTTTCAATACATAACAGTGCATGCACTCTGGGTTGATTTCCTAAAAAGATCAAGTTCATACCCAACACACTATCAGTATAAAACAGAAATCCAGGATAAAAAGAGAATAACACCAATGGTTCAGTAGCTGCTTTTATATTTTAAGTATATTGGATGTCAGTTAGAAAAATATAACAAGCAGAAAAAAAGAGACTGGCATTTAAATAAAATTTAAACTGCTAAATCCAAATACAAAGCAGTACAATATTTACACACAGTTCTGATTGCTACTAAAATCATAAGAAAAACATACATATAATATATATTTATATATATAAAACTACAGTACGTGCTTTTTTCCTGATATACATTTTAACGTGTGGTATAGATTAAAATGTACTATAAATATAAACATATTTCACAGTGACACAGACATTCACCTGTACCTTATTAATCTACATCTCGAAAAAAAAGTATGCAAAAAAAAAAAAAAAAATCCTACAAGGAAAATTATTAAATAAGCACCTGAGTGTTTCCTGTACTGAGACAGGCACTGAGGTATGTTCCTCAGATAGCATCTGTAATACAATCATAAGACCACATTATACAACAGGATCAGACATTACAATATGTTGCCGTGATGCAGTCTACAGTTAAACATACTTAGCTGAAATCAAAGTACAACACTATTCCCATAGAATTACTTGAACACAGGAAAGTAGAATTGGTTGTATCTGGCAGTAATTGTTTTTCACAGTGAATAGCAAACCTGGTGTTAATTCAGAAACCCAGACTGTTTACTAAAGTCTAATCTCATACAAGAATAGAAAGAAATCATTTTGATTCATAATTCTCATTTAAATACCTTAAATGATAATCAACAAATCCTGTCAGTTAATCAGCTTCAGGATTTTATAATATTACAATGTTTCAATCCTACAGAGTTGTTTGTTCTAGTTTCCTTTAAAATGGAATGTTATTTTATACATTATGTACACATTAATCTGTAACGTGATAATACATCAGTCACTGGAGTTACCCAGCAGAACAGAACACCAAAATCAATAACTTAGAAAGAAAATGTAACATGCCGCACGTACATATACCTTGTAGCTACTGAACATTACTAGAACTCAATTTCAGGGAATTTAGTCAATTGAGTTTTCTGAATTTATAAAGTAGGAGATGCTTTTCAAAAAAGCAGCATGCCAGAATTGCAAGGATGTGAAGATTTCTAGGTAGGCCAGAAAGGAGGTAGGGGTGGGGGATAGGATCCTATCTGTATTAAAGACATTCTGCTGCCATTTTCACTTGTTGCGTATTCTCCATGGCATGGCTGAAAAACTGAACTGATGGGCAGGTCACAGGATATACTGTATGCTTAGCTCAAGGGGCAGTGTATCACTTTTATTTCAAATGAAAATAATTTTTTTTTTAAAGAAGTAATCTATTTGAAACAGGAGAATCTTAACGCTTCAAGCATTCAGAATCGGTTTAAATGTCAAAGTCAGAATTGAACTGGGTGTCGTGCGGTAAAAATATTTTGATATGCTGGCCACCAAACCTACTATACCTATTCTGACTTTCAGCTTTTCATCAGCCATCTCCAAAATCCAGTCAAGGACAGCGGCATAGCACAGGTCAGAGAATCAAATGCATCCTTATTATTACTCCAAACTTGCTACTTTGTCCACATACCCTTTTGCTAGGCTGTTAACTGGGTACAGAAGCAAGTTCTTTGACCAATACCCACTCACATTTAGAAAGAAATGCCAAAAGAAGAACAGAAGGAGGACATCTGAATAGGTCAACAGAGTTACTACTAAATGAACAGCAGGATTTGAATAAATCAGCTTTACTACTATCACGGATCTCTTCATCCACCATGAGCTGTTACGAGTCAGAACATTTTACTGTTCAACAGTACTTCAAAATGACCACCATAAAGGGAATTAATTTACTTGCCCACTATTTTCAAATACTTCAACCAGCGTTAAAGCAGCCATTAGTCAAAAAGCTTTTTTCAAGTTGAGAAAAGTGTTGCTGCAGTTCGGTAAACAGTTCAAAATTCAATAAGATTTTTTTAAGGTTTAGAGTGGAGTTTTGTTATTTGGCTAAAAGGTCAAATGACAATTAATCAAAATGGTATCAGATTTTACACTTTCAGAGTAAACACTGGTAAGCTTTATTTTATTACCAGATTACTACCTCCCTGCAGTCTCCCAGGATAATACCACACTAAGTCAGTCCCTTCAGACTACAGAGAGGTGTTTCTCTTCATAAAATACAACCGATGATGGGGAGCGTAGAATGGTGCTACTAACAGGTTCAAGGGACATGACTAAGCTAGAAATCCAGTGTGACCCATTGACTCAAAAACAGCAGACATAGGGAGAAGCCCCAATTTAGCAAGGATCCAAATCAAAGCATATACATACCGCTGGATCAAAAGACTCACTCACCAAATTAAATCAACAGCATGAAATAAATTTACATTTACAGGATACAGAATTAGATCTGGATAACCACCATTAAGAAACACTGATGAAACACTGCTATCAAACTATAGTGTGACTTTCAGGTCAAAAAGTACAAATAAATTATGCTGATGAATTCATTTGATGAATGAGCCTTTTGATCAAACTGTATGCCTGTGTAAAGATGGTCACTGCAATAACCCTCGAGGGGGTTACCTTGGCAACCATATAAGTAGCACCTGGAGCAAGCACCATTCTGTACTCCCCACCATCAGTTATTACATATAATGTATGGAGGAGAATACTTTGATTTCAAATGTTCTTTCTTGCGTGTTCCATTTTCTCTCAAACAGATAAGGAGTTCCACACTGGAACAAAGCTGCCTCAAGCCGCTGCTGATGATCAAGAAGGTACAGGCACGGGATCTCCTGCAGGTTAACAACTGCACCTGGACCAGGGGGCATGACATGCGCCTAAAGGGGGGCAGGTTCAAGAGCAACACAAGGAAATTATTCTTTACAGAAAGGGTGGTGGAGCTTTGGAATGTCCTCCCCACACAGATGGTGGGGTCAAAGACAGTCAGGGAGTTCAAACTGGCATGGGACAGGCACTGTGGAGAACTTAACACAGTGGCCAGAACAGGAGGGTAGTACACATGGGCAGACTTGATGGTCCACATGGACCCCATCTGCCAAAACATTCTATGTTTCTATGCATGAGCTCTGACACTAGACAGAGCCTATAACAATACTGTGACATGTGCAAAACATTGCAACAGCATGATGACACTAGCAATAGCGGTGATACTGAGTTGTACAAGAATGTCTGCATGCAATCACAATACTCTTCTTCATACATTATTAAACAATGCTTATAAAATGGGCAAAAAAAATCCAGTGGTCCGACTGGTCAACAGGTGTCTAGACGTGGGTGGTAACTGATCAATTAACCGTGTGGGTCTGTAAAGTGCCTTGCAAGTCTTGAAACTCGTTTTCTAGGCTATTTCAGTAACTATAACTGGGAGGGGGGTGTAATAATTCAACTAACAATGCAAATGACTTGCCTGCCAGTCAATTTGATCTCTCTGATGGGACAAACCCAGCTGTTTGGTGTGAGAACCAATTCACCAATAATGAAGATGTATTTATTCCTAATTTAAAGATTTATTTAGTCTTGCATTGTTATTATTTTGGTGCCATTTTATAAATGCAATAACACACACAGAGCATGTGGTTACTAGGTAATTACTGCACTCCCATCCCATAGCTGAAGTGTACTCAGCTGATGCCTCATGCCTCCAACCGACAGAATGTGGGTGGCTTACGGTAATTACTCAACAACCGTACACCTCTTCATGTGTTACTGCTTACTTATATCTGTCTGAAAATCAGGACTGATATGTGCTTGCCTGATATCTGCAAGCATATTGCGTGAGCTGCTGGCAAGTGGAAGAATAGTGGGAAGATTATGTTCTAATAACACTACTGTAATCTGACTTTATTCATCTGGGCTTCTTGAACTGTTGTTAGACGAGATATTGTATACAAGTACATCACTATAATATTGCACATTTAATATTAAATATTACAACTTGAGGATTTTTATTGTTTGTCTTGCTACTATAATCAGCTCTTTAACCTTATCACATTATAAATGGGTAAAAGTAATTAGCAAGATAGCATACCTCACAATATAAGATTAAATGTGACTACTGGAAGCTACTGTAATCCTAACAATATTTTCTCTTAATTGTATGCAGTGTTTTCATTTTCCTCAGTGTATAAAAGACTCCATTACATGAAGTGGAGATCTTCAAGATGCGCAGTTTAACCCCTTCTTACCAAGAGTGGGGCACTAATTACATGTGAAGACAGGGAATATGGTTATATGCGAAGACTGGACATTTAAAGGGGAACAGTCAGCACTGAGCGCCCCACACCCAAGTGTGAGGCTGGTCCCAGTTTGCACTGTGTGTGCAGAAACATTGTTTTACTGTTTACCGCAGTATAGTAGATTGTATCAGGCTAATTTTACGGACTTTTAAGATGACATTTTCTGTAACTACAGATCCCAGAATCCCTTGCAAATTACATAGGAGGGATGCTACAGTGGAAGATTCAGCATCCTGCAAGAGTTAAGGGTTTTAATAAGATCTGATCTGTTTTTCTCTGCTGGTCCCTCTGTTCTCTCATGGCTAAATACAGTCACAGAGGACTGTTCCTAGCCCTGGGAGAATAGAGGGACTAGCAAACGTATGATCAGAGCTTACAAAATCTCTAACAAGCATTGCAGGTTATTGAATCTCCCACTGCTGCAGCCTCATCTGATGTCAGCTGCAGGGGATTCTGGGATCTGTAGTTAAAGAAAATGTCAGCTTAGCAGTCATCAACATAAGACTAATACTATCTACTACACTGCAGTAAACAATAACTTTAAAATAAAAAAGTGTTTGTGCAAAAAGTACAAATTTTGGGCCAGCTCCACACTTGGGTGTGAGACTGTTTGTGCTGACTGGCCCCCTTTAAGTTTGTGTTTACCTGTTTTTAAAGACTTTTGTTTTTAACTGTTTTTTTTCAACAGTGGTCGTACAATGCTTCTCTATTCCAGTGCCACATAGAACACATTCACAGCACCAGCATGTAAACAGTGCAGTGTGTTTTTTTTAAACATTGTTTCAAATAAAAAAAATGTATCTGATGGGAGAAAAAATATTTATCCAATTGAGGCAATAATGGGAAGTGGAAGGGGGAGGGGAATAGGAGGGAGGGAGGTGGAGGACTCCAGGAGTTGGGGGGCAGCTCCAAGGAATTAAATGAACTGCGTATTCGAGCAGACTAGATAGACCATTATGGCCTGTTTCTGCTGGCAAATTCATATGTTTGTCATTACATCTGAAACTGATCCTCTGTTTTAGTAAGGCAAAATCCACCAGCTGAGTCTGTCAGAGTCCCTTTAAAGCAGCAGTGCTAGTTAAACATAACTTACAATCCAACAGACACCTAAAACCACAAAAGCATCAACATACCCAGTTTGCTTCCATGTTCATGTCACGTGAGATGTGTTAGTAGAAGTTTTCACATGTGACTATTCTTTTATAACTATAATTGACCCATGGAGCTTGGGTGATGTTGTTCTGTTGCTGGTCAAAAACGCGCTAGCTGCAAACCTGGTACATCAACATTATTAAACAGCTGCAGAGTGAGTTTAGGGTAGGAGACTTAACATTTTTGTTAAAATTTTCGGAGAGCTTAAGTATTTTATTGTAAATCCACATTTATTACAAAATTATTTTAAAAAGTTACTTTAGAAGTAGGTGAAAAACAGAAATATCCCTGCACAGTACTGAAGGAACTTGGGGAATGCACATCTGCTAACAGGTTTATAAAGACCTTTTTTTTTCAGGGTAACTAGTACAGCTGCTTTAACATGCCACTGATAAATACTACACCTAAGAATGTTTGTGCATGTGTTAGGGTAAACCTAACTGTGTTTAAAATGCTAATCTTGCTCTTCATGATTTGTAACAAAAAATATTTTATATAAAATGAGATACATAGAAGATGACAAAGTTTGCTTTAGGAGAGTTTTTTTAAAATGCTTACGCGGGGGTTGAACTGGCTCACGGTCATAACTGGCCTTCTTTTTTCTTTTAATTGTAGCGGAGAAGGGGCCAAAATGTTATCTGGCATACATTACTGTGAAGTTGCCCCTCCATCTGACGGAAACTCTTTAAAGCTACTGTAGGAAAATATATTTCTGTTCCTTCTAATATTTAAACATACAGTACTATTAAAACCAAATTTTACAAAAAAAAATAAGTTTACAGTTTTCATTTTCCAGAGTCGAAATGTAATACATTACATAATGTGTGCAAAATACTATGTTCTACAATCGCAGTGTCCTGTGTGTAAGTAATGCTTTCTGGCAATCGGTACAACCAAAGATACCTTTTCTTAGCTGACTGGATACAAAAGTTGTCTCAAGTCTTCACATTTTATAATGCTATGAATGTTAAATATAAAAACACCAGTGCTTCTGAACAAATCAACCATTACAACAGATGTTTATCCACAGTTGTATCAAAAACAGGCAATATTTAGAATTTATGAATAAGGCACACAACTTTTAAGATAGGAATTTTTTTTCCAGTTCATATATAGCTGCCCCACTAGGCTGACTTTCAATCCTGCACAGAGGAACAGTACAATCCTTTTTCTGGCCTTCCATATCCATGTCAAGCAGACAACAAGCACCAGAAGGCACATGATGACTAGTTCTTTCCTCAACCCCAAGTAATACACTGAGATTTGGTGCTGTGCTGTCTTTTAAGTATGGTGAACGGGGAAGATGTTCAACTGAAGTTTGTGACAATACCTGCCAGGGATTTATTCTGCTTCTGAGGGGAGATGGTCGTGGCCGCGATATCAAATCTGCTGATCTGTAATTTTTAAGTACAGTGTCCCTGTCATGGGTTTTGCTTTGAGCAGTTCGAGGGTACAGTGAAGGAAGATCTTGTAAGTCCTCTTGTGGGGTGCTGAATCCATTCGCTGAAAAAGAAAAGCAAGCACTTAATCTCACACAATTACATGGGCAATGGCAGTGAATTACTGGTGCAGCATTAGTTAATGCTAAGCTTTAGAAAACAAAGAGTAGCCAGGCTGGTAGGCTGTCACTCCCTACACTGATGACCAGGGTTTGGGAAAAGCACTAGGTCACTAGAGTGCATGGGGTGGGGTGAGGGTATATGGCCAGGGAGGAAGATCACACAACTCCAGTGCTTGGCTCACACCCAGCTGAGGCTGGGTGCCAGCACAGCATGGAGCTCAGAATATCGCTATATCAGACAGACGTATGTGCCTTGCAAATACAAGTGCAAGCGTATCATAGCACATCGAAGCCCCTGAAAGAAACTGAAGGATGACACCAGAGACTCACACACAGACCTTCCCTGGGGTAAGAGAGCACCCTGAGGACCCCGTCACGAGGGTTCAGATGTGCAGGTAAGCTGTAGGATAAACCCTGGAGAAGCTGGGTGCTCGGGCTAGGAGGGTCCAGACGAAGAACGCCCAAGTGGGTGTCTAGGGGAGGAAAAACATTTGAAGAAAAAAAAAAAAGGAAGAAAAAAAAGTGTAATGAAAGAGAAATAGAAATAACATGACCTAACTGAAAATTTAACTTAGGCTCCTAAAATAGCACCCAAGTTCCTTACCAGCTGAACTATCAGGCCAACTGACTAGGCTAAGCCTTGTGGAAAAAAAAAACAGTTATGTAAGAACTTATCGTAACTGTAGATCTCTAACAGAATCTCCTCCATTGGGCCACACCTTTGGAACTATAAGCTGTCAATATCAGGACCATTCAGAAACTTTTGCTAGCCAGGGGCCGTGCAGTGTCACCTATATAACGTGGATGGCCCCAACACTCCTCAGTTCCCTGCCGGAGATGAGCCTTGGTGGGACTCTTACCATGAAGAACCAGGAGACCAAAACCAGTACCAGACAAACAAGGAGAGACATGGAACTGGAAACAAAATGCATGGAATGAGGCCTCAGGCACAGCTTCCGGCTCATCCTTCAGAAAAAATGGGGAAGGAGGGCACGCTGGGGCCCAATGGAGGAGATATTCTCGAAGATCTACTGTTATGGTAAGTTATTACATAACTGTTCTATGTTCATCAAGGACATCTCCTCCATTGGGCCACACCTTTGGAATGATTCCCAAGTAGTGCAAAGCAGCCAGGGAGGATGGCACAGTCTGATATATGATCACGGCAGATGGCCTTGCACAACAGCAAGACCAAAGCCAGCATGTCTGCGAGAGACGATATCCAGTCTGTAGAGCTTACGGAAAGTATGTGCAGTGCTCCATGTAGCTGCAGCATGTGTCAGCAGCTGAGACATTCTGGAAAGGAAGCAGCAATACCCATGTGGAGTGATCACAAACAGCACCAGAAGTTCCATACTGTACTTCCTATAACAGAAAACTATACAGTTAGCCAGCCATTTCTGAACATGAAATGTATGGATGTAGGGGGTGCCTTCTTTTTTGAGAAGACTTTCTACAGCTTTGCATTCGAGTAACATAGTACTGCAGTGATCTATGCACATCAAGAGTATGGAGCAATTCCGCACCCTTACTGGCATGCTTACTGTAGTGTACAGGAAGGTGTATCGCTTGGTTCAGTGTAAATTCTGATACCACCTTCAGTAAGAATCTAGGATTGGTAAGTAAAGAGATTCTGTGAAAAAACAAATAAGGAGGCTCAGTCATCAGAGCCTGAAGCTCGGAAATTCTATGAGCTGAAGTAATGGCGACTTAAAATAGTGTTTTCCATGAAAAGAAACGAAGTCACAAGTTGCAGCAGGCTCAAAAGGAGCCAAGGACAATTTTTCGGGTATGAATTTCAAGTCTCAAGGTGGGACTGTTTCCCTACAAGGATGACTGATAGCAAGATAAAGAACTGAGGAGCACAGGTGGCGATGCTGCACATCACTGAGGATGCCCCCCCGCTAGCAAAACATTCTGAGTGGTCCTGATGCAGATGCCTTACAGTTTCAAAGCAGTGGCCCAATGGAGGAGACATCCTCAGTGAACATCCACTCCCACCCCCTCAAACTGCAAATCCTGAAACTAGGAACTATTTACAAGGCAAGGACTTACTGGTTTTATATTAGTCATCAGAAATGTAGGCAACTCATTTATAACCCTCCACTGCTAGTATTTAGTTCAGTTCCATACTTGGGCAATCTTCCGCTGAGCATACTCTGTCACTAGAACAGTCTTAAAACTTGACTCCTCTTACCACCCAAACATGGTATTTATGCTTCTCCCCCTTTACACTCAGATCTGCATGCTGGAACAGGAATCTGAAGCTGGCTTTGAGAAGGGGGCAGGTGGGTCTGAACTGAATACTATTAGTTGAGCTATGGTTATAGGTAAGTGAAAGTTAAGTACTTACTGTAACTTTTGCTCTTCCTGACTATCTTCTCCACTTAGTATCACTTATGGGTCTAGGCCAGAGGCACCAGAACACCGCAGGAGAAAATCTATAGCCAGGGGGCTGACAACGGCTACTGCTTGGGGCACCCGTGTGCCCCCACATGGTGCCATGTGCTCTCCAATAACCGATGCTGGCACCCTCACCTACCTCAGTTCTGTTTTCCAGGAGAGAAGCAAAAAATGGGGGGAAAAAAAGACAAGCTGGGTCTCATGACAACCAGACCAAAGAGACAGAGAAAAGGAAAAACCCGACTACCAATTCAAAGGGGGGGAGGGCACCTTAGGTGTAACTGATAAAGGTAGTCTGTGTTACTGAGCCAGAGCCTCAAGAACAATCACCCACTAGCCAGCAAGGAAGGCTAAAATGGTAAAAGGTAGAAGGAATAACACATCAGCCCTGAATGAATGTGGGCTCTAGTTAGCAGATAAAAAAAGGGTAGTTAAGCAAGACACCCTTGCAAATAAGATGGCACGAATATGCCAAATCAGCAAAGGCATAAGCAACCACTTAAGTAAGCAATCATGTCAACAGTAATATTTTTTTGTTTTAAAACAGTCCAGGTGTTGCACCATTTAGGGAGGGGGTCAGCACAGTAGGCTACTGGTGCATGTGACACTGCTGAGTTACCAGCTCCAAGGAGAAGATACATTCCAGTCTCCCACATTGCCCTCAAGTGTGTTGGATATGAGGGTCAGAGTATGGTCACAGAAGAAAGCATGTCAGTTGAGCAGAGAAGAGAAAACCATTAAATTAGCAAATGGCCAAGAAAAAATACTGCAGCAAAAAGCCAGAAGAGGCTAAACAACCCTTCCTACAGGCATCATGGCTGCACCCTGAGCTGAGGGTGGCCACTTCAGCTAGATCCAACTGGTGCTAAAGCACAATTCCACAGACAGGTCTACAATTAGGTGGGTGCAAGTTTCATTTAGCAACTAAAAGGGATACACCCAAGGCAAAGGAATGTATCCATAGGCAGGATAAGGGAAGGAAAAACCTTTTTTTTCTGCTTTTGTAGGTTATTTTTATGTCTAAAATCCCAACAAGGGAGGCAACTAGGAGGATGGCACACAACCATAAAAGTGGCAGAACCAAACTGCACGCCACAGGGTGAGTTGCCCAGAGGCCCCGGTTCCAGAGAGAGGAGGATGGTGGGTGGCTGTGGTACTCAATGGAGAAGATATTTTGCAAGATCACCAATTATGGTAAGTATGTAACTTTCATATCTTCCCTGAATTAATCTCCTCCACAGAGTCCCACTTATTATGGGTAAGAGTGCCAAGCTTTCCCAATTTTAGGAGGAAGGAGCTGGCTCATCCTAAAGGTACAGAAATACCCTCAGCCCTCTGAGTGGGGGAAAACACCTAAGGGCAGGGGCTCTTACAGGTCTGGCTACACAGACGACTGGTCAGGGCCAGGCAGGTGCTCCTGTGGCACAGGAGCAGGAGTGTTCCCTGAAAGTTCCTGCCTGACCCTGGGGAGAAGACATGAGCCCCCTGGTAGTGTGAATTAAACACCTTACACCAGGTCAAAGGTACCAGTCAGGAGAGGTGAAGCCATGCCATCCGCAGGAGACATACTGCAGTTCCTACATGTTTAGAGGCCAATTCGCTGGCATTATAAGATACTCTTGACTGGTGCCATGCTACCTCTAGAACATGGGCAGAAAGGTCAGTGGCCTGCCAGACTGTCTTACGCTGTGGCAACACAACTAACAGACTGTGCAGCTGCAACCATAAGCGATAGCTGTATGCCACCATGTGGGCCTAATGTGCCAAGACGAAAACCTTTCCATGAGTGAGTGTATGAGCAGAATCTGCATCTCAGAGTTGGTTGTGCCTGAGACACTGTGGCCCCAATGTGATCAGCAGAACCTAAACCCTGATGTGGGGTGAGGTACAGCTGCAGATCATATCGGTGCACCATACCACAAATGGAGGTCCTTGGGAAATGGCATATGTAGAAAAAGGGCATCTCCATAAGGCACTGGATGCCTCCTCCATTGCTCTAAACCATGGAGGAATCACATCAGTACCAGGATTGTGAATTCCTAGAAGTCCAAACTGCAGGGCTGCCAGATCATGGCTTCCAGAAGCTCGGAGAGCCAGTGCTTGAAGCATCTCCAACACAAATCACTGGTACAGGGCGTGCTCAGCAGAAGAGTCAAGGTGGACGTAAAATTAATTGTCCTCTGAGGAGGACATAGATGGAATAGAGGCAGTGGCTCTGTGGTGAACTGGCACCAGGGACGGAGGCCTGAACTGGGGCCTGTTAGACTCCATGCACCACTGATCAATGACAATCCACGCCCAGTACTGATCCCATAGTAGTGGCCCCAAAGGGCCACAGAATGAGGGCAGCTCTCATAAATGCATCAAGGCTCTTCTAAAAGGAACTGAGGCTCCTGGGCTGCAGAATTCTGGTGGGCCCCTCGACCCCACAGAGGGTCAACCAAATTTGCCCAATCATGGCCTTTCTGTTTCTGAGGAATGACCAGAATAGTGCCCATGGGGATAACCCCCAGATATGGAGACTGCAGCCGTACAGGTCCCACTGGGAGACCCCAATCCACATTGGGCATGACACTGAGATGTGGCTCCAGAGAGAAACCTGTCCCATGAGCCACTGTCAATCCCAGAGTCAGTGCTGCCTCCAGTATCCATCTTGGGACTAAGGAGGACTACAGGGACAGGACCGCCTCCTCGTCCTCAACACTGTGCCCAACATCGACGGCATTCCCGGTGGTGGCTCCCTTCTCGGTGTTGTGGGCAACACCGGAGTTGGGGACAGGCACCAGGGCCAACATGTTAGACCCATGCTCAGTGCCGGACTTCAGCCCAGTACCTTGGCCATCATCGGCACTGCCGCTTAACTTGGGGTCATTCCCCTTCACGATATCAATAGCAACACCATAGCTGGGGATGGACTCCAAGTTGGCTGCAACAGTATCAGAGGTCTCAGTGCCAGGTCATTCACCCACACTGGGAACAGTGTCAAGGGGAGGCTTGTGCCATCCTTGTTGTCCCATGAAGAGTTGCCACCACTAACGGTGACAACAGCGTGGACAACACCAGAGGACAGCATTGAGGAGTCCACTGGTGTGATCTTGGTGAAAAACTCTGCCCTGTCACCAGGGACATCTGTTGCTCAGGGCAAACAGACTACAGAGAGTTCTCTCAGTCAACCACCCAGAAGGAGTTGTCTGTCCAACAGATCCAACCACCAGGGCCTCTGGTGCCTCCATACAGTAAGGCAGATGATGACCCAGTACTCCAGATGACTCAAAGGATCCTGAAAGAGGCCCAGGAGAAAGGCCTAACAACCTTACCTTGTAGCTCTGAGTGCATCGCCTGCCTCTGAAGGTAGGAATCGGTTGATGATTTTCCAATACGTGGCGGTCCATCGAGAAGCAGGTATCGCAGGAGTCCATGTGCTATGGTCCAGGGCAGGTCACACAGATGCCAGTCTGTAGAAGCCATCTTATTCCCACAGGGGCACTGACGCATCATGGCTGGCTTCTTTTCCATGGCCCCTGCAGTGCAGACTCCGGCATCATGGAAAAATAATAAAATTAAGAACAGAGAGACGTCACCACTTAAAAATGGTGGTGACACAGTGAGAAAAGCGGGGACAAACTGTGACTGAACTGAGGAGACTACAAACAAAGTGTGAACTCGATAGCGAGAATAACAGAACTGAGGTAGGTGAGGGAGTCAACAATGGTGTTGCACTATGAGGAGTGTGCAGATGCCATGACCAGTAGCTGCTGACAGTCTCATGGCTAAAAGGTTTGCTTCTGCAAGGTCCTAGTGCCTCTGTCCCAGGTGCATAATCCTGTTTCTAACTACCTAGGTTCAGATCACTACCCACACTTCAGTGGACCCTTAGCAGTTCTCAGGAGGAGGGGGCAAGGTGCACACCCTAAATCAGGTGAAAAGAGACTGGAGGACGGAGGAACCAAAAGTAGAATCGTGAGGCCTGAGCACGTTGATGCTGTAGTGGAAGATGAATGTGTGTACTCTGAACCAGGTAGCAGCAGCACTTACTTCAGAAATGGGAATGTACCTGGCAGCAACAACAGTGGCAACAGTACGTCTCATGGAGTGAGCCTTTAACCCTGTGGGCTGCCCCTTCCCAGCCAACCTATAACACAGAGTGATGCAAAAGGTTATCCACTCAGCAATCATCTGTTTGACTGCTAGTTTACCTAGGGAAGCTTCAGAGTATGTGAGATGCATGTGACTGGGACCGCTGACACCCCAGTTCCCACTGACTGGGCTACATGCTCCAGCGTGCTTCTTGTACCATGGTTGTGGTAAAGGCCATGGTTCCTACAAGATGGAGAAAGTCCTGGGACGGGCACAGTTGCCCAGAACTAATCACAACCCCACGTGCTCACGGATGAGAGGGTGCCTGCTGAAACCAAGGCAAACCAGAACAGGCACAAATGCGACAGCACTCTTCAGAAAATAGTGGAAGGTGGACAAATAAAGTCTCTGAATACAGTATTTATTGACAGCATGGCACAAAGCCTCATTGCTTCGCAGCTTAAATAGGAGGCTTTGTTAGGGGGCGTGGCTTTACAGTGGAGATCAGCGCTCTTAAATAGTGCAGGATTAAAGGCACATTTGTAAAATAGAGTGCTTGTGTTTAAATAGGTTGTTTAACTGATGTACTATTATACAGTGTGCGTTGACTGATATATGTCACGGTGCCTTTAATCCTGTACTATTTAAAAGAGCTGATCTCCATTGTAAAGCCATACCCCCTGACGAAGCCTCCTGTTTAAGAGGTGAAACGTTGGGGCTTTGTGCCATTCTTTCAACAGATATTATACTCAGAGACTTTATTTGTCCACCTTTTATCATTTTCACAATTGTCCAACCCAAAATTAGAAGGGCAAAAGACAGATCTTCCACTATGTCTCAGGTCAGACAAGCTCTGGTTGGCAGGAGTCCAACTCCACTCCATTTATGAGTTATCGCCTGCTTTGGAATGAGCTTGGATTTAGCCAGACTGAGCAGAAGGCCCAAGTCCTGGAATGTCCAAAGGGTCAGATACCTGGGATACTCCACATCCATAATGAGCTCCCCATGATGAGCCACTCTTAGAGGTATCACACTACCTTATTTTCCAGTGCAGGGAGTGTCCAGCGACACCAAGTTCCCCAACCGTGCCCGGTGCCGACAAGAGGTAAAGTTCTGGCTCCAGAGACAACCTAAAGCCCATTACTTCCAGAATCTACTTGTCCAATGTAACAGCAGATCATCGTGGCAGGAAGTTGGAGAATCGACCCTTGACTGAGAGGTGCAGCAGGGTTCAGGGTGGCAAGGGAATGATGCTCCTCATTCTGTCCTCTGAGGTGCAACCTTCACCGTCCTTGCATGAACCTTGCCATCCCATCCTGTTGGGAGGCTTGGAGATACTGTTGAAAGAGCTGCCTGTATTGCTGCTGAGGTTACTGTTGTGTGGGCGAACCCCGAAAAGAACCTTGACATCTTGTCTTGGAATGAGTGACAGAGGTCACTGAGTCCAATGTCATGTTGGATTTCTCAATACATGTGAGATGATCTACTACCCCTGGCCTGAGCACGTCTGTCCTTGTAAAGGGCAAGTTTGCCATCCTATTCTGGATTTCTGGCATGAATGCCGAAACAGCTAGTCCCATCCACTGACAGCCATTGCCATAGCCACTGCATGTGCCAACACATAAAGTCATGTCCAATGCCACCTGTAACTGGTGTTTGGCCAGAGAGAACCCCAGATCGTGACCTTCTGCAGGTCTAGCTGGCTATTCTCCAGGAGCTGTTCTGTGATGCTGGACAGCCTCTGAAAGAGCTCATGATCAAACCTGGCCAATGATGCACAGCTAACCTGGCGAATGCCCAGAGTCGCAGCTGCATAGACCTTTTGGCCAGGGAGATTCTGCTTCTTGGACTCCTTGTCCAGTGGCTTGTCCAACTCACCCTGCAAAATGCCACATCTGCCAGTAACTCCTCTAGTTACATATATTCCTTGAAGTCAGACAGTCCACACGGGGGACTGCATACTTGTTATCAATACTGTATGGAGCCCGGGTACTGCCAGATAGTGAGTGTTGGGCCCAGTATGACCTGGGTGATAGGAACAGCCACCTCCAACGAGGAATCCTGCTCAAGGATATCCATCAGTGGGGAGATCTCCCTCTTCTGGACCTCCAGAGCCACAAACATCTAGCCCAAGAGGGTAGAAAATGACACCTGGCTCCCCACAACCACTGGGCAGTCGAAGGGTCGATGGCCCATCTACAAGGGGTTACCATAATAGAAGATGCTGCTGAACTGAACTGGACATCAGATAAAGGAGTCTTGACCATCCACAAGGAGTATGTCCAATGGAGTAATGACTACTGAAAACAAATGTAAAAGTCCGGACTTGGGTCTTCAGTACTTCATGGCAGCACCTTCCCTCGGCTTCGGGGGATCCACCTGCAGTGCTCACTGCAGCAAAGCCACGGGTGGGGGTGGGGGGTCGCTAGATGCTCGACAGGGCTCAGTGCTAAGAGAAGCAACCAAGGCCAGGTCAAACAGTATTAGTCAACTCTGACCCAGGACAAACCCTTTCCGGAGTCTACTGTTGGCAGGTCACCCTCTCTTATCTACAACCTGCTCAGCATCAATGGCAGGAACAAGGAAATGCTTGCTGTCACTTATCAATGACGATGGCGATGTTAACGCTGGGAACTCAAGAGTGTGGCCACATTCTCGAGTGTCACCATGAAGCTGATGGGGCCTGTGGCTCTAGGTATTGAGAAGGCTTGAGTACTGGCCAGAACAGAGGGTGAGGTGGACTCGGGACAACTGGCGTGGGCTGCACTGGTTGGGGGCTCAACTGGGAGCTCAGTCAGGCCCGATCCACCCTAGGCTATAGGAAGTACAGGTGTCAAAGTGAAAGAGGAGTCCTCACCCTCACCAGATTTACCCTCGAAGGTGTCGACCAACAGGTAGACATGACTGGCTGCTCTGCTGGCAGACCGACAGTCCCCAAGGATGGTTCAACCTCACTTGTGGGTGACCGATCCACTGAGATCTCCAACCAGGAAGAGCGCATTAAGTCCCTCAACTGACAGTGCTCCTAAGATCAGTAACAACTATTCTCATGTTTTTATAGATAGGGAGGTGACACCTTCAAAGAACTAGAATGACAAGAGAAAGTTTCTAAAGCCCTAGTCTTCCCCCAAGGAATGGGCAGATCCATTGAATACTCCTCTCTGGCAGAGGAAAGCTCCAAAACCAGCATGTCCCTGCTGGCTACTTCTTTCATAGCCTGAAATGGTGCAGCTGACCCCACAGCAGCAGACAGCTTCTATCCCGTGTGCTTACCACTGAGGACTCTCAACTTCTGCTCCTCAAGTGCTGAAGTATGCATAACCTGACACCAAGTGCAATGAGTCATGTGATTCAGATCTAACAAAGGAAAGCATCGTGGCCTTTGGTCGTGGACATCTTGTATCTGCACTAAATACACCTCTTAAACCCTGATTTTTTTCTTCCATGCTGAAAACAACAATGGAGCAGGGGCCACAGGATAAAGCAACTAAAATGAGTCGAAGGCTGAAGAAAAGGTTTGAGAAATAAATGCAAAAGTCACCTGAAAACTAGCAGAATCCTCAATCATCCGCAGGGGCTGTGAGGGAAGAGACCTGTTTCTTTCAGGGGAAGAAAAGTTCTGAGTATAAATAGGGCAGAGCTGAAGGACCACATGGCTGGGTGGTAGGAGGTGTCAAGCATGAAGACTATTCCAGTGATGAGCAGGCTCAGTGGAAGACTGTCCACGTCTGGATAGTGAACTGAATCTAGGTATTTGGAAACACAAATTATAATGAAAAAGATGTATGCTGGCCCAGTGGTGTAGAGGGTTGAGGCGCTGGCACCTTACTTCGACCCATGCCGGTGACCCAGGTTTGGGAACGAGCCCGGGTCATCGGAGGCCGGTGGGGGGGCGGAGCTGGATAGAGCTGCCGGCAGGCAAACTCTCCTCTCCGGGGAGGAAGCATGGCATCCCTCGGCTGATGACGACCCCCGGTGGAGGCTGGGGGTGGCATGGGCTCAAGGGTGCCTAGGCATTAATCCATGGGTGGGGGAAAGGGGTCGGAACCGGAACATGCAGTCGCGGCGCCTCCATGTGCATGCATGTGTACTCCCGGGGCCCCTGGGAGAAAATCGAAGGGGAAAATATGCTGGTCAGCAGGATGAAGACCAACTCCCCGCTGGCACTGCTCCCGGGCCGGGCAAGGTAAGCGCTGGTAATTCCGGGGGACGGGACTGAAGGGGGCTCCGTTGGATGGGGGACTGACCAGCAAGGTGCATAAATACAATAATAAAAAAATAAAGTAAAAAAAAAATAATGAAAAAGATACAAGAAACAATTACTTGAATAACAGTGGTGAAATTGGGCACAGAGTACTTGATAAACACTTACTCGCAGCTTGAAATGAGCCTTCATCTGACTTAGTCTGCTCGTGGTACACAGCATGGAAATCTTTGAAGTTGTGTTTAAGAACTGGAAAGGAAGACTGTTTCTTCAAAGTGGGCAACGGACCCTGATCCTGTAGTGCACTTTGTTCATTACTATTCAGACACACATCTGTTACGAAGTCCTGAGTGGAAGAATCAGTGACTGATGCAGTGGGGGCGCTAGATGAAAAGGTCTCTTCATTAGCAGAATGGAGTAAAAGCCTTGTAGAGCAGCTCTCTGACATGGAAGACATAGGGAGATGACTTACAGTGTTTGCTGGTGAGGATGAAACACCAACCTCATCTTTTTTGGGAAGCATTTTTGTTGGAGGACTAGTACTTCTGCGAAACTTGGTGGCTCTCTGAAATATTCCCTCTCGTTTTTTCTTCTCCTCTTTGGGCAAGAGTTCTTCTGAAGTCTGTGATCTATTTAAATCCCGGATGTCCAGCCCTAAACCTACTGATGCAAGAAGCACAGCACACCCATATAGTACTGTGTCAGTTTTCTTTCTTTGCGTTATTCGTTTGAGACTGCTGGTAGGAGTATGCTGAGGGGTGCTATTGGCAGAACTGGCAGAAGTCCCTTCTTCAAAGCTTTCATTTCCCCCATTTTCTCCCTCTTCATCTTTCCAAAGAGGTAGATCAATATATGTCTGGTTAGGTAACTTTGACTGCTTTGGTCTCTTACTATCCAGGCCTTCTGTCAAGTACTTCAAGTCTACAGAATTCCCTGCAACACAAATATACAGTATGCAATTAGAGAAGATACAGACTGTACACTCCACTGACTAAATGAAAGATCATTCCAGTACAGTACTTACAAAATGAGAAAACAGAATAAATAGTTTGCAGGATCTCTGCTACATGCTTTGTTATACAATGGACATTGCCATGACAGTTACCATGTTCAAGTACTTAGGGATCCATCTTAACCCCTCACTGGATTTCGCCTCCCACATCCACTCCATGTGCAAAGGTATCACTTCTAACCTAGGCATCGCTTACCGAGCTGGAACAAGCTCTCTCCCACTGCACACATCGCAATTGCTCGTTGCCTCCTCCTTCCCAAACTATTAACTAACCATACTCAATATGTTGCTATTAATTCTACGTTCTCTTCAATTTCTTTTGTTGGTGTTGGAGTGCCTCAGGGCTCTATTTTGGGCCCACTGCTCTTCTCTTTATTTGTCAATCATTTACCTTTTCTTTTCAGGTCTTGTGACAGTCTTTTATATGTGGATGATTTGGTTATGTTTTACCAATCAAAGTCCATTTCTGAACTGACATCTGAGATTGAACAAGAATTCTTAGTTGTTTGTAATTGGTTTATAACTAATGGTTTGATTCTCAATGTTAAAAAACGAAATCAATGTTGCTTGGTACTGTACCTCTCAAATGTTATGCACTAAACCTAGTTTTTTGATGCATGATAATAATGGAACTGCTCTAGAACAAGTTCTCGAGTTTAAATACTTAGAAATTTTGTTAGATTCCTGTTTATCCTTTCATTCACAGGTAAAACCCATTGGTCAGACCATTAATCAAAAGCTGGGGGTGACTGTCAATTCTGGGCCCGAATAAGTCAGTGCCCAGAAAGGGAACATCTGTCAGTTTATGCTGAGTATCTGCCGTGAAGGTCAAGATCCTCAGCCAAGCCGGCATATGGCAATGGCGGCCACCACTGAGTGGGCACAAGAGTGCCCTATATCCAGAGCTATCTAGAGCTGCTGTTTAGCCACAGCATGACCCTGATCCCAGACCTGTTTGACCGTGGTCTGGAGGTCTGTGGGGAGATGAGGAAGCACCTCATCCAGGGACCCCAATGGGGTACGGGAGAAATGTGCCATAATGACGGCTGAGCTCGCCTGGCGGAGACCGATCGAGGAGGCAGGTATAAACCTGTTTTGCTGAGCAGTCCAATTTCTTGGACTGCTTGTCCGGAGGTTTACTGATGTACTTCTGATCTGAGAGCCAAAACACAGAATTGGTCACTATCCCCTCGGCTGAAGGGTATTCCGTGAACCCCGAAAGGGAACCGATGGGCTCCGCATATTTGTGGGCCATATGGGCTGGTGGCGTGTGGCTGGAAGCAGGGTGCTGCCAGAACTCCAGGGCCGGACCGACAATAGTCTCAGCCATTGGGAAGGCCTCCGTCAGTGAATCCCCCTTATCCAGGATATCAGTAAGGGGGTAATGGGCCCGCTTCTGAACGGGCACCAACTGCATCCCCGCGGATTCAGAGATAAGACGGAGGATGCCCAAGAAGGACGAAGGGCCCTCCTCCATGGAAAGATCACCAACTGACTCTGCATTGACCAGACGGGAGTGTAGCAAGGGGTTATCTTCAGTCTCCAAAGAGTACCCTGTACAACGGCTGGCCACCTGAGTCACCTTCAACCTGCCACGGATGGTCGGGCATGAAAGTGACCGACAGCCAATGGGGAAGCCCCTTAGCCAAACGAGACTCTTTGGATGGGGCCCCAGACAGTGGCTGACGAGGTGGCGGCTCCACCACGATTAGTGGAGAGGCCGGTTTAGGCCAAGCCATAACAGTCTTCACTGACTCTGCAGGTGGAGGGGTGGTGTCGACTGGGTCCCAAAACTCCGGAGGAGTAGGCAATAGCCGAGATGGCAATAGCCATGTGATTGCCGAGGTGTGAGCCGGTGCCAGCTTCTGCCTGGCAGGAACTAAGTGTTGCCACATAAGGTCCTCGTAGCACCGACGCAACTTGAACTGAAGCTTCCCCTCAGCCGAGGAGGATGAGGAGGAAGAACAGCGGTGGCGCCGCTTCTTGTGACGCCGAGAATGGCGCCTGTGGGATCTGTGCTACCCACTGGAGGGAAGACGACCGACACCGGGACCAAGTCCATCGGGGGGACTGACGGGGTCAGTCAGCGGGAACCGGGGAGTGCCGCAGCTCCTCCTGGTCTTCTGAAGCCTAAGGGTCCGACCCAGCCGTCTGGGTCGGCTCATCGGTTGGACAGACCGGAGTCCTAAAAAAAGGATTGTCAGCCTCATCGAGAGATAGCGGGTCGACCGGGTTGAGGAAAATCTTGGCCAGATCATTGACATGCGTCTCTGCAGGCTGGCCTGATGGGGGCACCGTGAAGCCAGCAGCTAAGGCTGTGGTTTCGACTGTGGTCAAAACCGAAATTTCCTGGAACCGAGACCACTCTTCATCCCAAGAACGTCGACGATGAGTCTTCTTCTTGTCTTTTGACTCCTTTTTCTTGTCGCGGGAGCGCGAGCTGTGCGAGCCTGAAGGACCCTCTCCCTTAGTCGGGAGAGACTGGCACAACTCCTTGAAGCAGCCCGAAAAGGTAGAGCCCAGTTTAAGTGGAACAAAAAATGATGACAAAGAGGACTGCCTGGTGGCCCAAGCAGCCTCCTCCTTGAAGGCCTTCATCTGCTCCAACTACTCGTCAGACCCTGCGGCCACGGAGACCACCCAACGGGCTTCTTTAGATTTGACCAGTGGGTTCCATTTTTCCAGGCGACCCAGCTGCAAACGGGTGAGATGGTCGTTGAGCACATTCAGGTGAAATGAGCAACACATACCGCAGACATGGGTGTCATGATCATGACCCAGGCAGTAAGGACACATGGTATGCGTGTCGGTGCGTGGACATCTTCTTGACTGCAGGGGGCACCGCAGAACCTAGGTGAGGACTTGTCCTCCACTACGGTCACAATCGAAGACCGTACTGCAGGAAAAACTTACAAGTTTCAGTTTAGGAAGTAAATCCGAAGATTTGAATGCCAGGGCCTACTCAGTGTGGGAGCGGTTAAGGAGGGAACCTGCTTCTTCCAGCGAAAAGGAAGATTTGGCATTAGGGGTGGAGCTGAGGGATATACCACCCAGTTGGGTGGGAGGAGCCAGCTTAAAGACATTCTGGCAATTCTTAAAGGGGAAAGGACGTGCCAGCAAGTGTGGACAGAACAACACAGCCACGTCCCTAGAACCTGTGTTTCTAGGGATGTGGATATGGTGTACTTATCCACACATTCTGGCAGACTCCTAGCAGTTCTCTGGGAGAAGGGAGGCAATGTCTGCTTGACTGCAGGTCTGCCAGGTGCGGCTTCAGCGTAGGTGACAAACAGCTAGTGAACCTCTTCCTGAACTCTAGCCGTGCGCTCTTTATAATACATGAATGCTCGCCTCAGGTCCATAGTATGGAGCCTTTGTTCGGCCTCAGAGGTGTGATTTGGGAAGAGCACTGAAAGAGTCATCACCTGATTCAGGTGAAACTCTGACACAACCTTCGGGAGGAACTTCGGGTTGGAGTGCAGGACAACCTTGTCCCTGTGGAAGACCAGGTAAGGAAGCTCTACCAAAAGCACCTGGAGTGCACTGATCCTTCTGGCTGACGTGATAGCCACCAGGAAGGTGGTCTTCCATGACAGGTGAGACATGTCACACCTGTGCATCGGTTCGAATGGCTTGCCCATGAGCTTTGCCAAAACTACCAACAAGTCCCATGGTGGCGGTGGTTCATGAACTGGAGTGGAAATGTGATCTAAGCCTTTGAAAAAGCACCAGACCACCTTCTCCTCTGCCACCGACTGCTGACCAGCCCACTTCCGGTAAGCAGAGATGGCTGCCAGGTACACCTTAAGGGTCATCGACTGAAGTCCCCCTTTGGAGAGGGACCATAGGTAGTCCAAAATGCTGACCTTTGGACAGGACAAAGGATCCAGCCCCCTGCCCTGACACCAAATGGAAAATCTCTTCCATTTGAAGGCATAGCATTTTCTGGTCAGTTCCATTCTAGATGCCTCCACGACAGTGAGGACATCTTCAGAGAGACCCAAAGTCTGGAACTCTAGCCGCTTAGAAACTAGGCTTTGAGGTGCAGGGATTGAAGGTCTGGGTGGAGCAGCTTCCCCTAACTGATGGAGAGCAGGTCCGATCGTATTGGAAGACACCTCAGGAGCCTGTTGCTGAGGTGATCAGGGTACCAAACCTAGCATGGCCAGTCCGGAGCCACCAGGATCACCTGCGCCTTGTCCCTCCTGACCTTGAGCAGCACCTTGTGGATCAAGGGAAGTGGAGGGAAGGCATAGAAGAGGCCAGGGATCCAAGGCCTTGAGAAGGCATCCCCCTGCAGCAAGCCCTGCTGAGGAGGACGGGCACAGAACAGCCTCAGCTTTGCGTTCTCCCTGGAGGCAAACAGGTCCACCTGAGGGGTGCCCCACTGGGAGAACAGACTGTGAACTACCTTTAGATGGAGAGACTGCTCATGAGACGCCTCGCCTACCTGGCTGAGGGCGTTCGCCAGCTGAGTAAAGGCTCCTGCCATATGGATAGCTAGGAGATCCGCCTCCAGGCTGCACATGAGAGTCCATACATGGAGAGATTCCTTGCACAGAGGTAAGGAATGCGTCCGTCCCCCCCCCCACTTGCTGAGGTAGTAGATGGTCGTAGTGTTGTCCATCTGGACTTGAACCACTTGACCCCGAACATATGGAACGAATTCAGTCAGCACCAGCTCAACTGCCCAGAGCTCCAGCAGGTGGATGTGCCATCGGGACTCCTTGGGGGTCCAGAGCCCGAGGACTCTGTGTTCCCCCAGATGGCCACCCCAGTCCACGAGAGAGGTGTCAGTCGTCAGGATGACCATCTGCTCAGGGCGGACAAACAGGATCCCTTTCTGCAGATGCACTGGGACTAGCCGCCACTGGAGGGCACCCCACATCTTTTGGGTCACAGTGATCAGCTGATCGAAGTGACCTTTGCGCTGAGACCACTGGCTGGCCAGCTCCCACTGCAGTGAGCGCATATTTCAATGGGCCCACTGGACAACGCTGGTGCAGGCTGCCATGTAACCCAGAAGGTACAGGAAATCCCGAGAAGGGCGCAATTGCCCAACCCAAAATGATCAGGCAAAGGAGGAGAGAACCTCCACCCTGTCCGCCGGGAGCCGGGCTTTGGCTCTGCAAGAGTCGAGCTCTGCCCCGATGAAGCTGATCACCTGCGAGGGCACGTGTTCCGACTTGGCCTCATTGACCAGGAGGCCAAGATAGGTGCAGGTCTGGAGGGCCAGGTCCCTGGACAGCTCCACCTCTTGCCTGGAGGGACCTGCAAGCAGTCAGTCATTCAAGAAGGGGTACACCCGAACCCCTCAGTGCCTTAGGTAAGCTGCCACCACCGCAATGCATTTGGTGCAGACTCTGGGGGCTGAGAAGAAGCCAAAGGGCATGGCCCGGAACTCATAGAGGGTTCCCTCGGCTCAAAAGTGGAAGAACCGTCGGTGGGATGGACAGATCGTGACATGAAAGTACGCGTCCTGAAGATCCAGGGAGCAAAATCACGTCTTGCTCTGGAGATTTTATGATCTGAGACAGAGTTACCATCCTGAAGGTGCATGACCTGAGAAACCAGAATGGGGCGCCAACCTCCCGTCTGCTTTGGCACCAGGAAGTACCTGGAGACAAACCCTGGGTGTCCGGACGCTACTCTGACCACAACCTCCTTGCGGAGGAGCTGGGTTATGTCGTCTCGAAGAACCAACTGAGTGTCTGCGGATATCAATTCCTTCCCGTGGGGCGTGGGTTTGTCTTGGAGGGTACTGCTAGAATTCCAGAGGCAGACCCTGACCGACCACTTCCAAAACTCACCTGTCCATGGTGACAGTGGACCAGGCAGAAAAGAAGTGACAGAGGCGGCCCCCACAGGAGGACCCGGGGAGGCATGATGGGTATGAGGGTGGCACCCTCCCATCCCGTCAGTGAGCAGACTTGGAGGAGGAGGACCTGGTTGAAGAGTCACCGGGTCCCTTCCATCCGGGCTTACGGACCACCGAGGCCACTGACTTGGGCCTGGGTCACCAAGACTGAGCCTGCTGGCCCAGCTGATGCTGGGCTGGTTTTGTCGTAGGAGTGAAAGATCGAAAAGGCTTTCGTTTCTGCTGCCTGGAGCCCTTGGGATCTTTCTGCACAGAAGTTACCGAGTCCAAGGTGGCATTAGACTTCTCAATACACTGGAGGTGACCCTGCACACCAGGCTCAAACAGGTTGGTGCCCAGGAATGGAACATCTGCCAGCTTGGGCTGAGTGTCTGCCGTGAAGGTCGAGATCTGCAGCCAAGCCCTACAGCACAAGGCAACTGCGGCCACCACCGAGCGGGTATAGCAATCCCCCAGATCCAGAGCCGTCTGAAGTTGCTGCTTGGCCAGAGCCCAGCCCTGATCTTGGACCTGCTTAACTGTGGTCTGCAGGTAGGTGAGGAATCACCTCATCCAAAGAATCCAAGAGGGCATGGGAGAAGTGTGCCATCATGACAGCCGAGCTCACCTGGTGGAGGCCGAGTGAGAAGGCAGCACAGACTTTTTTTTCAGCCGCGTGGTCCATGTTCTTAGATTCCTTGTCTGGCAGCTCATCAGCATCCTCCAAATTGCCTGTGTGCGGAAAAATGGAGTCAGACACCAACCCCTTGGCCAAGGGGTGATCCATGGAACCCGATAGGGTACCGGTGAGCACCGCATTTTTACGGGCCATCCAGGTAGAGGGTGCAGGGCAGGATGCGGGGTGCTGCCAAAGCTCCAGGGCTGGGCCGACAATATAGCGAGCCCGTGCAATGAGGCGGAGGATGCCCATGAAGGAAGTGGGCCCTTCCTCAAGAGACCCCCCCCACACTCCACGTCGACTAGACGGGAGTGCAGTGAGGAATCCTTGAACTCAAAAGAGTCTGCATAAAGCGGCTGACTGCCCGAGCCACCCTCGACCCGCCATGGATGGTCAGGCGTGAGGGTGACCAACAGCCGATGGGGAAGCCTCTTGGCCGGCTGAGACTTCTTAGTCGGAGCGCCGGTCAGTGGCTGTTTGGGTGGCAGCTCCACCAGGATCGGTGGAGAGGCCAGTTTCAGCCAAGCAGAGATGGTCTGGACTGGCTCCACTGGGGAGGGATGGTCTCGACTGACCCCACGGGGGAGTCGGCATCGGCCTATTGGGCAACAGCCAAGCAATGGCCTGTGTGGGAGCCGGGGTCAGCTCCGGACTGGCCAGCACTAACTGTTGCCACATAAGGTCTTTGTAGTGCTGACACAACTTGCGCTGAAGCCTCTCTTCACCCAAGGAGGAGGAAGACAAGGAATAGCGGTGGCACTGCTTCCCTTGGTGTTGAGAGCAAAGCGCTGATGATGGTGGAAGCTGCTCAACACACTAGAGGAGAAAGATAAGAGATCTTGAACTCGGCTGTCAGGGTTGCCGACGGGGGACCTCGCAGGGAGCTGGGGAGTGCTGCAGCTCCTCCCGGTCTGGGTCAGTGACCGGAGGGTACTGCTTAGCGGACTGAGCAGCCCCTTCTGAGGACAAGGGCTGGACCGGAGTCCTGAAAAGAGACTTGTCGGCCTCCTTGGATGACAATCGGTCGATAGGGTTGAGAAAAATCTTGGCTGCATCATCGGCCGGTGTCTCAACCAACTGGCCAGAAGGGGTCTCCGTGAAGCCAGCAGCCAAGGCCGCGGTTTCGACCGTGGTCAAAACCTGACAGTCCTGAGACCGAGAATGTTCCCGGTCCCAGGAACGTCGATGGTGTCTTCTCTTTTTCTTTCTTCAACTCCTTCTTGTGAGAGCGGGAGCTGTGTGAACCCGAAGGACCCTGCCCCTTAGTTGAGGATGCATACAGTTTCTGCAGGAGCCCGAATAGGTGGAGCCCAACTGGAGTGGAACAAAGGCAGAAGCCAAGGAGGACTGTGCAGCAGTCCAAGCCACCTTCTCCTCAAAGGCCGTAGGTTGTTCCAACTGCTTGATGGACCCCACAGCCACAGAGACCACCCCACAGGCATCCTTAGATTTGACTGGCAGATGTCATTTTTCCGGGCAGCCCAACTTCAGGTGGGTGAGGTGGTCCTCGAGGACCGTCACTTGAAATTACTGGCAAATGTCGCAGGCCTGGGTATCAAGACCATGGCCCAGGCAATAGACGCACATGGCGTGAGGGTCAGAATGCGACATCTTCTGCCCGGAGGGGCACCGGCAAAATCCGGGCGCAGACTTATTGTCCATAGTGGTCACAATTGAAGGTCGAGCTGAAGATGGAAACTCTTAGGAGTTTAAAGTTTGGAAGTAAATCCGAAGATTTATAAGCTCTAGGGCCTACTCAGTGTGGGAGCAGTAAGGAGTGAACCTGCTTCTTCCAGCAGAAAGGAAGATCTGGCGTCATGGGGCGAAGCCCAAGGATATACCACCTGGGTGGGTGGGAGGAGCTAGCCTGAAGACTTTCTGGCACATCTTAAAGGGAAAGGACACTACCAGAACATGTGGAGAAGTACACCATATGCACGTCCCCAGAACGCAAAATTCTCTGCACATCCAGAGTATGGAGCAATGCTTCCCGTGTTTTGGCATGCTCCGGAAAATAAACAGGCATGTGGATGGATTGGTTGAGGGTAAACTCAGACATCACCGTAGGAAGAAACTTAGAATTAATATGCAGAGAGACCCTTGTCTTTGTGGAAAATCAAATAAGGCTACTTCCACATGAGAGCCTGTAGCTCTGAAATTCTTCAAGCAAAAAGTAATGGCAACTAGAAATAACACTTTCCATGGCAGAAAGTGTATCTTGCAAGACGAGGCTGGCTCAAAAAGAGGCAGGGTCAGCGTCTCTAAAACAAAACTGAGGTCCCAAGCCGTAACCGGGTTATGGATGACAGGCTTCAAGTGTAGAATGCTGCTCAGAAAAGTATGGGCCAGCCGGCCCAGTTGTGCTGAGGGTTGAGGCACTGGACACCACACCTCACACTACTCCGGCGACCCGGGTTCAGGAGCGAACTCGGGCCATCAAGGGTTGGCAGGAGAGGACTAAGCATCCGGAGGACTGCTCTCCTCTCCTGGGGGCGGGTGGGTGTGCTTGCTGCAGTTCCAGCAGCTCCTGGTGCTGGCCGGGGTGGCGCGACTCGCGGCACGCTCTTCCGGGTTTGGGGGTGCGGCAGATGCCTTACGCAGGGCATAGGTACGGGAGTGCACCCATCGCGTGCAGGAAGCATTGCACGTCCACACTCCCGGGCAACTGTAGGGACCACAAAAGGAAACACCCCAATCTGTGGAAGGATGACGACACCACAAGGGGCTGATACACACACCCACCGCCAGACCCAATCTGACCAGCTCTCCCTGGTCTTGTTCCACTCCTAAGCCTCAGTCGTCCAGATTCTAGAAAGGGCACCAGAAGCAGTAGACAGCCCCACCCCGAGGGCAGATGGGGGTATACCGAGCTTGTTGAGTGGAGGAGACCTAGCACTGATTTCCTGGTCGGGGCAGGGGGGCCCCAGGCATGGTGGTATGGAGCCAAATCAAGGGTGGACGCCTGAGGGAGCTCCCACAGTCGGCGACCAGAGGGAAAAAGACTTAAAAAAAAAAAAAAAGTATGGGCCACATCCAGCTGTGCCACCGTACAGCCATCGATGGGCACATGGAAGGCCATATGGCAGACAGGTGCACTTTAAGAAAGGAGTATTTGAGTCTGGCCTCAGACAAGGTCAGAAGATACTTCAAAACCTGACAGGCAAAAGGGTCCAGTTGGTGAAAAGCAGCCCAGATAGCAAACCGCTTCCACTTCACAGAATAAGTGGACCTGGTGGAGGGTTTTCTGGCTGCCACAAGGACATCAGCCACCTTCTGAGACACTCCAAACCTAGCAATGACTATGTCTTCAGGAACCATGCATGCAAATGGAGGGACCTGAGGTCTGGATGAACCAGGGTCCCATGTGCCTGTGTCAACAGGTCCTGGTAAAGGGGCAGGGGAACTGGAAGTTCCACAGCCAATTGTTGCAATAATGGAAACCATATCTGCTGCAGCCAAAAGGGAACACTAGAATCAGGGTGGTGCCCTCCATCTGTAGTTTGATGAGAACCCCCTGAATTAGAGGGAAGGGAGGAAATGTGTAAAGAAACCCCCCTTTCCAGGAGTGGGGAAAACACGTCTCGCCAGAAAATTCCAGGCCCTGGATCTAGTGAGCAGAAACGCGGCAGTTTTGCGTTGAGTGGGGATGCAAAAAGGTCCAGCTCTGGACAACCCCACCTATCAAACAGGTCTCCTACAACCGAGTTCAGCTCCCACTCATCCTCTTTGGACTGGCTGGCTGAGGCTGTCCGCCAAGGTGTTTTGGACACCTGGCACAGATGGCTGACACCTCTAGACTATGATCTAGGGCCCAGTATCAGACCCTCATTGCTTCCTGGCACAGAGGATAGGAATGGGTCCCCCCTTGCTTGTTGATGTAATAGACTACACTGAGACTGTCTGACTGCACCAACAGAGGACCCTGGCAGAGATGGTTCTAGAAGGCCTGTAAGGCTTACAGAACTGCCCTTATTTCTAGAATGTTTATGTGAAGGTGAGTCTCCCCACGGGACCAGAGGCCCTGGGTCTGACAGGGGCCTAGATGGACTTCGTAAGTCTGACCCGAAGAATCCGTGGTGAGGATCTATTGGGGGGTGGGGATCAGAAAGGGAACTCCCTTTGAAAGACTGGCCGGGTTCATCCACCAGTGAAGCACTGTGCGAACTGGTGAGAAGACAAGGACCAGCTGATCTAGGACGCCTGAATATTGATCCCACTGAACCCTGAAGGTCCACTGTGGAATCCTCATGTGCAGCCTGGCCAGAGGGACCGTCACAATGGCTGCTGCCATGAGGCTTAGGAGCCAGAGGAAAGTTCTGTTTGAAACATGCCGGTTCTGAAGCACCTTGTTGACCTGGGCAATAAGGCAGTCCACCCTGTCTTGAGGAAGGACAGCTTTGCCCTGAGTACAGTCCAGGAATGCCCCCCTATGTATTGTAATCTCTGGCAAGGGGTCAGCACAGACTTAGGTCGACTGACCAATTGACCGTGATGCCGAAGGTGTGGAACTACTGCAGGATGTGTTCCAAGGTGAACAACAATAGTTATCTCTGGACTGGGATTTCAGTAACCAGTCGTCAAGGTATGGGAACACAAAGTCCCTCATGCTGCAACGCTGTTACCACAGCTGCTAAGCACTTGGTAAAGACCCATGGCACAGAGGATATGCCAAAGAGCAATACCCTGAACTGGAACAGGAACCACAGGTAATGCCTGTGAGGGGGGCAAACCATGATATGCAGATAGGCATCCTGCATATCAAGGGAACACAGCCAGTCGCCCTGCTTGAGCAGTGTGAGAAGGCCATGCAAACTGACCATCTGCAGCATTTTGAACTGGATAAAAAGGTTCAGTTCCTTGAGGTCTGGAATGGGCCTCAAGTCCCCTGTTCTCTTGGGAACCAGCAATAGAACCCCTTGTTCCTTTGCCACCTGGGCACTGGTTCTATGGCCTGTTTGTGCAGCAAGGTGAGGACCTCTTCTCTGAGTACCCCTGTGTGGTCTGGAGGGAAAAACAGGGGGACTGGGGGATCATTTGGAGGTTGCTCTAGAAGCTTGAGAGCACTTCTGTTATCCAACAGCTAACTTTCTTAGCCAGTTTGCTGGCTGTGACATCTGTTCAATGTCTATGGTGCTTTGAAGGGCCCTGGGAATGGTTTCATACTGGGATTTATTATTCTTGTTCTCGGGGGGGGGGGGCAGGAATGATATGCTAGCTACTGGTTATTGGCAACTGCTCTGTCATCCTTAGTCATTAGATATGTCGTTCTTGTTATTTTTGTGGGACTCACGTAGCAGCCCCGTGCCTTGAGGGGAATAATACCACTGTCTTCCCTCGCCTGGAGTCCGATAGTTGGAAGAGAGGGTACTCCAGGAAGGATTTGAGAATGCTCTAAGGTGTTCTCCTGAACCGGAAAATCTTTACGTTTTCCTGATTGGCTTATTGCAGTCCTGTTGGCTATGAAGAGTTATTGATTTTTTGAGAATACTCATGTTGAATCGGGTCTTGGAAGGGTTGAGAAAGTGGGCTTACTGCTATCCTGGCTTGTTTGTCAAGGATTTTGTTTTTAATTACTCCTTCAGATGGCGACATTACCTACAGCAGTTCTGACTTATGTCAACAGGCTTACCCACCCTATTAAACCAAAATAGGTTATGACAAATCTCTGGCATTCAATGGGCAGATTTTATTTTATTACAAGAGATGCACTTGACTGACGCTGAACATCTGAAGTTGGGAGAATCTGGATTCAGTCAGGTTTGCTTCTCCTCATATAAAGCTGGGTGGAGAAGGATGTGGCCATTTTGGTACTGAGGCAGATGAACTTTGAGATGACTGAGGTGTTTTCGGACCTGGATGGGAGATATATCATCCTTAAGGGGCATTTCAATGGGCTACTTTTAACTTTGGTGTTTATTTATGCCCTTCTTGCAGTGGGTTTTCCTTTTTATCGCAAACCTTTTCTTATTATTATTTGGGAAAAAGGGGGAGGACATTGTTATCTGTGTGTGTGGGGTGGGTGACCTAAATTTGACCTTTAGTCCTCATCTGGACAGCACTTCTCAGATTCTGAGAAAGGACCATATGGTAGTGAAATGTGTTAAGGCTTTATCAGGAAATTGGGATTTTTAGATACACAGTATGGCAAACCCTATATGCTCAGGCCTGGGGATACACTTTTCTCTGCACCGCATCACAAATACTCCAGGTTAGATTATTTTTTTTACTTCAGAGGAGATGGGTGGTAAGCATCATAGCTGTTAGACAGGTCCAATGAGACTGTTTGATCATGCCCCAATCTTTTTTATTTATTTATTGATTCTTTATTCAGATAATACCTTTGAGCAAACGCTCTTTATATAGGTTCCACGTCAACAATCAAGACAATAACAAGAACACAAACAAAGGAATGAAAACAACAGACTGGCAATACAGCGATTAGAATGACATTATTACACTGCTCCAAATTTACATAAGAGCAAGAGTCATTACATACAGTGAAAATGTACAGTGGCTAAAGGGCATTGTAAAAAGTATGTCCATTAACTAAGTGCAATTACAGAGAGTGAGAATATTGGTTAATGACAGAGAGAGCAGTGGTGGAAGTGATAGATGATCTGGAGCAGGGGAGAAAGTAAGTCAGCCCAGAGGCCTCGTCAGGTTGCTTAACTGCATGGGAGAGTAGCCATAAGCCACAGGGGCTGTGCCAAGGTGACCTAGGGCAAGTTGGCGTGAGCAGTTAGTGGATGGGTCTGCAGGCTGACCTCCATGCCATTCAAAAAATACAGGTTACTCACCTGTAATAGGAGTTCTAGGAATGGTATATGTTGTTCATCCACACTGGCAGGTATCCTTGCCGCTTTAAATCTTGCCGGAAGGTCTTCAAGCTGGCTCCTCCCACCCACCCGGGTGGTAAAACTCTCGGCTCCACCCCATGACGCCAGATCTGGCCCGCTGGAAGCTCAGGTTGTGCGTCGAAGCCGGGGAGGTCGGGTGGGTCGTGTGGATGAACAACATATACCATTCCTAGAACTCCTGTTACAGGTGAGTAACCTGCATTTCTAGGGACATGGATATGTTGTTCATCCAAACTGTCTGGCAGACTCCTAGCAGTTCTCCGGGAGGAGGGAGGCAAGGCGCACACCCCCTACTTAGGGAATAGAGACTGGAGAACCGAGGCCCCAAATCCAGCATCCCGGCGTGACTCAAGGTCGATGTGGTAATGGGTAATAAAAGTGTGTGCTGACTTCCAGGTAGCAGCCCTGCAGATTTCCTGGATAGGGACGTCCCTGGAAGCAGCCACCGATGCAGCAGTATGACGGGTAGAATGAGCTCTTATCCCTCTGGGAGGCTCCATGCCCGCCAACTTATAGCAGAGATCTATGCAGGAGGTGACCCACCTGCCTATCGTCCGCTTGGCTGCAGGTCTGCCAGGTGTGGCTTCAGCGTAGGTGACAAACAGCTGGCGAACGCCTCTCCCAATTTCAGCAGTGCGCTCCTCTCATAAGTAAGAGCCTTCTAGGGTCCAAAGTATGGAGCCTGTATTCGGCCTCCAGGTGTGATTGGGGTAGAACACCGGCAGAGTCAACACCTGGTTAAGGTGAAACTCCGACACCACCTTCGGAAGGAATTTCGGGTGGGGGCGCAGGACAACCTTGTCCCTGTGGAAGACCAGGTAAGGAGACTCAATGCAGAGCGCCTGGAGTTCTCCCATCCTTCTGGCTGACGTGATAGCCACCAAGAAGGCGGTCCACGACAGGTGAGAGAGATCACACCTGTGCATTGGTTCAATGGCTTGCCCATGAGCTTTGCCAGTACCAGCAGTAAATCCCACGGAGGTGGAGGTTCTCGCACCGGAGGGGAAATGTGATCAAGGCCTTTGAAAAAGCGCCTGACCACCTTCTCCTGCGCCACCGACTGCTCCCCGGCCCGCGCCCGGTAAGCAGAGATGGCTGCCAGGTGCACCTTTAGGGTCGTCGACCTAAGCCCTTGACTAGAAAGGGACCATAAATAGTCCAAAATGCTTGCCACAGAAGAGGAGGAAGGGTCCAAGCCCTTGCCCTGACACCAAATGGAAAATCTCTTCCATTTGAAGGCGTAGCATTTTCTGGTCGACTCCTTACGGGACGCCTCAACAACATTGAGGACCTCGTCGGAAAGACCCAAGGCCTGGAACTCTAGCCGCTCAGGAACCAGGCCGTCAGGTGCAGGGATTGAAGGTCCGGATGGAACACCTTCCCCTGATTGACTGAGAGCAGGTCCGGCGAGCTGGAAGCTGCCTCGGGAGCCTGGAGCTGAGGCTGAGAGATCTGGTACCAGAACTGGCAGGGCCAGTCTGCGGCTATCAGAATCACCTGCGCCTTGTCCCTCCTTGCCTTGAGAAGCACCTTGTGATTCAAGGGAAATGGGGGAAAGGCGTAAAAGAGGCCCGGGGTCCAGAGCCTCGAGAAGGCATCCCCCTGCAGCGAGCCCTGCTGAGGGGGGCGGGCATGAAACAGCCTCAGCTTCGCGTTCTCCCTGGAGGCAAACAGGTCCACCTGAGGTGTGCCCCAGTTGGAGAACAGATCTTGTACTACCTCCGGCAGGAGAGACCACTCGTGAGATGCAGCCCCTATCCGGCTCAGGGCATCGGCCAGGGTGTTGGAGGCTCCTGCCACATGAATGGCTAGGAGAGCTGCCTCCAGGCTCGACGAGTAACCAAATGCGAGAGCTTCCTTGCATAGAAGCATGCAGCGTCCCGCCCTGGCGGTTCAGGTAGTACATGGTCGTGGTATTTGTCCGTCTGGACTCGGACCACTTGACCCGGAGAAACGAGCAAAGGCGGTGAGAGCTAGGCGGACCGCCGGAGCTCCAGCAGGTTGATGTGGCATTGGGACTCCCTGGGACCAGAGGCCGTGCACTCGGTGTTCCCCCAGATGGGCACCTCAACCCATCAGAGAGGCATCGGTCGATAGAGAGACCGTCGGCTCGGGGCGGACAAACGGGATGCCCTCCTGCAGATGAGATGGAACGGTCCACCACTGGAGAGCGTTCCACATCTGCTGGGTCACTATCACTAGCTGGTCCAATGGATCACAGCATTGTGACCACTGGCTGGCCAGTCCCCACTGAAGGGGGCGCATGTGCCAGCGTGCCCAACGGACCAGGCCGCCATGAGACCCAGGAGGTCCCGGGCAGGGCGCGATTGCCCAACCAGAAATGATTGGGCAAAGGAGGTAAGAACCTCAGCCCTGTCCGCCGGGAGCCGTGCTCTGGCTCGAAGAGAGTCGAGCTCTGTCCCGATGAACAGGATCACCTGCTTCGGCTCGAGTTCCGACTTGGCCTCGTTGATGAGAAGGCAGACTTGAGAGCAAACCCAGAGGGCCAGATCTCTGGACCGCTCCACCTCCTGTCTGAAGGGGGCTGCTATCAGCCTATCGTCCAGGTAAGGGTACACCCGGACCCCTCGGCGCCGCAGGAATGCTGTCACCACTGCCATGCATTTGGTGAAGACCCTGGGAGCTGGAGATAAGCCGAAGGGTATGGCTTGGAACTCGAAGAGGGATCCCTCCGCTCGAAAGCGAAGGAATCTCCGATGTGACGGACGGATAGGGACGTGAAAGAACGCGTCCTGTAGATCCAGAGAGCAGAACCACACGCCGTGTTCCAGAGATGGTATTATCTGTGCCAGAGTGACCATCCTAAAGGTTCGAGACCTTAGGAACTTGTTCAGGTCGAGAATGGGGCGCCAGCCCCCCGTCCGTTTCAGAACCAGGAAATACCTGGACACGAACCCCAGGTCTGAGGGGGTCCTCTACCTCCTGATCCACCTCCTTTGGAGGAGGAGGACGATGTCGGTTCGACGAGCCGCCAGTGAGCTGGGACCCGGAGGCCCCAGTGCGGACGGCTCTGAAGGGTGGGCCTGCTCAATTCTAGAGGCAGGCCTTTTCCCACCACCTCCAGTACCCACCTGTCCGTGGTAGAGAGGACCAGGCGGAAAGGAAGTGTCGACGCCGTCCCACGGGGAACTGGGGTAAGGTGACGGGATGGGGCGACACCCTCAGCCCGCTCACTGGCAGGCTTGGAGGAGGACCAGCCGAGGGACCTCCTGGGCCTTTCCTCCTGCTTCCTGTTGGAGGAAGCGAACGGCTTAGGTTTGGGATGCCAAGCTCGAGTCTGCTGGCCTGCGTTGCTGCCGGGTCAGACAAGGGCGCAGAAGGATGAAAGGGCTTAGGCTGTGGCTTATGCCTTGTCCTTCTGAGCGGAAGAGACAGAGTCCAAGGTAGCATTGGACTTCTCGATCCTCTGCAGGTGACCTTCCACCCCAGGGCCAAGAGGTCAGTCCCAAAAGGAACATCCGCCAACTTGTGCTGGGTATCCGAGGTAAAGGTGGATATCCTCAGCCAAGCCTGGACGATCGCCATTGCGGCCGCCACCGACCTGGCACATGAGTCCCCGATGTCTAAAGCAGTCTGGAGCTGCTGTTTGGCCACTGCCCTGCCCTGGTCCCGCACCTGCCTGACCGTAGTCTGCAGATCCGCGGGAAGATGAGGGACGACCTCATCCAGGGAGCCCAACAGGGCATGAGAAAAATGTGCCATGAGGACGGCCGAACTGGCCTGACGAAGGCCAAGAGAGGACGCAGCATAGACTTTTCACCCGGCATAATCCAATTTCTTGGATTCCTTGTCGGGAGGTTTGTCCACATCCCTGGCGTTCCCGGCACGCCGGAAAACGCTGTCGGTAACCAACCCCTCAGCAGAGGGGTGTTCCGAAAAACCGGACAGGGAACCGGTAGGGACCGCATACTTCCTGGCCATTCTGGCCGAAGGCGCAGGGCAGGAAGCAGGGCGCCAAAGCTCCAAGGCCGGACCCACTATGGCCTCGGCCACCGGAAAGGCCTCCGTAGGAGAATCCCCTCAGTCCAGAATCTCCGTGAGGGGATACCTGGCCCGTTTAGAAACGGGTTCGAGCTTCATCCCGGTGGACTCCGAGATGAGCCGAATCAACCCTAAGAAGGACGAAGGGCTATTGTCCACTGACTGTCCTCCCGAGGACTCCAAGTCCATGCGCTTGGAGAAAAGGGAGGAATCATTCTCGGACTCGGAAGAGTCCTCAAAGCGCTGCCTCGGGCGTGAGCCACCCTCCACCTGCCGAGGTTTATCGGGAGTGAGGGTGACAGACAGCTTAGGGCAAACCCATAGCCGATCGAGAATTTTGGTCGGAGCCCCAACTAACGGCTGTGGAGGTGGAGGTTCCACCAGAATCGGTGGGGCAGCTGGAATTGGCCGAACAACCGGCCTGGGAACAGGCTCCTCGGCTACAATGAGGGGTTGTTTCGGCCGCTCCGGTGACAGCCACTTAATGGCCGGGGAAGACGACTGGGTCGGCTTATTCCCGGTCAAAAGGAGCTGTTGCCACATGAGTTCCTCATACCTCCGACGCAACTTGCGCCGAAGCCTCTCCTCGTCTGAGGAGGAGGAAGCGGCGGCGCCGCTTGCTGATGCGAGACCGCCTATGACGGGCGGGATCGGCTGGACCTCGAGGATGTCCGAGACCGAGAGTCTCGGCTAGGCAGAGGACGGCGAGGGGAAGTGTCGGGAATCGGCACTCCCCTCGGCTCGGACGATTCCACCGAAGGCTCCGGAACCGGAGGCACGGACGAGTCGATGGGATCCTCAACTCCCACCGGGGAGAGGGGATTCTCAGCTTCTCCAGCCGGCAACCCGTCTAACGGGTCGAGAAAAATCTCGACCTCGTCGACGGGAGTCTCGGTCAACTGGCCTGGACGCAACACCGAAGCCAGTGGCCGAAGCTGAGGGGTCAATCAAGTCGACAAGAAGGGGAGGGGGATCTTTCCCGCTCCCAAGAGCGTCGACGGAGAGACTTACTTTTGCTCTTTTTGGACCTGGAAAAGGGTCCAGAAGAAGTTGGACCCTCACCTTTCGTCGAGAGGGTCAGACAAAGCTCCTTAAAAGAAGCCGAGTACGAGGCACCGAGAGAGAGCGGGACAAATGCCGCAGCCGAGGTAGAAGCGGCCCGCGCCTCCTCCTCTTCGAGGGCGATCATCTGCTCGAGCTGATCCCCCAGCGCCGCGGACACCGCCAACTGGGCCTCTTTAGATTTAACCGGTGGAATTCTTTTCTCAGGGCGCCCCAGTTGTAATCGGGCAGCACGGTCTTCAAGGACGTAGGCCGAAAAGGAAGAGCACAAGTCGCAGGCCTGCGGGTCGTGCTCAAGGCCCAAGCAGTAGACGCACGTGGAGTGCGGATCCGTCCTAGACATCTTCTGCCCGCAAGGGCACCTCCGGAAACCGGGAGTCGATTTGTCCATTGCAGCCGCGAGGAAAAGAAGACCGAAGTCTTTTTAGCAAAAACTTTTGATTTCGAACTTTCGAAGAATTAGGAACCAGTCTTATACGCTGAGCGTTAAGGAGGGAACCTGAGCTTCCAAGCGGTAAGGAAGATCTGGCGTCATGGGGCGGAGCCGAGAGTTTTACCACCCGGGTGGGTGGGAGGAGCCAGCTTGAAGACCTTCCGGCAAGATTTAAAGTGGCAAGGATACCTGCCAGACAGTGTGGATGAACAACATATCCATGTCCCTAGAAACTAATTTTTGGAGGATGAATGTTTCCCTGTTAGAAGACCCGAAAATTCAATGTCTGGTTCCTAGAATTACTGAGCAAGAAGTCCAAGGCAATGACTGCCTGAAGGTTTCTCCAGAAATTCTCTGGGACATGGTTAAGGTGATCCTCAGGTGCAGATTTACTGCACAGGCTTCTACAAAAAAAAGGAGAGTGAGAAACGCAGCAGAAGGATTTGGAGGCACTGATCCAAGAGTTAGACACCCAACAAGTGAAATTAAATAGGCAGCAGGAAAAGGATCTTCTTGTGAAGAAAAGGGCATTGAATCAAGTCTTAGATTATAAGGTAGAGCAGAAGTTAAAATTCCTTAGACAACGTTGTTATGAGGGGGGGGTCTCGGGCTATTGGGCCTGCAAGCTCATGGCCCAGAGAGCATATTTCAAAGATAACACACCCAAATTTAGGATGATAGGTGACATCCGAGAGATTATTGAGGAATTTCAAGTGTGTTATGAAGTGCTGTGTAGGGTTTAGAAGGGGAAATCCCCAGAGAAGGTACAGGAGTATTCAGCACCCTCCATCTCTTGCAGGTTTTGGAGGATCAGAATGTTGCCCTTTGCACTCTGGCAAGTAATATCCCATAATAAAATGGGTAAATGTACAGGCTGTGATGGTTTTCCATTGGAGTTCCATGAGCAGTTTCGTTAGGAAACAGTCCTTCTCTTATGCTAGACATTTGTTTTAATGCTCTCTTGAGGGGGTACGTGGCCCCTTCCTGGAACCAGGCCATGATATCTGTCATTCCCAAGCCCAGCAAGGACCCCACCCTATGTTTGTCTTATAGACCCATTATTCTGGGAATGTTGCAGAGTAGTAAACATGGCCGATGCTAATGAACACAGCTTCGACCACAACTTTTTTCTGAAGCAAACTAATACCCTTCTTCACAAATACAATTATTTTAAACCTATGGGATTGGCAGGGAACAACTTTGCAACAACAGGATTGTTCCAAAGTGGGACCAAAAACAGAAAACTCACAGCTTGGAAGCCTTCCTATGCTTGACATCTGCCTCGAAGGGACCAGGTCCTCCAGGCCTCCATAACCTGCTGGAACAGCATCAGCCGACCTCCCAACTACATAAATCCTGGCCCTTCTTCAAATGATTCAAGCTACAGCAGAGGATACTAACCAAAGATTAGTGACTGCAGAGTCTAAGCTCACGGAGTCTGAATCCAAAATAAAGGACAATACTGTTGCCATCACTAACCTATCAGCAGAGTTGGAAAAACAAGTTGAGCAGAATGCTGCCTTTGTTAAAGGCATTCACTTTCTAAGGGCCACAGCAGACGCACTTGAAAGTGCACCCTACCAGGCAAACATTTGGGTAATGGGCTTTCCACCCTGGTTTGTGGGGAAATTTGAAATTCTTCAAGCCCTCAGCAAAATTATCTTTAATGATCTAGCCCTGTTTCCCACGGATGAAGGAATCACTTTCATGAAAGTGTTTGCCGTACCTCAAAGAGCTTGTCTGCGTGACATTGACCAGCTGCTCACAGCCATCACAACTCTCTTTTTGGCTGAGGCCCACATTCCATTACTGCAAGAGGCAGAGGAGATATTATATAGAACAACAAAGTGCCATTTTTTCCAGACATTTCCTCACAAACACAACTGAGGGAAAAAAAAAAAGACCTTCATGCATCAAAAAATTGTTGCTGAAGAACAGTGTCTCCGCGCAGCTCTTCTTTCCAGCACGGTTGCAAGTTTGTCACAAATCCAAGACTCATTCATGTTTTCTCCAATCCTGAATCAGTATCTGTCCTTGCTGGAAAACTAATTGCTCAGTCCACTATCCCAGAGACTGAACGAGAAGAGAAAGGGCAAGACAGACTTTATAATCTACTGTTAGACTTACTGTTGTGAACCCACGTTTTGCTTTGCATCATTTGGAGACTTATTAACCCCAATATGCTTATGAATCCTCTACAGGTTCTGTGTTAAATTTCCTTACAGACATACTAGCCACATTTGCTACTACTATATTCTTTTTTACTGTTCTTTGAGTAACAGATCTATGTGGCTTGGTGGGTTAGATTATTCTGTCTTTTGGTGTATGTGAGTACACACTACTCTGTTTGTGAACTTTTAAACTGATTTTGTGACTCCTGTTCCCCTATCTGGCAGTAGCCATCTGCCACTGCATTTAAGGCTATAAAACAACTTGACTATATGTTCCTTTCCACTGGAACCTTTCAGCCCTCTACACCATTTTCCCAACCTTAATGGGCATGTAATAATCACAAAATTATCTTTGCACCTATGAGTTTGGTGAGAGCATCATCTCCTACATTATTACTTTGCTGGACATCACACATTCATATGCCGATCTCTGGCATTCTTCCATCAATGAGTGGACAAATGACCTTTTTTGCTTAATTTCCTGGTGTTAATTTAACAGTACACTCATTTTATAGGTCTGCGTACCTGTATCTTATAGGGTGTTACAGTATACGCTGTAATAACATTAAATGTAACAAATAAAGTTTAAAAAAAAAGACCCATCATTCTGATACTGGTACATCTAGGTATATCTGGTATAGCCTAGAGGTCAGAGTAATGAGCTTCATACATCCAGCAGACCTGGGTTTGATTCCCACAACCTCCACTTGCATACTGTGTGAAAGTAGGCAAGTCATTTAACCTTCCCCAGTACTCCTGGGTCACCACTGAAAACAGGCACTGTGCCTAGTGGGTTTACCAGATTACCATGGAAAAAACAAAACAAAAACAAAAGCTTTGTAGTGTACCCCATAAATGGGGTTCCCAAAAGCCTTCCTGGGCTTGCCTAATGCCCACTGCCAGGCTGGTGTTCTCTGTCCTAGCATTTTAAAAGTGTTACGCATGTGAGTGCCTAGCTAGCCTCTGTGCCGGTCTCTTTAAGAGTCTTTATTTTTGTAGTGTATAATTAATCTAGGTAGGGGCCGAGTGTTTCCAGGCTTGAGTCCTACCCGAGCTGCAGTAATATTGCTCTGTTCTGTCATCGTTAATCGTGCAGAGGGAGCTCTTTTAGAATTGGTAATTGCTGATTAGCTGCTCTAATAACAATGGTATTATAGTTTGTCTAACCTGTCTTTCTTTGCAGCATGGACATTTCTGTATCGCACCAATCAGCACCTTCTGGTGACCTTAAAATGGAGTCTGTCCGCAGGGGTCTTGTGGGAGTGAATTTCTGTAAGAACTGTAGTTTATTTATTTTGGTGCCTAAATGGACCTGGAGGGGAGCCCTTGCTTTGACAGACAGATGAATCAACCAACTGAACCCTTTTTGGATCAGGACGACGTCCTAGTGCTGCCTGCAGCAGAGAGGCAGTCTGAGTTTGGAGTGGAGAGAGTGAACAGCTCGAGTGATTCGAGCAGCTGCTCCTGTGTAGTCACGTGGGAAACTGGTGGAAAGGCTGAGTTTGGCCAGTCTGCCTGCTGTCCTTCAAAAGGGATCCTTAAAGAGTGCTTAAATAACCGGACTGTATCCAAACCAATTGTGACAAAAACCACTGAATTGTGACTGTACCTTTGCCTGAAGAAGACCGAAGATTTGCTGTACGCGATCAGCCCGTCAGGACATCTGAATCACCACAGAGATCACGGTTTTGCTCAGGAAAGCCGAAATTGCAACCGGACTGTTATCCGTACTGTGGTATTGCTTTCTTTTACTGTAAGAGTACTGAATGCTGTTAGTGGGTCGCAATTTGGTGCCCCACTGCCTAACTGTGTCACAATTGCTGGAAGCTGCATCCAGCATTTACACTGGGGTGGGTGGGGGTTACACTACAAAGCTTTTGTTTTTCCCATGGTAATCTGGTAAAACCCACTAGGCACAGTGCCTGTTTTCAGTGGTGACCCAGGAGTACTGGGGAGGTTAAATGACTTGCTGGATCCGAACTGTTCACCCGGTCTGGACCCTGCTAACTTGGCACAGCCAGCTAGTCGCGAAGCAGAGAAAACCATCAATGAGAGACCTGCCCAGGGATCAGCCCCTGCTCAATACCCTGAACAGGAATGACACCTCAGTGATTTCGTGTGGGCCCTGCTTCTCCTGGCAAACCAGCAAGTCATCCTAAAGTCTCCATTTTGCCCATCCTGTGTCCTGTACTGGGTAGCATGAATAAACACCAGGGTAGCTCCCTGCAACAATAGCTCAATCAGAATGTGTCATTTGATTTAGTTGTTTTGTCTAATTATCTCGAACTGAGCCTCCTGGCTCCGGATTACAAAACTGTGTGTGGTTGTGTGTGCTTCTTCTTTCCATCACAGGGCCCCGACCAGCTGCAATGCCGGCTTACCTAGGGCAACGAATTAGACTAGTCCCCCTTTGTTCCAACTGGGTACCTAGAGTATGTGACTGTGAAGGGACTCTAAAGTGCATGCATGACTGCCTGATTGAATCAGTCAGAACAAATCAGCCAAATTATGCCCCTCCCTTGTTAATTCCCCCTGAATAAATCAGATCTAATTATTTTTGCATTTAACCTTACTGTGGTTCCATTTTGTACCAGAAGCACTGTACTGTTGTTACCTGCTGTGTCTAACCTTATTTTACAGGGGGTCTCCAGGGTCGGACTGGTGGAACCAGCTCTGGTGGTAAGTGCAAACAGAGTGGGGATTTGTATGCTGATTAGGGGTTATTGTATCTGTGTATTCTGTTCACTGTTTAGGCCACTAGAGGGGAAGGGGGGGGGATCACAGTGTCCAGGAGGGCTGTACCCAGGTCAGCTATGCTACCACTAACCCTGTCCTCCAGGTGGAGGCACCCATTTTCAGTACCCAGGTCCCTTAACCTGCAACTAGTCACGCAGACAGGGGTAGCAGCCCTTGGGATAGTGCCACCTAGGAGTTACATCTTGGAGACATACTGCTGCGATTAGTGCCCCCTAGTGGCCAAAATTAAGAACTATTGTCAAAGTTTAATGGCTTCCCCAACAGAAGTGGCTGTGCACCAGTTGGTGGGGTGGTGTACGGGACAGGAGACTGACCCCCAAAATGCCTTGCTTATACAGGATATCCCCTTGGGTATTACTAAGGACACTGTAGAAGGAGCATTCTCCAAAGCTGAATGTTTAAAAAAATGCTGTGATGGTGGGTCGACAGGCTGATTTGACCACCCAAGCTTTCATGGCCTTGGTAGAGCGTAGCGACTTCATGGTCAGCTCTAAAGTACCACAGACTATTACCTCAGAAGGGGTTCTAGCCACCTGGAAAGTGATAACAAAAGACCCCCGGGGAGGATGAGCCCCTACCATTATCTGAGACTTTTGAGGAGAAGTTCGCTAAGTTGTTACTGGAGGAAGGGAATACCATAGAGGATGTTAAGAAATTATTCCTGCCACCTGGGGTGTTCATTCCCCAACACCCCCACCCACTCTAGCACCTGCTCCAGCCCAGCCTTCTGTGCCCATGCCGATGCTGGCCCCTATGTCTGTGCCCGCCATTAGTCACGACTCCTACCAAAGGCTGAGAATCTTCTCGGGCACCCTCCCCACCCCCCGGGGGTGGATGACTGGGAGACCTGGATAGACTATGTTGCCCCTCTAGTACTTGAATGGCAATGCTCAGAAGCAGAAAAATGAAAGAGGTTGAGTGAGAGCCTCCGAGGTCCTGCCCTGGCTACCATCCATGCCAAGCGGGCAAATAACTCCGAAGCAACTGCACAGGACTATCTTGATGCATTGGAGAATGTGCATGGGAGCCCGAATTCAGATGAGGATCTATGGTGGAGAGTAAGATACTCTCAGCAGTACCCAGGGGAGCCATTATCCGTGTATGTACCTCGACTTGAAAAGGTGCTACAAGAGTGCCACAGAAAGGGTAGTTTGGTGTCAGATGAATTAGACTGAACTAGGCTGGACCGGATCCTTAAGTCTGCTCCATTTTCAGAACTGTTACTGCTTCAGTTGCGTCTCACTACCCCACTGGAATTGCCCCCCACGTACAACGAGCTAATGAAAGAAATTCAGGGGCTTGAGCAAAGGCAACCCCATGGGGGAATTGCACCATATCTGCTGCTACTCGCGAAGTGACAGGTGATCAGCAAGTGAAGTTCAGCGGTCGAAAGTCAGCACCTAACGAGCACTCTAGGACGGCAAAGGACTTTTCCGCCTGGGCCAATTTCTGGAAAGACGAGCTACTAAAGGAAGTCCGAGAGTAAGGGTTCCCACCATGGAACAAGATTCAGGCCCTTCTCAGAGCGTGTTGGCCCCGGGGGTGGGAGTGCCCACCCCAGCACCCCCTGCAAAGGGCAGCTCCAATGTGGAAATCAGAGAATTGATTACCACCCTAAAGGAACTGTTAACACATGTTGCACCACCCTTGGCACTGCAAGCAGATATCGGACCCCAATCCCTTTCTACTGCTTCAGTCCCTCATGCAATGTTTTCTCCAAGGATGACCCAGGAGTCCATCATTTGTCACAGCTGTGGAAAGGATGGCCATATGAAGAGAGAATGCCAGTCTCAGAAAGACTTAGAAAAAGTAGTAAACAGACTCCAAGGGGAGCTCCCAAAAGCAAATCAATGGCTGAGGGGTGCTCGAAATCACCACAGTGAGGGCTCAAGAGACACTAACTCAAACTTCTTTGTGGCTAAATAGTCGGTCCCTGTTACCGTCCCTCCAGACTGGTCCAAATTGGTGGGCCCTTTGATGGAGACTACTGTGACTGTCAATGGCAGCCATACTCGGGCTGTGCTCGACAGCGGGTTGCAAGAGACCATTGTATTCCAGGACTGGTATGACAAACACTAATCTGACATGTCATTACAATCTCTAGAAGGCCTACATGTGTGGGGCCTGAGTGACAAGTCTTATCCCTACCTAGGGTATGTCCAGCTTTGACTGTCTTTTCCTGCGGCCATGACTGGTGTAGATGAACAAGTAGAGATGCCAGCCCTGGTGTTCCCCCCTACATAGAAACATACAATTTGATGGCAGATAAGGACCGCTTGGCCCACCCAGTCTGCCAATTTCCCTACCTAATGGATAAGCTGCAGATCCTAGTTAACCAGCAGCTCACTTCTTCCTACCCCAACCCCCTAGAATTGCCTTATGACTGTCCCATGCATGCTTGAATTCCACCATTTTTGACTCCACAACCTCCTCCAGAAGGCGCTCCATGCATCCACAACCCTCTCTGTGAAAAAATACTTCCTTAAATTACCTCTGAGCCGCACTTCATCTTCAAATTGTGCCCCTTGTTCTTGCACACCTCTTTTTTTAATGATGCTACCCTCTTGGACTTTGTTGATTCCTTGAGGTACTTGAAAGTTTCTATCATGTCCCCCTCTCCCTCCTTTCCTCGAGGCTATACATATTAAGCTCCTTCAGTCTCTCTTCATATGTCTTCCGGTGCAGACCCTGCACCATTTGGTTGCCCTCCTCTGGACAGCTTCCATCCTGTCTATGTCTTTGCGGAGATGGGGTCTCCAGAACTGCACGCAGTACTCCAGATGGGGACTGACCAGCTGTCTGTACAGAGGATAATAACTTCCTGTTTTCTACTGGTGATGCCTCTCCCTGCATCCCAGTATCCCCAACCCTCCTTGCGCCTCTCACATTGCTTGCCCACCTTTAGGTCATCTGATATGACTACCCCCAGGTCCCTTTCCATTTTTGTTGTTGTTAGTATCTCACCCCCCATTGTGTACTCTTCCCCTGGGTTTCTGTTTCTCAGGTGCATTACCTTGCACTTACCTTAGCATTGAATCTAAGCTGCCATACATTTGACCATTCCTCTAACCTTGCCAAGTCTCTTCTCATCCTTTCCACCCCACCTTGTGCATCAACTCTGTTGCAGATCTTTGTGTCATCTGCAAAGAGACATACTTTTCCTTCCAGTCCCTCTGCAATGTCACTTATAAAGGCACTGAAGAGGACCGGTCCTAATACTGAACCCTGCGGTACCCAACTAATAACCCCCCTTTCTTCAGAGTGGACTCCACTAACTATTACTCTCTGTGTCCTATTCTCCATCCAATTTTTTACCCAGGCTGTCATCTTGGGACCCACTCCCAGGCTGGCTAACTTGTATATTAATCTTTTGTGTGGGACTCGTCAAATGCCTTGCTAAAGTCTAGGTAGGCCATGTCCACAGCCCCTCCCTGATCTACTACTTTGGTCACCCAGTCAAAGAAATCTATCAGATTCGTCTGGCATGACCTTCCCGCTGTGAATCCATGCTGCCTTGGATCCTGTGCCCCTCTGACTTCTAGATACTCGACAATTCTTTCCTTCAGAAGTGATTCCATCATTTTCCCTATCACTGAGGTTAAACTAATAGGTCTGTAGTTTTCTGCTTCTGCCTTGCTCCCACTTTTGTGAAGGGGAATCACATCTGCCCTCCTCCAGTCCTTAGGTAACCCCATCCTCCCATGATTTGTTAAAGAGGGTAGTTAGTGGTATCACTAGTTTTACCCTTGGTTCTTTTAGAATTCTGGGATGAATCCCATCAGGCCCCATTGCTTTGTCCACTTTCAGTTTTAAGAGTTCTTTCAGAACCCTTTCTTCTGTAAATGGGCTGGTATCAACTTCTGTATCCAGAGTGTTTCTACTGTTTGTTTTAGGTACCTCCCCCTCTTTATTTGTAAATACTGAGCAAAAATATTTGTTTAGTATCTCTGCCTTTTCACAGTCACCCTCTGCCCACCTCCCTCCCTCCCTTTATTAAGCCTCACTAATCCTCCCTTGGTCTTCCTTCGTTCCCTGATGTACCTATAAAGGTTTTATCCCTTCTTAACTAGTTGGCTATCTTTTCCTCGGTTTGGGCCTTTGCTGTTCTGACTGCCTTCCCAGTTTCCTTTTGCTTTAACTGATACAGTTCTCTGTCCTGCTCCTTCTGTGATTCCCTGTACTTCCTGAATGCTTTCTTTTCTCTTGAACCTTCACTGCCACTTCCTTTGAGAACCATAGTGGTTTCTTACATCATTTCATTTGTTTATTTGCTTCACACAAAGGCTTGTTACCTCCGTGATGGCAGTTTTATTAATCCCCATGTCTTCCACCCTCCTTCCTGCCCATTTGCTAGTGCATTCCTTGGCACTCACCCATTTGGGAAAGTCAGCCCTCCTAAAATCCAGTACTTTTGCCTTTGTGTGACTTGACTCTATTGCTGTGTTTATTGTGAACCATACTGTTCGATGGTCGCTAGTTCCCAGATGGCTACCCACTTCTACATCTGTGATCCTCTCCATCTCCATTTCAGAGAACCAGGTCTAAGATTGCTCCCTCTCAGTGGGCTCCAATACTAGTTGTCTAAGGCATGCCTCCTGTAGGGCATCTAGAATAACCCCACTCTTGAGTGGCTGCGAGCAGTTGCACTCCAGTTAACATCTGGCATATTCAGATCACCCATCAGCAATATCTCCTTTTTCTGCCATTCTAAGTATACTTTCTATCATTTCCTTGTCCATTTCCTCCCCTGAGAGAGAGTCTGTATCTAACCCTTGTACGGGTTGTGGTGCCATGCCTGTCTCCAATTTACCCACAGTGCTTCTTCTCCTCCCTGTTTACCCTTTTGTTCTGTTGCTTTGATTCCTTCCCTTATGTAAGAAGCTACTCCTCCTCCTCTTTTACCCTCCTGTCCCTCCTGTAGATAGTGTATCCTGGTATGTTTATGTCCCAGTCATGGTTTTGTGTGTACCATGTTTCTGTGACTGCCACGATATCCAGATGTTCCTCCTCCATCAAGGCCACTAATTCAGGAAGCTTGTTACTCAGACTATGGGCACTGGTACTCATTGCTCTCCATTTTTTGATGGCTTTACCTTCTGTTGCAGCATCCCCCACTGACCTTTCTACCTTGGTCTTTTCCTCATTCAGTACCCGTTTTGTAGGGAGGCTGGGATTTTCTTGCTGCTTATCAGTGCCTCCCCTTGACTAGTTTAAAAGCTTGCCAATGAAGCATTTAAACAGATTGCTCAAAAGACTTGTTCCTTCCTGGGCGGATGGAACCATCCTGCCAGTATAGGCTGGTGTCCTCCAGGTGGAACTTCAGTCCCCGAAGAAGCCAACCCCCTGTGCTCCACACCATTTTTTCAACCATTCATTAAACTGCATGGTGCAAAGTACCCTCGCCTCACCCATGCCATTGACAGGCAGCACCTCTGAGAAGGATACTGTGTGTGCTACTTGTCTTAGGCCCCTCCCCAACTCTACAAAGTCCTCCTGCACTGCTCTAATCTCATGATGAGCCAAGTCATTTGTTGGACAATGACGTCCAGCTCAGACTCCCGTGCAGCTGTTCTCGTGATCCTGAGGATGCGTTTCCTGTCCCTCTAAGCCATGGCACCAGGCAGGCAACTTACTTCAGTTTTCCCTGCTCCCCCCAGTTCTATCCCCCTAATAATTGAGTCCCCCACCAGGAGCTGCTTCCTTTCCCTGTGGTGTCCTCTGCCTCCTTCCTGTGGGCCTCCCTTGTGACAGTTGTCCTCAGCCTCCTTAGTCTTCTCTGTGGGTGCATCCATAGGGGAGCTATGCTCCCCCAGAATAGTGTATGGATTGTGGAGTGGAACAACTGACTGGGTGTGCCTCTGTTCCACCATCCTCACCCTCCTTGAGCCCACTGTGGTTCAACTGCTGTGCTTTCTTCGCAACCTCTGAGATAGTGGTGGTGGCTCTGGTGCTCCCTGGATGGGGGAGGTTCTCTTCCTACTGTCCAGTGTGGCCTGAAGATGGGCAACTTCCTCCCTCAGGGCAGAGAGTGGTCTGCAAATAGGGCAGCATCTCAGCCTCCAGAAAGACTCCCGGAAGACTGCTGCCCCACAGCCATTACATTGCACTACTCCCCACATGTTTATCTGCTTTTTTTTTTGTGTGTGTGTGATTGGTTTGTTATATAGAAATATATATATTATACAATGTGTATGCTTATATTGTCAGTGCAGTGTGCTAGAGAGGATATAACAGTGATATGCACCTTGCACTCTTGAGGAAATGATGTCAGAACCCCAGGTATAAAGAACTATTTCCAGGGTGGGTGGGGTGAGGGTAGGCAGGGTTGGGCTAAACTGTGCCCTCATGAAACAATCAGCTAAAGGCTCTGACCCACCGCTGCGATGAGTGCCTTCCTGTCAGCAAGATGCCCTACACAACAATTTGACAGAGAAAATTACCCTGCTAATCAAACAGAGAAAAATCCAGACACCCAAGTCAGACACAGTTAAACCTCCCCAGCCCCAAAACAGCCTGGTGGTTTGTGCTCTGAAAGCAGTCAGCCCCAAAATAAGTCAGCTGTGCTTTAAACTCTTCCTGCACTGAAAATCTTAAGAATTGTAACAAAAGTAAAGCTAGATCCACCTCCCTCTGTTGCTTGAATGACTGTCTTTTCCTGATAATTCTAAGTTCCTTATTTCACCTTTCAGTTAGAAGTAGCCTCCACCTACAGAATATCTGCTACAAACCAAAGACAACTGTAAGGTTCACCTCCCTCTGTTGTGAGCACAACTCGCTTTCTTGCAAATCCTATGTTCAGTATTGCAGCTTCCAGCCACAGGTAGCTTCACCTGAAGAATATTAGCTGTTCTACCAGGATGTATAATGGGTTCCCCCTACTCACTGGAACCAACGCTCACACGTTTGGGAGGTTAGCACAGTTGTGCCAAAAGAAACGAGACCGACAGACTGGCTCGGCAATGAGAATTCCAGCTCTGATCAAGAAAGCTTATGACATGCAGAGCAGTCTGTGGCAGAAGACCAGGATGAGCCTGTTGGAATTGTCTGGAAGAAGGACCCTGATTCCTTGGTATTGCCACCCAATACTCAGTATACTGATCATGGAGAAGTCCATCTTAGGAGGGACGTGAAAAACAAAATATTAATGCTGGATACACCAGGTGAAGGAAAGTTGCCAGAGGGGCTATTGGTTAAACCCAGTATCCTACCTGCCTGTGCCCATGCCTATATGTGATGGTCCAGATTCGAATTATGGCAGATCGGGAAGTTCGAGTGAACAGAGGGTGTACACTAACTACAGTACACTGCGAAGACACTGCAGTATTACCCAGCAACAAATACTGTGGCAAGAAGGAGGAGGTGACCCCAGACCTATCTGACACTGGTGATTCCCCCTTGTCTGCTGAATGGAAGACTCGGATCAGTAGGAAACTTGCCCAGAGAGACCAAGTGTTTTCGCTAAAAGAATGGGATGTGGGGTGTGCCCCTGGTGTGGAGCATAATATTCAGCTGCACAATGACAGACCTTTCCGAGAGCGGTCCCGCTGCCTTGCTCCAGCTGATATAGATGATGTTCGGTGGCACCTACAGGAGATGCTCACTGATGGAATTATTCAAGAATCAAGAAGCCCCTACGCATCTCCCATCATAGTTGTGCCAAAGAAAAATGGGTCCATGAGGATGTGTGTGGATTATCGGACCCTTGACCGACGGACTGTTCCAGATCAATGCACCATGCCCCGCATACAGGATGCCCTGGACTGCCTGAATGGGAGTCAGTGGTTCTTAGTACTTGATCTCCGCAGCAAATATTAATCAAATCCCAATGGCCCTGGAGGACCGTTAGAAAACGGCCTTCATCTGTCCTTTGAGTTTCTACGAATTTCTGAGGATGCCATAGGGGATTTTGGGTGCCCCTGCCACCTCCAGAGGTTGATGGGACGTGCAGTAGGAGACATAAATCTGCTAGAATGTTTAGTGTACTTGGGTAATGTCACTGTTTTTGGATGTACGCTAGAAGAACACGAGGCCAGACTGTTCAAAGTCCTCGATCGCTTGGAAGAATTTGGTCTCAAGCTATCCATAGACAAGTGCCAGTTCTTTCAAGTGTCTGTAAAATATGTGGGACAAATAGTGTCAGCTAAGCAGATACAGACAGACCTCAGCAAAGTAGAGTCCCTGACCACCTGGTCCCAGCCCACCAACCTGAAAGAGCTGCAGTATTTTCTGGGGTTTTGAGGCTACTATCACCGATTCATTAAGGACTATTCGAAGGTAATCCATCCTCTCCTTAATCTTACCCAGGGCTATCCTCCCACCAACCGCAGATACAAGAAGGGGTCCCTCAAAGAAGAAGACAAGGTATATTTTCGAACAGGTGAACCTTTTGGAATCCAATGGACCCCCGAGTGCGAGGCAGCATTCTTTGAAGTCATCTATCAGTTTACCGACGCCCCAGTCCTTGCATATGCTGATCTCACCAAACCATACATCCTGCACATGGATGCCAGACTGAAAGGGCTTAGGGCTGTGCTATATGAAGAATATGAGGATGTCCTGAGATCTGTGGCCTTCGCCAGTCGCAGCCTGACATCCTCCGAGTGGAATTATCCTGTGCACAAGCTGGAGTTCCTCGCTCTAAAGTGGGCCATAGTTGATCAGTTCCATGAGTACCTCTATGGGGCCAAGATATTAGTAAAGACTGATAACAATCCTCTAATGTATGTACAGACTTCAGCCAAGCTGGACGCCACTGGGCACTGGTGGCTTTCTGCCTTGTCAACTTATGATTCTGCGGCTGAATACCGGCCTGGACTGAACCATATTGATGCTGACACCTTTTCACGGTGGGCAAGTTCCAAAGACAATTGGGTGAGGCTGTCCGAACCTATTAAAGCATTGTGCCAAAAGTCTGACAAAGATGAGCAATTGTCTGCAGACACCATGGACTGCCCGGTGGAGTTCCTCCCCCCACCCCCCCAAGATACTTGCATACCTGCAATGTATTGTCATTTTTCTGCATTAGATATCAGTGCTTTGCCACAGTTTGCTAGTGACAGCATTCAGTGGGCTCAATCCCACAACCCTATGATTCAGCCCGCACTTGATGCCCGAAGTGCGGGGAAGGATGTGTCTAAATTACATTCTACTGACTTATGAAAGTACAATTACGTAAGAACTTACCGTAACAGTAGATCTTCGAGAGAGTCTCTTGCATGGTAATTACATATAGGACGACTGGCCGACGGCAGGATATGGACCAAAATTTCTAACTAGCAATCCTGGCAAGGACCGCCCCCATGTCAGGTGACCGGCGCCAGGAGACACCGGTATAAAGGGGTGGTCCCGGACGCTCACCTTCCAGTTCTTTCCCGCCACAGGCCAAAAGAGGCCGGACAAGAGAGAAGCAGATATTTCCCTCAATGGAAAAGGAGCTGAAAAAAGCCTAGGGGGGTGGAGGGTGAGAAGGTATTACCTACTGCAAGAGCCTCTCTCGAAGATCTACTGTCACGGTAAGTTCTTATGTAACTGTACTATCTTAATTCGAGAGGGCTCTTGCAGTAGGTAATTACATATAGGACTGAATCCCAAGCAGTATGGAACAAAGAGAGGTACCGGGAGGAGGAAAACTACTCCAAAAGGTAGTTCTGGTTGTGCAAGTCTCAAGATAGGAGGCCTTGCAAAACAGCCAGCCCAAAGCCTGCTCTACGGTGAGAGGCAACATCCAAACTGTAGTGTTTCGTAAAGGTATGGACGGAAGTCCAGGAGGCAGCAGCGCACATGTCTGCCGCAGACATATTCTTGAAACAAGCCGCAGAGACAGCTACTCCTCTAGTGGTGTGGCCTCTGACTTGACCCGGAAGGGTCTTGTTGTATTTATCATGACAGAAAGTGATGCAATGAGCCAACCACTTAGACAGGCATTGCTTGGAAACAGCATTGCCTTCCCTTTTGTGAGCAAAAGAGATGAACAACTGATCAGTCTTTCTGAGATCCTTCGTCCTGTTGGTGTAGTATCTCAGAATCTGGTGAACATCCACAGTATGGAGTAAATATTCCCCTTGATTAGAGTACTGCATAAAAAAGGCAGGTAACTCTATGGACTGATTTAGGTAGACTCGGCTACTACTTTAGGGAGAAACTTAGGATTTGTGCAAAGAGCAACTCGTTCCTTGTGAAAAATCAAGTATGGGATTTTACACATCAGGGCCTGGAGCTTGGAGATTCTCCGAGCCAAAGTAATGGCCACCAAGAAGAGAGTCTTCCACGAAAGGAACTTCAAATCCGCAGAAGCTGCAGGTTCGAAGGGAGGGAGAGTACGTTTCTCGAGAACAAAGTTCATGTCCCAAGGGGGAGCCTCAGATGGAGGTCTCCTCTGAGAAAGGTCTTGGAAACCTCTAGTTGAGCAAAAGCCTCGTCTGCGAAGGGAACATGATAGGCCGAAATGGCCGCCATGTGTACCTTCAGAGAGGAATGGCTGAGACCCAGGTCAAACAGATGACGTAAATACTCCAGCAGAAGCCCCGCTGAACAGGAGAAAGGCTCCACGTTCTTGGAAGCGGCCCAAATAGTGAATATCTTCCACTTCATGGCATAAGTGGATCTGGTGGAGGGTTTTCTGGCCTCCACTAAAATCTCCGTCACTTTGGGAGACACTCCAAAAGAGGATTGAGCCAGGTCTGCAGGAGTCATGCATGCAGTTGAAGGGATTTGAGGCCTGGATGGATCAGGGTCCCCTGATCCTGGGTCAACAAACCTCGAGATAGAGGAAGAGGAAGAGGAGGATCCTCTGACTATTGTTGTAGAAGAGAGAACCAAATTTGCCTGGGCCAGAAAGGAGCGATCAGAATCATTCTCGCTCCTTCTGAAGCTAGTTTCTGTAAGACTCGTGGGATAAGTGGAATTGGGGGAAAGGCATAGACAAATCTGTCCTTCCAGTCTAGAGACAGAGCGTCGCTCCAAAAAGCGCCTCGCTCTGGAATGAGCGAGCAGAAGATGGGAAGTTTTGCGTTTGGGGGGATGTGAACAGGTCGACCTGTGGTGTTCCCCAAAGTTGGAAGATACTGTCTAGGACCCCTTGGTCCAGTTCCCACTCGTGAGTCAGAGCAGAAGAGCGACTTAGCTTGTCTCCCAGGGTGTTGTCGACTCCCGGAACGTGAATTACCGTGAGGTGAAGGTCGTGTTGTGTTGCCCAATCCCAAACCCTCATTGACTCCCTGCATAGAGGGTAGGACCGAGTCCCTCCCTGCTTGTTGATGTACTATACCACGCATATGTTGTCCGTCTGGACGGCTAGGTGGCCGGGAAGGATGTATTGGTGAAGGGCTTGGAGAGTGTACAACAATGCCCGAAGCTCGAGCACACTGATGTGGACAGCTTGTTCTAGCTTGGACCAGGAGCCCTGGGTCTGATGAGGGCCTAGATGGGCTCCCCAACCTTCGCCTGTGGCGTCTGTGGTTAGAGTCTGGGAGGGGGGAGGATGAAAGAAAGGAAGTCCCCAAAACAGGTTCTCTCGAACCATCCACCACTGCAAGTCTCGCATCATCGGCGAGGAGATCAGAAGTGAGTGATCTAGGTCGTCCACTAGCTGATCCCATTGAGAGTGTACAGTCCACTGAGAGATCTTCAGGTGGAGTCGAGCGCGAGGTACCGTTGGGAGAACAGCCACCATGAGCCCGAGAAGGCAAAGGACCAACCTCGCAGAGACCATCCTGCGGTCGGACAACAGACTTATTTGGGTCTGAAGGGTGGACGCCCTGTCCGGAGGCAGGAAGGCCTTGACCATGGTTGTATCGAGGATCACCCCAATAAACTGTAGCCTCTGGGATGGGTCCAGATGAGACTTGGAATGGTTGATGGTAATACCTAGGCAGGCAAAAGCCTGCTGGGTAAGGAAGAGGAAAACGCAGGAGTTCCTCCCTGGATGAGGCCACCAGGACCCAGTTGTTTAAGGTACGGGAAAACCTGTACTCCCTTGGTATGCAGGTGGGCCACCACCACTGCCAGGCATTTGTTAAATACTCAGGGGGCCGAAGATAGACCAAACGGGAGCGCCTTGAACTGGTAGTGGTCCCCCTGGAACACAAAACGAAGGTATTTGCGATGAGATGGGCAAATGGGAATGTGCAGATAAGCATCCTACATATCCAGAGCACAAAGTCATTGACCCGGCCGGATGAGGGGCAGAAGGCTCTGCAAAGAGAGCATCCTGAACCTTTTGTACTCTATGTAAAGATTCAGGGAACTGAGATCCAAAATTGGTCTGAGATCTCCTGTCTTCTTTTAGGACCAGGAAGAAATGGGAATAGTAACCCGTCCCTTGCAGATGAAGGGGAACAGGCTCTATCACTTGCTTCATCAGAAGAGCCAAGATTTCCTCCTGGACCAAGAGAAGATGTTCCCGTGAATATGACGACTTCAGAGGGGTGGCGGGGTGTTTCAGAAGGAACTCTATGGAGTGTCCTTCTGCTATGAGCTGGAGCACCCAGAATATGGTTATCTCTCCCATCCCGGAAGGTGGAGGAAAACCTCCCTCTACGGTTCCTCCGAGGAGTCCGGAGGCAGTGGGAGAGAAAGGAGTCAGTGGTGTGGGGCAGCGCGTAGCTGAAGCACCCTCGCTTTTTGGGCGGGGGCTTGGCAGCTGTGGGGGCCCGGCGTTTTGTGGCCTGCCTTCCCTGGGGTTTTGCCTTTGGCTGATTCCGTCTGCAAAAGGGACGGCATTACTGCTGATGGGGATGGTACATGGAATCAACTGACTTCAGAGCCGTCCCCTTATCTTGCAAATCGGTGATGATGTCCTTGACATCACCACCGAAAAGCACCGACCCCCGGAAGGGTGCTTCCTGGATAGCAGATTGCACCTCCGGCACCAAACCTGACACACGGAGCCAAGCATGACGCCACAGACCTACAGCGAAAGCTGAGCTCCACCTAGCAGTGTCCACTGCATCGTATGTCGCACGTAGCATGTGTCGACTGGTCGAACGAGCAGAGCGGACAAGATCAGCCAACTCCTGCTTGACTTGGGAGTCAGGCAAGGAGTCCAGTTTGGCTTCCGCCTGAGTCAGGATGGCCTTCTGGTAGTCCCCCATATGGCCGACACAGTTCAGGGCCCTGATCCCCAGTGTGGAGGAAGCGTAACTCTTTCTCCCATACTGATCCAGAAGGCGTGATTCCTTATCAGGAGGTGACAAGCTAAGATGTCTGGGGTTCGCCAACCAGCCATGAACGGCGCTAATCACGACCGAGTTGGCACGAGGGTGAGAATCCAGGAAATCAACACCATCTGGAGCCTGATATAGCCAGTTCGACTTCCTAGGAAGTGGGGCTAAGGTCGACGACTGCTTCCATATTGTGGTAACAAGGTCGGCTTGAGGCTCTATCCAGGGTGGCACCAAGGCAGGAGCTGTCACGGGCAGATCCAGATTTCAGCGAGTTTCAGACGCTGAGGATCTGGTTCCAGGGAGTACCATTGATGAACCTCCTGGATTTTCCTAAGCAACTCCGTGAAAGAAGGATCCTCCAGAGGAGACTTTGGAGGAGTCCTTGGCCTGGGCTTCGATGGAGAACGAGGCTCGCCGTCTCTCTGGAGCAACCGTCGGAAGAGTCCGAGGAGTCCGAGGGTGAAGAGGAGGATGAAGAAGAGAAAGACTCCCTTTCCCGACCTGGGGGAGGAACGGACCCCTCGGGAAGTCCCAAGGGATGCGTGTCCTGCCTTTCTCTGGATCCAGACGGAAGAACCCTGGAGTCCGGAGGTGGTGAGGGAGTGTGCTGCCTCGGACATACAGGAACCTGGGATGGCACCGTCGCTGGAAGGCAGCTCTCAACCTCATGGGTGAGCTGAGCCTTGGCCTCAGCCCACCAGGAGGCCAGAGTCTCCTGCAGGTCCACCAGCAGCCGCGAGGGCGGTGGAGGAGGAGGCAGAGGATAAGGATACGGGTTATAACCGTATGGAGCGTATCCAAAACCCGGCTGCGGGTAGCCTGGCGTTGGCTGTTGTGACGTCGAGTACTGCAGCGTTGGGTACTGTGGCACCAGATACTGCGGTCCCGGGTACACCGGCGTTGAATAGGACGGAGGATACCAGGGAGCCAGGGGGGCTGCCGGAGCAGACGACCCGGCCGGAGGCCTCACAGGCGGGTCCATAGTGGAGAGCCCGGAGGGCCCGATGAGAGCAGAATGTCTCCCGGAGTCGGTAAGGCCAACGTCAGGGCTGACGGCGGAGGCCCTGGCGCCGGAGGTACCGATGTCGGAGGGGCCGGGCACGGGAGCCGATGTCAGGTCCGCGCCCAGGTGGAAGAAGGACAGGCGGAGGCAAAGATCCCCAGCTCGCCCGGGACGGAGGGAAAAGTCCCCGGGTCGGGTTAGAGACTTGGTTCCCCAGAAGGCAGCGAAGGCTGTGGGGAACCGGCTACGACGGATGTGGGGGGGTCCATCGTTGGTTCTTTCGCCAGCCGGACGTTGGACGAGCTGACGTGAGGCTTAGTGGCGAGCTCTTGGCAGGCGCCAGATGAGCCGATGGCTGACTTATGAGAGCCATCACCGGAGGCAGGCCGAGTAGAGTGATCGGCCTGGTCCAGTGGAGTGGAGGCCGCGTGTCGCCCCGGAGGGTTGGACGTCCTACCGGCCCTCTCCGGGCGGACGTCAGAGGAGCCGATGCCCGGCTTACTGGAGTCGCCCACAGTGGTAGGTCGCGAGCCTGCGGCCGAACCAAGGGCGGAGGCCTCCAACTGCCCTGAGGCGCCGGCAAGGCCCGAGCGTGAGCCAGATGGCGGGACGACCGGAAACCTCCGAGGTGGCTGACGAGGAGCGATCCCCCGGAGGGGATGTTACCTGCGTCCCAGCGACTCCCGAGGGAGAAGCGGTGGAGGAGCCCTTGTCCCGGTGCCTCTCCTTCTCCTTCTTCTTCCGATGGCCTTTGGGGGAAGTGGACGCCTGCCTCAGTTTTTTGAGCTCCTTCTCCATAGAACTCATTTTCTTCTTTAGAATATGGGCTTCCAGGGATTGCTGCTACCTTTTCCTGGTAGCCGCATTGAAACTGAGGAAGTGCTGGCACTTCTCGACCAGGTGATCGGGGCCTAGGCAGAACAGGCACAGGGAGTGGCCATCCTTGTGCGGTAGTTGGGCGCCACATGAATCGCACTCATTCTTGTGCTCAGAGGGTGTAAGGGACGACATATACCGACGCTAGTACTGATGTTAATGGAAAAAATTATGATTTTTTTGTAAAAAAAAAAAGCGACGAAGGTAGGGCTGATTACACAAACTTTTCCATGACGGCTGCATGAGCTAACGGGCGGAAAGAATCTGAAGGAGGCGCCCGGGACCGCCTTTATACTGGATATCTCCTGACGCCGGGTCACCTGACGTGGGGACTGCTAGCTAGAAAATTTTCCGTGGGGTCCTGCTGCCTGCCGGCGTCCGTTCTATATGTAATTACCTACTGCAAGAGCCCTCTCAAAGTAAGATCTCACTGTTATTCAAAGAAGGCCCCAGACTAAAGTTACAAGATCAGTTATTATAATAGACAGACAGTAGATCGTCAAGGTCAAGTGGACAAGAAGCAGTTGGTCCAACTCACAGTTTTCAAACAGTTGGTACTGAGGTCCCTCCATAACCACATGGGACACCTTGGTATTGACCGGACTCTCAACTTAGTATGATCCCCGATTCTATTGGCCGAAAATGGGGACAGATGTTCGGAATCATGTCAAAACTTGCAGTCGCTGTCTCCAACGGAAAGTTTTGCCCCAGAGAGCTGCACCACTTGTCAACATCACTACCAGTGCCCCCATGGAACTGTTTGTATAGACTTCCTGTGTCTGGAGCCCGATCAAAAGATCACTGGCGATGTACTGGTAGTAACCGATCATTTTACCTGATACGCACAAGCTTTCCTGACCAAGAATCAAAAGGCCTCTATGGTGGACAAGGTGCTAGTGGAAAAGTTCTTTGTCCATTATGGTGCCCCCAAATGTATCCATTCTGACCAAGGCAGAGACTCTGAAAATAGACTAATCAAAGAAATACTCTCCCTGTGGGGGATGCGGAAGTCCAGAACCACCTCCTATCACCCGCAGGGGAACCTCAACCAGAATACTTTAACCGAAGTGAAATTCCAGATCGTTATGTATCTTATTATGATTTGGGGGGGGGGGGGGTGCTAGACTACCAGGGATATGAACATCTATAATAATTTAATACAGATTGGGGAGGCCACTAGACTACCAGGGATATAAAAAAGCAATAGGTATGAAATATACATTGGGGGAGCCACTAGACTACCAGGGAATTAGAAATAGTTATCTATTTAAGCATGATTGGGGTGGGGCCGCAAGACTACCAGGGATATTGAAAACATTATTTTTTGTATTCAGATGGGGCAGAAGGAAGCCCCTGAGCAAAACCCACCCTCATTTAACTTTTTAGGGCACCCCTAGGCTGATGCAAATCAATTTTTAAATCTGGCCATCTCGTCCCTTGCTCTTTGTTCACGAGCAAGCAATTTCTTTGATCGCAAGATTACTTGATCGCGATTGTGCATCACGAGTGAGGGACAAGATGGCCAGACTTAAAAATCTAATTTCTCAGCCCGGGGGTGTCCTCGGAAGACAAATGAGGGTGAGTTTTACTCAGGAGGCTTCGTTCTGACAAACCATGGTGCTGGTTTACCACAATTCTTTGAAATTTTTAAATTAGAACAGTTTTTATCCTTTGGTCATGACCCTGCAAATTCTTTGATCGCGAGCCTGCAAATTCTTTGATCGCGATCTTGCATCGCGAGCGAGGGATGAGATGGCCAGATAAAAAACAATCTATTTTCTCAGCCCAGGGGTGTCCTAGGAAAACAAATGAGGGTGGGTTTTACTCAGGGGGCTTCATTCTGACGAACTATGTTGGTGGTGGTTTACCGCAATTCTTTGATTTTTTTAAATTACAACTGTTTTTATTCTTTGGTCGTGACCCTGCAAATTTTTTGATAATGAGATTCTTTGATCGCCATCTTTGATCGTTAGGACAGAACAAGATGGCCAGATTTTTTATAATGGAATAGATTGGGAAATTTTACCAATCTTTAAGATTGAATATCTCGGAAGCGGTTCAGCCTTTTTACCTGAAATTTGGAGGGTGTTCACGGCATGTCCCGTTGATGTGAATTATGGTGTTTACGTGTTAGAGAAAATTTTTTTTGCAAAGATATTCAATGACGCACTTTACGTGTTGTGGACAGTGTTTTGGATTGTGCTGGTGGCTTGAAATTGATAGGCTGCCTTGCCTTAGAGTCATGGATGTAGTTTTCAGTTGTTGTGTGTGTTAAATGTAAACAGGTGCAGAATTGTGCCACTCTGACGAATGAAAATTTCTAATTTTGACATGTTATATCTCGGACACGGTTTCGTATTTTTATTTGAAATTTGCAGGGTGCTGACGGCATGTCCTGTAGATGTCAACAGCGGTGTTTATGTGTCGGACAATGTATTGTTTGTGGAGATATTGTGTGGCGCACTTTACGTTTTGTGGACAGTGTTTTCTATTGCTCTACTAGATTAACATGTTTGGTGGCTGGCCTTGCTGTTGTCAATGTACTTTTTAGTCACTGGGTGTGTAATGTGGCCCGACACTTATAAGTTGGTGGGAGTGTGGGGCCCGAATGGCCCCGAGCTCCCACCAACTTGTGCAACTTTCTACTTTTGTATTCTTTCTTAAAAAGTAAAGAAATTCTATGCAAAAAAACTTTGTTAATGCATCAGTTAGGGTTCTTCTACAGTGAAAAAAGCGAGGAAATTTGATTTTAGGGTTCCCACCCCTTGCACCCCACCCCGCCAACAGGCATCGGGGTGTGCGCTGGTGCCGCCTGCCCTAACTCTCTCCCATTCTCCTACACTGCACCACCTCAGCTTGTTTACACATGGGATGCGGTGAGAGTTAGTCGACGACCCCAATGCACACCCGATGCCTGTTGGTGGGGTGGGTGAGTGGGAAGGGAACCCCAAAAATCTAATTTCCTCGCTTTTTTCACCGTAGAAGAACCCTAACTGATGCATTAATGATGTTTTTTGCATAGAATATATATATATATAATCACATGTATTAGCTATGTTGGATACGTATAGTAATGGTAATGAAGTATATATTTTGCATAAGTACAATGTCTTCAAATAACGTTGTTGTGAAGATAGACTTGACGCAGATGCCAAGTTCTTTTCAGGCAGGGAAGGGTGTAACCCCCCTATAAATGGCTGTTCCCAAATTTTGTTTGTGTTGTATTGTGAGCTGCTGGCTCAGCTAATCAGGCAGTCTAAGGGAGTTAAAGGGGTAGGACTTGGAAATAAGGAACATCATATAGCATTTTACAGTGATGATGTATTGCAGGTCCTCCCAATTCCTTAGCTGAGGTTATGACTTTGGTGACAACCTTTTCTTACAATTCCAGCTATACCCTGAATACTTCAAAGACTGAAATGTTGACCTTCAATTTTAGGCCTGTACCTGAAATGCAGCGAGCCTACCCAGTGAAATGGTCCGTCACCAAATTAAAATATCTGGGGGCCTAATTAGGCATTCATATTTCCTTTTCCAGGATAACTTTGCTCCCCACAACAGAAACTTCCACTGCTGATATTACTCGCTGGTCTCTACTACTACTGCTCCCTATGTACTTACGGATCCTTTCTGTCAAAATAACCTCTTATCCAGGTATATTTATTTCAATGTGTCCCAGTGAAGCTCTCCAGTGCTTGGTTTAAGCAAAGCCGGAGACAAATTCATTAATTTATTTGGCCATACCAGAGACCCAGAGTTCTATCAGGGGTGCTGCAGGCCAGAAAGCAGTGGGGTGGATGACCTTGTGCTCATTGGAGGATTACTGGTTGGCTACACAAGTCAGATTAGCCCTTTTCTGGAATATCTCAAATTATTATTCTCTCTGGAAGAGTATGGAGATAGAGGTTCATGAAGAATGGCCTCTGCAAGCACAGGCTGCAGCACTCTTCCCTCCCTCCCAACCCGCGGAGCTTTCAGGCAGCCAGCACACACAGGCTGCATCACTCCTTCCTCCCTCCCAGCCCGCGGAGCTTTCAGGCAGCCAGCAAACACAGACAGCAGTACTTCTTCCTCCCTCTCAGCCCATCGAGCTTCAAGGCAGTCAGCAAACACAGGCTGCAGCACTCCTTCCTAGCCTGCGGAGCTTCCAGGCAGCCAGGAAACACAGGCTGCAGCACTCCTTCCTCCCTCCCTCCCAGCCCACAGAGCTTCCGGGCAGCCAGCAAACACAGGATGCAGCACTCTTTCTTTCTCCCAGCCCATGGAGCTTCAAGGTAGCCAGCAAACACAGACTGCAGCACTCCTTCCTCCCTCCCTCCCTCCCATCCACAAAGCTTCAAGGCAGCCAGCAAACACAGACTGCAGCACTCCTTCCTCCCTCCCAGCCCACGGAGCTTCAAGGCAGCCAAAAAACACAAGTACAGCACCAGGAACTTAGCGACAGTGCTACTACTACTACTGTGGGACCCTGTAAAAGTGAATTTCTTGTGATTATCTGCCTTTTCCTATTTCTGTCGGCAGTCAATTGATAGTTTTTATGCTGTGAGCTACAGCTGTGTGTGAGCACTTATCACCGGAATCTTCCATTTGCAGGTTATACTCTACGGCCACTAGGAGTCACTGTTGTGCTCACTCTATCATCCCAGCTACCTAGGATAATTATATCCACTCTTATCATGTAGTGCCATATTCGCAGAGCTCATCTGGTACTTTTCTGCTCTCCCCTACGGTTCCTCCACCTCCCCATCCCTGGTTTTGAACCTCCAACCTTCTATAGCATAAGTGGTGACCCTAACCCCTAGGCTATCTCAGAAGTTCAAAAGATTCACTGTGACTGTACAACCTGTGGAGGGGTTGTGAAATAACAGATGGACCAGACACAGAACCTCATGTTCAACACACAATCTCTGTGTGATGTTTATTTAAAACACAGTGGATAACCTTAAGCAATGGCATATGCCTTCTTCAACACATCAGTTTGCAGCAATAGACTATGCATGTCCTTCTTCTGCACTTAGTCAGCACCTACTGATCTATCTCTTTGGTAAAAATCATTTTATTCCCTATGTTGGTCTTGTGTGTTTGGGTGATGGGGAGCTCAAAAAACACAAAAACCCAGAACAAGCTAAAGACAAAGAACCTCAGTGCAGAAGCACTGAAGCAAGGAATACCTCAAACGGCACTGGCAATAAAGCCCAGTTTCAAAGAAACACAACACCACATATACCCCCATAATGCAAAGCATCATGGGATGTATACGCAAATCACCATGAAATTTTAGACTTGTTCAGCTTAAAGCAGGAATGCATGGTGTCAAAGGGCCTCTCAAATAATCTGTAATATACATGCATTGAAATAACACAACAGGGGTTTCCTGATAGCTCTACCCCAGTAACTTAATTCTATTATACAGCCACCCAAGTAAATTTTAACCTTTATAAAAAAGCACCTAGTTCCATGGTATCTTCAACATTTACAGGTTTCACACACATAAGGCATATACATCCAAAGTATTTTATGACAAAGTGCTATTGCATACTAAATCCAACAACAACAAGGAACACAGCCTGTTGTTTAACATCAGTTCAAAGGTCACCACAATAACCGCCCTGTATGAGGACCTGAGAGGGAAAAGGAAAATTAAAAAGGACTCTATAGCACAGTCAATAAAGGGGAGGGGGTGCCCATAGGTGGCCAGCCTTATGGACAAGAAACTGTAAAGGAAAGATTAGGCTAAGAAACAGAAGAACTGTTGCAACAGACTTAAGAAAAGGCCAGTCCTAAAGAGTGGCAGGATCTCCTTGTCACACAACCCCCTTATCCTCTCCACCTAGTCCCCCCCCCCACCATTTCCTCAGCTCCCTGTAGTCAGCCACTTTTCTAGTCGTGCCTACTGGTGACACCGTGCTTACTCACCATCCAATCTAAATGCTCAAGCAATCCAGTACTTACAGCCCCCCTTTCACCAGTACTCCCTACCACCCCCTTCCAAATTTCCCCTAACCCAAGAGCTGGTGTAAACAATGCAAATTCCCCTCCGCAACCTTCCCTCCTCCTCCTCATCACTTTCTTGGCAATACTAACCCCCCCAATCCCCAGGTCCCATTCTGTCTACCACCCCCTTCCGCACCCAGAAAATTGCATCTCCTCACTCTCCCTCACCAGCCACACCATCCTTCACAGCTATCCCACTCTTCTTCCCTTTTCAGCATCCTGTCCCCCCACCCCCTCCACTTCTCCCTGCAGATCACCCATCCTGGCTCTAAAACCTAGGTCCCACCCATCTGGTCTTCTCAAGGAAAAAACCTTCACCAAATACCTTGATCCATTCCTCCTACTGCTCCTCCTCCTGGTGATGTCGAACCTAACCAGGGACCTAATAGCCCTGCCTCCAGTCCCCCTCCCAACTGGTGGACTAGGCATCTACCACATAAATGCCAGGAGTCTTTTGCCCAAATTGGACCACATCAAGGCCTGGATATCCCAGTGCTCCCCAGATATCCTTTGTGTCTCTGAGACATGGCACTCTGCCAAGGTCCCAGATTCATTAATAAAAATCCCTAGCTATGCCCTATTCTGCCAAGACAGGGGCAAACATGGTGTTGGGGTTGCCACCTATTTCCACGAGTCCCTACATGCCTCCATCATCCTCCACAAGGTTGCTCCCAAATCCCACAAGCGTCTACTCACCAAGATGGTGCTCCCCTTTTCCGCACCACTCTTTAATGGAGTTTGCTACTTTTCCCCAAAAGCTAACCCTGCACCAACTGTCTCCAGTCTGGCCACCCTCATCTCCTCCGTTGCTTCTGGAGAACTCCTAGTCATGGGTGATTTCAACCTTAATTGGTTTGCCCCACAAGCCAGAGCATTCACCCAGGAGATTGAGGCCCTAAACCTCATTCAGCTCATCTCCGATCCCAATAGTATCAATCCCCATTCCTCCAACCACTCATTTTTTTTTTTTTTTTTTTTTTTTAATCACAACTTACTTTCTCTCCTTCACTGCAGAGCGGACCAACTGTTGTCCGGCCACTGCCACCCACACACCTGGACCTGGTCTGGCCAGTCTCACGCTCTCCTCCATGTAGGCCGGCATGCAGAGTCCCCCCCATGGGGACCTGGATCCCGATACCAAGGGGGCACACCTCTCAGGTCCAGGGGCGCAGCACATGGCCATCAGCCACCATGACTGCCCCACAATTTTCCCCCTTGGAGCTGGACGTGCAATGGTGTCAGAGCACTATGTGCCAACACCTGCCGCACCCCAACCCTCAGCTGTGCACCGCTCCTGCAGTGCCTCTGGCTTCCAGTTGCCGCTGCAGAGCAACATAAACCTTCTTACCCACCCCAGAGGGAGGAGAGCTGTCGCGACACGCTCAATCATCTCTCTCCCCTGTTGACTCTCAACGACCTGAGTCCGCTCCCGAACTCAGGTCGTCAGTGTGCTGCGAGGTGTGTCGTCCAGTGCCTCAACTCTCAGCGCCACTGGGCCAGCTGTCCAATCACTCACTGCTGGATTGGAGTCTAGCTTCTCACCCCCCAAAATTCTCCTCAGTCAGTACCCTCCACGATGTTTTCAGTGACCACAGCCATCACCCACTGCCATAGGAAGTCCGGCCCTCCCCCTGCCCAAGTACCTGTGGTTCAGACCCCTAAGGTCACTGAACCAGCAGGCTCTCTTGGCCGACCTCTTCCTGGCAACTGGTCTAGAGTCTTCATCACACCAGATATCGACTCTGCCCTGGCAGCCTTCAGTTCTACCTTGCTGAATGTGTGGAACTACCACGTCTCACGCAAAAGGTTGAGGCTCTGGCGCAGGCACCTCCCCTGGATCACGCCCAATCTGGTGATACTCTTTAAATCCAGAGACAGTGACTGGAGAGTCTGCAAAGCCTCTTCTAATACCTCTGACCTCCAAAACTATAGATCATTAAGGAATGCCTGCACCAAGGCAGTACGTGCCGCCAAAGCTAGTTTCTTAAAATCACAGCTAGAGGACAGCCGCCCCACCTAAGCAGCGTTCTGGAAAACTCTCTATTCCCTATAGGTAATGCTACCTCTTCTCACTCCACCCCTTACACTAGGGTTTTAAATAACTGATTAGCAGTATTTTTCCTGGGACAATGTTAACTGTACAGAAACTATTTATATAGGTTTTCTAGAAGTGTTATGCTTGTTAAACACAGTAAGGCAAGTACTATGCATTTTCACAATATTTTAGCACTTTTATAAGCAAAACGCTAATCAATTTTTGGAGTTAAATAAAACCCTGCTACACCCATCCAAAGTACTGATCAAGATGATCCAGGATCTACCACCTCCTCTATAAACCACTTTTTATTACCACTTGCACCCCCGCCCCCGACAAACCCACTTCCCCCCTTTCCCTTCCACGACTCAACCAACACTCCATGTCACCTCACGGGACCACTCACACCTTCCCTCCTGTTACCCCTACAGAAGTATTGCATGCTCTCAAATCCCTAAACCCCTCTAAGCAGAGTCCCAACGGACTCAATCCAAACCTCCTGAAAATATCTGCCCCTGCCATAGTCTCATCCATCACCTATCTTTTCAGCCTCTCTCTCTCTCTCTCTCTCTCAACCAGCACCATCCCCAAGGCCTGGAAACTAGCCAAAGTGATCCACCTTCATAAAGGGGGTGATCCTTCCATTCGAGGCAACTACAGGCCCATCTTCCTTCTCCCCTCCCTTTCATAAATCCTTGAATCACTTATCTCTAAAAGACTGAATGCCTTTCTGACCACACATGACATACTGACCCCTTATCAATCTGGCTTTAGGAATCTCCACTCCACTTCCTCATCCCTTCTCCGCTTAACTAATCATATCCATACCGCCATGGACAAATGCCATCTGACCCTGGCCATTTTTGTTGAGTTAGCCAAGGCCTTTGATTCAGTTGCCCATAAAATCCTCTTGAATGATCTTTCCTCCATTGATCTTTCACCCTCAGTCTCCAAGTGGTTCAAGGCCCACCTCTCCGACAGATACAGGTATGTGCAGTTGGGCGACACCAAATTCCCCTCCCACCCCACCCCCAAGCCAGTGTTCCTCAGGGTCGATCCTTGGACCCATACTCTTCTCCATATTCGTAAACAACCTACCATCCGTCTGCTCCATATCTCATGTCCAAATGTACACTGATGATACCGTAATCTTCACACCAGGTCATTCTCTTGTGCAAATCAAACCCATCCTCCAAGCTGATTTCGCAGACATGGTGCGCTGGTTCGAGGCCAAACCGATCAAGTGTAATACCAGGAAAACAGTTGCTATGGCATTCGATATTGCCCAAAAGTTGGCCAAACTGTTCTCACCCCCCACTTTTTATGCCCTAGATGGCACGAAAATAGAGACTGTAGACTCTTGTAAATATCTGGGTGTTAGGCTGGATCCAATCTAGATTTTTCCCTCCATGTTGATGCAATACACAAAAAGCTCTGCCCCAAACTGGGTTTACTGCATAGGCATAAGGACAGCCTCTCGTTCCCCAGCAGGCTGAAAATAATCTCCAAGCTCATCCTCTGGTCCTCTGACTACGCTAATGTAGTGTACAGCTTAGCTCCTCAATCAACTCTCGCCAGGCTAGATCCTCTGTTTCATGCCTTCTACCACTTCGCTACTAATCTCCCTACCTCACACACCACTGCCTTCTCTGCAAATCAAATCTCTCCTGCCACTTGCAAACCATTGTCTTGCACACTGCACTCCTTCATTGCCAAATACTGGCACAACATCCTGCTCTCCCACCTCTCTTCACTGATATCCCCAGCCGCCTAAGTCCGGTTACTTGCTGCGCTCTTGATTATCCTCCTTTGTCCTACCCCAACTTCACGCACTCTCTGGAAAACTAGCCTTTGCATCTCAGCTCCAAGCCCTCTGGAACAACCTTCCTCTCTCAGTTGTCTGTCAACTGCAGCATCCCTAAAGAGTTACTTCAGACTTCTCCCTAGTCCCTTGCCCCCAATCTAAAACTTCCATGGCCTCATGTACAAACTCACTGCTGCTTGGCCTACATGTGCTATGCTCCATGTATATATGTATGTTCTTATCTCACTGTGCATATTTATTGCAGTTTAGTTTCCCTATGCATAAATCCAGTGTGTCATTTTCTCTTCCCGCTTATATCTATTTACTGCTGGTTAACTACCCCATGTACCTGAAATGCTATTGCAGCGACAATGACGTAAATGCCTGTATATTGTAAATGTGTTGTAAATTCCTTTCCTTGTAATCCTATTGTACTAATTGCATACTATACCCTTCTCCCATGCCCCAGGTCGCACCTGGAAATGAGCCTTGGCTCGGTGTGCCTTTCCCGGTTAACAACTTTTAAATAAATAAAATGGGACAGACATAAGGCAGTTCTAGTGGGGGGTAGGAGGAAGTAGGCTGTTTGTTACCTAGGATCTGCAGCTTATCCGTTAGGTAGGGTAATGGGCAGACTAGGTAGACCATGTAGTCCTTATCTGCCGTCAGATTCTATGTCTCTGTTTCTAAAATATCTGGTACAGGCAGCAGCCTTGGAGGGGTTTTCAGGCACTCTGGCAGATTATGGACGATGACACAGTAAAACTCTGAGGAATGTAAACAAGCTTTCGACTGGACCCCTGGAGATCCCTTTAGGTAGTTCCAAATTAGGGATTACATAATTATGCAGGTTTCACTCCAAGGGCAGGACATCCATGGGGAAATGGAGGACAGTTCTTTATTGCAGTTGATTTCCACTTAATGTCAGGAGGGCAATTTCACAGATCTATGGGTTCTGCAGGTAGATACCTGGGAAGTGGCTCAACATATTAGACACAAGTGGGATTGTGAAACACAACTCCAGATATCTAATAAAGACTGGGGAAACTATTGGGGGGTGTCATTTAACACAATTCTGTCCACCTCATTGGCATGAATAAGAACAGAAGGTGAAAACCCAATTCTTTCTGACCCCTATGGTCTAAGTTAAGTGGAACCCTCGAGAACCGCAGCATGCTGAAGGGTGTGTGGAGAGCTTTAAGCATTGAACAGCCAAATATTTGTGTGGTGTCGCAAGATCGACCTATTGGTCTGAGGTTTCGTAAGTTATAAATGATGTGCTCTCCCTGACTGAACAGCTTCAGTTCTAGCACCTGGTACTGGGACCTAAACCAGTCAGCCTAAGAGACAACAAAGTCACTTATATGTGGCACATTCTGGTAAGGACTGCAGCTAAAGCCATCACCCGGTGATGGTTTCAGGTGGCTTCACCGACTCAAAAGGAATGGGTCGAGGTAAACCAGCAGACTGCAGAGATGGGAACATCTCATGTTCCTACTCCACGACAGACTCCCAGCATATATTAACAGATAGACAAGATGGCAGCTATTTAGCCTAAAGACAGACTCTGATGTGGGGGAGACTGATGACTTTCAAGTGTGAATTTTACTTGTATTTCACGGGGGGCTGGGTGGGGGTTTGTATGTCCAGAATGACAGGGATTTGGGGGGGGGGTAGGCTAGCAGTGGTCAGCTTAAATGACATGTATGGATAATTATCTGGGTCTTTTTATTCATAATGTCCCATTATGAAGCGTTTTCCTTATATATAGTTTTGTTTTTTATTATAGATATGTTGTCTATACTTCCTCATTAAGTTCTTGTTGCCGATGATAATTTTTGTTCATTATATGCAATTCTGGTCTTCTAACAGCACCCTGAAAAAGTGATGGTAATGTCTGCAGCGTTAAAATTTCACCATAATTGTATTATGTGATGCAGCCTTGTATATGCGACCATGTTATATAAGGTGTGGTGTAGTTGATCTCAATAAATGAAGTATTAAAAAAAAAAAAAGGTGCGACATGCAGGCATGAAATGAAGCTTATAATGTAAGGGGTTAGACTGACAGCAACAAATTAAACTGTTTGTGAAAAAGTTTAGTCTAAAATAGACTAGCAGACAATGTGGTCAAGGCAGACAGCAAAATGGATTTAAGATGGGGCTTGATGCCTTCTTGGCTATTAAAGGAATAAAAAGATATTTATTTATTTCATTTTTACTGACTTGGAAAGGAGGACTAGGCAATTCTGCCTATTTCAGCCTTGTCCGGGGCGGAGGGAGACAGAGAGAAACCAACGGAAATTAAAAAAGATTATGCCGTTAGTGGTATATTTAGTGAATGGGAGAAACTTGCCCATGACACCAGGAACATTCCCCTACTCTTTTCAAGAAATGCCATGGGCACTTTAATGGCCACCTGAGCAATGTCCAGAAAAGGCAGACAGGACCTCCATTTAATGTCTTATCTGAAAGACGGCACCTCAGGAGTGCAGCACCCGCTTCATGCTGCACTATATTGGGATTTTATCCCACGTTCCTGATGTGGGGTTAGAACCCACAGCCCTCTGATCTTTCAACCTCAAAAGGCCAGCATGCAACCTGCCAGGTCACTGACACTGAAAATAACCCACTGAGACTATGCGGAGGGGGCACTCAACAAGCAGTTCCTCCTCCTTTCTCAACAAATGTAGATCTGATGCAATACAAATTCTACCATTTCCCTATGTCAGCATAAATTACACTGGCCCATTGAGCTACCCTTGTCCTCATACCAAAAGGCCAGGGCAGAGAAAACTGTGGGTCTCAGACTTTAGACCAATGAAATTGTTGCCCCTTAATATCTTCATTCAGTTACAAAATGTTCCTACAGTACCTTGCTCATCAAACAGTGAAGATAAGGGAACGGTCTTTTGGTTCTTCATTAGACTTGTAGACCAGGGGCTGTTACCATCGGATAAGGGTCTGATTCTAAAGAGAAATAAGAGTTCTTTTATTAAGTAGTGAAAAAAACAAAACTGATACAACTTAAAAATGCATGCTTACTAATTTCACTGGGCCATTTGAGAACAGACAAGTTGTACCTTTCAACACAAGTGGCACGTTCTTTTGTTTGAACTGAGCTTGGTCCCCATGTACCCCCCTTTTTCCTGAAGCCTTTCCTGGCATCTTCAAACTCTTCAGCTTGAAACGCTGTGCTTCTTCCCCAAGTTCTATTGCTTTCATCTGAAGTGACTGCAAAACAGAAAAATGAGTGCCTGTGCTCCAAAGGCATGGGAGTGTCATAGAAATAAGCAGCAATCTGAAAGCATGGATTGATAAAGAACTGAAAAAAGTATTTCAAACTCCCTCCACAGTTAGAAAAACAAAAATCAAGAGGACCTAGAAAAAAAGAGAGGTACCTTTTTGATACAAAGACATCCTTAACACCACAAAGCTCATTGGAGAAGCAAGACTCTGGTTTAGATATTTTTCAGATTTAAGCTTTACAGCAAATTTGCATGAAGTTGTGCAATGAGTTCCAAAGAGTAACACCAGGATGCATTTCATAAATGTCATTTTTTTTGTTCACTGAAGAAAGGCAAAATTCACTTGTTAAAATAATGCAGGTAATCAGGGCTAAGCAAACGTATCAGTTTGATTTACATTCGAAGCACTCAGTTCTACTTGTACGTAGTCTGAGGTGGCACCAGGTAAAAAGCAATGAATTAAATACAACAAAAAAGGAAAATTATATTTTGGTTATAGAATAAAAAATGTGTTTTAGGTCATTAATTCAAACTTGAGTGATATGAAATCAAACATGGTCCCATACTGATGTACTCAATGTTACCCATGCAAAATCGTGGATACTATGACAAATACTGAGGCTCTGAAAGCTTTAAAAGTGCATGATTTCAAAGGTCAGCAAACAGAAGAGAACAGCCAGCACCCTTTACAGATTAAGATTTGGACCTTGCCTTTTTTCCTAACCCCACTGCAAGGTTCACATTCACTTGTGATATCCACATCCTGCTGGTACACATACATACTGTTCCTTCTCCCACTGGCACTGCTGGGGTCTGCTGCAGAACTCACTAAAGAAAAGAATTAACAAAATACTGCAGATCTTTTAACAGAACTGAACAAATCATCAGTTTCCCTTTTTTCCTCAATGAAACAAACAGTATGATAAAGGAATGGGTACTGGCTACATGCTATCACTTTAGTCCAAATACTGAATGAACTAGCACGGAAGATTTTGGTTTTCTGGAGCTTCATTCTCCGTCACTTTTGGAGCAAGGCAAAATAGCTGAAAACTGGCTGCATCACTGTGCTGCCAACCAAGAGTGCTAAACACAAACAGGGAAGAAGCACATTGTCGTGGGGGTCCCTGAGAGTAAGGCAGAATGAAATTCCAGTTGTTACAGAGTACAAATGGAGATTGTACCGTCTAACACACTGGACTGCCTTCTCAACCAGGCTGCAAAATGGCATTGTGCCAGGTGCTTGGCACAGCACCATGCTGCCACCTGCCTGAAATTTTAGTTCACAGGCAACACACCTGGAAATCTGTCCTTCCCTTTCCCCTCCTCCTCCTTTCAGTTAGGGCTCTGGTGAGCATTTGGTTCCTCCCCAAGTGGCATGTTGGCCAGGTGGCCTGATAATCTAGTGAACCCCCATCCTTTCCCCACGATTCTTAAACCACCTTAGCAGTTTAGTATCCCTCCCCCAACCACCACACTGCTCCAACTTCCCTGGTTTCTGGGTAAACCTCCCCCTGAAGTCTATCCCTCATCTTGGCAGCTGAGACTGGTCGCAGTACTGTGCCACCTTTTACCACCTGCTTTTCCTAGGCGAGAATAACCCAAGAGAGGCACAGGGAGACTGCAACTGGTCTTGCAAACTCTTGGGAAGGGGATGAGACCCCTGCTGAGCATAACTTGATAGGATCCAAGGCCAGTGTGGCATTAAGTGATTGCAACGACCTCTCTGTGCCCCCCTCCCTTTGCGAAGAACTGTATTATGAACTTGTCAGCATCATTTACTTAAAGCCATCTGCTAACTGGTCAGGCCAATATCTTATTAGCTAGTAAAAGCCCAGAGAATGCTGCAATAAATACAGGTCACTCACCTGTAACAGGAGTTCTAGGAGTGGTGTATGTTGTTCATCCATACTGTCTGGCAGGTACCTTGCCGCTTTAAGATGGGTTGGAAAGTCTTCAAGCTGGTTCCTCCCACCCACCTGGGTGATGAAACTCTCGGCTCCGCCCCATGATGCCAGATCTAGCCCTCTGGAAACCAGGTTGTGCGCCGAAGCCGGGGAGGCCGGGTGGGTCCGTGTGGATGAACAAAATATACCACTCTAAGAACTCCTGTTACAGGTGAGTAACCTGTATTTTTAGAGGCATGGATATGTTGTTCTATCCACACTGTCTGGCAGACTCCTAGCAGTTCTCTGGGAGGAGGGAGGCACGGCACTCACCCCCTACTTGGGGAACAGGGACTGGAGAACTGAGGTTCCAAAACCAGCATCCCGGCATGACTCAAGGTAGATGTGGTAAAGGGAGATGAAGGTGTGTGCTGACTTCCAGGAAGCAGCCCTGCAGATTTCCTGGATAGGGACAGCCATAGAAGCAGCCACCGACGCAGCAGAATGATGGGTGGAATGAGCCCTAAGTCCTACAGGAGGCTCCCTTACCGCCAACCTATAGCAGAGATCAATGCAGGAAGTGATCCACTTGGCTGCAGGTCTGCCATGTGCTGTTACGCTTGGGTTATGCCCCTATCGTCCCACATACACCTCACACTGTATTCCTGGTCTACTGCACTGTGATACAGCTATTTTGCACTAACCTATACTTATGAGCACCAACCATATAAGCATGGGTGCTAAGAATGTGCTTTGCTGCTAAGATATGCTAATATTGTCATGCATGATATATTACACCTCACTATAATACATTTATCTAGATTAGTTTGTCTTTTCTAAATATCCCATATATTATCTACCTAATCACTGATAATATGACTCAGAGGGATCATCAGTGATTATTGTATACTCATATTCTCATATAATTATATGTAATGTGTGTATTTTACACTCGGGCAGATATGCCTGTCAGCAGTTCTCTTTGTCTAAGCAAGCTGACACAGAGAGACAGCTTTGTTATGTCTCTGTTTTATATTGTACATAAGCAAGAAATGTAGTTTGAACTGTCACCATTTCTTTTATAGTGCTAATGGAAGCATATTCTGTCTCATATGATACTCATTAGTAATTCTGTCTCCTAAGTCATTATCCTATAGAGAATGAGTTAGGACCAATACATATTGTTTCTCATATCTATAACCATGTTGTAATCTCTGTTGCTATGCTGTTATCTGTAGTATTTAGCTGTCTGCAACCCATTGTAGCGCGCTCGAGACACTACTTTAACTTCTCTAGAAGGGCAGAGAGCTGGAGCACGGGGAGAGATAGAACAAGATCTCAGAGAACCTAACATTCACAGTTCTGGAGATTATGTACATTCTTCAGGAGTGGTGAGAAACCCATCTCCCTTGTGATTTTCTTTGTCTCACGCTTGGCGTAAGTAGCATAATAAACTTCATTAGTACTCCTTGCTTGTTTAAGAATGTTTCTTGGCAGAATCCGAGACACAAGAATCTGTATTATTATTATTTTTATTGTTTACTCTACACACCAAGAGTGTTTAGACAACAGTGCGGCTTCAGTGTAGGTGACAAACAGCTGGCAGACCTCTCCCCGAACTTCCGCCGTATGCTCTTTGTAGTAAGCGAGCGCTCTTCTCAGGTCCAAAGTATGGAGCCTGTAATCAGCCTCAGAGGTGTGATTAGGGTAGAACACCAGCAGAGTCAACACCTGGTTCAGGTGAAACTCCGACACCACCTTCGGGAGAAATTTCAGGTGGGGACGCAGGACAACCTTGTCCCTGTGGAAGACCAGGTAGGGAGCTTCGATGGAAAGTGCCTGGAGCGCCCCAATCCCTCTGGCTGACATGATAGCCACCAAGAAGGCGGTCTTCCATGACAGGTGAGAGATGTCACACCTGTGCATCGGTTCGAATGGCTTGCCCATGAGCTTGGCCAATACCAGCAGTAAATCCCACGGAGGTGGTGGTTCACGCACCGAAGGGGATACGTGATCTAGGCCCTTGAAAAAGCACCAGACCACCTTCTCCTGCGCCACTGACTGCTTGTTGGTCCGCGCCCGGTAAGCAGAGATGGCTGCCAGGTGCACCTTAAGGGTCATCGACCAAATCCCCTGCTGGGAAAGGGACCACAGGTAGTCCAGAATGCTAGCCAGCAAACAGGACGAGCAGTCCAACCCTTTGCCTTGACACCAAATGGAGAATCTCTTCCATTTGAAGGCACAGCATTTTCTGGTCGACTCCTTGTGGGATGCCTCAACAATGTTGAGGACCTCGTCAGAAAGACCCAAGGCCTGGAACTCTAGCCGCTCAGGAACCAGGCCGTCAGGTGCAGGGATGGAAGGTCCAGATGGAGTAACTTCCCCTCATTGACGGGTGGGCTGGAAGCCAGCTCAAGAGCCTGGAGCTGAGGCTGAGGAGATCTGGATACCAGAACTGGCGATGCCAGTCTGGGTCTACCAGGATCACCTGCGCCTTATCCCTCCTGATCTTGAAGAGCACCTTGTGGATCAAGGGCAGAGGAGGGAAGGCGTAGAAGAGGCCCGGGGTCCACGGCTTGGAGAAGGCATCCTCCTGCAGCGAGCCCTGCTGGGGGGAGACGGGCATGGTACATCCTCAGCTTTGCATTCTCCCTGGAGGCGAACAGGTCCACCTGAGGTGTGCCCCAGTGGGAGAACAGGTCTTGTACTATCTCTGGCAGGAGAAACTACTCATGAGATGTATCACTTATCCGGCTGAGGGCATCGGCCAGACTGTTCGAGGCTCCTGCCACATGAATGGCTAGGAGATCCACCTCCAGGCTGAGCACGAGAGACCAAATACAAAGAGCTTCCTTGTACAGAGGCAAGCAGTGCGTCCTGCCCTGTCTGTTGAGACAGTACATCGTCGTGGTGTTGTCAGTCTGGACCTGGACCACTTGACCCTGAACAAATGGAGCGAAGGTGGTCAGGGCTAGCCGGACAGCTTTGAGCTCTAGCAGGTTGATGTGGCATCGGGACTCCTGAGGGGACCAGAGTCCATGGGCTCTGTGCTCCCCTAGATGGACACCCCAACCCATTAGAGAGGTGTCGGTCGTCAGGATGACCGTTGGTTTGAGGCGGACGAACGGGATCCCCTCCCGCAGATGAGCTGGGACAAGCCACCACTGCAGGCAGTCCCACATCTCCTGGGTCACAAAGACTTACTGGTCTAGATGACCTGAGCACTGAGACCACTGGCAGGTCAGCCCCCACTGCAGGGGGCGCATATGCCAGCGGGCCCAATGGACCACGCAGGTGCAAGCCGCCATGAGACCCAGAAGGCATAGGAAGTCCCGGGCAGGACACAACTGCCCAACCAGAAATGTTTGGGCAAAGGAGGAAAGGACCCTGGCCTTGTCCACCGGGAGCTGGGCTCTGGCTCAGAGAGAGTTGAGTTCCGCCCGATGAACTGAATCACCTGCAAGGGCACGAGTTCCGACTTGGCCTCGTTGATGAGGAGCAAGGAGTTGAGAGCAAGCCTGGAGGGCCAGATCTCGGACCGCTCCACCTCCAACCTGGAGGGACCTGCTATCAGCCAGTCGTCCAGGTAAGGGTAGACCTTGAACCCTCGGCACCGCAGGAATGCTGCCACCACTGCGATGCATTTGGTGAAGACCCTGGGAGCTGATGAGAGGCCGAAGGGCATGGTCCCGAACTCATAGAGGGTTCCCTCTGCCCAAAAGCAGAGGAACCGTTGATGAGACGGCCGGATTAGGATGTGAAAGAACGCGTCCTGGAGGTCCAGGAAGCAGAACCACATGCCCTGCTCCAGGGATGGTATTATCAGAGCCAGGGTTACCATCCGAAAGGTGCTCGGCCTTAGGAACTTGTTCAGGTCATGCAGATCGAGAATGGGGTGCCAGCCCCCCATCCGTTTTGAAACCAGGAAGTACCTGAAAACAAACCCTGGGCAAGGAGGAGGATCTGCTACCTTGCTGACTACCCCCTTGCAAAGCAGCTGGTTGATGTCATCTCGGAGAGCCGCCTGGGTGGCTGCGGATCTGGTAGCCCCCCCCCCCGTGGGGTGCGGGCTTGAAAGGGAGGGACCTGCTTGAACTCCAGAGGCAGGCCCCTGCCGACCACTTCCAGCACCCAGCGGTCCATGGTGATAGTGGACCAGGCAGAAAGAAAGAAAGTGGCTGAGCCAGCCCCACACGGGAGGACCCAGGGGATGTGAGACAAGGTTGGAGGCGGCACCCCGCAACCTGTCACTGGGCAGGCTTGGAGGAGGAGGGACCGGCCGAGGAGCTGCCGGGGCCCTTCTCCCCAGGCTTCCTGACCAAGGAAGCGACAGACTTGGCTCTAGGGTGCCAAGTTTGAATCTGCTGGCCCTGCTGCTGGTGCTGCTGGGCAGGTCTTGCTACAGGAGCGGACGGCCAAAAGGGCTTATGCTGCTGACAGAGGCCTTTGTCCTTCCGTGCAGATGTGACCAAATCTAGGGTGGCATTAGATTTTTCAATGCACTGGAGGTGGCCCTCCACACTGGGCCCAAACAGGACAGTGCCCAGAAAGGGAACATCTACGAGTTTGTGTTGGGTGTCTGCTGTGAAGGTCGAGATCCGCAACCAAGTTCTGCGGCGCATGGCCACTGTGGCCGCTACCGAATGGGCACAAGAGTCTCCAATGTCCCGAGCCGTCTGGAGCGGCTGCTTTGCCACTGCTCTTCCCTGATCCTGGATCTGCTTGACCGTGGTCTGGAGGAAAGCCGGGAGATGAGGGGAGCACCTCATCCAGGGAGCCCAACAGGGTGTGACAGAAGTGTGCCATCATAACAGCCGAGCTGGCCTGGCAAAGGCCCAAAGAGGCGGCAATGTACATCTTTCTCCCTGAGTAGTCCAATTTCTTGGACTCCTTATCTGGGGGCTTGTCCACATCCCTTGTGTTGCCCGAGCACCTGAAGACAGAATCTGCCACCAACCCCTCGGTCAAGGGGTGTTCCGGGAAGCCGGAGAGAGCCAGTAGGGACCACGTACTTGCGGGCCATCCTGGCCGCTGGTGCTGGGCAGGAGGCTGGGCACAGCCAGAGTTCTAACACCGGGCCCACAATGGCCTCGACTATGGGGAAGGCCTCCATGGGAGAGTCCCCCTTGTCCAGAATCTCCATAAGGGGATATCCGGCCCATTTCTGCACTGGTTCGAGCAGCATCCCGGTGGACTCCGAGATGAGCTGAAGGATACCAAGGAACGAGGTAGGGCTCTCGTCCACAGAAAGACCCCCCAAGGATTCCAGGTCAACTGGACGGGAATGCAACGAGGAGTCTTCAGACTCCGAAGAGTCCGCGTACAGCTGGTGACCGCCTGAGCCATTCTTCACTCGCCGAGGGCGACTGGGGGTGAGGGTGACCGACAACTAATGGGGCTAACCTTGAGCCAACCAAGAATCCTTGGTCAATGCCCCATTTTTCAGCTGGGGAGGCAGTAGTTCCACCACAATGGGCAGGGCAGCCGATTTTGGCCGAGCCGTCGGCACCTGGGCCCGGGTCCTCGACCGAGGAACCAGCGGTGGGAGTCGGCTTTGGCTGTTTGGGCGACAGCCACTTAATTGCCGGTGTGGAAGCCAGCATCGGCTTGCTGCCAGCCAAAAGGAGCTGTTGCCACGTAAGATCCTCATAGCACCGACGCAACTTGCGCCGGAGCCTCTCCTCAGCCGAGCAGGATGAGGAGGAAGAAGCGGCACCGCTTTCCGCGATGTCGGAACCAAGACCACCAGTGTCAGCAGGATTTCCCCAAAGCAGAGAAGGACCGAGACCAAGACCTCGACTGTCGGCGGTGCCAGCGGCTGGCCAAGGAAGGAGCGAGGGAAAACCCGCTGCCTCTCCGATTCAGGGTCCTGGGCTAGGGACTTCGGCTCAACCATCTGAAGCAAGTCCTCGGAAGGCACCAGAAGCACCGGTGTCTGAGAAAGAGAGTTGTCAGCCTCATCAGTCGACAACCTGTCTGTGGGCTCGAGAAAAATCTTGGCCGTGTCAACAGGCGTCTCGGCCGGCTGGTTTGACAGGAACACCATGAAACCACTGGCCTGGGCCGCAACATCGACCGAAGTTGACAGCAGACAGTCCGAAGAATGAGATCTCTCCTGCTCCCAAGGGCATCGATGGTGGGTCTTACCATTTTTCGGATCCTTCTTCCGGGATCGAGGGGTGTGAGACCCAGAAGGACCCTTCCCTTTAGTCGAGAGGGACTCGCACAGCTCCTGAAAGGAAGCCGAGTAAGAAGAGCCCAGTTGGAGCAGAATAAAGGCTGAAGCTGAAGAGGAGCTCTCCGCAGTCTGGGCCTCCTCCTCCTCGAGGGCCGTGAGCTGCTCAAGCTGTTCCAGTTGTTCCGCAGAGCCTGCTGCCATGGACACCACCCAACAGGCCTCCTTGGATTTGACTGGCGGGTACCGTTTCTCTGGTCACCCCAGCTGGAGTCAGGCAGTACGGTCTTCAAGCACTGATGGAGAAAAGGCCAGACACACCTCACAAGCATGCAGATCGTGGTCATGCCCGAGGCAATAAACGCATGAGGTGTGGGGGTTGGTGAGCGACATCTTCTGCCCGCAGGGGCACCGGTGGAACCCGGGGATGGTCTTATCCGCCATTGTAGCTGCAAGGGAAGAGGGTGAAGACTGAACTCGAACAAGTTTCAAAGTAAGTTTAGGAAAAATCTAAAGTTTTGTATTCGCAAAACGCGACAGCGCTTAAGGTGAGTGTCCCTGATGCTTCCAAGTGAAGATTCGAATATGGGCGGTTTAGCCATAGCGGTGGAGGCTAGCTGAAGACTTTCAGCTCATCAGTGCAGCAGTACCTGCCAGACACGTGTACAGAACATATCCACGCCCCTAGAAATACAGGTTACTCACCTGTAACAGGAGTTCTAGGAATGGTATATGTTGTTCATCCACACTTACCGAGTTCTTTGTCGCTTTAAATCTTGCCGGAAGGTCTTCAAGTTGGCTCCCTCCCACCCACCCGGTGGTAAAACTCGCCCGCCCACTCATGACACCAGATCTAGCCCGCTGGAGGCCAGGCTGTGCGGCCGTGAGCCGGAGTTAGGGATGAACAACATATACCATTCCTAGAACTCCTGTTACAGGTAGAGTAACCTGTATTTCTAGGGACATGGATATGTTGTTCATCCACACTTATTGGCAGACTCCTAGCAGTTGTGCGGGAGGAGGGAGGCACACACCCTCTACTTAGGAATAAGGACTGAGAACCGAGGTCCCAAAACCAGCATCCTGGCGTGACTCAAGGTCGGCGTGGTAGTGGTAATGAAGGTATGTGCCGACCTCCAGGTAGCAACCTCTGCAGATATCCTGGATGAGACGCGCCTCGAAGCTAGCTACCGATGCAGCGGTATGGCGGTAGAATGATCTCTTATCCTCTGGGAGGCTCCATTTCGCCAAACCTGCCAGCAGAGATCTATGCATGAGGTGACCCACCTGCTTATCGTCCACTTGGCTGCAGGTCTGCTAGGTGCGGCTTCAGCCGAGGGTGACAAACAGCTGGTGAACCTCTCTCGAACTTCAGCCGTCCGCCTTATAATAAGCGCGCCTCTAGGGTACACAGCATGGGTTTGGTATTCGGCCTCCGAGGTAATGACTAGTAGAACACCGCAGAGTCAACACTGGTTACAGTGAAACTCCGGATACCACCTTCTTGAAGGAACTGGTGGGGGAAGAGGACAACCTTGTCCCTGTGGAAGACCAGATAAGGAGACCTCGATGGAAAGTGCCTGGAGCCTCCCCATCCTTCTGGCTGACGGATAGCCACCAAGAAGGCGGTCTTCCTGCTGAGGTGGGAGATATCGCACCTGTGCATTGGTTCAATGGTTTGTCTGCTGAGCTTGGCCAATACCAGCAGTAGATCCCACGTAGTTAGAGGTTCTCGACCGGAGGGAAATGTGATCAAGGCCTTGAAAAAGCACCCACCACCTTCTCCTGTGCCACTCCGACTGCTTCCGGCCTGGTAAGCAGAGATGGCTGCCAGGTGCATCTTAAGGGTCGGCGAATTCCAAGCCCTTTGCTGAGAAAGGGATCACAGGTAGTCCAGAATGCTTTGTTAAGGGACAGGTGGAAGGGTCCAAACCTTCTCCGACACCAAATGGAGAATCTCTTCCATTTGAAGGCATAGCATTTCCTGGTCGACCTCACGGGACGCCTCAACGACGTTGAGGACCTCGTCGAAGATACCTGGGCCTGGAATTCTAGCCACCAGGAACCAGGCCATCAGGTGCAGGGACTGAAGGTCCAGATGGAATACCTTCCCCTAACTGACGGAGGTCAGGTCCGGGCGGGCTGGAAGCTGCCTCGGGAGCCTGGAGCCGAGATTGAGGAGATCTGGATACCAGAACTGGCGGGGCCAGTCTGGGGCTACCAGAATCACCTGCGCCTTGTCCCTCCTCGCCTTGAGAAGCATCTTATGGATCAAGGGAAATGGGGGAAAGGTGTAGAAGAGGCCCAGGGTCCTCGGCCTCGAGAAGGCATCCCCCTGCAGCGAGCCCTGCTGAGGGGGGCAGGCATGGAACAGTCTCAGCTTCGCATTCTCCTTGGAGGCAAACAGGTCCGCCTGAGGCGTGCTCCAATGGGAGAAGAGATCTTGTACTACCTCTGGCAGGAGAGACCACTCATGGGAGCAGCCCCTATCAGGCTTAGGGCATCGGCCAGGGTGTTGGAGGCTCCTGCCACGTGAATGGCTAGGAGATCCGCCTCCAGGCTGCGCACGAGGGACCATATGCGGAGAGCTTCCCTGCATAACAGCATGGAGCGCGTCCCGCCCTGGTGGTTTAGGTAGTACATGGTCGTGGTATTGTCCATCTGGACCTGAACCACTTGACCCCGCAGAAACGGAGAGAAGGCGGTGAGAGCTAGGCGGACCGCTTGGAGCTCCAGCAGGTTGATATGGCATCGGGACTCCTGAGGGGACCAGAGACCATGCGCTCTATGCTCCCCAGATGGGCACTCCCAACCCATCAGAGATGCATCGGTCGACAGAAAGACCGCTGGCTCAGAGGCTGACGTAACGATGCCCTCCTGCCGATGTGCTGGAACGTCCACCACTGGAGAGCTGCTCACATCTCCTGGGTCACTGTCACGGGCTGTCCAACGGATCGCAGCTTGCCAGACCACTGGCTGGGCAGGTCCTCACCTGAAGGGGACGATGTACCACTGGGCCCAATGGACCACGCTGTGCAGGCCGCATGAGGCCCAGGAGGCGCTGGAAGTCCCGGCAGGGCACGACTGTCCAACCAGAAATGATTGGGCAGGAGGAAAGAACCCGGCCCTGTCTGCCGAGCAGAGCCTGCTCAAGACAGCTCGAGCTCTGCCCGATGAAGAGTATCACCTGCTTCGACACCCACTTCCCGACTTGGCTCGCTGATGAGGGCAATCTGAGAGCAAACCTGGAGGGCCAGATCTGGACCGCCTCCACCTCCGCTCTGAGGGCTGTAATCAGCCAGTCATCCAGGTAGGGGTACACCCGACCCTTCGGTGCTGCAGGAATGCTGTCACCACTGCCATGCATTTGGTGAAGACCCTGGGAGCTAGAGAGAGAGCAAGGGCATGGCCCGAACTGCAGGATCCTCTGCTCTGAAGCGGAGGACTTTGATGAGACGGATGGATCGTGGACATGAAAAACGCGTCCTGGAGGTCCAGGAACAGAACACACGCCTATTCCAAGAATGAGATTATCTGAGCCAGAGTGACCATCCTGAAGGATCCGAGACCTTAGGAACCTGTTCAGGTCGCAGGTCGAGGATGGGGCAAGTCTCCTGCATTGTTTCTGACCAGGAAATACCTGGACACAAACCCCGGTCTGGAGGAGGATCCGCCACCTTCCTGATCACCTCTTTTCGAGGAGCAGGGCAATATCGGTTCGCAGGCCGAAGTGAGGCTGCGGACCCCGTGGCCTCCGAGGGGCGATGTCTGAAGGGTGGGGTCTGCTCAAACTCCAGAGGCAGGCCCTTCTACCACTCCTCCACCCATGTCCATGGTGATAGCGACCAGGCAGAAAGGAAGTGGCGGAGCCATCTCTCTGGGGAAACCAGGGGGAGGATGAGGCTGGGGCGACACCCCTCAACCCGTCACTGGGCAGGCTTGGAGGAGGATAACGTCGAGGGACCTCCTGGGTCTTTACCTCCTTGCTTCCTGTTGGGAGGCCCTGCTTGGTTTTGGGACTTCGCCAGCGAGCCTGCTGGCCCTGTTACTGGTGCTGTTGGGCTGGTCGTGCTGCAGGGGCCAAAGGATAAAGGACTTATGCTGTTGTTGACGGCGGCCTTTGTCCCTCTGGGCGGAGGTGACCGAGTCCAGAGTGGCATTGGACTTTTCGATCCGCTGAGGTGTCCCTCCACCCAGGGTCAAGAGGTCAGTCCCCAAGAAGGGAGTCCACCAACTTGTGCTGGGTATCCGCGTGAAGGTGGATATCCTCAGCCACGCCTCTGCGCATGGCCACCATGGCCGCTACTGACCTGGCACAGGAACTCACCATGTCCAGAGCAGTCTGAAGCTGCTTCTCGCCACCGCTCTACCCTGGTCCTCAAAACCTGACGGACTGTGGTCTGCAGGTCGGCTGGGAGATGAGGGACAACCTCATCCAGGGAGCCCATGAGGGCGTGGGAGAAGTGTGCCATCAAGCACGGCCGAGCTGGCCTGTCGGAGGCCGAGGGAGGACGCAGCGTACACCTTGCACCCGGCAAAGTACAGCTTTTTGGATTCTTTGTCGGGGGGGCTTATCCACATCCCGAGCGTTTCTGGAACGCCGGAAGACGCTATTAGTGACTAACCCCTCAGCAGAGGGGTGCTCCGAGAAACCGGGCAAAGAGCCGGTAGGGACCGCATACTTCCTGGCCGAGGGCGCAGGACAAGAAGCAGGCCGCTGCCAAAGTTCCAAGGCTGGGACGACAATAGCCTCAGCCACAGGGAAGGCCTCCGTGGGTGAATCCCCGCGGTCCAGTATCTCCGTCAGGGGATACTTGGCCCGTTTGGACACAGGCTCGAGCTGCATCCCGGTGGACTCAGAGATGAGTCGAAGCAGACCCAAGAAGGACGATGGGCTATCGTCCAATGACTGGCCCCCAAAGGACTCCAGGTCGACCTGCCTGGAGAACAGGGAGGAGTCGTCATCGGACTCCGAAGAGTCTGCGAAGAGCTGCTTCGGCCCTGAGCCACCCTCCACCTGCCGAGGACGGTCGGGAGTGAGGGTGACCGATAACCTGTGGGGCAGGCCGTGACCTGACCGAGAATCCTTGGTCAGTGCCCCAGACTTCAGTTGTGGAGGCGGAGGTTCCACCACAATCGGTGGAGCAGCTAGTTTCGGCCAAACAACTGGCCCAGGAATGGGCATCTCAACTTCGGCGAGCGGTTGCTTTCAATATTCGGGAACAGCCACTTGATGGCCGGGGGATGAATCGAGTCGATTACTCCCGGACAACAGTAACTGCTGCCACATAAGCTCCTCGTAACGCCAAGGCAATTTACGTCAAAGCCTCTCTTCATCCGAGGAGGAACGGTGTCGCCGCTTACTTCGGTACCGAGACTGCCGATGTCGGCGGGAACGGCTTGACCGAGATGAAGTCCAAAACCAAGACCCTCGGGGTGACTGAGGGTGGGTATGGGAAGGGGTGGGGTACACCCGGTCTTCCCTTGGGGGAACCGGCGAAGGTGGGTTGTCGGCTTCACCAGTTGACAACCCATCCGACGGGTCGAGGAATATCTTGACTGCATAGACGGGAGTCTCGGCAGGCTGGCCTGACAGGGACACCGTGAAGCCAGCAGCCTGAGCCGCAACTTTGACCGAAGTCGACGGTCGGCTGTCAGGGGAAGGAGACCTCTCCCGCTCCCACGAACGCCGACGGTGGGACTTACCCTTCGACTCCTTCTTCTTGGGCCGAGAGGAATGTCCCGATGGCCCCTCTCCCTTCGTGGAAAGGGACTGACAAAGCTCCTTGAACGAAGCCGAGTATGAGGAACTCAAAGAGATGGGATAAATGCAGCGGCCGAGGAGGAGGAAGATGCGGCCTGGGCCACCTCCTCCTCGAGGCGGTCATACTCGAGCTGCTCAGCCGAGCCAGCTGCGGACACTTCCCAGCAGGCCTCTCTGGATTTTGCAGCGGGTAGCGGCTTCTCGGGCGCCTGAGCTGATAAGGGCAGCACAATCCTCCAGGACGGTAGCGAAAAAAGCGGCACAACTTGCAGGCCTGCGGGTCTGACCTAGGCAGTAGATGCACGTGGAGTGCGGATCCGTCCTGGACATTTCTGCCGCAAGGAGCACCTCAAAAACCCGGGGGATAGATTTGTCCGCCACTTGACGCGGGGATAATGAAAACCGAAGTTTAGAAAACTTCAAAGCGAGTTTCGGACGAATCAAGAGTTAGGATCCAGTCTAAAAGCGAGGCGCTAAGGAGGGAACCTGAGCTTCCAAGCGGTAAGGAAGATCTGGCGTCATAGGGCGGAGCCGAGAGTTCTACCACCCGGGTGGGTGGGAGGAGCCAGCTTGAAGACCTTCTGGCAAGATTTAAAGCGGCAAGGAACCTGCCAATAAGTGCAGATGAACAACATATCCATGTCCCTAGAAACATAATTTTGTCAGTTGCCAAGGTCGTCTCAGGGAACCAGGAGACATTTAAAACAGCTTTAACAGTTTAAAGAGAGAAAGGGCTCTCAGATTTGGGGCTTTTTTAGAAGATAATGGCCTACAGTAATATTTAAGGCCATTGGCAACACTGCTCACTTCCAGGAAATGCCATCATCTTCAAGCCTTATTACTCAAGTATATTAAAAATACATACGAACATATGAAGAAGCCAGAAGAAGAAGAAGGCCATATGGTCTAGCAAGACTGCTAGTACTGCAGGGTCCACAGCTTGAGCTAATGTCCCTGCCCTCCCTCTCCACTCCTTCCATCCTCCCTACGCATGATCCTTAACTTTCCCCATGCCTATCCCAGCCTCTCTTAAAGCTGCCCACTGTTTTCAATGAAATCACCTCTTCTGGCAGCACATTCCAAGTGTCCTCCACCCTCTCTGTGAAGAAGAGCTTCCTGACCTCCCTCCTTAACCTCCCACCCTCCAGTTTAAGACTGTGCTCCCTCGTGCTATGGTTGCCACTCAGCTTAAAGAGATTCTCCTTATCAACCTTATTTATCCCTTTCAAGTACCTGAAGGTCGCAATCATGTCCCCTCACTCTCTCCCGTCTTCCAGGGAGTACATGTTCAGTGCCCTCAACCTCTCCTGGTATGCCTTACCCTGCTGGCCTGCTATCATCTTTGTAGCCCTCCTCTGGACCTACTCCAGCAAGTCAATGTCCTTTTTGAGGTGTGGGCACCAGTACATAACTCCATACTCTAGATGCGACCTTACCAGTGACCTGTACAAGGGCAGTATAACCTCCTCTCGCCTACTACTGATCCCCCTAGATATGCATCCCAGAATCTTGTTTGCCTTTGCTGCTGTTTTCTTTCACTGCATGAAGTGCTTCAGGCCACTAGTGATCATCACTCCCCGGTCCTTCTCCTCCTCCTCTGATGCAGATACTCTGACTCCACCCAGGTAGTACTTTGTCCTGGGATTCTTGGCTCCAGTATGCATAACTTTGCATTTCTTAGCATTGAAGCCAAGCTGCCAGATCCTGGACTACCTCCCCAGCTTTTCCAGATCTTCCTGTAGGTCCTGTATCCCTTCAGCTGTGTCCACTCTCCTGCAGAGCTTGGTGTCATCCGCAAATAGGCACATTTTGCCCTTAATGCCATCCCCAATGTCACTGATGAAGACACTGAACAACACTGACCCCGGCACTGAGCCCTGCGGGATTCCACTGGTTACCTCCCTGGTGCCAGATAACTCTCCCCCCACAACCACCCTCTGGGTTCTGTCCCTCAGACAGTTTTCCACCCATCTGGCCATCTTTTCCCCAACCCTGAGATCCACCAACTTCCTGATCAACCTTTTATGGGGCACAAAGTCAAAGGCCTTGCTGAAATCAATATAAGAGGATGTCTACCACTTGGCCCCTGTCTACTGTCTTGGTGATACAGTCAAAGAAATAAACCAGATTCGGTTGACACGATCCCCACCATGAACCCATGCTGCCTTGCATCCTGGAGACCATGCTCCTCTAGATATTCCACCAACCTTTCCTTTAGTATGGTCTCCATGAGCTTGCCCACAATGGAGGTCAGACTGACTGGTCTGTAATTCCCTGGGTCATCCTTGGGACCGCTTCTGTGGAGGGGCACTACATGTGCTGTTCTCCAGTCCTGCGGTACTACGCCTGACTCTAGTATTCCGATTATACCTAACATATACACAATATTGTTAAAATAATACCTAATACCTCCCTCCCTGGAGAAGGTGAGCAGACGCTAAATTTATAATAATAATGATTTATTTTTCTGTTTATGAGAAACAGATAAGTTGTTGAGTCAGGGACTCATTCACAGTGGTTTCCAATGGATCATTTCCTAGTGTGACCTGGGAGTACAGAGCAGCTAAATGACTTGCTCAGGGTCGCACAGGATGCAAGGGGAGGTTGTGGGAATCAAACCCAGGTCTGCTGGATGCATAAAGCTCATTCACAGCTTGCCACTCTGACCTCTTGGCTATGTAGCCAGAACACTGCAGCAGTGGAGTAGATTCTGCAGATAAATATGCCCTGTATTTCAAGGAATATTTTGGACAATACAGCTTGAACAGGCAACATGAATTGTTTCACAGAAATTGTTGTAAGGTACCACCTATTTCCGGATACTGGTTTTACTTTTTTTTTTTTTATTTCAATGTATGCTCCCCCTACTCCCGTTAGCACCCAGTATCATCACCCATGGTCCTTGGGGCATCCCACAGCTTACTACCGCATTTGGTGAATGGGTCCCAGTACGTGATGCGGAGCTTATGAGGTTGGCAGGATCATCCTGCCACTGGAGGATTCTTTACTCCATTTTTCTCCTTTTTCCCCTTGCTCGAGCCGATATGCATTCAATGAGGTGCACGGACAGTTTGAAAATGCTATATGCCTCAGTGCCTGTGTCCTGGCTGACAAACATAGGCTGCTGCCACCTAGCCTCTGCTGGGTGGCAGCCAAGCCATGGCTGACAGCAGGAGAGCAGTCTGTGCGCACATGATCCTCCTTCCCCTGGCTGGCCTCCGAGCGACCCTGGTCTGCCTCTGAACCCGAGTTGCTGGTATTGGGGGAGGTGTGACACTACAGCACCTCAGCTCTCTGCACCATTGGGCCACTTGTTTTACTTTTTATTTTGGTTGACTGGGAAAGGAGTGTTAGGAAATACTCTCATTTTCAGCCCTGTCCTAGAAGAAGGTGGGACAGATGCAAACCAACTAATACTGAACCAAGTTAATCTGCTGTGGGTTAGTGAATGGGGGAAATCTGGCCAGGGAACCGGGGACACTCCCCTACTCTTGACGCTAGAAGGTGCTGGTGTTCAGCGCTGGTGGCAGTATGGAGGCGGACGGCGACGGAGGGGGCCTGGTTGCTACTCTTGGGCCCGACAGAGAGATATGAGAGGCGGCTGGGATGCACCATTCTGGTGGCCAGCAAATCGCCTCTGCAAACTCTCCATGCAACTTAGCGGAGAAAGGTGCTGGAGTCACTGACAGTGTGCACGAGAGTGCATCACTTCCCCTGAGTAAGGTGCCCAGTTTTTCGGGCAGCGAGACCACCCATGGACACACTACAGATGAGGAATTAATGGAAACTGCAATACAGTCAGCAAGGAAGGTCTACTTGCATGCGAAATGGCTTTTGGAAGCCAAGAAAAAACAGAAACGTGAAGCACAAGCTTCCCCTGGTGTCTTGCAACCGATTTTGGTGAAAGTTTTGGTCACCACTCCACTTAATTCACCTCAAGCAGGTATCTTCTTGGTTTCATAGCCAGCCGACTGGTCTCCTGAAAAGGCCCTAAGTGGAGCAGGTTGGCTGCAGAGACGAGATGGTTCTTGGGCCCCAAACCCCTATCCCATTATTGGGTGAGGTGCAGGTGCCTGGAGAATCGGTAGTGCACCTCATTATGTCTGGTACTACACCTGACCTTGCGGCAGTGGATTTACAGCAGGAACACTCCCCCCCCCCCCCAACGTTACTCCCTTGGCATCTGGTTGGGAGTTCTCATCTGCAAACCTGGGATTCCGAACATATACCTGTATCTTCTACGGGGATTCCTACAGGTACCATTTTGTCTTCATCACCTGTCCCTACTAGTTCTGCTCCGGTACTAGACGCACACCCTGAAGTACAGACTGATGGCCTGCGGACCTGCCCGAGGGGGGCGGGACTTGTAGATCTTCAGGCTTCATCTATTCCCAGTACTGACTTTCTTAATTTAACTGTCTCTCCTTCAGGTACTTTACTAACTGAGCCTGTTACTGCCCCCACGTATGCTAGCTTGTTCAAAACACCAGTAGACCTGGCTGAACGCTGTAATGCTGTATGACTTCACTTTCCTGGGCCATCCGATGATATGCCTAATTGATTCTTTGTTGGCAAAATTTTACTGAAGCAATTACTAGGGATTTTTCCTTCGGAGGTATATGCTCTTATACATACCCCGGCTGAATCAACCTTTGATATCAGCTTTCGTAGCCCAGATATCTTGGACAGATTTTGGTTGAAATATGCCACTCTCAAAACTCACCCTGTATGGAATCACTTCCAGGACATCCCATTAACGAAACAGACATTTAAAGTCCTTACTAGTCTCTTTCACAATGAAGGTGTTAATGTGACTGATGTTATCTATTGGTTGGAAAACCATTGTAAAGCACAGGGGAATCCAGAGCCCATCTTAGATGATGACGGCTTCTGGAATGATGGTTGGGAGGTGAAAGTCAACTTATTTCAGGATGATACCAGGTTACAGCACCTGCCCAACTGTTTTTACCTGGGAAAGGACAAAGGGTTTCTTTTTTACCCGGGCCAGCCAAGAGATTGTTATAAATGTGGCTCCCAGACACTTTAGTCGCACTTCATGTATGTTTCAAGTAAAGTGTGCCCAGTGTGGGAGATGGGTCATTCTATGTTTCACTGCCAAGGACCCCTCTGATTCAGTCTCTGCGAAGAAGGCCATTCCTTTCTTGAGTGCTCCTGGGCCGCGCATAACACTGTGGACAGGGACTCTGTGGTTCAGGATTTTTACATCAACACTGCAGTTTGGTCTGCACTGCAAAGCCCTCAGCGATGCTCTCCCTCACACTCTATTGCACCACATCTGGCCCCCCCACCTGAGATGTCCCCCTTCATACCTATTGCAGGTGAGATCTGTCTCCCACCTCCCAGTGCTCCTCCGCGATCCTGTGGAGGTCCAGCAATCTCCACTGATTCCTGAACCTAAGGCATCCATTTCTATGTTCCCCCCACCCTGGTCGGATGATGAACCTTTCAAAAAGAAAAGAGGAAGCCTCCGGAAATGGAGTTCTGAGCTAAAACTTGATATTATGCCTCCGGTTCCCCTACAGAATAAATCCGAAGCTCTACATGGGGATGACGTGGACCTTGGGACTGAGTTGGATTCTTCTTCCTTACACTCCTCTGTTCCTGATGGTGGATCTGAAGGGGAGATGGGTGTTGAGGACCAGGATCCTGACCTAGACCCTAAACCTCCTGCCAGAAGGATGGGTACTAGAGCATGGGTTAGGAAAAAACAATGTTTCTTTTTTTTTTTTTGAATGTATGATCCTCTCTACAATCTGAAAGTGGCATCTTTGAATGTCAATAGTCTTAAATCTGATAGGAAGTGTATATTAACCTATGCTTTGTTTCAAGCTTCGAGATTTGATATTGTTTACTTCCAGGATACCCGGCTACATTCCCCAGATGAAATGCATATGGTCAGTTCAGCCTGGGTTCATGGGGATGTTTACTGGTCTATGGGAGAGGAACCCTGTAGTGGGGTGGAGATCTGTGTTAACCATCATTCTGCAAACCGTATTCACCAAGTAGATATTGTACCTGGGAGGGCTTTATTGCCGGATTTACATATCCAGGACATGGCTTTTAGATGTATAAATGTGTATGCACCTCAGTTCACGGCGGAGAGGACTGCTCTCCTTCATGCTATTAAGTCATTTTTGTTTACTTACAGTTATGTTTTATTGGGGGTTAACTGTGGTACTAAAATACTGATACGGTGGGAAAATCCACAAAATCTACTGTGACTCACTTTGTTTGAATTCCCTCTTGCATCAGGCAGGACTTGTTGATGCTTTTGCACAGCCACGGGTGATGCCCCAGAAGACATACTTTAGGGGAACCCTCTCTACTAGAATAGACTACTGGTTTACTTCCAGTAATCTGGAGATTAAGGTCAATAAGGTTAAACCAGAGGAATCTTCTGACCATGCCATGCTTTCCCTTACTGTTTCCAACTATAAAACCATGGGCAGAGGTCCAGGTTACTGGCACATGACTAAGTTTGTTGACTATCCCACAGGTGTATCAGGGGTTTTCCAGCTTACTGACAGCCAGAAAATCGGTATTCTTTTTCTATGATGAGCCTCGCGAATGGTGGGAGGATACCAAACATGATATTCAGGCTTACTTTAAACAGGTTGGGAAATTAAATGGCAAACATAAGATGGATCAATATAAAATTCTTAAACAGGAATTGTTTCATCTTCTATCATCTCAAACTCAATCCCATGTGGATGTCTCTGATCAAATTACCACTATTAAAAGTAAAATGGCTGATAGCCAATACAACAGGGCAAAATCCTTTGAGGCGAAACAACGTTTCGAGACTCAGGGGAAACAGGATTTTGTCAGCCCTTATCATTTCAATTTGAATCAGAGACAAAAAAAAAATTATTTCCTGTGTCACTACCCTAGATGGTAGGACTGTAACCCAGGGAGTTGCTATTTTGGCAGAAACTGAGCATCATGTCCACTAGATGTTCCAGGGTCCAGCGTTCCGGGATCATTGTGATATACAGTGGCTTTCTACTTGTGCTCTCCCCACACTATCCCCAGTAGAACAGGCCACCCTGATACTTCCAATTTCTGGCCCCAAATTAACAGCAGTCATTTCCTCCTTGAAACTCGGCTCAGCCCCAGGACAGGATGGCCTTCCATATGAGATCTATAAATATGTCATAACGGTACTACTGGATGAAATAGTGCTTTTATTTAATAAGATGATATCATCTCATTCTCTCCCTCATAGTATGTACCAGGGCCTGGTAGTCCTTATGTATAAAACAGGTGATAAAACACTTTTGGCGAACTGGAGATCCATTACGCTTCTTAATGCGGACTTCAAAATTTTCACTAAAATTTTGACCAATCGATTGGCATGAGCAGCCAAGGTTTTAATCCACCCCTCCCAGACCTGTGCCATTCCAGGTAGAACTATTCACGATAGTTTGATTCTGCTCCAAGAAATTATGGACCAAGGACGGGCAGGGGAATTGAGGGGTACTCTCCTGACGTTGGACCAGAATAAGGCCTTTGACGGGTATGCCATGATTACCTGTGGGACTGCTTACTGGCTTATGGGATTCCTGCTACCTTTGTGCATTGGATCCAGGTTTGTTATGGATTCGCTGCAGTGAGACCCTACTGTAATGGCTGGATTTGGAAGGAATGTAAAGTGGGAGAGGGGTTAGACAAGGTTGCCCCCTCAGTCCATTGTTGTATTTCTTCTCACTAGATCCCCTATTGTATAGGCTAAACCTTGCAATGAGATTCTGAGTGTAGATTCTGAAATTAAGACCATCACATATGCTGATGATCTTTGTTTACTTCTGGCTGATACATCCTCTTGTACTCAGGCAGGGGTTATTTCATCTCAATTTTTCCAGGCTTCTGATTCCCAGATAAATTATCGCAAGAGTAAGTGTATTATGATTAGATCTGATTCCCATGGCATCACAGAGGTTTTAGGTATCCCAGTCTCCACACAACCCTGTTCTATGTTAGGTGACTACTTTGACCAGGGGACATGGATGTATTTATTTGGCAAGAGAAATTGCTACAGGCCCAGGATAAGGTGGCATTATGGAATCAGTGGCGCTTATCAAAACTGAAACGAGTATACATGGTGAAGACTTATCTTCTGACTCTGTTCCTACACCTCAGTGGGGTGTATGCATTGCCAAGGGACTTAGAAACAAAAATGTATGGTTGTTTTTTTTTTGTTTTGTTTTTTAATGTATCTGGGGTAGCCACCTTAATCCCATTAAACGTGGGCTCTTATTCTTGGATAATCCAAAGAGGGCCTCAAAATGATTAGTCCCGTTTCTTTCTTTTTCACTATGTTTGTTCATATTAATTTGAAACCACTCTTACTGAGTAAGGATAAGCTATGGATTCCCTGGGTCCGTGATGCTATTGGCCCTTTGGTGCAGGCTTGGCCTCTGCATGATGTACTCCCTAGGCAGAGGTCACTTCAATTTATTCCTAGTTATTTTCAGACCTGTTCTGGTAAAATTAATCTTTGGCTCCTTTCTCAGAACCATATTATTTCCATGCCAAGGAAGTCTTTATGACCATATACTGGGTAAATTCTTTAAGGAATCTCCCTCTTTTTCCCTCTGTTCCCTCAGTGATCAGGTGGCTCTAGGGAAGATATTAACTTGTACACGTATCCCTTTGTATATATGGGATGTAACCTGGTTGTCAGTGCACAGTAAAGGGAATGTTAAAGGCAACCTCAAACATAAAGGCCTGGAGGAGAGATTTTGTCCTAGACACTCTTGTCAGACCGTTGTAGAAACCATGGAGCATCTCTTTTTGAATTGTCCTTTTATACTTCAGTTTTGGGATATGGTTCAGCAACAAAGGACCAGGTCCCCATTTCAGGGTATGACGCTTGACATTCTGTGTTGGGGGTTATTTCCAGTATCTTGGGTTCGTTATGACCCCCAGACTCTGTGGCTTATCCTTGCTTGCTTTAAATACTACATTTGGTTTGTCCGATGTAGGTTTTCTATCCAATAACTGAAGTTCACTGAAGATCAACTGTTCATTATGACTGACTCTGCTCTAGCTAAACTGAAATTTCAGGAATGTTCCTTATTTCCTTCTCACATTTCTGACAGATGGTGGAGTGGGATCCACTGGATCCAGCAGGATGGATGGACGATTCCTACTCGTAAGTACACCATGTGGTGCCTTGGAACACATCTGGTTACTGTAGTTGGATGATCCTCTGCTCCCCTCATGTAGATATGATATGTGTGGGTGGGGGTGGGGGGGATCTTTAAGGTTGTATATTGATTATTTTGAAACTAGATGTTAGGTTCACTGTGCTGGCTATATCTATCTATATTGTGAAATACACTGCTACAGAGGTCTACTCTCTGTGGGGGGGGGGTCCTTTCTATATTATACTTTGAGTCTTAAATAACTGTTTTGACAATACACTCGGAAAAATGTGACTCTAATTCCCCTTTTGGTTTTTCTTATGATTTGTATAAACCTTTGTGTGAGTTAACACTGCCTTGTATTTATTTGTTCTTGAAGCAGACAAAAAAAATAATAATATACAGAAATTCCCCATCTCTTTTAGTGGGGGAAGGGGGTATATTACTATGACTTACTTATGTTTGACTTTAATGTATAATGTAACACTTTTTTACGGTTTTTGATTTCTTTGCATTATAATTTTGTATGAAGTAATACATTTTTGTATATTTTGTTCTGAAGTTTTTGGGGAAAAAAAAAAAATAAACTTCCCTACTCTTTTATTGGGGAGGTTATATTAATATGAATTATTTATGTTTGACAATGTATGATGCAATACTTATTTATGGTTTTGACTCCTTTTATTATGATTTTGTATGAAGTAATACATTTCTGTATATTTTATTTTGAAGTTTTTGAATAAAAATTCCCTCTTCTTTATGATGAAACCCAGTGAAATTAAAATTTGACACGTCTTCCTAAAATGTCTGGGGACCTTATTATGATTAATCTCGTGGCTTTCTTCTGGATTTCATTTTTGTTGCTCCGACGGGCTCCAGCCCTGCCACGCCTTCAGGCTCGCTTAGCTCCCTTTGCCCACCATCTCATCTCCACTGCCTCTACCCCGGTCACAGTCCCATGTGCCCCACATCCTGGGGTGTCCAGCACTAACCCTACTGGAAGGGCCCCTCCACAGGAGGAAGGGAAGGGAACTGGAGAGTTCAAGATATGGTGCCCCCCCTCAGACAGGCACACACACAGAAGACGGAGGAGGAGGTGCGCTCCAGGGACCAGCATGGTGGGAGGAGGATAGGCCATCATCCAGCAAAGCTGCAGAAATTTTTCCTGTTTTTTCTTGGGGAGTGTGATGTGCCATGTGATGTCAATGACATCCGCCATGCTCCCTCCTGCAGTGAAGCTCTGCATGTTGCTGTGCCTCTGGCCTCTGCCAGGAGTCAGCAAACGATGAGCCTCTTACCTTCCCTCCCTCGAGAAGGCGAGCAGTCACTGGACGCTCAAGCCTTCTCCTCCTAGGCTGACCCTGACTCCTGAGTCTGTTCCTGAACCCAGGTCATTGGCGTCACAAGCAAAAATCCAACCGCTGCACCAGCGGGCGGGCCTAGGATTTCACTTCTAATTATTATGAAAGTGGTAATTTTTTTTTTTTTAAATTGCACTTTCTGTTTCCCAGCTGCCTGCCGGGTTCGACCTTCGGGGTCAGCCAAGGAGTCATCCTCCTGCCTCCCGCTTACCTCACCTACCTCCAGGTCCCATGGAGCTTCGGATTACCCCCCCGAGTGGGGATGGGTTGGGGTACTACAACCCGAGCTACTAGCTTTTCGTCGGTCTGGAGGTGGTGGAGTGAGCGGGGGCACATCAGAGGCATGCTCCAGGCAGCCCATGTTCCTGGCACTGGCAGGCATTTCTCCCATTTTTTTCTCTCCGTACGCAGTGCAGCTGTGATGTCAAGGCGCAATGCACTGACATCCACTGTGTAGCCCTTGGCCAGTCATCCCCTATGGGGCTTGCAGTACCCAGAGCCTCCGCTTGAAGTCAGGCAAGTTTCGGGCATCAGTGCCCCCTCCCACCAGAGAAGGCGAGCTGTCATTAGGCGCTCAAGCCATTCTCCCCTGGCCGGCCCTCCAGCGACCCGAGTCCGCTCCCGAACCCGGGTCACCGGCATCACAAGTGGAAATCCAAGTGCTGCGCTGATGGGCCAGGGAAAGTGGTACTTCTGAATAAAGATACTTCTTGGGTCTCCTGGATAGCACATTGGTTTCAGACTTTGAGAGACTTCTGGGTGCAGGGATTTAGTAAAATCCTTAGAGCAATTCAGTTAGTAGATGTTCCTATTTATATTCAGCAACTGTGTGAGAGAAGAACAGTTACGTAAGTAACAGTAGATCTTTGACAGACTCTCCTCCATTAGTCCACATCTTTGGAACACAGCTGCCAGGCACTAGAACCACACAGAAACTTCTGCTAGCCGGGGGCCGCCCCAGATGACATCACACGTCAGCGTCTATGTAAATGTGGGCAGATCAATCACTCCTCAGTTCCCTGCTGGAGATTTTTATTGTTTTTTTTTTTTTTTTGCAGTTGTTTAACCAGGAGTGGCACACTAAGCTGAAAGCTTGTTTACAGGTGCAACCTGGGAGCACAGGGAAGTCAAGTGACTTGCTCAGGGTCACACAGTATGCATGTGGGGGCTGTGGGATTCAAACCCAGTTCTCCAGATTTGTAGCTCAGAGCTTTAAACCACTGCGCTATACTGCCTCCCTTATTATTATTATTATTATTGAAGTTAGACTCAGAGGACCTCCAACTAGGAGGTTAATACCAGCCCAAGCATACAAGGTGAGGCATAGGGTTGAATATATAATTCACATACTACATTCAGTTGCACAATGCCTGTTACAAATCTCCTTAAAGCAGAACAGGGATGGAGGGAGGGATGGCATGGACCAATGGAGGCGAGTCTCTTGAAGATCTAGTGTTACAGTAAGTATGTAACTATCCTGTCTTCTTTGAGGATACCTCCTCCATTATTCCACACCTTTGGAATGATTCCCAAGCAGTGCCAAACACCAGCTGGGACATGGTCACAGCCTGATATATATTCAGTATAGCAAGCCTGAAATTAGCATGTGTTCAAGAGACTATGTCCAGACTGTAAAGTTTGGTGCAGGTATGGAAAGTGATCTGTGTTGCTGCAGCCCAAATGCCAACAGCAAACACATTTCCGAAACAAGTAACACAAGTAGCCATTTTCCTGGTGGAATGACCATGAACCGCACCAGGAATTCCTTACCATACTTCTTATAACAGAAATCAATACAACGTGCCAGCCTTTCTGGACATGTACTATTTAGATTCAGGAGTGCCCTCTTCCCCAGGGGTGAAAGAAACAAAAAGAGGACTTCTACAGTGCTTGGTGTGATCCACATAGTATCTGATTCTTCTATGTACATCTAAAGTATGGAGCATTGCCTCACCCCGAATGGCATGCTCAGAGTAGTAACAAATACCTTAGGGGGTATCCCAAAGTGTGCAATGGCTATGTCTTCAGCAGCGAAGCATGCAGATGTAGGAATTTCAGGTCCAGATGGACCAGGGATCCCTTGTCATGTGACAACAAGACCCCGACACAGAGGTAGAGGGACAGGAGGCTCTACTGCCATCTGTTGCAGAAGTGGAAACCACATACGTCCAGGCCACAACAAAGCAATAAGGATGAGAGTGGCATCCTTCATCTGTAGTTTGAGCAGCACCCTCTGTATTGAAGGAATTGGGGAAATACATATAGGAATTTCCCTTTGCAAGATAGTAAAAATGGATCTCACCAGAAAACTCCAGGCCCTGGAACAAGCAAGCAGAAACGTGGCACTTCTAAAGTGTGTGGGGATGCAAAAAGTGGCACGGAGTCATAATGTCACGAGACATTATGCCGCATGGTAAAATCACGCTGCCAATACAGTGTGATTTCTGCCATGCGGCATAAGCCTGTTTTTGTGGGGTGCTCCACCCCTCACCCCCCGTTATGGGGGGCTGTGACCCCCGACTGATAAAGATTCTCAACTCCGGGGGGGCGGGGTTCAACTCGAAATTTCACAAAACATGCAAAAAATAAAAGTTTCTGGGACTGGGAACAAAACCCGGTCCCAGAAGCAACGCCTGGGTTCCTTGCTGCAGTGGCTCAGTCCATTGAGCCATGGCAGCTGCTCGACGGAACCCAGTCCCAGTAGAGGTCTTATCCTCTGCCTGGGGTAGTGCGAATAGTGCAATACCATGTACAGCAGCATTAGCGGTATTGCACCATTCGCTTTCAACTGCGGTGCTATTTTGGGTTAGCTGGAATGTCGTACACTATTAAACGTATGACATTCTGACCTGGTAGGCAAAAAGTCCAACTTGGGAAGACCCCATCTTGCAAAGAGGTCATCTACCACAGAAGTCAGCAGTTCCTGTTCATGCATCCTGGGCTGTGACCTCCTGAGCCGGTCTGCTAAGACGTTTTTGAGACCTGGGAGATGTGCGGCTGACAACTGCAGGCCATGGGACAGAGCCCAGTTCTATACTCTCAATGCCTCCTTGAATAAGGGATAAGAATGCATGCCCCCGTTTGTTGATGTAATGCATCACACAGGCATTGCCCATCTGTATTAACAGTGGACCTGGGCACAGATGCTCCTGGAATGCCTGAAGGCAGTATAGGACAGCTCTAATCTCCAGGACATTTATGTGTAACCTGGCTTCCAGCAGAAAAATAGACTGCAATGCCATCACACACAGTGCGCCCCGCCTTCTTCTGTACCATGGCCTTCTCTCTTCCTCTTTCTGGACACTCTCCCCCACCCACCAAACCAGAGGATACCACAACAGCAACTGTTCAATCAACCAGTCCTAGCTCTGCACACACAGTAACTGACTTCATCATGTATCTCACCACACTCTCACCACCACCCACAGGGCAATAAACAGAGTCAGGGGGAGAAAGATACTCTCCGCCCTCACCCTGTGATCAGCTGGAGGCCTGCACTTCCGGAAGTTTTCATACAGTGTCAAGTAAGCCAGGAGCACATCTAGAATTTCTTTGGGAAGGGGGCTACACAAACTTACGGGGCTTGAGAAATACAAAGCTTTATGACTTTTTTATTTTTAAAAGCACTGATTTTAACATGCTCTGCCCCAACAATAACAGATTTTTTTTTAATTTTTTAAACAAGGTCCTTTCATCAGCCCAGGGGAAACAGCACACATGCATGACGCTATACTACCTCTATTTCTACACAGGATCATCTACGCAATCCAGGAATGCCTGCTTTAACCTTTCAAATTATGTATTTTATTAAGGTTTATTTTTGTACCATACATGCTCCAAACCTTTGTTTTTAGGATGAAAGGACATGCTAAGTGGTATAAGGAAGGGACTCTATGGATGGCATGGTCCATGTAAAGGAAAGCTATCATAATCTGAGCTCCCCACCCCCAAATACCCCGATTAGGGGTTCACAAGAAAACACCTTTTTAGGTGTTTTAACCTACTATTTTATTTTTAAAAAGTCTAGGATTCCGTAAAATGGCACCTCTGCTGGCGGTTCCATGTGCAGCTGAGCCAGTGCTGGCACCCGCTTTTACTTGAAATGAACCCGCACACCGTGTGCCATTTTTTGAATCCTGACTTCTTAAAAATAAAATACAGTAAGTTAAAACACCTGAAAAAAGTGTTTTTTGCAAACCCCTAATCCGGGGGTAAGGCTATGGGGGTGGGGGAGCCTAGCATTATGATGAAGCCTTGGAAGAGCCAAGGACCCAGTACACTTGCCAGTAACGGCAGCCACGGATCAATGGATGGTCATTTCAGTCTGGTCTGCAGTGGTGTCCAGGGAAAGTACAGGGTTGAGAGATTTGGAGGGGGGAGGGAGCAGCTTTTGGTGAGGCTGGAATAAAACTCGCCACCTGGAGGGCAGACCCTGCATACCTCTTAGCATTTTGTCACTGAAATACTGGATACAGACACTCAAAATAAACAGGTAACTCACACGTAACAGTAGTTCTAGGTATATGATGTACATCCACACTTCTGGCTGTGTTTCTTTCCCTTTAATTCCTGCTGAAACATTTTCAAGCTGGCTCCTCCCGCCCATCTGGGTGGTAACTCCCTTGGTACCGCCCCATGACGTCAGATTTTACCTGCTGGAAGCAAGAACCAGTGTGCCACTTGCCAGGGGAGGTTGGGTGGGTCAATGTGGATGTATATCATATACCACTCCTAGAAAGTACAGTTACGTAAGAACTTACTGTAACAGTAGATCTTCGAGAGGAGCTCTTGCAGCAGGTAACACCATAAGGACTATGCTGCCAGGCACTAGGACACCATGGAAAACTTCTAGCTAGCAGTCCAAGGCCAGGGACCGCCCCCTGACGTCGGCCCCACCTCGACGTCCCCTATGGTATAAAGGTGCGGTCTCCCGGCACCACCTCAGTTCTCCCGCCGGAGACTCGGCTGATATACAGAATGGAGAACTGAGGAGGATCTCCCATCCCCCAGAGAGAAGTACAGTTACATAACCCCGGGGGTAGGTGGGTGGGAAAACCACCTGCTGCAAGAGCTCCTCTCGAAGATCTACTCTTAATGGTAAGTTCTTACGTAACTGTACTATCTTACTTCGAGAGTGAGATCTTGCAGCAGGTAACACCATAAGGACAGAGGCCCAAGCAGTACAAAGACAGACCCAAGTCAGAAGGGCGGTGGACTAATAGAAACACACAGTCCTTGGCACTCCTTAGGAGAGAGGTCCCTGGAAGAATGCAAGGCCGAAACCTGCTCTCCTTCTGGAAGCAATGTCCAAACTGTAGTGCCTAATAAAGGTATGGACTGAACTCCAAGTAGCTGCTGCACAGAGATCTGCTGCTGACACATTTCTGAGGGACGTGGAGGAGGTTGCAACCCCTCTAGTGGAATGACCCCTGACAGGTCCCGGCAAGGATCTGTCGTACTTTTGGTAACAGAAAGTAATGCAGTTGACCAACTATTTGGCCAATGTCTGCTTGGTCACTGGGGCCCCTAACGTTCTTTGGGCAAAGGAGACAAACAACTGGTCTGTCTTTCTTGATGAATGGTCTGTCCTATATAGTAATGGAGGATTCACTGTACATCCAGAGTATGTAACATAGTATCCCCTCTGTTTGAGTACTCTGGGTAGTAAACTGGTAGTTGAATGTCCTGATTTAAGGTGAATCCGGACACTACCTTTGGAAGGAACTTAGGATTTGTATGCAGGGTAACCCTGTCCCTGTGAAAAACATAAGGCTCTTTACACATCAGAGCCTGCAGCTTGGGAATCCTCAGAGCGGAAGTAATGGCAACTAAAATAGCACTTTCCAAGAGAGAAAGCAGAGCTCGTAACTTGAGGGTGGTTCAAAGGGAGGCAAATTAAGTTTCTCTAAAACAAAAAGAAGGTCCCAAGGAGGCACAGGATCCCTCCTGGGAGGTATGATGTGCAAGATACTCCTTAAGTCCAGCCAGAGCTTTCCCATCCTGTGGCGCGTGATAAGCTGAAAGCGCAGAGAGATGCACCTTAAAGGATGAGTAGCTGAGATCTTTGTCAGACAGAGAAAGTAGGTACTCTAGTACTGATTCCACCGGTCAGTGTAAAGGATCTAAGGAACGGGGGGAAGCCCACAAACAGAAGTGCTTCCACTTCATGTTGCCCTGGTAGAGGATTTTCTCGCTGCCACGAGAACCTCTGACACTCTAGGGGATACCCCAAATCTGTCTCTAATTAGTTCTGCAGGAGCCGTGCATGCAGATGTAAAGACTGCCGGTTGGGGTGCACTATTGCCCCTTGCTCCTGGGAGAGCGAGAGGACAGGGGTTAACGGAACCTGTGGTTCCGATGCTAACTGTTGTAGCGGGAACCAGATCTGTCAAGGCCAGAAAGGCGATATCAGGATCATGCGAGCACCTTCTGCCTGCAGTTTGAGCAGTACCCTCTGCAGAAGCAGAAAAGGGAGGGAAGACATACAGAAACCTCCCTGTCCAAGAGAGGGACAATGCGTCGCGCCAGAAAACACCAGGCTCTGAATCTAACAAGCAGAAACTGAGCAGTTTGGCACTGAGTGGGAACGCAAAGAGGTCCAGTTTTGGCTGACCTCATCTTTCGAAGAGGTCGTCTATGACTTCCTGCAGTACCTCCCACTTGTGACTCTGAGACCGAGAGCGACTTAGGAGGATGTTGTGAATCCCTGGTACATGGACCGCTGTGATTTCCAGGTTGTGATCCACTGCTTAATGCCAAACTCTCATGGCCGCTCTGCATAGGGGGTAAGAGTGAGTGGCCCCTTGCTTGCTGAGATTGAAGACTACTGGAGTGTTGTTGGATTGGACCAACAGTGGACCTGACTAGAGTACCCCTTGAAAGGCCTGCAAGGCATATAGGATGGCTCTCATCTCCAGGATGCTGATATGGAGAGCATGTTCCGCTAAAGTCCAAGAGCCCATCAACTGGTGAGAAGCCAGGTGCACTCGCCAGCCCAGCCCTGAGGCATCTGTGGTTAGGATCTGCTGGGGGCTGGGGCATTGAAAAGGAACCCTGGTGTCCAGCCGAGGTGGGGGGGGGCCATCCACCATTCCAGAGACCGAAACTCTGCACTGGAGGATCGATATTGTCCATTTGTTTGATCCCACTGAACTCTGAGGTTCCACTGCAAGACCCTCATATTCAGGCGGATCTGTGACAGTCGGTCGATAAATTATTTGTCAACCGACGTTACTGCGACTCCCTTAGGTTGACTGCATTTGCGGCCGGCATGAAGGGAGTTACAGAACAGATTATTTTTCTTTGGGGGCTCGCTTAAACCCCCCATGCAGGGGGCTCTGTCCCCTGCACCCCCCCACTAAAATAATCAACTCCGAGTTGTTCCGGGGAGTGGCAGGGTCCCGCGCCAACACTTCAGCGACCTGGTGCTGTTGTCTCTGTAGTGTCAGTCGCTGTCGAATTGTTGTGGTAGCTTCGGCATACCTGTTCAGGCATGCAAGGGGAACAGTTGCAATGGCTATGGCCATGTGGCCCAAAAGCTGAAGCACCACTCTGGTCAGGACTGGATTGGTAGCCATCACTCTTCGAGCAACTGCCCTCAGCCTGTCTGCTTGGTCTGTCGGGAGAAAGGCCTTTCCTTGGACTGTGTCCAGGACTGCTCCTATGTACTGCATCCGCTGGGTAGGTCAGGGGCATGACTTGGGGAGATTTAGGGTGATGCCCAAGTCTTGAAAAAGGCCAAAGGTCTTCCGTATAGACTGATGCAACTGGTCCTCCGATGAAGCTGTGAGAAGTCAGTCATTCAGGTAGGAGTAAACATAATGTCCCCTTCTCCTGAGGGTTGCCGCCACTACAGCCAGGCACTTGGTAAAGACCCTCGGTGCTGACGAGAGGCCGAATAGCAGCGCCCTGAACTGGTAGTGTTCTCCTTGGAAGGTAAAGTGGAGGTACTTCCTGTGGGACGGCAGGATCTTCACATACATATAAGTGCCCTGCATGTCCAGGGAGCAGAGCCAATCCCTTTGGTGGATCATGGGTAACAGGGCAGGCAATGTCACCATCCTGAACCTTTTGTACTCGTTGAAAGCGTTCAGTTGGCTCAGATCAAGGATGGGACAAAGATCCCCAGTCTTCTTCAGAACTAAGAAGAAGCTGGGATAGTATACCCTGCCCCTTTGACCAAGGAGTACTACCTGAATCTCCCTTTTCTCGAGCACAGCCTAGATTTCTGCCCTTATCAGAGCTGCGTGGGATGGAGAGCAGTTGGAGGGAATGGGCAGGTTGTCCGGTGGAATCTGCGTGAACTCCAGAGCATACCCTCTTTAGATGATCTGGTGCACCCTCTGATTGGTAGTAATTGTGGACCAACCTCTGAGGTAGAGGGAGAATCTCTTGCCTACTGCCTCCCCTTGAGCCTCCGCCAGAGGAGGGAGGGCTGGCTGGGAGTCGTGCCAAGGTGGAGGGTGTAGGCAAGGGAGCTCTGGCAATTTTTGCTCTTTTTGGGCCCTGGGAGCTGGAAGGCAGTGGAGGGTCCCTTCGCTAGAAACCTCCTTTTTGTGGCTGTTGACACTTTCCTTGGTGATCCTGGTGTTTACGAAAAGGATGCCGTTTTGTGGTAGGCGGCTCCGATTTGTGCATCCTATGGACATCAGAGACCGTTTTCCAGAGTCCTGTAATCAATTTTTCCATGTCTTGGCCAAAGAGGACCGGCCCTTCAACAGGTGCATCAGGGATGGCATCCTGTAAGTCTTGCGGGAACCCTGAGACCCGCAGCCAGGCATGTCGTCTCATGCACACTCCTGTGGCTGCTGTTCTGGCAGCCGTGCCTGCTGAGTCAAAAGAACTCATTAAGACATGTCTGCCTACATCACTGCCAGATTGCACAACCGCCATCAGTTCAGATTTGCTGACTGAGTCAGGTTGGGCCTTGAATAAATCTAAGGCTTTGCCCCACAAGGATTGTTGGTAAATAACCATGTGAGCCAAAATGTTTAGTGATCTGACTGTACAGGTGGCCGATGAGTAAACTTTTTGGCCCATCTGATCCAGCTTCTTAGATTCAGGGTCTGGAGGCTGAGAACTCGTGCTTTGGCTGATGCGCCCTGCCATGTGCTGCAGTGAGTACCATGGAGTCAGCCTTTGGTTGCTCACTGAGGTGAGGTTCCCCTTGGGTGCTTTATATAGGCGGTCTGCCTTCCTAGGGATGGCCAAGGTGGTGGAGGGCTATTCCCAGGCTAACTTGGTAACATCCTGAAAGGGCTCTACTAGCGGAAGGACGACCAAAGGTTTCGGGTCGCTTGAGCACAGGAACGTGGCCAGCTGGTGACATTCAGGGTCAAGCTCCTCTGTGTCCCACTGGTTGAACACCTGTATGTGATGCATTATGTCCAGGAAGGACGGATCATCTGGGGGTGACCTGGGGGAGTCTTTTTTGTAGTCTGGTGGGGGTAAAGGCAACTCGTCCTTGGAAGAATAATAGGAGGAATCCCCTGCGTCTTCCCCAGAAGAAGAGGGTGGACATCCCTTAGAGAAGGGAATGGATGACGGTGTCCCTACGTTCACTGGAAGCAGGTGATGCCCGGTCATCATCCCTAGGCCCATGGTCTGGCATCGGGGCGATCTTCCTGGCCCTTGCGGGAGCGCCTTAGGAGGTGCAGGAGGCAGGAGTCCTCTAGGGGGCAGGGATGGTTCCCTTGGTCTGGGTAACAGATCCCTTTGGATTGTATTCCACCAGGAACTAAACAAAGCCCCTACCTCTGCCAGTGGAATGACTGTGGTGGTGGGGTGGGGACGTTACAGGGTTCTGGCGACGAATTCTGCAGAGCATTTGGTGCTGTCGCCTTACCCCAGGCTCTCTGCTCTCAGATGTCGGGTCTGGTGGAACCTTCTCTGTCAGTGTCCTGTCCTTCGGAGGATGGACGTCTGGCATCTTGGGAGGAGGTGGAGGTGACAGGCTTGACCCACAGTCGATAGGCCCTGGCATCCAGTCCTTAGGCGTGTGACCTGTCACCTGATCTGATGCACAGTCTTTTGGAGCAGACAGCTGCTTGTGTGGGGGTGTCTGGTCTGTCTCTGATGCCAAGTTGGAAGGCCCTGTGGTCTGACGACCTTCCGAAGTGAACTCCACCCTTTCCTCGGGTGGAGGAGGTCTGTGGGGATGCTCGGTGTCCTGGCGTTTGGAGTGGTCGCCCAACCCTTTCAACCTGTCGGACGAGCCTGAGGTCTTATGGGTGGCGGAATCCAGCTTCTGGCCTGAAGGAGACACCTGTCCATCTGACTTTGACCCAAGCGACTGCTTGTGGGGCCTTAAAACCAGGGACACAGGGGTGGACGAACGCCCATGGCTGGAAGACTCTCTGCCCTGTGAATGGCAAGAGGCTGAGGTCTTCTTAGCAGTCGCCCTGGGAAGGGTTAGGAACTGGGCGGGGGGGACCGACCGACTCTGATTTCCGCTGGAGGTGGAGGATGCAGAGGTCTTGTGAGGAGACCTAGGGTGGGACTCTGACCTGGTTCTATCCTTGTCCTTATGGTGGTGTTTCCTGCCTGATCGCTTCTCTTTGGGGGAGGAGTCCCAGGCTGAAGAAGAAGAGCTGTCTCCTGACTGGGTCCTATGCATAATGGCCACTTGTTCCAGAAGATAGGCCTTCAAGGATTTGAGGCAGTGAATGAGAGTCTTTTTGTTGCACTTCTGACAGTGTGGGCAGTCGTCCAGCTTGTGGCCCAGGCCCAAGCAGATTAAGGCAGGCTGAATGGCCGTCTCTCACCAGGATCTGCTTGCCGCGAGCACATTTAGACTTCCGCCACTGTGTGGATGGAGAAGACATGCACTGAAATGTAGACTAATGCGAGGAAAAATAGAAACAAATGACAACTGAGCGGAGTGCAAAATGGCGGTCAACTGCGATGGAGACGTCCGTGGAGCCGATACTAGCGGGTCGATGGCAGGAAAAGAACTGAGGTGGTGCCAGGGGACTGACCCCTTTATACCACAGGGGACGTCGGGGCAGGGCCAACGTCAGGGGGCAGTCCTCCGTCTTGAACTGCTAGCTGGAAGTTTTCCATAGTGTCCTAGTGCCTGGTGGCATAGTCCTTATGGTGTTTACCTGCTGCAAGAGCTCCCTCTCGAAGAAAGATCTACTGTTACAGGTGAGTAACCTGTTTTTCTAAGGACATGGATATGATGTACAGTTCTAAACTTCTGGCAGACTCCTAGGAGTTCTCCAGGGAGGTGGGGGCAAGGCACACACCCCCTAATTAGGGAACAGAGACTGGTGAACTAAGGCCCCAAAATCAGCATCCTGGCATGACTCAAGTTCAATGTGGTAGTTGGAAATGAAGGTGTGCGCTGACTTCCAGGTAGCAGCCCTACTGATTTCCTGGATAGGGGTATCCCTGGAAGCAGCCACCAAGGCAGCGATATGGCAGTGAAATGAGCCCTTAGTCCTATGGGAGGCTCCCTACCTGCCAACCTATAGCAGAGGTCGATGAAGGATACAATCCACCTGCCAATTGTCTCCCTAGCTGCCAGGCGTGGCTTCAGCATAGGTGACAAAGAGCTGGCAAACCTCTCCCTGAACTCCAGCTGTGCGCTCCTCGTAACAGACAAGCACTCACATCAGTTCCAAAGTATGGAGCCTGTGCTCGGCCTCCAAGGTATGATTGGTGAAGAACACCAGGAGATACATCACCTGGTTAAAGTGAAACTCAGACACAACCTTTGGGAGGAACTTCAAGTTGGGGCAAAGGACAACCTTGTCCCTGTGGACGACCAGGTAAGAAGACTCCACAGAGAGTGCCTGAAGCACACTGATCTTTCTGGCTGACATGATACCTGGATGATCTGTGCATCGGTTCAAACAGCTTGCCCATGAGCTTTGCCAACACCAGCAACAAGTACCACAGTGGTGGTGGTGGTGGTTCACACACCGGAGGGGAAATGTGGTTAAGGCCTTTGAAAATGCACCAGACCACCTTCTCCTGCACCACTGATTGCAAACCAGCCTGCGCTCGGTACGCAGAGATGGCTGCCAGGTGCACCTTAACTCATTCACACCACAAGAGCTCTTTGAGACTTCCATCACTTGTGCCCTGTATACTGTTAGCACTGCATCCTGGGCCTTTCTAAGCAAAATCAAGCCATAATCAGCATGCCACAAACAAGTGTGAATACCTCTTGAACCGCAAGTGCTACACACAAAGTACGAGTGGCAGAGATGTTCAGCACAACATTATCTTTCCAATGGTGCTATGCAATCAATTGTAATCAATTTGGTTTTTATTTTAAACTAGCTGAAATACCAAACAACTGTATTTTTTTTCAGATTTTTTCAAGGTGCTTAGGTGAGGCTTGGGAGATAAATGTCAGCCATGCACACCATATCTTAAACAAATGCGAATAACTCCTAAAATATACGTGGTAGACAAAGTATCCGCAGCAAAATTGTTCTGCACAAAATTACCTTTCTAATGATGCTATGCAATCAGTTGTAATCCAGTTAGTTTTTTTATTTTACACTAGCTGAAATACCAAACAACTGTGGGTTTTCTTTTCAGATTTATTCAAGGTGCTTAGGTGAGGCTTGAGAGACAAATGTCAGCCATGCACACCACACCTTAAATAAATGCGAATAACTCCTAAAGTATACAGGATTGACACAAAGTATCAGCAGCAAAATTGTTCAGCACAAAATTACATTTCTAATGGTGCTATGCAATCAACTGTAAACAATCCAGTTTGTTTAATATTTAGGTAAAAACTACTGACTTCCTCAGACGTTTCCAGGCCTGAGTTAAAGTCACCTGAGTACGTCTACAGGCATTATTGGCTTGGGTGGCTTTGCTTTCAGATGCCACCTACAGGCGTATCTAGGCCTGAATGAGTTTTAAGGGTCGTCGAAAAGGCCGACAGAGAGGGACCAAAGGTAGCCGAGAATGCTAGCCCCTGGGCAAGATAAAGGGTCAAGCCCCTTGCTCTGGCACCAAACGGAGATCCTCTTCTATTTGAAGGCATAGCATTTTCGGGTTTACTCCTTCCCGAGAAGCCTCGACCATGGTGAGGACATCTTCGGAGAAACCCAAAGCATGGAACTCTAGCCACTCAGGAACCAGGCTATCAGGTGCAGGGGCTGAAGGTCTGAATGGAGTACCTTCCCCTGACTTCAAGAGAGCAGGTCTGGGGCATAGAGGAAGATGCCGTGGGAGTCTGCAGCTGAGGCTGAGGAGATCGGGGTACCAGAACTGGCAGGGCTAGTCCGGAGCCACCAGGATCATCCATGCCTTGTCCTTCCTGGCCTTGAGCAGCACCTTGTGGATCAGCAGAAATGGAGAGAAAGCATACATGAGACCCAGGGTCTAGGGCCTTGAGAGGGCATTCCCTTGTAGCGTTCCCTGCTGAGGCGGGTGAGCACAATACAGCCTCAGCTTTGCATTCTCCCTGGAGGTGAACAGGTCCACCAGAGGGATGCCCCACCAGGAGAACAGACAAACTGTTGATTTCATGAACAGAAATCATGTACTGCAGCACCGTTTCTTTTAAACAAACACAAAAGCAGGTATAGGGGTATCTGGAAAAAGTTGTTTAACTGTAGCGGAGTACATCCCTGTTCAGTAAAGATCAAACCATTGTTTATTCATTAAAGTCAACTTCTTAATTTCATGTTCCAGCACTAGAAAACATGCGTTACCTAAACAATGACAAATAATCTCCCTTTAAACCACCATTAGCAGACAACACAAACTGTATGGGCAGATACCGATCACTGCCTGGACCTACCAAGAGCTCCGTTTTAGAGCCCGGACTGCACCCCCCCACCCCCCAGCACCACTTGCAGCCAATCCGTGGGCTGGGAAGGTAGGACAAATAAGCTTTTTGACCCCCGGGCTTCCACCAGCTGCTCTAAGGCTTGGCCGCTCATGCCATATGGCACACCTAAGGACGCTACTGTCAGGGTCATAAGGGGGCCACTTAATCAGCATTTACCCCCTCTCTCCAAAAAAAAAAAACAATCACTGCCTGGACCTACCAGGAGCTCTGTTTCGGAGCCAGGACTGCACCCACCCCCCAGCACCACTTGCAGCCAGACCACAGGCTGTTCACGGCATTTCACAGCCGTCGGCTCAAGCGGGCCTTCCGCGCAGCAGCCTGTTCGTGCAAAAGACCGTTGGGCTAAGGACACTACGGAGTCTGCCTGGCATCAGCAATGAGTCAGCCGGTTGGCCGGTCATGCTGCTTCTCAGATCTGGGCACACTTCTGCTGAACCTCTCCAGTTTCAAGCTCTGATGTACTGTATTTGCATTTGTATGGCAGTCTCTGGTGTTGTTAGCTGGAAAGTTACTCTCACTGTACTGCTACATTACCTCTCTCTACCTACACATTTGCGCACCTACTGCTTTGCTTGTTTGGCTGATTACCTTGTCTTCTCCTGCTGCTGCCATTCCTTAGTATGCTCCATTACCTCAGGTGCAACTCCTATCTGCACAACTACTGCTTTCACTTGCTCCTAATCCCCCCTTCCTCATGCTCATCTTGCTAACTATATATTTTACCTTCTTCCCTCCTCCCACTCCCCCATCCCTTCCTCCTCTATACCCTGCCCTCTTCCCCAACCTCATGTTGCACCCCCTCTCTTGCCCCACACTCCCTTCTTCTCCTCCCACTTTCTCACCTTATACCCTGTCTACCCTTTATATCCACCCGTCTCCTGTAATCTCCCTCTCTTAACCTTGAACTCCATCTCCGCTCCCTACCTCCCCACCCTTCTACTCCCCCTCCAATCTCTCAGGAAGCAGAAATTCCTCTCCTTTCACCTCACCTTACTCATCCTCTTCCTTCTGGCTGGCGATGTTGAACTAAATCCTGGTCCCCCCCCCCCCCTTCTGTACCCAAAGGCCTCAGTATCTACCACCTCAATATTAGAAGCCTCCTCCCTAAGCTTGACTCACTCAAAGTCTGAGTCTCCCTGCACTCACCTGACATCCTGTGCATTTCTGAATCCTGGCGCTCCTCTAGAGTCCCTGACTTTCATCTTGCCCTCCCTAACTTTCACCCTTTCATCAAGACAGAGGCAAACGTGTCGGCAGCACTGCTTTACATGTCAGACAATCCCTCCCCTTCAAGGACATCCTACCTGCCTCTCATGAACTCCTGTTAGTAAAACTATCCCTTCCTTCCACCCTTCCCATCTTTCTAGGCATCCTTTATGCCTCCCCAAGAGTCTCTCCCTCCTCAACTCTCTCTCCTCTCTCGTCTCCCTCTCCTCCTCTGGTGAGCTCATCCTTCTTAGTGACTTCAATATCAGCTGGCTCTCTCCTGCCATGAAGCCCTTTCTCTGCTCTATCGAGTCCCTGAACCTGACTCAACTAATCACCGAACTCATCAGACTCAACCCCCACTCATTTAACCACTCCCTCCTGGACTGGGTGCTATCCTCCCACCCCCATCGCATCTTGGCTGCAGGCACTCTCTCAGATGCTCCCAGAGACTACTCTTTACCTACATCATAAGAAAAGTTCTATCCACCCAAACCATCCCAAGCATATCTGGCACAGGCCTCTCAGATCATTCAACACTGATGCCTTCATTCTGAACTTGGCCTCCACTGACTGGTCCTGTTTATTCTGCACATGATATTGACTCAGCCCAGTCTTCTTTCACCACCATCCTAGTCAACACTTGGAACACTCATGCCAACCTCAGCAACACCTATGTGAAATGCACCAACCGCCCCTGGGTTATGTCAGACCTGATCAACATGTGAAAGTCTCGGGACCAAGCCTGGGCCAGTTTAAGGCCTCCCATTCCCCATCTAACCACCGAAATTATGGGACCCCAAGGAACATCTGTACTAAGGTAATTCACTCTGCCAAGGCCCATTACTGCAAAAACAACCTAAACTCCCCATCCAAATTCTGGAGGGTGATCCACTCGTTTAACCCTCTGGCCAATATGCCCCCCCCCCCATGGCTCACTGGTCTCTGATCATCTCGCTGTCGCTGCCCTCTAACAACTTCTTCATCGGCTGTGCTTTCACCCCCATCCACCTCAGCTTGCTCCCACCCAGTCAACATGGCTGATGGTTTTAACATTCCCCCTCTGTCTTCCCTCAGGAAGTTTTCCATGCCCTCCTGTGCCTTCACCCTTCCAAACATACCCTGATGGTCTCGATCCCAAACTCCTTTACATATCTGTTCCTGTCATCGCCCATCCTCTCACTCACCTCCTGAACCTATCCTTCTCCCTCAGTACAGTGCCTTATGCATGGAAAGTTGCTAAAGTCCTAACTCTACACAAAGGTGGTGACCCCTCCTTCCTGGGTAACTACTGGCTGATCTCACTCTTTCCCTCCCTTGCAAAACTCTAGGAGTTCCTAGTGTATTCCAGACTCACAGACTTCCTAGACTCATCGTCCTTTCTATCGCCTTTCCAGTCTGGCTTTAGAAAAAAACACTCCACTGACTCCTCCATTCTGCATGTCACTGACTCTATTCTCTGCGGAATGGATCAGTAACACATCACTGCTGTCATATTCATTGGACTTGCAGGAGCATTCAACTCATTATCCCACCCTCTCCTTCCGAGTAAATTATCCTCAGCCAGCCTCTCTGTCTTGGCAGTTGCATGGTTCCACTCCTACTTCACAGGCTGGCAACAGTCTGTTCAGGTGGGTGATGAACTGTCGCCCCCACCCCCATACTAGCTGGTGTCCCCCAGGGCACCATTCTGGGCCCCTTACTGTTTTCCATTTTTATCAATGATCTCCCCTCTACCTGTGTTTCATCCCATATACATATGTATGCTGATGACACATAATATTTACTCATCAGGTCCCTCTTCTTCTGCAGTTATGTCCTCACTCCAAAGTGACTTCCACAACGTGCTCTGCTGGTTTCAGGATAACCATCTCAAAATCAATACCAGAAAGACCATGACCATGGCCTTTGGCACCTCCCAGAGGCTAGCCAGGCTATCACCTCCCTCAGCCTTCTCCACCCTGGATGGCACCCTCTTGGAGTCCATCCCCACCTTCAAATATCTAGACATCTGGCTGGACTACAAACTTGATTTCTCCGTCCACAATGACACTATTCATGCCAAATTCTGCCAAAAGCTCGGCGTGCTTTATTGAAATAAGGAATGCCTTCCCACCCACATCACCGAGAACTGTTAACTAAAATGATCTTCCCAATATTTGATTATGCTGATGTGGTACACAGCTGTGCCCCTTCCTCCTCTCTTGCCAGACTGGATACCCTCTACAAGCCGTCTGTCATTTTGCCTCTAACTCTCCTCCCTGCACCCACCACAGCTCCTTATACTTATCCCTCTCTCACCTCCCCATCCCTTCATCGTCAGTACCACTGCAGCTCTTTCATTACAAATACTGGTTTGGTTCTTTTTCCTCCTATTTATCTTCCTTCCTCTCCCTTCCCCTCATCCTACCCCTTTGTTCAGGGACCCCGCACATCCTCCTTACCTCAGCCCTGCTCACACTCTGGCCAAGTTGCTTTCTCCTACTTGCTCCCCTTCCTGTTGAACCCTATTCCCTATCCTCTTTGCCTTTCCCACTCTATCCCCTTTCTAAAATGTCTACTCAGGCTCTCTCCCCCCTCCCGTTCCTGTCACCCCTCCTCCTCATCTCCCTTTCTCGCCTCAGCTTCCTCTCCCCTCTGTCCATGGGTTCCTACTTCAGGAGCTTCCCAAATGCTATGTTGTTCCTCACCCAAACCTAACCCTCATTCGCTCCCCCCCCCCAATCCTACAAAACTATTTCAGGCTCTCCTCTCACCTTTCTATTCCTGCCTCCCCCCCTTCCAGTTTCCCATTTTCCCTTTTCTAACCTGAGCCTACTCAACTCGGTCTTATATCCTCAAATTCTTACTGATGCTTCTCTTTTTGTATTCCCTGCATACCTGATTCCCTGTATTGCTGCCAGTTTGTATTCTGCACTCATATTATTGACTTTAACTGCTCTTCTGATGTTTATACCAGTCCTGTATGCATAATCCCTCTCCCTTGGCCCCCGGTCGCACCTGGAAATCAGCCTCAACTCAGTGTGCCTTTCCTGGTTATCAAACATTTAAATAAATCAATCAATCAATAAATAAACTTACGCTGTATAGCTCGAAGCCGAGGAATGATAGTGGGACTATTGGTTGGACTGGAACTGCTATTGCTATTCAAACTTCTTCTCTTGTCCAGGGTTGGGGATGCCTGCACTGTTATTTTGTGCTGAAAATCTGATAAAGAAGATAATTATTTTTTTAAAAAAAGGTCCGTAATATTGTGTGAAACCTATCTCAAACCAATCAGCAAATGTTTACCACTTAAACAATATTACTGAAGGAAAATGGAACTATAAAACCATTTCCTGTCTTTTCATCAATTCTACTATATGGATGCTTCTCTTCAAACCTGGATCTTCCTTAAAGCCTTTTATTAATGAAGGTGCTTTTTATTATTTTTTACTATTTCACAAATGTTAAGGAGATTTTCTATCTTTCATCAAATAGATTCCCAACTGGTATCCGTAGAACTCAGATACACAAACCTGAATGGGAAGCCCTTCAATTTTTTCTCTTATTACTGAAGGCATATTCATCAAAACTAGATTTTTTCCTGCTTAAGGCTTCATATGTTCTCCTTGCTTATACCTGCATTGAAATTACAATTCCCCGATAAGGACAGCATAACCTGTTGCCATAGAAATGGTTCTGATATCACAAGCAGAGGACCACGACTTGAGGGCACAGTAGCTGGAACAGATGAAGTCTAAGGAGAAAAGTGCCTGTTTTTATGCAAATGAATTTATTAATAAAGAATGGAGTGTTCTAAAGTCCACATTTTTGAGAATATGAGATTTGAGTATTACTGATGTCAACTGTAGTTTTTTGCTAGAAACTGGAAAGACAGCTGGAGCATTCAACCCCTCCAAGTCATCATACACTGCTCCCATCTATGAAAACACAACTTTGATTTGCAGTACAAAGTCTGCCTTTGTTTCAATAGGTGAACACGAACAATAAGTGCAGAATAAACTAAAATGTACACAAATCAGTTTTTGCATACATTCACTGCAGGTACTATATGCAGGTTCATTGTAACAGTAAATACCTGTCAAGAAAGAAAGTGAAAGAAAAAGATGCAAAGAGGAGAAAGAAGAGAAAAGAAAGAGGGAATTCAATTATTCTTTAAAGCAATGTTACTAAAATTGGAATATGACTGATGGGACAACACTGCATGTCAGTAACTAAAACCATGTAGAGAAAAAATGATGAAATCTGTTATTTTCATATTAAACAAAACAAAATCCCTTATAAAACTGTAAACAAAATTACAACACTGTTATAGCTGTCTAGAAATATGAATGGCCAACAATGGCTTAGTTTATATAATGGGAGTTCATTTACTCAACTGGCAGATTGGTTAAATCAGTGAGACTTTCAGGCTCCCAAACCTGATAAGACTGTAACCAAAGCACCACGCAGAACAAAATGGTGAACCTATTAATTGCTTCTGCATCTTGTTTGCGCTATGCATCCTATCTAAATATGACAGAGAAAAAATTCAAACCTGATGGTAAACTGATTCGATGTCCATCCTTTAATTTTAATCGACTTCTTTTAAATTTTCCTTTTCTTTTTTTTACATTTGGCTTCCCTTGGTTCAGCTGAAAGATAAGAATGTTTAACTCTCGCTCTAATACATCAATCTCTCGTTCCACTAGTTGCTGCTCACGGCGCTTCAGCAGTTCTTCTAGAGATTTTTACTGTAGAGCTGCTCTGGTGAGCTCCTCTTCCCGTGATAGCAGTTCCTGTAAACAAATGTCCATCAGGTTACGTCATACTATATGGGACAATTTACAGCACTGAGAAACTTTCTTGTATTTTTCACAATTCCAAAATCAGACAGAAGTAATAGTTCACAACTACCAATACCTTTGACCACATGTACAGCAATAATTCCAGTAATGTATGACTACAGCTCTTCTCCCAACCGAACTCCAAATTTTTGTTTTGGTGGCAAGGAGATGGCCTGCAGAACATTTTATGAGTCCCAAATCTCCACTGGCATATTTGACAGTTGAAAAGAAAACAAACAATGATGCATTATTGGATTTTTCCACCCCAACATCACAGTATCGAGCAAACATCAGTGGTACTTAAAGTCTTACTACAGGCTTTATCAAAGCTAGGGACAATATATATATATTTTTAACACTACAATAAAATACATAATCTGAAGGATCTGGCAACAGCACACAATTTACCCCTATGCTCATATGAAAAGTGCTCTTCACCTTTAACATTATATACTTGATTAAAAAAAAAAAACACTTTTATTTGGAGGGAACCACCAACATACTGAAATTTCTGCTGTACTGGTGGCTGCCACTGAGCAGAACAAGCAGGGAATAATGGTCATATAAAAAGACAGATCTGATAAAGTATAAGCTCTGCTTTTGATATTAGGGAGTTTTTTTTAATGTGTGTTATTATTTATTTATTTTTTAGAATTTATTTAGGCAGGATAGCCAAATGGTGATAAACCGTCTTGCTGCCAGTGGGGTCTGGCTTGTACACAATTACGTTATGTCATATCGCTGCCCTAGAAGTCGAAGCACTGACAGAGCGAGACCTCTTCCCATACTGCAGTAATGGAGTTTTGAGGGGACCATCCCATGCTAACACAATCTGGATTGTCTAGTGTTCAGCATCCCATATCGTTAATGCTCTCGATACAGCCATACAGTGGTCCACTGCCAAGAAAAAAACACGATGAGTCCAACAAGACAGCATACTGTAAGGGACAGAAATAAAAAAAACTTATAGTGCACAGGACAAGTGGTCAGAATAGGAAATATGACACGTGTCGGCATATTTATTCAAATTATCTGGTAGCTTGCTTTTCTTAAAAACCAGCTGCACTTATTCTATACATGGGATCCAGATCAACACGATCTGTCTTTTTTAGTCTGGCTACTTACAAGGATATGCAATGTATCACAAAGAGAAAGAAACTTAACATTTCTAAGCAGACGTTCCTGTTAAAATGTTTATCTACTTCATTAGGCACTCTTTTGCAACCGCTTGACGTTGATCGCTACTGTTCAGTCCGTTTCTAAATCTATTTATATAACGCAGCATTTCATTTTGTATTTCCCATAACTGAGTTTTAGTTCTGTGGTATGGAGCTAGTCCTGACATCCCTCGTGGCCCATAATGTAAAGGAGCAATACTTGTTGCATACTAGTTCATCTTTGTAACAAAAAAGTTATGTCTTACAAGAGGTGCTATAATACAGTTGAGAATACAGATAACCTTGCAGCAGCCATATACATTTGTTGTTCAATTTACCTTTTTTTGGCCCCCAAGTGCTCCTCTTCATCATATCCCCTTTCGCGACTTCTTCTGCCTGCCAAACTCATTCCTGGCCCTGTCACACACTTTCAGACTTCCAAGGGTATACCTGGCTTTAAGTTTCATGTCTACCCCTTCTTGGGGGCTCCCTCTGCTGCCAACAAAAGCAAGAATGGCACTGTCTGACTGGGCATCAGGGCTGCAGAAACATGCGTTGAGCAGCAGAGGTCAGTGCATGCATGGTGGCAATGATTCGAAATCACTTGAACTATCAGGCTCTCCTTCTCTTTCCCCTCACTCAATCCTGCATGCCTGCAACTGGCCTAGGAAGGAGTGCTTGGAGGCACGTGGTCATCCACACATCCAATGGCACATATGCCAGGCTGCCATCAGGAGTTGATACAAGACTGGTGGATGATCATCCCGCTCACTGAGGAGGATAGTATCTCCGAACACTCACAGCTTACACTGCCAGCCACTGCATTTAACATCCTAGGTGAAGCAGCCACAGTTAATGATGCCCACTATTAACCATTTAAAAAAAAATTATGCTAATGCAGACTCTGATTGGGAAAAAGGGTGCTATGTAACAGAACAAAAAGGTATAGGTATACAGTTTCACTTTAAAATGAACTGCTGCTTTGAATCTGCAGCACTTTCTAGGCTGAGTCCTCCCCCCCTTCCCCAAACTGCAAGTACAGCTTGGAGAAGACCACTGGTCTACCTACTATATTCTATCTTACTGCTGTCCTAGCAGCTCATAATCTAGAAACAGGATTTGCCCTCAAAATACTCAACCAATTTCACCTTGATGATATCAAACCTCTTTCCCTCTACTGGCATCAGTTTGCACCGATTTTGATGGCCATTATACCTGGAATGAGAGCAGGGCATCTGAATCTGTCCACATTAAAGGCAGCACATTTTAAACCCCCCGAACCACTATCCAAACTTTAGGAATATCTTAGAAAATTTTAAGATGTCAGATGCCCATTTACAGGATGGCTACTGATTCCATTTTATGCATTTACTATGTTCAAAGTATGTGGGCCACACACTCCATAATGTGAGACAGCTTGGCTATTTATATTAGTACAAATTTTTGTATTTTTCACCAACTTATGTTTGTATACAAGAAAGACAGACAAAATGAAAAAAATGACTTACCACAGTAACATTGTTTCTTCCAAGGTATCTCCCAATATGATTAGACATATGCAGAGTCAGCCCAGAATCTGACTGCCCCGGAGCTGTAATGATGTAATGTGGAATGTATGCAAATAGTGGAACTAGAACTCTGTTCAAACTGCTGCCTCTAGGTGGGCTGTGTTCCATCCAACAGTCAGTTTCAGTTTTTGTAGCTAAAAAATACTAGACTATCCAAACCAATAAATCCTAACCGAAAACAGCAATAATAACAATACCCACCCCATGGCAATGAGGACGGGATACCAAAACAGGACAAAAGAGCCACAAAGGGAGAGCTAGGTCCCATAGTCATCTATGTGTGCACAAAGTACAGCAAGTTAAGCCAATGATTAAAGGAAACACTAAATCCTAATAAAAGTATTACTGAACCTGACTCAAGTTATCGAAAGGGAGGTAGGGTTGGAGGTCTAATCATAATGGGAGGTCCCTAAGAAGAAACAATATAACTGTGGTAAATAATTTTTTCTTCAAACCCCATGAGTCTCTCAGTATGATCAGACATATGTAGACTACCAAGCAGTGCCTTGGGAGGAGGGTACAGAACCTACTTAGGAAATGAGTTCTGCAATACTACAGTGCCAAACCTTGCATCATTTCTGGACTGGACATCCAGGCAATAGTGCTTTGTGAAGGTATGGCCTGTACTCCAGGTAGCCGCTTTACAGATTCCTAGCAAAGGACTGTCCCTTGTAGCTGCCACAGAAGCAGCAGTTCCACAAGTGCAATGTGCCCTTAGACCCTGTGATGGCTGCTTGTCAGCTTTACTGTAACACAACTGGATGTAAAACACTATCCGGCATGCAACTGATCTCTTTGAGGCAGGCCTGCCTTTTCCAACTTCACCATAAGTGATAAACAGTTGTGAGTGAGATTACCAGAGGTCCTTAGTACAACTAATGTAGTAGCTGAGAGACCTTTTCACATCCAGACTATATAGTTTCAATTCACCTGAACTGGATTTGGCTGTGAAAAATACAGGAAGTGTGATGGACTGGTTTAGATGAAACTCAAATATCACCTTGGGCAGAAATTTCCTACTGGTCTTGAAGACCACCTTATCTTTGTGGAAGATGATGTTGCTAGGATCAGTGCAGAGAGCCTGGAGCTCACACACTCTTCTTGCTAAAGTAACTGCCACCAGGAAGAGTGTTTTCCAGATGACATATTTCAGATCAGCCATAGCCATTGGCTCAAAGGGGGGATTCCATGAGTTTGGCTATGCACAAGTTCTGGTCCGAAAGGAGGAACTGGTTCCCTAACAGGGGGAAACAGATGTGCCAAGCCTTTGAACAAAGATAGGGTGTGAAGCTATTGTTCGCTGAGCACCTGCAGACAAGTAAGCAGAGACTGCTGCTAAATGAACCCTGAGGGTCGCAGGCGTCAGACCCAAGGCCTGTAGATGTATTAAGTAATCAAGCAGTACAAGTAAGCTTGCCTTGAGAGGACTGACATGCTTAGGCTTGCACTAGATGGAAGACCTTTTCCACTTGGAGGCATACGTTTTTCTGGTTGACATTTTCCTGGATACTCTCAGGACCTCAAGGACCTCTTCAGAAAGTTGAAATTCAGAAAATTCTGACTCCTCAAGAAGCAGGCCTTCAAGTAAGGGGGCCTTGAGGTTTGGGAATACTACTTGACCCTGAATGGCTGTTAGGAGATTGTACCTCTGTGGAAGTCGGATGGGTTGCTTGGTGGGCAGGGTGAGCAGTAGAGGGTATCATGGTTGCCTGGCCCAGTCTGGGGCAACCAGTATCATGGCTGCAGGCTGATTTCTGAGTTTGAGAAGGACTTTCAACGGCAGTGGAAATGGTGGAAAAGCATATAGGAATTTCCCTGTCCAATCCAGGGCTAACACCTCAATGGGCAGTGTGCCCAATGAAGGTGGCCTGCAGCAAAAAGGAGGAAGCTAATGGTTTTCTTGTGAGGCAAACCAATCTATTCTGGAGTACCCCACTGCCTGAAAACTGTGCCCAGCACTTGCTTGTTTAAAGCCAATTTGTGATGATCCTGACTGATTCTGCCAGTGTGTTGTCCTTCCCTAGAAGATGAATGGCGGACAAATGCACATCCAGGGAGTATGCTAGGGACAAGATTATCATGGCATCTGTGCACAGCCTTGAGGATCTTGTGCCTTCCTGCTTGCTGATGTACCATATGGTGGTCGTGTTGTTTGTCCTGACCTGGACAGATTGACCCCTCGACTGAGGAGCAAAGGCCTTAGGACAAGAAGGACTGCTCTCAACTTCAAGAGGTTGATATGCAACCTGGATTCCTGAGGGGACCAAATCCCACTGATTGTAAGGTGGCTTGTGTGTGCACCCCACCCTAGGAGGGAGGCATCTGTTGTTAGGAACCCCGTGTGGTGCTGTAGCTGAAAAGGGATGCCTTTCCTGAGGTTGTCCCTTTTTTTCTACCACTACAGAGCCAGAAGTAGAATTCTTGTTACTGGCACAAGGTTTGAAAGATGGCCCTTTCTTTGGGACCAATGGGATCTCAAGTGGAACTGAATGTCCCTCATCTGGAACCTGGCACCTCAGACTACTGCAGTAGTTGATGCCACGGTTCCCAACAATGATAGGAACTGCCTTGCAGTCCAGGGCTAGTAAGTTATTTACCCTCTCTTGAGGGAGGAATGCCTTGTCCTGGACAGTGTCCAGTTCTGCGCCACTGAATTCTGGTGGCTGAACTGATTCCATCTGAGACTTTTTAGTACTGATGAGGAAAACCCAGGGATTCCAGAGTGTTTTGGGTGAACCTGATGGAGTCCTTTACCTGTTAGTATGATTTTCCTATGACTAGCCAGTCATCCAGGTAGGGGAAATACCATGATTCCTTGCCTCCTGAGATAAGCTGTCACCACAGCTAGGCACTTTGTGAACACTCTTGGGGGTGGAGGTAAGCCCGAAAGGAAGTGCCAAGAACTGGTAGTGCCCCGAGGGCAGAGTGAACCTCAGGTATTTTCTGTGGCAAGGCCTGTGAAAGTAAGCATCTTTCGAGATCCAGAGATGCCTGCCAGTCTCCTTGCCTTAGACAGGGGATAACAATGACAAGAGTTACCATTTGGAACTTTGGCTTTGCCAAGTGTTTGTTCAGGAATCTGAGGTCTAGAATTGGCCACCATTCCTCATTCTTTTGTCTTGGTTAGAAGTATCTAGAATACATGCCCTTCCCCTTTTGAGAGGGAAGGACTGGCTCTATTGCTCTTGCTAGCAGAAGTTTTTTTTATCTCCAGTTCCAGCAGAATGATCTCTGTAGGTGTTGAAGGACAGAAAACTATGTGGCCCTGAAGTCTTGGAAAATTCCTGAACTGTAGACAGAGATCCTGACTCACTACCTCCAGAATCCACTTGTCTATGGTGATGTTTTTCCAGTCCTGAAGGTAATGAGCCAGCCTGCCCTGTACCGGAAGAAGGGTGGCGGCCTGTTCTGGGCAGTTAGGGGTTCTGCCTGGGCTGAGCTTTGGACACTGGGGTTGACTCAGCCTACCTAGAAGGCTTCCTACCCCAGCCCCTGTACTAGCCTCTAGCCTAAGAATAATCTATAGGCATGGAGACTGGGACATAAGCTCCGGGGTAATACCCTCTACCCCTACCTCCCCCTTCCTGTGGGTCTAAAAGAAGTGGAGGCTCTCTCTCTTGTAGAGTTGCTTCTAAAGGTGGTTTTATACTATTCCACATTTTTCCATGTATGCCTTAGTCTTGTCACCAAAAAGGGAATTACTTTCACAAGGAAAATCCATAGCCTTTAAAGAGCAGCTGACACCTTCAGGAGAACTTTAACAAAATATAATATTTAGACACAGTTCAGCTTGTATGTCACATTAGTCCTTTATTCCTCCTCTCCATTATTTATTACTGAGGTCATCTGCACGAAAACAGGGTCTTTGTTCCTGAACAGTTGGTTCGCTCTGGTGTTCCCCAGGGCTCTATCCTGGGCCCACTACTTTTCAGCTTGTTCCTCAACTCTCTCCCAGACTCCTGTCCTGAACAAATGATACTCTACGTGGATGACACTGTGAACCTTGCCTCCCATCAGGACCCAAACCACCTACAACTAACCCTTCAACATGGTTTCACCTCGGTCGAGAACTGGTTCAAAAATCATAAGTTAATCCCTAACCAGAAAAAAAACAAGACCATGACTTTCACCAGCCACCATAATAAGCATAAACATCTCCAACTCTCCATAAACACCAGCCAAGGTAGCCCACTGGAGCAGGTCCAATTCTTCAAATATCTAGGAATCACCTTAGACACCCACCTGTTCTACGCTACCCACATAACTAATGTTGCCAAATCTGCCAACTCCAGACTGAGCCTACTCTATCGCCTATGGCGACACCTAACTAAAGAGGCCCTTGCTGCTGCTATCCAAAGCTCCATCATCTCCCAGATTGACTATGGCCTTGTCATCTATGGTGCCGCCACTCGCACGGCACTCAGAAGGGTAACCACCACCCTAAGCAAGGCCTGTCGACTCATCATTGGTGCTAAATGTCTCACGCACATTTGTGACCTCTATACTCAAGCAAATTGGCTGCAACTTGAAAATAGAATTAAGTACCAAACCTGTGTAGTTGCAAAGAAAATCCAGTTGGGGCTTGCCTCCCCCAGGAGTCTGTACCTTTCTTCAAACAAAAACCAACTCAAGAATCACCAGGGGTTCAAAGCCACAACTGTTTCACATCCCCCACTGCCGCACAACCCAAGGCCAACGATCTTTCGCCTACAGAGCCCCCACCTGGTTTAATGGTCTTGACAATGATACTATCACTACCTCCGGACTTGGTGCCATCAAATCCAGGCTTCGTAACACCCTTGTTGCCTCCAGCACCTGCGACTGCCCTGGCTAATACTTTCAGCACCCATCCCCCTGTGCTCACCATTGCAGGGCTCCTTGCCCACCGCACTTGCCCTCCCAGGGCCACCTTTCTCTCCCGCACTTATGACATTGACAACACCGCCTTGGCTTCCTCGCTCCTCTCCATGCCCCCCCCAACCCTATTCTCCCCCTGCTCCTCTCTGACCTCCTGCTACTGCTCCCCATCTCGTTTTTCCTCCTACCACTACTACACTCCCCTTCACAGCTTCCTATGCCTTTTCCTTTCTGTGTTCTCTAAATGAAATCAAATGTCCTGTTTTGCAACCTGTGTAGTCCTCTGTAACATGTGATGTGGAACCTTTGTAAAAGAGCCATGGGCTCAAAGGTACTGTAATCCTAGACCAAATAAATAAAATAATGCACTGCATGTGACATCACAGTTTCTCTCATTGCAACAGACTGTGATGTCACAACAGAAGACTGATTTGAAGTAGAGAGTAAGCTACAGAGGCACATGAACTGTAAGGGAACTCTACAGCATAAAGATTATATGTTCTTTTTTTTTTTAAATTTAAGTTCTTTTATGAATTGTTTCATTACATGCTACAAAGCCATTGGCACAGTGATAAACAGTCATACAGTTTTGGATAACTTGACATAACTACTCCTAAAACTCCCTCCCTCCCACCCTTCAGTTCCCTTATTCCTCCCTTTCCACCCCCATCTCCTGTTACCCTCTTCCAAGTGTACCAACTCTTATAAGACAAAAGGAAAATTAGGAGTTATAGAGAGGAACCACTGGGAGTCTACTATAACAAAATCCCAATGTAAATATAAAGCATATAATTTACCCCATTTTTTGTCAAAAAGGGGAAGTTTATTACTAGAACTTGCAGACATACGTTCATTTCTGAGGTAGACTGTAATTTCATTGATCCATTCAGTATAAGATATACATAGTTGGTCTAGCCAATGTTTAAGTACGAGTTTATTGACTGCCATGGAGATTAAAGCCATATGGAATCTGTGCTCTTTGACCTCTACATCAGCAGACAGATCTCTATTGTGAACAAGTCCTCTAGGCCAAATAGGGGGTCCAGCTTAGAGCGGACAGCCTGCCATAGGGGAGCTACTTTTTCTCAACGCCAAAAAATGTGTACCAGGTCTCCCCCCAATTTGCCACACCTGGAGCAAGTAGAGCAGGAGAGATGACCTATTCTAGCTAGTTTGACCAGGGTATAATACATGTCGTTCAGTATGTTATATTGGGTGAGCCTGAGTTTATCCTGGGTATTATAAATATGTAGGTTTTTCTAAGTTTGTGACCAGTTTATGGTTAGATTGGGTAACAAGGAGGCCCACATTTTAGCCACGGGCAAGGGGTCTGGATACTTGGAATCTAGAAGGCTCGCATAAATCAGGGAGACACAGTGTGGCAATATAGAGAGAGGGACCCTATTTGTGCTAGTGTCATGTCCAGCTTGGGTGGCTGAGGGGTGGTACCAAACATTTCGCCTACCAGGTGTCTTAACTGAAAAACCTTGAAAATGTGTCTTTGAGGTATGCTATATTTCTGGAGAAGATCTGTGGAGGAAAGGAAAGAGTCTTGTGACTATAAGTCTATGACCCAGACATCCTTTATCTGCGCTAACCATCTCTGTATAATAGATGTACCTCCAATTCTGATATTAGGGTTCGATATAAGTGGTTGAGCCATGTCCAGGGATGAGGATATTTTCAGGTATGAACAGCACTGGGAAAAGATTTTTAATCAGCTGCCAATTACCGTGTTACATAACTCAGATGGAAGGGATTTCCCTGCAGAGAAGAAAATGGTGGGGTTATCTAGATTGTGTGAGCGAAGAATCTGGTTTTCAATCTGAAGCCAACTTGGGGTATACTCAGCATTTATTGTGTCTAACCACCTACCTACCCTTGATAAGTTACTGGCCCAATAATACAAGAGAAAATTAAGTAAACGTAACCCCCCCCCCCGTGTTCCTTAGACAGACTTAGCTTATGATAAGAGCGCCTAGGGTGTTTATTTAACCAGATAAAACTGGAAATTGAGAGTAACCTCTGGAAGAATGACTGAGGTAGCCAGATGTGTATCATATTCAAAAGATAGAAGATTCGGGGAAGTGTGTTCATTTTAACAATGTTAATCCATCCCCCATAGGGACAACGGAAGTGGTTCCCATCTGCGGAGATCTTGTTGTATTGTGTCCAACAGATCCTTCAAATTTAGTTTCTTAACCCTAATGGGATCTGTAGATAGAATAATACCTAGATACTTAATAGAGTGTGGGGACCATTTCATGCCGAATCTCTAGAAGGTGTATCTATGGGTGAAGTGGTTAAGAGGAAAGATGTTGGTTTTAGATTGGTTAAGGGTGTAATTGGAGTGTCTGCTAAAGTTCTTTCTAAAGAAGATACTGGAGACTCTAAGTGTAGGAGAATATCGTCTGCATAAACTGAGAGGATTAGTGTGTGATTAAGTAAAGAGATGCCCTTTATCTGTGGCAATGCTTTAACACTACGAAGAAGGGGTTCCAAGTAGAGGTTAAAAAAAAATGGTGAGAGTGGACAGCCTTGTCTGGTGTCCTTAAAGAGGGGGAACTGGGAAGAGATTATATATTCATGTAAACTTACTCAGTAATAAATAATGGAAATAGAAATATAAAGACTATATGTGGAATGCAAGCTGAATTGTACCTCATTATTCTGTTTTTCAAAATTTTCCTTGAGGGCGCCAGTAGCTCTTTAACTGTGTATCTTGGGTAAGACTGGTTGTTGTGAGCCAGGCAAACCTTCTCAAAGACACTGATAGGGCTAATAACCTGGATGCAGTGTTGCTGGCATCAACAGCCATGTGACATTGATATTTGGTGGAATCTAATGCCATGTCAGACAAATCATGAGCCACATCACCTGCCAAACTGTCATTTACTGCCAGGACAGCGTTCCAAAGGGCTTTCTGATATTGTGCAGCATATGCCATATAAGCTGCCTGCCTGAGGAGAAGGGAGGAAGCTATGTAACCCTTTTCCCTCCATGGTGTCAATTTTCCTTGAGTCTTTGTCAGAAGGATCAGATGAGATGAAAGAGGGACTTTCGCTTGATCACAGGCAGTAGCCTGTGCAACGCCCTCATGGTCTGGGTAAGAATACAAATAGTCAGCAACAGACCTATCAACCTGATATATTTTCTCAACCTTCTTGTCCATAGATACACAGACACATAGAATTTGATGGCAGATAAGAACCACTTGGCCCACCCAGTCTGCCATTTCCCTACCTACTGCATAAACTCTAGATCCTAACTGATACACAGCTTACTTTCTCTTGACTTGTGCCTATCCCATGCATTCTTGAATTCACCTATTGTTTTTGCCCCCAAGACTTCCGCAGGCAGGCTGTTCCATGCATCCACCACCCTTTCTGGAAAAAATACTTCCTCGTGTTACCTGAGTCTTCCCCCCTCCAGCCTCATATTGTGATCCCTTGTTCTTGCGCATCTCTTTTTCTGAAAGATGCTGCCCTCCTGAACTCTGTTTATCCCTTTGAGGTACTTGAATGTTTCTTATCATATCCCCCCTCCCTCCTTTCCTCCAGGGTATACATATTGAGGTCTTTCCTCATATGGCTTCTGGTGCAGTCCCCGCGCCATTTTCGTTGCCCTTTTCTGGACTACATCCACCCTATGTCCATTCGAAGATGTAGTCTCCAGAACTGAACACAGTATTCCAGATGAGGCCTCACCAATTGTCTGTACAGTGGCATCACCACCTCCTGTTTTCTACTGGTAATGCCTCTCTCTATGCATCCCAGCATCCCTCCAGCTCTCCTCACAGCTTTTTCACATTGCTTGGCTACCTTTAGGTCGTCTGTTATGATTACCCCCCCAGGTCCACACCAGGGACAGAGCATGGTGTTTGTAGTGTTTTCAGGGTGGTTTTCTTAACTTATTGAATCCTGGAGGCCATTTTGGGTCCAGTTCTGTAATGGATGGTTCTGACACCATATGGCGTCTACTTGACCCAATGAGTTAAGAGAGTTGTGAATTGGAAGTAAGAACCTCTTAGTGGGGACCAGTCCCATCAAGTCAAGAAATTCTGCCTCCTCCTCATCACCACCCACAGATTCTTGAGAGGAGAGGCCCTAAAGTTTCATCCACTTGTTTGACAAATGAAAAATGGGATAAAAAAATCATCCTGCCCATGAGAAGGGGTGCCAAAGTCTTGCTCAGGGAACACTTCAGGATCAATGGGTTCCGCTAAAAATCCAGATCCTTCTCCAAATAAATTTCATGACACTGGTCTGTGGGAACTGGTGGTGGGATTGGAACTGGTAAACCCAGGACAGAGCCTGCTGATTGGATGGCCTTAATGACCTGCAGGGCTTTAGCAACGTCCTCAACACAGGGCATTTTGTTTTTGTCTGCTGGGAGCTCCTTTGCTTCTTCAGCAGGAGGTGCAGCAACATGTTTATCTTTTTTTTTTTTTTTTTTAAGCAGGCACAGACTCTGAAGCCTGCTCAGTGGGCCTTTTCTGTCTACTGTGTTCAGAACCCTTAGCACTTTTAGGGTCTGAAGGATCCTTTGGAGGTCTCTCCTTGGTTTTACTATGTGAAGTGGAGAAGGCCTCTTCAAGGTGCTTAGGTGACACTGAGGTGGGAGCAGAAGCCATTTCTTCTAATCTTTTAGCCCTTTTTATGGCTGCAGTAGGTGTAGCCCTGCAGATGTCTTACAATTACTGTAGAGAAAAAAGGAGCTTACCAGATATCAAATGGATTTTTTAATAGTGGAGGTGAACGGCAATCACTGCGCATTTACCCTGCACTATTTCATCACTCAATACAGCAGAACACAGCACTGTCAGCCATGTGCAAGATGGCCACTGGAGTTCTCTGCACATGCGCGACGACTCTGAACTCTGGGGTACAGCGGCACAGTCTGCCGTGTCCAAGATGGCCGCTGAAGCCCAGTGTGCATGCACAAGTCGTCACATATGAGCAGTGAACTCTGGTGGCCATTTTGGACATGGCGGACTGTGCCACCATGCTCGGAGTTAAGTGTGCATACACGAGTCATCACGAATGAGCAGAGAACTCCAGTGGCCATCTTGGGCATGGCGGCACAGACTGCCATGTTCTTCCATAAGCCAGGCTGCAGCCATACTGGCTCTGGCTAGACTTTGTTTTAATAGTTTTGGGGCAAAACTTACTGCACACCTCATAATTAGAAAAAATATGACTGGGACCCAGGCACTCCAAACACAAATCGTGGTGAACAGCCTTGGCAAAGATTTGGAAGCACTTTAAACAGTTTTTAAAACCAGTAGGTCATGTCCTCTTTTTTGGTCTCATTGACATGCCGAATGTCAGCAGACTAAGTGAAAAACCCCAGAAAAAGGGAAAAACAAAAACTGTGGCCGGTTCCAAGAAGAGAAAAGGAACCACAATTAAATAAAACTTATTTTAAATTTGTACAAATGCGGTTGGTTCCCAAAAGGAGAGAAACCGAGCAAAAAACGGGGAAATCGCTCCTTAAATTGGTAAACCTAAAGGAGCTTTATGAAAAAACATTGAATTAAATAGCGGTTAGGAACCACTAAAACAGTAAGAAACTAAGAAGGCCTCGGTTCCTGGGAACCACAAAGGAAGCGTCAGGAACTGAGAAAAATTCCCAAAATAATTATACATATATATATATATATATATAACCTAATTAAAGGCAGAGAAATGAATAAAAAAGTGAAATTATAACTTTTTTGTAAGAACAAGACAAACTTGCAGCGAAGTTCCTGAGGTAAGCTTGTTGGGATGTCTAGTTGTCTGAGCAGAGAAAATGAATCTGACTGTTGGATGGAACACAGTCCACGTAGAGGCAGCAGTTTGAACAGAGCTCTAGTTCCACTATTTACATACATTCCACATTACATCACTACAGCTCTAGGGCAGTCAGAGATTCTGGGCTCACTGCAGATGTCTAATCATACTGGGAGATTCCTGGGGTTTGAAAAATAGGTTACTCACCTATAACTGTAGTTCTAGGAGTGGTATATGGCTTATGCCCATACTCTGACAGTTCCACTGGAATGGTCCAGTTGGCCAGACATCTTTAAGCTAAGCTCCTCCTACCACCTGGGAGGTAATTCCCCCTGACTCTTCCCTATGATGTCAGATCTTTGCAAGATGGAAGCAGAGAACCAAGTCCACTTGCCAGGGCAGGCCAGGTGGGTTGCGTGGATGTGAACCATGTACCACTCTGAAAAAGTACAGTTACGTAGGAGCTTACTGTAACAGTAGATCTTCGAGAGGATCTCTTGCATCAGGCCACATCTATGTAACTATTACCGCTAGGCATTAGGACCACATGGAAACTTTTTCGCTAGTAGTCTGTTAGGGGCTGCCAATGACGTCCTTCCTATATAAACGTGGGCGGCCCTGCACCCTCCTCAGTTCCCCTGCTGGAGATCATATACAGAGGACCTCTTTCTGGGGAACCGAGAGAGGGCTAGAGTTTCCCACCACCAAGTAGTGTGAAACAGAAGGTAGACCATTCTGGAGAGAGGGTGACAGAAACTCAGAAGTCCTGAGGCCAAGGGGGACGGGGGGTGGGATGGTATGGCCTGATGCAAGAGATCCTCTTGAAGATCTACTGTTACAGTAAGTTCTTACATAACTGTACTATCTTCGTTGAGGGTATCTCTTGCATCAGGCTACACCTATGGAGCGAGTCCCAAGCAGTACTGACCAACAGACAGTCTGGGTGGCTGGAGACCATAGGTCTAAGACAGGAGCCTAGAGGCAATGTCCAGACTGTAGTGTTTAGTGAAAGTGTGGATACTACTCCAAATGGCAGCGGTCCCCGGAACAGATTTCAGTGGCTCACACATTCCTGAAACAGGCAACAGAAGCAGCCAAAGCTCTGGTGGAGTGGCCACACACAATCCTAGGAAGTTGCTTACCATACTTCCAATAACAACAAATAATACAGTTGGCCAACCATTTGGACAGGCGCTGATTAGAGACTGGTACACCCTCTTTCCCAGGGGCAAAAGAAAGAAACAGCTGCGAGGACTTCCTGCAATCCTTCATACGATGAATATAATATCTGAGTATTCTATGTAGAGCTAAAGTATGAAGAAATGCTTCCCCTGGACTGGCATGCTCAGGAAAGTAAACATGCAGGTAAATGGTTTGAGTCAGAGTAAACTCAGACACCACATTTGGTAAAAACTTTGGGTTAGTATGCAAAGATACCTATTCTTTCTGGGAAACCAAATCAGGAGACTCACACATCAGAGCCTGAAGCTTGGGAATCTTTCGAGCAGAAGTAATAGCAACCAAAAATAACGATTTCCACAACAGAAAGCGTAGCTCGCAAGACACAACCGGCTCAAAAGGAGCTAAAGTAGGTTTCTCTAATACAAAATTCAAACCCCAAGGGGGGACTGGATTATGGATGGGAGGCTTTAGATGAAGAATGCCTCTCAAAAATGTACGTGACACCTCCAGTTGCGCCACCATACGGCCATCCACGGGAACGTGGAAGGCTCAAATGGTAGCCAGGTGCACTTTAATGGAGAAGTAGTGCAGGCCAGAATCTGAAACGGAAAGCAAGTACTGCAGAATCTGATTCACTGGACAGGTGAAAGGGTCCAAATGATGGGAAGATGTCTACAGAGCAAAGCGCTTCAACTTCATAGAATAAGTGGCCCTGGTGGAAGGCTTCCTAGTAGCCACATGAACATCTACCACTTTTGGCAACACCCCAGATCTCGCAGTGGCGATGTCTTCAGGAGCCATGCATGGAGATGGAGAGACCTGAGGTTCGGATGGACCAGGGTGCCCTGTCACAGAGACAGCAGACACTTGCACAAGGGTAGGGGCACTGGAGGTTCCACTGCTAATTGCTACAGTAATGTAAACCATAGTTGACAAGGCCAGAAAGGCACCACACGTATTAGAGTGCCCCCTCCCCTCCCCATTTGGAGCTTGATTAGTGCCCTCTGGATCAGAGGGAAGGGAGGAAAGGCATAGAGGAAAAACAGGTTACTCACCTGTAACAGTAGTTTTAGGAGTGGTATATGTCGTTCATCCACACTTACTGGCAGAGTCCCTTTCCCTTTAAATTAGCCGGAAAATCTTCAAGCTGGCTATTCCCACCCACCCGGGTGGTATAACCCTCGGCTCCGCCCCATGACTCCAGATCTTAGCCCGCTGGCAGCCAGGTTTGTGTGTTCGCAGCCAGAGAGGTCAGGTGGGTCCATGTGGATGAACAACATATACCACTCCTAGAACTATTGTTATAGGTGAGTAACCTGTTTTTCTATGATCGTGGATATGTTGTTCATCCACACTTATTGGCAGACTCCTAGCAGTTCTCCGGGAGGAGGGAGGGAGGCAAGGCACACACCCCCTACTTGGGAAACAGAGATTGGAGAATGAGGCCCCAAAACCAGCATCCCAGCGTGACTCAAGGTCGATGTGGTAGTGGGTAATGAAGGTGTTTGCTGTCTTCCAGGTAGCAGCCCAACAGATTTCCTGGACATGGATGTCCCTGGAAGCAGCCACTGATGCAGCGATATGGCGGGCAGAATGAGCTCTTATCCCTTTGAGAGGCTCCCTGCCCGCCAACTCGTAGCACAGACTAATGCAAGATGTTATTCATCGAGCAATCATACCCTTTGCTGCAGGTCTGTCAGAAGTGGCTTCAGCGTAGGTGACAAACAGCTGACGAACCTTTCCTCGAATCTCCGCTGTCCTCTCCTTATAATAGGAGAGCGCTCGTCTCAGGTCCAAAGTATGGAGCCTGTACTCTGCCTCCGAGGTGTAACTGGGGTAGTACACCGGCAGAGTCAACACCTGATTAAGGTGAAACTCTGACACCACCTTCGGAAGGAATTTTGGGTGGGGGTGCAGGACAACCTTGTCCCTGTGGAAGACCAGATAAGGGGAGTCCACCAAGAGCACCTGGAGCTCCACTGGCCTTCTGGCAGACGTGATAACCACCAGGAAGGCCATCTTCCATGACAAGTATGACAGCTCACACTTGTGCATCGGTTTGAATGGCTTGCCCATGAGCTTTGCCAGTACCAGCAGTAGATCCCACGGAGGTGGAGGTTCACGCACCGGAGGGGATATGTGTTCCAGGCCTCTGAAAAAGCATCCAACCACTGTCTCCTGCACCAACGTTGGCTGACGGGCCCATGCCCGATAAGCAGAGATGGCTGCCAGGTGCACCCCAAGGGTCGATGACCGAAGACTCCCTTTGGACAGAGACCAAAGGTAGTCGAGAATGTTAGCCACTGGATAGGACAGAGGGTCTAGGCCCTTGCCCTGACACCAAATGGAAAACCTTTTCCATTTGAAGGCATAACATTTCCTGGTCGATTCAGTTCTGGATGCCTCCACCACTGGGAGGACATCCTCGGAAAGACCCAAAGCCTGGAACTCTAGCCGCTCAGATACCAGGCTGTGAGGTTTGAATGTCCAGATGGAATACCTTCCCCTGGTTGACTGAGATCAGGTCCGGGCATGCTGGAAGCTGCTCTGGGGGCCTGTTGCTGAGGCTGAGGAGATCTGGGTAACAGAACTGGTGTGGCCAGTCTGGGGCTATCAGAATCTCCTGCGCCTTGTCCCTCCTCACCTTGAGGAGCACCCTGTGGCTCAAGGGAAAGGGAAGGAAGGTGTAGAAGAGGCCTGGTGTCCACAGCCTCGAGCAGGCATCCCCCTGCAGTGAGCCCTGCTGAGGGGGGTGGGCATGAAACAGCCTCAGCTTGGTGTTTTCCCTGGAGGCAAACAGGTCCACCAACGCTTTGCCCCAGTGGGAGAACAGACTGTACGCTACCTCTGGATGGAGAGACCACTCATGGGATGTCTTGCCTATGTGGCTGAGAGCATCTGCCAGTTGGTTTGAGGCTCCTGCCATGTGGATGGCTAGGAGATCTGCCTCCAGACGGCTCACAAGTGTCCAGATGCGGAGCGCTTCCCTGATCAGCAGACAGGAATGCGTGCCACCCTGCTTGTTGAGGTAGTACATGGTTGTGGTATTGTCCGTCTGGAATTGAGCCACTTGACCCCGGAGCTGAGGAGTGTAAGCTAACAGTGCCAGTCTGACTCCTCTGAGCTCCAACAGGTTGATGTGAAAATGGGACTCCTCGGGGGTCCAGAGCCCGTGGGCCCTGCTGTCCCCCAGGTGGGCTCCCCAGCCCATGAGAGGCACATCGGTCATAAGGACGGCCACTGGCTTGGGGCGGACACACAGGATCCCTTCCTGCAACCGACCTGGGACTGTCCACCACTGGAGAGCGTCCTACATCTTCTGGGTCACAGTGATCAGCTGGTCGAAATGACCGTGGTGCTGAGTCCACTGGGCAGCTTGCTCCTACTGGGTGGGGGATGTGCCACGGGCCCAACGGACCATGGAGGTGCATGCCACCATGTAACCCAAAAGGCACAGAAAGTCCCGGGCAGGGCGCAATTGCCCAACCAGAAATAATTGGCCAAAGGATGAGAGAACCTCTGCCCTGTCCGCTGGGAGCCAAACTCTGGCTTGACGAGAGTCGAGCTCTGCCCCGATGAAGCACATCACCTGAGAAAGCACACGCTCCGACTTGGCCTTGTTGATGAGGAGGCTGAGTTGGGAGCAGGTCTAGAGGGCCAGGTCCCTGGACCTCTCCACCTCCTGTTGGGTGGAACCTGCTAAGAGCCAATCATCAAGGTAGGGGTAAATTCTGACCCCCCCCCGATGCCTGAGGTGGGCTGCCACCACTGCAATGCATTTGGTGAAGACCCATGGGGCCACTGACAGGCCGAATGGCATGGCTCAGAACTCGTATAGGGGTCCCTCAGCTCTGAAGAGGAGGAACTGCTGGTGGGACGGACGGATTGGGACGTAAAAAAACGCGTCCTGGAGATCCAGTGAGCAGAACCACATGTTTTGTTCAAGGGATGGTATGACCTGGGACAGAGTTACCATCCGGAAGGTGCATGGCCTGAGATACTGATGCAGGTCGTGCAGATCTAGAATGGGGCGCCAGTCCCCCGTCCGCTTCCGAACCAGGAAGTACCTGGATACAAACTCTGGGTCTGGTGGAGGATCTGCCACTCGAGCTACTGCCTCTTTGAGGAGGAGCTGAGCAATGTTGTCTTGAAGGGTGGATACCCTCTCCTCCCATGGGGCGCAGGCTCGGCTTGGAGAGTACTGCTCGAATTCCAGAGGCAGTCCCTGGCTGACCACTTCTAAGACCCACCTGTCCGTGGTAACAGCAGACCAGATGGAAAGAAAGTGGAGAAGGTGGCCCCCCATGGGAGGACCCAGAGCTGGCATGACAGGGAGAAGGGGTGACAGCCCCCACCCCATAACTGGGCAGGCTTGGAGGCAGAGGATCCAGGGCCTGAACCTTGGCCTCCCTTACGGGCCTGGGAGGGTCCGGGCTTGGGCCGTGGGGTGCCAAGCTTGAGCCTGCTGCTGCCCCCCTTGAAAGGGGGACTGCTGGGCTGCAGGGGAAGAGTTCCGAAAAGGCTTCTTCTTTTGCTGCTTCTTAGCACCCAAAGAACCCTTAGCAGAAGTGGCGTCCAAAGTGGCATTGGACTGCTCAATGCGCTGAAGCTGACCAGCCACACCTAGGCCGAAGAGATCAGCGCCCAGGAAAGGCACACCAGCTAGTTTGTGCTGAGTATCCACTGGGAAGGAGGAAAGCCTCAGCCAAGCCCTGCAGTGAGAGACAACTGCGGCTGCCAACGAATGGGCATGGGTCCATGTTGTCCACGGCCGTCTGGAGCTGTTGTTTAGCAACAGTGCAGCCTTGGTCCCAGACCTGCTTGACCGTGGTCTGCACGTCAACAGGGAGATGTGGTAGGACTTCGTTCAAGGACGCGAAAAGAGCATGGGAGAAGTGTGCCCTGATGAAGGCTGAGCTTGCCTGATGGAGGCCTAAAAAGACGAGGCCGCATAGACCTTCCAGGCAGAGTGATCGAAATATTTGGATTCCTTCTCAGGAGGTCTGTTGGTATCGGTAGAAAGTACAGTTACGTAAGAACTTACCATAACAGTAGATCTTCAAGAGAGGCTCTTGCAGTAGGTAATTACATATAGGACTGAAGCCGGCAGGCGTCAGGACCCCACGGAAAAATTTCTAGTTAGCAGTCTCTGGCGGGGGACTGCCCCCACGTAAGGTGACAGATGTCATGTGACGTCAGTATAAAGGGGCGGTCCCCCACGCCCGCCTTCCAGTTCTTTCCCGCCAAAGGCGAGACGAGAGAGAAGCGGATATTTCCCATCCTGGAAAAGGAGCTGAAAAAGCTTAGGGGGATGGAGGGCGGGAAGGTATTACCTACTGCAAAAGCCTCTCTCGAAGATCTACTGTTATGGTAAGTTCTTACGTAACTATACTGTCTTACTTTGAGAGGGCTCTTGCAGTAGGTAATTATGAATAGAACTGAGTCCCAAGTAGTCTGGAAAAAGAAGAAGCAAACGGGAGGAGGAGAAACTACTCAGGAGTAGACTCTCTTGCTGTGAAGGTCTTAGGAAAGAAGACCTTGAAGAACAGCCAACCCGAAGCCTGTTCTACAGTGAGAGGTAATGTTTCATAAAGGTATGGATGGAAGTACAAGTAGCGGCTGCACAAATGTCGTCCGCTGACACATTCTTGAAACAAGTCGCAGAGACAGCGACTCCTCTGGTGGAGTGGCCTCTGACCTGACCCGGCAGGGTCTTCTTGTACTTGTCATAACAGAAGGTGATACAATGAGCCAACCATTTAGACAGGCATTGCTTGGAAACAGCAGTGTCTTCTCTTTTGTGAGCAGAGGAGACAAACAGTTGATCAGTCTTTCTGAGATCCTTCGTCCTGGTGGTGTAGTATCTCAGAATCCGGTGAACATCCAGAGTATTTAAGAGGTACTCCCCTTGATTGGAGTGCTGCATAAAGAAAGCAGGTAACTCTATGGATTGTTTCAGCATAGATTCCGCTACCACCCTGGGAAGAAACTTAAGGTTGGTACACAGAGCCACACGTTCCTTGTGAAAAATCAAATATGGGATTTTACACATTAGGGCCTGGAGCTCGGAAATCCATTGAGCAGAAGTAACGGCCACAAGGAAGAGAGTCTTCCATGAGAAGAACTTCAGGTCTGCTGAGGCTGCCGGCTCGAAAGGAGGCAGAGAAAGCTTCTCAAGGATAAAATTCAGATCTCAAGGAGGAGCAGGAATCTGGATAGGGGGTCTCAAGTGGAGGACCCCTCTAAGAAAGGACTTAGAGACCTCCAGCTCAGCAAACATCCTGTCCGCAAAAGGGACATGGTAGGCGGAGAGGGCCGCCATGTGAACCTTCAAAGATGAATGACTGAGACCCAGATCAAAGAGGTGTCACAAGTAATCCAGAAGCCACTCAACAGAGCACGAGAAAGGCTCGAAATCTTTGGAAGCAGCCCAGATAGTGAACAGTTTCCATTTCATAGCATAGGTAGATCTAGTGAAGGGTTTCCTGGCCTCCACCAGAATCTCAGTCACTCGGGGTTGGGGGGGCTTGAGCTACATCTGCAGGAGCCACGCATGCAACTGAAGGGACCAGAGGCCTGGATGGACCAGGGTCCCCTGATCCTGGGTCAGCAAAAGTCGCGACAGAGGAAGAGAAAGAGGAGGTTCCTCTGAATACTGTTGCGGAAGAGAGAATCAAACTTGCCTGGGCCAGAAAGGAGTGATCAGAATCATTCGAGCTCCGTCTGATCTGAGTTTCTGTAAGACCCTCAGAATCAAGGGGATCAGGGGGAAAGCATTGACGAATCTGCCCTTCCAGTTTAGAGAAAGAGCATATCTCCAAAAAATGCCGTGCCCTGGAGCGAGTGAGTAGAAGTCGGAAGTTTTGCGTTGTGAGGGGATGCGAACTGATCTACCTGTGGTGTTCCCCAATGTAGGAAGATATCGTCTGCTACCCCCTGATCCAGTTCCCCCTCGTGAGCGTGAGCAAACAACTAAGTCAGTCTGCTAAAGTGTTCTCGACTCCTGGGACGTGAAACGCTGAGAGGTGAAGGTTGTGCTGCACTGCCCATTCCCAGACTCTCATTGCCTCCCTGCAAAGAGGGTAAGAACGAGTTCCTCCCTGTTTGCTGATGTACCAGACCACACACATGTTGTCTGTCTATAGACAGCCAGGTGCCTGGGAAGCAGATGCAGAGCCTGAAGAGCATACAGCATAGCCCAAAGCTCGAGCACATTGATGTGGAGAGATTTCTCGAGCTTGGACCAGGAGCCCTGGCTCCTGTGAGACCCGAGATGGGCTTCCCAACCCTCGCCCGAGGTGTCCATAGTCAGCGTCTGGGAGAGGGGAGAAAGAGAGAAGGGAACTTCCCAGCAAAGGTTCTCCGGAACCATCCACCATTGCAAGTCCCAAGCCATAGGTGTGGAGACCAGAACAAGTTGATCTAGGTCATCCACCAGCAGATCCCATTGAGACCGAAGCACCCACTGAGAAATTCTCATGTGGAGCCGAGTGCAAGGGACTGTCAGAATTGCAGCCGCCAAGAGCCCGAGGAGGCGAAGGCTCCCGACCTTGCGCTGACCTGCCTGCAGCTAGACAACAGGCTGACCTGAACCTGGAGTGAGGCCGCCCTGTCCAGTGGCAGGAATGCCATGCCGGAGGTCATGTCCAGGATCGCCCCGATAAACTGGAGCCTCTGGGACAGGATCAAGTGGGACTTGGCCTGGCTGATGGTAATACCCAGGCAGGCAAAAACCTGCAGGGCAAGGCAAAGAAAGCGCAGGGGAGTTCCTCCCTGTACAAGGCCGCCAGGAGCCAATCGTCCAGGTACGGGAAAACCTGCACCCCCTGGGCATGCAGGTAGGCCGCTACCACCGAAAAACATTTGGTGAACACTCAGGGCGCCGAGGAGAGACCAAATGGGAGGGCCTTTAATTGGTAGTGGTCCCCCTGGAACACAAAACATAGGAAGGTGTGGTGGGAAGGGCAAATAGGGATATGTAGGTAAGCATCCTGCATATCCAGAGTGCACAGCCACTCTCCTGGCCGAAGAAGGGGTAGAAGGCCCTGCAGAGAGAGCAGCCTGAACCTTGCGTACTTCACGAACAAGTTCGGGGAGCTGAGGTCGAGATACACAAGGAGGCGTGGAAAGGATGAAAAGGGACTTGGCAAGGTTGGAGGAATAGTCAGAAGTATGGCAGCTAGGATTCAATGAAAAGAAGTGCAAAATAATGCACCTGGGAAACAAGAACCCAGGGGAAGAATACACAATGGGTGGGGAAATAGTAACAACAACAAAAAAGGAAAGGACCTGGGGTAATCATATCAGATGACCTTAAGGTTAGCAAGCAATGTGAGAAGGCAGTAGGGAGGGCTGGGGTATACTGGGATGTATAGGGAGAGGCATCATCAGCAGAAAACAGGAAGTTGTTATCCTCTGTACAGACAGTTGGTGAGACCCCATCTGGAATACTGCGTCCAGTTCTGGAGACCCCATCTCCGCAAGGACATAGACAGGATAGAGGCAGTCCAGAGGAGGGCAACTAAAATGGTGCAGGGTCTGCAAGAGAAGCCGTATGAGGAGAGACTAAAGGAGCTTAATATGTATACCCTTGAGGAAAGGAGGGAGAGGGGGACATGATAGAAAACCTTTAAGTACCTCAGTGGAATCAACAAAGTCCAAGAGGGTAGCATCTTTCAGAAAAGAGACTTGCAAGAACAAGGGACACAATTTAAAGATAGAAGGAGGCGGTGCAGGGCAATGTGAGAAGTATTATTTCACAGAGAGGTAGTGGATGCATGGAACAGCCTTCCTGAGGAGGTTGTGGGGTCTAAAACTGTGGGAGAATTCAAGAATGCATGGGACAGACATAAGGCAATTCTTGTGGGGGGTAGGAAGAAATAGGCTGTTGGTTAACTAGGATCTGTGGCCTATCCTGTAGGTAGGGAAATGGGCAGACTAGGTGGGCCTAGCGGTCCTTATCTGCCGTCAAAGTCTATGTTTCTATGTTTCTATCTCCTGACTTCTTTGGGACCAGGAAGAAATGGGAATAGTACCTCATCCCCTGAAGGTGGGGAGGAACTGGCTCTATCACACCTCCTTCAAGACTAGAGCGGCTATTTCCTCCTGAACCAAAAGAAGATGCTCTGGGGAGTAAGACAACCTGGGGGGAGGTTTTCGAGGAGGTTTCTGAAGAAACTCTATTGAGCGTCCCTCTGCAATCAGTTGGAGCACCCAAGTGTCTGAAGTGATCCCTCCCAACCCGGTAGGTGGAGGGAGGTTCTCTCTCCTACTGGTTCCTCTGGAAGGCCCAGAGGCTGTGGGAGAGGAAAGGAGTCAGGTGGTGTAAGGCGACGTCACCACTGAAGCCCCCACTGCTATTTTGGGCGGTGGGGAGCTTGGCAGCTGGAGGGGCCGAACGTTTATTGGCACGCTTTCCCTGAAGTTTCGCTTTTTGCCGATTCAATCTGTGAAAGGGACGACACTGACCCTGAAAGGGTTAGTACACGGAATCGACCGACTTCAGTGTGGTACCGTTCTCCTGCAGATCAGTGATGATGTCCTGGACATCGCCGCCGAACAGCACCGAACCCCTGAAGGGCGCGTCCTGGATAGCAGACTGCACCTCCGGGACCAATCCTGACACATGGAGCCAGGCATGACGCCGCAAACCCACGGCGAAAGACGAGCTCCTACCGGCAGCGTCCACTGCATCGTACGTGGCATGAAGAATGTGCCAGCTGGCCAAACGTGCAGACCGGACTAGGTCAACCACTTCCTGTTTCGTCTGAGACTCAGGGAGGAGTCCAACTTAGATTCCACCTCACTAAGGATCGCCTTCTGGTAATCCCCCATGTGACCAACATAATTCAGGGCCCTTATACCCAGAGTGGAAGAAGCACAGACCTTCTTTCCATACTGGTCCAGAAGGAGGAATTCCTTGTCAGGTGCTGATGAGCTCAAGTGCTTTGGATTAGCCGTCTGGCCATGAGCGGCGCTAATCACGACCGAATCAGCTCGAGGGTGAGAATTAAGGGAGTCAACACCCTCGGTAGCCTGATAAAGCCTATCCGACTTCCTAGGAAGATGGACTATGGCCGACGGTTGCTTCCAAATAGTGGAGACAAGGTCAGCGTGAGGCTCAATCCAGGGTGGCACCAGGGTCGGAGCGGTTTTGGGCAGATCCAGGTGTGCAGTGAGTTCCTTACGCTGTGGATCCAGCTCCAAGAAACGCCACTGATGAACCTCCTGGATTTTACGCAACAACTCCGTGAAAGAGGAATCCTCCGGACGGGACTTCAGAGGAGTCCTCGGCCTGGGCTTATCCGGAGAGCGGGGCTCGTCGCCCTGGTCGGAACAACCATCGGAGTCGTCCGAGGTTTCCGAGGAGGATGAAGAAGAAGACTCCTTCTCCTGGTGCGGGGGAGGAACAGACCCCTTAGGAAGCCCTCGGGGAAGCATATCCTGCCCTACCCTGGAACCGGAGGGCTCACCTCTGGTATCCGGGGTTGGGGAGGGAGTCTCACGTCTCGGACGTATGGGGACTGAAACCAGCACCATCATCGGAAGATGGCTCTCTACCTCCCTTGTGAGCTGAACCTTGGCCTCAGCCCACCAGGAGGCCAGAGTCTCCTTCAAATTCACCGGCGGCTGAGAGGGCGGTGGAGGAGGAGGGGGGGGGTACGGATATTGGGCACATCCGTACTGTGCATATCCATACCCCGACTGCGGGAAACCCGGCATCGGGTAGTGAGGCACCGTGTACTGTGGCGTTGGATATGCCAGTGTTGGGTACTGGGGTGTCTGATACTGCGGACCCGGGTATGATGGCATCTGATAGGATGGAGTCAGATACCCAGTAGCCAGGGGGTCTGCCTGGGCAGATGGCCCGGGAGGGCGCCCAGCAGGCAGGCCAGGAACAGGAGGCCCGTAGGGCGGCAGGCCCAGCGTGGGGGCGGCATCTGGGAGAGGCACAGGGATGTCGCTCAGCGACAGAAGGACTGGCATCGGCACCGGCGTCCGAGGAACCGACGTCAGGTCATCCGGCCCAGCAGGAGGGAGACCTGATGGAAGCGTGCCAACATCCCCGGCATCGCCCAGAGAAGGAGGGGAAAAATCTCGGGGATCAGGCTGAGGAGACGCAGGGACCTCAGAGTGCAGTGAATGCTGCGGGGAGCCGGGGACGGTGGACAAAGACTTAGGGTCCAGCGTCGGCTCCGTGCGAGCATCGGAGGGTCCAATGTTTGAGTTACCGGCGGAGTCCGGGCGGACGTCAGAGGAGCCGTTGTCCGACTTAGTGGAACCATCGCCCGAGGCAGGCCTCGATGGGGTTGCAGTGTGGTCAGGTGGAATAGGGGCCGTGCGCTGCCTCAAATGGTCGAGCGACTTAGCGACCTTCTCCGGGCGGGCGTCAGAGAAGCAGACGTCTGGCGTACTGGAGCCACTCGCACCAGTAGGCTGCACGGCAGCGGCCTTGCTGGGAGTGGAGGCCTCCTTTAGCCCGGAGGCACCCAAAGAGCCGGAGCGTGAGCCAGACGGTTGGGCCGACGCCATCTAGGAAGCCTCCAAGATGGCTGTCACGGAGCGGTCCTGGACAGCATTTTAATCACGGTGACTCCAGCTGAAGTCACGCGGTGATCGAGAAAGAGGAACCCTGGTCTCAGTGCTTCTCCTTGTCTTTCTTTTTACGACGACCCTCGGGGGAAGTTGAGGCCTGACGAGGCTTTTTCAGCTCCTTCTCCATGGAGGACATTTTCTTTTTAAGGATGCGGGCCTCCAGGGACTGCTGCCTCCATCTGCAGGTGGCGGCGCTGAATTTCAGGCAATGCTGGCACTTCTCCACAGGGTGATCCGGGCCCAGACAGAAGAGGCACAGGGAGTGACCGTCCTCGTGTGGGAGTTGGGCGCCGCATGAGTCACACTTATTCTTGTGCTCAGAGGGTGTAGGGGACGAGACACACCACCGAAAAAGTTGACCAAATTCAAAGAAATCGAAGAAAAAAATGATGGTAGAACTACCGACAAGACTGATGAGCAGTTAACTTAACCACAAGGCGCTTACACAAGCTAACGGCAGGAAAGAACTGGAAGGCGGGCTTGGGGGACCACCCCTTTATACCGATGTCAGTCACCTGATGTGGGGGCGGTCCCCCGCCAGAGACTGCTAGCTAGATATTTTTCCATGGGGTCCTGACACCTGCCGGCTTCAGTCCTATATGTAATTACCTACTGCAAGAGTCATCTCAAAGTAAGATCTACCAGTACGCCTGAACACAGAGGCGGTCACAAGGCTCTCAGCCGAAGGGTGCTCTGTGAACCCCACAAGGGACCCCATGGGAACCGCATACTTGCAGGCCACACGGGCAGACGGAGCTGGACAGGAGGCAGGGTGCTGCCAAAGTTCTAAGGCCAGGCAAACAATGGCCTCGGCCACAGGAAAGGCTTCCGTCGGGGTATCCCCTCTCTTGAGGATGTCAGTGAGAGGGTACTCTGCCTTTTTCTGGATAGGCTCCAGGGGCATCCCTGTAGACTCAGAGATGAGGTGAAGAATGCCCTGAAAGGACGAAGGACCTTTCACAGTCTCTATCCCACCAGCTGATTTATCATCCCTTGGGTGAGAATGGAGGCTGGTTTCATCCGAATCCAGCGGTCGACCGCCCACATCACCCTCGACCTGCCAGGGCAGTCAGGGGTGACAGCGACCAAGAGACGCCAGGGAAGTCTGGTGTCCGGTCTAGCTTCCTTAGAAGGAACCCTTCTCACAGGCTGCTTGGGTGGCGGTTCCACCAAAATCGGTGGAGAGACCGGTTTAGGCTGAACCGGAGGTTTCGCCGGCTCTGCAGGCGGAGGAACCAACAATCTACTCCAGAGGAGTCGGCTTCGGCCTGGGAGGCGAAAACCAAGTAATGGCCGACGTAGGAGCCGGGGAAGGCTTGTGCCGGGTCAAAATCAGCTGTTGTCACATGAGATCCTTGTAGCGCCGACGGAGTTTCTGCCGGAGCTTCTCCTCATCCGAGGAGGACGAGGACGACCGATGACGTTGCCTCTTTTTAGAGCACTTATGGCTCTTCCTCGGCCTTTCGGTCAAGGGGGTCCAAGACCTTGATCGAGACTGGACGGGCCGACTCAGTCACCCGGGAGACACCAGCTGGACAAGTGACTTCCTGGGGTCAGGGATCACTTCCTCGATGGGATTCCCAGCAGGCTGGGTCTCCTTATCATGGAAAGCAAGGACCGGAGTCCGAGAGAGTCAGCCGTCGACTGGAGTCATTGACAAATGCTTGATCGGGTTGAGAATTATCTCAGCTCCGGTCGACTGGCCAGATGGCGAGGCCGAGGAGCCAGCGGCCAAAGAGGAGATTTCAACCGAGGTCGAAAAGGATGGTTCCTGGGACAGAGATCGCTCCCGATCCCAAGAGTGTCTCCATCAAGACGAAGATGGTCCTGGGTCCTTCTCCCGCTTACGGGAACAAGAGGAGTGCATGCCCTCAGGACTCTTACCCTTAGTCGGAAGGGAGTGGCACAGCTCTTGGAAGGAACCCGAGAAGGTGGAGCCCAGGTTGAGCGGAACGAAGAAGCTCCAAGAGGAAAATTCTGCGGCATGAGCCACTTCCTCCTCGAAGGCTTGCATGCGCTCCAATTGCTCGGCAGATCCCACGGCCATGGAAACCGCCCACTGGGCCTCCTTGGATTTTACTAGCGGGTTCAGTTTTTCAGGCCTTCCCAGCTTAAGGCATGCGAGACAGTCGTCGAGGACATTGGGTTGGGTTGGAACGCGAGGCAAAACTCGCACGTCTTGGTGTCATAGCTGACACCCAAACAATAAACGCACGTGGCATGCGGGTTAGTGTGTGACATCTTCTCGCCGCATGGACACTGGCGAAATCCGGGGGAAGACTTGTCTTCCATGATCGAAGAAAAGTAATCACAATCGCGAACAAGGAGAATTTTTGGAATAACCAAAGTTTCTGAAGCCAGGGCCTACAAAATGCGAGAGCATGAAGGAGGCAACCTGAATCTTCCAGCAGAAAGGAAGATCTGACATCATGGGGTGGAGTCAAGGGTCATACCACCCAGGTGGGTGGGAGAAGCCAGCTTGAAGACTTTCCGGCTGATTTAAAGGGAAAGGGACTCTGCCAATAAGTGTGGATCAACAACATATCTACAATCCTAGAACCTCCCTTTCCCAGATGGAAAATGCATCTCACCAGAAAACTCCAGGCCCTAGGCTGAGCAAGCAGAAAAGCAGCAGTTCTGCACTGAGTGGAGATGCAAAAACGTCAGACTCTGGGCGACTACCTGTCAAACAGGTCTTCTACTACTGAGGTCAGCAATTCCCACTCATGCATTATGGACTGTACCCTGCTTAGCCTGCCTGCCAGGATGCTTTAGACTCCTAGAACATGGATGGCCAACAGTTCTAGAAGGTGTTCTAGAGCCCAGAAGCAGACCCTCATCGCTTCCTGGCACAGAGGGTATGAATGGGTCCCCCCTTGTTTATTGATGTAGTGTACTACACTGACGCCGTTAGTCTGCACCAGCAGATGGCCTGGAGACAGATGGTCCTGGAAGGCTTGTAAAGCATACAGAATAGCCCGCATCTCTAGGACGTTTATGTGGAGGGTAGCCTCCACATTGGTCCACATCCCTTGAGTCTGATGGAGCCCCAGATAAGCACCTTCCCCAGCCCCAAAGTGTCTGTGGTAAGAATCTAATGGGAGGGGTTGAGGAAGGGAACCCCTTTCAACAGGTTGCTGGGTTCCATCCACCATTGGAGAACCTTCTTGACCAGGGAAGTGTCCAGAATCTGCTGTTCTAGGTCGGAGCGCTGATCTCAATGGACCTTTAAGGTCCACTGAGGGATCCTCATATGCAGCCTGGCTAGGGATACCGTGACAATGGCTGCAGACATTGGGCCCAAAAGCCTCTAGAAGGTTCTGGCCATGACATATCAGCTGTTGTAAAGCACCTGGGCCAGAGCAATCAGGCGGTCCTCCCTGTCCTGCAGCAAGAAAGTAGAGTCCTGGGCACCAGTACTGCCCCTATGAACTGTAGGCGGTGACAAAGGGTCAAGACTGACTTGGGCAGATTGACCGTGATACCTAGGGCCTGGAACAACTGCCTGGTATGTGCCAAGGTGAGGGACAGCTGCTCCCTGGACTGTGCTTTGAGCAACTAGCTGTCCAGGTAAGGGAAGATGTACAGTCCCTCCCTACTGAAGGCTGCTGCCACCACTGCCAAGCATTTGGCAAAGACCCGTGGCATAGAAGACAAGCCAAAGGGCAAGGTCCTGAACTGGTAGTGCTCCCCGGGAACTTTAATCCAAGGTGCGTCCTGTGGGGAGCACAAACCTTGATGTGCAGGTATGCATCCTGCATGTCGAGGAGCATATCCAATTTCCCTTGTGCAGAAGAGGAAGCAGGCCTTGTAGGGTCACCATCCTGAACTTCTTGTACTAGATGTAGAAATTCAGGTTTCTCAGGTCCAGGATGGGCCATAAATCCCCTGTGGATCTGGGGACTAGAAAGAAGTGGGAACAGAACCCTACGTTCTTCTGATCCTCAGGAACTGGCTCTATGGCCTTTTTCTGCAACAACATGTGAATTTCCTCCAGCAACACTGGAATGTGGTGTGGAGTGTAGTTGGAATGAACTGGAGGTAGATCTGGAGGCCACTCCAGAAGTTCTATGTGGCCGTGCTCTATGAGCTGCAGGACCCAAGCATCTGTTGGGATTTCCTGCCACCTGTCCAGGTGGAGGTAAAAGTGACCACCTACCACTGCCTACTGAAGTACTGGAGGCTGGGGGTCTAGAAAGTAGTCAAGTTAAGGTAGAATTAGTCACCGGGGCTGCCCCCCCCGGGACCTTCCGGAGGTGGAGGTAAGGGTAGGTAGGTAGGGCTGTTCCTGCTCGGCGCTTGCCTGATGAGTGGGCTCCTGACTTGGGTCTATGGGTAGCATGACAAAAAGGCACCCTCTGGTCGCTTTTTGGCTGGGTGCTGCAGAGAGAGGGAACTGACTGCAGAGTCCTCCCCCAAGGCCTGTAGGTCAGAAAGGATATTCTGTACATCTGCCCCAGAGAGCTTTCAGCATCCTACTACTTGTGGCAGAACAGTGAGGTGCAATGGGGTGACAGTGCGCAAGAGGAACCAGTACCTCCCTTGCATCGACCGGCAAACAGCAAGGAACAGTGGAGGTCGAGGGAGCACAAGAGGAACCGGGACCTTTCCCCTGCATTGACCGGCAAACTTTTTAAAACCAAAGCTGGTGTACTTGAACCTTAAGGGTACAGCAAAGTATTGTATGTGCCTTTAAAGTTGATCATTGCGTGAGCCTTGAAGTTTGATCCTTGCGTGAGCCTTGAATTTTTCACTGCGGCAGAAGGAGGAGGGGGCTGTTCTTTTCCTCAAAGCCCAATGGTTGTGCTGCAGTATTTGTGAGCCAATTAGAGATGCACAGCAAATGTGCCAATTTCAAACTTGAACTCCGGGGCTCTTATAAGTCTCAGCACTCACAGCCCTGTCTACTACTTGTGGCGGAACAGCAAGGAGCAATGGGGGTGAGGTGAGCAAGAGGAACTGGCACCTGCCCCTGCATTGACTGGCAAAGAGCGAGGAGCAACGGGAGTCGAGGGAGCGCAAGAGGAACTAGGACCCTCCCCCTGCATTGACCGGCAAACTTTTTAAAACCGAAGCCAGTGAACTTGAACCTTAAGGGTAAAGCAAAGTATTGTATATGTACCTTTAGAGTCGATCACTGCGTGAGCCTTGAATTTTTAAGATGATCACAGCGTGAGCCTTGAATTCTTGCAGCAAACTTTTGAAAACCATCGAAACCAATGAACTTGAGCTGTAAGGGAAAAGCAAATATTTTGTGTGTATTTTTAAAGCTGATCCTTGCATGAGCCTTGAATTTTCTCCTGCCCACCCTTCCCGCCTGTCACTCTTTAAATAGATCCAATGCCCATAAGGCTCTGCCCAAATGTACTAGGCTGAAACTATGTAGGTGGAAACTTAATTTTTTTAAAGGGATGCTGGACCTCAGGAAAAGCTGTCTTGATAGCAAGGAGCAGGATGTAAACTAGCAATCTGTAGCTACACTACTAACTGTACAGAACTCTGGAACTGTACGGAAGGGTCAGACATAATTATTGTTAGGTGTTAAGTATACTAAACCTTCGCCTTACAGCTGCTGTAACAGTCTTATTGACATTTACTGTGTTGATTTGTTTCCCCCCCAAACTTCAAGGATCAACCTCATTAATTGCCCCATGCTGAACTGTTCTGGTCCTTCTGTTAAACAGCTGCTTTATTAGTTTTTATTCTTACAGCTGTTATCCCTAGACTGGTTAGGACCACCAAACCTCTGGGGATACCTGATTTCTTTCACTTAACTGACCCATCTATAAGCTCTAACATGTCTCAGGGTGTGTTGCTGGCTTGTACTTATATCCTAGTAGTCCTGTACATGGACCAATTGCTGCTAATTCTTAGGCAGGACACCAGGCAGTCCACCGGTTCTCTGCATGCCCATTTTACATGTTTCCCCCCAGGACAACCTCAACTCTACCCTTATTGGTCTACACGGCCTTAGAGAAGGGGGAAACTGCTATATGGTTATGGCCACAAACGCCAGACCCCCCCGGTTCGCTCCTGAAGACTATAAGGTTGTTACTAGCTGGGGATATTGAATCAAATTTGGGTCCTCCTTGTATTAATGTTCCAACTGTGTCTCCCTCCATGTCAGTCATTCTAGGCTAATGTGAAAGGTCTGAAATTAGTCCATATGAATATTAATAGCCTCAGACCCAAGACGTATGAACTCGAAGCAAGGGTAAATCTGTATTCCCCTGCTATAATTGTCATTTCCAATACCTGGCTTAAATCCAATATTCAAACGCATGAGGCTGAGCTCCATGGGTTTAAGTCTTTTAGGCAGGATAGATGTGGAAAGAAGGGTGAAGGAGTTATGATCTATGTAAACTCCTCCCTAAACGCTTTCCCTGGTGGCAACACCTGCCCTTGCTCATTCAGATTGCGAGGGGGTATTCATCAAATTACTGCTAGGTGGGACTAAGCCCCTGTTGATAGACTGTGTCTAAAATCCACCTAAGATTGCAAAAGATGCCTTAAAAACCCTTACATCAGCAACCCCTGGTCTACCTCAGTGGGAGAAAATAGTCCTTGGTGACTTCAACCTCCACAGGAGTCAGTATACCAAAAGTGAAATAAAATCCAGTTTACAAGAGGCCAATCTGACCCAATTAATCTGTGAACCCACAAAGTTGAACGTAAAGTCAGGAAACCACACCACATTGGATTGAATCCTTGTTTCTAATCCCAATAGATTCAAACTGGCTGGCACATTTGCAGACTCCTATTCGGCATCTGGAAAAATGACTACCCCCCCCTAGAATTGCCAGGGCTCAGGATTATTCCAATTTTGATACATGCTCCTTCCTCAAAACTCTCATCAGCGGTGGACTGGACCCAAATTAAGCTCATCCCCAGTTTAGATATAGCCCTCGATTTCTCTGACCAAGGACTGGGTGAACTATAGAGAACTAAGAAATAGGTGCAAAAAGGAATTTAAATCTGCTAAAAGACAGTACCTCCAAAATCTACAAACCAAGAATATTTCTGACCCCAAAACAGTTTGGTCCCAAATTAATACTCTCCTCACGGGGAATATCACCCATGAAGAATGTAATATTGCAGCAAATGATGTCTGCCATACGAACCCCCAGGACTCTGTTAATGCATTTAATGCATCTCTCACAGACCTTTATAAATTTAAAAATCACCCACCCCAGTATTGCTTAATAGATTCTCCCCATCACCTAACTTTCATTTCAAACTAATGTCTAAGTTCGAGGTCTTAAAATTACTACGGAAAATTAAAACCACGGGTTCTGCTGGGTACTACAAACTGGAGCCCAAGCTACTTAGCACTACAGCCCATGTCACTTGGCTCTTCAATAGATCACTGCTCAAAGGCAAAGTCCCCGCAGTGTGGAAAGTTGCCCTGGTTACTCCTATTCCTAAAGGTGGGTCAAGCGAGCTTGTTGAGAACTACAGACCAATATCCATCCTCTGCACTGTAAGAAAAGTGTTAGAGAGGATTGTGCATCAGCAGATCCAAGAATACATCGAGCAGCACAAACTACTAACAGCATTGCAACATGGTTTTTAGAAAAAAAATCATAGCACCAGCACAGCTCTGCTTAGCCTTACCACGGATAACTTCTCGACTCTAGATAATGGCCTATAAACTGGTGCGGTCTTTATAGACCTCACCAAGGCCTATGATTTGGTGAACCATTCAGCTACTTATCACGAAACTGATATCCCTTGATCTAGATAGTCTGTCAGCACAGTGGTTCACAGACTACCTATATGGAAGGTCACAAATCGTCATATGGCATGGTGTTAATACTGACAAACGCCCCATCCTGGATGGAGTCCCGTGGAGTTCGATACTGGGACCACTCCTATTTTCCCCTATTTATTAATAACATGCCTCAACACTGTGAAGGGTCCAAGGTGACCCTATATGCTGACGATGCCGTACTTTATAGATCCTCCCAAGACGCTGTCCAACTGAACCACCTACTCGGTCAAGATCTCATATCACTTGAGAACTTGTTTCATACCAATAGATTAGCTCTTAATGGCAAAAAGACCAAGGCCATACTATTTGGTCCTAAAAGCTTGGGCCCAAACAGGTCACATCTGTTGTCTCCAACTCTCTCCAATGTTTCAAAGATTGAGGTGGTTAATTGTATCAAGTATTTGGGTTTGTATATAGATCAAGACTGTACCTTCAAGGGCCACACTGACCAACTGATCAAGACATTAAACCAAAAGTTAGGTCTTCTATACCGCCTGAGCCCATTCCCCAATCAGGAAACCAAATTAAAGGTAGCCACTGGTATGCTTCTACTCACCTTGCTATATGGGACCCCTATGCTACATTCCGTTAGAAGCTCTGAGATGCAAAGGCTGAGAATCCTGTATCACAGGGTAGGACACTTTGCTGCAGCATCATTGCTATTACTTTCACTAAATTGGCCTTCTCTTGAAGGCAGATTAGTGAATCCATCTCTGTGCCTTGCTTTTAAACTCCAGCAAAACAAGGCCCCCCCCTGTCTAATTAACACAATAACAGCCAAGCAGAATGGAAGAACACTGAGGTCCTCTGGACGCCAGCTTCTCCATGTCCCCAGGGTCAGGACTTCCCATGGGCTCCAGTCTTTCGCTGCATTCATCCCATCCATCTGGAATAATCTCCCTAGTAGTCTCCAGGAATGTACTTCCCTTGGGGGCTTTAAGACTCACCTTTTAGAGCTGCGTTGCTGCACCTGCTACCACTGAGGCTTTTGTGACGTTGTCTGAGGCTACCCACATGGCCATTCTGGTTTCTTTGCAGACTCTGCACCCTAACTGGGACCTTTACCCGATTTCTGGTTGTATTGTGTAATATGTACTGCTTCTTTTGTTGGTGTTAATTGTAATTAACCTGCCCCCTGTACCTTTAAGTAGTGCTGTATGTTTGTGCCGTATGTTTGTAATGACTGTACTTGTTCAATATGAATTGGTCTTCCTGATGTTTTTCTCTAGATGTATGTAATTAATCTTTGGTGGCCCCAGAAAAGGGGACTGTAATGGTCTCAGTGAGCCTACCCAGTCATCAAAATTTAAATAAATAAATAAATCTGAAGGGGGAATTCAGGATGGACTGTTGCACATCAGTAGCAAATCCAGATGCCCTGAGCTAAGAATGCCTTCTTAAGTAGATGTCCACCGCAGCTGCTCAGTCGGAGGCAGAGACATCCTAGGCAGACCTCAAAAGGTGTCTGCCTACATCTGCCCCAGATTGGAGGACTTTAAACAGCTCCTGCCTCTGGGGGCCCTCCAGAAGGGCCCAAGCTGCAGCTTGGCCTTTTTCCGGAGAGTGTTCTGGAATTTGACCATATGGGCAATATAACTGATAATTCTGAGGGCCAGCGTGGCAGAGTTATAGGCCCTCTTGCCCATAAGATCCAGCTTTCTGGACTCCTTATCTGGGTGAAGACAGCTGAAGTGCTTAGGTCTCTTGGACCCATCGTGGGCAGCATTTATCACCACTGAGTTAGCCTGTGGTTGCCATGCAGAAAAAAGGTTTCTCAGAGGAAGCCTGGTACAATGTGTCTGCCTTTCTGGGCATAGCAGGGATTATATTTGGCCTGTACCAGGCAGCCATGGTGACATCTTCCAAGGCAGCCAGCAGAGGAGGAATAATTGGGGAGGAGACTGGGCAATTCCAGATATTCAACCAGATTTCTCCTGGTAACATCCTGCTCCTCAGCATCAAACCACATAGCTGCTTGCAGCTGCTTCATTACTGAAATGAAGGAGGGGTCATCAGGGAGGGACCTCAGGGGGTATACTTGGTGCAGTCGTCACACCTGAGGAAATAGTGAAGGTAGCTTCTAGCACCCTCCTCTTCTTCATCAGATGGGAGGAGGTCAGGATGGTACTCATCCTCATCCCCTGGCTCTGAATAGGGTGCAGGGGACATTGATGGCTGAGAGCAAGTAGAGCATGTCAACAAGGAAGGTGTCGGTGCAGGAGCTGGTCTAGTAGGCCCTTGTGTTGGCCAGGTCTGAAGGAGGGAAGGTGATGCATAAACTCCCAGAAGGAGAGAGGCATAGTCTGGACATCGATGGCAATTAAGCGTCGCCAGAACGCCTTGCAGCATTGACGGGCTGCATCTCCAGCATTGGCATCAATATTAGTCAGAAGTGTTGATGGGGAAGACTGAATTCCCAGCACTGATGAAATGGACAGAAGTGTTGATGGGGGGGGAGCAAAAATCCCGATGTCGGCAGGCTAGCACCAGCTGAAGCACGTCCGGTGGAGCTTCCTTGTCTGCTGCCCCTGTGCAAGAAGGGGTGTGAATGTCAGGGGTTGTAACATCAATGAGGGCAGTAGGATGCCAGATGCCGCCAAGCCATCGCCGCCCATGGTAGGTCTGGCAGGAGTCCCTATCTGTTGCCCCTGAGCAAGAAGGGGTCTGAACGGCAGGGAAGGAAACATCAGTGGGAGCGTCAAGAGGCCCAATGTCAATGAACCACCTCCAGCCAGAAAGGGACCAGCGGGAGGCACAACCAAGGCCAACCCAATGGAAAAACAGGTTTGGGCGGCAGTGGGGGTCGCCATCAAAGTGGATGATGACCCAGCAGCGGCCAGCTCTTGAAGCGGTGACAGAGCACATCAGAGTGATTTCTCCTGGTGCTTGTGTTTACCAGCCAATTTGTCCCTTGCCTTGGAGGAGTGGGAGCCCGAGGACATGGCTGGCGATATGGAGGAGCTTCTTGTCTGGAGCTCCTTCTCCATTAGGGAAACCTTCAGTTCCAGCAGGAAAGACTCTAGGACCTTCTGATGGTGCTGCCTGGTTCCTTTTTGAATCAGTAGCAGACTTCGAAGGCCTCAACATCATGGTCCATGCCGACACAGTGGACGCAGGTGTTGTGGTCATCCTTGTCGTAGATCTTCTCACTGCACTTGCAATATCTGAAGAGTTTCTTAGGGTTGGTTGACATAAACATAAGCAAAAATCACTTTAAAAAATAAAGTGATTAACAAACTATGGTAAGAAAAGAAAAGAAACTAAAAATTTGGCAGGCGACTGAAGTGGCGGTATCTCCATGGAGTCTGATGTGTGATGTTCAATGGTGGGGAAAGAACTGAGGAGGGTGCGGGGCTGCCCACATTTATATAGGAAGCATGTTGTCAGCTGATGTCATCATGGGCGGTCCCTAGCAGACTGCTAGTGAAAAAGTTCCTGTGTGGTCCTAGTGCCTGATGCTATAGTTCCACAAGTGTGGCCTGATGCAAGAGATACCCTTGATGAAGATCTACGGTTACAGGTATTTTTCTAGAGGTGTAGATATGTTTCATTATCCCCACTCTGGCTGACTCCTAGTAGTTCTCTGGGAGAAGTGGGCAAGGCATGCACCCTACTTGCCAAACCGTGGTCTCCAAACCAGCATTCCAGCATGACACAAGGTTGATGAGGTGGTGGGAAATAAATGTGTGCCGACTTCCAGGTAGCAGCCCTGCAGATTTCCTGGATAGGGACATCCTTGGAAACAGTCACCAAGGCAGTGGTATGTCTGGTGGAATGAGCCTGAACCCCTACGGAAGGCTCTCTACCAGCCAACCTATAGCAGCGGGCAATGCAGTATGTGATCCATCTGCCAACTGTCCACTTTACTTTCAGTCTGCCAGGCATGGCTTCAGCATAGGGCCCTAGAGCTCTACCCTGCCTCGTGATGGCCCACTGTTGCAAGAGGAGCTCCTTGTAGCTGATGGTGCGTCTCCTCACCCAAGGATGAGGAGATCAAAGAGCTTCAATGGTGATGCTTCCAGGACAAGCAGGAGTGAGAGTGGGAATGCCATGATCGAGACCTTGACCACAACCATCAACTGGCCCATTGTCGAAGAGGGCAGCCTTCTGGCTGATCATGGCAAACCACATGCCGACCTATGTTAAATAGCACAGGTGTGGAAGGCTCAGCTGGCATAGAAGGTTAAATCGCCAGTGGAGATGCCGACCCACATCCTCCTGGGTGTGTGAGATAGAATCCTCGCTCTTGTCTGACACCTGGTTGACAGACTTGAGAAAAATCTCGGTGACCTGTTCAACTGGAGTCAAAGTCGACTGGCTCAATGGTGAACCAAACAGCCCTTGATCTGCCCCTCGGCTGATGGGCATTTGACAGCCACCGAGAGGACGCAAAAGTCGAGTGATCAGGAGTTCCGCAATCTCTCCTGGTCCCATGACTAGTGCCGGTGGCGCTTGTGCTTACCATCACAGTGGGTAGAGCTCTCCCCAGGGTCTGGAGGGCAAAACACATGTCCATGAATCCTCTGGTGAATGACTGTCGAACACTTCCCCCAGCCGGAAGTAGTGTCGCGACCCAGGAGGTGCCCACCACAGAAGCCTCCACTTCAGCCTCAAGGGCCACAAGTTGCTGAGCAGACCTGGCTGCAGCCAAGGCCTTCTTGCAGCCCTTAGGGCAGTCCTTCAGATCCCATTTTGAGGGTCGACTCAGCAAGAGTCAGAGGTTTCTGGGATTCTGGAAGCATGCTTAAGCAAAAGCTGCACCCAGCCATGTCGTGCTGCCCACCCAGGCAGTACACGCACATGTCATGTAGGTTGGTAACTGACATCTTCTGACACTGACTGCAGAATCTGAACCCGGGCTTCTGTTACTCCATTGTAGATTGATGAGGGAAGTCAAAGGAACCGAGAGTATAACGTAATTAAATGAAAAAAAACTCAAAGGGAAAGTTAGCCTATGGCGCACTAAACCTAAGCAGGAGCTGCTATGGAGGTGACCTGTTCTTCCAATGGAAAGAAACATCTGATGTCATGGGCAGAGTCAGGGATATACTGCTCAAGTGGTAGAAAGACCTTAGCATAAAGATGTCCAGCCAATCAGAACGTTCCAGTGGAACTGCCAGAGTGCAGATAGTGAACCATATCCACGCCCCTAAAGAAATAAGGTTACTCACCGGAAACCATAGTTCCAGGGTTGGTATACAGTTCATGCTGACACTCTGACAGTTCCACTGGAAATGCTGATTCATTGGATGTCTTTAAGCTAAGATCCTCCCACAACCTGTGAGTTATATCCTCTGGTTCTGCCCCATAACAATCTTTGCACGCCGGAAGCAAGGATCCTGGTCCACATGGCCAGGGGAAGGCAGGTGGGTTGTGTGGATGTGAAAAGTATACCACCCACAGAACTACAGTTACAGGTGAGTAACCTATATGTTTCAGGATGTGGAAACGTTCACTATCCACACTCTGGCAGACTCTAAGCAGTTCTCTGGGAGGAGGGGGGGAGCAAGTTGTGCATCCCTATTTGGAAAAAAAGACTGGAGAACAGAGGTCCCAAAAGCAGCATTCCGACATGACTCAAGGCAGATGCTGTAATTGGAAATGAAAGTGCATGCTGTCCTCCAAATAGCAGCCCTAGAGATTTTCTGTACTGTGATGTCTCTGGAGGCAGCCACCGGGCAGCAGTACGTCTGGTGAAATGAGCCCTAAGCCCACTGGGAAGCTCCTTTCCTGCCAACCTATAGCAAAGGTTGATGCAGGATGTTATCCACCTGGCAATCATTCACTTTGCTACTGGTCAGCCAGGCATGGCCTCAGCATATGTTACAACCAGCTGGGGAGTCTCACCCTCAACTCCAGTTGTGCACTCTTTATAAGAAAGCACCCTCCGCAAGTCCAGGGTACCTGATTAAGGTGAGGTTCCGATATGATCTTCGAGAGGAACTTTGTGTGGGGGCAAAGGCTGACCTTGTCCTTGTGGAAGACTGGATAAGAAGCATAGAAACATAGACTTTGATGGCAGATAAGGACCGCTTGGCCCATCTAGTCTGCCCATTTCCCTACCTACAGGATAGGCTGCAGATCCTAGTTAACCAACAGCCTATTTCTTCCTGCCCCCCACAAGAACTGCCTTATGTCTGTCCCATGCATTCTTGAATTCTCCCACAGTTTTAGACCCCACAACCTCCTCAGGAAGGCTGTTCCATGCATCCACTACCCTCTCTGTGAAATACTTCTTCCTCACATTGCCCCTGAACCGCCCTCCTTCTATCTTTAAATTGTGTCCCCTTGTTCTTGCAAGTCTCTTTTTCTGAAAGATGCTACCCTCTTGGACTTTGTTGATTCCACTGAGGTACTTAAAAGTTTCTATCATGTCCCCCCTCTCCCTTCTTTCCTCAAGGGTATACATATTAAGCTCCTTTAGTCTCTCCTCATACGGCTTCTCTTGCAGACCCTGCACCATTTTAGTTGCCCTCCTCTGGACTACCTCTATCCTGTCTATGTCCTTGCGGAGATGGGGTCTCCAGAACTGGACACAGTACTCAGATGGGGTCTCACCAACTGTCTGTACAGAGGGATAACAACTTCCGCTTTCTGCTGCTGATGCCTCTCCTATACATCCCAGTATACCCCAGCCCTCCTACTGCCTTCTCACATTGCTTGCTAACCTTAAGGTCATCTGATATGATTACCCCAGGTCTCTTTCCTTTTTGTTGTTGTTACTACCTCCCCACCCATTGTGTATTTTCCCTGGGTTCTTGTTTCCCAGGTGCATTATTTGCACTTCTTTGCATTGAATCCTAGCTGCCATACTTCTGACCATTCCTCCATCCTTGCCAAGTCCCTTTTCATCCTTTCCACACCTCCTTGTTTATCAACCCTGTTGCAGATCTTTGTGTCATCTGCAAAAAGGCATACTTTTCCTTCCAGTCCCTCTGCAATGTCACTTATAAAGACATTAAAAAGGACTGGACCCAGTACTGAACCCTGTGGTACCCAATAGTAACCCCTCTTTCTTCAGAGTGGACTCCATTTACAATTACCTTCTGTGTCCTGTTGTCCAGCCAATGTTTTACCCAGGCTACCACCCTGGGACCCACTCCCAGGCTGGTTAATTTGACTATTAATCTTTTGTGTGGGACTGTGTCAAATGCCTTGCTAAAGTCTAGGTAGGCCATGTCCAAAGCCCCTCCCTGGTCTACTACTTTGGTCACCCAGTCAAAGAAATCTATTAGATTCATCTGGCATCCACCAAGAGCACCTGGAACTCTCTGATCCTTCTGGCTGATGTGAAGGCCACCAAGAAGGCCATCCCCCATCACAAGTGTGACATCTCACATTTGTGTATAGGCTCATATGACTTGTTCATGAACACTGGCAGTACCGTCTGTAGATCCCATGGTAGTGGTGGTTCACACACTGGACGGGACAGGTGGTTAGGGCCCTTGAAAAAGCACCCAACTACCTTCTCCTGGGCTGCTGTCCGCAAACCAGTCTGATCCCCACATGCAGAGGTGGCTGACAGGTGCACTTTGAAGGTCACTGCTCACAGTCCCGACAGAGAGGGACCAAAGAACTCCAGAACACTCAACACAGCATAGGCAAGGGGAGCAAGCTCCTTGCCCTGGCACCAAATGGAGAACCTCTTCCATTTAAAGGCACAGCACCTGTGAGTCAACTCCTATTAGGGGCCCCCATGAAGTTGAACACAGCTTCAGAAAGACTCAGGGCCTGGAACTCTAGCAGCTCAGAATCAGGGCATGAGGTGCATGGAGTGAAGTTCAAGGCCCCTACTTTTCTGTGGCACACTGGGATCAGGTTCTGCGACAAGATTACCATTTGCTGCAGAACTTCTGTGGCAGTGGTTTGTAATGTCTGCGGAAGTTCTGCAGCACTAACGAACTACCATATCACAGTGTCAGCCTGTCATCCTGACTTCATTTCCATGGCAATGGTTATAGCAATCAGGATGGGAGGAAGCACAGTAACACTAGTTCAAACAATAACAGACCACAGACTTATAGAAATAATTTTATGCCTAAAAAAGCAACAACATATGTATCCCTTAAGGTCCTAGCCCACTGTATAAATGAAATATGCAGAGGGAACCTTATGTGATAAATAAGGTATTTCTATACTCATGCTGTCTACACCACTCATGAGGTCCCACTGTGCATCGACATTTATATGCAATCTGTATCATACATACAAATATGAGTGCGTGCGTATGTGTGTGTGTGTATATATATATATATATATATATATATATATATATATCTATAGTGAGAGAGAAATACTGTATAGATATATATTTATTTTTTTTAATTTCCATGAAATTGTATCCTCATTCATATAGGTCCCTTTGAAAATGGAATAAACAGAATAGAGGAGCTATTGCAAAAAGAGTTCCACCCTGCCTGTTCAGGAAAAACACGGTCATGATCCAGTCCGTTTGGACCTGCACAACCTGACCCCTGACCAGAGAAGCAAATTCCGTGAAAGTCAACCACACTGCACAGAGCTTTGGCAGGCTGATGTGGTGACGGGACTTGCTGGGTAACCAGAACCTGTGGTCTCTGTGGTTCCTCAGGTGTTCCCACCCCACCAGAGACACGTCATCATTAGAGTGATGGTCAGCTCTGGGTGGACAAATGGGATTCCTTCCTTCAGATGGTGAGGACTAGCCACCTCTGGATGGCATCTCACATTGGCTGGGTCACTAACACTGGCTGGTCCAGATTACCTAGGTGCTGGGACCACTGGCTGCCCAGCTCCCACTGCAGGTGGCACATCCACCAGCAAACCCAATGGACCATGCTGGTGCTGGATGCCATGTACCATTGCACCCGCAGGAAATCCTAGGCAGGGCACGAGAGTCCAAACTGAAATGATCAGGCAAAGGAGGTAAGGTTCTGAGCCCGCTCCACAGTGAAATGGGCTTTGGTCCGTAGGGACCCTAATTCTGCTCTGATGAACTTGATTACCTGCAAAAGTATCAGTTCAGACTTGTCCGGGCTGAAAAACATGCTCAAGTCCTTATAGGTCTCGAGGGTCAGATCCCGGGATGGCTCCAAAGCCTCCATGGACAGCCCAGCTATCAGTCAGTTCTTCATGTAGCGACACACCCAGACACCGTAGGAAGGCTGTCTCCACTGCCATGCACCTGGTGAAAACCTGGGGTGTGGATGCGAGGCCGAAGGGCATAACCTAGAACAGATAGAGAACCCTTCTGCATGGAACCAAATGTACTGCAAGTGGGACGGATGGACTGGGATACAGAAGAACGCATCCTGGCAATCCAGGGAGCAGAACCACATGTCCTGCACTAGGGATGGCATAATCTGACTCAGACTGACCATCTGGAACTTGTACTTCCACTTGAACAGTTTCAGGTCCTGCAGATACAGAAAGGGGCACCCCCCCAATCCATTTCAGGACTAGGAAGTACCTGGACATGCACCCCTCATTTGCTAGGGGGTCTGGGACATAGGCAATGGCTCCATTTGCAAGAAGCTGAGCAGTGTCCTCCCAAGGAAAGTACAGTTGGTATGATGGGAGAGCCTCAAAGTCAAGAGGCAACCCTCTGCCTACCACCTCCAGTACCCACTTTTCCGTACTGATGACAGACCAATGTGTCCAGAAGTGGTACAACCACAGTTGTCTACGACAGGAGGAAAGAGAGGTATGTCTGCACCAAAAGCTTCAACTCATGGTTGAAGGAATGGTGCAGAGAACAGGGGTTCAGCTACACTGGGAACTGGAGACCCACGTGGAGGGATAAGGGCATATACAGAGCTAATGGTCTGTATCCATCTGGAAGGGGAACAGCAGTCCTCAGTTGATGGTTGAAATGTTACTCTGATGAACATTTAAACTAGCCCAACAGGCTGAAGTAGAGAGCAGGGAGAACCCGAGGGGAGAGGAATCCCCCCAGGGTACAAATTAATAAAGAAAGCAGGCTGGTAGAAATGAAGGAGAATAGGAACGGGAGCATTAAAGAGAAGGGGCAAGCAGGGAGGGTAAAAAGGAAAAAAAAGAGAAGTAACAAGCAGATTGGGAACAAAATCTAGAAGGCCATGTGTGTGAAGGCTAGATGTCTAGGAAATAAGATACCAGACCTAGAGGCCATCGTGGTATAGGCTGACCTGTATATTGTGGCCATTACAGTCAAGATGCACTGAAACCACAAATGGGAGATGGCCACGTCAGGCTATACTCTGTTCAGGAAGAACAGGGTGTGGTGCTTTATGTAATGGAAAGCATAAAAGTGAGAGATACATGAATAGGACAGGGGTCAGAGGTACTGCAGGGTCACCCTGGAGGGGAATGGAAAAACAGGTTACTCACCTGTAACAGTAGTTCTAGGTGTGGTATATGGTGTACATCCACACTTCTGGCAGTGTTCCTTTCCCTTTAAGGCTTGCTGGAATGTCTTCAAGCTGGTTCCTCCCATCCACCCATGTGGTAACTCCCTCAGCACTGCCCCGTGACATTAGATTCTACCCGTAGGAAGCAAGATCGGTGTACCACTTGCCAGGGGAGGACAGGTAGGTCAGTGTTGATGTACATGATATACCACTCCTAGAACTACTGTTACAGGAGAGTAACCTGCTTTTCTAGGGATGTGGACATAGTGTACTTATTCACACTTCTGGTAGACTCCTAGCAGTTCTCCGGGAGAAGAGAGCAAGGCACATACCCCTACTTAGGGAAAAGAGACTGGAGAACTGAGGTCCCAAAACCATTATCCTGGCAGGACTCAAGGTCGATGTGGTAGTGGTAAATGAAGGTGTGTGCCGACTTCCAGGTAGCAGTCCTGCAGATTTCCTGGATAGGGACATGCCTGGAAGCAGCCACCAAGGCAGCAGTATGATGACTGGAATGAATCCTTAGCTCCACAGAAGGCTCCTTACGCTTCAATGTATAGCAGAGGTCAGTGCAGGATACAATCCACCTGCCAATCGTCCACTTAGCTGCCGGTCTGCCAGGTGTGGCTTCAGTGTACGTGACAAAGAGCTGGCGAACCTCTCCCAGAACTCCAACAGTGCGCTCCTTGTAATAGGTGAGCGCTGGCCACAGGTCCAAAGTATGGTGCCTGTGTTCAGTCTTTGAGGTGTGGTTGGTGAAGTACACCGGGAGATTGATCAGACTGATCACATGGTTAAGGTGAAACTCAGACACAACCTTCAGGAGTAACTCCGGGCTGGGGCGAAGGACGACCTTGTCCCTGTGGAAGACCAGATAAGGAGACTCCACCAAGAGCGCCTGGAGGACACCGATCCTTCTGGCTGATGCGATAGACACTAAAAAGGCAGTCTTCCATGACAGGTGAGACATTTCACACTTGTGCATTGGTTCGAATGGCTTGCCCATGAGCTTTGCCAGTACCAGCAACAAGTCCCAAGGTGGTGGTGGTTCACGCACTGAAGGGGAATGTGGTCAAGGCCTTTGAAAAAGCACCAGACTACCTTCTCCTGTGCCACCAACTGCATACCAGCCCACACCCGGTAAGCAAAGATGGCTGCCAGGTGCACCTTAAGGGTCGTCGACCGGAGGCTAATTGAGAGAGGGAACAAAGGTAGTCGACAATGCTAGCCACCGGACAAGATAAAGGGTCAAGCCTCTTGCACTGGCACCAAATGGAGAACCTCTTCCCTATGAACGCGTAGCATTTTCGGATCGACTCCTTCTGAGAAGCCTCGACTACAGTGAGGACATCTTCGTAGAGACCCAAAGCCTGGAACTCTAGCTGCTCAAGAACCAGGCTGTCAGGTGCAAGGATCGAAGGTCCAGATGGAATACCTTCCCCTGATTGCAAGAGAGCAGGTCTGGGCAGAGAGGGACATGTCTCGGGAACCTGCTGCTGAGGCTGAGAGATCAGGGTACCAAAACTGGTGGGGCCAGTCCACAGCCACCAGGATCATCTGTGCCTTGTCCCTCCTAACCTTGAGCAACAATTTGAGGATCAGAGGAAAGGGAGGGAAAGCATAAAGAAGGTCCAGGGTCCAGGGCCTCGAAAAGGCATTCCCCTGCAGCATTCCCTGCTGAGGGGGAGGGCACAAAAGAGTCTCAGCTTTGTGCTCCCTAGAGGCGAAAAGGTCCACCAGAGGGGTGCCCCATTTGGAGAATAGGCTGTGTACTACCTCTGGATGAAGGGACCACTCATAAGACGCCTCGCCCACATGGCTGAGGCGCCTGCCATCTGGTTGGAGATGCCAGCCACATGGATGGCCAGAAGAGCAGCATCCAGGCTGTGCACGAGGGTCCAGATGCAAAGAACTTCCCTGCACAGAGGAAGGGAGTGCATCCTGCCCTGTTTGTTGAGGTAGTACATGGTCATGGTATTGTCTGTCTGGACCTGAATGACCTGACCACGAATGTGCAGTGCAAAGCCAGTCAGCACCAGTCGAACTGCCCGAAGCTCCAGCAGGTTGATATAGCATCAGGACTCCTCAAGGTTCCAGAGACCGTGGACTCTGTGGTCCCCCAGGTGGGCATCTCATCAGAGAGGCATCAGTTGTGATGGTGACCGTCGGTTCTGGGAACACAAATGGGATCCCTTCCTGTAGATGTGCCAGGTCCCACATCGGCTGGGTCACAGTGACCAGCCGTTCGAAGTGGCCCTTGTGCTGAGACCATGGACAGGCAAGCTCGCATTGCAGAGCACATTCTTCACTGGGCCCAATGGACCACACTGATGAAAACTGCCATGTATCCCAGGAGGCACAGTAAGACCTGAGCTGGGCACAACTGCCCAACCCGAAATGATTGGGCAAAGGAGGAAAGAGCCTCCGCCCAGTTCTCCAGAAGCTGAGCCCTGGCTCTGCAAGAGTCGAGCTCTGCCCCGATGAAGAGAATCACCTGCGAGGGTACCAATTCTGATTTGGCCTTGTTCACCACTTAGAACTGATGGAACCGGCAGTGGGACGGATGGATGTGGCAGTGGAAGAATGCATCCTGAAGATCCATGAAGCAGAATCACATGTCCTGCTCCACAGATCAAATGATTAGAGACAGAGTGACCATCCTGAAGGTGTGTGACTGGAGAAACTTGTTCAGGTCGTGCAGGTCTACGATGGGGCACCAGCCCCCATGTGCTTTCTAGCACCAGGATATACCTGAAGACAAACCCTGGGTTCATTGGAGGGTCCAGGACTGGAGTCACTACCTTCTTCTGGAGGAGCTGTCTGATGTCTTCCCGAAGGGCTGACAGCATGGCCTCCCATAAGGCACGGGCTCAGCAAGGCAGGTAAAAAACAAACTCTGGAGACAGACTCTGACCAACCACTTCAAGGACCAACCTGTCCATGGTGACAGCGGAGCAAGTGGAAGGAAGTGGTAGAACTGGCCCCCCACGGGAGGAACCAGGGGACACAGGATGGGATGCCAAGCCTGGGCCTACTGTCCAGCCAGGGATAGTACAGCTTGGCCACAGGGGAAGAGATGGCCCGGAAGGACTTCTTTTGTTGAGGTTTAGCACCCTTGGGATCCTTCTGGGTGGAGGTCACTGAGTCCAAGGTGGCACTGGAATTCTCAATGCGAGTAAGGTGTCCTTCAATCCCCGGCCTGAACAGATTGGTGCCCAAGAAGGGCACATCTGCCACATTGTGCTGGGTATCTGCTGTAAAGGTCGAGATCCTCTGCACAGCCCTGCGGCGCATGGTGACTACAGCAGCTATGGACCAGGTGAAGAGTCACTGATGTCCATGGCCGTCTGGAGCTGCTGTTTAGCCACTATTAGGTTCTGATCCTGGACTTGCTTGACCGTGATCAGTAAGTCAGCTGGGAGCAGGGAACGCATCCCATCAAGCTTGCCTAAAAGGGCATGAGTGAAGTAGGCCATCAGAAGGGCCGAACTCACCTGCCAAAAGCCAAGAGAAGAGGCTGCATAGATCTTTTTTGGCTATATGATCCAATTTCTTGGATTCTTTGTTGGGAGGCTTATCCATGTCTCTGACACTACTGAGCGCCGAAAGACCAAGTCGGTCACCAGAGCGTCGGCCAAAGGGTGTTTGGTGAAACCCAACAGGGAACCGGTAGGGACCACGTACTTGCGGGCCATCTAAGCTGACGGCACAGGACAAGAGGCAGGGTGCTGCCGAAGCTCTAGAGCGGCACCAAGAATGGCATCAGGGAAGGATTCCCAAGGGGAGCCAACCAGGTCGAGAATCTCGGTCAGTGGGTACTTAGCCTATTTCAGGACAGACTCCATTTGGAGACCCATTGATTCAGAGATCAGCTGGAGAAAGCCCACGAAAGAGGTGGAAAAATGCTGTCGACAAATCCTCTCTCAACTCGATGTCCAACAGACAGGAGTATAGGAAGGAGCCCTACAACCCCGAGGATTCATCAAAAAGAACTCAACTGCCAAAGTCCCCACTGACCCTACGGGGTCTGTTGGGAGTCACGGTGACCGACAGCCACTGAGGAACCCCATAAGCAGTATGGGCATCCATAGGGGAAGGGCCCACTGGCGGCTGTTTGGGCGGCGGCTCCACCTGGAAGGCCGGAGAGGCCGGAACAGGCAGAGTCAGAGCCGGCTGAGGCCTGGGTGGTGGGAATCATGGAAAAGCTGGGTGGGGGCCAGAAGCGGCTTAACCCTGGTAAACATGAGCTGATGCCACATGAGCACTTCGTAGTGCCAATGCATTTTGTGATGGAGCCTCTCCTCATCCAAGGAGGTAGAAGAGGAGTAACGGTGGCGCTGCTTGCCCAAGTCCCGAAAGCAGGAACACCTATGTTGGCATGGGCTGCTCCACTCCGGGCTTTGGGACCAAGACCTCATCCTCAACTGCCAGGGATGCCAACGGTGGGACTCGGAGGGAGCCAGCGAAAGCCAAGGAACCTCCTGGGTAATCGGATCTTGAGGGTTGGGGACCGGATCAGTGGGCTGGTCCTACCCACCCCGTGACGTAGTAAGTCAGGATCGGAGTCCCAGAGAAGGAGATATCAGCCTCATCTGGCAACAATGCATCGACTGCGTTAGAAAAATCTCAGCAGGTTTCGATGGGTGTCTTGACCAACTAGCCCTATGGGGAGATCATGGAGCCAACGGCCTGGGCTGAAGGATCGACCACAGTCAAAATCTCCAGAGAAATTCGGGAACCTGAGGTACAAGAGCACTCGTGATCCAATGATCGATGGCAAGGCTTCTTTTTTGTCTCTTTTTTTGAAGATTTAGATTGTGTGCTCTTAGAGGGGCCCTACCCAAAGGTGTGAAGGGACTGGCACAAATCACGAAATGCCCCTAAAAAGGTGGCACCAAAAGTAAGTGTCACGAAGGTCAAAGTCAAAGAGGCCTGCTCTGTAGCCTTAGCTGCAGCCTCTTCAAAAGATGCAAGTTGTTCAGTGGAACTTACAGCCACGGAGACAGCCAGACAAGCATCCTTCGAGTGAATGATGGGGGGATCCTGTTCATCTGGGCACTCTAACAGAAGCCGGGCATGCCAGTCTTCTAATAAAGGGTGCAAAGTGTGACAAAGGCCACGTGCCTGAGGATCGTGTTCATGGCCTACACAGTAGATGCACAAGTTGTGTGGATCTGTCCAGGACATTTTCTGCCTGCAGCTGCATCTCTTGAATCCTGGAGTCGACTTTACGTCATCTATGGTGGAGAATAATAAATCATCTGAAGATGAGATGGTCTCACAAAGTTTGCAGAAGTTTGGAGCAAAGGGCCTACTCAGCATGGCGAGTGGCAAGGAGAGAACATTCTTCTTCCAGTGGGAAAGGAAGATCTGGCGTCATGGGGCAGTGCCAAGGGAGTTACCACCAGGGTGGGTGGGAGGAGCCAGCTTGAAGATGTTCCAGCAAGCCTTACAGGGAAAGGAAAAGTGTGGATAAGTACACCATACCCATGTCCCTAGAACCACTGTTTGCACTGGCATGATCTACAGACCTCCAGCACAGAGTGAGGAGTCAGACAAAGTACCGCTGGAAGCCACAGACAAGATGGCAGAAAAGGGGGACATGCTGCTGGTGGGGGACTTCAATCCTCCAGATGTAGACTAAAGCCTCCCAGTTGCAGCTTCAACTAGAAGCAGGGACATCCTAGACTCCCTGCAAGGGGGGGCGATCCTCAGTCAACTAGTCAGCAAATGCATTTGTGATGGGGCAATACTGGTCCCGGTACTCACTAACTTGTTGCAGGTGAGAAGGTGGCAGGCCACCTAGGGACCAGTGATCACTGTATAGCATGATTCAATACAAGGACGGCTGTGGAATCGAACCACGCAAGGGTAAGGGGTCCTGAATTTCAGGAGGGTAGTTTTCATAAAGAGAGATGAATGACTCTGGGATGATCTGGTGTGGGAGGCGACCTGGGTAGGGTGGAGGAACAGTGGGCAAAGCTAAAAGGGGGCATAGTGAAGGCAACAAACCCCTGTGTCAAGGAAGTGAGCAAAAGCAAGAGGAAAGAGAGATTGCTATGGTTCTTGAAAGAGGTGGCTGAAAAGGTAAAGGCTAAAAGGGTGGCATTCAGAAGGTATACGGATATGCAGAGGGAGGAGGACAGGCAAGTGTACCAGGGGAAATACAGGGAAGCAGGGAAAGCAGTAAGGAGTGGTTCTAGAGGACTGGAGGAGGGCAGATGTAGTTCCCCTTCACAAAAGTGGTAGCAGGGAGGAGGCTGGCAATTATAGGCAAGTCAATCTGAGATCAGTGGTGAGAAAGTTAATGGAATCACTGCTGAAGGAAAGGATTGAGGAATATCTTGAATCCAGTGGGTTACAAGACCTAAGGCAGCATGGACTCATTGGGGAGGGGGGAGGGGAGTCACTTGCAAATGAATCTGATAGATTTCTTTAGCTGGATGATCATGGAATTCGATCAGAGTGAAGCGGCAGACGTGGCCGACCTAAGGAGTTTGACACTATTCCACAGAGGAGACTAGAAGCAAGCTGGGTAGCTTATTAGTGGGTCCAAAGGTGGAAAACTGCGTAAAAAACTGGTTAAGAGATGGGCAACAGAGGGTCGTGATAAACAGAATTCACTCTGAGTAAGGGACTGTGACCAGTGGGGTGCATCAGGGATAAGTGCTGGGACTGGTCCTCTCTAACATCTGTATAAGTGACATTGCAGAGGAGCTGGGGAAAAAAGGTCTGCCTCTTTGCAGGTGACATCAAAATCTGCAATACACTGGACACTCGGTGGGGGGGGTGAGCAGAGAACTGATAAAACTCACAGAGTGGGCAAGGGTACAGCAGCTGGGTTTCAATGTGAAAAAGTGCAAAATAATGCACTTGGGGAACAGAAACCAGAGGCGGAATACAAAATGGGTGGAGTAATACCAATGATCACCAAGCAGGAAAAGAGCTGGGGTAATTATATCTGATGGTCTAAGCTGGGAGAGCTAGTGGGATGCTGGGGTGCATAGGGAGGGGTATCACCAGCAGAAAGAGGAAGTTGCTGTTGCCTCTGTACAGATTGCTGGCAAGACCCTACACCTAGAATACTGCATCCAGTTCTGGAGACCACATCTCCAAAGCGACATTGACAGAGTGGAGGCAGTCCAAAAGAGGGCAACTAAAGTGGTGCAGGGTCTGCATCAAAAGCCCTATGAGGAGAGACTAAAGGAACACAGTGCATCATCCAGGAAGAGAGGAAGGGAAGGGGGGAGAGGGAATATGATAAAGACAGTACAGTTACGTAAGAACTTGCCATAACAGTAGATCTTCGAGACAGGCTCTTGCAGTAGGTATTCACAAATAGGACTAAGACGTCAGGCGTCAGGAGCCCACGGAAAAATCTTCTAGCTAGCAGTCTCTGGCAGGGACTGCCCCCAACGTCAGCTGACAGATGCCAGCGTACATCAGTATTTATTTATTTAGTTTTTGTTAACCGGGTAGGTGCACTAGCCATAACCATGACTATTTTCAGGCACGACCCGGGAGGATACAGTACAATACAACAACAAAGCATGACAATGTTACAGAAATATCTTTGGGAAGAATAAAATCAACAGTAAAACAAAGTAGGTCTGGAGAGATGGGTAAATACATCAAACATTTCAGCAGTACACCTTAACAATAGGTTTACATCAACTGATAAACAATAGAGATGCTGGAAGGAAAGAGGCAAAGCTGGAAGGCGGTTATACAGTGTAGAGAGTAGACAGATTGAGAAGAGAGAGAAAAAAGGGGTTAAGAAAACAGAACTGAATATAAGTGCAGGACAGTGCTGGTGTTGAGGGAGGGGGCTAAGGGGGTTTAAAACAGGAGCAGTTGCTTGTCGAGATTAAATACTTTCGAAGCTCAGACTTAAAGGCATTGTGAGAGGGAGCAAGGCGCACAGCTATGGGGATGGAGTACCAGTATAGGGGAGCTAGAACAGCAAAGGCATTTGCTCCCTTGGAGGAACTGTACCTAGGGATACAGACAAGGGACACAGAGCACAATCCATAGTAAGAGGGCTGTCTGAGAAAGTACTCTGCAAGACACGCCAGGAGTTTGTGAACATATGATCCTATTTATGATAGAGCCAAGAGAGTAGAGCCTAGTCTCTTTTGGAGGTAGCCAACTCAGGTCTGAGTAGAGGAAACAGTGGTGTTTAAGTCAGTGGGCAGAGAAAGCATAGCGACAAATGCTATTGTAGGTGATGTCCCACTTGTGTAGACTAGAGTTTGGTGCAGCAGTATAGGTGGCAACACCATAGGTAAGTGAGGTGAGTAGCATACCTTGAACTATTGCTAAGCCTGGCGGAAGGGGTTAGCACATAGCTGGTGCGACAGGTAATGCCCAGCTTTGCGTTCACAGACTTGCATGCATTTTGTACATGGAGATCAAAGCTTAGTGATTGGTCGAGGGTAACAACAAGGTATTTAAAAGAAGAAACAGATCCAATAGTGGAGCCATCCAAGGCCGAGACTTTGAAATTACTTTGGGGGAGCTTGATTTTTGAGTTTGTACCAAAAAGCATAACCTTGGTCTTGGAATCATTTAATACCAGCTTGTGGTTTGCCAACCATGATTGTGTGATTTGAAAGTCAGACGAGAGACGCTGATTTATGTCTTTTATGTTTTTGGCACTGGTGTAAAGTACTATATCATCAGCATACAGAAGGGAAGAAGTCTCAGATAGGGTAGATGTGATAACATTTATAAAAATGGAGAAAAAGAGTGGGCCGAGGATGGACCCTTGGGGCACTCCAATATTTAGTCCTGTCTTGCATGAGAAGGAGGAGTTGTATTTGATCATTTGAGTCCTGTTTGACAGGTAGCTATCAAACCAATTTACAACATTAGGTGCAAAGCTCAGTGAATGCAGGGTAGAGAGGAAGATAGGGTGGTCAACCAAGTTGAAGGCCTTTGTCACGTTGATGAAAACTGCCCCAGTGAGAAGGCCAGCATCCATAGCAGATAGGGTGTTGGATGTAAGTTTGAGGAGAGCAGTAGTTGTGCTGTGACCCTTATGGAATCCATGCTGTGCAGCAGTTAGGTCATATTTCTGTAGGAATTCAATAGTTTGGGATGCAACAAGCTTTTCGAGGATCTTACCGAGGACAGACAAGATGGCAATGGGTCTGTAGTTATCGGGGTCCTTGAGATCACCTTTTTTAAGAACAGGGGTAACCCTTGCTGACTTCCAGATATCAAGTACTTGGCTTTGGCTAAGGGAGAGAGTGAAGATCTTAGCTAGGGGAGCAGCTATAAAAGGTGCAGCCAGTTTTAACAGTTTGGGTTCCAGGGTATCCGAGCCAGTAGCCAGTGTCTCAGAGATTTTCTTTAGGAGGATAAGGACTTCTTTATATGTAATTGACCTGAAACAGAAAAGGGGGGGCTGATCTAGCAGAAGGAATATTAGGAATCTGCAATACCGGGAAGGATGAGGTAAGTGCTGTAATGTCCGAGAATCTGCGACTAAAGAAGTTTGTAGTGGTCTCAGGGTCATTACAATTTATGCCCTCAAGAATCATGTCACTAGGTGACGAGAACTGGTGTGAACCCAGGATTGACTTTACATGGGATCAGAATTTCCTGGAGTCACCATAAGAGTTTGTAAGCAATTCCTTACAGTATGAGCTTTTTGCATGCTTGATGTCTTTTTTACAAGCATTCCTCTGAGTTCTGTAGAGGTTATAGTCACTTTGCAGGTTGGATGTTTTGAACTGGTGCCAACTCTTGTCCCTCCTCCTTAATTTGGCAAGAAGATAGGCCTTTAACCATCAGGTTTTCCTCTGTTTGACCCGTTGTGTTACCAGGCGACAATGATGGTCCTGAATGACAAGAAAGTTGGTTAGGAAGATATTTAGGGCAGAATGAACATCAGTAGCCTCGTACAAGTCCGCACAGTCAATGCAGGATACATCCCTTAGAAAGGCTTGGGGTGCAAGGCTTGCATAATCACAGAAGGTGACGAGATGGGGCTTTGACGGAGGTGGGACAGCTTTGCCCCCAGATGCAGAAAGTAGGGGAGTGGTCAGTAATAGCATCAGCTAGGGTACCGGAGTTCAGAATGTTTTCAGGATGATTTGTCATACTCCAGTCCAGCAGGGTGCTACTGTTCGAGTGCGGGGCTACTCTGGTAGGCTCAGTGATCAACTGGTGTAGGCTGTAGCTTTGAATCTTTGGGAGTGACATAGCATGGGTATTTCCAAGCCAGTTTATATTTAGGTCTCCGAGTATAAGCACCTCATTTCTACCAGCAAATAAAGATATCTGATCGATCAGTTCATCCAGACCCTTCATGCTATTTTTCAGAGGGTTATACACACATATGATATGCAATTTCTTTGCTCCCAGGGAGAGAATTGCATGTTGTGCCTCACATTGGACTTGGGATGAGGAATATATATAGCAGTAAGGTTGAGTTGATTTTTGAAATAAATAGCAGTGCCTTTTTTATTTGTATTCTGTCATTCCACAGTAGATTGCAGGAAGATATTAGGAAATGAGAATCCTGGACAGAGGGTTTGAGCCAAGTTTCAGTTAAGCAGAGTGTATCAGGTTTGTAGAGGGCAGCCCAGGATTCCAGCTCAGCAAAGCTATGTTCAAGGCTCCTGATGTTATGGTGAGCTATGGAGAGAAGTCTAGTGGTGGGCACTAAGTTTATAGGGCCAGGGTTCAACTGAACATCCCCGAGAGCAGTATAGCCAAGATGAGAAGACACCATAATTTGCGATGCAGGAAAGGGGAGAGAGGTGCCACAGGGGCCATCTTGCTAGTTTACAACAGGCTATGAAGTTGCAGATCCTATTTAGCAGGAGGGGAGTGGATTTGCATCGAAATGGAGGCAACACAAGGAGGTTTGAGAAAACAGTCATATGCGAAAGCTTGAATAGGAAGGTCAGCTGAGTTTGTAGGAGGTACTGCAACCAAGGACAGGTGTAGAAATGGCAAGGTGGTTATAAGAAGAATTATTAGCATATGCATATCCATTTTGAGCTGCATTCCTTATACTGTCCGAACGTTTCCTATATGGTATTTTACAGTGGGTGGAGATTCTGAGAAATAAAGGATGATAAGAGAAAAAAGGCTGTGACCAGATTTGCAGGCACAGGACCCCTAGTGGTTGGTTCTTATAAGCGTCCAATGGGAGAGCAGACACTTAGGTCTCCTGAGTCCTATAAAAACAAGAGCCCTCCCAGGGTGGGTGAGGTGGGGGGAGGGTGGGGAGCTGGTATATAGTGCCGGCGGAAACACAGCTCTGTTGGCGGTCTTTGGGAGCGTGGGTGGCTGCTTTATCAGGGCTGGCCGCACCGCTCAGGAGTCCGGTGAAGTCCTCTGGTGGAGGGGGAACCCACAGTCGGGTCTCCCACTTGAGAGCTGTGTTGGCGGTCTTTGGGAGCGTGGGCGGCGGCTATATCAGGGCCAGACACACTGCTCAGGAGTACGGTGAAGGCCTCCAGTTGAGGGGGAACCCACGGTCGGGTCTCCTGCTACAAAAACGTACAAGGGCGGCAGTCTCACGCCTGTCCTCCAGTTCTCCTGCCAAAGGCTGACAGGAAAAAGGCTTGCCTCCTAAAGAGGAAAGAAAAGGAAACTCAGGGGGAGGGAAAGCAATACCTACTGCAAGAGCCTCTCTCGAAGATCTACTGTTATGGTAAGTTCTTACATAACTGTACTATCTTACTTCGAGAGGGCTCTTGCAGTAGGTATTCACAAACAGGACTGAGTCCCAAGTAGTTTGGAACAACAGAAACCAGGGAGAAGGAACAAGAACAATCTGTCCACACAAAAAAAGACATCTGGCAGATACCGAGCTCAAGAAAGGAGCCCTTGTAAGACCGCCAGGCCGAATCCTGCTCTGCGGCAAGAGGCAAAATCCAAGCTGTAATGCTTGGTAAAGGTATGAACTGACGTCCAGGTGGCCATGGCATAGATTTCTGCGGCTGAGACATTCCTAAAGCATGCGGCGGAAGCCGCCATGCCCCTGGTAGAATGATCCTTCATCTGACCTGGAAGGGGTTTGTTGTACTTATTGTAACAGTACGTGATACAGTTTGCCAACCATTTGGAGAGGCATTGTTTGGACACAGCAAGGCCCTCCTCCTTAGGAGCAAAGGAGTCGAACTGGTCTGTCTTCAGTTCTGTCGGTACAGTACCACAAGATCCAATGGACATCAAGGGTGTGAAGGAGATGTTCCCCTTGATTGGAGTACCCCGGAAAGAAGACCGGAAGCTCAACAGATTGGTTGAGCGTAGATTCTGCCACAACTCTGGGGAGAAACTTAGGGTTGGTCCTCACAGTCACCCTGTCTCTGTGGAAAATTAGATAAGGGACCCGGCACAAAAGTGCCTGAAGCTCGGAAATCCTCCGAGCAGAGGTAATGGCAACGAGGAAAAGAGTTTTCCAGGACAGAAAACACATGTCTACCTCCGCTGCCGGCTCGAATGGAGGCAGCGTGAGTTTTTCCAAAATGAAATTAAGGTCTCGGGGAGGTGTGGATTGCGGATAGGGGGCTTCAGGTGAAGAACCTCTTTGAGGAAGGTCTTAGAGACTTTCCGTTGAGACACCGACCCATCTCCCACAGGGAAATAGTAAAATAGAAACACAGACTGACAGTAGATAAGGACCGCTTGGCCCACCTAGTCTGCCCATTTCCCTACCTACAGGATAAGCTTCAGATCCTAGTTAACCAACAGCCTATTTCTTCCTACCCTCCCACAAGAATTGCCTTATGTCTGTCCTATGCATTCTTGAATTCTCCCAGTTTTAGACCCCACAACCTCCTCAGGAAGGCTGTTCCATGCGTCCACCACCCTCTCTGTGAAAAAATACTTCCTCACATTGCCCCTGATCCATTCCCCCTCGATCATCAAATTGTGTCCCCTTGTTCTTGCACATCTTTTTTTACTGAAAGTGCTACCCTCTTGGACTTTGCTGATCCCACTGAGGTACTTAAATGTTTCTATCATGTCCCCCCTCTCCCTCCTTTCCTCACGGGTATACATATTAAGCTCCTTTAGTCTGTCCTCATATGGTGTCTCTTGCAGACCCTGCACCATTTTAGTTGCCCTCCTCTGGACTGCTTCCATCCTGTCTTTATCCTTGCAGAAATGGGGTCTCCAGAACTGGATGCAGTACTCCAGATGGGTTCTCACCAACTGTCTGTACAGAGGGATAACAACTTCCTGTTTTCTGCTGGCGATGCCTCTCCCTATACATACCAGTATCCACCCAGCCCTCCCTACTGCCTTCTCACATTGCTTGCTAACCTTAAGGTCATCTGATATGATTACCCCCACGTCCCTATCTATTTTTATTGTTGTTACTACCTCCCCCCATTGTGTAATCTTCCCCTGGGTTTTTGTTTCCCAGGTGGTAGGCTGAAGTGGCTGACAAGTGTACTTTGAGTGAGGAATAGTTGAGACCCAAGTCAAAGAGGTGCCTTAGGTAGTCCAGGATCCTGGCCACCGGGCAGGAAAAGGGTTCCAGTTCTTTGGAAGCTGTCCAAATAATTAACTGTTTCCACTTCACAGCATATGTAGACCTGGTGGAAGGCTTTCTGGTCTCCACCAGGATATTAGCTACCTCTGGGGAAACACCGAAGGAAGAAGGCCCTGAAGGGAGAGCATTCTGAACTTCTTGTACTCCACAAACTAACTGAAGGAGCTGAGAGCCAGGATGGGCCTCAGGTCACCCATTTTCTTAGGCACTAGAAAAAAGTGGGAATAATAGCTCATCCCCGATACAGAAGGGGAACGGGTTCTATTGCATCCTTCGAAAGAAGAGCGCTTATCTCCTCGTTTACTAGGAGGAGATGAGTGAAGAGGTGGTGTGTTGGGGGCAGAGACAGCCCTAGATAGGGCAAAAAGGGAAAAAGTTGCAGCTTGCCCAGAAATGACCCACTTTCCACAGGACAGTGGGTCCAAAGTGGTGCATCTGTCTCTAACAATAGCTGAAAGATGGAAAATTAAACAATAGAAAAGTATTTTCACTCAACAAATTTAAGCTTCTGTACTAGTGAAATTTCTACTTACGATTAGGTTTGGACCCAGTTGTTTCTCATTTTGACCCACATATTTTACACCTATGGGTCTAATTTGACCCATGTTTTAAAACCCCTAGCGCTGTCACTGGTTGGGGGGGGTTGAATGAACTTGATCGAGTGCCCCAGAACACTCAGAATCAAAGGAATCGGAGGGAAGGTGTAGACAAATCTGCCCTTCCAAGACAGAGACAGCGCGTCCTGCCAAAAAACATTTAATCCGGGAGCGAGCCAACAAAAGGTGGGAAGCTTTGCGTTGCTGGGGGAGGCAAACAGATCTATCTGCAGCATGCCCCACTGGGCGAACACACCGTCTAATACCTCCTGCTTCAATTCTCACTCATGAGCACTCACCAAAGTCTGATTGAGAGCATCTGTGAGAGAGTTTCGAACCCCCGGCACATGGAGCGCTGTCAGGTGAAGGTTGTGCTGCAAGACCCAAAACCATATCCTCATTGCCTCTCGGCACAGGGGTTAAAAACAAGTTCCCCGCGTTTGTTGAGTTACCAGATGACACACATGTTGTCTGACTGGATCTGAAGATGAACAGGAAGAATGAGGGGATGGAGAGCTTGGAGAGTGTAGCGGACTGCCCTCAACTCTAGCACGTTGATGTGTAACTGTGACTCTCTTTGGGACCAGCTCCCTTGGGTCCTGTGGGACACGAGATGGGCCCCCCAGCCGACCCCTAAAGCATCCATGGTCAGGATCTGAGGGGGAACTGCAAAGCTGAAGGGACCCCCCCCGGGAGAGGTCCTCTGGGATTAACCACCATCTGAGATCCCTGGCCATGGGGTCCGAGACAAGAATCTCATGATCCAATTCGCCTGTGGACTGGTCCCACTGGACTCTCAGGGTCCACTGCGAGACCCTCATGTGCAGATGGGCCAGAGGAACTGTTGATATGGCAGCTACCATGAGGCCCAGGAGGTGAAGGACCTTCCGGTCTGGTATGTGTTTCTGATTCAACAGAATGCATACCTGCTGCTGCAAAGTCTCAATCCTGTCCGGGGGAAGAAAGGCTTGGTATCCAACACTGCCCCAATAAACTGAAGGCATTGGCACGGGACCAAATATGATTTGGTCCGATTATTAGTGAGTCCCAAATTGTGGAAAAGCTGCAGGGTGATAAGGAGGGAGCACAGCAGATCCTCCCTGGATGAGGCTGCAATCAGCCAGTCATCCAGGTAAGGGAACGACTGGACCCCCTGGGTGTAAAGGGAAGCAACCACCACTGAAAGACATTTGGTGAACACCTGAGGAGCCGAGGAAAGGCCAAAATGGAGGACCCTGAACTGAAAATGTTCCTCCTGGAAGCAAAAGTGGAGGAACTTGTGATGGGATGGACACATGAGAATATGCAGGTAGGCGTCCTGCATGTCCAAGGCGCAGAACCACAGACCCGATCTTAGTAGAAGAAGGCCCTGAAGGGAGAGCATTCTGAACCTCTTGTACTCCACAAACTAACTGAGGGAGCTGAGAGCCAGGATGGGCCTCAGGTCACCCGTTTTATTGGGCACTAGAAAAAAAGTGGGAATAATAGAACCCGTCCTGATACAGAACGGGAACGGGTTCTATTGCATCCTTCGAAAGAAGAGCGCTCATCTCCTTGCTTACTAGGAGGAGATGACTGAAGAGGTGGTCTGTGGGGGGGGGGGGGTTGAATGAACTCGATCGAGTGCCCCAGGACACCAGTTGGAGCACCCAAGAGTCTGATGTTATCCTCTCCCATTCCGGCACGTGGCAGGAGAATCTGCCACCTACCAGCTCCTCTGGACTGGAATCCAGAAGGAGGGGGAAGGCATAAAGTCAAGCGGCAGAAGGGAGGACAGCAGTCATGGCTCCTGCGGCTCTACGGACTTTGGCCAGGGGGAGCTTTGGCTGCTGACGCGGCCCTATGCTTATTTTGTCAGTGGGCTGGTGTCTGCTTTGACTGACAATGGTTTTGGTGTCAAAAGGAGCATTTCTGGCCCTGGGGAGACTTGTACATGAGTTGCACTGACCGTAGGGCTTGACCCTTGGCCTGGAGGTCGATGAGAACACCCTTAACTTCTCCTCCGAAAAGGACCAACCCTTGGAAGGGCACATCCTGCATGGCCAACTGAACTCCGGGAGCCAGACCAGAAATTCGGAGTGAGGCATGTCTGCATAGACCAACAGCAAAGGCCAAACTATGGCCGGCTGTATCCACAGCATCATAGGTTGCTCGGAGCATATGCCAGCAGGCAGATTTTGCCGAGGGAAGAAGGTCCCAGAGCTCTTGTTTTACAGTGGAGTCAGGGAGAGAGAGTCCCGCTTAGAAGACACCTGGCTTAAGAGGGACTTCTGGAAATCCCCCATGTGGGTAACGTAATTCAGTGCCCTGATGCCCAGAGTAGAGGATGCAAAACTCTTATTGCCATACTGATCCAGAATCTTGGAATCTTTGTCTGGATGGGTGAAGCTGAGATGTTTGGGATTCGAGGTCCTGTTGTGAGCAGCACTGATGACCACCAAATCCGCCTTGGGTTGAAGACTGAGGAAGTCCTAACCTTCTGGCGAGTGATATAGCCTATCCGCCATGTGAGCTAGGGTAGCTAAGGAGGAGGGCTGTGCCAGATTGTGGTAACTAAATTTTGGTGAGGCTCAATCCAAGGAGGAATGAGAGTCGGTGGGGCTTCCGCCAAGTCTAAATGTTCAGCAAGTCTTTGACGCTGGATGTCCTGCTCCACCGTTTTCCAATCGTAGGGCCTCCTGGATTTTCTTGAGCAACCCAAAAGGAAGGATCCTTCGGGGTGGGGGACTTAAGAAAGTCCTTTGAGTGGACGCTCTGAGTGTGAGGTTCCTCTCCAGAGTCCGTTGGCTCATAATCTCTATCTGAGCAAATTCACTGGTCTGCAAACAGCCACAGAGGGTGAATTCCTGGGGATGAGTGCCAGAAGATGGTCCTGGTCTGTCGACTGGTACCAGTGAAGGAGTGTCCATCGTCAGGCAACCAGGGGTCAGGGCCGGCGCCGGATGATGTCTCTCCAGTTCCAACATCAGCTGAAATTTGGCTTCAACCCACCAAGAGGCCAGGACTGACTTCAAATCCACCTGTGGAGAAGGTGGAAGACACTGACACGGATACCCATAACATGGGTAGCCAAAACTGGACAGCAGGTAGCCTCGACCAGGGAAGCCCGGCATCGGTACTGAGGCATCTGGTATGTGGCAGAGGATGCAACGTCGGGCATCCTGATGGAGACCCAGACAAAGGGGCTGACGGGTTTGGCGTCGGCCCGACGGATGAGTCAGAAGACCCAGAAGGAGGGTGCCCTAGCATAGGCCCTGACAGCAGAACTGGTGGGCCGTCCTCCGGCAAGCCGCAAGGCGGCAGCATGGGGACTGTCACCTGGTCCGGCGTCGGAGGTTGTGGGGTCGGGGGACCCCTGACGGCGTGGTGCTCCTGGTCCTCACCCCCAGCAGAGGATGGAGGAGCCGACTCCCCTGGAGGAATCGGAGATGGAGGCACCTCCAATGGCAGGTGATCAGATGTCGGCTGCAGCGATCCCCGCACATTGGGTGTGGCATCAGGTCCCGACGGGGGATCGCAGGCTGTGCAGCCATCGGACGAACTGACTGGGCAGCTCAGCAGCCTTGTCCAGGCAGGAGATGGCAGAGCTGGAGCCCGACTTATTGGACGAGCCCTCACCGCTAGGCCAGTAATCAGAGGCAGCCATAGTGGGGGTAGAGGCCTCCTTAACCCGGGAGCCTCCCGGCAGGCCTGAGCACAAGCCCACGGGGTGGGGGGAGAACAAACGATGCCTGGACACTACCAAGGTAGCTGCCTGAGAGCGGTCCCCCTGAGGGGAAGATACCTGAAGGCCCATGACTCCGACCGGAGTCGGCTGGGCTGTGGCAGATGAGTCTTGGTCCCTGTGTTTCTCTTTGTCCCACTTCTTCTTGTGGTGACCCTCAGGAGAGTCCGACACCTACCGGAGTTTCTTCAATTCTTTCTCCATGTAGGCAATCTTTTTCTTGAGGAGGTGGGCTTCTAGAGACTGCTGCTGCTGCTTGCTGGTGGCTGAACTGAATTTTTGGCAGTGCTCGCACTCTTCCATGTGGTGGTCAGGGCCTAGAAAGAAGAGGCACAAGGAATGGCCGTCCTTGTGCAGGAGCTGAGTACCACACAAGTCACACTTGTTTTTATGCGATTCAGAGGGCGACGGGGACGACATGCACAGCCAGTAATATTGACAAATTACAGAAAAATATAGTTAAATTTCGAAAAAAGGGAAAATACTTATCTGAAAATGGTGATGCTAGCCACGCAATTTTTCTGCAAGGTGACTGTATGGAGCAGATGGCGGGAAAGAACTGGAGGGCGGGCATGGGGCCACCCCCTTTATACTAACATATGCTGGCATCGGTCAGCTGACGTCAGGTGCAGTCACTGCCAGAGATTGCTAGCTAGCAGATTTTTCCGCGGGGTCCTGACGGCTTAGTCCTATTTGTGAATACCTACTGCAAGAGCCTTCTTGAAGTAAGATCTTTAAATACCTCAGGGAGATTAATAAGGTACAGGAGAGAAGACTTTTTCAGAAAAAAAAAAAAGGTGCTCAAGAACAAGGGGACATGTTATGAAGCTGGAGGGGGCAGATTCAGGAGAGATGTGAGGAAGTACTTTACAGAAAGAGTGGTGGATTCCTGGAATGGCCATCCAGCTGAGGTGGTGTGGGAAAAAACAGTGGTGGGGTTCAAGAATGCATAGGCTAGGCATAAGGGAATCTTAGTTGAAAGGAAGAAAAGAGGGAGGGAGAAAGAGGCTGAGATCAAGTAGGGTCTACAGTAATACTGCAAGTAGGGAAAAACGGACAGACTGGGTGGGCCAAGCAGTCTTCATCTGCCGTCAAATTTTATGTTTGTGTGTAACCGATACCCCACAAGGACCAGGGTCAGGGATTCGACAGGCGGGAGGATGACTTCCCCTTACCTGTGTCACTGGGCAGTTTGGCCTTGGGGTACCAGGCTTGATATTGCCCCTGCTGTGGCTGCACCAAGGCTGCTGCGGCTGAAAGGACTGATACAGGAATGTCTTATTTTTAGGCTTCTGAGCCTTATGGTCCTTCTGGGATGATGCAAAAAATCCAGGGAGCCATCAAACTTCTCTATCCAGGTGAAATCTCCTCAGGGCCAAAGAGGTCAGTGCCCAAGAAGGGGACATCAGCCAGCTTGTGCTGAGTACCCGCCATGAAGGTGGGGAACTTAAGCCAGGCCCTGCAATGCACTGTGACTGCTGCTGTCATGGCACAGGTACAGAATTCGCCCATGTCCAAGGCTGTCTGGAGCTAGTGCTTAACCAGCGTTGGACTATGGTCATTGGCCAACTTCATCGGCAACTGCTTACTGGCAAGGAGGTGAGGGAAAATTTCATCCAGCACACCCAAGTGGGGGTTGGGGGGGGTGGGAACTAAAGCTGGCCATCAGGACAGCATAGCTGGCCTGACACAGACCCAAAGATAAAGTGGCGTAGACCTTCTTGACTGCATGGTCAGGCTTCTTTGACTCATTGCCCTTATTGGGGGAATTTGTCCACATCCTCTGGAACCCTGGACTTCTAGAAGGTCAAGACTGAAACCAACCCCTTGGCAAAGGGGTGGTCAGTGAACCCCAAATAGGACCCTGTAGGGACAGTACACCTGCAGATGATACAAATGGAGTGTGCCTAGCTGGAGTCTGGATGCTGCCAAATCTCCAGGGTCATTTCCAAAATTGTCTCAGCCTTGGGAAAGGGACCGCCCCGGGACTTGTCTTTGTCCACGATATCAGTAAAGCAGTATTTAATCCATTTCTGGACTGGTTCCAAGGACACATTCATGAACTCTGACATAAGGTGGAGGAAAGCCCCAAAATGACACCGGACCATTATCAGTAGACAGTTCCTTGACCGAGGCCCATTGAAGGTACAGGTCCTTAAGGACAACACGGACGACCCATCCAAGGACCCTTTGAAAATGTCCCTCAACTGTTTGCCGCCATGGATCACCCTAGTAACTTCCAGCTGGGTGATTTCCACTGATAGCTGGCATGGCAAGCCAGCAGCAGCATGGGAATCCTTAGTTGGGGCTCCCACCAAGGGCTGTAGTGGAGGTGGCTCCACCTGCAAGGATGGAAAGGCGGATGATGGAGACACTGATTGATAGTGGATTACTGGAGGCTGCCTGGTGATCAATGATTCAGGGGGAGAAAGAGCCCTACCCCATCTCACAATAGTCCACTGCTGCCAGACAAGCTCCTTGTAGTGCCTCTACAGCCAGTGGCACTGCCTTTCCTCACCTGAGGTCAAGGAGTGTCAACGGTGGTGCCTCCCGGTCCAGCAGGATCGAAAGCACCATCAGTACCTCGACCTCAATTCAAGGGCTGACGTCAAGGGGAAGCCTCTGAAGGGTCAGTGTACACCACAAGCTGAGCCATATCTACTAGCATTGGCTTCAGAGAACAACCAATGGTGGAGGCTGGTCCCGAGTGGACCCTTTTGGACACTGATCAGGCCACATCCTCCTGGGTGAGGACTGGGAGCACCAGGGTTTGGGAGATTGACTCCTTGCTGATCTCCTCCGACAGCTGGTTGACAGGTTTGAGAAAAATCCCGAAAGCCTGCTCAACTGGTGTTGAGGTTTACTAGCCAGATTGGGCCACCGAGGAGCTGTTGACCAACCCATTAACCGAGGGAGCTTGATGAGAGCTGAGTCATTGGAGGAGTTGAGGGAGCAGGGGGATTGCAATCTCTCCCAATCCCATGACGAGCACCTGTGGCACTTCTGCTTTTACTGTAGCGAGAAGTGTTCTCCCCATGAAGGCCTGTAGGGCCAGGCACATATCCCAGAACACATCCAAGTGGACCCCCAGACGTCGGCTCCAGCCTGGAACAGTGCAGAGGTCGATGAGGTACTTGCCACGGCAAGCTGCCTCCTCCTCAAAAGTCACCAACTGTGCTGCTGACCCAGCTGCAGCTAAAGCCTTCTTACGGCTTTTCAGTAAATCCTTAGTAGAAGCATGGCCATGTGATACGCCAATGATGCTGAAAGCATCACCTGACAAAGGCTGCATCCCTCCATGTTGTGCTGCGACCCAAGGCAGTACAGGCAGGACATGTGGGGATTGACGTTTGACAACTTTTATCGATACATGACACAAAACCTGAAGCCGCAAGATGACTTTGTTTCATCCATGTTGCAAAGCCAATCTATCCGTTGACAATGTAGAGCCGGAATAAAGGAGTGAAAGATTGTAATCTAAGAATTCGAGGACAGAAAACGTTTAAGAAGATGTTTTTGCCAAAGCTCTACGGAAACCTTGAACACTACATCATGGGGTGGAGCCGCAGGACATACTGCTCGGGTGGTGGGAGGATCTTAACTGAAAGACCTCTGATGAATCAGCATTTGCAGTTGAATTACCAGAGTGTGGAGAGTGAACTGTAACCATGCCCTTCGAAATCATATTGCCATTGCAACATACTCCTTTACTGAACTGGGGTTGTCTCCCTCTGAGGACAGTAATTCATATCACAATTCTACTCTTAAATGATATTTTTAGATGGAAGGATGTTGGCAGTACCATATTAGCAACTGATCAATATTGGAATTACATTTTAGCTAAGAAAGAAATAGTGTGACCTATACCGCTTTACCACCGAACACGTTAAAACATTAAGGTACTGCAATACACCACCTCCCTTCTTCACTATCATTCATGATGCTAAATAAGTTCAAGTGTTACCTTACTGTGCTTAGTCAGTACAATAAAGTAACACTTCAAATAATGGGGTACTTTGAGTAATGCTACCATAAGGGAAGTACTGTATTGCAGTACCTTAATGTGGTAACGTTTTCTTTGGTAACAGCAGATTAGGATGGTTACCACTGTAACTAGGAATTGAACCCAAATCTAAAACTTTCTAGATTACGGGACTCAACCAGCTGAGCTACCAAGGCTAGATGGACAAGTTTCCAGTTGTAACCCTTATTCTCAAACTGCAAATCTTGCACCATTAGATATTTTAAAGAAAGGAAGGGGCTTCTGCTGGGACTGTATTAGTCACAGTTCAGAATTAGAAAGTCAAATAAATGACAAAAGAAAGATTGCTGACTACTGCTCAACTGTCACACATTATGAGTGACATCACTTTACCACTCAGAAGCTCTCTGTTCCACATGAGGAAAGTGTTATCCCACACACACATTACACTGTGAATTCAAAGTAGTAACTGATATTAATTTGTGGTACTGCATTAATAGGGGGCTTCACAAGTATCATAATTTTCCGAGTTATTTACGTGACTTGATGTCACCCATTTTATCCCTGCCACACATTTTGAGGAACATTGACTAGGTGGGCCAAGCGGTGCTTATCTGCCATCAAAGTCTATGTTTCTATTTAGGTGACTAATGGAGGTATGCTGGAACTGAGACCAGATCCACCAAGCTCTCCCCCACCCCCACCCATCCAAATTCTATCCTGGTGCTCAGCTGAAATACCAGGCCAGCTGGCTTTCCAGAGTTTTCCATGACCACGTTCTCAGGGTTAGCCACTTAGGTGTAGCAGCTTAGTTTGTAGTGCAGATCAGATTTATACTTCAAATGATGTCCACTGGCTCTTATTTGGGAATGTGTGCACTAGGAATGTTTGCTCACGCACCTTTATTTTACAGTGAAATACTTCCCAGATCAGAATTTATTTATTTATTTTATATAAAAGACAAGTTCAGCAAATGAATTCATTACCAAAAAGGTAATCTAAGTAGAGTATAATTTTTTTTTTTTTTTAATTCAGATTTTTTCAGTTTTTTTCTGGAGCTGGCAGGTAGGGGGTCGCATCTGTCTATGGCCTGCATCCCAATCACCAGGATCACAGCCAGGACCATCATGGAGCTTGCCAGCTCCATCTTGTTTTCTCCCCATCCTTGTCACGGACGCTCGTGGAGACGCACGCATGCTGTGGTCCCACAGCACCCTCCCTTCATGCTATCCTTCACCCTGCACTGCCACTAGGATTCCATCTGGTGGCAGTCATATGACAGGAATGACAACATCCCTCTCCAGGAGAGGAGAGCTGCCTCCCGGCCGCTCAATCCAGCTCCCCCCCAGCTCACCCACGATGAACAAGGCTTGTTCCCGAACCAGTTAGCCGGCGTGGTACGATGTGTGGCATGCAGCACCTCAACCCTCAGCACCACCAGGTTGGCTAGAGTATAATGTTTTACTGTTAATTGCTGTATAAATACCATACACATGCAGCCTTGTTATCAGCGAGTAACTACGTCAGAAAGTTGTGAAGTAGGAGCTTACCGATATTACAGCTACAGCCACCAAAAGTGAAAGTAAACTAGCCAGTACAGGCACAAATAAACAGCAATGGAAAAAACAAAATAAATCCCAAGTGTACAAATAAGACTGTGATGGCATATGTTCCATTCTGGTACAGCAATGGAAAATAAATTAACAAAATAAACCGCACCTGTACACACTAGACTGTAACAACATCTGTTCCGTTCTGGTGACAACTATAAAAAATCAGCCACTTGATACTGATGCCATTACCACCTTGTTACTTACGCTTGGGTGTACTTTATTCTTTACTTTTTTCTGGTAGAACAAATAATATTTCCGCTAAGGCCTTGCTTAGGAAGGAAGACAACTCAACTCGTTTCTTTCCAAGCAGCTTCACTAACCTTTTCTTTTGTCCTCAGCTCATCAAACATTTGCTGGATTTCCATCTTCCAGTCATCCTGCATGGAATGGAAGGATTCCTGTGGCATCGTTGTCTTGACTTCTTTCTCAAGGGCAATGAGCTCTTCCAGGATCACGGCAAAGGAGGGGCGAATGTGAGGGTCCTGCTCCCAGCACTCTGATGCAGTCAAAAAGCAGAGACAGATTTATAAGCAAAATTCTAATGGCTCTCAAAAAAAACCTTAAGAGGTTACTTTAGAAGTACAAATGAACCTTTTGTTGGCATTCTCATTTTTAACCGTAAATGAAGCCTCTACAATGTGCATTAAATACGTGTTCTTTTTTCAAGTTGTGTTGCTGCTTTATGACAATGTGCCACAGCTGCTGTGACTGAAAGAATATGCAAGTTACCTGATCAACATTAAGCGTATCTTAAAAGTAAATACTCAACAACAACAGAATTAGTAAAAGATATTTTAAGATCATATTGTTCCACTTCATCAGCACAGCAGTGTTAGCAGTCTACAAGTAATTGGCACACACTGGCTGTATAAGGTACAGAGATGCAAAGATCTGATGGCAGATAAACACAGGTTACTCACCTGTAACAGTAGTTCTAGGAATGGTATATGATGTACATCCACACTTCTGGCAGTGTTCCTTTTCCTTCAAGGCTTGCCAGAGCATCTTGAAGCTGGCTCCTCCCACTTACCCAGGTGGTAACTTCCTCAGAACCATCCCGTGACATCAGATCTTACCCGCTGGAAGCAAGACCTGTGTGCCACTTGCCAGGGAAGGTTGGGTGGGTCAGTGTGGATGTACATGATATACCACTCCTCTAACTACTGTTACAGGTGAGTAACCTGTTTTTCTAGGGACGTGGCTATGATGTACTATATACACTTCCGGGAGACTCCTAGCAGTTCTCCAAGAGGTGGGGGCAAGGCGCACATCCACTATCTAGGGAACAGAGATTGAAGAACTGAGGACCCAAAACCAACATCCAGGCATGACTCAAGGTCGATGTGGTAGTGGGATATGAAGGTGTGTGCGGGCTTCTATTTAACAGCCCTGAAGATTTCCTGGATAGGGACATCCCTGGAAGCAGCCACCAAGGAAACATAGAATTTGACGGCAGATGAGGACCGCTTGGCCCACCCAGTCTGCCCATTTCCCTACCTACTGGATAAGCTGCAGATCCTAGTTAACCAGCAGCCTACTTCTTCCTACCCCCACCCCCCAGAATTACCTTATGACTATCCCATGCATGCTTGAATTCCCCCACTGATTTTGATTCCACAACCTCCTCCAGAAGGCCGTTCCATGCATCCACAACCCTCTCTGTGAAAAAATACTTCCTTAAATTACCTCTGAGCCGCCCCCCCCTCTATCTTCAAATTGTTCCCTTTTGTTCTTGCACACCTCTTTTTTTGAAAGATGCTACCCTCTTGGACTTTGTTGATTCCTTGAGGTACTTGAAAGTTTCTATCATGTCCCCTCTCCTCTCCTTCGAGGCTATACATATTAAGCTCCTTAAGTCTCTTCATAGACTTCCGGTGCAGACCCTGCACCATTTAGTTGCCCTCCTCTGGACAGCTTCCATCCTATGTCTTTGGAGATTGGGTCTCCAGAACTGCACACAGTACTCAGATGGGGTCTCACCAGCTGTCTGTACAGAGGGATAACTTCCTGTTTTCTACGTGATGCCTCCCTATGCATCCCAGTATCCCCCAGCCCTCCTTGCTGCCCTCTCACATTACTTGCCCATCTTTAGGTCATCTGATATGACTACCCCAGGTCCCTTTCCATTCTTGTTGTTGTTAGTATCTCACCCCCATTGTGTACTCTTCCCTGGTTTTTGTTTCCCAGGTGCATTACCTTGCACTTCTTAGCACTGAATCTGCTGCCATACATTTGACCATTCCTCTAACCTTGCCAAGTCCCTTCTCATCCTTTCCACCCCACCCTGTGCATCAACTCTGTTGCAGATCTTAGTGTCATCTGCAAAGAGACATACTTTTCCTTCCAGTCCTTCTGCAATGTCAGCTTATAAAGACATTGAAGAGGACCGGTCCTAATACTGAACCCTGCGGTACCCCACTAGTAACCCTCCTTTCTTCTGAGTGGACTCCATTTACTATAACTCTCTGTGTCCTATTCTCCAGCCAATTCTTTACCCAGGCTGTCAACTTGGGACCCACTCCCAGGCTGGCTAACTTGTATATTAATCTTTTGTGTGGGACTGTGTCAAATGCCTTGCTAAAGTCTAGGTAGGCCATGTCCACAGCCCTCCCTGATCTACTACTTTGGTCACCCAGTCAAAGAAATCTATCAGATTCGTCTGGCATGACCTTCCCGCTGTGAATCCATGCTGCCTAGGGTCCTGTGCCCCTCTGGCCTCTAGATACTCGACAATTCTTTCCTTTAGAAGTGATTCCATCATTTTCCCTACCACTGAGGTTAAACTAACAGGTCTATAGTTTTCTGCTTCTGCCTTGCTCCCACTTTTGTGAAGGGGAATCACATCTGCCCTCCTCCAGTCCTCGGGTAGTGGCATGATGGGTGGAATTAGTTCTTTGCCCTATGGGAGGCTCCCTAAGCGCCAACCTGTAACAGAGGTCGATGCAGGATACAATCCACCTGCCAACTGTCCACTCACCTGCTTGTTTGTCAGGTGCAACTTAAGCGTAGGTGACAAATAGTTGGCGAACCTCCCTCTGAACTCCAGCTATATGCTCCTTATAGTAGACGAGCGCTCGCTGCAGCTCCAAAGTATGCAGCCTGTGCTCGGCCTCTGAGGTCTGCTCGGTGAAGTACACCGGGAGATTGATCACCTGGTTAAGGTGAAACTCAGACACAACCTTCGGGATGAAGTTCGGGTTGGGCAAAAAACAATCTTGTCCCTGTGGAAGACCAGGTAAGGAGACTCCACTGAGAGCACTTGGAGCTCACTGATCCTTCTGGATGACGTGATAGTCACCAGGAAGGCAGTCTTCCATGACAGGTGAGACATGTAACATCTGTGCATCGGTTCGAATGGCTTGCCCATGAACTTTGCCAAAACCAGAAACAAGTCCCACGGTGGTAGTGGTTCATGCACGGTAGGGGAAATGTGATCTAGGCCTTTGAAAAAGCACTAGACCACCTTCTCCTGTGCCACTGACTGTTGACTGTTCCACGCCTGGTAAGCAGAGATGGCTGCCAGGGGCACCTTAAGGGTCATTGACCAAAGTCCCCCTCAGGAAAGAGACCACAGGTAGTTCAAACTGCTAGTCACTGGACATGTCAAAGGGTCCAACCCCCTTGCTCTGACACCAAATGGAGAATTTCTTCCATTTGAAGGCATAGCATTTTCTGGTCAATTCCTTTCTAGATGTCTCCATGACAGTGAGGACATCTTCAGAGAGACCAAAAGCCTGGAACTCTAGCCGCTCAGGAACCAGGCTGTCAGGTGCAGGGATTAAAGGTCCAGGTGCAGTACCTTCCCCTTATTAATCTGAGAGCAGGTCCGGGCATATGGGAAGACACCTCAGGATTCTGTTGCTGAGGCTGAGGAGACGGGGTACCAAAACTGGTGGGGTCAGTCCGGAGCCAACAGGATCACCTGTGCCTTGCCCCTGACCTTGGGTAGCACCTTGTGGATCAAGAGAAGTGGATGAAAGGCATAGAAGAGGCTTGGGGTCCAAGGCCTCAAGGAGGCATCCCCCTGCAACATTCCCTGTTGTGGGGGGGCGGGCAAAATACAGCCTCAGCTTTGCATTCTCCCTAGAGGTGAACAGGTCCACCTGAGGAGTGCCCCACTTGGAGAACAAACTGTGAACGACCTCCAGATGGAGAGACCACTCGTGGGACGCCTCGCCTACCCGGCTGAGGGCATCTGCCAGCTGACTGGAGGCTCCTGCCACATGGATAGCTAGGAGATTTGCCGCCAGGCTGTGCACGAGAGTCCAAATGTGGAGGGCTTCCTTGCACAGGGACAGGGAGTGTGTTCCGCCTTGTTTGTTGAGGTAGTACATGGTCGTAGTGTTGTCCACCTGGACTTGGACCACTTGACCCCGAACAAATGGAGTGAAGGCAGTCAGCACCAGCCTGACTGCTCAGAGCTCCAGCAGGTTGATGTGGCATCGGGACTCCTCGGGGGTCCACAGCCCGTGGACTCTGTGTTCCCCCAGATGGGCACCCCAGCCCGTGAGAGAGGTGTCGGTAGTCAGCATGACTGTCGGCTCGGGGCAGACAAATGGGATCCCTTCATGAAGATGCTCTGGGGCTACCACCACTGGAGGGCATCCCACATCCTCTACGTCACAGTAACCAGATGGTTAAAGTGACCCTTGCGCTGAGACTACTGGCTGGCCAGCTCCCATTGCAGGGAGCGCATATGCCAGCGGGCCCTTTGGACCACGCTGGTGCAGGCCACCATGTAACCCAGAAGGCGCAGGAAGTCCCGGGCAGGGCGCAAGTGTCCAGCCAGAGATGACTGAGCAAAGGAGGAGAGAATCTCTGCCCTGTCTGCCAGGAACCAGGCTCTAGCTTGGCAAGAGTCAAGCTCTGCCCCGATGAAGCTGATCACCTGCGATGGCACAAATTCTGACTTGTCCTCATTGACCAGGAGGCCAAGGTCAATGCAGGTCTGGCGGGCCAGGTCACTGGACCACTCCACCTCTTGCTTGGAGGGACCTGCTATCAAGCCAGTTGTTCAGGTAAGGGTACACCTGGACCCCTCTGTGCCTCAGGTAAGATGCTTGGTGAGGACTCTGGGGGCTGAGGAGAGGCCAAAAGGTACAGCCTGGAACTCAAAAAGGGTTCACTCGGCTCGGAAGCAGAGGAACCTTTGGTGGGACGAACAGATCAGAATATGAAAGAACACGTCCTGAAGATCCAGAGAGCAAAATCCACGTCTTGCTCCAGAGATGGCATGATCTGGGACAGAGTTACCATCCTGAAGGTGCGGAACCTGAGGAATTTGTTCAGGTCATGCAGATCTAGAATGGGGCGCCAGACCCCCCCCCACCCCAAAATCTGCTTTGGTACCAGGAAGTACCTGGAGACAAATCCTGGATGTTCCAGAGGATCCTCAACTCTGACCACAACCTGCTTGCAGGGAAGTTGGGCTATGTCATCTCAAAGAGACGACTGACTGTCTGCGGATGCCAAGTCCTCCTGTGGGGCGCAGGCTCGGCTCGGAGGGTACTGCTCGAACTCTCGATGCAGACCCCGACCGACCACTTCCAGAACTCACCTGTCTATGGTGCCAGCGGACCAGGCGGAAAGAAAGTGGTGGAGCCGGCCCCCCACAGAAGGAACTGAGGAGGCATTATGGGCATGAGGGTGGCACCCTATCCCATCACTGAGCAGGCTTGGAGGAGGATCCAACTGAGGAGCCACTGGGTCCCTTCCCTCTAGGCTTTCGGACCACTGAGGCCACTGACTTGGGCCTTGGTCACCAGGACTGAGCCATGGGCTGCTTTTGCTGCAGGAGTGGAGGGCCGAAAGGGCTTACACTCCTGCTGCCTGGAGCCCTTGGGATCCTTCTGGGGAGATGTCACGGAGTCCAAGGTGGCTTTGGACTTCTCAAAACGCTGGAAGTGACCCTCCACACCTGGCCAAAACAGGTCGGTGCCCAAAAATGGGACGTCCGCCAGTTTGTGCTGAGTGTCTGGCATAAAGGTTCAGATCCGCAGCTGAACCCTATGGATCATGGCAACTGTGGCCGCCACTGAGCAGGCCAGGAATCCCCAATATCCAGAGCTGTCTGAAGTTGCTGCTTGGCCACAGCACGACCCTGGTCCTGGACCTGCTTGACCATAGTCTGGAGGTCCACAGGAAGATGTAGAATCGCCTCATCCAGAGAGCCCAGAAGGGCATGGGAGAAGTGCGCCATCACAATGGCTGAGCTTGCCTGGTGGAGGCTGAGCGAGGAGGCAGCATAGATCTTTTTAGCCAAGTGGTCCAATTTCTTGGACTCCGTAGCTAGAGGTCTGTGGACATCCCCGGAATTGCCCGCACGCTGAAACACAGAGTTAGCCACCAACCCTTCGGCCGAAGAGTGCTCTGTGAACAGGAGGTGGGGCAATGCCAGAGCTCCAAGGCAGGGCCGACAATGACCCGGACCACTGGGAAAGCCTCCGTCGAAGAGTCCCCTTTATCCAGAATCTCTGTAAGGGGATAGCAAGCCCGCTTCTGGACGGGATACAATTTCATCCCCATGGACTCTGAGATGAGACAGAGAATGCCCATGAAGAACGTGGGTCCTTCCTCTATGTAAAGGTCCCCCACCGACTTCATGTTGACTGGACAGGAATGCAATGAGGAGTCCGCATAGAGCGGCCTACCACCCGAGTCACTCCGCACCCGCCACCGGCGGTCAGGTGTAAGAGTGACTGACAGCTGATGGGGAAGTCCCTGTGCTGGTCGGAACCCCAGCTGGTGGCTGTTGGGGCTCCATCACCATCAGTGGAGAGTCCAACTTTGGCCGAACTGAGGCAGTTTGCACCGGCTCCGCAGGCTGAGACACTGTGTCAGCCTATTGGGCAACAGCCAAGTGATGGCCGGTTTGGGAGCTGGGGTCGGCTCTGGACCAGAAAACACCAACTGTTGCCACATCAGGTCTTTGTAGTGTTGATGCGGTTTGCATTGAAGCCTCTCCTCACCTGAGAAGGATGAAGATGAGTAGCGGCAGCGCAGCTTAACATGGTGCCAACAGCGAGACTTCTGATGCCGGTGGGACCTGCTCAACCCAGAGGATAAGGAAAACCTAGACCTTGGCCACCAGGATTGCCAACGGGGGATCTCGGAGGGAGCCAGGGAGTGCCGTGGCTCCTCCTGGTCTAGGTCGGTGACCGGAGGGTCTGACTCAGTGTGCTGAGCTGACTCTTCAATGGTCACCAGCAGGACTGGAGTCCTGAACAAGGAATTTTTGGCCTCTTCAGATGACAAGCAGTTGACTGGGTCTAGAAAAATGTTGGCCAGCGTCTTGACCAGCTGGCCTGACGGGGGCACCGTGAAGCCAGTGTCCAAGTCTGCGGTTTCGACCATGGTCAACATCTGGGATTCCTGAGACTGAGAACATTCCTCGTCCCAAGAACGTCAATGGTGAGTCTTCTCCTTTCCTTTCCTGGACTCCTTCCTGTGTGATCGAGAGCTGTGTGAACCCGAAGGGCCCTCTCCCTAGGTCAGGAGTGACTGGGACAGCTCTTTGAAGGTGCCCGAATATGTGGAGCCCAACTTGAGCAGAACAAAGGTCGAAGCCGAGGAGGACTGCGTGGCGGCCTGAGCCTCCTCTTCCTCCTCGAAGGTCTTAAGCTGCTCCAGCTGCTCGTCGGACTCCACAGCCACAAAGACCACCCAACGGGTGTCCTTGGATTTCACCAGCGAATGTCGTTTTCCTGGGCAGCCCAACTTCAAGCAGGTGAGGCGGTCCTTGATGACCGACGTGTGAAATGACTGGCAAATATCAGAAGCCTTGGGATCAGGATCGTGGCCCAGGCAGTAAATGCACATGACATGTGGGTCGGTATGCATCTTCTGCCTGCATGGGCACCAGTGAAATACGGGCGAGGACTGGTCCTCCAGCATGGTCACGACTGACGATCGAGCTGAAAACAAAACTCTGATGCGTTGGAAGTTTTGGAAGTACTGTAAATCCGAATATTTGAGCACCAGGGCCTACTCAACGCGGAAGCGGTAAGGAGGGAACCTGCTTCTTATAGCAGAAAGCCATAAGCAAGGAAGAACAGCAAAGTGGTTTTCAGGGAGAATAAAGAAGTTAGTCAATAAAAGAAATAAGGCCTATAAAGATTTCTAAAGACAGCCCAATGATGAAAGAGCTGAGAAATACAAAAGCTTGGTAAAGAAATGCAGAAAAGCTATTAAAACAGCTAAGACCAAGGCTGAACAAGATTTGGCATGTTTCAAAGATAATGGTAAACAGTTGTACAATTATATCAGGAGTTTAAGGTCTGGGAACAAACACCTTTCCAATACAAGTTAACCCATGAAAATGAAGTCATCGATAATGAGACTGATATGGCCAACAGGTTCAATCCTTACTTCTTATCCATATATCCAGAGAACCAAATTAAGCTAGACAGATGCAAGAGCAGGATAGTCAAAAAATATACTGTGGAAGTAGCAGATGTCCATGAGAAGCTAACAAAACTAGATTGCAACAAATCTTGTGGGCCAGATGACATTCATCCTATGCTACTGAACAAGTTGACAGCAGAACTAGCAGACCCACTTACCCGGTTGTTTAATAAATCACTGGCTTCTGGTATGGTGGCCCAAGATTGGAAAATAGTACGTGTCACCCCTGTACACAAAAAATGGAGTAAGGCACTGGTAGAAAACTATTGCCCCATTAGTATCACCTCCCTGGATGGTAAACTGCTCGAGGGATTTGTTAAAGAATTTCTAATGGATGATCTTAAAAGTCTAGGCATATTAGATATAACACAACATGATTCTCACAGGGAAGGTCATGTGTTACCAACCTTATGGATTTTTTTGAGCCGGTAAGCCAGGCCCCAGATCAGGGACTACCAGTGGACGTCGTATACCTTGTTTGTAGCAGGGCATTTGACTCCATGCCACATCAGAAACTGCTTGAAGTGCTATCAGAAATGGGAGTGGATTATAGCATTCTAAAATGGATACAATCTTGGTTTTATAACAGACTTCAATGAATGCAGATTAGAGGGTATTGTCCTCACTAGGGGACAGTGACAAGTGTGGTGCCACATGGCTCAATTTTGGGCCCTACCCTATTCTCTGCCTTTGTGTCCAGCATCCAAGGTTTGGATGGTATATGGATACAAAAGTATGCTGATGACACGAAGGTGGGGGCTACAGTTAATAACGATTAATCTAGTTTGAAACTACAAAATTATCTGCATTCACTGGAACAGTGGGCGTATCAACATAAACCAGATTTTAATGAGAGCAAATGCAGAGTCATGCATTTTGGACACAACATCCTAAATGCAATGTATAAGATAAATAATAATGAAGGATGTATTATTTTCACGGCATGCACAGAATTCACGATTTCCGTGAAAACTCTACTTTGCCATGAATTCCACAAGATCATTGTACATGTAGTGATTTTAACCATTTTAACTTTTTTTTTTTTACACGCAAAGAAGCAAGTGAAATCAACTGACTGTCCCCCCGTTTCCCTCTAAATAAATCTTCAGTTAGTTGCCTCTTAAATTCTTTGCTGCTGTACAAGAATTCAATCCAGGAAGGCTGGCAACAATCAAAAAAAAAGAGCCAGAGCGGAGCTTAGAACCTTCATAAGAGAAAGAGTGCAGCACAGTCAGCAACAATGAAAAAGATGTAATTAAGTACTGGCTGGACTATAGCAACAGGTTCCCCAACCTTTCAAGCACTGCCCTCAGTTGTTTGAGCATTCCGGTACACAGTGCGAGTGTGGCGAGACACAAGACGGAGCATAACAATGGAACAACTTAAAAGTATATTCAATGCTGCAGACTTTTTATTGCACATTAATTACACATATTTTTATTTAAACAGTCGTATACATGCTTATTTTAAAAAGGATGTTTTTAACAAATTAGAGCATAGTAAAATTTAACTAAAAACTTTGCAATTGTGTTTTCCATGAAAAACAATTTTAGTCGTGCAGGAGCCGTAAAAAATTGCTGTTTTTACTGTGAAAATAATATAGCCTTAATAATAATGTTGTAAGTGCTACATCCAGTGAAAAGGATTTGGGAGTGTATATTTCTGATAATTTAAGTTTTGAATCTAATAATAGCATCTGTAAAAAAACTAATAAAATAATGGGCAACATATTTAGAAATATACAAAGTAGGAAAGAGAAGGTTTTGATACCACTTTATAAGTCACTGATAAGACAAGTTCTAGAATATGGTGCTCCATTTTCCACACCACAGAGCACTGGTTGTATAAAATCATTTGAGCAGGTCCAGAGGAGATTCACAAAATGGGTCTACAGGGTAAGAAACAGCACATATTCAGAAAGAATGCAAGACCTGGCTCTATACTCCCTGACATATAGGAGGGTGAAGGGTGATATAATATTTGTTTATAGGGCAATAAAGGACAATGCCCTGCTAGAATCTACAGGTTTATGTAAAAAAATGCATATGGAAAGGGTTATTAGAGGGCATAGACCGCAGCTGCTAGGAGAGAGGTTTAGGACTACTACAAGAGGGCTTTGGTTCAGCCAGAGAGTGGTGAACATGTGGAACGTGTTACCAAGGGAAGTGGTAGACACACCCACAATTCATACGTTTCAGATAAGGCTAGATAAGTATATGGGGGACAAAGTTAGGGATTTTTACCACTAACATAGTGGCGAGTCTACTATGGTGCTAGTAACCGTTTGACTTGTAATCATACCTATGAACCTATGAAAAGAAGATCTGGCGCCATGGGGCGGAGCTAAGGGTTATACCACCCGGGTGGATGGGAGGAGTCAGCTTGAAGACTTCCGGCAAGATTTAAAGGGGTAAGGACAATGCCAGGCAGTGTGGATAGAACATCATATCCACATCCCTAGAAGAAGTACCTTCCCCTGACCGCAAGAGAGCAGGTCCAGGTGGAGAGGAACACGCCGCGGGAGCCTGCGACTGAGGCTGAGGAGACTGGGGTACCAGAGCTGGTGGAGCCAGTCCAGAGCCACCAGGATTATCCATGCCTTATCCCTCCTGGCATTGATCAGCACTTTGTTGATCAGAGGAAATGGAGGGAAGGCACAGAAGAGTCCCAGGGTCCAGGGCCTCAAGAAAGCATCCCCCTGCCGCATGCCCTGCTGAAGGGGTTGGGCACAATACAGCCTCAGCTTTGCGTTCTCCCTGGAGGCGAACAGATCGACCAGAGGGATGCCCTATCAGGAAACAGGCTATGTACTACCTCTCGATGGACAGACCTCTCGTGAGACGCCACGCCCACACGACTGAAGGCGTCTGCAAGCTGGTTGGAGACGTCAGCCACATATATGGCCAGGAGATCAGTGTCTAGGCCAAGAACGAGGGTCCAGATGCAGAGAGCTTCCCTGTGCAGAGGATGGGAGTGCATCCCACCCTGATTGTTGAGGTAGTACATGGTTGTGGTGTTGTCTGTCTGGACCTGAATGGCCTGACCCCAAAGGTGTGGAGTAAAGGCTGTCAGCGCCAGAAAAACTGCCCAACGCTCCAGCCGGTTGATATGGCATTGGGACTCCCCAGCGATCCAGAGTTCGTGGACTCTTCGCTCCCCAGGTCAGCACCCCAGTACATCAGGGAGGCATTAGTCGTGATGGTAACCGTCGGCTCTTGGACAAATGGGATCCCTTCCTGCTGCTGTTCCGGGACTATCCACTGGAGGCCGTCCCACATCATCTGGGTCACAGTGATCGGCAGGTCAAACTAGTCCTGGTGCCAAGACCATTAACAGGCAAGCTCCCACTGCAGCGAGCACATTCTCCACCAGGCCCAACAAACTACGCTGGTGCATGCTGCCATGTATCCCAGGAGGTGCAGATGTCCCAAGCAGGGCATAACTGTCCAACCCGAAATGATCGAGCAAAGGAGGAGAGAGCCTCCGCCCAGTCTGCTGCAAGTTAAGCCCTGGGTCTACAAGAGTTGAGCTCTGCCCCAAAGAGGTGCATCACCTGCGAAGGTATGAGTTCCAGTATGGCCTCGTGCACCAGGAGGCAAAGGGAAAAGCAGGTCTGGAGGGCCAGATTCCTGGACCGCTTCATCTCCTCCATGCAGGGACCTGCTATAAGACAGTCATCCAGGTAGGGGTAAACCCGGACCCTTCGGCACCTCAGGTAGGTTGCCACCACTGCAATGCATTTGGTGAAGACTCTGGGAGCCGAGGAGAGGCCAAAGGGCATGGTCTGGAACTTGTAGAGAATCCACTCCACATGGAACAGCAGGACCTGGCGGTGAGACGGATGGATGGGAATATGGCAGAACCTGTCCCGAAGATACAAAGAGCAGAACTACATGTTCTGCTCCAGGGATGGAATAATCTGAAAAAAGAGTGACCATCCTGAAGATGCATGACCGAAGGAATTTGTTCAGGTCTTGCTGATCTAAGATGGTGCGCCAGCCCCCCCATCTGTTTTGGGACCAAGAAGTACCTAGAAACAAACCCTGGGATTACTGGAGTGTCTGGAACTGGGGCCATTACCTCCTTCTGGAAGAGCTGGGCAATGTCTTTCCAAAGGGCTGACAGCATGTCAGGATACCATGTCCTCCTGTGGGGCATGGGCTCAGCAAGGCGGGTAAGCCTCGAACTCTAGAGGTAGACCCTGACCGACCACACAGAGGACCCCCCTGTCCGTGGTGACAGCGGACCAGGCAGAAAGGAAGTGGCAGAGTCAGCCCCCCAAAGAAAGAGCTAACAGAGCCAGGACGGACATGGGGGAGGCACCCCCTGTCTCATCACTGGGCAGGCTTGCAGGCAGAGGAGGGACCAGCTGAAGAAGCAGCGGGACCTCAACCATCTGGTTTCTGAAAAACTGAAGCAACCAACTTCAGTCGGGGATGCCAAGCCTGGGTCTGCTGCCAAGCTGGGGGCTGGGACAGCTTGGCTGCAGGGGCAGAGAGGGGCCAAAAGGGCTTCTTCCTTTGCAGCTTAGAGCCTTTGGCATCCCTCTGGGTGGAGGTCACAGAGTCCAAGGTGGCACTGGACTTCTCAATGTAAGTAAGGTGTCCTTCCACCCCTGGCGTGAACAAGTCAGTGCCCAAGAAGGGGATATCCGCCAACTTGTGCTGGGTATCTGCCATGAAGGCAGAGATCCTCAGTCAAGCCCTGCAGCACATTGCCACCGCAGCAGCCACGGACTGGGTGCAGGAGTCACAGATGTCCATGGCCATAAGGAGCTGCTGCTTAGCCACCGCCCGGCCCTGGTCCCAGACTTGCTTAACTGTGGTCTGTACATCAGCCAGGAGCTGAGGAAGCACCTCTTTGAGAGTGCCTAAGAAGGCATGAGCAAATTGGGCCATCAAAAGGGCCAAACTCACCTGCTGAAGGCTAAGAGAAGAGGCCGCACAGCCCTTTTTGGCCATATGATCCAATTTCTTGGATTCCCTGTTGGAAGGCTTATCCACATTCCTGACATTGCCGGTATGCTGAAAGACACAGTCAGCCACCAGACCCTCAGTCGAGGAGTGTTCGGTAAAACCAGACAGGGAACCGGTAGGGATAGTACACCTGTGGGCCATCTGTGTTGATGCCACAGAGCAAGAGGCATGGTGCTGCCAAAGCTCCAGCGGAGGACCAAGAATGGCCTCAGCAACCAGCAAGGCCACCTCAGGGGGTCACTCTGGTTGAGAATCTTGGTCAAAGGGTACTTGGCTTATTTTTGGATGGGCTCCATCTGGAGTCCTACACATTCTGAGATTAGATGGGGCAGGCTCCACTGACAATCCTCTCCTGACTCAGCATCCAACGGACGGGAGTGTAAGGAGGAGCCCGCAGACTCTGAGGATTCATTGAAAAGCTGTCGACCACCAGAGTTTCCACTGACCCTACAGGGTCTGTCAGGAGTCACAGTGACCGACAGCTGATGAGGAAGCCTGACAGAGGTACGGGCATCCTTAGTAGAGGGGCCGTCTTTCAGCTGCTTAGGCAGAGGCTCCACCTGACCAGGTGGAGAGGCCGGAATAGGCAGAGCCGGGGTAGGCTGAGGCATTGGTGACAAGAGTCACGCAACAGCCGGGGTGGGGGCCAGGATTGGCTTAACCTTGATAAACATGAGCTGATGCCAGATGAGCTCTTTGTAGCACCAGCACATTTTGTGGCACAGCCTCTCTTCGCTCGAGGAGGAGGAGCATGAAGAGAAACAGTAATGGCACTGCTTACCTGAATGCCGAAAGTGGGAATGCCGATGTTGGTGTGGGGTGCTTGACTCCGGACTTCGGGATCGCAACCTCGACCATCGGGGAAGCAGACGGCGAGCATCAGAGGAAACTGGCGAAAGCTGGGGATCCTCTGGGGTCACGGGATCCTGAGGGTTGGTGATTGGATCAGCATGCTGGTCCAGGAGATGTTACAGGTGCGACACGAGTCCTAGAAAGTGAGGTATCCACTTCGTCTTGCAACAGTGCTCCGACCAGTTCGAGAAAAATTTCAACAGGTTAGTTGAGGGGTGTCTCCATCGCCTGGCCTGACGAGGAGACCATGGAGTCAGTGGCCTGGACTGAAGGATGGACTGTACACGAAACCTCCAAAGAAGCACAGGAATCCGAGGCCAAAGAGCGCTCGCAATTCTACGATCGACAATGAGACTTTTTAGTCTTTTTCCGAAGTTTTGGAAGATTTTGTGCCCTTAGAGAGGACCTGCCCGAATGTAAGAAGGGACTGGCACAAATCCTTGAAATGTCCCCATGAAAGTGGTGCCAAAGGAAAGTGGCATAAAGGCCAAAGAGCCATGCTCCATGGCCTGAGCCGCTGCCTCTTCAAATGCCGCAAGTTGTTCTGCGAACCCCACAGCCACGAAGACCAGCCAGCAAGCATCTTTTGACCTAAAAGGAGGGTCCTATTCATCTGGGCACCCTAAGAGAAGACTGGCATGCCAGTCTTCCAGATTACTGGGATGCAAGGTGTGACACAGGCCACACACTTGGGGATCATGTTTGTGGCCTAGGCAGTAGACGCACGAGGTGTGCGGATATATCTGGGACATCGTCTGCCTGCACTCTTACTTTCTAAAGCCGGGTGCCAACTTCGAGTCATCCATGAAGAGAATTCGAAGATCACCTGAAGACTAAAGTCGATTCGAAAAGATTTGTAACATTTTGAACCAAAGAGCCTACTCAATGTGGAGAGTGGTAAGGAGAGAACCTTCTTCTTTCAGCTGAAAGGAAGATCTGACATCACGGGACAGTACAGAGGGAGTTACCACCTGGGTGGATGGAAGGAGCAAGTTTGAAGATGTTCCGGCAAGCCTTAAAGGGAAAGGAGCACTGCCAGAAGGGTGGTACATCATATCCACGTCCCTAGAAAGTACAGTTACGTAAGAACTTACTGTAACAGTAGATCTTTAAGAGGAGCTCTTCCAGCAGGCAACACCGGTAGGACTGAAGCCATCAGGCACCAGGACCCCATGGAGAACTTCTAGCTAGCAGTGTACAGCAGGGGACCACCCCCACCGTCAGCATGCTGATGTTGCCTATGGTATAAAAGGGGCGGTCACCCAGACCTACCTCAGTTTCCCTGACGGACAGCCTGGCACACAAAAGCAAGTAATGGAGAACCGAGTTAGTTCCTCAGAATTGAGGAAAGGAAAAAAAAACTAATGCAAAGGAGAAGTAGCATCAGGGGGAAGGAGGGAGGGAATGCAGTGCCTGCTGCAAGAGCTCCTCTTGAAGATCTACTGTTATAGTAAGTTTTTACAAAATTGTACTATCTCACTTCGAGGGGGCTCTTGCAGTAGGCAACACCGGCAGGACTGAGTCCCATACAGTACCAGAACTGACTGCAAGTCAGTGGGAAGGAGGCAAACAGACAACAAAAGGCTATTCAGGAAAGAAGGCCCTGAAGGACTGCTAGGCTGAAACTGACCTTATGCCTGGAAACATAGAAACACAGCATTTGACAGCAGATGAGGACCGCTTGGCCCACCTAGTTTGCCCATTTCCCTACCTAACAGATAAGCTGCAGATCCTAGTTAACCAACAGCCTACTTCCTCCTACCCCCCAACTAGAACTGCCTTACGTCAGTCCCATGCATTCTTGAATTCCCCCACTATTTTTGACTCTACAACCTCCTCAGAAGGGCTGTTCTATGTATCCACAACCCTCTCTGTGAAGAAATATTTCCTCACATTACCTCTGAGCTGTCCCCCCCCCCCATCTTCAAATTGTGCCCCCTTGTTTTTGCACATCTCTTTTTCTGAAAGATGCTACCCTCTTGGACTTTGTTGATTCCCTTAAAGTATTTAGAAGTTTCTATCATGTCCCCCTTTTTCCTCCTTTCCTTGAGGCTATACATCTTTAGTTCCTTTAGTCTTTCTTCATACATCTTCTGATGCAGACCCTACATCATTTTGGCTGCCCTCCTCTAGACAGCCTCCTGTACACAGTACTCCAGATGTGGTCTTACCAACTGTCTATACAGAGGGCCAACAACTTCCTGTTTTCTACTGGTGATGCCTCTCCCTATGCATCCCAGTATCCCCTCAGCCCTCCTTACTGCCTTCTCACATTGCTGGCCCACCTTTAGGTCGTCTGATATGACTACCCCCAGGTCCCGTTCCATTTTTGTTGTCGTCAGTATCTCACCCCCATTGTGTACTCTTCCCCTGGGCTTTTATTTCCTAGGTGCATTACTTTGCACTTCTTTGCATTAAATCTAAGCTGCCATACATTTGACCATTCCTCTAACCTTGCAAAGTCCCTTTTCATCCTATCCACCTCACCTTGTGTATCAACCCTATTGCAGATCTTTGTGTCATCTGCAAAGAGACATACATTCTCTTCCAACCCCCTCTGCAATGTCACTTATAAATACATTAAAAAGAACCGGCCCCAGTACTGAACCCTGCGGTACCCCACTAGTAACCCTCCTGTCTTCACTGTGGACTCCATATACTATTACCCGCTGTGTCCTGTTGTCCAACCAGTGTTTTACCTAGGCTACCACCCTGGGACCCACTCCCAGGCTGGCTAATTTTGTTTATTAATCTTTTGTGCAGGACTGTGTCAAATGCCTTGCTAAAGTCTAGGTAGGTCATGTTCACAGCCCCTCCCTGGTCTACTGCTTTGGTCACCCAGTCAAAAAAATTAATTAGATTTGTCTGACATGACCTTCCCGCTGTGAATCCATGCTGCCTTGGGTCCTGTGCCCCACCGGCCTCTAGGTACTCAACAATTCTTTCCTTCAGAAGTGATTCTATCATTTTTCCTACCACTGAGGTCAAACTGACAGGTCTGTAGTTTCCTGCCTCTGTCTTGCTCACACTTTTGTGAAGGGGAATCATATCCACCTTCCTCCAGTCCTCAGATACCACACCATCATCCCATAATTTATTAAAAAGGGTAGTTAGTGGTGTTACTAGTTCTTCCTTTATTTTTTTTAGAATTCTGGGGTGAATCCCATCAGGCCCCATTGCTTTATCCACCTTCAGTTTTAAGAGTTTTTTCAGAACCCTTTCTTCTGTGAAAGGACTAATATCAACCCCCCTATCCAGAGTGCTTCTACTGACTGGATTAGGTATTTCCCCCTGCTTTTCTACACTGAATACTGAGCAGAAGTATTCATTCAGTATCCCTGCTTTTTCACTGTCGCTCTCCGCCCAACCACCTTCCTCTTTGTTCAGCCTCAATATCCCTGCCTTAGTCTTTCTTTGCTCGCTAATGTACCTATAAAAGGTTTTATCCCCCTTCTTAACCGAGTTGGCTGTCTTTTCCTCGGTTTGGGCCTTTGCTATTCTGACTGCCTTACCTGCTTCCTTCTGCTTTAACTGGTACAGTTCTCTGTCCTGCTCCTTCTGTGTTTCCTTATACTTCCTGAATGCTATATTTTTCTCCCTTACTTTACCCGTCACTTCTTTTAAGAACCATAGTGTTTTTTTCTTTCATTTCAATTTGTTTAGTTGCTTCACACAAAGGCTTGTTGCCTCTGTGATGGCGGTTTTGATGTTTCCCCATTGTTGCTCCACCCCACCTTCTTGCCCGTTTGCTAGTGCTTTTCTGAGGCACTCTCTCATTTTGACAAAATCAGCCCCCTGAAGTCCAGCACCTTCACTTTTGTGTGGCTTGACTCTACAGCTAAGTTTATCGTGAACCACACTGTTTGGTGGTCACTTGTTCCTAGATGGCTACCCACTTCAAGATCAGATATCCTCTCTCTGTCCCCATTTGAGAGTACCAGGTCTAAGATTGCTCTTTCCCGAGTGGGTTCCAAAACTAGCTGTCTGAAGTATGCCCCCTGTAGGGCATCGAGAATGGCAAAGGTGCTCCAGTCAACATCTGGCATATTCATGACCCCCATCAGCAATATCTCCCCTTTCTCTGCCATCCCAAGGATGCCTTCTATCATTTCCTTGTCCATTTCTTCCCCCTGAGACGGGGGTCTGTATACAACCCCTGTGTGGACTGTGGAGCCATTTCCAGTCTCCAGGGTGACCCACAGTGCCTCCTCTCCTCCCTGTTTACCCTTTAGTTCTGTTGCTTTGATCCCTTCCCTTACATAGAGAGCTCCTCCTCCTCCTCGTCTTCCCTCCCTGTCCCTCCTGTAGATTGTGTATCCTGGTATGTTGACATCCCAGTCATGGTTCTCTGTGTACCATGTTTCTGTGACTGCCACAGTATCCAGGCAGCAATGTCCAAGCTGTAATGTCGGACAAAGGTGTGGACCAAGCTCCAAGTGTAGCTGCACAGATGTCAGCAGCGGACACATTTCAGAAGAAGGCAGTAGAGGTGGCCCATTCTCCGGGTGGAGTGACCCCTGACTGCCCCAGGTAAGGGCCTGTACTTCTGGTAACAGTACACAATTCAATTTGGCAACCACTTAGACAAACACCATTTTGAAACAGAAGCCCCTTCTGTCTTGGAGGTGAATGAAACAAACAACTGATCAGTCTTACAAACTAGTCGGGTGTAATTTGTGTCATAACGCAGCACCCTGTGAACATCCAAGGTATGCAGTAAGGCCACCCCCTGATTAGAATATTCAGGGAAATAGACAGGTAAGTGGATGGACTGGTTATGCGTGAACTCAGACACCACCTTCGGAAGAAACTTAGGATCAGTACGCAAAAACACCCTGACTTTGTGAAAAACTAAATAAGGTTCTTTACAAATCAGAGCTTGAAGCTTGGAGATCTTCCGAGCTGAGGTAATGGAAACTAAAAATAACTCTTTCCATGACAGAAAGTGCAGCTCACAGCTTGCGTCCAGCTCAAAGAGAGGCAGACTGAGCTTTTCCAAAATAAAAAGAAGGTCTCATGGTGGGACAGGGCCCTGAATGGGAGGTTTCAAATGCAGGATTCCCCACAAGAACGTGTGAGATACCACCAGCTTGGCAACCGCTTTGCCCTCAAAAGGTGCATGGTACACAGAGATGGCAGAAAGGTGTACCTTAAGAGACGAGTACCTCAAACCAGAGTCCTAGAGGGGAAGGAGGTATTCCAGAATCAGATTCACCAGGCAGGTGAAGGGATCCAACTGGCGAGCAGCAGCCCATATAGAAAAGCACTTCCATTTCATGGCATAGGTAGCTCTCGTGAAGGGTTTCCTGGCAGCCACCAAGACATCAGCAACCCTGGAAGACATCCCAAAGCAGGCTATAGCTAAGTCTGCAGGAGCCACATATGGAGATGCAGAGATTTGAGGTCTAGATGAACCAGAGTGCCCTGCTCCTGGGAGAGCAAGCCAGTGGACAGGGGTTAGGGGACGGGAAGTTCCCACTGCCAGCCACTGTAGCAGAGGAAACCAGATCCAATGGAGATAGGCATCCTGCATATCCAGGTAACAGAACCAGTCCCCCTCAGTGAAGGAGGGGCACTAGACCCTGAAGAGTCACCATCCTGAACTGCTTGTACTCTATGTAGCGGTTCAGGTGACTGAGACCCAGAATTGGTCTCCTGTCCCGTCTTCTTGGGGACCAGGAAAAAGTGGGAGTAAAACCCTTTCCCTCTTTGGCTCAGGCGGATGGGCTCTATGGCCCTTTTGCGTAGGACAGCCAGGGTAAGGACAATGTGGTCTTGAGGGTGAGGGAGGGTTTCCGGAGGGGTGTCCAGAAACTCAAGTGTATGACCCCTTTCGATGATCTCAAACACCCATTGATCTGAGGTTACTGTGCGCCATCCATCCAAGTATAGGGAGAACTGACCCCTGAGTGCCTCCCCCAAGGCCTCCGCTGGGGGGGGGGAAGAGAGGAGAAGGTCGGGCAAGAATTTAGACAGAGGCACTAAGGGTGGGCAGAGCAACTGTGAGTGCTCTGGGGATCCTGAGGTAGATCCTTCAGCTGGCAGGGTATTGGCTTTGCACTTGAAGGGGCCCCTTCGACTGCTGACCCTTGAGGGGTTGTCGAGAGGGCCAGAGAAAGGACTGGCACTGGGGAGGCCATGAATGTGAGCGGTACACAGAATGCACCGACCTCAAGGCCTTGCCAGATTCCTGAAGGTGGCAGATGTCCTGGGCATCTCCGCCAAATAAAACTGAACCTCAGAAAGAGGCATCCATGATTTTAGCCTGAACAACGGGGCAAAACCAGACACCCACAGCCAGAAATGGTGGCGAATGCAGATCCCTGCTTCAGCCCACACCCTGAGGCATCAACAAGTGTCATATGCTAAACTCAAACACATGGTTTCCCACATCCAAACCAGATTTGAGCAGCTGGGCTAACTGTGTTTTAATGGTATCCTTAGGGAGGGATTGAACTAGATCCCTCTCCTGGTCCCAAATGGCATTCTGATACTGTACCATATGGGCCAAATAGTTCTGAGTCCGAATGGCTAGAGTGGTAGAGGAGTATACACGCTTGCCCACCTGGTCCAGTTGATGGGATTCCCTGTCTGTGGGGTGGGTGCTGAGGTGCTTGGACTTCTTAGGGCGGGGTCATGAGCTGCATTCATACCACTGAATCCACCATGGGGTGTTCGCCAAAGAAGTCTTTGCCCACTGGTGCATGGTAGAGATGATCCGCCTTTTTGGGTAAGGCTGGAGTGGTTGAAGATCATGTCCACACTGCCTTGGTCACATCATCATGAGAATCGATGAGTGGCAGTACCACATAAGAGAGGGTCTCCTTTTTCGAGAGGTAAATAGCCAGATGGTGGCACTCCGGGTTGAGTTCCTCAGTCTCCCACCCCATAATGGACTGGATGTAGTGCATCACATCGACAAAGGGGGACTGTCCAGGGGAGACTTAGAGGTCTCCCCGAGACGTTCACGATCACCAGAGGAGCACCTGGAGTCCTCCGACTAATCGTTGGAAGAGGAGGACTCATCCTGACACATTACTGTCTGGTACTGGCATCGGGGGGGGGGTGATGGTTGTCCTTGTGTTGATCCGAAAGACCCCTTGTAACCCCCAGAAGACCCTGTAGTACAAGGGTTACCGGGTCTTGTCTGGTCCGGATCCAGAGGAGGAGTAGAAGGGCACCTACATGCATCCCTGTCTTTTATGAAGGTCCGCCAGACCATGAATAAGGCATTATAATCCACTAGTGGGGGTGGACTATAAGGTGGATAATGGTATTGGGGAGGAGGGTATGCATATGTCGGTGGGGGAGGTGGTGAAGGGTACCCTCGTGCTGGCCCAGCAGGCATCAGCTGGGGCTCCTGGGAAGGGCCAGCAAGCGTCGGTTGCGGCTCAGGCTAAGGCAGAGGCAATGACGGCTGAGGCGTCGCTGTGGGAGTGTCACTGGGGCCAGCGCCGGGCTGGTATGCGAAGACTGGCGTCAGTCTGGAAAAACAGCCGATATAGGCCCCTGAGGCAAGGCTGGCACTTATTTGGGGGGAGGGGAGATTTCTCCTAAGGCAGAGGCATTGCCTGAATAGAGGAGGAGGTGAGTGCTTAATCTGGGTGATGCCTGGAAGGGCTATGTTGGTCCTAGAGATGGGGACCAATGACGGCAATGCCCTGACAAGGGGGGCAACGGGTGTAGACCCGCAACCAGGGAAACCAACCCCAGGTGAGCCATCTGGCTGAGGACCCGTGGGTACTAAGGGCCTGAGTGTCAGGGACTGAGAAGCAGGAGGACGATGTCCACTGTGCCGAAGAGTTGCCGCCCACGATACTAATGAGGGCGGGTGGCTGTACCACCGGCAATCAGGAGGGAATGAGGCCTGCTGAGGCTGGAGGGGCCGACCCCCGGCCCCCCCCCCCAATCAGGAGGACGGTCCTGGGTCGGAAGCCAATCTATGCGGCAACTGCAAGTAAGAGGCTGACAGAGGACGATACCAGTGCTTGTGCTTCCGGCCAGGGATCTTCTCCTGGAAGGAAGAAGAGAAAGATGTCCCGATCAAAGGGGAAGTAGAACTTTTAGTCTTCAGCCCCTTCTCCATTGGGGCTAATTTCCACTGCAGCAGGTGACTCAGAAGAGTCTTTAAGCAGCGTTTCCGTGTGGCCTGGTTGAAGTCCTGACAATGCTTGCAGGCATCTGTGTCATGGTTGGGGTCTTGGCAGATCAGGCAAGAAGAGTGGCCGACCTTGGTGGGAATCTGCTTGCCACAAGCATACTGCGTCAGCCAGTCAGAAGACGAGGCTGGAGAAGAAGACATAAACCTGAAAGGCAAAACATCAAAATTTGATGTTAACACTGTAGAAAAATAAGAAATCACAGGTACAGTAATGGTGGTCGACTGAAGCAGGTTTCTGGAGATCAGAGGAGCACGGATCGAAGGCAGAAAAAGCACTGAGGTAGGTCTGGGGGACCATCCCTATTATACCATAGGTGGATGTAAGCATGCTGACGTTGGTGGGGGGTGGTCCCCCACTGCAGGCTACTAGCTAGAAGTTTTCTGTGGGGTTCTGCTGCCTGATGGTTTCAGTCCTACCGGTGTTGCCTGATGCAAGAGTCTCTCTAAGTGAGAGTTTAAGTTACTCACCTGTAACCGAAGTTCTAAGAGTGGTATACAGTTCACATCCACACTTTGGCAGCTTCCTAGAATAGGCCGATTTGTTGGAAGTCTTCAAGCTTACACTCCTCCCACCACCCAGGTGGTATATCCTCCGGCTCCACCCCATGACATCAGATCTTTGCATGCAGGAAGCAGGGATCCGGGTGCCACTTGCCAGTGGAGGCCAGGTGGGTTGTGTGGATATGAACTAGAGTGACAGGTAAGTAACCTACTGTATATTTCAAGGGCATGGATACAGTTCACTACCCACACTTTTGAAGACTCCTTGCAGTTCTCCAAGAGGAGAGGGCAAGCCGTGCAGCTCTATTTGCCAAACAGAGACTGAAGAACTGAGGATCCAAAAGCAGCATCCCGACGAGATGTAATGTTGATGCTGTAATGGGATATGAAGGTGTGTGCTTTACTCCAGGTAGCAGCCTTAGAGATCTAAATTCAGCTGTCCATGGAAGCAACCACTGAGGCAGTGGTCTGTCTGGTAGAAACAGCCCTAAGCCCTTTGGAAGCCTCCTTACCAGCCAACTTACAGCAGACGTTGATGCAGGATGTAATCCACCTGCCAATCATCAGCTTTGCTGCCAGTCTGCCAGACATGACTTCAGCGTATGTTACAAACTGCTGGCAAGCCTCACCCCTAACTCCAGCCGCGTGCTCCTTACATTAAGGATGCGCTCTCCATAGGTCCAAAGTATGGAGCTTACATCAGCCTCTGATGAAAGGATCCTGAAACAGACAGTAAGTTTATCACCTGGTTAAGGTGAAACTCCAATACTATCTTCAGGAGGAACTTCAGGTGAGGGCAAAAGACAACCTTGTCCTTGTGGAAGACCAGATATGGAGACTCCATCAAGAGCACCTGGAACTCACTAATTCTTCTGGCTGACATGACAGCCACCAAGAAGGCAGTCTTCTATGGCAGGTGAGACATCTTGCCCCGTATATAAGCTCAAATGGCTTGCCCATGTGCAAAGTCAGCTAAGTCCCAAGGTGGTGGAGGTTCGCACACCAGAGGTGGTTAAAGGCTTTAAAAATAGCACCTGATGCTGAAGCATATATTCTCTTACCTAACACATTCATACTTCTGGACTCCTCGTCGGGTGGGGGGATGGAGCTCAGGTGTTTTGGTGCCCTAGACCTATTATGGGCAGCATTAATCACCACCAAATCCGTTTCAGGTTTGGTGGTATAGAAGGGCTTCCCAGAAGGTGCCACATACATTTTGTCAGCCTTTCTGGGGACAGCAGGGATGTTGTGTGGCCTGTGCCAGGCAGCAAGAATAGCATCCTCTAGGGCAGGAAGCAAAGGTGGCACTACAACTATAGGAGATTCTGGAAGTTTCAGAAACTCAAGTTTTTTGTAGCGCTGTCCTGTTCCTCTAAGTCAAAGCCGACGGCAGCTTACAGCTGCATCATCATGTTGAGGAAAGTGAGATCCTCGAGGGGGATCTTGGTGTACTGAGCACAAAGTCCTCACTGCAGACACTGGAGTTGGTGCCACGGCCATAGTGGCTTTCAGCACAATCTTCAGCTGCCTCTCCCTCATTCTGCATGATTAATTCTGGACTGTATTCATACTCGTCATCTCCAGGGTTGACAGGGAGAAGACAGCGTATCAGCAACCACATTGGAGGAGGCTGTGTTAAGGATGTACCCAGCTATTAAACGTTGCCATCTTACAGTGGAAAGGCAGGAGGATGCAGAAAACAGGCATTACTGCCGAAACCTCAGAGTGTATGGCACCCGTGAAAACAGTAAAGGGGCAGACATTCAAGATTTTATTGAAACTTTGCTCTGTACAGCCCTTACTTTAGATTCTTGACTTCAGCTTTGAAATCTAGCATGTACACTGGTCGCTTGGCCCCAAGCCTGCACAACCAAACACCCACCCCAGATCAATAAAGATCCATTTCCTGAGATAACAAACCAAGGAACTGCTCCTTAAAAAAGCCTCAGCCCAAGGGAAGGTTTTCTACAGCTTCTCAAGAATATTTATAGACAACAATTATGCACCTACTACGATGCAAAGAGGACATGCCTACATCCCTTTGTTCTCTTTTCTGCGCCAGCAAAAGTTGAAATTCTGAACCCCTTACTTACCCAAGCAAACTGGGTAGACCGTGGCAGACGCCTATCAGGACTTGCAGAAAAAGAGGTTATTCCTTGCCTGCTAATGCGGCCCTGCCTCAGAGAAATCAAATCACTTGCACTGCGTCATGAGCCGCCACGCAGGGCCAGCAGGCGACACTGGATTCCATTAAGCAGCTTCTATTGCAGTTTACCAAACACTTGAACAAACACATTGATACCCGATTTTGAGTGCAGTGAGTAGTCATTCAGGGTTTGATGCTGTCTGGTCTACTGGGGAGGGATTTTGGATGGGGGTGACCATCTTTGTGAGTGCCCGCTGAGGGTCAGGCCCTCTTTGGGGTTGGCGGTATGGTCTCAGGTGGCATCCCGATGTCAGCCTAAGGCAACTGAACACTTTGACCTCTCAGGTCTGGGGATGCTCTTCGTTCTCTCTCTCCCTCCGACTGGCAAACTGCGCAACATAACTTTAAGCATTGGGCCTGCGGGCTGACAGTTTGGCAGCACATCTGATCAGCAGTGGCCAGGGGTGCAATCTTTAGTGCTCGGTCCCTGTCCTGCCTCCTGTTAGAACAGGGACATGGGGAGGGTCTGTTTAGTTCTTTTACTCTTGGTGGACAGAGGTGTACGGGTGACTGGTTATACTACCTGCTAACACACGAGCACCACCTTCTAGATTCACCTGTTAAACAGGGTGTGTTGTAGCCGGTCCAGTGGCGCTGAGGCGCTGGATACCTTACCTTGCGCTACGTTGGTGATCCATGTTCAGGAATGAGCACAGGCCACCAGAGGTCAGCAGGGGAGGAGAAGGACTGAGCATCCAAGTGACTGCTCTCCTTCTCCGGGAAGGGGGGTCACCAGCAGCCGGTGCATGACTGGCCCTAGCAGAGGCTGGGGGACACTGCACTGATGCTCCAGAAGGGGGAGGAGAGAAGGCAGATGCTTGGAGGAGCACGTGCAGACGTATGCGCACTCTCTCCATATGGCGTCATTGCACACCTCCTCTCCTAAGCGGAGAAAATGGAGGAAAGTTTTCCAGGCATGGCAGGATGAATCGCAATCCCCACAAGCCCCGCTCCCCCGAACAGGCAGTAATCTCCGCACTGGATCCGTTAGGACAGGTTGAGGGATCCCCGTCGCCCCGCCATGGGGGGCAAGCTGTGGAGGCAAGTGGAAGGTAAGCTGCGAGTGGGAGTTGGGGCTGGGGGGTTGGGTAGAATGGAGAGCCACCTGGAAGGAGAAAGAAACTAATAAAACCAAAAAAAATAGGGTGTGTTGTGAAACTGCTCCTCCGGCTGCAGACCACAGCACATAACTGATCCATATTTGTAAAGGTGGAGGTGGGGAGGGGGACCCCCAGGGGTGTTCCTCCTCGCAGACCCCATGAACTTGAAATCCTCACTAAATAGGGGTGTTAATGAGTGCTACTGGTTAAGGGTCGGATGTTGCCTCCCCAGATGACAATGGTTCATTAAAGTGTGTTTTCTGGGAGTGGGGAGGTGGAAGGGGGAGGGCATCTCTTCATCACTACTGAGTTGGACTGAGTTACTATATGGTTGGATGCCGGTCAGGGGGCCTGAGTGGGGACCTGCTGTTGGCAGTCCTCTTGTGCCTGTGTTGGGTGAGACCTAGATGTGGGTATGGGGAGATGACACTGCCAAGCCACATGAGGGGGCTGTATTTAGTTTATTCCTCCCCAGTGGTTTTCGCGTTCCTCTCTCTACTCCCAGGGGGCAGGGAACTGGACGAGCACACACCCTAGGGCTGTATACCAACCATTTCTTTTTAGAAAGGAAGAAATGACAATTTACCTGGACGGCTTAACTTCATAGTTATTGGATATGTGGTCCCCCCACCTTTTTTTTTTCTTTCCTTATATAATTGGCTCTCAGCTGAACTTTGAATACATACTTAGGACATTGGGTGCCCCTTCTTTACAAAGTTACAATGGAGGCTTTGTTTATTTTATTATGGACACAGGACAATGAGACGTCAATGTTTATTTACGGACTTTATTTCCTATCTCTAGGTTGAAAACAATTCAGGAGAGACTGGCTTACAAATTCAGCCCAGCTTTTTCTTAAGCCAAAGGGGCAGATCTGTTCCTCCCCCTGCTTACATGCAAAGCAGGTGATGGAGAGGGAGACTAGACATTGTCAGCATGGAAGGAATGACGCACCTTTTTCCCATTCCCTTCACAATCCCTCCCTCTGTACCCTTATAATTTCTTTATTTGTGCCTCATAATTTATTTTCCCTCCAACACCCCCTACCTTCCCTGTTTATGGGGTAAGAGATTCCCCGAGGGACCCCCTCCCTGAATAAGTGAGCAGACCCCTAACAGGCAGCTGGCAGTACTGCCTCAGCCAGAAACACAGTGCAGTGTTTTTCTGGTTATGGAAGTCCTCATAATTAATCTCTCAGGTTGAGAGGGACTTAGCTCTTGTGTTACTACTGGTTCCCTAGTTCTTGGCCCAGTTGGCCCTCACTATACTGTTTTCTAGTTACCCCTATTAAGGCTCTAATTCTTAGCTACAAATGTTCTGATCCCTTACTAAATGACACAGGAGATGGGAATTATAAAACATTTATTTCTTACGGAAATTTGCTGAATGATTGGGGAACTGTGTGTGTCAGTAGTTTCTATCTAGATAATTATGCAGGAGGGAAAGGGGGACAGCCTGGAATTATATATTAATTTAAAGATGAATGTTCCATTCAAGATAGTTTCACATAATGTGAACAGGCTGGCCAGCCCTATTAAGCATTATAGAACTCTACCGGCCTTGGAAAAATACAAACTAGATATATTATTACTACAGGAGACCCATCTGTCATCAGTTGAGCACCAAAAGTTACTCAAGTTTGTTTTTTCCCCAGATAGCTGAATCCACATACCAGGATGACAGGTGCGGCAGCATGGTAGTTCTGGTCTCCAAAACTTCCCAATTTCAAATTAAAGAATATCATCAATTTATTTTATTGGATAGCAAATTGAGAAAAGTAATTCTCATTTACAATTGCGTTCAACAATAAAAACAAAACAGTACAACAAATACAAAAGTTACTGTAAACATACAAATACTGGTTTTAAAAATTTGTATGTAGTATAATCCATAGTTATATACAGAATTGTTTGTCCAAAACAATTACAATGTTTATAAAATAACTAGCTAATGATGCTCTAAAATGCCCCAATGGTAATAAAACCTGCATTCCCAGCTTTTTTTTTTTTTTTACATTGTTTCCCATGTTCAGGGGACTATTACCGATAGTGATTTTTCTCCACATTTAGTTCTACTCCTTGGAATCTGAAACGGTTGCCAAGAGGCAGATCTAAGGGAGTATTTAGAGAAAGTTTTAGGCTGTAATTTGTTTAGCCAAAAAGAAGGTAACATCTGTAATACAAACTTGTGCAAAAAAATATACCAGTGGTAATCCCTTCAATCAGTCAAAAACGTCATGTGGATAAGGAGGGGCGAGTGGCGTTAGCCACGGGCACGATCCAGAGACATACCCTGATGATATGTAGTACCTATATACCACCAAATAGTGATGTGGCCTCCCTACAGCAACTCATATATTTTATAATTTCTCATAATAAAGGAATTTTGATTATGGGAAAAGATTTGAATTGTCTTCTGAATCCTTCACTAGATACATCCGCCACCTGCCCCCCATCGCAAACCACCTTCGTCACCTGACAGCAGATGTGGGCTTAGTGGACACTTGACGTCAGCTGCACCCCTCCGAAAGAAAATTGTACTTTTATTCATATGCCTACAAACATTACTCCACACTTGATTCGTTCTATATTAGTGGAGAACATAGGGAACAAACACATAAAGCCAAAATAACGAATATACATCTCTCCGATCATGCCCCTATAACCCTGGAATTGGGAATTTCTTTTTTTTCAAACTTTATTTTCAAAGTTCAGCACATACAGCACACTTCATTAGTATTGGTTGCTTACATACATGTCAGAGTTCATAGATTAGCATTTTATTACAAAACAGGCTCTATATTTAATCACATTTCCAAGTATCCAATTCTATTCATTAGTATGTGGTAGTGGTACATGGGTGTCTCACATTCTCGTGCTCCCCTCTCTAGTGGCATCTGGTTAGAAGCTCTTCCCCCTCCCTCCTATATCATTTCGGATATGCATATTTTCCCCTTTAGAGTGCTGGGAACCACGGTTGAGCTATACCCCTCTCCATAGGCCCCCACAATTCATGGAACCTGTCCTCTTTATCCATGGCCTTATGCTGAGTGTGTTCCAATGTCATGCAATTAAGCAGTTTCTGTGCCCATTCGGCAACTGTAGGTTTGGACTTCTTGCCTCAATGGTAGGTCAAAACCTGTTTACCAACCACTATTGCCACTGGCCAAAGGGGATGATCCAGGCCTGTACCACCCCTTGATCCCCCGGGAAGCCCCAGGAGCACCTCCCCTACACCCAGTTCTTGTGTGTCCTGCAGAGTTCTTTGCATAATACTTGTAACGCTGAGCCAGAAGGCTCTGATTTTGGGGCATTCCCAGATCATGCGCATAAAGGATCCCCACTGAGCCTTACATTTTGAGCAGAGATCTGAATTAGTTGAGTCTATCCTGTGGGCCAGGGTTGGAGTGAACTATGATCTATGGAGAACATTAAAATGTATTGCTCTTAACCTAGTATTAACTGAGCAGTTCATACCTCTTCGCAATATCATCCCCCAGTTCTCCTCTGTCAGGGCCTGTCCTCCCATGTCCCTGTCCCATTTCTCCTTGAGGTTCTCCAGTGTATTTGGCATACCTTCCAACAAGGTTTTATAACAACTTGTCATTGGTCTAAGGGGCTGTGTCCCAGGGCCTTCCCTCAGCGCCTCTTCCAGGGGAGATCTCTGTGAGATAGTGAGCCTTGCCTCATCGCCTCTGAGGCACAAGAGGCAGCTTCGCACTTGCTGGTATGTGAAAAATATTGTGCAGTGTGTAGCCCATACTCTCTGGTTAGGGACTGAAAAGACCAGACATGCTCTTGGTCATACACTTGATGGACAGAATTTAATCCCTCCTTGGCCCAGGCCCGAAGTACCCAGCTGACTGGGCCAGGTATCTGCCCCTCTCTCCAGAGGGCCAGTTCCATAGACGCATCTGGGGACAGGGTAGGTGGATGTCCTAGTATAGCATGAGCAGCTAACCACACTCGCATCATGGTTTCTGGTAAAGGGGCTCATGATGTATTTTGCTGATTTCCATTTCAACGCAGCAGCAAAAATAGACATGTTTAGTGGGCCTGCACTGGGGGATCCCTCCATCATCAACCACGTCTTCTTTTCACCCTTAGTTTGTGTAATTTTTTTTTTTTATTTGAAGCTAGAATTACAAGTACACCTTTGAGCCAAAGCTCTTTTACAAAGGTTGCAGTACAATAACAATAAAAAACAATTAAGTAACAAAGGCAGGATAACAGGTTAACAATCAGTTACATGAATATGAATGCATACATTTGGGTTAAACTAAAGCCAGAGGCATTGACGGGGTAAATAGTGTTACAAGACATGGCAAGGACACAAACGGTAAGAGCAGCCAGAGGCACTGTCACATCACAGAGAGAAGAACAAGTGATGGAGGGAGAGGGTGGGGGAAGGGGGTTGTAGGAGATTAGGGGTAGATACTGTATAGCAGGTTGAATTTGCATCCCTCATTATTAGCGGAACACAACCTGCTATACATAGACATGTCCGGCAGAATTAGTGATCAAATATGGTCCATTTTTACTTTATTTTCCTTTGTTTTGTTTTTTTTCTTGTTTGAATCTCCTTTCCAGCCAATAAAAATTTAACATTACAAAACCAGTAGGTTGTAGTGAATACACCACCTGCCTAGACAGCCTAACAACAGATGATTGCAGTATTGTCTTAAAGTGAGAAGTGCGATTTCCAACTGAATTGCCAACTGAATGTGTGAATGACTGTGATTAAGTGAATGAGTGACTGACAATCCCCAGCTGCCAACTACATTCACAAAAAAGCAGAGGCTCCTTCTGACCCCCCTCGAGATTTTCCCATCTCCTGCTGTTTACTCTGTACCTTGTAACTCGCTTACTTGGTCCCTCACCATGATCCCGATCCCCGTTCCTGCAATCCCGAGCAGTGCACATTGTGACAGGCAGCAGTGTATAGTGTGGAGATGTAAGCTGCCAGCTGCCCGAAGATTGCTTTACCAAGCTGTTTACTAAGTAGTGCACATTATGACAAGCAGCACAGCACAATAAGTGTTAATTTTGTACTTCAGTGTAGTGTAGTTATAAACTGGTGCACATTCCATAATTATCGCGTTCCGATAAATTTTGCTGTCGGTTGTCCTCATGCGAATACAGCGAAAATAATCGGAATGCGAAATATATCGGCTATACAGTAATAGAAGTGCTATGTAGAAAGAGCTGAGACAAGGACTGGGTAATGGTAAGAAGGGCTGATTAAATGAGACAGTCGCAGGTGCCAGAGGCAGAGAGGAGTAGGTGGACCCTGGATTTCAACAGGCCAAGTTTAGGTACGGAGGGAGATGTCACTGCTGAGACCATTCAACCAGCTAGGGGCCCTATGAGCAAAGGATCTTTGTCTCTGGGTGGTACAGCTTGGCAGAAGACACCAGGAGAAAGGACTGCTGTGTGACTGGACTTCTCTGCTGGGACTAAAGAAGAAGAACTTTTGTACTTGGACCGTTAATTTGGGGTAAAAAAAAAAAAAAAACTAACAAAACAAAAAAAAGTGTGTGTTTGTCTCGGTTAACTGAACTGAATGGGTATTTGAACAGTTATCTAGGTGTAAATCTCAGGTGATTGAAAGGACTTAATAGCTGTGAGGTTTAAATTACTTGTAGAAGGATCTAGTAAGTAGGGGGAGTGGCTTAGCTAGAAGGAAGCTACATTTAAAGACTGCCTTAGAAGGATTCTGCTAATAGCTTGGCAGAAGACACCAGGAGAAAGGACTGCTGTGTGACTGAACTTCTCTACTGGGACTATATTTGCCCTCCACCCCAAAGCTAGTTCTATTTTTATAGGCACCGGATTTGACTGACAACAGGAACTTCCTGTTTGGGAGAAGGAAGTGAGTGATCACAGAACCACCAAAGACCCACCATCCTAGAAGGGCAAGAGTAGCTCTCCGGCCCCCTCTAGCTGCTGGAGGTCTGCCTCTGAGCAAGTGAGTGGTCTACTGAGAAATATAGGATATTCTTGTCTCAGAACAGGACAATCAGGAGCTTAACGGGCACATAGGCAGAAAATAAGGAGAGAGAGAGAAAAAAAAAAACAGAGGAAAAAGTAAGGATTGCAAACAGTTAAGGGGCCAGAAATAAGACATGATTGGAGTGGTGCAGTGCAGTGGCTGTGGAGCAGCAGTCTTCCGGGAGACGTTCTGGAGGATGCGGTGTTGTCCCATCTGCAGGCACCTCTCTAGGCTGAGGGAGAAGGTTGCTCATCTCCAGGCTGAGTTGGCCAGGATTTGTGGGACCTCCTCTTCCATCCAGGGACCACCAGTGCCACTGCCGTGCCTCAGAGGTTGCCAAGAAAGAGGAGCGGTTGGACTACAGTATGCTCAGGGAGGGTGAGGGTGGTGGAACAGGCCGCATCCTCCAGTTGTACCTCTCACAATTCCTATGTCATTCTGGCAAAGTGTGGTTCCTCTGGGAGGCACCCGCAGTGGAGACCAAGGAGGATGTTGGGAACCCCACAAAGGAGACCCACAGGAGGTGGCAGGGGACACTGCAGGGAAGGAAACAACTCCTGGTGGGGGACTCATTGTTAGGAAGATAGAACTGGGGAGGAAGGGGAGAGGGAGGTAAGGTGCCTGCCTGGTGCCATGGCTTGGAGGGACAGGGAGCGAATCCTCAGGATTGCCGGAGCAGCTGCACAGGGGAGGGAGCTGGATGTCATTGTCCACCTAGGGACAAATGACCTGGCTAAGAAAGGGATTACAGAAGTGCAGGAAGAGTTTGTGGAATTGGGAAGGGGCCTTAGTCAAGTAGCACGCACAGTAACCTTCTCGGAGGTCCTGCCCATCTATGGCATAGGAGAGGCTAGGATGTTCCGCACCATGGGATTCAATCAGTGGCTGAAAAACTGGTGTGGAGCTCAGGGATTTGGCTTCATTGGGGACTGGGGGTCCACCTGGAGTGATGCAAGCCTATACTGGCATGATGGGCTGCATCTGTCCAGGAGGGGAACCAGGATCCTAGGTGATGAGTTTAAATACTTCATTGGCAAGCTTTTAAACTAACTAAGGGGGGAGGCATTGGAAAGGAGCAGGGGAAATCCTAGCTCTCCCCAAATAATCATGGTAGTAAGTGTGGCAAACACCAACATAGAGGTGTCGATAGGGAGAAGGGCAGGAGTAAATGGAGAAAGTGACAAAGGCAAGAAGAACAGGGATGGGGCAAAAGGGAGTAAGGCCATCAGGAAATGGAGGGTAATGAGTACCAATGCCCGTAGTCTGGGCAACAAGCTCCCTGAGCTGGTGGCCTTGATGGAAGAGGGATGCCTGGATATCGTAGCAGTCACAGAAACATGGTACACAGAGAACCATGACTGGGATGTTAACACACCAGGGTACATAACCTACAGGAGAGACAGGCAGGGGAGAAGGGGGGGGGAGTAGCTCTCTATGTAAAGGAAGGGATAAAAGCAACTGAACAAAAGAGTAAACAGGGAGGAGAGGAGGCACTGTGGGTCACCTTGGAGACTGGAAAGGGCATCACAATCCGCACAGGGGTTGTGTACAGACTCACATGTCAGGGGGGAGGGAATGGACAAGGATATGATAGAAGGCATTCTTAGAATGGCAGAGAAAGGGGAGATACTGTTGATGGGAGACCTGAATATGCCAGATGTTAACTGGAGCACATTTGCTGCAGCCACATCCAAGAGCAGGGCCATTCTTGATGCACTACAGGTGGCAGGCGTTAGACAGCTAGTTTCAGAACCCACTCGTGAGGAAGCAATCTTAGACCTCGTACTCTCAAACGGGGGGCAGTGAGAGGATCTCAGATCTAGGTGGGTTGCCATCTGGGGACAAGTGACCATCAAACAGTGAGGTTCACGTTAAACTCAGCTACAGAGTCAAGCCATATAAAAGTGAGGGTACTGGACTTTAGGAGGGCTGACTTTGACAAGATGGGAGAGTGCCTCAGAAAAGCACTAGCAAGCAGGCTAGAAGGAGGTGTGAAGCAACAATGGGGAATCATCAAAACTGCCATCACAGAGGCAACAAGCCTTTGTGTGAAGCAAATAAACAAATCAAAACAAAAGAGAAAGCCACTATGGTTCTCAAAAGAGGTGGCTGTGAAAGTCAGGAAGAAAAAGATAGCATTCCGGAAGTATAAGGAAACACAGAAGGAGCAGGACAGAGAGCTGTACCTGTTAAGGCAGAAGGAAGCAGGGAGGGAAGTCAGAATAGCAAAGGGCCAAACTGAGGAAAAGATAGCCAACTCAGTTAAGGAGGAGGATAAAACCTTTTATAGGTACATCAGCGAGGGTAGAAAGACAAAGGGAGGGATAGTGAGGCTGAATAGAATGAACGGTGGTGGGCAGAGGGGACAGTGAAAGCAGGATACTGAAACTAATATTTCGCTTAGTATTCACAAAGAGGAGGGGAGGCCTAATCCAATTAACAGAAGCACTCTTGACGGGGGGGTCGATCCCAGTCCTTTCACAGAAAAAAGGGTTCTGCAAGAACTCCTAAAACTGAAGGTGGACAAAGCAATGGGTCCTGATGGAATTCACCCCAGAATTCTAAAAGAATTAAGGGAGGAACTAGTGAAACCACTGGCTACTCTTTTTAATAAATCATGGGAGGATGGAGTGGTACGCGAGGACTGGAGGAAGGCGGATGTGATTCCCCTTCACAAAAGTGGGACCAAGACAGAGGCAGGAAACTACAGACCTGTCAGTCTGACCTCTGTGGTAGGGAAAGTGATGGAGTCGCTTCTGAAGGAAAGAATAGTTGAGTACCTCGAGGCCAGTGGAGCACAGGACCCAAGGCAGCATGGGTTCACAGCAGGAAGGTCATGTCAGACGAATATACAGGTTACTCACCTGTAACAGGAGTTCTAGGAATGGTACATGTTGTTCATCCACACTTTCTGCCAGGTATCCTTGCCGCTTTAAATCTTGCTGGAAGGTCTTCAAGCTGGCTCCTCCCACCCACCCGGGTGATAAAACTCTTGGCTCCGCCCCATGACGCCAGGTCTGGCCCGCTGGAAGCTCAGGGAAGCGTCAAGCCGGGAGGTCGATATCGTAGGGATGAACAACATATACCATTCTAGAACTCCTGTTACAGGTGAATAACCTGTATTTCTAGGACATGGATATGTTGTTCATCCACACTTTCTGGCAGACTCCTAGCAGTTCTCCGGGAGGAGGGAGGCAAGGCGCACACCCCCTACTTAGGAAATAGAGACTGGAGAACCGAGGCCCCAAAACCAGCATCCCGGCGTGACTCAAGGTCAATGTGGTAGTGGGTTATAAAGGTATGTGCCGACTTCCAGGTAGCAGTCCTGCAGATATCCTGGATGGGGATGTCCCTGGAAGCAGCTACCGATGCAGCGGTATGACGGGTAGAATGAGCTCTTATCCCTCTGGGAGGCTCCATGCCCGCCAACCTATAGCAGAGATCTATGCAGGAAGTGACCCACCTGCTTATCGCCCGCTTGGCTGCAGGTCTGCCAGGTGCGGCTTCAGCGTAGGTGACAAACAGCTGGTGAACCTCTCCCCGAACTTCAGCTGTGCACTCTATAGTAAGCAAGCCTTCTAGGGTCCAGAGTATGGAGTCTATATTCGGCCTCCGAGGTGTGATTGGGGTAGAACACCGGCAGAGTCAACACCTGGTTAAGGTGAAACTCCGACACCACCTTCGGAAGGAATTTCGGGTGGGGGCGCAGGACAATCTTGTCCCTGTGGAAGACCAGGTAAGGAGACTCGATGGAAAGCACCTGGAGCTCTCCCATCCTTCTGGCTGACGTGATAGCCACCAAGAAGGCAGTCTTCCACGACAGGTGAGAGATGTCACACCTGTGCATTGATTCGAATGGCTTGCCCATGAGCTTTGTCAATACCAGTAGTAGATCCCACAGAGGTGGAGGTTCACGCACCGGAGGGGATATGTGATCCAGGCCTTTGAAAAAGCGCCCGACCACCGACTCCTGCGCCACCAACTGCTTCCCGGCCCACGCCTGGTAAGAAGAGATGGCTGCCAGGTGCACCTTTAGGGTCGTCGACCTAAGCCCTTGCTGAGAAAGGGACCATAGGTAGTCCAAGATGCTTGCCAAGGAACAGGAGGAAGGGTCCAGGCCCTTGCTCTGACACCAAATGGAGAATCTCTTCCATTTGATGGCATAGCATTTTCTGGTCGACTCCTTACGGGATGCCTCAACTACATTGAGGACCTCGTCGGAAAGACCCAAGCCTGGAACTCTAGCCGCTCAGGAACCAGGCCGTCAGGTGCAGGGATTGAAGGTCCGGATGGAACACCTTCCCCTGACTGACTGATGACAGGTCCGGGCGAGCTGGAAGCTGCCTCGAGAGCCTGGAGCTGAGGCTGAGGAGATCTGGATACCAGCATTGGCGGGGCCAGTCTGGGTCTACCAGAATCACCTGTGCCTTGTCCTTCCTCGCCTTGAGAAGCACCTTGTGGATCAAGGGAAATGGGGGAAAGGCGTAGAAGAGGCCCAGGGTCCATGGCCTCGAGAAGGCATCCCCCTGCAGCGAACCCTGCTGAGGGGGGCGGGCATGAAGCAGCCTCAGCTTCGCATTCTCCCTAGAGGCAAACAGGTCCACCTGGGGTGTGCCCCCGTGGGAGAACACATCTTGTACTACCTCCGGCAGGAGAGACCACTCGTGTGACACAGCCCCTATCCGCTTAGGGCATCGGCCAGAGTGTTGGAGGCTCCTGCCACATGGATGGCTAGGAGATCCGCCTCCAGGCTGTGCACAAGGACCAAACGCTGAGAGCTTCCTTGCACAGAGGCATGGAGCTATCTGCCCTGGAAATAGGGTAGTACATTATCATGGTATTGTCCGCCTGACCTGAAACCATTTGACCCCGTGAGAATGAAGCAAAGGCGGTGAGGGCTAGATGAACTGCCCAAGCTCCAGCAGGTTGATATGGCATCGGGACTCCGGGGATCAGAGGCCGTGCGCTTGTGCTCCCCAGATGGGTACCCCAACCCATCAGAGAGGCATCGGTCGACAGAGAGACTGTCGACTCGGGGCAGACAAACGGGATGCCCTCCTGCAAATGGACTGGAACGGTCCATCACTGGAGAGCGTTCCACATCCCCTGGGTCACCGTCACTAGCTGGTCCAATGGATCGCAGCGCTGTGACCACTGGCTGGCCAATCCCCACTGAAGGGGACGCATGTGCCAGCGGGCCCAATGGACCACGCTGGTACAGGCCGCCATGAGACCCAGGAGGCGCAGGAAGTCCCGGGTAGGGTGCGATTGCCCAACCAGAAATGATTGGGCAAAGGAGGAAAGAACCTCGGCCCTGTCCGCCGGGAGTTGTGCTCTGGCTCAAGAGAGTTGAGCTCTGCCCTGATGAAATGTATCACCTGCTTCGGCCGAGTTCCGACTTGGCCTCATTGATGAGAAGGCCGATTTGAGAGCAAACCTGGAGGCCAGATCTCTGGACCGCTCCACCTCGATCTGGAGGCTGCTATCAGCCAATCATCCAAGTAAGGCTACACCCGACCCTCGGGCGCCGCAGGAATGCTGTCATCACTGCCATGCATTTGGTGAAGACCCTGGGAGCAAGAGAAAGGCTGAAGGGCATGGCTCGAACTTGTAAAGGGATCCCTCTGCTCGAAAGCGAAGGAAAAGGACCAGATCATCCCGGAAGCTAGGGTAGCCATTGCCACTAGTGTACTCCTCCCAAAGCTCACATACGCGGCCCCGATCCTCCAGGGCGTGGCCGTGATGGAGTTAGGAAGGCTGCAGACCTTGTACAATAAGATAGTCCGCTATGCCACCATGTCTCACCCGAGGACTTACCACTGTGAGGCCCAATCCAGGCTCAGGTGGCCGTCTCTGGATGCTCGCCTCTCCTACCCAACCCTCTGCCTTACATTCAAGCTACTGGGTCCCTCACCTCCCCCAGCCTGGATGGGCCTGCCAGGGTGAAACCCAACCCACGGTGCCTGCGCCATCAGGCCAAACTCTCCTCAGTTCCCAGGATTAGGACTAAAGCTGGGTCTAGGTCCCTATGCGACACAGCCTCTTCCACCTGGAACCACCTCCCTTGGAGGTACGGGAGGCTGAGACCGCTACCAGTCTCGGACTAAGCTTAGGGACACCTGCTCAACAGGAGCATATGTCTTTGCTACAGTACTTGACCACATACTGCCACCTGGGTAGCTCAATAGACCCTCCCTACCTCCATCCTGGCAGTATAACAGTCCTCCCTTTCAGACGGGTGCACTTATGTCCCAAATCTATCCCCTTCCAACTCTGTCCACGCAGCAGTTAACCTTAGGTCTTTAGCTGCTGCTCACTATTCCAGAGTACTTTTAATCTAATCAATAATTAGTGATGTTTAATGTTTAATAGTCTCATTATTTGTAAATTCTATGTCCTTACAGCCTGCATGTCTTCCACTACCTGCTGCCCGTAAACATATGTATTCTTACTGTTAAAAACTACTCAATCTCCTGACTGTACTGATCTGTTACCTGTATGTTTGTTGTTTCACCCGGGTCGCCCCTGAAAAAGGGACCTTTAGGGGCCCAGCGGGCCTACCCGGTCATCAAAATTCAATAAATAAATAAATAAATCTCTGGTGAGATGGATGGATAGAGACGTGAAAGAACGCGTCCTGTAGGTCCAGAGAACAGAACCACATGCCTCGTTCCAGGGATGGTATTATCTGAGCCAGAGTGACCATCCTGAAGGTCTGAGACCTTAGGAACCTGTTCAGGTCGTGCAGGTCGAGAATGGGGCGCCAGCCCCCCATCCGTTTTGGGACCAGGAATTACCTGGACACAAACCCCGGGTCTGAGGGAGGGTCCGCCACCTCTCTGATCACCTCTTTCTCGAGGAGCACAGCGATGTCGGCTCGGCGAGCCGACAACGAGGCTGCAGACCCTGAGGCACTCGGGAGACGGCTCGAAGGGCGGGGCCTGCCTCGAACTCCAGAGGCAGGCCCTTTCCTACCACTTCCAGCACCCACCGGTCCGTGGTGATAGCGGACCAGGCAGAAAGGAAGTGGCGGAGCGTCCCCCCAAGGGGGGAACCCAGGGTGAAGTGACGAGGTTGGGGGCAACACCCCTCAACCCGTCACTGGGCAGGCTTGGAGGAGGGACCGGCCGAGGTACCTCCTGGGCCTTTGCCTCCCTGCTTCCTGGAAGAGGAAGCCACAGGCTTGGCTTTGGGATGCCAAGTGCGAGCCTGCTGACCCTGATGCTGCTGGGCCGGACGTGCCGTGGGCGCAGACAGACGAAACGGCTTGGGTTGTGGTCCGCGGCCCATGACCCTCTGGGCGAAGGAGACAGAGTCCAGAGTGGCATTGGACTTTTCTATCCTCTGGAGGTGACCCTCCACTCCAGGGCCGAAGAGGTCGGTCCCCAAGAAGGGGACATCCGCCAACTTGTGCTGGGTATCCGCTGTGAAGGTGGATATCCTCAGCCATGCCCGACGGTGCATGGCCACTGTGGCCGCGACTGACCTGGCACATGAGTCGCCGATGTCCAGAGCAGTCTGAAGTTGCTGCTTGGCCACTGCCCTGGTCCCGCACCTGCCTGACCGTGGTCTGCAGGTCAGCCGGGAGATGAGCGACTATCTCATCCAGGGAGCCCAACAGGGCATGACAGAAGTGTGCCATCAGCACGGCCGAGCTGGCCTGATGGAGGCCAAGGGAGGACGCAGCGTAGACTTTGCACCCGGCGTAGTCCAATTTTTTGGACTCCTTGTCGGGAGGCTTGTCCACATCCCTGGCGCTTCCAGCATGTCGGAAGACGCTGTCGGTAACCAACCCTTCGGCTGAGGGGTGTTCCGAAAAACCAGACAGGGAACCGGTAGGGACCGTGTTCTTCCTCGCCATCCTGGCCGAAGGCGCAGGGCAGGAAGCAGGTCGCTGCCAGAGCTCCAAGGCCGGGCCGACAATGGCCTCGGCCACCGGAAAGGCCTCCGTGGGTGAATCTCCTCAGTCCAATAACTCCGTTAGGGGATACTTGGCCCGCCTGGATACGGGCTCGAGCTGCATCCCGGTGGATTCCGAGATGAGCCTAAGCAAACCCATGAAGGACGATGGGCTATCATCTAGCGACTGACCTCCGGAGGACTCCAGGTCGACCTGCCTGGAGAACAGGGAGGAATCGTCATTGGACTCAGACGAGTCCGCAAAGAGCTGCCTTGGGCCTGAGCCACCCACCACCTGCCGAGGACGGTCGGGAGTGAGGGTGACAGACAGCCAATGGGGCAGGCCCTGGCCCGACCGAGAATTCTTGGTCGGGGCCCCAAATTTCAGCTGTGGAGGCGGAGGTTCCATCAGAATTGGTGGGGCAGCCAGTTTTGGTCGAGCAACAGGCCCTGGGGCAGGCGCCTTGACAAGGCGAGGGGTTGCTTCGGCCGCTCCGGTGACAGCCACTTGATGGCCGGGGAAGGCGACGACATCGGCTTGCTCCCGGACAGAAGGAGCTGTTGCCACATGAGGTCCTCGTAGCGCCGATGCAACTTGTGTCGAAGCCTCTCCTTGTCCGAGGAGGAAGACGAGGACGAGCGGCGACACCGCTTACTACGGTACCGGGACCGAGACTGCCTATGCCGGCGGGATCGGCTGGACCGTGAAGATGTCCGAGACCGAGAACCTCAGTGTTTCCGAGGAGGGTTCTGGGGCAGGGCGGGGGAGACTCGCCCTCCCCTCGGCAGTTTTGACCATGGACTCCGGAACCGAGGCACAGGCAAGTCCTCGCCACTCCTCGACCGGGGAACTGGAGTGAGGGTTGTCGGCTTCATCAGTCGACAACCCGCCGGACGGTCGAGAAAAATCTCGACTGTGTCGACGGGTCTCGCCAACTGACCTGACGGGACGCCGTGAGGCCAGTGGTCGAAGCCAAAGGATCATCAAGTCGAGGGTCGACTACCCAGGAGGGGACCTCTCCGTCCCCAAAAGTGTCGACGAAGGGACTTACCTTTAGAGTCCTTCTTCTTGGACTGAGAGGAAAGTCCTGATGGCCCCTCTCCCTTGGTGGAAAGGGACTGACAGAGCTCCTTAAAAGAAGCTGAACAGGAGGATCCCAAAGAGAGCGGGATAAAGGCCGCGACCAAGGAAGACGAAGATGCGGCCTGCGCCGCCGCCTCCTCGAGGGCGATCATCTGCTTGAGCTGTTCCGCTAAGCCAGCTGCCGCGGACACCGCCAAATGGGCCTCCTTAGACTTCACCGGCAGGTAACGTTTTTCGGGGCACCCAAGTTGTAAACGGGCAGCGCGGTCCTCTAGGACGTAGGCCGAGAAGGAAGAGCACAGATCGCAGGCCTGCGGGTCGTGCTCAAGGCCTAAGCAGTAGATGCACGTGGAGTGCGGATCCGTCCGAGACATCTTCTGCCCATATGGGCACCTCCGGAAACCGGGAGTCGATTTGTCCATCGCAGCCACGAGGGAAATATTTGACCAAGTCTTGAAACCTAAACTTAATTTCGGTAAACCAAGAATTAGGAACCAGTCTTACACGCAGAGCATTAAGGAGGGAACCTGAGCTTCCAAGCAGTAAGGAAGATCTGGCTTCATGGGGCGGAGCCGAGAGTTTTATCACCCGGGTGGGTGGGAGGAGCCAGCTTGAAGACCTTCCAGCAAGATTTAAAGCAGCAAGGATACCTGCCAGAAAGTGTGGATGAACAACATATCCATGTCCCTAGAACCAATAGATTTCTTTGACTGGGTGACCAAAGTAGTAGACCAGGGAGGCTGTGGACATGGCCTACCTAGACTTTAGCAAGGCATTTTGACACAGTCCCACACAAAAGATTAATAGTCAAATTAACCAGCCTGGGAGTGGGTCCCAGGGTGGTAGCCTGGGTAAAACACTGGCTGCACAACAGGACACAGAAGGTAATTGTAAATGGAGTCCACTATGAAGAAAGAGGGGTTACTAGTGGGGTACCGCAGGGTTCAGTATTGGGTCCAGTCCTTTTTAATGTCTTCATCAGTGACACTGCAGAGGGACTGGAAGGAAAAGTATGCCTTTTTACAGATGACACAAAGATCTGCAACAGGGTCGATACACAAGGAGGCGTGGAAAGGATGAAAAGGGACTTGGCAAGGTTGGAGGAATCATCAGAAGTATGGCAGCTAGGATTCAATGCAAAGAAGTGCAAAATAATGCACCTGGGAAACAAGAACCCAGGGGAAGAATACACAATGAGTGGGGAGGTAGCAACAACAACAAAAAAGAAAAGGGACCTGGGGGTAATCATATCAGATTACCTTAAGGTTAGCAAGCAATGTGAGAAGGCAGTAGGGAGGTATGGGGGTATACTAGGATGTATAGGGAGAGGCATCAGCAGCAGAAAACAGGAAGTTGTTATCCCTCTGTACAGACAGTTGGTGAGACCCCATCTGGAGTACTGTGTCCAATTCTGGAGACCCCATCTCCTCAAGGACATAAGACAGGATAGAGGTAGTCCAGAGGAGGGCAACTAAAATGGTGCAGGGTCTGCAAGAGAAGCCGTATGAGGAGAGACTAAAGGAGCTTAATATGCATACCCTTGAGGAAAGAAGGGAGAGGGGAGACATGATAGAAACTTTTAAGTACTTCAGTGGAATCAACAAAGTCCAAGAGGGTAGCATCTTTCAGAAAAGAGACTTGCAAGAACAAGGGACAGAATTTAAAGATAGAAGGAGGCGCTTCAGGGCAATGTGAAGAAGTATTATTTCACAGAGAGAGTAGTGGATGCATGGAACAGCCTTCCTGAGGAGGTTGTGGGGTCTAAAACTGTGGGAGAATTCAAGAATGCATGGGACAGACATAAGGCAATTCTTGTGGGGGGTAGGAAGAAATAGGCTGTTGGTTAACTAGGATCTGCGCCTATCCTGTAGGTAGGGAAATGGGCAGACTAGATGGGCCAAGCGGTCCTTATCTGCCGTCAAAGTCTATGTTTGTATGTTTCTATGGCAGCGAGGGACCTGCAGGAGTTGAGACAGGTCTGTTGATGTGGACATCCGTGCTGCCAAGTAGTATAAATATAGATTAGGAAGTCCCAGACCTCCCTCCAATGTTGGTTTCCACAGGGTTTCTTGTTTGAGTCGTAGTTTTTAACCCCCCACAGCAGGGTTGTTATAGCCCCTCTCAGAGATCTAAAGTAGCACTTGGGGACCCATACTGGCAATGTTTGAAACAAGTACAGACATTGTGGTAACACACACATCTTAGCCATGTTCACCTTTCCTATCAGTGTAAGGGGAAGGTTTCTCCATCTTTCACATTCCTCCTGGATCCATTTCAGCAGGGGCTTATAATTAATCTCAAATAGGGTTGACAAGTTTCTTGGGGAGGTTAATACCCAGATATTTGAGAGAGGAGGTCGGGGAGATCACATATCCCTGGATTCTTAGGGAGGAGCTAGCGCAATTTAGTGGTAATCACTAACATTTTGCCCAATTTATTTTGTGACCCGATAAAGGGCCACACACCTCAAATAGCTTTGTTAGGGCTGGGACAAATGTCCCTGGGTCCCTCAAGATCAACAGCACATCATCCACAAACAGTGATATCACCTGATGTTGCCCCCCTCCCCGGTGTAACCCTGAATTTTCGGGTTTTGTCATATGGACAAGACCAGGACCTCCATCATCAGTGTATATATAAACGAGGAGTTAGGGGGCAGCCTTGTCTCGTTCTTCTAGTGAGACTAAATGCTGTTGACAAATTATCGTTAGTGAAAATTTGTGCTTTGGGGGAAACATATAGTGACTTTATCCAGAATCTTATCCGAGGTCCTTGGTTAAAATGCTCTAAGGTGGCAAACATGAAGGCCCACTCCACACAATCAAAGGCCTTCTTGGCATCTAGTGCCAGGAGGCCCCCATCTGTATCCCCTCCTCTCCCTGACCAGCTATGTATGATGTTTAGGGTTCTTCGGATGTTATGCTTTGCCTGCCTGGCCTTAATGAATCCACACTGATCTTGGTGTATCAGTGTCGGTAGTATGTTCTCCAACCTTTTGGCAATTATTTTCACCATGATCTTGTAATCTGCGTTCAAGAGTGAAATCAGGCGATAGGACCCGCACTTAGTGGGGTCTTTACTCAGCTTTGGAAGGGCTAGGATTGTTGCTAGTTGTAAGGATGGTGGTTGGGTGCCTGCCTCCAGTGTGTCCTATATCAACAGTGAGAGGATGTGTTGGAGTTCACTCCAGAAGGCTTTACAAAATTCCATAGGCAAGCCATCTGGTCCTGGTGCCCTACTCACATCTGATTCCCATATGGCTTGCTTCACCTTAGAGGAGGCTATGGGGAAGTCAAGCTCTTCCCTTTTTTCCTGATCCAAAGTTTATATCTGTATCCCTTGTAAGAAACTCTCAGGGTCTGCCTCCCTCGGGGCCTCCATCGTATACAAGGACTCATAAAACTGTTTAAAGATGTCATCAATTTTTCTGGGGTCTGAAGTAGTCGTCTCAGCACCCTCCTCCAAGGTCAGAATCACTCTGTCAGCCTGCTGCTTCTTTACCTGCCAGGCTAGACATTTACCTGCCCTATCACCCTCAAAGTATGTTCCTGCTACTGCTTTTAAAATGTCCCTTTCAATTTTTTTGAGAGGCCAGTTGGGTCAGTCTGCCCTTCAGCTGTTTTAGAAGACCCAGTTGGTTAATTTCCTTACCTTCCATTATTTGTTTCTCCAATTCCACTATTTGTGCCCCAATGTCTCTTACTCCCTTGCCTCCTCTTGGTGCAAAGGGGAAGCATATGAAATCATAGCCTCCCGAATGACTGCCTTCAGAGCCTTCCATGTATTAGAAATTGATGTGTCCTCTATTTTGTTGTAAATTAGAAATTCTTGGATGCTCTCTGCCATGTAGGCTTTATATGCCCGACTGGCGAGGACAGTGGGGTCCAATCTCCATTGCCTGCTTGGAGCAGTTGGACATCCCCAAGGGGAGTGTAAAGTCCACTGTGGTGTGGTCAGATATATATGGGCCCATATATTGAGGTGGTTGCCCCTTTTGAGTCTATTAGGGGAAACCAGGAAATAGTCAATCCTAGTATATACTGTGTGCACGTTGGAGTAAAAGGAGTATTCCTTCTGTTGTGGATGGCTGTTTCTCCATAACACCAGCAGTGCCCTCTCACTAGCTAGTTCCCTCATGGCAACTGAACTCCTCGAGGGGTGGGGCCTCTCCCTATTTCCCCGAGTGGTCCACTTTCTGGTCCCAGTATTTGTTAAAATCTCCCTCCCCATAATAATGTTGCCCGGGAAAGGTGCCAAAGCTACCGCTAGGTGGTGTAAAAACCCCAGACCATCAATATTTGGGCCATATAGGGAGACCAGAGTGTATCTGCAGCCTTCAACTGTGGCATCCACTATCAGATATCTGCCTTTGGGGGTCAGAAATTGAACTACAAATCTCAGCCCGCAGATGAGGCCATAGCCAAACTGCCACCCCCCCTGGCCCTGGATGTAAAAGGGGAGACCAGAAGAGTGCCTCCCCCCTTTCAAGAACCCGCCAGGTGGTCTGCCTCCTCATTGGTCAGGTGAATCTCCTGTAGGAAGTTTATGTCCCCTCTGTGTTTTCAACTAACTCCAGATCCTTTTCCTCTTGACCACTGTTTTTAAGCTCGACATTCCATGTTATACATTGAATAGTATCCATGTTAACCATTTAAGTTGATATTTGACCCCTTTTGACATACCCCTCAATGCATCTCCTTTTCCATGTGTTTGCATGTTGATGGCAGAGTTTTTCATTTTTATCCTTCCATTAACTTTAACATACCAAACTTTTAAGGGAGAACAAACATTTTCCCCCCATTCTACAACAAAAAACAATGTAAACATTCCCCAAGTTTGATAACTTCTCACCTCCCCTTTTTAAAGCCCCCTTTATTTGACCCCCACTTGTGCCCTCAAATCATATGCAAACCCAACAAACAGTAACAACCCAGAAATGCAGGTTACTCACCTGTAACAGGAGTTCTAGGAATGGTTTATGTTGTTCATCCACACTGTCTGGCAGGTATCCTTGCCGCTTTAAATCTTGCCGGAAGGTCTTCAAGCTGGCTCCTCCCACCCACCCGGGTGGTAAAACACTCGACTCCGCCCCATGACGCCAGATCTGGCCCGCTGGAAGCTCAGGTTGTGCGTCGAAGCCAGGGAGGTCGGGTGTGTGTGTGTGATGAATAAATATATACCATTCCTAGAACTCCTGTAACAGGTGAGTAACCTGTATTTAGGGACATGGATATGCTGTTCATCCACACTGTCTGGCAGACTCTAGCAGTTCTCCGGGAGGAGGGAGGCAAGGCGCACACCCCCTACTTAGGGAATAGAGACTGGAGAACCGAGGCCCCAAAACCAGCATCCCGGCATGACTCAAGGTTGATGTGGTAATGGGTGATGAAGGTGTGTGCTGACTTCCAGGTAGCAGCCCTGCAGATTTCCTGGATACGGACGTTCCTGGAAGCAGCCACCGATGCAGCAGTATGGCGGGTAGAATGAGCTCTTATCCCCGTGGGAGGCTCCATGCCCGCCAACTTATAGCAGAGATCTATGCAGGAGGTGACCCACCTGCCTATCATCTGCTTGGCTGCAGGTCTGCCAGGTGCGGCTTCAGCGTAGGTGACAAACAGCTGGCGAACCTCTCCCCGAATTTCAGCCGTGCGCTTATAGTAAGTGAGCGCCCTTCTAGGGTCCAGAGTATGGAGTCTATATTCGACCTCCGAGGTGTGATTGGGGTAGAACACCGGCAGAGTCAACACCTGGTTAAGGTGAAACTCCGACACCACCTTCGGAAGGAATTTCGGGTGGGGGCGGAGGACAACCTTGTCCCTGTGGAAGACCAGGTAAGGAGACTCGATGCAGAGCACCTGGAGCTCTCCCATCCTTCTGGCTGACGTGATAGCCACCAAGAAAGCGGTCTTCCACGACAGGTGAGAGAGTTCACACCTGTGCATTAGTTGAATAAGCTTGCCCATGAGCTTTGCCAATACCAGCAGTAGATCCACGGAGGTGGAGGTTCTGCGGAGGAAATGTGATCAAGGCTTTTGAAGCGTAGACCACCTTCTCCTGCGCCACCGACTGCTTCCCGACGCCCGGTAAGCAGAGATGGCTGCCAGGTGCACCTTAAGGGTCATCGACCTAAGCCCTTGCTGAGAAAGGGACCAAAGGTAGTCCAATATGCTCGCCAAGGAACAGGAGGAAGGGTCCAGGCCCTTGCCCTGACACCAAATGGAAAATCTTTTCCATTTGAAGGCGTAGCATTTTCTGGTCGACTCCTTACGGGATGCCTCAACTACGTTGAGGACCTCGTCGGAAAGGCCCAAGGCCTGGAACTCTAGCCGCTCAGGAACCAGGCCGTCAGGTGCAGGGATTGAAGGTCCGGATGGAATAACTTCCCCTGATTGACTGAGAGCAGGTCCGGGCGAGCTGGAAGCTGCCTCGGGAGCCTGGAGCTGAGGCTGAGAAGATCTGGGTACCAGTACTGGCGGGGCCAGTCTGGGGCTATCAGAATCACCTGCGCCTTGTCCCTCCTTGCTTTGAGAAGTACCTTGTGCATCAAGGGGAACGGGGGAAAGGCATAGAAGGCATCCCCCTGTAGCGAGCCCTGCTGAGGGGGGCGGGCATGGAACAGTCTCAGCTTCGCATTCTCCCTGGAGGCAAACAGATCTACCTAAGGTGTGCCCCAATGGGAGAATAGATCTTGTACTACCTCCAGCAGGAGAGACCACTCGTGGGACGCAGCCCCTATCCGGTTTAGGGCATCGGCCAGGGTGCTGGAGGTGCCTGCCACATGAATGGCTAGGAGATCTGCCTCCAGGCTGCGCACGAGTGAACAGATGCGGAGAGCTTCCTTGCATAGAAGCATGGAGCGCGTCCCGCCCTGGCGGTTTAGATAGTACATGGGCATGGTATTGTCTGTCTGGACCCGGACCACTTGACCCCGAAGAAATGGAGCACAGGCGGTGAGAGCTAGGCAGACCGCTCGGAGCTCCAGCAGGTTGATGTGGCATCGGGACTCCCGCGGGGACCAGAGGCCGTGAGCTCGGTGTTCCCCCAGATTGGCACCCCAGCCCATCAGAGAGGCATCGGTCGATAGAGAGACCGTCGGCTCGGGGCAGACAAACGGAATGCCCTCCTGCAGATGAACTGGAACGGTCCACCACTGGAGAGCGTTCTACATCCCCTGGGTCACCGTCACTAGCTGGTCCAATGGATCGCAGCGTTGAGACCACTGGCTGGCCAGCCCCCACTGAAGGGGTATTATGTTCCAGCGGCCCAACGGACCACGCTGGTACAGGCCGCCATGAGACCCAGGAGGCGAGGAAGTTCCTGGCAGGGGCTAATTGCCCAACCAGAAATGACTGGGCAAAGGAGGAAAGAACCTTGGCCCTGTCTGCGGGAGCGTGCTCTGGCTCGAAGAGAGTCGAGCTCTGCCCGATGAAAAGAATCACCTGCTTCAGCTCGAGTTCTGACTTGGCCTCGTTGATGAGGAGGCCGACCTGAGAGCAGACCTGGAGGGCCAGATCTCTGGACCGCTCCACCTCCTGTCTGGAGGGGTGTGCTATCAGCCAATCGTCCAGGTAAGGGTAAACCCGGACCCCTCGGCGCCGCAGGAATGCTGTCACCACTGCCATGCATTTGGTGAAGACCCTGGGAGCTGGAGATAAGCCGAAGGGCATGGCTTGGAACTCGAAAAGGGATCCCTCCGCTCGAAAGCGAAGGAACCTTTGATGGGACGGACGGATAGGGACGTGAAAGAACACATCCTGTAGGTCCAGAGAGCAGAACCACACGCCGTGTTCCAAGGATGGTATTATCTGAGCCAGAGTGACCATCCTGAAGGTTCGAGACCTTAGGAACTTGTTTAGGTCATGTAGGTCGAGAATGGGGCGCCAGCCCCCCCATCCGTTGGAACCACGAGTACCTGGACACGAACCCCGGGTTTGAGGAGGGTCCGCCACCTCTCTATCACCTCCTTCTTGAGGAGGAGAGCGATCTCGGCTCGGCGAGCTGACAGCGAGGCTTGGACCCTGAGGCCCCGAGGTGCGGCGGCTCTGAGGGTGGGGCCTGCTCAACTCCAGAGGCAGGCCTTTCCTACCACTTCCAACACCCACGGTCTGTGTAGCAGCAGATCAGGCAGAAAGGAAATGCGAGCCGGCCCCATGGGGAACCTGGGGTGAGGTGACGAGGTTGGGGTGACACCCCTCAACCCGTCACTGTGCAGGCTTGGAGGAGGGACCGGCTGAGGGACCACCTGGGCCTTTACCTCCCTGCTTTCTGGAGGAGGAAGCCGCGGGCGTGGGTTTGGGACGCCAAGCACGAGCCTGCTGGCCCTGGTGTTGCTGGGCCGGACGTGCCGGGGGCGCAGACGGACGAAAGGGCTTGGGTTGCGGTCTGCAGCCCTTGTCCCTCTGAGCCGGATGAGACAGAGTCCAAGGTGGCATTGGACTTTTCGATCCTCTGGAGGTGGCCTTCCACTCCAGGGCCGAAGAGGTCGGTCCCCAGGAAGGGGACATCCGACAATTTGTGCTGGGTGTCTGCTGTGAAGGTGGATATCCTCAGCCATGCCCGACGGCGCATAGCCACTGCGGCCACGACTGACCTAGCGCATGAGTCTCCAATGTCCAGAGCAGTCTGAAGTTGCTGCTTGGCCACTGCCCTGCCCTGGTCCTGCACCTGCCTAACCGTGGTCTGCAGGTCAGCTGGGAGACGAGGGACTACCTCGTCCAGGGAGCCCAACAGGGCATGGGAGAAATGTGCCATAAGCGGCCGAGCTTGCCTGGCCCGAGGCCAAGGGAGGGCCGCCAGCGTAGACTTTTAGCCCGGCATAGTCAATTTCTTGGACTCCTTGTGGGAGGTTTGCCCGTCCTAGCATTTCCGATGCGCGGGCAGCTGTCGATAACTAACCCCTCGGCTGGGGATGTTCGAGAAACGGACAGGGAACCGGTAGGGACCGCATACTTCCTGGCCATCCTGGCCGGGCGCAGGGCAGGAAGCAGAGGCGCTGCCAGAGCTCAAGCCAGACCCACAATGGCCTCGGCCACAGGAAAGGCCTCCGTAGGGGAATCCCCTCGGTCCAATATCTCCGTGAGGGAGATACTTGGCCCGCTTGGATACGGGCTCGAGCTGCATCCCGGTGGACTCTGAGATGAGCCTGAGCAAACCCAGGAAGGACGAAGGGCTGTCGTCCAGCGACTGACCTCCAGAGGACTCCAAGTCCATTCGCTTGGAGAAAAGGGAGGAATCGTCGTCGGACTCAGAAGAGTCCGCAAAGAGCTGCCTCGGGCCTGTGCCACCCTCCACCTGCCGAGGGCGATTGGGAGTGAGGGTGACTGACAGCCTATGGGGCAGACCCTGAGCCGACCGAGAGTTCTTGGTTGGAGCCCCAAACAGCGGCTGTGGAGGCGGAGGTTCCACCAGAATCGGTGGAGCAGCAAGTTTTGGCCGAACAACCGGCCTGGGAATAGGATCCTCGGGTAAAACGAGGGGTTGTTTCGGTCGCTCCGGTGACAGCCACTTAATGGCCGGGGAAGGCGACGGCGTCGGCTTGTTCCCGGTCAGAAGGAGCTGTTGCCACATGAGGTCCTCGTATCGTTGACGTAACTTACGTCGAACCCTCCCCTCATCCGAGGAGGACGACGAGCGGCAGCGCCGCTTACCGTGGTGCCGAGACCGCCTATGACGGCAGGATTGGCTGGACCGCGAAGAAGTCCAAGACCGAGAACCTCGGCCTTTCCGAGGATGGTGCGGGGAGGGGCCGGGTGGAACCAGCTCCTCCCTTGGCTCGGAGGGTTCACCCGAGGGCTCCGGAACCGGAGGCACTGGCAAGCCTGCGGGATCCTCAACTCCCACCGGGGGAACCGGTGAGAGAGGATTTTCGGCTTCGCCGGTCGACAACCCGTCCAACGGGTCGAGAAAGATCTCGACTGCGTCGACGGGAGTCTCGGTCAACTGACCTGACGGGGACACCATGAGACCAGTGGCTGAAGCCGAACGATCGACCAAGTCGATGGCCGACAACTCAGGGAGATGAACCTTGTGCGTCGACGGAAGGACTTACCCTTGTCTTTCTTTTTGGACCGAGAAGAAGGTCCAGCAGACGTTGGTCCCTCTCCTCTAGTGGAGAGAGACAGACAAAGCTGCTTAAAGGAAGCTGTGTAAGAGGAACCAAGGGAGAGCAGGATAAATGCAGCGGTCGAGGAAGATGTGGCCCACGCCGCCTCCTCTTCAAGGGCGATCATCTGCTCTAGCTGATCCACCAGTCTGCCGCCATGAAACCCGCCGACTGGGCCTCTTTGACTTTGCTCGGAGGAAAAGCGTTTCTCAGGGCGCCCAGTTGTAAATGGGCAGCACGGTCTCGAGGACGTAGGCTGAGAAGGAAGAGCACAGGTCGCAAGCCTGTGGGTCGTGCTCAAGGCCTAAACAGTAGACACACGTGGAGTGCGGATCCGCTAGAGACATCTTCGCCCACAAGGGCACCGCCGAAAACCGGGAGTCGATTTGTCCATCGCAGTCGCGACGGATAGAAGACCGAAGTCTATAATGCAAAAAACTTTTAAATTCGGAAAACCGAAGAATTAGGAACCAGTCTTATACGCAGAGCGTTAAAGAGGGAACCTGAGCTTCCAAGCAGTAAGGAAGATCTGGCATCATGGGGAGGAGCCGAGAGTTTTACCACCCGGGTGGGTGGGAGGAGCCTGCTTCAAAACCTTCCGGCAAGATTTAAAGCAGCAAGGATACCTGCCAGACAGTGTGGATGAACAACATATCCATGTCCCTAAAAAAAACATTTTTAACTTCTCCATGTAGATGATCCCCCCTGCCTCCCCACAGTCTGTTTTCCAAATAGTTCCCCATTCCCCACTACTGTTCGTGGATGAGTGAAAGGGTCCCACCCATTGTACCCTCCTGTAGATTTCTTCAGTAGTTATTTTTTAGTAATTATTATTATATGGTGCCACTGTTTTCATTTTAGGGAGATGAGAGAATGGGAGGTGGTATCCCCCCCCCTCAACCGGGCTAATTTCAGGGTCCCAAGTGGTGTACTGCTGGTCTGGGTAGAGGATTGCAAAAGGGTGAGAAAAGAAACAGAGAAAAGTATATATCTAGTCTCTCATGACCGAGTAGTCATTTGGCACGGCACTAGGATCCCCCACCAGAACCTCCAGAATGAGGTCCTGGGAGTATCCACCACGCGCCCTTAATGCTTTTAACAGATTAGCGTTATAGTGCTCAGACTTCCAGATTATTATAAGGCTGCTCAGACCCAAGAGCTATGCAATCCTGTTTCATCTCCCATCCAGATTCTGCGCAGTCTCGCCTCCCCCCCCCCCAAATATCTCCCCACAATGTATATTCACCTTTCCCCAGCAAAGAAGTACTTTTATAACATTTCTCATATTACTTCTTGGCATAGCCAAACTGGCTATGTTCGCTATACTCTATTAAAGAAATCCAAGAGAAAAGATTTTGGCAATTTGTCCCTCCTGGTTTACCGAGGTCCTCTGTGTGATGGTAGAGTTAATTCACTCCCCCCAAGCTCTCATAACAACCAAATTCTATTAATGTTTTTGAGGCCCCGCCACGACCAAGAGCATATCAAAAATAGCAGGTCCAAATACTTGCTTGATACAGACTGTTTGTGCTCAGGGACCTTGAAACTTACAGTCCAAGTAACAGTAAAAGTTATTTGGATCCAATGCACAACTGAAGCTCAAGGCGTAATGCCCCAGTAGCAGTCCTTTGCCCTAGCCAGGTGTTCAATCCACCCCCATAATAGCAGAAACAAGATTTAGGCTGCATACCGCCACTCAATTAAAGGGGAAACTGTTATTAACAGGATTTCTTGACATCTGAAAGCCCATAACAAGCTAATTTGAGTGTGCTATTGTGTTGATCTGTGAGTCTTTGCAGTCTAGAGTTATTCATATGTAAATCACCCTGTAATTAATGACTGGAGGCAGCCATATGTTTTGGGTTCCTGACAGGAAATGATGTCACCGAGGGTCTAGGTTCTCCTTTGACTGTAATTAATCCAACAGGTTAAACAGGAAATAGACTGTTCTATTAAGTGTGTTTTAAGGTATTATTACAACACTTTCTACATCTATAATAATTGTTCTGTATGTGCATTGAAACTAGTGAGTTATCACCTTTACATTTCAAACTGTTAGTAAAAATAATCCATCTTCAGAATTGCTTTAATCTCTAGGCTATACTGCCAGTGCCAGCTGATCATCAAAAACTACACATCTCAAGGCTGGATCTGTGGTGCCAACATGCACTGGGGCCCCATATCAGGATTTCTAAACCCTGGCTGTGTTCATGTCAGTACAGGTTTGTAGCTCAGTGCCCTTAACTGCTGAATAATAACCGGCATCTCCTTTTTCCCCATAGGGAAACCGTGGTGTAATCTGCAGTTATAAAGGAGTGTTTATAACGGCAAACATGGTGCACGATTTCCCTTGCTGTTTGCATGCTCACGCAGCAGCGCAACCACTCAAGACCACTCACCACTTGCATGTCGCCCGAAACAGAACCGCCAGAAGAAGTCAGCGGTAAGTTTTTCTCTTTTTTCCCCTCATATACAGTGAAAATGCCCAAAAATCTGCCAAAAGGGGGAAAAAACAGTTTGAAAATAGGGCAAATCTCGGCACCGGACTAAAGCGAAACCGAACCGAGAATACACTGGAAACTCTCTATTTTATATAACTGCTGAAGCGAAAAAGGGAAACCCAGCAATTATATAAAATAATATATGGGGTGGTGTGTTTAAACTCAAAGTTTACACACACCCTCGGGGTTAGATGCTAACATAAACCCCTCAGGTGTGTGTAAACCTATTACACACACCACCCCATATATTATTCTATATGTTATACTGCTTCCCAATAATCCAAAAGAATTCTGGCATTGTTACGGTAGAAAATCCAATTCCATCCAAAGTATTTCAGTTAGGAACTGTTATAATTTTAACTTCATCAAAAGAAGTAAAATACTCTTTAATAGTGGCCGGCCTGGTGGTGCAGAGGTCTGAGGCACTGGCACATTACCTAGCCTACACTGGCGACCTGGGTTGGGGGAGTTGAGCGGGATTGAGCTGTGGCTCTCCCCTCCAAAGGGGTGGATGTCTGCTTCCACTGAGCGGAGGTTCGGTGGGCAGCACAGGTGGTTAGAGTGGCGACGCAATTCTGGGGAGGGGTAGATGGGGCCACTGGATCCTGGTATGCGTGTACATACTCATGCATGCCATGACCCTGTGGGCGGGGGGGAAGGGGAGAAAAAAACTGAAAAATAGCATAAATCACAAATGAAAACAAAATAATTAATGGTGACCACTTTTTACATACAGTTAAAGATACATTTATCTCCAGGTTCAACCTCCCGGTTGATATTTGTGGTTACAATCAGGTGGTTGTAATCAACACCTGTCAATCAAGCATCACCACAGAAAGCTAACTTGCATGTAGTTTCACTGTGGGTGAGCTGAACATCTTGCCCAACATGGCAGCTCCATTGCCGAGCACCGGTACAAGCACTCAAGCTTTGCCACACACTAAGACAAGTAAGACGTTAAAAATTTTTAAATATATATCTAGTTGATCCTGCCTTGAAAATGAAAAAAATCAATCTGGTTGATCCTGCCGCTCATACCCTTCAAGCGCGTCTTACACTATGCAGCAATGCTGATGGACTGCAACTTTCCAGAATGTTATCACTGTAATGTAAAGAAAAAAGAAAAAGGGAGAGACAGGCTTGTCTGTGTGTGTGTCTGTCTCTAACAGAAGTGCTGCACTAACTGAATTGTGCTGAAAGGGAAAAAATATCATCATTAATTAAATAAAATAATGTGTGTGTGTAAAAACCAAAATTTTACACACACACACTCGGTGTGTGATGCTTTTATAAACCAATAGAGACTTATGTTGCATCCCACACCTTGGGTTGGTGTAAAATTCTGGTTACACACACCCATATATTATTCTATATTTTAATAATACATTTCAGCTGGCCCGGTGGCGCTGAGGGTTGTGGCGCTGGACACCACACCGCGTGCCATGCCGGCAAGCCGGGTTCAGGAACGAGCCTGGGCCGTCGGGGGTTGGCAGGGAAGGGCAGAGATCGAGCGTCCGGATGGACTGCTCTCTCTTCCCGGGGGAGGGTGGGGGTGTGGTCGCTCTACGAGCAACCTCTGGTGGTGGCTGGAGGATCGCCGATTGCAGCAGCGTGACGTATGCCTGGGGGTGGAGCCACAGCATTCCGCTGCCATGCTGCTGGGCTCCGCAGGGGGACACAAAAAAAAAACAACATAAAAACCCCGGCTCGACGAGGAGATGACAAGGGCCCCAGTGATCTCCCCCTCATCCCCAATGCCGGGCCATGTCACACCGGGGAGCCACGGCCGACCTCCCAGAGGGATGGACCCTCTAATTTCAGACAGAGCCGCTGAGGGATGGCAGGCCCTGTTCTGGGGGGTGATCGGGAGTGCTGGTAAGTTCCTCTGGGGGGTGATCCGGTGTGGATGGCCACGATGGGGAGAAGAAGGGGTAGGATTGAGTGGGCACCTCGAAAGCTGCCTCGGAGAAACCGGTGAATAAATAGAATAAAAAAAAAAAATGCATTTCAGGTTATACATGTTTTAACAAAGTTGTCCATCTACGTGTTTTCGCCATTAATAAACAAGTAATCATGTCTTATTTTTTTTTTCTTTTCAAGTCAAATCTGCATAGAAAGAGTATATTTTCAGATTCTTAACACATGTTCAAAACCCATTTTCATGGGTGAATGAAGCTTGTTCACAGCTGTACTGCCAGCTGGTAATTAAAAACTACACATTTCAAGGCTGGCCCCATGATGCCAGGCCAGTAGGTACATAGCTACATTTGCAACTTGTAGACCTGAGTTTACACCTGACATTGTAAGAGACAAGGCTGCAAGAGAGGGAATGGAAAAAGACCGAAGTTGGTACTGTGGCAGTCCCGGAAAACTGTACTGACGTGAACACAGCCAGGGTTTAGAAATCCTGATATGGGGCCCTAATACCTGTTGGCACCACAGAGCCAGCTTTGGGATGTGTAGTTTTTGATGATCAGCTGGCATTGGCGGTACAGCCTAGAGATTAAAGCAATTCTGAAGATGGATTATTTTTACTAACAGTTTGAAATGTAAAGGTGATAACTCCCTAGTTTCAATGCACATACAGAACGATTATTATAGATGTAGAAAGTGTTGTAATAACATCTTAAAACACACTTAATACGACAGATGATTTCCTATTAAACCTGTTGGATTAAATATAGTCAAATGAGGACCTAGACCCTTAGTGATATCATTTCCTGTCAGGAGCCCAAAACATACGGCTGCCACCAGCCCTTAATTACAGGGTGATTTACATATGAATAACTCTGGACTGCAAAGATTCACAGATCAACACAATAGCTCAATCAAATTAGCTTTTTATGGGCTTTCAGACATTAAGAAATCCTGTTGATGACAGTTCCCCTTTAACAGAGATGAGGCCCTCCCAGCCCAGGCATGATAGGCTGGAAAACTCTAGGTAGTAGTGTTCCATTATGGTCCAGGAAAGTGACTCCCCTCCCCTCTGGCAACGTCGCAGCCCCCATTACCCAATATTTCTACTATTTACAGTACCTTGTGCCAGAATCAGGTATTGTTGGGCTGGAGATCCTGCTCACTGCGTGCTTGCACTAATTCGTTGGTGATGTATCGCATCGCTGCTGCTGGGTCCATGAAGGATTTGGATTCTTGGTTCTTTGGCCTGATGATTAACTCAGCAGGATACACCATGGCAAATGGACAATCAATAGCATTGAACTTCTTTTTAACCACTGTAAAGGTCTGTCATTCTGCTTGCAATCTTTTAGAGTAGTCTGGGAATATGCTGACCTTTTCCCCTTGTACAGTAATGGAGTCCATTTTTCGGGCCGCATCCAGTACATTCTGCCTGTCTTGGTAGTGAAGGAATTTTATAATCACATGGCAGGGTCTCTCCTCGGGTCCTAGATGGCGGCCTGGTGAATGATGTGCTCTCAATCTCCAGTGACACTGATTCAGGTAGATTTAATGTTTTCACTAGCCAAGGCCCCATGAAGGCCCCACAGTTTCTCCCCTCAGTCTCCTCTGGGAGTCCCACCAAACACACATTGCAGCGCCTTTCCTGGTTCTCATGATCGTCAAAGGTGGCTTTGAGGAACTCAATCTCCCTTAGTGCAGAATGCAGAGAACTCTCCAGCCAAGTATGAGCATCTTCTCTGTCACCGACCCGCTGCTCCAGCTCACTTAGCCTGTTTGAGTGACTTTCTACCATGTCCCACAAGGTAGTTACTGTTTGCTGTAGGTGTGTAAGTTGGGCTGCTATGTTCTCAAACCCTAAGCGCATCTGATGAGTTAGAACAAATCTTAGTGTTTGGATTAGCCCTTCAATAGTGCCTTGGGAAGAGTGAGCGGATTGTTGTTTGTCATTGCGAGCAACTGCAAGCTGCATCATGGCGTTAGTTGTAAGAGAGGCCGCTCGGTTGAGGATATTTCCAGGCCTGTATCTTTGTTACTTGCCTCCGGTTGGAAATTCAGTTGGGCTTGCTTTTTCCTGGATTTTTTGTTAGCCGCCATATAGAGAAGTAGTTTTCCTTTGATTCTGGATCTCTTTACTAGGTTTGTGGTATAGGATGGCACAGATTATCAACAGATGGGTCTGGAGCTCCTGGATCAAGTGTCCATTCATCTTCTCGGCTAGGCCATGTCCCCCCTGGAATTGGGAATTAACCGAGAGCAGAAAAATACTATCTGGAGATTTAACCCTTCTTTGTTACAGGACCCAGAGTTTAAAAGGCTCTTAAAAGAAAAAAAATCCCAGAGATATTAAAAGAAAACTGCTCTCCCTAGACTGCCCCACAGTAATTGTGGGACATGCTTAAAGTGGTCCTCCGAGGCTATATAATTTCCTGTGCAACACAGAAAAAGAAAGAGTGAACCCCGTTTGAGAGAGTTACAGGAGAAACTTAAATTCCTCCAGGAGGCACACATGCAGAGTGACTTCAGCTTGTCAGACCAGATGGCTCAAACACAACAAGATATTCAGTCTTGACTACTCGTACGGAACAGGTCTTGGCCTGGTACGTCAGAGATACTGTGAAGGGGGGGAGGGGCTAGAGCTTCACAGGTTCTAGCTTATAGACTACGCAGACAAATCCAGCTGCTGACAATACCCAAAATAAAGGATCCTCGTTCTGGTCAACTTAAATATTCCACATTGCAAATCTTACACTGTGTTAGAAAATACTACCAGGAATTATATTCCGACTGCGCGACAACTAGCCCACAACAAATCTTTTCCTGTTTCTCCAACTTAAAATTGCCTACCCTTAGCACTTCCCAGAAAGAAAGCTTACTCTCCCCAATTACATTTCAAGAACTTTTTAGTACCATTCAGAATTCAAAAAACGGGAAGGGGGGCATGGTTTGAGCGGAATACAAGATGACTGCTTAACTCGGGAGCACTGCAAATCGAGAGCCAAAATCCAAACTAAATCTGTGAAAGGGGCTAAGTTTTGGTTTTTATTTTGACGGCATTATTTCCTGGTATTGTACGCTACCCACTGATACCAAATTCATGCTACTTACTCATGGGATGGTGGCGAGGTTTGACCCACCATTTCGTCCCCAGTATTCCGACCGCATGGTTAGGCCTCCAGCTGGATCCATGGACATTCACTCGGTTACTGATATGTTGGCCACTATCCTCAACAGGCTGGACATCGTTACAGCAGCCACCAATAGTATAACCACGGCTCTGCAGCAACTAGATGCCAGATTTACGCAGACGGAGAAGTCCGTTGCTGTCCACGACGTGGCCATTCAGGAACTACAAGCCATCATGTGGGAACAGGCCCAGTCGCTCCATGCCATGCACGATTGTTTACAGGACCTAGAAAATAGGAGCCGCCAAAACAACCTTCAGCTCCTAGGTTTCCCTGAGGGTGAGAAGCGAGGCAATGTGGGGGATTTCCTCTGGAATGAGCTGTCCAAAATCCTGCAACTGCCTGAAGGAGCCTGGCTGATGACTGAGAGGGCTCTTCGCACACTCCAACCACGACCACAACCCGGGGAAGGCCCCAACCCATCCTTGCAAGGTCCTTGAACTTCACGAAGAAGGAGCATCTCCAGAACAGGGTGACAGAACTCAACAATTTTTCCTGAAATGGCCACAAGATCCTGATGTTCCAGGACTACTCGAGGGAGCTGGCTGCAAAGCGAAAGGAGAGCACGGACGCCAGAAAACTACTTCATTTGTTGAATATATCCTTTTCCGTCTGGTACCCATCGGTCATGCGACTGACACACCAAGGCTCCCCTTTACTGTTTGCGACACCAGAGGCCCTTATGGACTTTATCCACAGGACCTGGCCTAAGGAGCTCAAGGATAAACAACGGTGTCTTGGCTCCAAAAACCAGACTGCTACCTGCCAACAAAGTACCCAAAAGGGTGAGCCTCCGACCACAGGTGAGCCTAGGGAAACTCCCCTGCATGTCACAGACAGCCCCCTCCTCATAACAATAACCTGTCTCAGAACATCCCAGGGTTGGGGCCGTCCAAGGCCAAGAAACATCCACAGCTGCAGAGGCACTCACACAGGGAGCACCCGATGGGGAGGACATGAGACCAAAGACAAGGCTGGAAAACCCACGGAACCCAACATCAGGAGCCCCCACTTCTCTGACAATCGCTATGCGGTGCTGACAGGCATAGAGGAAGGGGGTGAGGACTGCATGGACTTGGCCGCTGTGACTTTGTGCCCGGATACCCCGGTTCTCTTATGGGCTGCCGAAGATCCTGATGCCCCAGCTGAGGAGATGCCCAACTTGCTAGCTCAGGAGGATCATGGTGACCTGACCCAGAAGATGGAGAAGAATGCAGGCCAGGCTGATGTGACACACTTAACTCACTCAGCTGATGCGCGAGTATAACTACCACTGCTGGACTCTTTAATTCAGATAAGTGCCATTTTCTTTTTCTTCTTCCAGCCTTGCTGATCTGGGGTGGTGGTACGTGGGAGGGGTTGGGGCCTGAAAGGACACCATGATGTCCATGCGGAAGGCCCAGATCCTCGGGCTGCCTGGCCGCCCACTCCTGCAGCCACTCAGGCGTGCTTTGTACACCTGTGCCCCGAGAATGGGGCTGAAGAGTTGAAGCACCGCACCTTCTGGTCCTACAAGTTATTGGCTGCTGGACATGATTTTGTCCAAGGCTGCAGTCTTAAGTGTTGCTGGCTGCTTTTAAAGTATTGACTGTACTGTGTTCTGTGACAAAATGGGACAGACGGGGGTGGCCTCGAGGGATCCATGGGGGGTAAGGGCTAGAAGGGATATGTGCCCGGGGAGGGAGACAGACGATGCCTGCATGAGGACTGCAAGTGTTTCTACAACTACAAGCGGAGGCTCATGACAGCCCCTGCAGGGGTTGGCTCAGCCCCCACATTCCATATACTCGTTCAGCTCCCCAGCAGAAATACTGTCTGAAGCGTGGCTGCTCTCCGACATATGCCCCCGAGGAGAGAAGGCCCAGACCGATGGGTGCTCTCGACTCCTGGCTCCTGCCTGCGCTCAGGTTCTCCCATACGGCTCCGCCTCTTGCCTGATGGGTGGGGGGTTCCAGCCATCACTATACTGGGGCTCGACTAACTTTGGTGATGTCTGGACTAGGCGACCTGGATATTGGGGGAGAGTTGATGGCCGAGGGATATAGATGCCCTTGCTGGGTGTTTTCTCGCCCTCCCTCCCAATTCAGCTCGGGCCCCGGCTCTGATCTGAATGTTTATACTCCACCCACCCCAGAAAAAGGTAGTGGCTGCTGGTTTTGGGGGATCTCCCCTGAGCAGAAAGACGTGGCGAGCCAACAGGTTATCCACCTGGCAAAGTTCTCACACCACTCCTCCCCGCTCCACACTGTTATGAGGTGCAGGTACCTGTGGTGGCGCTATACAGCTGTAGCATGCAGACAGGAGGTCTTAACCCAAGGGACAAAACCTAAACTATGGCCCCCTCCTTGGTTTCTATATGGCAAAATATCTGAATAACCCTGAGGTACTGAGCTAAGTTGGCTCACGTTGCAGTGACTGTTATAAGACAGTCTACCCCATCCAGCTCAAGGTTCACTCTAGGTCTAAGTGGTCAGCTTGGGCTGACAGGTCCCCACGGGGAGATCGGCAGGCCGTTTGACCTGTTCCAGTACCAGCTGAGGCCATAGCTCATACCCCAAATTACTGTTTAGTTATGAGTAATGTAAGTACTGTTTTGTTTCTGAATTTTCTTAAGTATGTTCTCATGTCACTATGCCTCCAATGTGCTGCGAGTAGCTGTGGCAGAAGGGCACTGTGCTGGCCCTGGGACTCTATGGTGTGGGTGTACCGAGAGGGATGCATGGACCCCCCCCCTTCAGACAGGCCAGATGGTGACTCCTGGGTTTAGCATGGTCTTTGAAACTCCTGGGTTTAGCATGGTCTTTGAATGGCTAATAGTTCAGATCTCTCCTATTTCTTGTTGGTATGCACTAACTGTTCGCACGATACCCCCACCACTGGACTATGGCTGACATCACGAGCCATGCGTGGAATGTTAGAGGTCTGAACACCCCTGTTAAAAGTAGGAAAGTCCTCGCCCACCTAAAAAGACTCAAATCACAAATTGCTTTCTTACAAGAGACTAAACTTACTCAAACTGACCATAAATTTATGGTCTGGGACTGGGTGGGGCAGGAGATACATTCATGTGCTCAATCTAGAAAATGTGGGGTTGTTATACTGCTACACAAATCACTTAAGTGGCAACTGTGTTCCCAGCTGGCTTACTCTTCTGGGAGGTGGATTATGGGGCTCTGGGACACACCACAGGGCAAGACACTGCTTTGCAATGCGTATGGCCCTAACCAAGATAGCCCTACTTTCTTCCATGAGCTGGCTGGGGCCCTGAGTTCCCCTGTCCCAAAGACTGCCTGGTCCTGCTGGGGGTGGGGGGTGATATAAATCTCACTTTAGTTCCTCCCGTAGATAGTAGTGCCTTCAGTAAGGAACCATATACCCAGGGAGTGCGAGCGGCAGGGCAGCTCATGACAGAATAGGGGCTCACTGATATCTGGTGCAGCTTTCACCCACACAACCGTGACTATAAGTTTCAGTCCGGGGTGCATGGCTCCCTAAGTCGACTTGACTACTGGCTCACATCCCCAAAGCTGACACAGGCTGCCCTACCCACCACCATCCTGCCCATCATAATTTCTGACCATGCACCAGTACAGTTTTATTTTACGTGGGGCCCTGTTCCGCAGGGCAGAGTCCAACTGGAAGCTGGACCAACTCTTGCTCAGAGATCCCGATTTCACTGTGTGGGCAAGGGAGGAAACTGCCCGTTTTCTCTGGAAGAACCATGTAGAGGACACCAGTGTGGGGGTTACCTGGGAGGCCTTTAAGGGCTGCATGCATGGCAAGAGGCAATATAGCGCAGTGGTCTAAGGCTCTGAGCTGCAAATTTGGTGACATCCAGCAGACCAGACCTGGGTTTGAATCCCACAGCTTCTACTTGCATACTGTGTGACCCTGAGCAAGTCACTTAACCTCCTTGTGCTCCCAGGTCGCTCCTGTAAAAAAGCTTTCAGCTTAGTGTGCTATACCTGGTTAAACAACTAAATAAAATAAAAAAAAAAAAAAAAAAGATCATGGGCTATGCCTCCAGGCACCGCAGGGAACGGGACCAGCAATTACTGGCTCTAGAAGTGATCGCAGAGGACCTATATAAATCACAAAATATACCATCCCTGAAATTCCCAATAGGCCGTAGGGTCCTAGGTCTCCGTATAGAAATTAACCAACTGGTCAGTAGGAAATCTGAAGTAGCAATCCTGCATCTGAGGCACCGATACTGGCAGGGAGGAGACAAAGGGGGCAAGGTCTTGGCATACCAACTGAGGAAACAAATGGTAGACAGGCACACTGCTGGCCTTGCGGGGCCCCAAGGAGAAGTGTATTCCAGTCCTCAGACAGTGAATGACATACAGTCCACGCCACTTATACCGCCCTCAGTTTAGACGGGCAGTCAGTTTATGCTGGCAACTTTAATTTTCCATTTGCCACATAGGGTCTTGCGTTAAACCTGCTGCTTATAGTGTTCCATGCCCGCCTTCTATTTTGGGCAGATTAGCTGCTAGTTAATGTCAATTCACACTTCGGCATGCAGTTTGCATAACTAGTCAAAGTGTGAACTGACAATAATTAGCTGCTAATCTGCCCAAAATAAAAAGGGCATAGAATTCTATAAGCAGTCAGCCACTCTCCCAGATAACTGTCTGCACTGCTGTCATGCTCAAACTCCATCGATACAATCGCAGGAAATGGCATTTAAAGGTTGCAGGCATTTTTTTTTTTTTAACAAGCCACTACTGTACCTCCCACGATGTTCAGTCTCTATCTCCTCATAGCAGCAAGTACAGTAGTCTCAGGCAGATACGACTGCACTGCAAAAAAAAAAATTTAAAAAAAAAATGCCGGTGCCAGAGAGGTTTAGGACAGGAACACATTTCGTCAGAGAGAATCTCCTTTAGCATGCAATCCTGTACACATTCCGTCAGAGAGAACCTTCTTTAGCCTACAGTCCTGTACTGTACTATATGTTGAAGCTCCGTGACCACCAGTGCGTCATTTTACATAAAAAATGTCCCCTTTGGTTACAGCGCCCACTCACTATAACGGGCAAAATCTGATTACACAGATGTGCCCGCTATAAGTGGCTTAGACTGTAATGGCTGACTTCTATGCCAACCTGTACAAGATCACTCACTCATCCACCCTGGAGTCCATTAAGCCCTTCCTGGAAGGCCTTAGTCTCCCTAAACTTACCTCCACGCAGATCGAACACTTAGATGCGCCCTTGGCTATGGAAAAGGCTTCCGCCGCTTTGCATTCCATTAAGGGGGGTAAGGCCCCAGGAGGGGATGGTTTCCCGGTGGAGTTTCTGCAGGTCCTCAGTCCCCAGATCACTCCACTCCTTACGCAGGTATACAGAAAGGCAGAGCGTCACGGATCCCTCCTCCTACAATGCATGAGGCAGTGATCGTGGTCCTTCCTAAGAAGGATAAGGATCCCACCAAAGTGGCAAATTACAGGCCAATTTCCATGATCAACACCAATAGTAAGATATACGCCAAGGTTTTGGCTAACCACTTGAGCCCTTTACGGTCGGCCCTGATCAACCCAGCCCAGGTCGGATTCATCCCAGGGAGGCATAGCTCAGACCAGATCAGGTCGCTGCTTGATCTCATATATACTGCCAAGGGCCTACCCACTCCAGCGGTAGCTATGGCAGTTGACTTTGAGAAAGCCTTTGACTCCCTGGAGTGGGACTACCTGCACACAGTCCTCACTCACTTGGGGTTCGGGGACAGGTTCAGGGCATACATCAAAGCCACCTACCATGCCCCCTCAGCTCAGGTAGCCACCAACCGAACTACCTCGGCGGCTTTCCCGCTAGAATGAGGCACCCGTCAGGGCTGCCCCCTCTCCCCGCTGCTTTTTGTTTTAGCAGCTGAACCCCTGGTCATGGCCATTCGACTTCACCCTCAAATTAAGGGCACTATGATAGGTTCCTGCAGTTATAAAACCCTTATGTATGTAAATGATCTGCTTATTCCTGTGGCTGATGTTCCTCGGTCCCTCCCCCCGTTGTCCCTCCTTAAAGACTTCCTGGGTATCTCTGGCCTTAAGCTGAACCAGTCCAAGACAGAGCTATGCCCCTGAAACCCCACTGTTCCCGAGTTGGCTACTGACCATGGACTGGTGTAGGCCAGCGATGGCTTGACATACCTGGGGATCAGACTGTCCAGTCGGACAGATCAAACGTGAGAACTGAACCTTCAACCCCTCCTACTTGCTTGCAAAGCCGAGTTTGACAGATGTTGTAAGTTGTCCCTTACCCTGACTGGGAAGACTGCGGCAGTCAAAATGGTGACCACACCAAAAATCTCCTGCCTGCTTGCCCATATCCCATGACACCTTCCCCCTAAATGGTTTCAAAAAACTGATAAGTTGGTGGGGGACTTTCTCTGGGAAGGGAAAACATAGAAACATAGAATTTGATGGCAGATAAGGACCGCTTGGCCCACCTAGTCTGCCCATTTAAAACCTAGGTTTGGCGGCAACAAGCTTCAGGCCCACTGGAAGGAGAAGGTGGAATCTTCCCTGGTTCGAGGGCTATAAGTTAGCCTTCCATGCGACTCAAACCAGGCAGTGGTTCAAGCCCTGTTCCGAGAATTCGACGCAATGGGTCCACATGGAACAGCACACAGGAGGAGTAGGAATAGCAGCAGCCCTTCTATATCTTTCCAATAAAAGGCCCCATAATCAGCACCCAATCACTGCCACTGCGGGAAGTGGCAATACAAAGTACACCGTAGGATAAAGACTAATCCTATTCCTTTGGCCCACACCCTAATCAGGCACAATCCACGGGTGCAGATAGCCAATCATACATTTTGTTGGGCACAGTGGGCTTCCTTGGGATCCACTTTATGGAAGATATACTGGACGGGGACTCAGGCTCAGCTGACACTTTTCAATCCTTGCAGCGCAAATAGAACCTGCCCAACAAGAACCACTAGCATTACCTACTGCTCAGAGAAGCCGTCAAACCCCTATTGTCGCCTGGGGATCATGCTAAGTACCCAAACGTGCTCATCAACTGGTTGAAGGCCCCCAGGGGAGTGGCGGGCATAATCTATGATCAATTAAGAGATGCCATGCAGTCCCAATCAGACGAGTCTAAGCACAGGTTGGAAGGATTTCTAGGGTGCTGCATCACCGATGCTCAGTGGACCCAGGCCTGACACCCAGCTCATAACCTCCTGAGGGATGCCCACAGCCACCTTATCTAGAACAAGATTCTGCATTCATGGTACAGGACGTTGGCGGTACTTCAAGTGGTGGGAGTCATGGATCATGACAGGTGCTGGCGATGCCAAACCTCAAGTGGGGATTTGTATCATATCTTGGGGTCCTGTCCCAAACTGGTGTCATTCTGGAGACAGATTTGCAAAATGAGAGAAGATGTATTGAGGGTGACAATACCCCTATCACCCTTACTACTGCTACAAGGTGTCCGACCGCAGGGGCTGAAGCTATCGCTTCCAGCGTTTAGGTGGCTGACCATACTGGCCCTACAGGCCAAAACGGCTATTCTGTGCAATTGGCATAGTACCGCTATCCTGTCTGGGAGGGATCCTTACCTCTCTTACTGGAGTCATCCACCTGGACAGACTTTCGTATGTGCAGGCTGACCAAATGGAGCGCTACACACCTCCTGCTGGGTACCTTACATGGCCTATGTGGAACCCCAGGCCAGGGTAGGGGTTTGAACTCCTCCCCCGTGCTGGCTATACAGACTGTCCGGATGCACATGACTATATTGCATTGAGTACGCGATGTCTCCTTTGTTGTTTTTCAGAGCCTGGTACTGCCTTAGGTTGCCGTGTCTGTGGATCCAGCCATTTTGACTTCTGCCTGATGCCACGGTGTGAGTGTCCTGGCTGGATGGTGTCCAGAGTTTTCCTCCTGTCACATAAGGTACTCGTAAGCAACAGTAGCACAAGAGTCACTTGGTACCCGTGTTACAGTTTACTGCTCTATTGGAGGTATTAGTTTTCCCCTTTTCCCTTACTACTTCAGCAACAGACCCCCATTTAGAGATGCTAAGTGGATTAGGCGCAGAGGACAGCTGCATAAGTGCCTCCTCCTTGCTAGTCAGGTGCTTAGTTTTATACAAATCAACTCCCTTTCACTGTAGTAACTCCTGAGATCCCCTTGCACCTGCCTGTACTATGAGTGCCACTGTGAGTAACACCTAACTGCTGTTTTCTTTTTTGGTTTTTGTTTCCTATGTTTTTTTCTGCATACTCAAGTATGATGCCAACAAGATGTTTATGTAATGTGTTCTTGATGTATGTACCTGTTCTGTCCACATCGAGTTTGCACTATGTAATGTAACTTTGGATAACAATAAAAATTAAAAAAAAAAAAAGGAAAAAAAAAAAAGGGGAAGAGCCCTGGCCCCGATGGCTGTGGTGCTGAATTTTATAAAGGAACATTTGACTTGATCAAAATTCCCCTTTAAGCAGCAATGCAAAAAAGTCATAGTACAGCGGAATACCCTATATCCTGGAGACATGCAGTAATATCGGCCATACTAAAACACCAGAAGACCCCCCATCTATGTGATTCCTACCACCCTATATCAGTCCTCAACCAGGACTATAAGATATAAACGAGTATATTATCCCACAGACTCAATGACATTCTTCCAATGATAATATACCCTGGTCAGTCTGGATTTATTAAATCCTGTCAGACCACTGATAATTTTAAACACACTTTATACATCATAAATCATGCACACGCCACTTGCTCCCCACTGATGATATTAAGCTTATAAGTGAAGAAAGCATTCAACAGGGTCTCCTAGAATTTTCTGCAATTGACCGTCACAGTTTGATTTCCCTTAAGAATTTTTAGGCAATATCAGAGGTCTTTACAACTGCCCTGAGGCATAAGTAAAAGCAAACGGATTCCACTCAACCCGATTTCCACTCTCTCGGGGTACGTGTCAGGCGTGTCCCTTATCCCCTTACCTTTTTGCCCTCTACGTAGAACCTATCGCTCAATATTTGAGACAAGCTGAGCAGTTACACGGTTATTCATTCAATGGTATCCAACACAAATTGGCGTATTATGCAGATGACCTCCTCCTTTATATTACCCAACCCGAATCCTCCTTGTCTGCCTTGGAGGAAATCCTTCCCCTGGTAGAGCGCGTAACAGGCTATAGAATTAAAGATAAACCAGAGGCTCTAATAATACAGCACTCCCTCAGTCAGTTTTAGATAAATATCCATTTAAATGGAACTGCCCCCACATTACCTATTTAGGCATCCGCTTCACCTCAGACCTCCATAATTTATATAAACTTAACTACGATACCTTGTTTACCCAGGTTCAAGAAGACTTAAAATGGAGAATGCATCCTCCTATCTCTGTTTTGAATAGAGTCCAATCTATTCAGATGGACATGCTTCCGAGGATTCTTTATATAATGCATAATATACCTTTTCTGCTGTCCCAGAGGGAAGTGAATAGATGGAATAGGGCAGTATCTGCCTTACTAAGGGATCGTGGTAGACCATGTATAGCTCTGCGTAAATTACACCTGACCAAAGAGAGAGGGGGCATGGCTCTACCAGACTTTTATAAATACTCGATAGGGGCTATGCTGACGCACCTGTTGAGATGGCTAGCTCCACGAGATAGTGCCCTGAGTTGGCTACATATAGAACGGGCTATGTTGAGCTTTCCCTTAAATTCCACCCTGGTGTTTCAGCCACGAGAACCTCCTCATTCAGAGACTTGCTCATTATTTACAACAGCTATGCTCGGAGCTGGACAGGATTTATAGGATATCCGAAAATCAATTTGGCACTAGGTGGATGGGCATCCTGCAGGAACCCAAGTCCCCCGCCATTTATCGATAAAGTATTCCAGAGATGGCACAGGTTAGGGTTACTCCATACTTACCAATTCTATGACAATGGTATCTTTAAGACTTTGCTGAACTAAAGGAGAATTTTCCCTACCACGGGAAAATTTCTTCTGTTATTTACAAATTCGCCATTTATTACATACAGAAATGGGATTAAATATCTCCACTCAAACTCCCCCTCCTTTATTTATCCTACTCACTCAATTACAAAATGACCCCTCCCCACAGCACCTGATATCCAGATTTTATAAGGCTATAATTAATGCGCCTACTCAGGAAATGGAAAACACTCAGATAAATTGGGAGGCGGAAAGTACAGTTACGCAAGAACTTACCGTAACAGTAGATCTTCGAGAGAGGCTCTTGCAGTAGGTAATTACATATAGGACTGACGTCGGCAGGCGGCAGGACCCCACGGAAAAATTTCTAACTAGCGGTCCCTGGCGAGGGACTGCCCCCACGTCAGGTGACCGGCGTCAGGAGTCGTCAGTATAAAGGGGTGGTCCCTGACGCCCGCCTTCCAGTTCTTTCCCGCCACAGGCCGAAAGAGGCTGGACGAGAGAGGAGCAGATACTTCCCTCAATGGAAAAGGAGCTGAAAAAGCCTGGGGGATGGAGGCGGGAAGGCAGATACTTATCAGAAGAGCTCTCTCGAAGATCTACTGTTACGGTAAGTTCTTACGTAACTGTACTATCTTTACCGAGAGGCTCTTGCAGTAGGTAATTACATATAGGACTGAATCCCAAGCAGTCTGGAACAAAAGAAAGGCACCGGGAGGAGAAAACTACTCCAAGATGCAGTTCTAGTCGTGCAAGCCTCAAGATAGGAGGCCTTGCAAAACAGCTAGCCCGAAGCCTGCTCTACGGCGAGAGGCAACGTCCAAACAGTAGTGTTTCGTAAAGGTATGGACGGAAGTCCAGGTGGCGGCAGCACAGATGTCTGCCACAGACACATTCTTGAAACAAGCCACAGAGGCAGCTACTCCTCTTGTGGAGTGGCCTCTGACTTGACCCGGGAGGGTCTTGTGGTATGTGTCATAACAGAAAGTGATGCAATGAGCCAACCACTTAGACAGGCATTGCTTGGAAACAGCACTGCCTTCCCTTTTGTGAGCAAAAGAGATAAACAACTGATCAGTCTTTCTGAGATCCTTCGTCCTGTTGGTATAGTATCTCAGAATCCGGTGAACATCCATAGTATGGAGTAAATATTCCCCTTGATTAGAGTACTGCGTAAAAAAGGCAGGTAGCTCTATGGACTGATTTAAGGTAGACTCTGCTACTACTTTAGGTAGAAACCTAGGATTCGTGTGAAGAACAACTTGTTCCTTGCGAAAAATCAAGTAGGGGATTTTACACATCAGGGCCTGGAGCTCGGAGATTCTTCGAGCCGAAGTAATGGCCACCAAGAAGAGCGTCTTCCATGACAGAAACTTCAAATCCACAGAAGCTGCAGGTTCGAAGGGAGGAAGGGTAAGTTTCTCAAGAACAAAATTCAAGTCCCAAGGGGGCAGGAGTATGGATGGGGGGCCTCAGATGGAGGACCCCTCTGAGAAAGGTCTTGGACACCTCCAGTTGAGCAAAAGCCTTGTCCGCGAAGGGAACATGATAGGCCGAAATGGCCGCCATGTGTACCTTTAGAGAGGAATGGCTGAGACCCAGGTCAAACAGATGACGTAAATACTCCAGCAGAAGCCCCGCTGAACAGGAGAAAGGTTCCACGTTCTTGGAAGCGGCCCAAATAGTGAATATCTTCCACTTCATGGAATAAGTGGATTTGGTGGAGGGTTTTCTGGCCTACACTAAAATCTCCGCCACTTTGGGAGACAGTCCAAAACGGGATTGGGCTAAGTCTGCAGGAGCCATGCATGCAGTTGAAGGGATTTGAGGCCTGGATGGACCAGGGTCCCCTGATCCTAGGTCAACAAACCTCGAGACAGAGGAAGAGGAAGAGGAGGATCCTCTGAATATTGTTGCAGAAGAGAGAACCAGATTTGCCTGGGCCAGAAAAGAGCGATCAGAATCATTCTCGCTCTTTCTGAAGCTAGTTTCTGCAAGACTCGTGGGATAAGAGGAATTGGGGGAAAGGCATAGACAAATCCGTCCTTCCAGTCTAGAGACAGAGCATCGCTCCAAAAAGCGCCTCGCTCTGGAACCAGCGAGCAGAAGACGGGAAGTTTTGCGTTTAGTGGGGATGTGAACAGGTCGACCTGTGGTGTTCCCCAAAGTTGGAAGATATTGTCCAGGACCCCTTGGTCCAGTTCCCACTCGTGAGTCAGAGCAGAAGAGCGACTTAGCTTGTCTGCCAGGGTGTTGTTGACTCCTGGTACATGAATCGCTGTGAGGTGAAGGTCGTGTTGTGTTGCCCAATCCCAAACCCTCATTGCCTCCCTGCATAGAGGGTAGGACCGAGTCCCTCCCTGCTTGTTGATGTATCACACCACGCACATGTTGTCCATCTGGACGGCAAGGTGGCTGGGAAGGATGTATTGGTGAAGGGCATGGAGAGCGTACAACACTGCCCGAAGCTCGAGCACACTGATGTGGAGAGCTTGTTTTAGCCTGGACCAGGAGCCCTGGTTCCAATGAGGGCCTAGATGGGCTCACCAATGTTCGCCTGAGGCATCTGTGGTTAGAGTCTGGGAGGGGGGAGGATGAAAGAAAGGAACCCCCCCCCCCCGAAACAGGTTCTCTCGAACCATCCACCATTGCAAGTCTCGAATCATCAGTGAGGAGATCAGAACTGAGTGATCTAGGTCGTCCACTAGCTGATCCCACTGAGCGTAGAGTCCACTGAGAGATCCTCATGTGGAGTCAAGCGCGAGGGACTGTCGGGATAGCAGCCGCCATGAGCCAGAGAAGGCGAAGGGCCGACTTCGCAGAGACTATCCTGCGGTCGGACAACAGATTTATCTGGGTCTGAAGGGTGGCCGCCCTGTCCGGAGGCAGGAAGGCCTTGCCCATGGTCGTATCGAGGATCGCCCCAATAAACTGTAGCCTCTGGGATGGGTCCAGATAAGACTTGCAATGGTTGATGGTAACACCCAGGCAGGCAAAAACCTGCTGGGTAAGGGAGAGGAAACGCAGGAGTTCCTCCCTGGATGAGGCCGCCAGGAGCCAGTCATCCAGGTAAGGGAAAACCTGTACTCCCTTGGTACGTAGGTGGGTCGCCACCACTGCCAGGCATTTGGTAAATACTCGGTGGAAGGAGGACAGACCAAACGGGAGTGCCTTGAACTGGTAGTGGTCCCCCTGGAACGCAAAACGAAGGTATCTGCGATGAGATGGGCGAATGGGAATGTGCAGATAAGCATCCTGCATATCCAGAGCACAAAGCCATTGACCCGGCCAGAGGAGGGCAGAAGGCTCTGCAAAGAGAGCATCTTCAACCTTTTGTGCTCTACATTAAGATTCAGGGAACTGAGATCTAAAACTGGTCTGAGATCTCCCATCTTCTTTGGGACCAGGAAGAAATGGGAATAGTAACCCGTCCCCTGAAGATGAAGGGGACCGGCTCTATCGCTTGCTTCAGCAGAAGAGCCGAGATTTCCTCCTGGACCAAAGGAAGATGTTCCCGTGAATATGACGACTTCAGAGTGGGGTGGCGGGGTGGCTTCTGAAGAAATTCTATGGAGTGTCCTTCTGCTATGAGCTGGAGCACCCAAGAATCCGTGGTTATCCTCTCCCAGTCCGGAAGGTGGAGGGAAAACCTCCCTCCTACCAGTTCCTCCGGTGAGTCTGGAGGCAGTGGGAGGGAAAGGAGTCAGATGTGTGAGGCAGCGCTGCAGCTGAAGCACCCGCTGCTTTATGTGCCGAGGGCTTAGCTTAGCCGGGGCCCGGCGTTTGTGGCTCGCCTTCCTGGGGTTTCGCCTTGGCCAATTCCGTCATGAAAGGGACAGCTGCTGCTGATGGGGACGGCATATGGAATCAACTGACTTCAGAGCCGTCCCCTTCTCTAGCAAATCAGTAATGATGTCCTTGACATCACCCCTGAAAAGCACCGACCCCCCGGAAGGGTGCTTCCTGGATAGCAGATTGCACCTCCGGGACCAAACCTGACACGCGGAGCCAAGCATGACACCGTAGGCCTACAGCGAAAGCAGAGCTCCGCCCAGCAGTGTCCACTGCGTCGTATGTTGCACGTAGCATGTGTCGACTGGCCGAACGAGCAGAGCGGATGAGATCAGCTAACTCCTGCTTGACTTGGAAGTCAGGCAAGGAGTCCAGTCTGGCTTCTGCCTGAGTAAGGATGGCCTTCTGCTAGTCCCCCATGTGGCCGACATAGTTCAGGGTCCTAATCCTCAGTGTGGAGGAAGCGTAAATCTTTCTCCCATACTGGTCCAGAAGGCGAGATTCCTTATCAGGAGGTGATGAGCTAAGAGGTTTTGGGTTCGCCGACCGGCCGTGAGCGGCGCTAATCACGACCGAGTCGGCACGAGAGTGAGAATCCAGGAAATCAACACCCTCTGGAGCCTGATATAGCCTGTTCGACTTCCTAGGAAGTGGAGCTAAGGCCGACGGCTGTTTCCATATCGTGGTGACAAGGTCACGTGAGGCTCTATCCAGGGTGGCACCAAGGGAGGAGCTGTCACGGGAAGATCCAGATGTTCAGTGAGTTTCAGACGCTGAGGATCGGGTTCCAGGGAGTGCCACTGATGAACCTCCTGGATTTTCCTAAGTAACTCCGTGAAAGAAGGATCCTCCGGAGGAGACTTTGGAGGAGTCCTTGGCCGGGCCTTCGACAGAGAGTGAGACTCGTCGTCTCTCTCGGAGCAGCCGTCGGAAGAGTCTGAGGAGTCCGAGAGTGAAGAGGAGGATGAAGAAGAGAAAGATTCCCTTTGCCAACCTGGGGAGGAGCGGACCCCCTGGGAGTCCCCGGGGAAGCGTATCCTGCCCCTCTCTGGATCCAGACGGGAGAACCCTGGAGTCTGGAGGTGGTGAGGGAGTGTGCTGCCTGGAGCGTATGGGAACCTGGAACGGCACCATCGCCGGAAGGCGGCTCTCGACCTCTTTGGTGAGCTGAGCCTTGGCCTCAGCCCGCCAGGAGGCCAGAGTTTCCTGAAGATCCACCGGCGGCAGCGAGGGCGGTGGAGGAGGTGGGGGATAAGGATACGGGTTATACCCATATGAAGCGTATCTAAAACCCGGCTGCGGGTAGCCCAGCATCGGGTATTGAGGCGTTGAGTACTGCAGCGTCGAGAAGCCTGGCGTCGGGTACTGTGGAGCCAGATACTGTGTTCCCGGGTACACCGGCGTCGAATAAGATGAAGGATACCCGGGAGCCGGGGGGCTGCCAGAGCAGACGGCCTGGCCGGGAACATCATGGGTGGGTCCGTACTGGAGAGCCCGATGGGAGCAGAATATCTCCCGGAGTCAGTAAGGCCGATGGTGGACGTCCTGGCGCTGGAGGTACTGATGTTGGAGGGGCTGGCGTCCGGGGAGCCGACGTCAGGTCTGGTGCTCCAGATGGAGGAAGAACTGACGAAGGCAAAAGCTCCCCAGCTTCGCCCGGGGACAGAGGGGAAAAGTCCCCGGGGTCAGGTTGGGGGGACTCTGGTTCCCCAGACGGCAGCGAAGGCTGCGGGGAACCAGAAACGACGGACGTTTAGGGGGGTCCGTCATCGGTTCCTTCGCCGGCCGGACGTCAGACGAGCCGACGTGAGGATTACAGGCAGGAGCTCTCGGCGGGCACCAGAGGAGCCGGCCCCGACTTACGAAAGCCGCCACCGGAGCATTAGCCGAGAAGGGGTGATCGGCCTGGTCCGTGGAGAGGAGGCCGTAGGCCACCCCGGGAGGGTCGGACGCTTACCAGCCCCTCCAGGCGGACGCCAGAGGAGCCGACGCCCGCTTACCGGAGTCACCCACAGTGGTAGGCCGCGAGCCTGTGGCCGAACCAGGGGCGGAGGCCTCCAACTGCCTGGAGGCGCCCGCAAGGCCCGAGCGTGAGCCAGACAGGCAGGCCGACGCCGCTTCACAAACCTCCGAGACAGCCGTCAAGGAGCAATCCCCCGGAGGGGATGTTACCTGCATCCCAGCGACTCCCGAGGGAGATGCGGTGGAGGAGCCATTGTCCCAGTGCCTCTCCTTGTCCTTCTTCTTCCGATGGCCTTCGGGGGAAGTGGACGCCTGCCTCAGTTTTTTAAGCTCCTTCTCCATAGAACTCTTTTTCTTCTTTAGAAGATGGGCTTCCAGGGACTGCTGCCGCCTCTTTAGGGTAGCCGCGTTAAAACTGAGGCAATGCTGGCACTTCTCGACCGGGTGATTGGGGCCTAGGCAGAACAGGCACAGGAAGTGGTCGTCCCTGTGCGGTAGTTGCGCACGAATCGCACTTATTCTAGTGCTCGGAGGGTGTAGGGGACGACACACCGACGCTTAGTACTGACGTTAAGTCGAAAATAAAGAGTTTTTTCGCAAAAAACGACGAAAGAAGGGCTGATGAAGCACAAACTTTCTCATGCGAGGCGCTGTACGAACTAACGGTGGGAAAGAACTGGAAGGCAGGCGTCTGGGACCGCCACTTTATACCGACATCTCCTGACACCGGTCACCTGACGTGGGGGCAGTCCCTCGCCAGGGACTGCTAGCTAGAAATTTTTCCGTGGGGTCCTGCCGCCTGCCGGCATCAGTCCTATATGTAATTACCTACTGCAAGAGCCCTCTCGAAGTAAGATCTAATGTTAGATCTAATGCCAGAGGATTGGTTCCATATATGGCGCCGGCAACATATAACAGCAAACTCTTACATTTCAAGAGAGTTCTCTTGGAAGGTGGCAGTGAGATTTTTCTGCACCTCACAAATTGCAGCTAAATAATTCACCTCAGGTGACTCCTCATGTTGGAGGGGCTGTGGTTGTGAGGTAGCAACACATTCTCTCATTTTCTGATTCTGTCTTGTGCTGACCACATTTTGGGGGGGGTGGTGGGGAAACATAACATAGAAACATAGAATTTGATGGCAGATAAGGACCACTTGGCCCACCCAGTCTGCCCATTCCCCTACCTAATGGATAAGCTGCAGATCCTAGTTAACCAGCAGCCTACTTCTTCCTACCCCAACCCCCTAGAATTGTCTTATGACTGTCCCATGCATGCTTGAATTCCACCACTGTTTTTGACTCACGACCTTCCTCCGGAAGGCCGCTCCATGAATCCACAACCCTCTCTGTGAAAAATACTCCTTAAATTACCTCTGAGCCCCCACCCTCTATCTTCAAATTGTGCCCCTTGTTCTTGCACACCTCTTTTTTTGAAATATGCTACCCTCTTGGACTTTGTTGATTCTCTTGAGGTACTTGAAAGCTTCTATCATGTCACCCCTCTCCCTCCTTTCCTCGAGGCTACACATATTAAGCTCCTTTAGTCTCTCTTCATATGTCTTCCGGTGCAGACCCTGCACCATTTTAGTTGCCCTCCTCTGGACAGCTTTCATCCTGTGTACGTCTTTGAGGAGACTGGGTCTCACCAGCTGTCTGTACAGAGGGATAATAACTTCCTGTTTTCTACTGGTGATGTCTCTCCCTATGCATCCCAGTATCCCCCCAGCCCTCTTTGCTGCCCTCTCACATTGCTTGCCCACCTTTAGGTCATCTGATATGACTACCCCCAGGTCCCTTTCCATTTTTGTTGTTGTGAGTATCTCACCCCCCACCGTGTACTCTTCCCCTGGGTTTTTGTTTCCCAGGTGCATTACCTTGCACTTCTTAGCACTGAATCTAAGCTGCCTTACACTTGACCATTCCTCTAACCCAGGGGTTCTCAAATGGTGAGGCCAGCCTCCCTGGGGAGGCCCCAACCTGTTCCAGGGGAGGCTCAAGCAAGTCTGAAAAAGTACTGTATTTAAATTTTGAGTTTTATATATTTTGTTTGAAAGGATGAAGCAAACTGAAAGAGGATAATAGTAGGTGAAATTTATGTATTTATTTACAAATCATTGACAAGAGCAGGTGAAGGAGTCAAGGCTAATTTTAGGTGTACCCAGAGAAGGGTAGGGAGTGAATACAATTCAAAAGGTAACTGCAAAGCAGTCAAGTGATACAAAATGAACAACAGTGCAACAAATATGAAGAATAAATTAGTAATGAGTGGTGGTAATTGATCAATTTGTAGAGTGATGGCAGAACAGCCCAAATACAAGGGTTGAGCATAGAAGTGCTAAGATCAATAGTAGGAAGGAGCAAAGTAATACCTAAGAAGTTGCATAAGAGCAGAGAAAGTGGGGGTGGGACGAGGTATGTAAAAAGGTTATTCCAGATAGAGAGGAAACAGAGAAAGTAGTCTGACCCCAGGAAGGTACTGCAACAAGGGGTAACAACAGTTCAAGAATCAAAATAGTGGCGCAAGTAGGCTGGCCTGTGTGTGTGTGTGTGTGTGTGTGTGTGGTGGGGGTTACAGTACGCTGAATAACATTTATTTTGTTTTATTTGTTAGTCAGATAAAACCTCTGAGCACAGGTGCTCTTTTTCAAAGGTTCCACATCAGTGAAAGACAAAGAACTGAATGACAGCCAAGTACTCAAAGGGGTTTCAATTTATTCATAGTGTACTGTGCAAAGTACAGTATGTTAATTTTCTTTGGGGAGGCCCAAGATTATTTCAGTTTTTGGGGAGGCTCAAAATCTTTTCCATGGATTTGGGGAGGCTCACTGTGACAAAGTCTAAGAACTGTTGCTCTAACCTTGCCAAGTCCCTTCTCATCCTTTCCACCCCACCTTGTGCAACAACTCTGTTGCAGATCTTTGTGTCATCTGCAAACAGACATACTTTTCCTTCCAGTCCCTCTGCAAGGCCGCTTATAAAGACATTGAAGAGGACCGGTCCTAATACTGAACCCTGCGGTACCCCACTAGTAACCACCCTTTCTTCAGAGAGGACTCCATTTACTATTACTCTCTGTGTCCTATTCTCCAGCCAATTCTTTACCCAGGCTGTCATCTTGGGACCCACTCCCAGGCTGGCTAACTTGTATATTAATCTTTTGTGTGGGACTGTGTCAAATGCCTTGCTAAAGTCTAGGTAGGCCATGTCCACAGCCCCTCCCTGATCTACTACTTTGGTCACCCAAAGAAATCTATCAGATTCATCTGGCATGACCTTCCTGCTGTGAATCCATGCTGCCTTGGGTCCCTGTGCCCTCTGGCCTCTAGATACTCGACAATTCCTTCCGAAGTGATTCCATCATTTTCCCTATCACTGAGGTTAAACTAACAGGTCTGTAGTTTCCTGCTTCTGCCTTGCTCCCACTTTTGTGAAGAGGAATCACATCTGCCCTCCTCCAGTCCTCAGGTACCACCCCATTCTCCCATGATTTGTTAAAGAGGGTAGTCAGTGGTGTCACTAGTTCTACCCTTAGTTCTTTTAGAATTCTGGGATGAATCCCATCAGGCCCCATTGCTTTGTCCACCTTCAGTTTTAAGAGTTCTTTCAGAACCCTTTCTTCTGTAAATGGGCTGTTATCAACTAGCTTGAGGACTATGATGGAACTTTTTCCAGCCGTGGGAAATCTCACACCGGAAATGGCCCTACTGTTACACCTACCTAGGCAGGTTAAGAGAGCTCATGAGGTATACTTGATTTGCATATTATTGGGAGCAGCTAAAAAAACCATCACTAGATTGTGGCTACAACCAATTCCTCCAGAAATATCGAGCTGGGAATCCACTGTCTACAAGATATACGAATTGGAAAGTCTGACAGTAAAATTACAGAACAAAATTCCAACCATGATGAACAGATGGACTCCATGGTTTTTGCATATTGCCGAATGTCGACTTGACCTAGTGCTCTTACTGGAAAATACACAGCTCTGAAGATGAGGCTGGGTTGAGCCTTTCTCCCCTCTGCCCTTCCTCCTCCTCCTCCTCTTTCCCTTCCCTTCCTTGCCTGGGTCGACCGAACCGTCACAGTCCATACTCTCCCTAGTAAAATGATGGTTACATGCAAAGCTTGCTAATGGAAGACAAAGGACAGATTGCTTAATAGAATATCAGAAATCTGAAATTATATTTCCCCCAGTCTCCAACTGATTATATGTAGACTCAACAGACCTATGGCAATGTTTACTCCTAGGTACTGTACCCTCAAGCATTGTTTATATCTTATGTCAACTGCTGTAAGTAAATGTGTGTTTATGTATGTTCTCCATGTGTCATTAAAATAATAAACACAAAGTTTAAAAAAAAAAAAAAAGGATGTAACTGGCTGCATCAATGGGGATTAGTACTATGCCTGCTGAGGGCCCCATGGAACAGGGAGGCCAGGTAACAGGCATTTTATCATGTCTGAAAATGACAGAGAATCACCTGAGCATTTGCACCCATATGATCGATGGGTGCAACTGGAGAAATCGACTAGGAGACTGCAGTCCCGATGTCGACATACCGGCTGGGCTAGGCCTGGCAGTGCCTATGCAAAGCCCTGATCTTGGTGTCATGCCAACGGTCATTTGGGGAAGGGGGCAGCGTTGCCAGAAGAGGCGATGGCGCAGTGGAGGTCATACCTACAGGGTGAAGTAGTGACCTGAAATACACCAGAGAGACCTTCTTTTTCTCCTGGTGCTTATGCTCTTGTCCTGGGACCTAGAAGACTGCGATTCAATCGACTGGGCTGGCAAGGCTGCCGCCTTTTGCTGGAGCTCATTCTCCAGTTTGGCTACTTTCTGCTCCACGAGATGCTTCTCTAGAGCATTCTGGTTGCGTCACCTGCTCACAGCGTTGAAACCCCGGCAAACGTTGCAGGTCTTCATGCCATGGTCTGGGCCTAGGCAGCAAACACAGATGTCATGGGAGTCACTGGTGTACATCTTGTTTCCACACTCCCAATACCCAAATAACCTCGACAAGTCCTTCGACAACGTACATACGTACTCTCCTTTTACTGGCCCCTGCTCATACCAGATGATCACCTACTGCTCTCACCATTTCCTACCTCCAATTATTCACTTTTTTCCCCTTGGCTAACTAGCCTGACATATTGCTCCTGTTTACTTTGCATGCCAACTTAATTCATTATTATGTAATGAATGGTTATGTACCTGCAAAAAATCTGTAACAACTCTCTGTGTAATTATTTGAAAAAAAAAAAAAAAAAAGCCTTATGTTTTGTATTGCTCCCTTTCTCCCCATCCGCCGCGTCGCACCTGGAAATGAGCCTCGGCTCAGTGTGCCTCTACCTGTCATCAACTTTAAATAACACAAATAAATGAAAAAATAAAGACTATCAAATAATCACTCTAAAAGTGATTATTAGAAAGAAAATAAAACCACTTCATAGCAGCATTTCTACAGAGGTCTGATAAGTTTGAGTGATGGTGGGAAATGAACTGACAAGAAGAGGGGCGACCCACGTTTATATATACACTGACGCCTGAAATCATTGTGGGTGGCCCCTGGTTGACTACTTGCAAAAATGTCCATGTGGTCTTAGTGCTTGGTGGCTAAATGTTCCAAAGGTGTGACCTGATAAGAGATATCCATAGGTGTGGCCTGATGAGAGATATCCTCGAAGATAAGTATCTTTCTCCCTTACAGCTGAGACAGAGACTGCAGCAGTAGTCATAATACCCTGCTTGTGACACTACAGTCCACTGCTGTGGAAGTTACTATGATACAATACACAGTTAGCGTGTTTTTGTTACCTGAACAACATTTGCAGAACATTTAGAACAACTTAGCTCAGCTGCTGTAATCAGAGCCATGCACTTATTGCAGAGCTAATTCTCACTAGTGTGTGACCTCAGCTGTGTTAATCAGAGCTGCACACACTGTAAAACTACGGTTTCAGTTTCTAAAGTGTTTATAAACATGCTAACTCTGGTGTGAACCAGCTTGTTCCTAACACTTTGGAGCTGATCATTCCCTATGTAATTACTAGTTCCGTCTCACATCAACCTAAAAATACAGGTTACTCACCAGTAGCAGGAGTTCTAGGAGTGGTATATGTTGTTCATCCACACTGTCTAGCAGGTACCTTGCCGCTTTAAGATGGTCTGGAAAGTCTTCAAGCTGGCTCCTCCCATCCACCCGGGTGATGAAACTCTTGGCTCCACCACATGATGCCAGATCTAGCCTGCTGGAAGCCAGGTTATGCACCGAAGCTGGGGAGGTTGGGTGGGTCCGTGTGGATGAACAACATATACCACTCTTAGAACTCCTGTTACAGATGAGCAACCTGTATTTCTAGTGGCATGGATATGCTGTTCTAGCCACACTGTCTGGCAGACTCCTAGCAGTTCTCCAGGAGGAGGGAGGCAAGGTGTACACCCCCTACTTAGGGAACAGAGATTAGAGAACTGAGGTTCCAAAACCAGCAACCCGGCATGACTCAAGGTCAAGGTGGTAATGTGAAATGAAGGTGTGTGCTGACTTCCAGGTAGCAGCCCTGCAGATTTCCTGGATAGGGATGTCCCTAGAAGCAGCCACCTACGCAGAGGTATGATGTGTGGAATGAGTCCTAAACTCTATGGGAGGCTCCCTACCCACCAATCTATAGCAGAGATCAATGCAGGAAGTGATCCACCTGCCAATCGTCTGCTTTGCTGCAGGTCTGCCAGGTGCTGCTTCAGCGTGGGTGACAGCTGGCAGACCTCTCCCCGAACTTCCGCTGCACACTCTTTGTAGTAAGCGAGCACTCTTCTCAGGTCCAAAGTATGGAGCCTGTACTCAGCCTCCGAGGTGTGATTGGGGTAGAACACTGGCGGAGTCAACACCTGGTTCGGGTGAAACTCCCGACACCACCTTCGGGAGAAATTTTGGGTGGGGGCGCAGGACAACCTTGTTCCTGTGGAAGACCAGGTAGGAAGCTTTGATGGAAAGCACCTGGAGCTCCCCAATCCTTCTGGCTGACATGACAGCCACCAATAAGGTGATTTTCCACGACAGGTGACAGATGTCTCACCTGTGCATCGGTTTGAATGGCTTGCCCATGAGCTTGGCCAATATCAGCAGTAAATCCCACAGAGGTGGTAGTTCACGCACCGGAGGGGATATGTAATCTAGGCCCTTGAAAAAGCACCAGACCACCACCTCCTGCGCCGACTGCTTGCCAGCCCGCGCCCGGTATGCAGAGATGGCTGCCAGGCGCACCTTGAGGGTCATCGACTGAAGCCCCTGCTGGGAAAGGGACCACAGGCAGTCCATAATGCTAGCCAGCTGACAGGATGAGGGGTCCAACTCCTTGCCCTGACACCAAATGGAGAATCTCTTCCATTTGAAGGCATAGCATTTTCTGGTCGACTCCTTGCGGGACACCTCAACGATGTTGAGGACCTCATCAGAAAGACCCAAGGCCTGGAACTCTAGCCGCTCAGGAACCAGGCTGTCAGGTACAGGGACTGAAGGCCTGGATGGAGTACCTTCCCCCTCGTTGATGGAGAGCAGGTCCGAGTGGGCTGGAAGCCGCCTCGGGAGCCTGGAGCGGAAGCTGAGGAGATCTGGATACCAGAACTGGCGAGGCCAGTCTGGGGCTACCAGGATCACCTGCGCCTTGTCCCTCCTGAGCTTGAGGAGCACCTTGTGGATCAAGGGCAGAGGAGGGAAGGCGTAGAAGAGGACCAGGGTCCACGGCCTGGAGAAGGCATCCCCCTGCAGCAAGCCCTGCTGAGGGGGGCGCGCATGGTACAGCCTCAGCTTGGTATTCTCCCTGGAGGTGAACAGGTCCACCTGAGGTGTGCCCCAGTGGGAGAACAGGTCTTGTACTATCTCCAGCAGGACAGACCGCTCGTGAGGTGCATCACCTATCCAGCTGAGGGCATCGGCCAGACTGTTCAAGGCTCCTGCCACATGAATGGCTTGGGAGATTCACCTCCAGGCTGAGCATGAGAGACCAAATGTGAAGAGCTTCCTTGCACAGAGGCAAGGAGTGCATCCCACCCTGTTCGTTGAGATAGTACATGGTCGTGGTGTTGTTCTTCTGGACCTAGACCACTTGACCCTGAACAAACTGAACAAAGGCGGTCAGAGCTAGCCAGACCGCTCGGAGCTCCAGCAGATTGATGTGACATCGGGACTCCTGAGGGGACCAGAGTCCATAAGCTTTGCGCTCCCCCAGATGGGCACCCCAACCCATTAGAGAGGCGCCAGTTGTCAGGATGACTGTTGGCTCGTGGCGAACAAACGGGATTCCCTCTCGCAGATGAGCTGAGACGAGCCACCACTGCAGGCCGTCTCACATCTCCTGGGTCACAGAGACTGGCTGGTCTAGATGACCTGAGTGTTGAGACCACTGGCGGACCAGCCCCCACTGCAGGGGGTGCATATATCAGCAGGCCTATGAGACCCAGAAGGCACAGGAAGTCCCAGGCAGGGCACAAGTGCCCAACCAAAAATGATTGGGAAAAGGAGGAAAGGACCTCGTCCCTGTCCGCCAGAAGCCGGGCTCTGGCTCGGAGAGAGTCGAGCTCCGCCCTGATGAACTGAATCACCTGTGACGGCACAAGTTCTGACTTGGCCACGTTGATGAGGAGGCCGAGCTGAGAGCAAGTCTGGAGGGCCAGATCTCTGGACTGCTCCACCTTCAGCCTGGAGGGACCTGCTATCAGCCAGTCGTCTACGTAAGGGTAGACCCAGACCCCTCGACGCCGCAAGAATGCTGCGACCACTGCGATGCATTTGGTTTTGACCCTAGGAGCTGATGAGAGGTCGAAAGGCATGGTCCAGAACTCGTAGAGGGTTCCCTCTGTCTATAAGCAGAGGAACCGCTGATGAAACAGACAGACTGGGACATGAACGAACGCGTCCTGGAGGTCCAGGAAGCAGTACCACATGCCCTGCTCCAGGGATGGTATTATCTGAGCCAGGGTTACCATCTGAAAGGTGCGTGACCTTAGGAACTTGTTCAGGTAGTGCAGATCGAGAGTGGGGCACCAGCCCCCCATCCATTTTGGAACCAGGAAGTACCTGGAAACAAACCCTGGGCACGGAGGAGGATCCGCAACCTTGCTGACTACCCCCTTGTGGAGGACCTGGTTGATGTCATCTCGGAAAACCGACTGGGAGGCTGCGGACCCGGTAGCCCCCCGTGGGGCGTGGGCTCAAAAGGGAGGGACCTGCTCGAACTCCAGAGGCAGGCCCCTGCCAACCACTCCCTGCACCCAGAGGTCCGTGGTGATAGCGGACCGGGCGGAAAGGAAGTGGCTGAGCCGGCCCCCCACGGCGGGACCCAGGGGAGGTGAGACGAGGTTGGGGGCAGCACCCCACAACCCGTCACTGGGCAGGCTTGCAGGACGGACCGGCTGAGGAGCCGCCGGTGCCCTTCCACCCTGGGCTTCCTGACCGAGGAAGCGACGGACTTGGAGCTAGGGTGCCAAATTTGAGCCTGTTGGCCCTGCTGCTGGGTAGATCTTGCCGCAAGAGCAGAAGAATGAAAGAGCTTGCACTGCTGATAGCGGCCTTTGTCCTTCTGTGCAGATGTGACTGAATCTACGGTGGCACTGGATTTTTCAATGCGCTGGAGGTGGCCCTCCACACCGGGCCCGAACAGGTTGGTGCAAAGAAAGGGAAAATCTGCGAGCTTGTGTTGGGTGGCTGCCATGAAGGTTGCGATCCACAACCAAGCCCTGCAGCGCATGGCCACTGTAGCCGCTACCGAACAGGGAACTCTGGAGCTGCTGCTTTGCCACCGCCCTTCCCTGATCCTGGACCTGCTTGACCATGGTCTGGAGGTCGGCTGGGAGATGAGGGAGCACCTCATCCAGGGAGCCCAACAAGACATGAGAGAAGTGTGAAATCATAACAGTTGAGCTGGCCTGGCGAAGACGCAAAGAGACGGCAGCGTACACCTTTCTCCCCGAGTAGTCCAAATTCTTGGACTCCTTATCTGGTGGCTTGTCCACGTCCCTCGTGTTGCCCAAGCGCCTGAAGACAGAATCTGCCATCAGCCCCTTTGCCGAGGGGTGCTCTGAGAGGCCAAAGAGACAGCCAGCAGGGGCCGCATACTTGCAGGCCATCCTGGCCAATAGTGCTGGGCAGGAGGCTGGGCGCTGCCAGAGCTTAAACGCCAGGCCCACAATGGCCTTGGCAACAGGGAAGGCCTCCATGGGAGTGTCCCCCTTGTCCAGAATCTCCATAAGGGGATATCTGGCCCGTTTCTGCATGGGTTTGAGCGGCACTCCGGTGGACTCCGAGATGAGCCGAAGGATACCGAGGAATGAGGTGGGGCTCTCATCCACAGAACCCCCCCCCCCCGAGGATTCCAGGTCAACTGGATGGGAATGCAAAGAGGAGTATTCGGACTCTGAAGAGACCACGTATAGCTGGTGGCCACCTAAGCCACTCTCCACTCGTCGAGGGCGATTGGGGGTGAGAGTGACCGACAACCGATGGGGCAAACCTTGAGCCGACCGAGAATCCTTGGTCGGCGCCCCATTCTTTGGCTGGGGAGGCGGTGGTTCCACCACAATGGGCGGGGCAGCCGGTTTTGGCCGAGCTGTCGGCGCCGGGACCAGGTCTTTGACCGGGGAACCGTCGGCGGGAGTTGGCTTCGGCCGTTCGGGCTACAGCAACTTAATTACCGGTGTGGAAGCCGGCGTCAGCTTGCTGCCGGCCAAAAGGAGCCGTTGCCATATTAGATCCTCACAGCGCTGACGCAACTTGCGCCGGAACCTCTCCTCAGCCGAGGAGGATGAGGAAGAAGAGCAGCGGCGCCGCTTTCTGTGATGTCAGGACTGAGAACCCCGATGTCGGCAGGATTTCCCCGAAGCAGAGGAGGACCAGAACCTTGACCGGCAGCGGTACCAGCGGTGGGCCGAGGAAGGAGAGGGGGAAACCCGCTGCCCTTCTGTTCAGGGTCCTGGGCCGGGGACTTCGGCTCAATGGTCTGAGGCAAGTCCTCGGAAGCACTGGTGTCAGAGAGAGAGAGAGAGTTGTCGGCCTCCTCGGTTGACAACCTGCCGGCGGGCTCGAGAAAAATCTCGGCCGCGTCGACAGGCATCTCGGCTGACTGGTCTGACGGGGACACTGAGAAACCAGTGGCCTGGGCCGCAACATCAACTGAAGTCGAGAGCCGATGGTCCAGAAAACAAGATCTCTCTCGCTCGAAGGAGCGTCGACGGTGGGTCTTACCTTTTTGATTCTTCTTCCAGGACTGAGGGGTGTGAGACCCAGAAGGACCCTCCCCCTTAGTTGAGAGGGACTGGCACAACTTCCAAAAGGAAGCTGTGTAAGAAGAGCCCAGTTGGAGCGGAATAAAGGCCGATGCCGAAGAGGTGCTTGCTGCAGCCTGGCTGCCTCCTCTTTGAGGGCCGTGAGCTGTTCAAGCTGTTCCAGTTGTTCCACAGAGCCCACCGCTGTGGACAGCACCCAATGGGCCTCCTTCGATTTGACCAGCGGGTACCATTTCTACGGTCACCCCAGCTGGAGTCGGGCAGCGTGGTCTTCGAGCACCAACAAAGAAAAGGACAGACACATCTTGCAAGCCTGTGGAGCATGGTCGTACCAGAGGCAATAAACGCATGAGGCGTGGGGGTCAGTACACGACATCTTATGCCCGCAGGGACACTGGCGGAACCTGGGGATGGTCTTGTCCTCCATCTCAGCTATGAGGGAAGAGGATGAAGACTGAACTCGAACGAGTTTCAAAGTAAGTTTAGGAAACAAATCCGAAGATTTTAGAGCCAGGGTCTGCAAAATGCGAGAGCACTAAGGAGGGAACCTGATGCTTCCAAGTGGTAAGGAAGATCTGGCGTCATGGGGCGAAGCCGAGATTTTCATCACCCAGGTGGGTGGGAGGAGCCAGCTTGAAGACTTTCCGGCCCATCTTAAAGCAGCAAAGTACCTGCCAGACAGTGTGGATAGAACAACATATCCACGCCCCGCTAGAACAAATGTTCGAAAAATCCCATAATACACAGGTGTTGTCCCACCTGTGTATTAAAAGATTTTTTCACTTTCTTTTCAAACTGACACTGTCTCACTCCTCATTCATTTCAGTGTGGTGCAAGTCTGCAGCTGAAACTCAATTTGTATAAAAAAAAAATAATGGGCAGCATCACTTACTTTTTGTGCCCTTTTTCCATTAACACCCTTGGTGTGTGTTGCCAGTACAAACCACTCCAGCTCTGATCCTGTGGCTTATGTGACACTGCACAGCTTGGGTGTGTAAAGAAAAGAAAACCTGTAATTCATTGTAGCCCATACATTACACTACACATCACTTCACAAGTGGAGCATCAGGACTTCAGTTCCATAACAGAATAAACCCCATCTGTAGATGAACTGTGAGGGCAAGCACTCTAGTTTCACTTAAATACCCTCAGTAACGAAGCATGCAATGTTATTCATTCAAGTTTTTATTAGAATTCTGCTGATGCCAGTCATGATTTCTTTGCTGGTGGCTGGGCCCCCTCTTTAAAATCGCATTTTTGTATGAGTTTTTTGTTCTAATTCTAAGTATATACCTTCCATCAGCTTAGCAAATGGCTCAGGGCAGGTCGATGGAATCGGCAAAGTTAGTTTGTTGACTGCCACTCCATATGCCACAGCAAGGCCGTCAATACCACGGTACGGGACTTCTCCTGTAAGTAGTTCCCAAAGTAATACTCCATAGCTTAAAAAAAAAAAAGATAACAATTACTTAATATCACACTGAGCTTTGCTTGCCTAAATAAAAAACTGGTCTATTGGATCTGTTATGTACTACACAGAAAGAACTGCACAAACTAGGGACGTCACGTTAACACGGCATGAAGACATATGATGACGTATCGTCGTAAATAACCAATATCACAATTATCCTGTATTATACAATGGCAAGAAAGAATCTTGGACTGTGATTGGTCAGTCTGGAGCTGTACTCATGGCATTTTCCCAGCATAACACCACGGGTCAAGTCTCAGCACTGTGAACCTCCTGATGATTGTTTGCCACAGCTACTTGATGATTGTTTTCATCTTCTCTTGAGAAACAAAATATTTTTCCACACTAACAAAAACATCTTTAAAATTATTTTTTTAATTCTGTATAGAACAACAAGCCACTGTATAATAGGAATAATGCACTCCAGGGTGTGTGTCATGCTGGGATAACACCACACCTGGGACTTTGGATGCACTCTGCACCACCCCAGGCGTGGTGTTAACCCAGCACGACACACACCCTGTTGTGCATTATTCCTTTAGTGCGCTGTACCATGACATACCATGACAAATTGCCTTGACTTGCTGCTCCAGCAGCATGTCCCTCTCCAGGTGCGATCACGATTCCCAATTCCCCACCCTTCTCCAATCAGATTTTTACTATTTTTCATAAAATTAGAAGTGCTGCAAATTATCACAATATTGTGATATACTTTAAACAAATACTGTGATACTAAAAATATGCTATTGTGACAAACAAGATACTGTGACATTCTCTTCATCAATACTGCGATGTTGACCAGCCCGGTGGCACCGAGGGTTGAGACGCAGGAAGCCACACCTCACACCACACCAGTGACCTGAGTTCGGGAACGAGCTTGGGTGCCAGGGGTCGACAGGGGAGGGAGAGGGATCCAAGGTCTCTCTGGTGCAGTGGAGACCCTCGGTGGAGACCGGGGCGTATCATTAGCACAGAGTAGCTAAGGGGGGAGGAGCGCGGCAAACCTCTATGGTGCAGCCGTGCTGATGTCACTGCACACCCATGCTCCTGGGGGAAACGGCTACAGAAGAAAAACCCTTGCCATGCCGGTAAGCGACAAAGCGGATCAGTGGTGGGACCCCATGCCCAATGTCGGTCCATCCATCCTGGTGCTCCTGGTCTCCCTCCCCTCTCCGGTCGCTCCATTAGACTGTAGATAGAGCACCGGAGGAGTTGACGGTCCGACCCCGGGGGGCTCGAATGACCAGGTGAGGTCAGAGGAGGGATGGGGATCAGTGAGCGTCAGAGTCAGGGGGCTTCAGGCAGGCAGCAGAAGCTACCACCGAGAATCCGCACTTGAGGGAGTCCGACAGGGCGAGTGATAAAGTCTACAACAAAAAAAAAAACAATACTGCAAAGTTAAAAATTTGAATTCTCTAGTACAAACTGGTTCATACCCAACAGTATGGTTTACTGGAGTATTTCACATCCTTTCATCGAAGGACAACCTTGTCCCTGTGGAAGACCAGGTAAGAAGCCTCCACCAAAAGCAAGACGTGATGGCCACCAAGAAAGCAGTCTTTCACGACAAGTGAGAGATGTCACACCTGTGCATCAGTTCGAATGGACTGCCCATTAGCATTGCCAGTACCAGCAACAAGTCCCAAGGTGGCGATGGTTCACACACTGGAGGGGAAATATGGTCAAGTCCTTTGAAAAAGCGCCAGAACACCTTCTCCTACACCACCGACTGCATACCAGTCTGCACCCGGTAAGCAGAGATGGCTGCCAAGTGCACATTAATGGTCGTCGGCCAAAGGCCCGACTGGGAGAGGGACCAAAGGCAGTCAAGAATATTAGCCACTGGACAAGATAAGAGGTCAAGCCCCTTGCCCTGGCACCAAATGGAGAACCTCTTCCATTTGAAGGCATAAGATTTTCGGGTTGACTCCGTCTGAGATGCTGTGACAACAGCAAGAACATCTTTGGAGAGACCCAGAGCCTGGAACTTTAGCCACTCAGAAACCAGGCTGTTAGGTGCAGAGATTGAAGGCCTAGGTGGAGTACCTTCCCCTGACTGATTGAGAGCAGGTCCAGGTGTAGAGGAAGACACCTCGGGAGCCTTCTTCTGAGGCTGAGGAGATTGGAGTACCAGAACTGGCATGGCCAGTCTGGATCCACCAAGATCATCCTCGCCTTGTCCCTCCTCACCTTGTGAATCAAGAGAAATGGAGGGAAGGCATAGAGGAGGCTCAGGGTTCAGGACCGGGAGAAGGCATCCTCCTGCAGCATTCCCTGCTGAGGGGGGCAGGCATAGAACAGCCTCAGCTTTGTGTTCTCCCTGGAGGCAAACAGGTCTACTAGAGGGGTGCCCCACTGGGAGAACAGGCTGTGAACTACCTCCAGATGGAGGGACCACTCATGAGACGCCTTGCTCACATGACTGAGGGTGTCTGCAAGCTGGATGCAGGCTCCTGCCACATGGATGGCCAGGAGATTGGCCCCTAGGCTGTGTACAAGAGACCAAATGCAGCGAGCTTCCCTGCACAAAGTAAAGGCGTGCATTCCACCTTGTTTACTGAGGTAGTAAATGGTGGTGGTGTTGTCCATCTTGATCTGAACGACCTGACCCCTGATGTGAGGAGTGAAAGTGGCCAGCGCCAGCTGAAGCGCTCTGAGCTCCAGCAGGCTGATGTGACACCAGGACTCCTCAGAGGTCCAGAGCTCGTGGACTCTGTGGTCCCCCAGGTGGGTACCCCAGCCCATGAGGGAGGCATCAGTCGTCAGGATGACCGTAGGCTCTGGGCAGACAAATGGGATATGTTCCTGCAAATTCCAGGACTAGCCACCACTGGAGGGCATCCCACATAGGCTGGGTCACACGTGACTGGCTGGTCAAAGTGACCCTTGTGCTGAGACCACTGGCAGGCATGCTCCCACTGCAGAAAGCGCATTCTCCAGCGGGCCCAATGGACCATGCTGGTACAGGTCGCCATGTATCCCAATAGGTGCAGGAAGTCCCGAGCAGGGTGCAGCTGCCCAACCCAAAATGATCAGACAAAGGAGGAGAGAGCCTCTGCCCTGTCCACCGGGAGCAGAGTTCCACCCCAATGAAACTGATCACCTGCAAGGGTACAAGTTCAGACTTGGACTCGCTGACCAGGATGCCAAGAGGGACGCAGGTCTGAAGGGCCAGGTCCCTGGACCGCTCCACCTCCTACCTGGAGGGACCCATGATCAACCAGTCATCCAGGTAGGAGTATACCCAAACTCCTCAGCACCTCAAGCAAGCTGCCACCATTGCAATGCATTTGGTGAAGACCCTGGGATCTGAGGACAGGTGGAATGGAATGGCATGGCCTGGACTCATATAGGATCCCCTGTGCTCAGAACCAGAGGAACCGGCAGTGGGTTGGACAGATTAGGATGTGAAAGAACACGTCTTGAAGATCGAGGAAGCAAAACCACATGTCCTGCTCGAGAGATGGTATGATCTGAGACAAGACTGACCATCCTGAAGATGCGTGACATGAAGATCTTTTTCAGGTCATGCAGAACTAAGATGGGGCGCCAGCCCCTTCCCCCGTCCGTTTTGGCACCAGGAAGTACCTGGAGACAAACCCTGGCTGAGGTGGAGGGTCTGGGACACGAGCCACTACCTCCTTGCGGAGGAGCTGTGCGATGTCCCGAAGTGCCGATCGAACAACGATGGACACCATGTCCGCCCATGAGGTATGGGCTTGGCAAGGCAGGTAAGCCTCAAACTCCAAAGGCAGACTCTAACCGACCACTTTGAGAACCCACCTGTCCATGGTAACAGCGGACCAGACAGAAATAAAATGGCAGAGCTGGTCCACCATGGGAGGACATAGGGGAGTCAGGACTGGCACGGGGAAAGCACCCCCCCATCCTGTCACTGTGCATGCTTGGAGGCGGCAGAGGAGCCAGCTGTGGAGCTACCAGGGCCTCGACCTCCTGGCTTCCAGATGACCACGGCCACTGACTTTGGTCGGGAACACCCAGCCTGCTGTTGTCCAGCCTGGGGCTGAGCTGGTTTGGTCACTGGGACAGAACCAGGCTGAAAGGACTTCTTCTTCTGGGTCTTAGAGCCCATGGGGTCCTTCTGGTCAGAAGCCACCGAGTCCAAGGTGGCAGCCTTCTTGATCCGGGTGAGGTGCCCTTCCACACTGGGCCTGAACAAGTCGGTACCCAAGAAGAGAACATCTGCCAACTTGTGCTGCGTGTCCTCTGTAAAGGTGGAGATGCACAGCCAAAACCACTGCTGCCACAGACCAGGCGCAGGAATCAGATATGTCCATAGCTGTCTGGAACTGTTGCTTGGCCACTGCCGGGCCCTGGTCCCTGACCTGTTTGACCGTAGTCTGAAAGTCTGCGGGGGAGACGAGGGAACACCATATCGTGCAAACCCAGAAGGGCATGCGAGAAAGGGCAAACTCGGGGTGCTCTGGAGCCCGAGCATGATGGCCACAAGCCTCTAGAGCTCTATAGTTTATTCTTCGATAAAAACAGTCAAACTTGCAAAATCCTGTTTAGTTCTATTACCAATCGACTGAAATCAACATCAGAACACATATAGAATAGGATGCCAAATCCACGGAAGGAGAAAGGGTTGGGAGACGGTGTCAGAGCAAAAAGTTCATTGAGAGCTTTGACCATGTGGGCGACACAGGCCTGTGACCTAGATCATGGCGAGGGGACATCAATGGAAACCCTGCAAACTTTAGGTGCAAAGCTGAACTTAATAATTAATTCAGTGACCGGACTTTCAAACAAGTTCAACACAATGTCAACGAGTCACAGTAGTTGAAATTAAAGTGGAATCAGTCACCCTTACCTCAGTGGAAGCTAATAAGATGGCGGAGGCGGCGATGGGAGGTGCTGCTACAGTAATCAAAGAAAAGGTTCATCTGAGGCCCAGATAGGAGACCTTAAGGAACCAAGCCAGGTCCCACAATTTGCATCTCCTAGGACTACCTGAGGGATGTGAGGGTGATTGTACTCTGATGTTCCTTCAAGATTGGTTCGTGCAGCAGTTGGGGAAGGGAGTGACGCCTGTTCGGCGCTTCCAGAAGGCCTACCGGATCACCCCAAGAGGCCGTAGTGACAATCCTGAGGCCTCTAGAATGGTGGTGGTAACAGACAGAGTTGGCTAATGGGACCGTCTGTTATCCCTTACAAAGCAGAGAAAATCTTTACTTCAGGATGGCCAGCAAATCAGGATGTTCCCTGATCTGGGATACACCACCAGACAAAACCAAAAAAAAATCTGATGGGGCTAGAGTACTGCTTCGTGAAGCCGGGATCTCCCACGGCCTGATTTTCCCTGCATGCATGTGGATAGCCTACCAGGGCAAAATTTATATCTATACCGATCCTGTGGATGCTATGTGCTGGTGCCAGAAGAACGCTCCGGGTTGCCCATGAGACTGACGGGATGAGGATTCGACTTCAGATGAGGAACCAGTCTGAAGGCAGACTGTTGGATTTGTGCCATGCTGATTAATCAGGTAGAGGGGATGAGGGGGATAGTCTGTTTGTACAGGGATGTGAGGTTTTGATTTTAATTTGGATGTTCCCCTTTTTCAGTGGGACTGCCCGGGACTTTCAGTCCTCTTTCCCCTCTAATGTTGTAAACAGAGCTTGGCAACATACTCCTGTAAAGCTGATGCACAAAGGTAAAGTCGGTGTAGGCGACCATTGCAACAATATGACTGTCTTCTGTTTTTCTCATTGGTTAAGCACCTTGTTAACCCTTAGTATTGCAGGTATCTTATGTTTTATATAACCTGATGCAATGGCTTAAACTTACAAGATTGTGCCTCTTAGTTAATAATTGAAATGACTGTTTGTAGACTGTTTTCTCTTAAGAGTTTATTGCTCTGTGTTTTGTACCGTTTTGTTGCACTAACTAAGGGGGAGGCATGGTATATATTTATCTCGAGGTAGGGTCAGGAACTGGAGACTTTCATGATTTATGTTAATATTACCATGCTGCTCATGGACTCCTTTAACAGCATTCACTGTATAATATATGATTACACTGCAGAATATTAGATTAGGAACCCCCATAGGATGTATCTTGTAATATTCAATGGTAAATGTTGAGTTTATTAAGAGGAGTGGCTCCCTCCTGGTTACTGTACTGCATTAATGTCATATTGCATGTTAGTGAATGAAACTGTATGTTTGCTGTAAAATAATAAACAAAGTTTATAAAAAAAGGCAGAGCTTGCTTGCCGCAGGCTGAGGGAGGAGGCGGCATACACCTTCTTGGCCATATGGTCCAATTTCTTGGAATCCTTGTCGGGGGGGGGTTGGGTTTGTCCACATCCCCCATGTTGCCTGTGCACCGAAACACGGAATCTGCCATGAGATCCTTGGCCGAGGGATGCTCCGTGAATCCTGACAGGGAACTGGTAGGAACTGCCTACTTAAGGGCCATCCAGGCTGACAGTGCAGGGAAGGAGGCCGGCTGTTGTCACAGTTCCAGGGCAGGAGAGAGGATAGCATCTTGAACCAGGAAGGCTTCCACTGGAGAGTCGCCCCGATCAAGAATCTCGGTCAGTGGGTACCATTCCCGCTTCTGAACAGGCTCCAGATGGAGACCCATCGACTCAGAAATGAGACGGAGAAGGCCCATGAAAGACATGGGCCCTTGGTCTGTCAACAAATCCCCTGCTGACTCCAGGTCCAGCGGACGGGAGTACAAAGAGGAACCCTCGGATTCCAAACAATCGTGAAAGAGCGGTCGACCACCAGAGTCCCCCCTGACCCTGTGAGTGCGGTCTGGGATGATGGTGACCGACAGCCGATGGGGTAAACCCTTGCCCAGGCACGCCTCCTTAGTCGGAGCGCCGGTCTTTGGCTGTTTGGGCTTCGGCTCCACCAGTATCCATGGAGTGGATGGAGGGGACCACACTGGGGCCGAGCGGATTGGCTCCTGCCGAGGCAGAGACAGCTGTGGGTCCTGAGGCGTAAGCCAAGGAAGGACCGGGTTTGGCGCCGGAACCGGCTTCACCTGGGACAGAAGTAGTTGATGCCACATAAGTTCCCTGATGCAGCTTGAGCCAATGCCTCTCCTCACCCAAGGAGGCCGAGGAATAGCGGCAGCACCACTTGCCCGAGCACCGAGAGCACAAGCATCAACTACGACGTGGGCTGCCTGACTCGACAGTCCAAGAGCAGGACCTCAACTGCCAGGGGAACTGGTGGTGGGTCTCAGAGTGGGCTGGTGACAACAGAGTCCTTTCTTGGTCCGGAAACTCAGGACAGAGAGGCGTCGGAACAATGGCCTGGTCTATCCCTCTCTGAGAGAGCGGAAGGACCGGAGTCCTGGGGACAAAGGTATTGACCTCCTCTGGAAACAACGGGTCAACCGGTTCAAGAAAAATCTTGTCTGGTAAGTTGACCTGAGCCTCGACCAACTGGCCAAACGGGGAGACCGTGGGGCCAGCGGCCTGAGCCAAAGAACCGATCGAGGTCAGAAACTCCGGAGAAGCGTGGGAATCAGAGACCCGAGAGCACTCCTGATCCCACAAACAATGGTGAGACCATTTCTTGGTCTCTTTTTTTAGACTTACATTTAGATTTAGTAACTGAGGGACCCTGCCCATGGGTGGGAAGGGCCTGGCACAATTCTTTGAATGCCCCATAAAAGAAGTACCCAAGAGGAGTGGCAAAAAGGCCGAAGCCGAGGAGGTGTGAGCTGTGGCCTGAGCCGCAGTCTCTTCAAAAGACATAAGCTATTCGGCGGACCCCACGGCTGCAGAGACCACCCGGTGGGCATCCTTGGATTTCAAAGGCGGGTCCCGATCATCCAGATGACCAAGGAGTGGGCAAGGCAATCCTCTAAAGTGGATGGGTGGAAAGTGCAGCACAGGCTGCAAGCCTGGGTATCTTGCTCGTGGCCCAGGCTGTAAATGCACAAGGTGTGCAGATCCATCCGAGACATCTTCTGCCCGCAAAAACATTTCCGGAATCCCGGAGCAGACTTCATGTTGTCCATGTCGGCGGCAAGAAGTAAAAGCCTGAAGGGAAAGTTTTTAACTTACAATTCGAAGAAGTAGCAAAGGGCCTCTTCAGGGTGACAGCAATAAGGAGTGAACCTTCTTCTTCTAGCGGAAAGGAAGATCTGACATCATGGGGCTGTGCCGAGGGAGTTACCACCCAGGTGGGTGGAAATAGTCAGCTTGAAGACCTTCCGGCAAGCCTTAAAGGGGAAAGGACACTGCCAGAAGTGTGGACAGAACACCTTATTTACTTCCCTAGAAGAACCTCTTCCACTTGAACAAGCATTTTCTACACGTGAATTTAAGTTGGGGAATGTTTTATGAAAGGCCCAAAACCTGAAACTCTAGCCGCACAGGTACAAGGCTGAGAGGTACAAGAACTGAAGGTCAAGCTGCCAAAATGTTCCTCCTTGTCTTATCAGCAAGCCAGTACACAGAGGAAGCCATCACATTGACCTGCTGCTGAGGTTGAGGAGATCCTGTTACCAGAACTGTCCTGAGCAAGTCTGGAATGTTCAGGAACAAGTTTCCCTGTCTCTTCATGCCTTGAACATAACCTTGTGAATCAAGGGAATGGGAGGAAAGGCATACAGAAGGCCTGTGGTTCAGTGCCAGCAAAAGACATTACCATCAATGTTCCAATGTGAAGATCCTCAGCTTTCTGTTCTCCTTGGAGGCCAACCGATCCATCAGAGGCATGCCCTAACATTTGGCACCACATCCTGATGCACATATCACTCAGGAGATGTAGCTCCAACTTGGATGATAGCGTCCGCCAACTGACTTCCTGCCACACGCAAGATCTGCCTGCAGACTGCGTACAAGGTGCAGAGTGCCTCCTGGCACAGAGGAAAGGACTGCATCACACCTTGCTTGTTCAGCTAGAGCATGGTGGTCATGCTGCCTGTCTCAACTTGCATAACCAGACCCTGAATCAGCTGAGAAAACTTTGACAGTGCCAACTGCACTACCTGTAGCTCCAGCAGGTTGATGCACAAGTCTTGCTGGGTGACCAGAACCCATTGGCTCTGTGGTTGGAGAGGTGCACTCACTCATCCCACCAGAGACGCAGTTGTGACAAGGGTGAAGGTCGGCTCTAGGCGGACAAATGAAATTCCCTTCTTGAGATGCTGGGGGACACAGCCACCATTCTATGCATTCCACATTGGCTGGGTCACCCAGACCGGCTGGTATAGGTATCCGTGACACTAAGACCACTGGCGCCCCAGTTCCCACTGGAAAGGATGCATGCGCCAGCAGGCTCAATGGACCACCCTGGTGGTCATGAATCCCAACAGCTACAGGAATTCCCAGGCCAGATTTAATTGCCCAGTCTGATGACTAGGCCCTGTCCACTGGTAAGCAAGCCCTGGCTTGGAGGGAGCCTACTCCACTCCAGGATCACCTGCTGGGGGACTAGTTCCAAATTCACCAGGTTTACCAGAAGAGGTCCCAAAAGTCTGAAAGGCCAGCTCCCTGGATCGCAAAAAAGCCTGCAATAAGCTAATCATCCAGGTACAGTATATGTATGCCCAGGCACCTCTGCACCTTACATTAGCTGCACAAACAGGCACCTGGTGAACACAATGGGTGCTGCGGACAGGCTAATCGGCATCACCTTGAACCGGTAGAGTACCCCTCCCATGCAGAACCAGAGGTACTGCCTATGGGAGGGACAGATGGGGATACAAAAGAATGAGCCTTGCATGTTGTGTGCAAATGCCAGGAGCCTTAGCAACAAGATGGAAGATCTGGAGGCTGTCATGGTACAGTCAGACCTGGACATTGTAGCCATCACTGAAACCTGGTGTAATGATAACCATGACTGGGAGATGGCCATACCTGGCTACAACATATTCAGAAGAGACAGAGCAGGCAGGAAGGGAGGAGGAGTGGCACTGTATGTGAAAAATGACATAAGGGCCACAGAGATCCAGGAGGAACAAAATGGGGGAGAGATACTGTGGGTTAAGCTGGAAAGGAAAATGGGGCCAGCCATCCGCACAGGTGTGGTCTCTAGACCACCAGCCCAGGAGGAAGAAACAGATAGGGAGCTGATGCTAGCCATCCAAAGGATGGCAGACAAGGGTGAGGTAGTACTGGTAGGAGACTTCAATATTCCAGACGTGGACTGGAGCATCCCAGCAGCAGCATCAACTAGGAGCAGATTTATCTTGGACTCCCCTTCAGGGTGCCTTCCTCAAGCAACTGGTCATGGAACCAACTCGGCAGAAGGCAATACTGGACCTTGTGCTCACAAACAGGGACAGTGTGATGGGGGTAACAGTGGGGGAGCACCTGGGTAACAGTGACCACCAGTCATTGTGGTTTGAAATCACAGAAAGAGCAGAACCAAACCACACAAAAACACGTATCCTGGATTTTAGGGGGGCAGACTTTGGGAAAATGGGGGAGATACTTGAAAGAGGCATTAAGGGGAATGGGACAGGAATTAGGGGTTGAGGAACAGTGGGCAGTATTTAAAATGGGGATTACAAGAACAACAGAATTATGCATTAAGCAGGTTAGCAAGAGGAAAAGGAAGAGGAGACCATTATGGTTTTCCAAAGAGGTAGCAAAGAAAGTGAAAGCCAAAAAGATTGCATTCAGGCAATACAAAAAGACACAGGCAGAAGGGGATAGGGAGAAGTACCAGGAGAAGCAAAGGGAGGCAGGAGGTCAGTAAGGGAAGCCAAAGCTCAGACAGAAGAACACATTACAAATCAGTGGGTAAAGAGGACAAAACCTTTACAGGTACATAAGTGAAAAAGAAAGACAAAGGGAGGATAGTGGAGACTGAAGGGAGGATGGGAGCCGAGTGGAGGATGACAACAGTAAAGACGACATATTGAACAGGTATTTCTGCTCAGTCCTTTACTGAGAAGAGGGGTAATGGGTCTGAAGGGGTACAAGGGGTGAGAATGGTGCAGAAATGGACACAAGTCCCTTTACCAGAAAGGGTCCTGAAGGAACTGGAAGTAATAAGAGTTGATAAAGCAATGGGGCCAGACGGGTGCACCCAGGGTCCTTAAAGAACTAAGAGAGGTGGTGGATGAACTCTGGCTATCCTGTTTAGCCAATCACTGGAAACAGGGAGGTACCCAAAGACTGGAGGACAGCAGATGTAGTCCCTTATACAAAAGTGGGAACAAAGAGGAAGCAGGGAACTACAGACAGTCAGCCTCACCTCGGTAGTGGGGAAGATCATGAAGCACTACTGAAGGAGAGATTGGTGGAACATCTGGTTGTCAATGGACTACAGGACCCAAGGCAGCATGGTTTCACCAGGGGAGGTCATGTCAGACCAACCTCGTTGAATTTTTTGACTGGGTGACTAGGGAGGTGGATCAGGGAGGGCAGTGGACATGGCCTATCTGGACTTCCAAGGCCTTTGACACTGTGCCACATAGAAGACTATTACACAAACTGGGGAATATGGTGTGGGCAGGACAGCAGTATGGTGGGTAGGTAACTGGCTGGGTGGCAGGACACAGAGGGTGGTGGTAAATGGCTGTCACTCCACAGAGGGAAGAGGACCAGTGGGGTACCACAGGGATCAGTGCTGGGACCGGTCCTATTCAACATCTTCATCAGTGACATTGCTGAGGATCTAGAAGGCAGAATTTCACTGTTCTGATGACACAAAGCTCTGTAACAAGTAGACACACCAGAGGGTGTAGACAGAATGAGAAGCGACCTGCAGAAACTTGAAGAATGGTCAGGGTTTGGCAGTTGAAATTCAATGCAAAGAGTGCAAGATAATGCATATGGGGCACAAAACCCTGGCACAATATATCAGTTGGGGGTGAGGATATAGCATGCATCAAGCAGGAAAGGATCTTGGGGTTGTCATCTCTGATGACCTCAAGGTAGGGAAACAGTGTGACAAGGCAGCAGGTAAAGCAAATAGGATGCTGGGATGTATAGGCAGGGGCATCACCAGCAGGAAAGGAGAGTCATAATTCCGCTATACAAGACACTAGTGAGGCCCCACCTGGTACAGTGTACAGTTCTGGAGACCATACCTCACGTAAGGACATAGACAGGGGTAGAGAAGGTTCAGAGGAAGGCAACAAAGATGGTGCATGGATTGCATCACAAGTCCTGCAGAAGCAGTTGAAGGAACTGAACATGTACTCCCTGGAGAGAGAGGAGGGAGAGGGATATGATAGAGACATACAAGTATCTTACAGGGAGGGAACAGGGTGCAGGAAAACACTATTTTAAGCGAAAAAGATGTTCCAGGACTAGAGGGCATGGGATGAAGTTGGAGGAGGATGATTCAGAGGAAGCGTGAGAAAGAATTTCTTCACAGAACGGTGGTGGACAAGTGGAACACCCTGCCAGAGGAAGTGGTGGGGGCTGAAACAATCACGGGATTTAAGAATGCATGGGATAGACATAAAGGAATTCTAGAGGTCAGGGGTAAGGGGAAACAGACTTCTAGGAAAACAAACTGAACTTACAAGCTCAAATGGGCAGACTGGGTGGGCCATAGGCCCTTATCTGCCGACACTGTCTATGTATCTATGTATGTATCTATGTTAGACAACAAAATAACGCCTCTAGCTCCAAAGATGTATGATCTGACTGAATGCGACCATACAAAACTTTTGCCTGCAGTGAACTTGTTCAGATTGTGCAAGTCTAGTTAAGGTGCCAAAAAGTAAGGAGACACATATCCCTGAGAGACCAGGGCACCTATGGCTGGCTCTATAGCCCCACACTCTAGGAGCTGAGCAATATCTCTCTGTAGTGCAGCCAATGGGTTCACAGGCACCATGGACTCCCTCTGTGCTTGGGATAGGTATGGAAAGAGGGTCCTGAACTTCTGAGACAAACCTGAACCCACCACTTCCAGCACCCCACTTCAACATACTGCAGAACACTGTAGCAGGAAGCAGACCCAAATGGGAACTGCATCTGGGGCTATGCATAAGGACCCCGCATCCCATCACTTTTTACCCATGATGGGGCCTTTTGATGACTGGCCTCCATACACACCTCGGCTCCCTTTTTTCTGGCCCTGACCACCAGGCTTAGGCTTTTCCAGATCGCAGTGCTGGAACTGCTGCCTCTGCTGGGGCTGAGACAAGAAAGGAACTCTTTTTTGGACTTGGCAGACTGCTTACCCTGCCGGGATAATGCCACTGAATCTAGGAAACACTGACCTTCTCTAGCTAGGTTAGATGATCCTCCATCCCAGGGCCAAATAGGCTGGTGTCCAGAAAAGGAACCTCCACTAACTTGTTCTAGCTCTCAGGGGGTAAAGGTTGAGGAATGCAGCCAGGCCCTCCTTCATATGGACTGTAAGTCAGCCACTGCCCGGGTGCATGAGTCCAAAGCTATCTGCAACTGGTGCTTAGGTCAGCGAACACGCCTAGTCCTGCAGGGCCCTGGGTTCTGCCTGGCTATCCACTGGGAGCAGGAGAAGCAGGTCAGTGAGCTAATCAAAACATGCATGACAAAACTGGGACATCAGAACAATGTAAGAAAGTAGCTGCCGCATACACCTTTCATACCATGAAATCCAGCTTCTTGGACTATTTGCCCCCAAGCTTGTCACCATCACCTTGGACCTTCAGTTTCCTGAAGGCAGAGTCGGAGAGGAGCCCCTCCACTGAGGGATGCTCAGAGAACTTGAACATGTGGTGGTGGTGGGGGGCAGGCCACAGAGTGCTGCCAGATCCAAAGCACAGGGCTCAGGACAGCCTCGGCTACTGGGAACTTAATCGTGGGGAGCCATCCTGCTCTTGGATGTCCTTCAGGAGGTATATCTTGCATTTCTGGGACCCCTCTAAGGGGGCTTACAGGATAACAGACATATTACACAAAAAAGCAGCGAAAGAAGTTGGCTCGCCAGTGGTGGACGTACCATCTGAGGAGTCGATGTCCACTTGATCCTGAGAGGAGGATACAACAGAGGACTCCTCCAAGTCACAAACATGATTCTGGAACAGGAAGCAGAGGCCTACATTTGGGGGTGTGGACTGCCTGTTGGGAGTCAGCACCACTGACAAAAAAACAGGCAATTTGGTACCATGTCAGGATTCCAAAGAGGAAGTCAAGGGGGCTGGCAAAAAAGACCCTACCACACATCTGCCCGATATAGTCCACCAGTGCCAGAGGCGATCTATACACTGAGACTGTAGTCAATGCTGTTGATGGGCGTCTGAAGAAGAGGGTGAACTCAACAGCTGCCTATGGCAGCGTCAACCAGAGCAGGACTGAGATCGAGATCTTGACCATCGACTACGTGCATACGAAGTTGTTTTACTACACCAAATGTAGCACTACGCAAAGTGGCTACTTTGTGAAGTTCTCCTGGTGATGTGAGCACTTCACCAGGTAGAGACTAGATGTAGGAGCACTTCGCTAGTGAAGGTGTCGCTTCATACAGTGCTGCTAGTTTAAAACTACTACAGCAAGGAAGAGAGTTTGAAAGCTTTTAGCCCTGTTTCTTTTTGGGAAGTGGGAGAACATTCTGAGCCTAATGACCACCAAGCAACGTGGCTGTCCTTCCTCTTTGCATATTGCTTTACCTTACTGGACCTCTGAGAAACCTTCCTTATATAATAGGTTTTCCAAAGCCTGGAGCCATGATGGCTTTTGGAAGCATTCAATAACTGTTTTGGGCCTTTTTCAAAACTACATTTACATATTTTGATGTCCCCTGGTAATAGGAGATACAGTGGGTCCACCGTCAGCTGTTTCCCTCTACTGCATCCCAATCTAACTCCCCCACGCTGGCTAAGGATCTGGCCACCTCCAAAAGATCCTCCTCATGAAGTTCAACCAAATCTGCCTCACCTATCTTGTCCAAATAATTACTGAGCTCTCTATGGTCGCAGAAGGAGACAATGCTAGATGGCTTCATTGCTGCACCATGGTAAGAGCACAGTTCCTGATGAACATAAACTTGAATGGTGTTTGGCCAGGTTTCTGGCAATCACACTTCTATACGAGCTCATTCACTTCCAGAATGGATAACAAAGCAGCAGTGCAATGAAAAATAATTTTTTTCTCCAAAATGCTATTTTCAGCTACAATCAGTAAAAATAATAGATATTCTGCACACCATGGCCTGCATATTTAAAAGGGTTGCGCATGGCACAACAGGGATGCGCCATGCGCAACCCACCAATGTGCCCTGGCACGATACTGAAATGGGCAAGTTGTGATGCGCAACCCCCAATGCGCTGGGGCGCAACAGTAATGTATGTGGCGCAAGTGCGGGGGCATGCCCATGCATATGCGGCACAACCCGATATTTAGCCCGGGATGTGCGACACATATGCTGGCACAACTCCGCCTTGTGCCACTCAGGTGGGGCGCAAAGATGTGCCTGGTAAAATCAGGAACAAGTCTTGGCCACCCACAGGCGAGCTGCCATACTGCAGGCTGCAACACGGCAGCCTCCATCCTTGGGTGGCCACCCACCCACCCAGATCACTGTCTACAGGCCCCCTGCCCTGGGAGCATTGTGCCCCACCTGCTCCGTCGCCTGATCACAGGCATATGCAATATATCATCCATGGTGGTCCAGGGGAATGCCCTCCATCGCCCGATTGCAGGCATATGAATTAACAAGGTCCCAGGTGGACCAGTGGAGTCCCCCTCCCTCGCCCGATCACAACCATAAGAATGCATAAGGTCCCAGGTTTTGCCCGATCACGGGCACACATTCATTGAAAGTCCCTGGTAGTCCAGTGGAACCTCCCTCCATCGCCCAATCGTGAGCGGAAATAGCACAAGAGACGCCGGTGGTCCAGTGGTACCCCCCCTTCCCCACCCGCCGACTAGAGGTCCCGCCACCAGCACCCCCACATCATCGGACAGTAGAACCCTGCCGCCCGAATGACAGCGTACAGTACTATCTGTACACCTACTGGTCCGCTGTGTGGACAAATGGGCATGCAGACCATACTGTACTACACAGGCCTGATATGTGAATTAATTCACATATCGGGGCCTGTGTATATCGATCTGCCGCCATTAGTTTAACAACTACCACTGCCCAGTGCAGTATGAATATACAGGCCCATATGTTTTTTAGTTTGTTGATCCTAACCCTTGCCAGGTCTACAATGTTATTTTCTAAGCCAAATGTAGCATGCAACTTTTTTCTTAAGAAAAAAAAAAACTATTGTAACCCGGCCCCACAAATGGGGGTTCCCGAAAAGTCTTTCTTGAGCTTGCCTAAATGCTCCGTTTGCCTTGGCCCTGCTACACTAGCCCAGCCAGAATACCTGCTACGCAGAGAAAGTCATCGACGAGAGATCGGCCTGCGGATCAGCCCCCTGCTCAACTCCTTGAACAGAAATGCCTCAGTGATTCGTGTGGGCCCTGCTTCTCCAGGCACTCCAGCTCAACAGCCTGCAGTCTCGATTTCATCTTGTATGTGTCCAGTATTGGGTATCGTGAGTAAACATCAGGGTAGCTCCCTGCAACAACAGCTAAATCTGAAAGTGCTTTCATCTGATTGTCTTGTTGCCTTTTCTTTCACGAACTGAGCCCTCCGGCTCTGGATTACAAATAGTGTGTGTTGTGCATGTTGCTTTGTTCCATCACAGGGTCCCAACCAGCTACAACGTTCCTGGCTAGCCCACCCTTTTCCTACCTGGGTACCCAGAGTGTGTGACTGTGTAGGGACTCTGAACTGCATGCGTAACTGTTTAATTAATATAGCTTTTAAGTAAATCAACCTTATTATGCCCTTCCCTTGTTCAAGTCCCCTGAATAAATCAGATGTTACTTTGTTTGCATTTAACTTGACTGTGGTTCCAGTTTGTGCCAAGAGTACTGTACTGTTGTTATTTGCTGTGCTTGACCTTGTTTTCCACGGGGTCCCCAGGGTCAAGCTGGAGGAACCAGCCCTGTTGGTGAGTGCAACAGTGTGGGTAATTGCCTGGTGAATAAGGGTCATTGTGAAAAGTTATTATTGTGTACTGTTCTGGCCACTAGAAGGAGAAAAAGGGGGTTACAGTGTCCCGGAGGGCTGTGCCCAGGTCAGCTTGATCACTACCAACCCCGACCTCCAGATGGAGGCACCCGTATCAGAACCTAGGCCCCTTAACCTGCAACTAGCCAAGCAGTCAGGGCTAGTAGCCCTTGGGATAGCGCCACCTAGGGGTTACATCTTGGAGGCTCACCACTGGGATTTTGTGCCTTCTAGCGGCCAAAAATTATGAATTATTGCTAAAGATTAATGGCTGCCCCAGTAGAAATGGCTGTACACCAGTTGATGGGGTGGTGTACTGGGCAGGAGATCAACCCCCAAAATGCTCTGCATATACTGGATATTCTCCTGGGTACCATTAAGGACACTGTAGAGGGAGCACTCTCCAAAGTTGAATGTTTAAAAAACCCTGTGGTGGTGGGTCGACAGGCTGATTTGATCGCCCAAAATTTCATAGCCTTGGTAGAGTGTAGTGACCTCGCTGATAGCTCTAAAGTGCCACAGACTATTGCTTCAGAAGGGGTCCTAGCTGCCTGGAGAGTGATAACAAAAGACAGTAAAGATCCTGGGGAGGATGAGCTCTCACCATTATCTGAGACTTTTGAGGAGAAATCTGCTAAGTTGTTGCTGGAGGAAGGGAAAACCATAGAGGACTTTAAGAAACGATTCCTGCCACCTGGGGGTGTTCCTTCCCCAACAATCCCTCCCACTCCAGCACCTGTTACTGCCCCACCTTCTGTGCCCGTACCAATGCTGGCCCCTTTATCAGTACTCGCCATTAGTCACGACTTCTACCGAAGGCTGAGAATCTTCTCGGGCACCCTCCCCACCCCCCAGGGAGAAAATGACTGGGAGACCTGGATCGACTATGTTGCCCCCTTGGTACCAGAGTGGTAGTGTGCAGAGGTTGAGAGGCGGAAAAGAATCATAGAAAAAAATCATAGAAAGTTTAAGGGGCCCCGCCATTGAAGCCATTAAATTTTTGAAGTCCACGAACCCTGATGCATCTACTCAGAAGTACCTATCTGTACTTGAAGGCAATTTTGGGAGCACTGAGTCAGGGGAGACTTTGATGTGAAAATTCCAAGGTACCAAACAATGAAAGGGGGAAAGTTTGTCTGTGTATGTTACTCGCCTAGAAAGCTTACCGGAAAGGTGGGGTAGCCGCCAATGATTTGAACCGTATGAGATTGGGGCACATACTGCAACATGCCAAGCATTCTAAACTGCAGATCATCCAGTTAACGCTCCAGGATAGGAGAATTAACCCACCTGACTACTGTGACTTGATAAAAGAACTCCGGGAAGTAGAAGGTGAAGAGGGAGACTGTAATTCTGGGGTGAGTGCAGCCCAAGTGATCATGGCACCGGAAGGCCCTTCCGAAATGGAGACCACTACGAGTGTCCCGCTGTCGGCTAAACAGTGGGGGGAGGAGTTGCTGAAATAAGTCAGAAAAGCACAACTAGGTGTGTTCGCTGAGGTATCCTCTGCTGACAGAGACCCTGGCCCCTATCAGGACGTCACAGTTATGGGGGTGCACCCTCAGGCATCCTCTAATAAGGGTGGCTTCTTGGCTGAGCTCAAGGAATTGACTGCCACCCTAAAGGAACTTTTGAGACATGGTACACTACCAGCAGAAGTCAGATCACAATCACCCACTGATGCTCCAGCATCCCCTGCTATGTTCTCCCCAAGGATGCCCCGAGAGCCTGTCATCTGTCACAATTACGGCAAGGATGGCCACACGAAGAGGGAATGCCGGTCTCAGAAGGACTCAGAGAAAGTGGTAAACTGGCTTCAAGGAGAGCTTTGGAAAACGGGTCCGTGGTCAAGGGGTGCAGGAAATTACCACAGTGAAGGCTTCGGCCATCCTAACTCAAACCCCTCTGTGGCTAAATCATCTGTCCAGGCCCCTGCTGTTGTCCCTCCAGACTGGTCCAAAACACTGGACCCTTCAATGAAGACTACTGTGGCTGTGAATGGTATTCCTACTCGGGCTGTGCTTGACAGTGGGTCGCAAGTGACCACTGTATTTCATGACTGGTATGACAAACACTTATCTGATGTGCCAATACAATCCCTGGAAGGCCTACATGTGTGGGGGCTGAGCGACAAGTCTTATCCCTACCTAGGATATGTCTGCCTCTGGTTGTCCTTTCCTGCAACTGTAACTGATGTAGAGGAGCAAGTAAAGACACTGGCCCTAGTGCATCCCCTCACTGGACAGTATGATGGGGTTCCCGTTAATTGGAACAAATGCTCACATGTTTGGGAGACTACCACAACTCTGCTATGAGAAACAAGAGAAACTGAGTGGACGGGCCTTAAGAATTCCAGCCTTAGTAAAAAGGGCATATGACTTAAAACTGAAACCCAATGAAGAGGACCCAGATGAGCCAGTGGGGATAGTGTGGAAAAAGGAACCCGACTCCTTGGTATTGGCCCTCAACACCCATTACACAATGGCAAGAAAAAATCCTGGACTCCGACTGGTCAGTCTGGGACTGGACCCGTGATGTTACCCCAGTACAACATCACGAGTCTAGTCTCAGAGCACAACCTCACAGTATTGATTTGGATGATGAGCTACATGACCTCTTTTTTTGCATCTCCTCTTAAGAAACAAAAATATTTTTCCACACTAAAAAACATTCTTTAAAATTATTTTTTTATTTTATATATAACAACGAGCCATTGTATAATAGCAATAATGCCCTCCAGGGTGTGTGTCGTTTGGGATAATGTCACACCTCAGTTGTTGGACGCACTCAGCCTGTGGCCTCGTGCCCAACCACCTGAGGCGTGACGTTATCCCAGCACGACACACACACCCTGTCGGGCATTATTGCTAAAGTGCACAATCCATGGAGAAGTCCACCTAAAGAGAAACGTAAAGAACAAAATATTAATGTTGGATGCACCAGGAGATGGAAAGTTGCCAGAAGGATTATTGGTTAAACCCAGCATTTTGCCTGCCCGTGCCCATGCCTATGCACGATGAGTAATGGTCCAGATTTGAAATGTGTCAGATCGGGAGGTCTGGGTGAACAGAGGGCGTACTCCAGCTACAGTACACTGCGCAGACACTGCAGCATTACCCAATAACAAGTACTCCGGCCAAAAGGAGAGAGTGACCCCAGACTTATTTGACTTTGGTGATTCCCCGCTGCCAGCTGAATGGAAGGCTAGGATTAGCAAGAAACTCGCCCAGAGAGACCAAGTGATTTCGTTAAAAGAATGGGACGTGAGGTGTGAAGGGTGCATAGCATCATATACACTTGCACGATGACCGGCCATTTTGAGAGAGATCCCGATGCTTCGACCCCAGCGGACACAGATGTGAGGAAACACCTGCAGGAAATGCTTGCTGCTGGTGTGACACAGGAATCAAGGAGCCCATATGCCTCTCCCATTGTGGCTGTGTGTAAGAAGAATGGGTCAGTGAGGATGTGTGCTGATTATCGATCCCTGAACTGGTGGACCTTCCCAGATCAATACACCATGCCCCGTATACAAGATGCCCTGGATTGCTTGAATGGGAGCAAATAGTTCTCGATATTGGATCTTCGCAGCGGATATTACCAGATTCCGATGGCTACGGAGGACCATGATAAAACCGCCTCCATCTGTCCTTTGGGGTTCTACGAATTCCTGAGAATGCCACAGGGGATTTCGGGTGCCCTGGCCACTTTTCAGCGACTGATTGAACGTGCAGTGGGAGATATGAACTTGCTAGAATGCCTAGTGTACCTAGATGATGTCACTGTGTTCGGATGCACATTAGAGGAGTACGAGACCCGACTGTTTAAAGTCCTAGACCGACTGGAAGACTTCGGCCTCAAGCTGTTCACTGAAAAGTGCAATTTTTTTCAAACCTCTGTGAAGTATGTGGGGCACAAAGTATTTGCAGAAGGGATAGAGACCGATCCCAGTAAGGTCGAGTCACTGACTACTTGGTCCCAGCCCCATATCTTGAAGGAACTACAACGTTTCCTGGGGTTCTGTTGCTACTACCTCAGGTTCATAAAAGACTATTCCAAGGTGATTCGCCCGCTCCTGAATCTCACCCAGGGTTACTACCCTACCAACCGTAAATATAAGAAAGGGGCTGTCAGAAAACCTGAGAAAGTATACTTCTGAACAGGTGAACCTTTTGGGCCCCACTGGACACCTGAATGTGAAGCAGCCTTCCATGAAGTCCTGTACCAGTTCACCCACACCCCCATCCTTGCTTATGCTGACCCTACCAAGCCCTATGTGCTGCATACGGACGCTAGCCTGCTAGGAGCTGTGCTGCATCAAGACCATGAGGGTGGTTTGAGACCAGTGGTTTTTGCCAGCAAGAGCTTGACCCCATCAGAACGAAACTATCCTGTGCACAAGCTGGAGTTCCTTGCCCTAAAGTGGGCCATTGTTGACAAATTTCATGAGTACCTCTATGGGGCACAGATATTGGTGAAGATCGACAATGACCCGTTAACCTATGTACAGACTTCAGCTAAGTTGGATGCCACTGGGCATCGGTGGCTCTCTGCTTTATCAACCTATGATTATGCTGTCAAATACAGGCCAGGACTGAACCATATTGATGTTGACGCCCTGTCACGAAGGCCAGACTCCAAGAGTGACTGGGTCAGGTTGTCTGAACTTGACATCCGAGCACTGTGCCAAAAGTTTGATGGCTGCGGACACAGTGGACTGTCTAGTAGATTGCTTGGGCCCTCCTGATACCTGCACACTGGCTGTCAATTGCCATTTCTCTGCTCTAGATATTAGTGCACTACCTCAACTTGACAATGACAGTATTCGGTGGGCTCAATCCCAAGATGCTATGATTCAACCTGCACTTCATGTCCTGCGTGCAGGGACAGATGTGTCTAAGTTGCGTTTCCCTGACTTGCGAACTGCCCTATTGTTTAAAGAAGGCCCCAGGTTGAAGTTACTCAGTCAGTGGTTATACAGAGAGACAGTGGATCGTAGTGGTCAAGTAGACAAGCAACAACTGGTCCTGCCCATGGCCTTTAAACACTTGGTACTGAGGTCCCTCCACAATCACATGGGGCACCTCGGTATTGACAGGACTCTCAACCTGGTACGATCTAGATTCTACTGACCCAAGATGGGGGCCGATGTTGAGCACCATGTAAACACCTTTAGTCATTGCCTCCAAAGAAAAGCCCTGCCTCAGAGGGCTGCCCCCCTTGTCAATATCACTACCAGCGCCCCCATGGAACTGGTCTGCATAGATTTTTTGTGTTTAGAACCTGATCAACGGAATATTGGCAATGTGTTAGTGGTTACGGATCATTTCACACGGTTTGCACAAGCTTTTCCAACTAAAGATCAAAAGCCTTTACGTTGCCTAGAAGGTGCTAGTGGAAAAATTCTTCGTCCACTATGGTGCCCCACAGTGAATCCACTCTGACCAAGGCAGAGACTTTGAAAGTAGGCTAATCAAAGAAATGCTCTCTCTGTGAGGGGTGCAGAAGTCAAGAACCACCCCTTACCACCCACAGGGGGACCCTCAACCAGAACGTTTTAACTGTACCCTTCTAGATATGCTGGCACCCTCCAACCTGATTATGCCCCTCGGTTGTTCAAGTCCCCTGAATAAATCAGATTTAACTCTGCTTGCATTTAACCTGATTGTGGTTCCAGTTTGTGCCAACAGTATTGTACTGTTGTTATTTGCTGTGCTTAACCTTGTTTCACAGGGGGTCCCCAGGGTCAAGCTGGAGGAACTAGCCCTCTTGGTGAGTGCAACAGTGTGGGTAATTGCCTGGTGAATAAGGGTCATTGTGAAAAGTTATTATTGTGTACTGTTCAGACCACTAGAAGGAGAAAAGGGGGTTACAGTGTCCCGGAGGGCTGTGCCCAGGTCAGCTTCACCACTACCAACCCTGACCTCCAGGTGGAGGCACCCATATCAGAACCTAGGCCCCTTAACCTGCAACTAGCCAAGTAGGCAGGGGTAGTACCCCCTTGGGATAGTGCGTCCTAGGGGTTACACTATATTAAAAATTTATAAAAATTACTTTTTAGTGAAACTAGAAAATTTTACCACCAAAGAAAACTGGAAGATGCCTGGAATCTTTTACAGTGAAAAAAAGAATAGGGTCAAATTTTTCTGCCCAATTTTGTTGCACTGCTGCTTTAAATGAAGGTACCTGAATGAGAATTCCAAAGGAAGTGCCCGAATTCCAAACAAGAGGTCAAGGCATCAGTGTGGTCCTGTAGGACTATTCTGAGCAGTTCCTATTGGTAGGCTTCAGTTCCACAATGCCGCTGTGAGGAACAGGACCTCTTGTCAAGTCCACCTGAAAGCCTCCCAAAATACTCGGCAGCAGTAAAAAATGAAACCAGCCATAAAGCAGAATCGCGACAGCCTTTACAGACTATCTACTAACATAAACAAATCAAAACCCCACTAAACCACACTCATTAGTTCTCTAAGTAGAGGGCCCTCATGGTGTACTGTAACAAAAAAGCAAAGGAAAAACATACTCAAGGGAAGAAAGCCATTCAGGCATATGGACTACTAGGCTACAGTTTCAAGTTCAGTTTATTTTATTTATTTATTTATTTGAATTCTGGCAACCAGGTGGGCCCACTGAGGCGAATGTCCCTTTTTCAGGGGCATCCTGGGGAAGAAGGGTTACAAAGCGAGGAACGGTGATACAGTAAATAGTAATACATGGCAAGTGTACACAGACATTTTTACAAGGCGTACATAATAAACAAAGTAATGAACAGAGCAAAACATCACACAGGCAGTAAACTGAGTCACATCATTCTAGGCTGGTAAAGGGATATCAAAATTTTACATGTAAAACAATATATACAGATATACATACAGCGAGGCAGAGAAAGGTTAAGTCAGGAGAGGGAGGAGGTGAGGGAAAGATAAGGTGTCAGTGTCAGGGTGAGGATGGGTGCATGTTGGAAGGGGAGGATTAGGAGCAGGTACTGCTACAAGTAGGAAGTGGAAAGAATTTCTTTGTAGAGTCTCTTGAACTGGGAGAGCGCCGTACACAAAAGTAAGCCATACGGGAGGTTGTTCCATTTTTGAGGTGCTGCTGTAGTGAAGGATCTCTTGCCTATGGCTAAGCAGGTTTTGGGTACACTAAGTATAGGGAGATGGGAGAATCTGAGGGTCCTAGAGAAGGATTTCATCGACAGTAGATTGTAGAGGGAAGGTGGACGAGTTTGAAGATGGTGTATAGTACACGGAAATCCATTTTGGCCTCAAAGGGCAGCCAGCTTAGGGTGTGGAGCACATCACACTGGTTGGCCCGAGCTGGTGCTCTGGTCGCAAAGCATTCGATTCTGTGATAGGCCTGCTTAAGCTTGGCCAGAATAGAGGTATTGACAGCATGAGTTATTGGGGCCTCATAAAAAAAGCCCTGGGAGAACAATAGTTGAGGCAGTAGTCTTCTGAGCATGGGGTGTAAGGTAGGGGGCAGAACGGTATAGGAGGCCAAGTTATTGATCAGTTGCCTTAATAACATCTGTTGCATGTGATTCAAAGGATAGATGCTCATCAAGAGTCATGCCTAAATATTTGAAGGAGCACACTCCTTCTAAAGGAACACCAGAGGAGGTATTGACTACCAGGGGAGGCTGAGAAGTTATATTGAAGGAGGTACGACAGAACAGCATGGTTTTCATTTTCTTAATGTTCAACACCAACAAGTTCTCCTTGAACCAGGACTGCAGCTGCTGGAAGTCTTTTTCCAGGGCAGACTTAATGGAGTAGATGTCACAGCTGGATCTATATAGTATGACATCATCTGTGTAGAACTGAACTGAAGCCCCCCCCCACCACCACCACAGTTCAGAGGCAGTCCGTTGATGAAGATGGAGAATAATAGAGGCCCAAGGATTGATCCCTGGGGACCCCATCAGTGATTGGAGATAAGGAAGAGTAGGCACCAGCCCATTTGACACACTGAAATTGGTCTGCTAGGTAGTTAGTGAACCAAGTTAGAGAGTTGGAATCAAGGCCAAGACAATGGAGCTTGGAGATGAGGAGTGGATGTCTTACAAGATCGAAGGCCTTCATAAGGTCTGTGAAGATGGCCCTGGTGGCCCAGCCTCGATCCATGGCCTGAAAGATGTCTGAGGTGACCCTCAGAAGAGCAGATTCCGTCCCATGTGATTTCCAAAACCCACGCTGATGTATGGTAAGGGCATCGGTCTGCTCTAGAAAGGAGTAGAGCTGGTTGTATTATATTCTTTCCTGAATTTTTGTAACAGGACATAATATGGATATGGATCTGTAGTTCTCAATGAGATTTGTCGGGCCATTTTTGTGAACAGGGACAACGATCGCCGTTTTCCATTTGTCATGGATGGTCTGTGTAAGAAAGGACCAGTTAATTAACTGTGCAGTCGGGTGAGCGAGCGCGGGGGCTCCTATCCTGTGGAATTTAGACAGCAGGGAGTCAAATCCTGGAGAACTATTGGGGTTGAGACCCATTAAGAGTTTGAGGACTTCTTTCAGTGAGGTGGTTTGCTTCTAGGACAGAAAATTGTGGAGCAGGGTGGGTAGCTGGTAGACCTATCTTGTATACATCTAGGTCCATGAAGAAAAGATTAATACCGGTGGCTATCTCCAAGGGCGAGGATAGTAAGGAGCCTTTTGAGATCATGTTTTGGGGAATGTTCCGCTCGTTATCCTGGAGTAGGGTGTTGATTTGAGTCCAGAAGCTTCTGGGGTTGGCGAGGTGCGATTCTTGCATGGATCGCATATAGTCCTCCTTTGATTTGTTCATTTTGGCTTTGCAAGTGTTCCTCAGTTGGCGACAGGTTATCCAATCCGAGTGGAAACCAGATCGTTTAAAGGATTTCCAGGCTTTGTCTCGGGAGCGCATTAGGTGCCTTAGCTCCTGAGAAAGCCAGAGGGAGTGGGTACCTTTGGCACGTCTTAATTTGAAGGGGGCATGGGAGTCAAGGATGGTGGTGAAGGTGCTGACAAGGTATTCTAAAGTCTGATTTACATCAGGTAGAGAGGTAATGGGTTTACAAGCGACTGAAGCCAGACTATGTAGGAAATCTGCACAGCTGAAGTTTGTTAAAACTCTGGACTTGATCATTTTTTTGGGAGGGGTGAGGAGAGTTTTTTTTCCAGACACAGAATGTGGGGGGGAGTCATCGCTAAGCGCGTCAGGGAGGATTCCGGTGGCCTTGATGTGGGTCTTGTTGTTGGTCAGCATCCAGTCCAATAAGCTGTGGTTGCCAGACTTCATGTTAAGCCTAGTTGGCTGGTCTAGTAATTGCTCAAGTTTGGCATCTGTGAGAGCTGCTTGGTATTGAGCACTATTGTGTCCAGTCCAGTCCAGGATGAAGTCTCCACAAAGTATTGTATCACTGGGTGGAAGAGTGTCTAGACTGGAAAAAAGTTAAACGGAGGCTGAGGAAGCAAGTTTAAGGGGCAGGTAAACACACCCTATAGTTTTGTGTTTAACCTGTCCGAGGGTAATTAAAATAAATAGATGTCAGGGTTGATTCGTAAGCCAGTTAGCTCACAGACTGCCAAACCGACCTTAGCGTAGATCAGTACACCCCCTCCTCTCTTATTAGGCCGGTCCCGATGATAGGAGGAGAAGCCAGGCAGTGAAACTTTGTGGGGTAGGATGGGGGGGGGCTTTAACCAGGACTCCGTTATGCAAAGGACATCTGGGTTTATAGTGTTGGGCCCAAGCCTCTAATTCTGCCATTTTACGCCTAACACTTTGTACATTCATGTGGGCTATCTTGAGCACTTTTATGTTTGACTAAGTGGGACATGAAGTTAGGAGGTTATGCTTAGCCCTCTTGCAGGGACCGGGCGGGGTTCAACTTAATGTCACCCGAAAAAAGAAGTAGGCACAGTCAGGGTCGTATGGTGGGTGGGCGGAGAAAGGGTGTCTCATGTATTTTCTTGGTCCGGGTTACAAACAAAACTGTTTTGTCACACTGGGTGAAGGCAAGAAAACTAAGGTGAGGGAAGGACGAATTTAGTGTGACAGGCAAGTAAAAGGGGGATGAAGGCAGAAAGAGTTCATAGTTGTGGGATGACACGGGTGCACTGACCGAATAAACTACATTAAGATGGAGACAGGCCAGGAAGGAGCTCAAAAAGAGTAATCCCTTGGTCTGGAGGAGGAACATAATAGCAAACATACAGTGGTCTTTTGAGAGAGTCAGGAGAGTGGGTAGGTAGTAGTATCGGACTAACTGGTAAGTAATGCGCATATAGTGAGAGGACAGGTTTAGCTGTGGAAGAGAGCTAGAAGCATTGTGGGGCAGCTTTTAGATTTTGTTTTTTTATTTTTATAGAGCCCAGCAACATATAATGTAAAACAGTGATGTGGCACTGAGCTCTAGTGGCAGAAACGTAAAAGATGCAGATGGTGAAGTATGTCAGCCACACTAAGAGATGAGGCAGGGAAAGGAAATGAACTAGATTCCAAGGGATGAGAAAAACTATGATTCAATTGGGTGGGCTGCACTGTGGGGATGAGTCAGTGGTGCAGCAAGTGGGTGGATGGACAGGGGAGGGTGGACGGGAGAAAATATAGCCAAATTAGCTGACTAGGACTACAGAGGACAGAAAGCAGTGTGCAGCATACAGTTTCAGCCAGAGGCAGTTTGACTCGCGCTTGCAGCTAATCAGAAGGAGCAGCTCTGTAGTACTGGCCAATCACTGGGGATTGGGTGAAGGCGCCAAGACTGAATTAAACCGAGAAATCCTTGCATGACCATAACTGGTCCGTTGCAGCAGTTAATGTTGAGGCGGGCGGCGTCTGCAAAGCCGCGCTGCGGGGGAGAGCGCACCCAGGTCAGGGGGGCTCTAGTTCTGCAGAGAAAGAGAGAGAAGACGGCAGATGTTAGCACATTTAAGTTGGAAATCGGGTTGGGGGCAGATGCTAAGGGACAACAGAGCAGTGGGGGGGCCAAAGGTGTCTGGGCACAATTTAACTTAATCAGGGGCAGGGAGGAGCTGAGATGGGGACAGGGAAAGAATTCAGGGAGAAAAGAGACAGAGGAGCAGGGGCAGGGCGGATCAGTGCCGAGCACTGGGAAGAAACTGCAGAAAGAGGGCGGGTAGGTAGTGCATTAGGTGAAAAGGAGCAGGCTGCAGAAATCTAGGCACATAGGAGAGGTCACAGTAGCAGAGCAAGATAGGAAATTAACTGAGGCTCTGCTGCATAAGAAAGCTTAGTACAAAAGGAGAGAAAAAAGAAACAGATTCAAAATGGTAGACAAAATCTCAGGCAAATGCGGCAGTTTTAAAATCAGTCAGCAGTAATTAAGAACAATCAGCAGTACCTAGAAATATTACCAACAATCGTAGTTACTAAAACAGCAGGCATAAACAGTTTTAAGTATAGCTGAACACTGTAAAAGGTATCAGAAAAAAATTTAGCCAAACTAGCTGACTAGGACTACAGAGAAGAGAAAGCAGTGTGGAGCATACAGTTTCAGCCGGAGTCCATTCCACTTACGCTTGAAGCCAATCAGAAGGAGCAGCTCTGTAGTATTGGCCAATCACCAAGGATCGGGTGAAGGCACCAAGACTGAATTAAATTGGGGGAATCCTTGCGTGATCATACTTGGTCCGTTGTGGCAGAGGATGTTGAGGTGGGTGGCATCTGCAAAACCGTGCCATGAGGGGGAGCACATCCAGGTCAGGGGGGCTCTAGTTGCGGTCCATTGTGGCAGTGGATGTTGAGGCAGGCAGTGTCTGCAAAGCCGCACTGGGGGTGGGGGCACACACCCAGGTCAGGGGCTCTAGTTCCGGGTCCGCTGTGGCAGTGGGATGTTGAGGCGGGGGGGATGCACCCGGGTCAGAGGGTCTCTAGTTCTGGTCCGTTGCAGCAGTGGATGTTGAGGCAGGCGGCGTCTGCAAAGCCACGCTGCGCGGGGGTGGGGGGGGCACACCCGGGTCAGGGGAGCTATAGTTTTGCAGAGAAAACGTTTTCAAAAGCAAATAGCAATAGACTGCTATGAAGTAGACAGATTCCACATATGTGAAAGTGCTTGAAATACCTAAATAAGTTGCAATGCAGAGAAAAAGGGGATGAAAATGCCAATCTACTATATCGCTGAATACTGCTGAACAGTGCAAAAAGGACAGCGCAGACAAACTCAGTTAGTCTGAACTATCCCTTTTGTACTATTCAGGACTATACTATAGCGCGGTATTTTTTACCCCTTTTTTTGCACTGCACCTTAGATTTAGGCACTTCAGGCACCTCCTTGTGTGTGGACTTTTCTGTCTGCTTCACTGAAATGCATTACTGCTTTTGAAAAATAAACTGAACTTGAAATCACAGACTTTTTTGGAAGGCAGTACAGTCTATATGCCCTGAATAGTGCTACTCCTCTGAGTGCATTTTGCTTTGCTTTTTTGTTACTGTTCAGTGGCAAGCCACCCCTGAGGTAGGGTGTGCCTCCATTCCCAAGCAAGCAAGGGATTATGAAATCACGACTCCAGACGGAAGAATACGGGAATGGCAGGGAAGAAAAAATTACTCACCGCAGTAATCTTGTTTCTTTCAAGGTATTCTTCAACATGATTAACTCTAGCAGTCAGCCTCCTGAGTTGCACTGCCCTGGAGAAATTTGGAATGGTATGCAAATGATGGAACATCTACTGGCTTGTACCACCATTCAAATTGCTGCCTTTACCAACTGCTACGTTCTATAACGCTCAGATTTCACCGGAGCCTGCAGAATCATTAACCCTAAGCTATGCTAACTATAACTATATAAAATTTAACAATAACAAATCCCCTTCAGACTAAGTCAGATAGCGCCATAATAAGAAAAACAGGGCCACCTGGTTTAAACGCAACTTGACCAGAATCAGACCTTATAATGAAAGAAATAAGAGGTACCAGCTGTAATGCACAGGCTAACTGGTTCTGGAAGGGTGGGTGGTGGGTGAGTTAATCATACTGAAGAATACGTTGGAAAATACAAGATTTCTGCAGTGAGTAATTCTGTCTTCTAACCCCAGGGATTCTTCAATATGACTAACTCTAGCAGACTTACAAGCAGTACCTTTGGAGGAGGGCCGAGAACCCTACTTGGGAAATAGACTCTGCAGCACTGCTGTGCCAAATCTGGCATCACCCCTGGACTGAGTATCCAGACTGTAGTGCTTTGTGAAGGTACAAACTGTTCTCCATGTAGCTGCTTTGCAGACTTTTAATAAAGAAACATCCCTGATAGCTGCAATTGTGGCAGCTGTGCCCCTTGTGGAATGCACCCTCAGGCCTACTGGGAGCTCCTCACCAGCTATCCAGTGTGCAATTGTCCTTTTCGTAGACGGTTTTCCTCTTCCCACATCCCCATAAGTCAGGAACAACTGCTGCTTGTACTGTCTGTGGGCCTTGGTGTGGTCAAGATAATAGCAGAGAACTCTCTTAACATCCAGGCTATGCAGCCTGCGCTCACCTGAACTAGAATTCAGTGAAGAAGACTGGCAGAGTGATGGAATGGTTCAAATGAAAATCAGAAACCACTTTCGGGAGAAATTTCCTACTGGTTCTGAGCACCCCTTTGTCCCTGTGAAATGATAGGTAATTCTTCTCTATGCACAGGACTTGTAACTCGCTTATCCTTCTAGTAGAGGTGATGACTACTAAGAATATGGCCTTCCAGGTAACACACTTTGGGTGTGCTGTGGCCATAGGCTCAAATGGGGGTTCCATGAGCTTGGCAAAGCTAATGTTTAGGTCCCATGAGAGCATCTGTTCCCTATGGGGAGGATGATGTGCCGGCCCTTTGAAAAACTTTTTGAAAATAGGGTTAGCGGCCATAGAGCTCCCCCTTGCCAGCTGACAAGTAGGCTGAGACTGAAGCCAGGTGAACCCTGACGGTTGCAGGTTCCGGTCCCAATGAATGCAAGTGTGTCAAATAGTCCACAAGGACTGGCAATCCTGCCAGTAAAGGAATAACCCCTGTGGTACTGCACCAGATGGAGAATCTTTTCCATTTGGAAGCATATGTCTTTTTAGTCTACAGCTTCCCTGAACTCCTAAGGACTTTTAATACCCCTTCTGAAAGATTTAGATTAGAATACTCTAAGTCTTCAAGAGCCATGCTTCGATTCTGAGTGACCTGAGTTTCGGATATAGGACCCTCCCTTGTGAGGAGGTCAGGAGATTGTGCCTCCAAGGTAGATGTATGGGACTGGCCACCGATAGAGACAGCAACAGTGAATACCAGGGCTTTCTGGCCCAGTCTGGGGCTATCAAGATCACTGTTGCTGGCTCTGACCTGAGCTTGATTACTACCCTGAGAAGTAGAGAAAATGGGGGAAAAAACGTACAGACTCTTCCCTGACCAATCCAGTACCAATGCATCTATAGGCACCATGCCCATTGCAGGGGGTTTGCAGCAGAATTTGGGCAACTGGTGATTTTCTTCTGATGTGAAGATATCTCTGGGGTGTCCCACCTTCTAAATGCTACCTCCAGCACTTGTCTCGAGGTTCCACTCGTGGTGGTTCGGGTTGATTCTGCTGAGTGCATCTGCCAGGTTATTGCCCTTCCCTGCAAGGTGGACAGCCACCAGGGAGGTCTGCAGAGAGTAAGCTAGACTCCATATCTTCATTACTTCTGTAAAAAAGGCAGGTCGGACCTTGTTCCACCCTGCTTGTTGATGTAGCACATTGTGGTGGTACTGTCTGTCCTGACCTGTACCACCTTGTCTCTTAGCAGGGATGTGAAGGATTGCAGTGCCAAGAGCACTGCTCTGAACTCCAGAAGATGTATGTGCAGGAGTGACTCCACAGAGGACCACGTACCGTGCACTGAATGCTCTTTCAGATCTGCTCTCCACCCTAGGAAGGAGGCATCTGTTGTGAGCACCGTGGTAGGGGACTCCCTTTTCAAATGGAACCCCGGCCCTGAGGTTGGTTCTGTCTTGTCACCACTGAAGGGCCTGCAGCAATGTCTCCGGAACTGGTATCATCTTTGAAAGAGGGTCTCTCCTTTGGGACCAATGTGTTCAGAGGTGAAACTGAATGTCCCTCATCTGAAAGCTACAGCCCTGCACTGTTCCTGTTGCTGCGGCCATGTGCCCCGACAGATGCAAAAAGTGCCTCGCTGGCCTTGGTCTGTTGAGGGTGAAAGAGCTTGGCAACTCTAAAATACTGTCTACCCTGTCCTGAGGGAGGAAAGCCCTTCCTTGGAGGGTATCCAACTCTGCCCCTATGCAGCTCAGTACTTTGGTAGGTTGGAAGATGGATTTTTTGGCACTAATTAGGAACCCTAGGGACTCCAATGTGCCCTGAGAGGCTAAGTGACCTTGAGAGCCTGTTCCACTTGTGGGGACTTGCCCATGACTAACCAGTCGTCCAGGTAAGGGAACACTGTGATGCCCTGCCTTCTTAGATGTGTCACGACTACTGTCAGGCACTTTGTAAAAGCCCTTGGAGTGGAGGTAAGGCCGAATAGCAAGGCTGAGAACTGGTAGTGCTCTGAGGGCAGTCTGAACCGGAGGTATTTTCTGTGCGATTCCCTGATAGGAATGTGAAAATAGGCAACCTTTTGATCTAGTGATGCCAGCCAATCTCTTTGCAGAAGCGTAGGAAGAATCATTGCCAGAGTTACCATCTGGAACTTTGGCTTTGTTAGGTGCCTGTTTAAAGCTCTGAGATCTAAGATAGGTCGCCATTCCCCATTTTTCTTTAGGGTTAGGAAATACCTGGAACAGAATCATTTCCCCCTTTGGGAAGGGGGTACTACTTCCACAATTTTGCCACCAGTAGTTGAGACACCTCCTTTTCCAAGAGTGCCCCCTGTGCTGGTGTTGAGTGTCTGAAAAACCTTGTTTTCAGCTTTGGGAAAGTTTTGAAGCTGAGGGCCAGGCCCCGACTCACCACTTCCAGCACCCACTTGTATGTGGTGATGGTCTTCCACACCTGGAAATGGTGAGTCAGTCTGCCCCCTACAGGTAGTGGGGAGGCAACCCTGACTGGGGCATCAGGGGTTCTGCTTTGTTTGGGCTACAGTCTGTGGGGTCTGATTCCCTCTCCTGGAACTCCTACAGCCACTTCTGTAGTAGTGCCTTTGTGGCTTGTAAACAGGGACTGCCTGGGCCTGAAAAACAGGTCTGCTAAAGCCCCTACCTCTACCTCCCCTGGGCTCTGTAGGAGGTAGATGCTCTCTCTCTTTGGGCAAGTTACTCTTGTAGGTAGCTTTACATTCATTCATCTTTTTCATGTAGGCCTCTGTCTTTTCTCCAAAAAGGGAATTATTTTCCACAGGGAAATCCATTGCTTTGTTCTGGGTATCTTGTGTTAAGATTTGTTGCCCTAAGCCAGGCAAATCTTCTGAGGGCCACAGTTGGGGCCACCCACCTAGTTGCATTATCACTGGCATCCACTGCCATATGAAATTATTTAGTGGCCTCCAAGTCACATCTAGCTGTCACAACAAGATCAGCCGACAGGCCAGGTGGTGCCTTATCTGCCATGGCCATTACAGAAGCCCACAATGTTTTCTGGTACTGGGCAGTGTAAGCCTTATAATTGGCCTGTCTGATATCCAGTGATGCAGCCAAGTATCCTTTCTTGGCCATGCTATCTACTTTTCTAGAATCTTTTTCTGGGGGCTGGGTAGTTAAGAACAGGTTACTCACCTGTAACAGTAGTTCTAGGAGTGGTGTATGTTGTTCATCCACACGGTTTGGCATGTCCTTTCCCTTTAATATTCTTGCTGGAAGGTCTAAAAGCTGGCTTCTCCCACCCACCTGGGTGGTATATGCCTCGGCTCCACCCCATGACGCCAGATCTTGCCCGCTGGAAGCTTAGGTTGCGCCTCGAAGCTGGGGAGGTCGGATAGGTTTGTGTGGATGAACAACATATATCACTCCTAGAACTACTGTTACAGGCGAGTAACCTGTTCTTCTAGGATCGTGGATGTGTTGTTCTATCCACACTGTTGGGCAGACTCCTAGCAGTTCTCCGGAAGGAGAGAGGCAAAGTGCACCTTCCCCCAATACTCACTTGGTGAACAGAAATTGGAGAACCAAGGCCCCAAAACCAGCATCCCGGCATTACTCTAGGTCAATGTGGTAATGGGTGATGAAGGTATTTGTTGACTTCCAGGTAGCAGCCCTGCAGATTTCCTGGACAGGGACATCCCTGGAAGCAGCCACCGACACAGCAGTATGGTGGGCAGAGTGAGCTCTCATCCCTATGGGAGGCTCCTTACCTGCCAACCTATAGCAGAGATCAATGCATGATGTAATTCATCTGTCAATCGTCCGCTTGGCTGCAGGTCTGCCAGGTGCGGCTGCAGCGTAGGTGACAAACAGCCGGTGAACCTCTCCCCTAACATCCGCCATTCACTCCTTACAATAAGAGAGCACTCATCTCAGATCCAAGGTATGGAGTCTGTACCCAGCCTCCGAGGTGTAATTGGGATAGTACACTGGCAGAGTCAACACAAGGTTAAGGTGAAACTCAGACAACACCTTCGGAAGCAATTTCGGGTGGGGGCACAGGACAACGTTGTCCCTGTGGAAGACCAGGTAAGGAGACTCAACAGAGTGTGCCTGGAACTCCCCAGTCCTTCTGGCTGACGCGATAGCCACCAAGAAAGCGGTCCTCCACGACAGATGTGACATCTCACACCAGTGCATCGGTTTGAATGGCTTGCCCATGAGCTTTGCCAGTACCAGCAGTAGATCCCACAGTGGTGGTGGTTCACGCACCAGAGGGGAAATATGCTCAAGACCTTTAAAGAAGCACCAGACCACCTTTTCCTGTGCCACTGTTTGCTGACTGGCCCGTGCCCGGTAAGCAGACGGCTGCCATGTGCACCTTAAGGGTCGTGGACCGAATACCCCCTTTGGACAGAGAGCAAAGATAGTCGAGGATGCTAGCCACCAGACAGGACAAAGGGTCCAAATTCTTGCCCTGACACCAAATGGAAAACCTTTTCCACTTGAAGACATAGCACCTCCAGGTCTGAGAGAGAGAGAAAGCAGCCAAAGCTTCCTTAAATCAAGGTGGTTATTTTCTAGACTACAGTGAATTGAACCATTACTTTTTGGACCTGTGTAAGTAACTAGTATTGATTCTGTTTTTGGGGTTGACTTTTCTTAGTTTAACTTTAATTTGCCATGGAGGAACTATAGCTAGGAGATATCTGCAGTCATTTGTGACTAGACCTCTTACTTAACCTCAGTGAAATAGGTGTCTGAAAGGAAGGAAGGCATTCCCTGGGGTGGAGGGTCAGAGATGTAGTTGATTGTTTCTGGACGGCATAGGTTTACTCCCCCTCACCCCACCGCCCAAGCATATAACTTCCTTTATAGCAGGGGTTCTGACATCACTTTCCCAAAACTGCTAACAACATACACCTGTTCATATCCTTAAAGGCACAGCACACTGAATAGGGGTAGAGATACTCACAAGCTTGCACACACTAAAACAAGAACAAAAAAAAAAAAAAGAAAGCATCTGTAACAGGAAGGGACACAGGCATGTGGGAGTGGTGCAATGCACTGGCTGTGGAGTAGCAGTCTTCCGGGAGACATTCTGGAGACTGCGTTGCTGCCCTATTTGCAGGCACCTCTCTGGTCTGAGGGAGGAGGTTGTTCATCTCCATGCTGACCTGGCAAGGATTCGCGAAAACTGCTCCCCCACTCAGGGACCACCCAGGCCACCGCCACTACCTCAGAGGTTGCCAAGAAAGAGGAGTGGTTGGACCACAGTGGGCTCAGGGAGGGTGAGGGTGGTGGAACAGAGGCACATCCCTCCAGTTATGCCTCTCTACAATTCATTCGCCACTCTGGCGATCAAGGAGGATGCTGGGAACCTCCACAATGGATACCCACAGGAGGGTGGCACAGGACCCCACAGGGGAAGTAAACAACTTCTGGTGGGGGACTCAATTGTTAGGAGGATAGAACTGGGGGAGGGAGGGGAAAGGGAGGTAAGGTGCCTGCCCAGCGCCATGGCTTGGAGGGACAGGAAACAAATCCTCAGGATCGTGGGAGCAGCTGCAAGTGGGAGTGAGCTGGATGTCATTATCCATCTAGGGACGAATGACCTGAGACTGGGATCAGAGCAGTGCAATAGGAGTTTGTGGAGTTGGGAAGGGGCCTTAGACAAGTAGCACACACTGTAACTTTCTCAGAAGTGCTATCTGTCTATGGTATGGATGAGGCTAGGGTACTCCGCACCATGGGATTCAATGACTGGTTGAAAAACTGGGGCAGAGCTCAGGGATCTGGCTTCACTGGGGTCTGGGGCACTACCTAGAGGGATGCAGGCCTATACAGGCATGATGGTCTGCAGCTATCCAAGAGGGGAACCATGATCCTAGGTGATAGGTTTAAATGCTTCATTGACAGGCATTTAAATTAGCCAAAGGGGGGAGACACTGAAAAGGAGAAGGGAAATCCTAGCCCCTCCCCCAAAATCAGAGCAGTCAGTTAGTTAAACACCAATACAGAGCAGTTGATAGGGAGAAGGGCAGAGGTAAATGGAAAAAAAAAGACAAAGGCAGTAAGGGCAGGGATGGGGCAAAAAGAAATAAAGCCATAAAAAAATGGAGGGTAATGCCCGTAGTCTAGGTAAAAGCTCCCCAAAATGGTGGCCTTGATGGAAGAGGGATGCCTGGATATCGTGGCAGTCACAGAAACATGGTACACAGAGAACCATGACTGGGATGTCAACATACCAGGGTACACAACCTACAGGAGGGACAGGAAGGGGGGAAGAAGAGGAGGACGAGGAGTAGCTCTCTATATAAGGGAAGGGATCAAAGCAACAGAACTAAAGAGTAAACAGAGGTGAGGAGGCACTGTGGGTCACCCTAGAGACTGGAAATGGCTCCACAATCCGCACAGGGGTTGTATACAGACCCCTATCTCAGGGGGAGGAAATGGACAAGAAAATGACAGAAGGCATCCTTGGGGTGGCAGAGAAAAGGGATATACTGCTGATGGGGACCTGAATATGCCAAGAAGGGGGATAAAACCTTTTATAGGTACATTAGGGAGCAAAGAAAGACTAAGGCAGGGATACTGAGGCTGAACTAAGAGGAAGGTGGTTGGGCAGAGAACGACAGTGAAAAAGCAGGGATACTGAACGAATACTTCTGCTCAGTATTCACAATGGAAAAGCAGGGGAGATGCCTAAACCAGTCAACAGAAGTACTCTGGATAGGGGGGTTGATATTAGTCCTTTCACAGAAGAAAGGGTTCAGAAAGAACTCTTAAAACTAACGGTGGATGAAGCAATGGGGCCTGATGGGATTCACCCCAGAATTCTAAAAGAACTAAGGGAAGAACTAGTAACACCACTGACTGCCCTTTTTAATAAATCATGGGAGGATGGTGTGGTACCTGAGGACTGGAGGAGGGTGGATGTGATTCCCCTTCACAAAAGTGGGAGAAAGACAGAGGCAGAAAACTACAGACCCATTAGTTTGACCTCAGTAGTAGGGAAAATGATGGGATCACTTCTGAAGGAAAGAACTGTTCAGTACCTAGAGGCCAGTGGGGCACAGGACCCAAGGTAGCATGGATTCAGAGCAGGAAGGTCACGTCAGACAAATCTAATTGATTTCTTTGACTGGGCCACCAAAGTAGTAGACCAGGGAGGGGCTGTGGACATAGACTACCTAGACTTTAACAAGGGATTTGACACAGTCCCGCACAAAAGATTAATAAACAAATTAGCCAGCCTGGGAGTGCGTCCCAGGATGGAAGCCTGGGTAAAACACTGGCTGGACAACAGGACACAGTGGGTAATAGTAAATGGAGTCCACAGTGAAGAAGGGGGGTTACTGGTGGGGTACCGCAGGGTTCAGTACTGGGGCTGATCCTTTTTAATACCTTTATCAATGACATTGCAGAGGGACTGGAAGGGAGAGTATGTCTCTTTGCAGATGACACAAAGATCTGCAACAGGGTTGGTATGCAAGGTGGGGTAGAAAGGATGAAGAGAGACTTGGCAAGGTTGGAGGAATGGTCAGACGTATGGCAGCTTAGATTAAATGCAAAGAAGTGCAAAGTAATGCACCTGGGAAACAAAAAACAGGGGAAGAGTATACAATGGGGAGTGAGATACTGACAACAACAAAAATGGAAAGGGACCTGGGGGTAGTTATATCACATGACCTAAAGGTGGGCCAGCAATGTGAGAAGGCAGTAAGGAGGGCTGGGGGGAATACTGGGATGCATACGGACAGGCATCACCAGTAGAAAACAGGAAGTTGTTGGCCCTCTGTACAGACAGTTGGTAAGACCACATCTGGAGTACTGTGTACAGTTCTGGAGACCCCATCTCCGCATAGACAGGGTGGAGGCTGTCCAGAGGAGGGCAACCAAAATGGTGCAGGGTCCGCACCAGAAGACATATGAAGAAAGACTAAAGGTGCTTAAGATGTATAGCCTTGAGGAAAGAAGGGAAAGGAGGGGGGACATGATAGAAACTTTCAAATACGTCAAGGGAATCAACAAAGTCCTAGAGGGTAGCATCTTTCAGAAAAAGAGATGTGCAAGAACAAGGGGGCACAATTTGAAGATAGAGGGGGGACGGCTCAGAGGTAATGTGAAGGAGTATTTCTTCACAGAGAGGGTTGTAGATGCATGGAACGGCCTTCCTGAGGAGGTTGTATAGAGTCAAAAACAGTGGGGGAATTCAAGAATGCATGGGACAGACATAAGGCAATTCTAGTGGGGGGGGTAGGAGGAAGTAGGCTGTTGGTTAACTAGGATCTGCATCTTATCCGTTAGGTAGGGAAATGGGCAGACTAGGTGGGCCAAGCGGTCCTTATCTGCCATCAAATTCTATGTTTCTATGTTTGTCGACTCCTTTTTGGATGCTTCCCACGACTGTGAGTACATCCTCAGAGAGACCCAAAGCATGGAACGCTAGCCACTCAGGAACCAGGCTGTCAGGGTGCAGGGACTGAAGGTCTGGATGAAATACCTTCATGATCGACTGATATCAGGTCTGGGTGTACTGGAAGATGCCTCCGGGGGCCTGGAGCTGAGGAGATCTGGATACCAGAACGGGCAGAGCCAGTCAGGGGCTACCAGGATCATTCTTACCTTGTCCCTCCTGACCTTGAGGAGCACCTTGTGAACCAAGGGAAGTGGAGAGAGGGCATAGAAGAGGCCTGGGGTCCAAGGCCCCGAGAAGGCATCCCCCTGCAGCGAGCCCTGCTGAGGGGGGCGGGCATGAAACAGCCTTAGCTTTGTGTTCTCCCTGGAGGCGAACAGCTCCACCTGAGGTTTGCCCCAGTGGGAGAACAGGTTGTGTACTACCTCTGGATGGAGAGACCACTTGTGGGACGTTTTTGCCCACATGGCTGCGAGCATCCGCCAGTTGGTTTGAGGCCCCTGCCACATGGATGGCAGGAGATCTGCCTCTAGTCGGCACATGAAGGTCCAGATGTAGAGTACTTCCCTGCACAGAGGCCAGGAGTGCATGCTGCCCTGCTTGTTGAGACAGTACATGGTCATGGTATTGTCTGTCTGGACTTGCACCACTTGACCCAGAAGAAGCGGAGCGAATGCTGACAGTGCCAGTCTGACTGCTCTGAGCTCCAGCAGGTTGATATGACATTGGGATTCCTCGGGGGTCCAGAGCCCGTGGACTCTGTGATTCCCTATATGGGCACCCCAGCCCATGAGAGAGGCATTGGTCACGAGGGTGACTGTCAGCTCAGGATGGACAAAGGATCCCTTCCTGCAAATGTGCTAGGACAGTCCACCATTGGAGAGTGTCCCTTATCTTCTGGGTCACCATGATCAGCTGATCGCAATGACCATGGCGCTGAGTCCACTGGCTGGCCAGCTCCCACTGAAGGGGGTGAATATGCCACCGGGCCCATCAGACCACAGCGCGACAGGTCGCCATGTACCCTAGAAGTCACAGCAAGTCCCGGGCAGGCACAAGGGCCCAACCAGAAATGACTGGGCAAAGGAGGAGAGAACCTCTGCCCTGTCCATCAGGAGCCTGGCTCTGGCTCGACAAGAGTCACACTCTGCCCCGATGAAGCGATCACCTTCAAGGGTACAATTTCCAACTTGGTCTCATTGACTAGGAGACCAAGATTGATGCAGGTCTGGATGGCCAGATCCCTGGACCTCTCCACCTCCTGTCTGGAGGAACCCACTAAGAGCCAGTTGTCGAGATAAGGGTACACTCTGATCCCTCGATGTTGAAGATGGGCTGCCACCACTGCACTGCATTTGGTGAAGCCCCGTGAGCCAATGACAGGCCGAATGGCATGGCTCGGAATGTGAAGAGGGCTCACTCCACTGGAAAGCAGACGGACCTCTGGTGAGACAGATGGATCGGGATGTGAAAGAATGCATCCTGAAGATCCAGAGAACAGAACCACATGTTCTGCTCGAGAGGTGATATGATCTGAGACAGAGTTATGATCCTGAATGTACAGGACCTGAGAAACTGGTTCAGGTCGTGCATATCTAGAATTGGGCGCCAGCCCCCTGTCCGTTTTGGGACCAGGAAGTACCTGGAAACAAACCCTGGGTTAACAGCGGGGTCCGTAACTCTGGCCACCACCTCCTTGTTGAGGAGTTGGGCGATGACATCTGGAAAAGCCGACTAAGTGTGTACAGACACCATTTCCTCCCGTGGGGCGCGGGCTCGGCTTGGTGGGTACTGCTCGACTTCCAGAAGCAGTCCCTGGCCAACTACTTCTAAAACCCACCTGTCTGTTGTACAGCAGACTAGGCGGAAAAGAAGTGGTGGAGCCATCCCCCGATCCCGTCACTGGGCAGGCTTGGAGGAGGAGGTTCCGGTCTGGGGACCACCTGAACCCCGTCCTCCAGGTTTACGGGCTGCCAGGGGCCTGGACTTGGGCCGAGGGCGCCAAGGTTGATTCTGCTGCTGATGCTGCCCCTACTGGAAATTGGGTTGCTTGGCTGCAGGGGCAGGATTCTGAAAATGCTTCTTCTGCTGCTTTTTGGAACCCCGAGATTCCTTCTGAGCAGAAGTAACAGAGTCCAAGGTGGCACTGGACTGTTTGATGCATTGGACGTGACCGTCCACACCTGGGCCGAACAGGTCTGTACCCAGGAAAGGGACGTCCACCAGCTTGTGCTGGGTGTCCGCTGTGAAGGTGGAAACCCGCAACCAAGCCCTGCAGCGCATGGCAACCGCAGCCGCCACCCAGTGGGTGCAGGAATCTCCGAGGTCCAAGGCCATCTGGAGTTGCTGTTTCGCAACCGCCCAACCTTGGTCGCAGACCTGCTTGACTGTGGTCTGGAGGTCTGCAGAGAGGTGAGGTAGAATCTCATCAAGAGAGCCCAGTAGGGCATGAGAAAAATGCGTCATGACAACGGCCGAACTTGCCTGGCGGAGGCCCAGCGAAGAGACGGCACAGACTTTCTGGGACGAGTGGTCCAATTTTGGGGATTCTTCGTTCGGAGGTCTATCGGTGTCTCCCATATTACCCGAGCGCCTGAACACAGACCCAGTCATCAGTCCCTTGGCCGAGGTATATTCTGTGAATCCTGAAAGAGACCCAATGAGCACCGCATACTTGCAGGCCATGCGGGCTGAAGGCGCAGGACAGGAGGCAGGGTGCTGCCACAGCTCCAAAAAGCCAGGCCGACAATAGCCACGGCCACTGGGAAGGCCTCCATCAGTGAATCCCCTCATTTGAGCATATCAGTGAGGGGGTATTCTGCCCATTTCTGAACAGGTTCTAAATGCATCCCCGTGTATTCGGAGATGAGGCAGAGGAGGCCATGAAGGAAGAAGGGCCTTTCTCTGTAGAAAGACTACCGACGGATTCCTCGTCCAAGGAGTGAAAAATGTAGGCTGGAGTCCTCGGACTCCGAAGAGTCCAGACAAATTGGCCAGCCACCAGAGTCACCCCCGAATCCACCTGGGACTATCAGGCGTGAGGGTGATGGACAGCCTATGCTGCAAGCCCGGAACAGACCAAGACTCCTTAGAAGGAGCCCCTGAAGGAAGCTGCTTCAGTGGCAGCTCCACCACAATTGGTGGAGAGACCGGTTTTGGCAGAGCTGGAATGCTCTTGACTGACTCCGCGGCTGGAGGAATGGTGCGGACTGGCTCCTGAGGAGTAGGTGTCGGCTTAGGAGGTGACAGCCAAATAATGACCAGGGTAGAAGCCGGGACCAGCTTCTGGCTGGACATAGCTGTTGCCACATTAAATCCTCTTAGCATCGACGGAGTTTCCGCCAAAGCCTCTCCTGATCCGAGCAGGACAAAGAAGAGTGGTGGTGGCGACGCTTCTTAGAACACTTATGCGCCTTCTTTGGCCCGTCAGTTGAAGGGGTCTGAGACCTTGACTTGGACCGTCTGGGTCATTCAGAAGGAGCCAGGAGAACTGTGGCTCTTTCTGTTCAGGGACCGGGACCATGAGGGGAATCCCAGTGAGCTGGGTCTCCTCCTCGGTGGCAGGCAGGACTGAGGTCCTGAATAAGGCGTTGTCGGCCTCATCGAGTGATGACGGATCGATGGGGTCGAGAATAATCTCAACCGGATCGTCATCCTACTACGTCTGAGCCAGCTGGCCTGACGGGGATACCATGAAGTCAGAAGCAGAGGTCGCAACCTTACCTGAAGTCGATACAGCAGATTCCTGGGACTGATATCTCTTATGGTTCCAGGGACGTCGTCGGGCAAGACGAAGTTTCCTTAGGTTCCTTGTCCTTTTTTTGGGACCAAGAGACATGAGTGCCCAAGGGACCCTCTCCCTTGGTGGGAAGGGACTGGCACAGCTCCCGAAAGGAGCCGGAGAAAGTAGAGTCCAACTTGAGCGGGACGAAGATGGACATGGAAGAGGACCGATCCGTGGCCCGAGCCACCTCCTCTTTAAAGGTCATCTGTTCGAGCTGCTTGGTGGACCCCACAGCCACAGAGACTGCCCAACGGGCTTCCTTGGATTTGACCGGTGGATTCCGTTTTTCCGGTCTACCCAGTTGCAGTCGTGCAAGATGATCATCCAAAACGTTTGGATGAAAAGCGCAACACATTTTGAATGCCTGGGTGTCATAGCTGACACCCAGGCAATAAACGCATGAGGTATGCGGGTTGGTGCGAGACATCTTTTGCCCACAAGGGCAGCAGGGGAAACTGGGTGATGACTTGTCCTCCATTACGAACGAGACTGCGAAGCGACTAGAAGAAACTCGTACGAGTTTTACTTTTGGTAAATCCTTAGCTTTATTCGCCAAGGCCTATAGTAAAGCGTGAGTGATAAGGAGGGAACCTGAATCTTCCAGCAGAAAGGAAGATCTGACATCAAGGGGTGGAGCCGAGGCATATACCACCTGGGTGGGTGGGAGGAGCCAGCTTTTAGACCTTCTGGCAAGAATCTTAAAGGGAAAGGACATGCCAACAGAGTGGACAGAACAACACATTCTCGATCCTAGAAAGGTACATTTGCCCCATCACAGGCAGCTGTCTCCACCACCCTTTCTGGGTCAGGGTGTGATGATAGAAATTCAGCACCCAGTGGCTCAAGCTGATATTTTCTGTAGGCCTTTTTATCCACTGGAGTAATAGTGTTAGGAATCTCCAGGATCTTAAGAACGTGTCTCTTCAGGAATTTGTCCATGGGAAGCAACAACATGTGGGATGTAACCCCATCATTTCCACTAATTGGGCCTCCTCCTCATCCTGCACAGATTCCTGTGTGGGGAGATCCAAGGTCTTGACCATTTGCCTCACAAAAGTAAAATGTGAGGAATAGTCCTCATGAACCCTTGGCGGTGTACCAAAATCCTGTTCTGGAGAAACCTCCAGTTCGACTGGATCTTTATCCTTTTTTCTCCTTATATTCTTCAAATGAGGGATCAAGGAGTGCTGGAAATGTTCCTTGAACAGAGGAAGTATCCACAACTGAAGCCGGAAATACAGGTTACTCACCTGTAACAGGAGTTCTAGGAATGGTATATGTTGTTCATCCACACTTATTGGCAGGTCCCTTGCCGCTTTAAATCTTGCCGGAAGGTCTTCAAGCTGGCTCCTCCCACCCACCCGGGTGGTAAAACTCTCGGCTCCGTCCCATGACACCAGATCTAGCCCGCTGGACGCTCAGGTTGTGCATCGGGCCGGAGGCTGGAATGTAGGATGAACAACATACATACCACCTAGAACTCCTGTTACAGGTGAGTAACCTGTATTTCTAGGGACATGGATATGTTGTTCATCCACACTTATTGGCAGTTCTCCGGGAGGAGGAGGCAAGGCACACCCCTACTTAGGTAGAAAGACTGAGAACCGAGGCCCCGACTCAGCACTTGGCGCCGATTCAAGGTCGATGTGAAGGAACGGTAGTTTGCTTCCGGCAGAAGCCCTGGCGGATATCCTGGACCGGAGTATCCTCGAAAGCAGCCACCGATGCAGCGGAAGGATGGGTAAAATGAGCGCTTATCCCTCTGAAGGCTCCATGCCCGCCCGCCTATAGTGGAGACTTATGCAGGGGTGACCCGCCAGCTCGTCGTCCACTGGGCTGCAAATCTGCCAGATGTGGTTTCAGCGAAGATGATGAACAGCTGGCGAACCTCTCCCGAACTTTAACTTTACACTCCCTAGGTAGGTGAGCATTAAACCGGTTCCTATGGAACCTGTATACAGCCTCCGAGGTGGGAATGGGGATAAACCCCGGCAGAGGCAATACCCCTGAAGGGAAGACTCAGCCACCGCCTTCGGAAGGACTTCGGGTGGGGCGCAGGACAACCTAGTCCCTGTGGAAGACCGGACAGGGAGATTAAAGAAGCGCCTGAACTCTCCCACCTTTGATGGCGGAGTGGCCCCAAGAAGGTGTTCTTCCACAACAGGTGGGGAAACTCGCACCTGTGCAAAAGGTTCGTGTAGCTTGCTCATGAGCTAAGCCCATACCAGCAAGGATCCCACAGAACGGGATACTCTCCCAAAAGGGGAGGCGTGATCGAGGCTCAGAAGTGCCAGGACCACCTTCTCCGCACTAATTAACCGCCTCCGCCCACGCCCGAGAAGACAGGGGTGACCCGCAGAAGCACCTAGAGGGTCGTCGGCGAAGCCCTGGTTTAAGGATGGACGCAGATGGTCCGAATGCTCGCCAGGGACGGGGAGGCACGGCCCTATCCCATCATCAAAGGAGAACTTCTCCCAGAGGGCGAGCATCTTGGCCGACTTCTTAGCAGGACGCCTCGAAGGTCGAGGACCTTGCCGAAAGACCCTAGGCCTGGCCCCTAGCCGCACAGGGGTCGGCCTACAGGTGCAGGGACTGAAGGTCCAGATGGATAACCTTCCCCTGAAAAGGAAAGACAGGACCAGGCGGACTAGAGGCCGCCTCGGGAGCCTGGGGTTGAGACTGAGGACAGCTGGATACCAGAACTGGCAATCCAGTCTGGGGCTATCAGCATCACCTGCGCCAAGTCCCTCCTCGCCTTGCCCGTAGGTCAAGGGAAATGGGGGAGAGGCACGGAGGGGCCCAGGGTCCGTGGCCCCAATGGCATCCCCTGCAGCAGGCCTTGCTGAGGGGCGGGCAAAAAACAGTCTCGGCCTCGTATTCTCCCCGGAAGGAAGAGGGAGAAGATCCTGTGCTACCTCCGGCAGGGGAGACCACTCATGAGGCGCAGCCTATGCCCGGCTTAGGCAGCAGCCAGGAATTTGGGGGCTCCTGCCATCAAATGGCTGGGAACCCTCGACTGCGCAAAAACCCAATGCGGAGAACCTCCTTGCACCGAGACAAGGGGATCGACCGAACCTGGCGGGGTAGGTAGCACATGGTCGTGGTGTTGTCCTACTTGGACTTAGACCACTAGACCCCGTACAAGCAGGCGGTGCAAGCTAAGCGGACCGCCTGTGCTCCAGCGAGCAGGAAGGACATCGGGACTCGTGAGAGGACCAGAGGAAGCACCTGTATTCCCTAGATGGGCACCCCACCATCCAAGAAGCATCGGTCGGAGAAGACCGCCGACTCAGGGCGAACGAACAGGATGTTCTCCTGCCGAAGTTGGAATGGTCCAAGGGGAGCGTTCTCTTAACTCCTGGGCTGTAGTCACGAACTGGTCCAAGGACGCAGTGCTGTGACCTCTGGCTGGCCCCTCCCACTAGGGGAAGGCCGCCCTGAGGCCCAGGAGGTGCAGGAGGTCCTGGCAGGACATAATTACCCGGCCAACCCGACTGGGTAAGGGAGGAAGAACCTCAGCCCTGTCCGCCCGGAGCTGAGCTCGGACTCAAGAGTCGAGCTTAGTCCCGAAGAAGCCTCACTGCTAAGGCACGAGTTCCCACTTGGCTCCTGAAACGGGAGACCAGTCTGCCTTCTGGGTGGGGTTACATCCGGACCTTTCAGTGCCACAGAGACTGCTGAGCAAAAGAAGGGCCTGGCTAGGAACTCGTAAGGAGATCCCCCGCTAAGAAGGGAAGGGGCCTCCCAAGAAACGGACGGAACGAGGAGTAGGTACATCCTGGAGGCCCAGGAAACAGCCACACGCCACGTTCTGAGGATGGAATATCTGAAATAGAGAGACCATCCAGGCGTCCGGGAGAATGGGCGAGAGCCCCCGTCTGTTTGAGGCCAGGAATACCTGGACACAAACCCAGGGTTGAAAAAGGGGTGGGGGGGGTCTGCAGCCTTCCTGATCACCTCTAACTAGAGAGCCAGGCATGTCGGTATGACCGACACAGAGGCAGTGGACCCAAGATCCCCATGGGGCAACGGCTCCAAAGGGGAAACCGCTCTCAACCTGCAACAGGATCTACCCTTAAATACCTCCAGAACGAGGTGTGGAGCTGTCTCCCCATGGGGAAACCCGGGCTGGGACGACGGGGCCGGGGCAGTGTCCCTTGGCCCATCACTGAGCAGGCTTGGAGGGAGAAGGAGCCGAGGGGCTCTCGGTTTCCTGCCTCCCTGCTTCCTTTTGGAGGAAGGCTGGACTGGCAACAGGCATGGCCTCCATGCCTGCTGGCCCTTATGCTGGAGCCGGTTGAGCCGCGAGGGCTCAGGGGCAAGGGCTTACGCAAGGCTGATGACTGCCCTTGACCCTCTGGGCGAGAGTGACCGAGTCTGGAGTGGCATTGGATTTCTCGGGCCATTGGATATGTCCCTCCACTCCAGGGCCGAAAAGGTCAGTCCCCAAGAAGGGGATGTCCACCAACTCGTGCTGGGTTTCCAAGGAAAAAGAGGATAACCTCAGCCACGCCCTGTGGCACATGGCCACTGCGGCCGCCACCGATCTGGCACAGGAGTCACCCAGATGCAGAGCCATCTGGAGCTGTTGTATTGCCACCGCCCTACCCTGGTCCCGTACCCGCCGGACCGTAGTCCGCAGTTCGGCCGGGAGATGAGGCAGAACCTCGTCCAGGGAGCCCAGAGAGGTGGGAACAGTGTGCCATAAGAGCCACCGAGCTGGCCTGGCGGAGGCCTAGGAAGGACATGGCGTAAACCTTCGCCCGGCAGTAGTCCATCCTTTTGGACTCTTTGTCAGGGGTCTATCCACATCTCCAGCGTTTCAAGACATTGGAAAGCGTCGTCGGTGACTACCCTTCAGCCGAGGGTGCTCAGAAACGGGCAGAGAACCGACAGGGACAGGGTACCTCCGAGCCACCCTGGCCGAAGGCGCAGGGCAGGAAGTAGGCTGCCGCCATAGCTCCAAGGCTGGGCCCATGATAGCCTCAGCCACTGGGAAGGCCTCCGAGGGAGAACCCCCTCGGTCCAGAATCTCTGTAAGGGGGTAAGGTGCCCGTTTGGAGACGGGCTCGAGCTGCATCCCAGTGAATTCTGAAATAAGCTGAAGCAGACCCCTCAAAGACGATGGGCTGTCATCTACGGAATGTTCCTGGGAAGACCCCGGGTCCTCCCTGCTAGGAAACATAGCAGCGCCGGCTTCAGGTTCCGAAGGGTCTGCAAAAAGCTGCCGCAGGCCCAAGGCACTCTTCGTCCGCTGGGGGCGGGCAGGAGTAAGGGACGGTGACCTGAAGAACAGGTCATGGCCGGCCTGAGCCGCCCGAAGCGGAGGGGCAGCAGTGTCGGACGAGCAACGGCCTGGAGGGCTCCTCGACTGATTGGAACGGCTGCCGACCGAGCGGCAGCTGCTTGCTATCCGGAGAATGAATCGGGGTCAATTGATACCCGGACAACAACTGCTGTCGCCACATAAGTTGCTCGTAACACCGACGCCAACGGCATTGAAACCGCTCCTCATCCGAGGAAGAACGGCAAAGCCAATTAACTCGGTGCCCCGACCGAGAACGCCGAGATCGGTGTGAGCGGCTAGACCGAGAGGTTGACCGAGACCCAAATCCTCAGGGGGACTGAGGGCTGGCCTGGGAAGGAGCGGGATGCACCCGCTCCTCCCTCGGCTCGGAAGAAAGGACCGAGGGCTGTCGACCCGAAGGGACGGACAGAACCTCAGCCTCCGCCGGAGGCGGAGGGATGGCAGCACCAGAAGACCACCCAAAAGATGGGTCGAGAGACTCGACAACGTCGACGGGGCACCTGGCCAGCTGACCTGATGGGGACACTGTGAGGCCAATGGCCGAAGCCGCATCCTCGACCGAAGTCGAGCGTCGGCCAATGAGGGAGGGGGAGAGTTCCTGCTCCTGCCGACGAAGAGACCCCGCCTGCGGCCCTTTAGACTTAGGCTGAGCAGCAGGGCTCCAGGGTCCCTCTCCCTTGGAGGAGAGGGAATGACGAAGCTCCTTGAACGAAACTGCATGAGTTGAACCCAAGGAGAGCGGGATAAGCGCCGCAACCGAGGAGGGGGGGAACCGCCCCCTCCCCAGCAGGATCAAACTGCTGAGAAACAGTCGAAGCGGACACCTGCCGGTCCGAGGGAATCTCCGGAGCGGAAAAAACTACCGGATGTCCAAGCCCCGAACGGGCCGCGCAGTCCTCCAGAGAGCTGACCGAAAGGGCAGAACAGAAATTGCAAGCCTGAGGATCGTGATCCAAGTCCAGGCAATAAACGCACGTGAATGCGAGTCTCTCCTGGAGGAACTAACTGTGCGCCTCTCGGGGCCGGAAAAGGACTGAGCCATCGCCATAGCGAAGAAGAAAAGATCGAAGTTTCAGAAAAGACACTTCCAATGATTTCGAAGACCGAAATTTTCAGGAACCAGTCGAAAACGCAGAGCACTAAGGAGGGAACCTGAGCTTCCAAGCGGTAAGGAAGATCTGGCGTCATGGGGCGGAGCCGAGAGTTTTACCACCCAAGTGGGTGGGAGGAGCCAGCTTGAAGACCTTCTGGAAAGATTTAAAGCGGCAAGGGACCTGCCAATAAGTGTGGACGAACAACATATCCATGGCCCTAGAACCAATGGTTCTGCCGGAGTCGGTTGAGGCTGTATAGCCATTTGATGGGCTTGTAAAACTTTCAAAGCCTGTGCTACAGCTTCAGCTGTGGGCATAGAGAACTCTGTCACTGGAACCTTTAGTGGCTTTCTAGCCTTAGGTTCTGCGTTTTTCTTTTTGTCCAAGCTGGCACCGGATCTTACAGCGGTTCCGCAGCTCTTTTTCCCCCTGAATGTTTCACCTTTTTCAGGGGTGGAATTATTAACATCCTTGGGTTTTTCCTTGGCCTGATCCGTAGGTTCAACCGGTGGAGCCAGAGAAACCATTTTGTCTTGAAAATGCTTTAAGCATTTTTCTATTGTTTTTTCCAGGAAAGTTTTGCAAATATCACAACTGGCTTGGAAGAGTTCAGCTTCCAAATTAAACACAGGACGTCTTTATCAGCTCTTGCAAATACTTTCCCACACTGGGCACAGTTTTTAAATCCGGCAGGCCCTGTCTTCGTTTTAGGCTTATCGGACATGCCCACAATTACAAGAAGTTTTACACAACAATACATATAAAATTAGGACTTAAGTTCCCAACTAAAGTGGTAAGGTGAGCAATAACTAAAGTGGTCGGTTCCTGAACTGAGGAAGAATTGCTAAAATGTGAATAGCACAGAAGAAAACTACTAAAACACCATTCAAAACCAAACCCAAGTTCTAACACAGTAAACTTTGTAAAATAAAACTAAAATAACAACCAGTACCACTGGTTCCTTGACGGTCTCGAGGAACCAATGGGTAACTGCAAAACGGAGTTAAAACTTACTAAAAACTATCTAAAATTAGCATTAAACAATAATCTACAGTAAAGGCAGCAGAAATATGAAAATAAAATGTTTATACTTAGAACAGTTGATAAATGTTTTTGAAGGTTTCACTGAGGAGCAGTCTCTGAGGCGTCCAACAAGGCAGGTGAAGAAAGAAATCTGAGCAGTATAGAACGCAGCAGCACTTGGTAAAGGCAGCAATTGAAATGGTGGCATGAGCCAATAGATGTTCCATCATTTGCATACCATTCCAAATTTTTCTGTGGCAGTGCAACTCAGGAGGCTGACTGCTAGAGTTAATTATACTGAAGAATCCCTGGGGTTAGAAATATAGGTTACTCACCTGTAAAAACAAGTTACTCACCTGTAACAGAAGATCTAGAAGTGGTATATGATATACATCCACACTTACATACTAACATACTATTTGCCAGCAGATTAGGCCTTACGGTCTATCGAGTCTGCTCGAACCTTAGATCCTTAGTTGGGTGCCGAGGCCTTCCCATCCCTTGAGCTCCAGAAACCCCTATCATCCATCCCCACCCCCCTGGGACAGGCCATCATCTGATACATCCACTTTCTGTGTCTGTCCCACCCTCTCTTGAAGCCCTCCACTGTGGATCTCTGAACCAGCTCACCAGGCAGTGCATTCCAAGGGTCCACCACCCTCTCAGTGAAAAACCTCCTCCTCTTTTCCCCCCTCACCCTTCCACCTTCCAACTTCAAACCATGCCCTCTGGTGATACCTCCCTGCTTTAGTCTAAAGATCCCTCCATGTTTACCCTATTTATTCCCTTGAGGTATTTGAAGACCTCAATCATGTCCCCCCTGTCTCTCCTCTCCTCCAGTGAAAACAGGCAGAGCTCCTCAAGTCTGTCCTCATACATCAAATCCTCTAGCCCTTGTATCATCTTAATTGCCCTCCTCTGTACCCTCTCCAGGAGCTGTATGTCCCTCTTCAAGTGTGGTCTCCAGTACTGTACACAGTACTCAAGGTGTGGTCTAACCAGTCCATTGTACAGCGGCAGAATCACTTCCTTGCTCCTGGAGGTGATCCCCCTCACGATGCATCCCAACATCCTGTTTGCCTTGCTAGCCGCTCTCCTGCACTGCTCAGAGTTATTCATACATGCATCCACCATGACCCCTAGGTCTTTTTCCCCTATTGAGGTCTCCAGTGCCTCCCCTCCCAGGGTGTACCTGTGTTTAGGGTTTCCCGACCAAGATGCAACACCTTGCACTTGGTGATATTGAAATTTAATTTCCATGTGTGAGCCCAGCTTTCCAGGGTGTCCAGGTCCCCTTGCAGGGCCAACATCCCCTCTTCTCCCTCCACTACTGCTCCCATCTTGGAGTCATCCGCGAAGAGACTCATTTCACACCCTATACCCTCCCTGATGTCCGATATGTATGCATTAAACAGGATCGGACCCAGGACCGAGCCCTGCGGTACCCCACTACCAACCTCTCTAGGGTTCGAGAGCTCTCCACAGACCACTACTCTCTGGGTGCGTCCAGCTAGCCAGTTTTCAATCCATCTGACCATCAAAGGGCCTACTCCTAACCCCATCAGTTTCTCCACCAGACCATTGTGGGGGACAGAGTCAAACACCTTGCTGAAGTCCAAGAATAATACATCCACAGGCTTTCCCTGTCCAGTTCTGATGTTACCCATTCGTAGAGAACTCCACAAGGTTGGTTTGACATGACCTACCTGGCACAAACCCATGTTGCCGACTATCTAGACCTCCCACCTCCTCCAAGTACACCCCCAATTGTTCCTTTAGTATACTCTCCATTAATTTTCCCACCACCGAGGTCAAACTGATGGGTCTATAGTTACCTGGTACTTCCCTCGACCCCCCTTTATGGATTGGCACCACACGTGCCTCTTGCCAATCCCTAGGTACCCTCCCTGTCTCAAGTGACCTGGTGAAGAGCTCCGGCACTTCCTGCAGTGTTTCTTTCCCTTTAAGGCTTACTCCTCGGAATACGTCTTCAAGCTGGCTCCTCCCACCCACCCGGGTGGTAATTCCCTCGGCACAGCCTCATGACGTCAGATCTTACCCGCTGGAAGCAAAATCAGTGTGCCACTTGCGAGGATAGGTCGGGTGGGTCACTGTGGATGTGCATCATATACCACTCCTAGAACTACTGTTACAGATGAGTGACCTGTTTTTCTAGGGGTATGGATATGATGTATTATCCACACTTCTGGCAGACTCCTAGCAGTTCTCCGGGAGGAGGGAGCAAGGCCCACACCGCCAATTTAGGGAATAGAGATTGGAGAACTGAGGCCCCAAAAATCCATCTTGGCGTGACTCAAGGTCAATATGGTAGTGGAAAAAGAAAGTGTGTGCCGACTTCCAGGTAGCAGCCCTGCAGATTTCCTGGACAGGGACATCCCTGGAAGAAGCCACCAAGGCAGTGGTATGACGGGTGGAATGAGCCTTTAGCCCTACAGGAGGCTCCTTCCCCACCAACCCACAGCAAAGGTCAAAGCAGGATACAATCCACCTGGCCCGCTGGTGCAGTGGTTGGATTTCCACTCGCGACGCCAACAACCCATATTCGGGAATGAACCCAGAAGTCAGAGGGCCGGTCAAAGGGGAGAAGGAATTAGCACCCTGATGACTGCTCTCCTTCTCCTGGGAGGAGGGCGGGTCGAGTGTCTGGTGTTGCGTTGACCCCTAGCAGAGACTGGGGTGCTTCACAAATCACCGGCACCTACATTACTGAGGGGAGGAACAGACACAGGCGTCATTGCACGTTCCTCCCCTCTGGGGGATTGTTTAACCAAAAAATAGGTTGCCCTCCCTCTATGATGCTCTGCCTTGGTGACCGTTTGCTCCCCGGCCCTGATGACGACTGATTGACATGAGTTCCACTGGTGTGTCACCCAATCCCGCGGCCCCACCCTGGGAGGCAAGCCAGGGGGTTCCTTCAGTAGGGACACCTACTGGAGCCCTGACTTCAAAGTCCACGGGTCCCTGGAACAGCCAATGGCCCCACCCAGTAGGGGGCAAGACTGGGATCTGGATTGCCAAATGGTAAATCGGGGGCGATCAAGGCTCTGGGCGGGGCTGAAGACTGGGAAAGGGTGGGCCATAAAAAGTATAATAAACTGTAAAAAAAAAAAAGAAAGAAAAGGATGCAATCCACCTGCCAATCATCCGCTTAGCTGCCAGTTGCAGCTTCAGCAAAGGTGACAAATAGCTGGTGAACCTCTCCCTGAACTCCAGCCATGTGCTCCCTATAGTAGGTGAGCACTCACTGCAGGTCCAAAGTATGGAGCCTGTGCTCGGTCTCCGAGGTGTGGTTGGTGAAGTACACCAGGAGACTGATCACCTGGTTAAGGTGAAACTGACACAATCTTCAGGAGGAACTTCAGGTTGGGGAGAAGGACAGCCTTGTCCCTGTGGAAGATCAGGTAAGGAAACTCCACCAAGCATGCCTGGAGCTCACACACTGATCCTTCTGGCTGACGTGATAGCCACCAGGAAGGTGGTCTTCCATGACAGGTGAGACATTTCACACCTGTGCACAGGTTTGAATGGCTTGCCCATGAGCTTTGCCAAAACCAGCAACAAGTTGCAAGGTGGTGGTGGTTCACGCACTGGAGGGGAACTGTGATCAACGCCTTTGAAAAAGCGCCAGGCCACTTTCCCCTGCACTACCGACATACCAACCCATGCCAGGTATGCAGAGATGGCTGCCAGGTGCACCTTAAGGGTCATCGACTGTAGGCTCGACATTGAGGGACCAAAGGTAGTCGAGAATGCTAGCCACCAGACAAGATAAAGGGTCAAGCCCCTTGCCCTGGCACCAAATGGAGAACCTCTTCCAATTGAAGGCATAGCATTTTTGGGTTGACTCCTTCCAAGAAGCCTCGACTACGGTGAGGACATTTTCAGAGAGACCCAAAGCCTGGAACTCTAGTCACTCAGGAACTAGGCTGTCAGGTGCAGGGACTGAAGGTCCGGATGGAGTATCTTCCCCTGATTGCAAGAGAGAAGGTCTGGGTGGGGAGGAAGATGCCACGGAAGCCTGCTGCTCAGGCTGAGGAGATTGGGTTACCAGAAGAGGAAATTGAGGGAAGGCACAGAGGAGGCCTGGAGTCCAGGGCCTTGAAACGGCATCCTCCTGCAGAGTTCCCTGCGGTGGGGGCGGGTACAGCTTTGCATTCTCACTGTGGACTACCTCTGGATGGAGAGACCACTCGTGAGACACCTCGCCCACGTGGCTGAGGGCATCCACCTGCTGGCTGGAGATGCTGGCCACATGAATGGCCAGAGGATCAGCGTTCAGGCTCAGCATGAGGGTCCAGATTGGAGAGCCTCCCTGCACAGAGAGAAGGAGTGTGTCCCGCCCGGTTTATTGAGGTAGTACATGGTCATTATAGTGTTATCCATCCGAACCTGAACGACCTGACCCCAAATGTGCAGAGCAAAGGCCGTCACCACCAGTTGAACTGCTTGAAGCTCCAGCAGGTTGATAGCGCCTCGGGACTCCTCGAGGTCCTGAGTCCGAGCACTCTGTGGTCCCCCAGGTGGGCACCCCAGTCCATCAGGGAGGTATTGGTCATGACGGTGACCTTCGGCTCTGGGCGGACAAAAGGGATCCCTAGCTGCAGATGTTCTGGGACTAACCACCACTGGAGGGCATCCCAGATCAGCTGGGTCACAATGACCATCTGGTCGAAGTGGTCCTGGCACTGAAACCACTGGCGGGCAAGCTCCCATTGTAGACAGCGCATTCTCCACCGGGTCCAATGGACCACACTGGTGCATAACGCTATGTATCCCAAGAGGTGCAGGAAGTCCCGAGGAGGGCGCAATTGTCCAACCTGAAATGATCAGGCAAAGGAGGAAAGTGCCTCTGCCTGGTCCACTGGCTCTGCAAGAGTCAAGCTCTGCCCCGATGAAGTGTATCACCTGCAAAGGTACAAGCTCCAACTTGGCCTCATTGACCAGGAGGTCAAGGGTCAAACCAGGTCTGGAGGGCCAGGTCCCTGGACCGCTCTACCTCCTCCCTGGAGGGACCCACTATAAGACAGTTGTCCAGGTAGTGGTACACCTGGACCCCTCGGCATCTCAGATAGGCTGCCACCACTGCAATGCATTTGGTGAAGACCCTGGGAGCTGAGGATAAGTGGAAGGGCATGGCCTGTAACTCATACAAAATCCCCTCTGCATGGAACTGGAGGAACCAGCGGTGAGACGGACGGACTGGGACTTGGAAGAACATGTCCTGAAGATCCAGAGAACAGAACCACATGTTCTGCTCCACAGATGGAATGATCTAAGACAGGCTGACCATCCTGAAAGTGCACTGACAAATTAATTTGTTCAGGTCGTGCAGATCTAAGATGGGGCGCCAGCCCCCCCCATCTGTTTTGGCACCAGGAAGTACCCAGAGGCAAACCCAGGAAGCACTGGAAGATCCAGGATAGGAGCCACTAGCTCCTTCTGGAGGAGCTGGGCAATGTCTTCCCGAAGGGCTGACAGCATGTCGGCAGACACCATGTCCTTCTGTGGGGCACAGGTTCGGCAAGGTGGGTAAGCCTCAAACTCTAGAGGCAGACCCTGACTGACCACCTCGAGGACCCACCTGTCCTTGGTGACAGCGAACCAGGTGGAAAGGAACTGGCAGAGTCGACCCCCCATGGAAGGATCCAGGGGGAGTCAGGGCAGGCATGAGGGAGGCACCCCCCCATCCTGTCACTGAGCAGTCTGGACTTTCTTGTAGAGTTTGCACTACCAATGAACAAAAGTGAAGGCCAATCTGTATTTCCAGAAAGTACTGACACTTTACTGAAAATAACAGTTAATAAGCCGCAGCCAGTCACCAAATGTGAGCACACTACCCCAGCGATTCACATATAAAAAAGGCTTCATCAGGGGGCGGGTCTCTGGAGACAGTTACTTAACTTATATAGTCCCCACTGGGTAGGCTTGGAGGCAGAGAAGGGGCTGGCTGAGGAAGCGGTGGGAACTTGACCACCTGGTTTCCGAATGACCAAAGCAACCAACCTCGGTCGGGGATGCCAAGCCTGGGCCTGCTGCCCAGCTAGGGACTGGGACAGCTTGGCCACAGGGGCAGAAAGGGCATCTTCCTTTGGACCTTACAGCTCTTACGATCCCTCTGGGTGGAGGTAACAGAGTCCAGGGTGGCACTGCACTTCTCAATGTGAGTAAGGTGTCCTTCCACCCCCGGCCTGAACAAGTCAGTACCCAGGAAGGGGACATCCGCCAACTTGTGCTGGGTATCTGCCGTAAAAATAGAGATCCTTAGCCAAGCCCTGCAGTGCATGGCCACCACAGCAGCCACAGACCAAGCACAGGAGTCGCCAGTGTCTATGGCTGTCTGGAGCTGCTGCTTAACCACCGCTCAGGCCTGGTCCTGGACGTGCTTGACTGTGGTCTGCAAGTCAGCCGGGAGCTGGGGAAGCACCTCATCAAGAGTGCCTAAGAGGGTATGGGTGAAGTGGGCCATCAAAAGGGCCGAACTCACCGGCCAAAGGTCGAGGGAAGAGCCCGCACAGACCTTTATGGACATATGATTAAGTTTCTTGGATTCCTTGTTGGGAGGCTTGCTCTGAGATTAAGTGGAACAGGTACACAAAAGACACTGGACCATGCTCCATGGACAAATCCTCTCCCAACTTGGGTGTCCAAGGGTTGAGAGTGTAGGGAGGAGCACTCAGATTCAGAGGATTCGTCGAAAGGAGGTCGACTCCCAGAGTCCCCGTTGACCCTACAAGGTCCGTCAGAAGTCACAGTGACAGACAGCCGATGAGGAAGCCTGGAAGCAGTACAGGCATCCTGGGGGCGGGGGGGACCCACTGGTGGCTGCTTGGGTGTCGGCTCCACCTGGAAAGGCCAGGATATGCCGTACCAGAACCAGCCGAGCCACAGTAGGCTGTGGCTTAAGAGAGGTAGCCACAGAAGAGCCGTGGGGAGGGTCCAGAACAGAAGCTTGCCTGGTAACATCAGCTGATGCCACGTGAGCTCCTCATAGCGCAGGCGCATTCTTGGTGGGCCTCTCCTCATCCGAGGAGGAGGAGGAGGAGCAAGACAGCAGCTGCCCAAATGGGGACCAGCGGGAATGCCGATGCCAGCATGGCCTGCTCGACATGGACTCCAGGATCGATACCTCGACCATCGGGTATGATGATAGTAGGACTTCGAGGAACCGGGCGAAGCCAAGATCCTACTAGGTAATTGGATCACAAGGGTTATGTACCAGATCAGCGGGCTAGTCTGATCCACCCAGGAAAGTGAAAGGCAGGATCGGAGTCCTAGAGAGGGAGGTATTGGCCTCATCTTGCGACAGCGCGTTGACCGGCTTGACAAAAAATCTCAACAGGTTGGTCGATGGGCATCTTGACCAACTGGACTGACAGGGAGACTGTGGAGCCAGCGGACTGGGCTGAAGGATCTATCATAGTCAAAACCTCCAGTGAAGCACAGGAATCCAAAGCCCAAGAGCACTCGCGATCCCACGATCAACAGCGAGACTTCTTTTTAGTCTCCTTCTTCGAAGATTTGGATTTTGTGCCCTTAAGGGGGCTCTGCCCAAAGGTGGGAAGGGACTGGCACAAATCTCGAAATGCCTTTGTGAAGGTGGCGCCAAAAGATAGTGGCACAAAAGCCGAAGAGGCACGCTCCATGTCCTGAGCCGCAGCCTCTTCAAAAGATGCCAGTTGTTCAGCAGACCCTACATCCGCGGAGACCGCCGGACAAGCATCCTTCGAGGAAACGGGAGGATCCTATTCATCTGGGCAACCTAAAAGAAGCCGAAAGTACCGGTCTTCTAAAGTAGACTGATGCAAGGTGTGTCGGAGGCCACATGCCTGGGGATCGTGTTCATGGCCTAGGCAGTAGATGCACGAGGCATGTGGGTCCATATGGGACATCTTCTGCCTGCGTCGCATTTCTTAAATCCCGGTGCTTCAAATCGTTCATGTTGGAGATTGAGAAATTGCCTGAAGACAAAGTAGTTTGGCAAGTTTTGAAGCAAAGGTCCTACTCAGCGTGTACAGCGACAAGGAGGGGAACCTTTTTCTTCCAGTGGAAAGATCTGACATCATGGGGTGATGCCGAGGGAGTTACCACCCGGGTGGGTGGGAGAAGCCAGCTTGAAGACATTCCGGCAAGCCTTAAAGGGAAATGAACACTGCCAGAAGTGTGGATAGTACATCATATCCACGTCCCTAGAACCACAGTTCGGGGGTTATATCATCCAGAACCACATTTTGGCAGTTTCCTGGAACAAGTTGATTGGTCAGACATCTTCAAGCTAAGCTCCTCCCACCATCTAGGTGGTATATCCTCTGGCTCTGCCCCATGACATCAGATCTTTGGATGCTGGAAACAGGGATCTGGGTGCCACACTGCCAGGGGAGGTCAGGTGGGATGCGTGGATGCGAACTGTATATCACCACTAGAAAGTACAGTTGCGTAAAAACTTTCCGTAACAGTAGATCTTCGAGGAATGTTTCTTGCAGTAGGCAATACTTTTGGGTAACCAGCAGAGATCACTGTGGTGCATGACAGCTCTTCTAGCAGTTTTTCACCAGGGAATGCCCACACATGACATCAGCTTCCTCGTTTCCGATATAAGTGTGGTATCCTCAGTTTCCTCGCCAGATTGAGCTCTCAAAGCGAGAACCGAGGGGAAGCCGAGGTACCAAAGGAGTCCCAACCCAAAGTCATTGGACCAGAATTTGCTCTCTTACAGAAGGAGGGGGATGGAGGGAACAAACCTACTGCAAGAGACACTCCTTGACGATCTACTGTTACGGTAAGTTTTTACGTAACTGTACTATCTTCCATGGAGTGGTCTCTTGCAGTAGGTAATACTTTTGGGATGAATCCCAAGCAGTAATGCCCATGTGGGAGGACATTTATGACAGAAGACCTTGTAGGACTGCACGGAAAAAGGCTGCCCTACGTCGTGGGGCAATATCCAGATTGTAATGCCTTCTGAATGTATGAATTGTGGGCCAGGCAGCTGCATTGCAGATATCTGAAAAGGAGGCTCCTTTAAAGCAAGCCACAGAGGTGGCCATAGCTCTAGTGGAGTGGGCTTGGTCAGGTCCAGGTAAAGGCTTGTTGTATTTTTTGTAAAAAAATGTAATACAATTTGCCAACCAGGATGAAAGTACATTTAGCAACTGGGAGGCAGTCACGACCCGGGTCAAAAGAGACGAACAGTTGAGATGTCTTTCTAATCAATTTTGTCCGATTAGTATAGTAGCATGAAATTAAATACGATGGACATCTAAAGTACATAGTAGATGTTCACCCTGATTGAAGTAGTCAGGATAGTAGACTGGAAGCTCCAAGGGCTGATTTAAAGTATGTTCAGAGACTACTTTAGGAAGGAAGGGTTGGTATGAAGGACCACCTGTCTTTGTGGAAAATCAAGTAAGGTTCCCTACACGAGGGCATGAAGTTCGGAAATACGTCACGCGGAAGTGACAGCCACCAGAAATAGGGTTTTCCATGAAAGACGACGAAGTTCCCAAGGAGCTGTTGGCTCAAAAGGTTCAAGGGTCAATTTTTCTATCTTAAAACTGAGATCCCACAGAAGACTGGGTCTTCTAATAGGTGGTTTAATATGTAACGTTCCTTTCAAAAACATCTTGGCTAGATAATGTTGGTACAGTAACCTGCCACCTAGAGGTTCATGGAAAACTGAGATGGTGACCAAGTGGACTTTGATGGGAGGGTAACTTAAACCAGACTCAGACAGTAAGGCCAGGTAGTCCAGAACTTTCGTCAGTGGACAAGAGTAAGAGTCCAAAGATCAAGAGGCTGACCATATGGAAAAGTGTTTCCATTTGGAATTGTATGTTGCTCTTGTTGCTGGCTTACAGGAGGCCAAGAGAATATTAGCAACAGGAGAGGACACTTGTAATCTAGTTGTGAAATCATCCTCAGGAGCCAAGCATGAAAGTGTAAAGCCTTCAGGTTGGGATGTAGGAGAGACCCTTGACACAGAGTCAAAAGGTCTGGTCTGACTGGCAATGGAACGGGGTCCCGGTCAACAAAAGCTAAATAAAAAAAAAATAAGTACCGACAGCTGTAGGAGTAGGGGAAACCATGTCTGGCGAGGCCACATTGGGGCTATGAGTATCAATGTGGCTGGTTCTAGTTATAGTTTCAGTAGCATCCGTTGCAGGCAGGAGAGGGATGGGGGGGTATATAAGAAGAGTCCTGTCCATAGTTGGGACAGGGCATCTATAGACCATCCCTTTTTGTTCTGGATAATGGAAAAATACCTGGGAAGATGGTAATTCACTGGGGAGGCAAACAGATCCAGCTGTGGAGTGCCCCTTAGGTTGAAGATTTCTTGGAGTACTTGCTTGTGAAGTGTCCATTCATGAGTGGGAGACTGGCAACTCAGCCGGTCTGCTAATTGGTTGCAATGTCCGGTAAGTGGACAGCTGTTAGTGTTAGTTGTTGCCGGATAGCTTCTTGCCAAACTGTAAGGGTATCCATGCATGGGGTGTGAAATTTCATACGCCCTTGCTTGTTGAGGCAGAATACTACTGCAGTGTTGTCTGACTGGATCGGTAATGTTCCTGGCGCAAGGTAGGGCTGGGACGTCTGAAGGGCTAGACTGACTGTTTGGGAGATTGATATGAGACTGATGGGGAGAAGTGAGCCACCGGCCTCGGGTCTGATAAGGACCAAAGTGTGTGCCCCATCCCTGTAGGGAAGCATCTGTTGTTAACGTTTGCATGGGGGGAACTGGAAAGGCATTCTTTGATTCTGATTGTCCACCATGTCAGGGTTGACTTCAGAGAGGGAGTGATCCTGATTTTGTCTTCGAACTGTCCTGTTTTTGGGACCATTGATTCTGGAGGGTCCATTGGACAGGTCTCATGCGGAGATGGGCGAATACCACCACAGGGATGGCAGCAGACATGTGACCCAGAAGGCGCAGCATGTGTCTGGCTATGACTATTTTCTGAGTCTGTATCTGTGACGCTGGAGATATAAGTACGTCCTGCTGCGAAGGCGGGAGGTAAGCTCTGTCTAACTGTATCTAGGACAGCTCCAATATATTGGAGGGACTGTGTTGGATTTGCATTTTTTTTCCCCCCAAAATTTCTCGTCGATAACTGCTACACAGAAGTTGACTAGCTACCTCGCGAGCTGAAGATGGTGGGAAAATGAACAGAGGATACCAGGAACCGCTCACACTTATATAGGAAACAGGAAGCTGATGTCATGTGTGGACAGTCCCTGGTGAAAAATTGCTAGAAGAGCTGCTGTGCACCACAGTGACCTCTGCTGGTAACCCAAATGTATTACCTACTGCAAGAGACCACTCTGGAAGATCTACAGTTACATGTGAGTAACCTATTTTTTAAGGGTGTGAATGCAATTCACTATTCACACTTTGGCAGACTCCTCACAGTTCTCCGGGAGGAGTGGTAAGGTGCACACCTTTATTTTGCAAACAGAAACTGGTGAACAGGGGACCCAAAAGCAGCAACCCAACCGGGTAATTATCGTCCGGTAAGTCTCACCTCCATAGTGTACAAACTCATGGAAACAATACTTAAGGAAAGACTGGTTTCATACCTGGAGGACAATGGCCTCCAAGATGTGAGGCAGCTTGGGTTCGTTTCAGGGAAATCTTGTCAAACCAATCTGATACAATATTATGACTGGGTGACAGGTGAGCTGGATAAGGGCCATGCGGTGGATGTTCTTTACTTGGACTTCAGCAATGCCTTTGATTCGGTGCCTCATGGGTGGCTTGGGGGGAAGCTAACTTGTGTAGGGGTAGGGGCAAAAATGACAAACTGGATTACAAGCTGGCTGAGTAGGAGGCTGCAACGGGTGGTGGTGAGAGGGGAGCTCTGAACTCCAAGGCCGGTGATGAGTGCGGTGCCACAGGGCTCTGTGCTGGGGCCAGTATTATTTGGGCTCTTCATATCAGACATTGCACATGGGGTAGTGAGCAAGGTAAGTCTGTTCACCGACGACACCAAAATCGAAGCAGTGGTGGATGGAGGGGAGGGATGGAAGCAGCGGCAGGGGGAACTAAGCAAGCTAGAGGAGTGGTCAGAGAGGTGGCAGCTGGGATTCAATGCAAAGAAATGTAAGGTTATGCACTTTGGGGCAAAGAACCCAAGGAGAGAATACTGGCTGGGGGGCGGGGTTAAGCTGGAGATCACTGAGGAGGAGAAGGACCTAGGGGTAATGATAACAGGGACCATGAACAACACTGCCAAGTGCAGGAGAACAGCTGCAAAAGTGAACAAAATGCTGGGGTACATAGCAAGGGTTTTCCGTCCAAGCAAAGAGAGGTGATCTGGCCCCTCTACAGATCGCTGGTAAGGCCGCACTTAAGAGTATTGTGTGCAGTTTTGGAGGCCATATCTAAAGTGTGATATCAGGCTACTGGAGGGGGAGTAGAGGAGGGCAACAAAAAGGGCATGGGACAGGGAACAGGGAACAGGGAAGAGCGAGGGTGGGGGAGGTGGGGGTGGCAGTGGGATGACATGGGGAGGGGTTGGGGCAGCTGCAAACTAGGGGTGCTAGCTGCACACTCGGGTAGACTTAGATAGATGGTGGTCTGTTTCTGCTGGCACATTCGTATGTTCGTATGACATGATGTCAAGGCTATAAAGGGATAAAACGGTGTGTGTTTTACTCTATATACTGCATCAGCTCTACAAGTCTTCTGGATAGGGTGTCGCTGGAAGCAGCCACCGAGGCAGCGTTATGTCTGGGGCAATGAGCCTTAAGCACCTTGGGAGGCTCCCTACCAGCCAACCAACAACAGAGGTCACTACAGGGTGTTATCCACCTGGCAACTGCCTGCTTTGTTGCCGGTCTGACAGGCGCGGCTTCAGCGTGTGTCACCATCAGCTGGCGAGCCTCATCTCAAACTCCAGCCCTCCACTCTCTGTAGGTCCAAAGTATGAAGCCTATGGTCGGCCTCCAAAGAAGGGTTGGTGAAACAGACTGGTAGTTGATCACCTGCTTAGAGTGAAACTCCGGCACTACCTTCATGAGGAACTATGGGTGGGGGTGAAGGATGACCTTGTCCTTGTGGAAGATCAGGCAAGAAGACTCCACCAAAAGCACCTGGGGCTCACTGATCCTTTTGGCTGATGTTACAGCCATCAAGTAGGCAGTCCTCCGTCACAGGTGACACATGTCACACCTATGCACACAGGCTCCAACAGCATGCCCATGAGCATCACCAGAACCAGCAGTAGGTCCAAAGGTGGCCCTGGCTCATGCACTGGAAGGGATAAGTGGTCAAGGCCTTTAAAAAAGTGCCCAACCAGCTTCTTCTGGGCCACCGGCTTACCGGCCCATGCCCAATAAGCAGAGATGGCCGGAGTTATAGCTTCAGAGTCACTAATCGCAGACCCAACTATCAGAGGGACCAAAGGTAATCAAACATGCTCACCGTGGGGCAGGCATGTAGATCAAGAACCTCTTCCATGTAAATGCATAGCATCTGTAAGCTGACACCTTTTGAGACACTGCCACAACGTGGAGCACATCATCCAAAATAGCAAGAGCCTGGAACTCTACCCACTCAGGAACCAGGCTGATAGGTGCAGGACCCTCACCTGTTGCCTGTTCAGCAGGTCCAGGTAAACAGTCAACCGCCATGGAGGCCCGCTGCGGAGACTAAGGATATATGGGTACCAGAATTGTCTTGGCCAGTCTGGAGCTCAGGGTCATCTGCGCCTTGTCCTTCTAGGCCTTGACTACTACTATGTGGATCAAGGGGAAGGGAGGGAGGGAAGGTGTACATGAGGCCTGTGGTCCACGGCCTCACAAAGACATCCACCAACAGTGTCCCTGACTGTGGTGGGGCAGGCACAAAACAGTCTTGGCTTTCTGTTCTCCCAGAAGGCAGAGAGGTCCACCAGGTGAGTGCCCCACTATGAGAACAAGTGGCTTGCTACCTCCTGATGCAGGAACCACTTATGTGAGGTCTCTCGGACCCAGCTGAGAGCATCTGCAAGCTGACTGTTTACACCTGTGAAATGAAATGAATCATCAGGGGATCTGCACCCAAGCTGTTCACGAGTGTCCTAGTGCGGGAAGCCTCCCGACACAGGTGAATGGAGTGTGTTCTGTTCAGGTAGAACATGGTCATGGTATTGTCTGTCTTGACTTGCACTACCTGACCCCTGATCAGATGAGCAAATTTCATTAGAGTGAGACGCACTACACAGAGCTCCAGCATGCTGATGTATTAACAGGACTCCTGGGGTTACCAGAACCTGTGGGCTCTGTGGTTTTCCAGGTGTACTCCCCACCCCATGAGAGAGAGAGAGAGAGAGAGATGTCCACTGTGAGTACAATAGATGGCTCTGGGCAGACAAGTGGGATTCCCTTCTCCACATGCTGTGGGTCCAGCCACTACTGGATAGCATCCCACAAAGCTGGGTCACTACGACCGGCTGGTCCAGGTGACCTAGATGCTGAGACCATTGGCAGCCCAGCTCCCACTGCAGGTGGCATATCTACCAACAGACTATGCTGTCGGAGGATGCCATGTATGCCAGCTGCAGGAAGTCCCAGGCAGGGCATGACAGCCCACCCTGAAATGATCAGGCAAAGGAGGTAAGATCCTAAGGGTCTGCAGGGAGATGGCCTTGGCCCGCAGGTAATCTAGCTCCACCCCAATAAACCTGATCACCCACAAGGGGACCAGTTCAAACTTGTGTATAGGTTGCCCAACAGGCCCAAGTCTTGGCAGGTCTGGAGAGCCAGATCTCTGGACCGCACAAATCTCTCCTTGGATGAGCCAGCTGTCAGCTAGTCGGTCAAGAAGGGATACACCATGAGGCCCCTGTGCATCAGAAAGGCTGTCACCACTGCCATGCGCCTGTTGAAGACCCTGGGTGCAGACAAGTGACAGAATGGCATGACCTGGAACCAGCATAGTACTCCTTCTGTGTGGAACCAAAAGTACTGCTAGTGGGACATGTGGACTGGGATGTGGAAGAACACATCCTGGAGGTCAAGGGAGCAGAACCACATGCCACGTTCCAGGGATAGTATAATCTGGTTCAGAATGATCATCCAGAACTTGTGCTTCTGCAAGAACTGGCTCAAATCGTGCAAATCCAATACTGGGTACCAGCCCACCCCCACTCCCGAATGTTTCAGGACCAGGAAGTACCTGTAACATACCCCTGATGTGCCAGGGCATCTGAGACATGGGTTATGGCTCCTTTTGCAAGGAGCTGAGCAACATCCTCCCTGAGAGTGGACAGTGTGTCCTGCGACACCTTGAACTCCTGAGGAGCATGGAGTCAATAAGAAGGAAGTGCTTCAAAGTCCAGAGGCAACCAACTGCCTACTGCTTTTCCATAGTAAATAGCGTGCCATTGTGGCCAGAAATGGCACAGCCAACCCCCAACTGGCAGCGGAGTCAGGGACTGGATAGGTGGAACGATGACACCCCTGACCCATCTCTGTGCAGCTTTGGAGGGGGCACTGGCTGCAGGGACCGATGGAGCACCACTGCCTCTGCCCCTGACCACTGAACTTGGGCATTGGCAGGACCCCGAGTTTTCCGCGATTCCACGGATGCGGCAAACTGCGGAAATATCTGCGGAATTTGCCATCACCCTCGGAATTCGCGGCCGCCCGCGGAACAAACGTCCGCTTCATTTGCCGACGGGGGTGCCCAATCCCCGTCGGCTACTATCCCCTCAAATGCTTGTATGCCACGCTGAGCCACCCCAGCGTGGCAATCTTGCCCGGCGAGGGTGCCCAATCCCTGTCGGCTTCACTGCCAAATGCCACATACCCACGCTGAGCCCACCCAGTGTGGCAAAACTCCTTGCCGACAGTGCCCAATCCCCGTCGGCTTCCCTACCCAAATACTGTACCATGCGCTGAGCCCACCCCAGCGTGTTAAGCATCCCTTGCCGACAGGGTGCCCAATCCCCCGTCGGCTTCACCGTCCCTCCTTGTGTGTAATTAAAAAAAAAAATAAAAACCTGCAATAAAAAAAACCTTCCATCGTTGCTTCTTTTGCCCCCCTCCACCAACCCGCACCCACCCTCTGCGTACCCACCTCCCCACCCCCCACCCCATGACCTCCGGACTCCGGTAGCGGCGATCTTGATGGACCCGAGAACACGTCTGCCTCTTCAAAGCCGACTGTGAACTGAGAAATGCCGGTAAGCTGTATAATGGGCTAGATAGGAGGGTTCAACTTTATGCATATCTCAGGCATTTTGGGAATTTTGCAAATTTTCAACATGGGGTTTGGGACCCTCCTCATGAATGATGTCACTGTCATGGCGTTATTCGGACTCGAGAAGGGTGATTTCGGCGCGGTGACTGCGAAATCACCGCTGGAACAAGCCGCGCCATGACATGATCATCGTTCATGACAAAGATCCAAAAAGTATGATGAGTGGTGTAAAATCAAAATATGACTGTTTAACAGCGTCGTTGAGCAGTTCGCGGGCTCGTAAGTTCGCGAAATTTCAATATTTTCACTCCAGAGTTTCAACATTACCATTTCACCACACTGTCTTATGAGTAGTACAGCTGTCATTTTTCACATCTCACCCAAAATGTGTTTCCACCCTTGTAGCGCAGAATGGCGCAGTCGGTGTGCGAAATCAATGTACGGGACAAATTAAGAAAATCACAGTGACACTGTTCATGAGCAGAGGTCTTGAAATGGCTATGTTGAAAATTTGGTGAAAAAATTCCAAAATGACTGTTTTCTGATCGTTGCACAGTTCCTCGCATGCTAGGTAAAGTTCGCCGAAATTTCAATATTTTCACTCCAGAGTTTCAACATTGCCATTTCACCACACTGTCTTATGGGTATAGCTGTCATTTTACATCTCACCCAAATGTGTTTCCACCCTTGTAGCGCAGAATGGCGCAGTCGGTGTCTTGAAATCAGTATGCGGGACAAATTAAGAAAATCACAGTGGCGCTGTTCATGAGCAGAGGTCTTGAAATGGCTATGTTGAAAATTGATGAAAAATTCCTAAAAATGACTGTTTTACGGTGCGTTGCTGCGCTAGTTCCTCCATGCGCTCATAGGTTTCTTAATTTTCAATATTTCCTCCCAGATTTTCAACACTGCCATTTTTCCACACCTTCTTATGAGTAGTACAGCTGTCATTTTTCAATCTCACCTAAAATGTGTTTTTCAAGATGTAGCTACAATAAGCGTTGGTGTGCTAAATCAATGTTCGGACAGATTAATAAAATCACAGTGATACTGTTCATGAGCAGAGGTCTTAAACTGGCTATGTTGAAAATTTGGTGACAAACACCCATAAAATGACTGTGTGCAGGCGTGCATTGTGTAAATGGCAAAAAGAAAAAAATTAAGGAGTAAAAATGTGCACTTAGAATTGCCATGAAATTGGTGTTGAGTGCACTTGGGGTTCTGCGACGAAGTGAGCTCCCTGCCGCCAGAACTTTGCTCGATGTGCACTTGAAAAATCGGGGCCCTGGGCGATAGTAGTAGTGCTGATATTGCCCCTGTTGGGGTTGCTGCCGAGAGTGCTGCAACTGAAAGAACCAATATCAGAAGGCTCCCCCCACCCCTTTGTTTTCTTTTTAAGGCTTCTGGAGTTCGGGTCCTTCGGAGATGATGCTACAGAGTCTAGGGTGGCACTGGACTTCTCAATCCTCATGAGATGTCCTTCTACCTGAGGACCAAAGGGGTCAGTGCCCAAGAAAAAGACATTGGCCAGTTTGTGCTGGGTGTCTGCCATGAAGGTGGACAACTGCAGCCAGGCCCTGTGACGTATCGAGATGGCTGCTACCATAGCATAGGCAAAGGAGTCGCCCATGTCTAGAGCAGTCAGCAGCTCTGAGTGACCTGGTCTACAACGAACTTCACCGGCAACTGCTCATCAGCATGGAGATGAGGGAAGATCTCATCTAGTACTCCCAACAATGAGTGAGCAATGTAGGCCATCATCACAACATAGCTGGCCTGACAGACCTATGAAGGCAGCAACGCAGACCCTTTCTGCTGTGTGGTCAGTCTTCTTGGATTTTTTGTCTGGAGGTTTGTCCATATCCTCTTGGCAACCTGGTTTCCAAAAGATCAAATCCGATATCAGTCTTTCAGCCAAAGTATGGTGAGAAACCCTTACAGGGATGCAGTATAGACTGTATACTTGCAGACCATAGAGATGGAAGGTGCCATACAGGATGCTGGGTGCTGCAAAAGCTCCAAGGCCGGTCCCAGAATGGCCTCAGTCATGGGAAAGGCAATCCCAGGGATTCATCCTTGTCTGGGACATCAGTGAAGGGGTATTCAGCCCTCTTCTGAACCGGTTCCAAGGTCACATTCATAGATTCCGACATAAGCTGGAGCAAAGTCCCAAAGGACACTGGCCCATGGTCGGTCACCAGCTTTTCGACCAAGCCACGGTCGAACATATGAGTCCATGAGGAGAGCATGGACAACCCATCAAAGTTGTCTGAGGACTTTTCGAAAGTGTCTGTCAACCGTTTACTGCCACAGACCACCCTGATGTCCTTAGATTGAGTGATTTCCAGAGAGAGCCAGCCTAGAAAGTTAGCAGCAGCACAAGACCCCTTCATAAGGGCACCCACCAAAGGCTGCTGTGACAGCAGCTTCACCCTCAGGGGTGGTAATGCAATTGATGTGGGAAATATCTGTGCAGGGAAGACTGACATGGGCATCACTGGCATTCACCAAGAGACCGATGATCCACTGAACAGACCTCTACCACACCCAGCAACCATCCACTGCTGCCAGAGGAGCTCCTTGTAGTGCTGATGCATCATTCATCAATGCCTCTCCTCACCAGAGGAGGAAGCTTCGATGGCAGCACCTCCTGCTCAAGTGAGATCGAGAGTGCAAGTGACCCAACAGCAATCTTGACAACTGAACCAGGGGTCAAAGTTAAGGCAGGTCCTATGGAGAGTCGTGGTAGACCACATACCTTGCTATGTTTGGCAGCAGAGGCTTTGGAGGCATGAAGAAATTGGGTCATGTCCTCCTGCATGAAAACTGGGACCCCCTTTGAAGACTCGTGTGAGTCGAGGCGCTAGGGGTGTTTTTCTTTCTGCAGCAATCACCAGCACTGTGCTTATTTTGTTAAATTTGTGATGATCTTATTAAAGCTAGAGTGTTTTTTACTATAAAACGCTCCCATTTTTTGGTCTTTGGGTCTTCACTCTGCTTCTATAATTATTGTGTGCTTAGAGGTTTTTTGCACTCTCCATTTTGGCATTCTGAAAACTGGGAGTATCAGGGTCTGGAAGATCAACTCTGTCTAGCTCCTCTGACAGCTGATCATCAGACTGAAGAAATATCTCAATGGCCTGCTCGACCGAAATCAAGTCGATAAGCCCAACGGGTGTACCAAGGAGCTCTTGACAGAAGGGAGCTCGTGCAAAGTCGAGCGGTTGGGGGAGTCAAGGGAGTGGGATGAATGTATTCTCTCCCAATCCCATGACCTGCGCTGGCAGCACTTGTGTTTTCAACCACAGTGAGATGGGCTCTCTCCAAAGATCTGGAGGGCCCAACATACCTCAAGAAAATCCTTGGAGAAGGACCTGACACTGGCCACAGCTGGGAGCAGTGCTGAGACCGATGAAGAACTCACCATGGCTGCAGCCACCTCCTCTTCCACAGCCACAATGTGCTAAAGCCGACCCGGCAGCCGATGCCTTCCTGCGGCCCTTTGGTTGACCATGCTCCAAGGGTCAACCGAGGGCAAGTCTTGCCTACCAATCCTTGATGGAAGTTAGAAGAATCATTTGGCAAAGGCTGCAATCCGCCACATCGTGTTGTGTGCCAAGGCAGTACAAACATATAACATGCAGGTCAGAAAATACAGGTTACTCACCTGTAACAGGAGTTCTAGGAATGGTATATGTTGTTCATCCACACTGTCTGACAGGTTCCTTGCCGCTTTAAATCTTGCCGGAAGGTCTTCAAGCTGGCTCCTCCTACCCACCCGGGTGGTAAAACTCTCGGCTCCGCCCCATGATGCCAGATCTAGCCCGCTGGAAGCCAGGTTGTGCATCGAAGCCAGGGAGGTCGGGTGGGTCGTGTGGATGAACAACATATACCATTCCTAGAACTCCTGTTACAGGTGAGTAACCTGTATTTCTAGGGACATGGATATGTTGTTCATCCACACTGTCTGGCAGACTCCTAGCAGTTCTCCGGGAGGAGGGAGGCAAGGCGCACACCCCCTACTTAGGAAATAAAGACTGGAGAACTGAGGCCCCAGAACCAGCATCCCGGCATGACTCAAGGTCGATGTGGTAGTGGGTGATGAAGGTGTGTGCTGACTTCCAGGTAGCAGCCCTGCAGATTTCCTGGATAGGGACATCCCTGTAAGCAGCCACCAATGCAGCGGTATGGCGGGTAGAATGAACTCTTATCCCTCTGGGAGGCTCCATGCCCGCCAACCTATAGCAGAAATCTATGCAGGAGGTGACCCACCTGCCTATCGTCCACTTGGCTGCAGGTCTGCCAGATGCAGCTTCAGCGTAGGTGACAAACAGCTGACGAACATCTTCCCGAACTTCAGCTGTCCGCTCCTTATAGTAAGCGAGTGCTCTTCTAGGGTCCAAAGTATGGAGCCTATATTCGGCCTCCGAGGTGTGATTGGGGTAGAACACCGGCAGAGTCAACACCTGATTAAGGTGAAACTCTGACACCACCTTCGGAAGGAATTTCGGTTGGGGGCACAGGACAACCTTGTCCCTGTGGAAGACCAGATAAGGAGACTCGATGGAAAGTGCCTGAAGCTCTCCCATCCTTCTGGCTGACGTGATAGCCATCAAGAAGGCAGTCTTCCACGACAGGTGAGAGATGTCACACCTGTGCATCAGTTCGAATGGCTTGCCCATGAGCTTAGCCAATACCAGCAGTAGATCCCATGGAGGTGGAGGTTCTCGCACCGGAGGGGATATGTGATCAAGGCCTTTGAAAAAGTGCCTGACCACCTTCTCCTGCGCCACTGACTGCTTCCCGGCCCACGCCCGGTAAGCAGAGATGGCTGCCAGGTACACCTTAAGGGTCGTCGACCGAAGCCCTTGCTGAGAAAGGGACCACAGGTAGTCCAGGATGCTTGCCAAGGAACAGGAGGAAGGGTCCAGGCCCTTGCCCTGACACCAAATGGAGAATCTCTTCCATTTGAAGGCGTAGCATTTTCTGGTCGACTCCTTAAGGGACACCTCAACGACGCTGATGACCTCATCGGAAAGACCCAAGGCCTGGATCTCTAGCCGCTCAGGAACCAGGCCATCAAGTGCAGGGACTGAAGGTCCGGATGGAATACCTTCCCCTGATTGACTGAGATCAGGTCCGGGCGGGCTGGAAGCCGCCTCGGGAGCCTGGAGCTGAGACTGAGGAGATCTGGATACCAGAACTGGCGGGGCCAGTCTGGGGCTACCAGAATCACCTGCGCCTTGTCCCTCCTCGCCTTGAGAAGCACCTTGTGTATCAAGGGAAATGGGGGAAAGGCATAGAAGAGGCCCGGGGTCCACGGCCTCGAGAAGGCATCCCCCTGCAGTGAGCCCTGCTGAGGGGGGCGGGCATGAAACAGACTCAGCTTTGCATTCTCCCTGGAGGCAAACAGGTCCACCTGAGGCATGCCCCAGTGGGAGAACAGATCTTGTACTACCTCCTGCAGGAGAGACCACTCGTGGGACGCAGCCCCTATCCGGCTTAGGGCAAAGGTCAGAGTGTTGGAGGCTCCTGCCACATGGATGGCAAGGAGAACCGCCTCCAAGCTATGCACGAGTGACCAAATGCGGAGAGCTTCCCTGCACAGAGGCATGGAGCGCAACCCGCCCTGGCAGCTTAGGTAGTATATGGTCGTGGTATTGTCTGTCTGGACCTGAACCACTTGACCCCGTAGAAACGGAGTGAAGGCGGTGAGGGCTAGACGAACCACTCGAAGCTCCAGCAGGTTGATGTGGCATCGGGACTCCCGAGGTGACCGGAGGCCATGCGCTCTGTGCTCCCCCAGATGAGCACCCCAACCCATCAGAGAGGCATCAGTCGATAGAGAGACCGGCGGCTCGGGATGGACGAATGGGATGCCCTCCTGCAGATGTGCTGGAATGGTCCACCACTGGAGAGCGTTCCACATGCACTGGGTCACTGTCACTAGCTGATCCAGCGAATCGAAGTGCTGTGACCACTGGCTGGCCAGCTCCCACTGAAGGGGACGCATGTACCAGCGGGCCCAATGGACCACGCTGGTGCAGGCCGCCATGAGGCACAGGAAGTCCCAGGCAGGGCACAATTGCCCAACCTGAAATGATTGGGCAAAGGAGGAAAGAACCTCAGCCCTGTCAGCCGGGAGCCATGCTCTGGCTCGTAGAGAGGCGAGCTCTGCCCCGATGAATTGTATCACCTGCTTTGGCACGAGTTCCGACTTGGCCTCGCTGATGTGGAGGCCAACCTGACAGCAAACCTGAAGAGCCAGATCTCTGGACTGCTCCACCTCCGTTCTGGAGGGGGCTGCAATCAGCCAGTTGTCCAGGTAGGGGTACACCCCTTCGGTGCTGCAGGAATGCTGTCACCATTGCCATGCATTTGGTGAAGACCCTGGGAGCTAGGGAAAGGCCGAAGGGCATGGCCCGTAACTCATAGAGGGATCCCTCTACCCTGAAGCGGAGGAATCTCTGGTGGGACAGATGGATTGGGACGTGAAAGAACACATTCTGGAGGTCCAGAGAACAGAACCACATGCCTCGTTCCAAGGATGGGATTATCTGAGCCAGAGTGACCATCCTGAAGGTCCGAGACCTTAGGGAACCTGTTCAGGCTGTGCAGGTCAGGAATGGGGCACCAGCCCCCCATCCATTTTGGGACCCGGAAGTACCTGGACACAAACCCCGGGTCTGGAGGAGGATCCGCCACCTTCCTGATCACCTCTTTTTTGAGGAGCAGGGCGATATCAACTTGGCGAGCCGACAGAGAGGCTGCGGACCCCGTAGCCCCCCGAGGGGCGATGGCTCGGAAGGGCGGGGCCTGCTCGAACTCCAGGGGCAGGCCCTTTCCTACCACCTTCAACACCCAGCAGTCCATGGTGATAGCGGACCAGGCGGAAAGGAAGTGGCGGAGCTGTCCCCCCACAGGGGGAACCCGGGGGGGGGGGGGGGAGTGACGAGGCTAGGGGCGATACCCCTCATCCAGTCACTGGGCAGGCTTGGAGGAGGGACCGGCCGAGGGACCTCCTGGGCCTTTTCCTCCCTGCTTCCTATTAGAGGAAGCCGCAGGCTTGGCTTTGGGGTGTCAAGCGCGAGTCTGCTGGCCCTGGTGCTGGTGCTGCTGGGCCGGACATGCCACAGACGCAGAAGGGCGAAAGGACTTATGATGTTGTTGTTAACCACCCTTGTCCTTCTGGGTGGTGGTGACTGAGTCCAGAGTGGCACTGGACTTCTCGATCCGCTGGAGGTGACCTTCCACTCCAGGGCCGAAGAGGTCGGTCCCCAGGAAGGGGACAGCCACTAGTTTATGCTGGGTATCCGCCGTGAAGGTGGATATCCTCAGCCATGCTCTGTGGCGCATGGCCACTGCGGCCGCAACTGATCTGGCACAGGAGTCTCCAATGTCCAGAGCCATCTGGAGCTGCTGTTTCGCCACCGCCCCTCCCTGGTCCCGTACCTGCTTGACCGTGGTCTGCAGGTCGGCCGGGAGATGAGGGATCCCCTCATCCAGGGAGCCCATGAGGGCGTGGGAGAAGTGTGCCATCAGCACGGCTGAGCTGGCCTGGTGGAGGCCAAGGGAGGACGCCGCATACACCTTGCGTCCGGCATAGTCCACCTTTTTGGACTCCTTGACGGGGGGGCTTATCCACATCCCTAGCGTTCCCAGAACTCTGGAAAACGCTATCGGTGACCAACCCCTTGGAGGGGTGTTCCAAAAAACTGGACAAAGAGCCGGTAGGGACCGCATATGTCCTGGCCATCCTGGCCGAAGGCGCAGGACAGGAAGCAGGCCGCTGCCAGAGCTCCAAGATTGGGCCAACAATGGCTTCAGCCACCGGAAAGGCCTCCGTGGGTGAATCCCCTCGGTCCAGTATCTCCGTTAGGGGATACTTGGCCTGCTTGGATACAGGCTCGAGCTGCATCCCGGTAGACTCTGAGATGAGCCGAAGCAGACCCATGAAGGACGATGGGCTTTCGTCCATCGACCGGCCCCCGGAGGACTCCAGGTCAATGGGCCTGGAGAAAAGGGAGGAGTCATCGTCAGACTCCGAGGAGCCCGCGAAGAGCTGCCTGGGCCTGAGCCACCCTCCACCTGCCGAGGACGATCAGGAGTGGGGGTGACCGACAACCTGTGGGGCAGGCCCTGACCCGACCGAGAGTCCTTGGACCGCGCCCCCGATTTCGGTTATGGAGGTGGAGGTTCCACCACAATCGGTGGGGCAGCTGGTTTTGGCCGAACAATTGGCCCAGGCTTGGGCACCTCTACTACAGCGAGGGGTTGTTTCGGCCACTCGGGTGACAGCCACTTGATGGCCGGGGAAGGCAAAGGCATCGGCTTGTTCCCGGACAGAAGTAACTGCTGCCACATCAGGTCCTTGTAGCGTCGATGCAATTTGCGCCGAAGCCTCTCCTCTTCTGAGGAGGAAGACGAGGATGAGCGGCACCGCCACTTACTTTGGTGCAAAGACCGAGACTGCCGATGTCAGCGGGATTGGCTGGACCAAGAGGATGTCCAAGACCGAGATCCTCGGTGTTTCCGAGGACGGGTCTGGCAAGGGCCGGGGGACACCCGCTCTTCCCTCGGCTCGGAAGCCTTGACTGGGGACTCTGGCACTGGAGGCGCAGGCAAGCCCTCAATCTCCACTGGGGAAAACCGGTGAAGAAGGGTTGTCGGCTTCACCAGTCAACAGCCCATCCGACAGGTCGAGAAAAATTTCGACTGCGTCGATGGGTGTCTCGGCCAGCTGACCTGACGGGGACACCATGAAGCCAGCGACCTTAGCCACAACCTCGACCGAAGTCAAATGTCTCCCGCTCCCACGAACGCCGACGGTGGGACTTACCTTTCAAGTCCTTCTTTTTGGACCGAGAAGAAAGTCCCGATGGTCCCTCTCCCTTCATGGAAAGAGATTGGCAAAGCTCCTTAAAAGAAGCTGAATATGAGGTACCCAGAGAGAGCGGGATAAATGCCGCGACCGAGGAAGAGGATGATGCGGCCTGTGCTGCCTCCTCCTCGAGGGCAATCATGTGCTCGAGTTGCTGAGCCGAGCCAGCCACCGCAGTAACCGCCCAAAAGGCCTCTTTCAACTTCACTGGCGGGTAGCACTTCTCGGAGCACCCAAGCTGTAACCGGGCAGCATGGTCTTCCAGGACGTTGGCCGAAAACGAACGGCATAACTCACAAGGCTGCGGGTCATGGTCTAGGCCGAGGCAGTAGACGCACGTGGAGTGCGGATCCGTCCTGGACATTTTTTGCCCACAGGGGCACCGCCGAAATCTGGGAGTCCATCTGTCCATCGCACCCGCAAGGGAGTAACTTGACCGAAGTCTTGAAAATTTTAGGATAAGTTTCGGGTGAACCGAAGAATTAGGATCCAGTCTACACGTAGAACGTTAAGGAGGGAACCTGAGCTTCCAAGCGGTAAGGAAGATCTGGCGTCATGGGGCGGAGCCGAGAGTTTTACCACCCGGGTGGGTGGGAGGAGCCAGCTTGAAGACCTTCCAGCAAGATTTAAAGCGCCAAGGAACCAGCCAGACAGTGTGGATGAACAACATATCCATGTCCCTAGAATCAACATTTTCTGTTGGCACTGAATGCAGAATTTAAACCAGGTTTGTGTTCCTCCACTGCTGACTGGGTTTCGAAGTCAGAGCCGGAGATGAGAGAAGTTAACATTAGACTGAATGAGTTGGTTCACTGTAAAAAGCGCTTGAAATTCAAATGCTGCAGAGCTGCGAAGGAGGAGATCTGTCTCTTTCAGCATAAAAAATCTGACATCACGGGGCAGAGCTGGAGGGGATCAATGACAGTCGGTCGACAAATTTGTTGTCGACATACATTACAGCGAGTCCTTTATGTCAACTGCATTTGCGGTCAGCATAAAGGCAGTCACTTCAGACTGTTTTCTTTGGGGGGCTCTGCTCCCCGCACCTCCCATAACTAAATTAATCAACTCTGACTCGCAGTTGATTCAGGGAGGGGGTGCAGGACCCTCAGAAAGCAGTGTTGAGGTCCCGCGCTGACACTACAGCCACCTGGTGCTGTAGTGTCAGTCACGGTAACATTGTCACCGTGGCGACAGCATACCACCTGGAGGATGTACCACCCAGGTTGTGGGAGGAGCACCGCTTGAGAACATCCGATGGATCAGTCTGTTCCAGGAAACATGCTTAACATGTACCCCCTGGAGGAGAGGAGAGATGAGACCTTCAAATACCTGAAGGGGACGAACAAGGCCAATACAGGAGAAATATTCCAAATCAGAAGAGGGAGGGATACCAGAGGGCATCAATTGAGGTTGGAGTGGGGAAATTCAGGAGAGTGATCAGCAGGCATTACTTCACAGAGAGGGTGGCAGACAAGTGGAACACACTACCAGAGGAAGCGGTCTCGTGTAGGACGGTGGACAGCTTCAAGAAGGGTGGGACAGAGAGAGGGGTTGGGAGGGGTGGGGCAGTTGCAAGGTGAGGGGCTAGCTGCACAATTGAGCAGACTCGATGAGAGCAGTTTGGCCCACTTCTGCTGGCATTTCGTATGTTCATATAAAACTGTTGAAAGTGTTGATGTGAACTGCAACCATGCCTCAAAACTCCAATTTTTCTGCTTCACTTTTACACCTTTTTTGTACATAACTTTGTCTTTCATTTTGTTTTTTTTAAGCCAATCTTGAATAGTAGCTTGCTGTACTTTTAGGACTTATACAGTCACTAAACAGAGCCAAGGAAATGGCAGATAAAGGAAAAAAAAAAAACTCAAGCACAAATTACATTCAAGGATACTGTACAAAATTCTGGCTCGTTACTTGGAATTCAATTTACCTTCCAATTTTAGTAAATCTAGCCTGGGTTTCTTACCTCCAGACGTCACTGCCTTTAGAAAACATTGACGATTTGATAACTTCTGGGGCCATCCAGGCATATGTTCCTGCTGCACTCATTTTGGTGGTTTTGTTCCATTCCCTGGCCAAACCAAAGTCTGTAATCTTCAGGGTTTTGTTGGTAATATCATCATGTTCCATCCTTTCGAGTATCAGAACTACAGAAGGGGGAAATATGTACCAATTATTTTCAAGCATACTGCTGCAGGCCTGAATTTTACAGGCACAATTTAACCAGTGCTGGGAAATCTCAGGTTTCCATTTTTGCATTGTGCAGCATACTGAACAATATGGAATATTTCAATACTTCAGTCCAAGACTCAGGGGATCAGCCATCTTTAAAGAGCTGCTGACACGACTGGGCAGGCAATTCATACTGTGTAGCTGCCTGCCCTAGGACCTTTTTCAACCATAAATTAATATTTTCCGTTTAGTGATTTTATCATTATTTCACTCGTAAAGCCTGGCTCGCAGCTTCTGCGTCCAAGCCGAGTGGCCGAGAAGTGCTACAGCCCCGCTCCTAAAAACAGCATAATTATGATGTGTGGTAGGGAATGGGGCTGCGGGCACTCTATCACGTAATGGAATCGGGGGAGTGGGCTGCCTAAACATACCTTGATTATCTTTGCTGGCAGGTATATACTGTATGTCTGGGGCTAATATTATAGTGGCATGGTAGCACCACTATAGTTAGAGTTGAGCAGGGTTTTCAATGATAAACCTCAAACTTTGTACTTTGAAGGAAAGCTGTCTTCAAATGGGGCTCCTGCCCCCCCGCCGTTTAGTTTTTTTAAATGAAAAGCAGTGTTTTTTCGTGCTACAAAGTACTTTATTTTAACAAGGAAAAGTCCACTACCCAGAAGTATGGTGGATGCAAAGGGAGAGCTCCATTAACTGTATAGGTGTGGTGCCTAGCTCGCTTCAATACAAATGTATTGAAGCGAGCATCTCACACTTTACAGTAAATGGGGTCCCTGCATCTGCCATACTGCTGGGTAGCAGACTTTTCCTTGTTAAAATAAAGTACTTAGCATAAGAAAAATGCTGCTTTTCATTTAAAAAGCTAAACCGGGGGTAAGCCTTGCGGGGGCGGGAGCCCTATTTGAAAACAGCTTTCCTTTAATAACTTTGCAGCCATTAAATAGATTTGCATGAAATTTTGCATGCTCAGTTTTGTGTGGTAGATCTCCTGATGTGCCAAGTTTCATTTTGGTCAGCTTTGCGGATTCCAAGCTGCATAGTGCTAAAATGTTAAAAATCACTGTTTTATGTGCATTTTTGATCATCTCACTGTACCGAGACAGTTTAGAATTTTAGTCCAACATTTTCAGGATAGAAAAGGCTTGCTTTACAGAGATGACTTTTGCTGGTTTGGTGAAAAAATATGAATCCATTCCAAAGTTATTTAATTTTGAAGTTTTGAGTTCTGCGCATACTCAGTTCAGTCTTTTGGATAGCTTCCTGGAATGGCAAAAGAATTTGGTCTCATGAAAAAAGGATTCTTTATTGTGAGGGGCCAATCCTTTTTTGTGAGAAAAAAATCCTTTTTCATGAGACACCACCTTTGCACTTTAATATCTTCACAACTGTTCAACGGATTTGCATGAAAAATTGCATGTGCGGGTCTCAGAAGGTAGAGCATCTCCTGACTTGCCAAGTTTCCTTCCAAGACACACACGCAGATTCTGAGATCCGGATAGTGAAAAAAATTAAATCACCATTTTTTGCTGTTTTTTGTCATCCTCTAGCGCCCAGACGGTTTGGAATTTGGTCTGAAATTTTCAGGGTAGAAAGGGCTTGGCCAACAGATGTGCCTTTCACTGGTTTGGTGAAGAAATATTAATCCGTTGCCAAGTTATAAGGATTTGAAATTTCGGTTCTGAGCATGCTCAGCAGAGTCTTTTTGATAGACATTTGATACCCTACTGAGAATGCTCAGAAACAAAATTTCAAATGCTTATAACTTGGGTATGGATTCATATTTTTTCACCAAACATATGAAAGGCACCATTCTGCAGCATACCCTTTCTACTCTGAAACTTTAAGATCAAAATTCCAAACCATCTGGGCTGTAAGCGATGACATAAAAATCCAATTTTTTCTTAAAAACATATAATCCAGATCTTGGAATTCTCAAATCCCACTGGAACAAAACTTGGCAAATCAAGACACCTTGCCCCCAGACTGTGCATGCAAAATTTAGTGCAATTCCCTTGAATGGGGACAAAGCTGTTAATTATAGTATAGTTATGGTTGAGCAGTGGTTTCTATGTTAAACCTCAACTTTTGCACTTTAATATTTTTGCAATTGTTCAATGGATCTGCACGAAATTTTGCATGCTGAGTCTCGTGGGTAGATCTCTTGATGTACCAAGTTTTATTCTGGTCGGATATGCAGATTCCAAGATGAGGACAGCAAAATAATGTAAAATAAATTTGTATTTTGCCTTTTTTTTTTTGTCATTGTCTTCTTGGCATGAGACGATTTGGAATTTTGATCTAAAATCACTGGTTTGGTAAAAAAAAAAAAATGTATCTGTTCTAAAGTTATTACATTTTAAAAATTTAGGTTCTGAGCATGCTCAGTCAGCACTTCAAAATAGCTGTACGAAGTTTTCATATGGGGACCCTTTTTTGTATGTTTTGTGTGTGTGTGTGTATGCCCCCCATCTTGTTTTCCCCTAAAAATTCTAATTTGGAAAACCACAAAAATGACATTCTGCAGAGCGACCAACCCACACAGCTTGCTTATCTGGAGTCCCTAAGCTGGATTCTGCACTTAACTGTAGGAGAAATGTCCTTGACATGTTTTTTTAAGATTATAAATCTTTTGTGTGACTCATCATATGAACAAGTATACTTTTTTATATATTGAGTCATGAAAAAAGATCCTTTTTCGTGAGGGGAAACATTGTTTTTCTTTTGCTGGCATCTGTTCCCTGGTGTCTAGTGGCAGCCCCCACTCTCCGACTGCCCTCCCTGTATTTTTTTGTCTTTATCATTCCCTGTGTCTAGTAGCTCCTCCACCATCCAATCATCGCCTCTGTATTTACTGGTTATTTCCCTGGAGTCTAGTGGCACCCACTACCCTCCAATCGCTGACCCATAATTATTTATTTCTTTGTGTCTAGTGGCCCACCCTCTGATCAGTGTCCCGTGATATCACTATATTTCCCTGGTATCTAGTGGCACCCCCCACCTCACCCTCTGATTGCCCTTCTCATATTTTTTTGTCTTTATTATTCCATGTGTCTAGCAGCTCCTCCACCATCCGATCGCTGCCTCTGTATTTACTGGTTATTTCCCTGGAGTCTAGTGGCACTCCCACCCTCCAGTCGCTGACCCATAATTATTTATTTCCTTGGCGTCTAGTGGCCCACCCTGCATCCTGCCATCCTCGCCCCGTAATATATTTCTTTATGGTCAGTAGTGCCCAGTGGCATCCCCCATGCTCTGATCGCTGTCCCCATAATATTTGCTTTCCTCATTGGTGTCGAGTGGAACCCCCACCCCCACACTCCAATCCCCTCTCTTTTTAGATGTGTAATAAAGAAAATGGTCCCTCAATGTCTTTTTTTTTGAACTTGTAAAAAAAAATAAAATGGACCCTTGCCAATCCATCCCCTCAAACTCGCACCCTCCCACACCCCCTGCACATCCTCACTCACCTGAACAACTCGCTGGCTGAAGATCCACTCTCCGATCGAAGACATGTCTTGCTGCTGGAACTGCTGGCCGCAATGTGAGAAACTAAGATAAATGTGGTTCAATGTATTTCAATGGGGTTTTCAACTTTGATTCATAACTTTGGCATTTGTACACATTTTGACACCAAAGTCTATGGTGACAATTTGGTTGCAGTTTTAGTAAAATTCGAAGTGCAGTGCCTTCTACAGCAACATACATATATGTATCTATAGAGGGCTGGGAGCACTGGGCCCAGAGGGCTCCCACAGGCAAATAAAGATACAATTACACAATCTCAAAAAGTATCAAATAAGGATACAATTACACTATCTTAAAAAGTATCAATGGATGGGAACACAGGGCCCGGAGTGCACTGTGCTCCCACAACCAAATGAGTATGCAATTATACTATCTCAAAAAGTAAGGTAATTCATTGCAAAAAGGTAGTTAATGCACCAGTTAGGGTTAAAGTGACAAAAGTAGGGAAATTGGCATTAGACACCCCACTCCTACCCTACAGGCAGTAACAGGCATGCTGTGCCTTGGGGTTGTCAACCCTAATGCTCACCCCATTGTCTTATACTGTACCCATCTCGGCTTATTTACTCAAGGAATGGGGTGAGCGTTAGGGTTGACAACCCAAGGCACACCCAACGCCTGTTGCTGCCTGTAGGGTAGGGGTGGGGTGGTAGGGTTGGAAATCCTAATGCCACATTTCCCTACTTTTGTTGCTTTAATCCTAACTGGTGCATTAACAAAGTTTTTTTGCAATGAATATACAACTTTACAACTTTATTGAGTCTTAGATTACACCTTTGAGCAATACAACTCATTTACAAAGGTTCCATGTCAGAAGTACAAAAACAAAACGAGGTAAACAATACATAAGTAAATAACAGATATCAAGAATATACTTAAAAAAAATAATACATTAAAAGCAATCAAAATAGCACTGAATGTTGCTCAATATAACAGTAGAGTTGGCTAGAAGAGAGGGCAGCCTGGGAGGCCTTGTCCAAATCTAGGAGAGAAAGTAATGGGGGTGTAAGGTGGGGGATGGGAGAAACAAGAGGGAGAAGGAGATGAGTTACACAGGAGGTGGAGAGGGAAGGAGTGGAGTTGCAAAAGAGGTAATGGGGATAGAGAGATGAGAGAATGGGGAGGAGGAAGGAGGGAAATGGGGTGAGTGCTGGTGAAGTGAGGGGGAGGAAAACAAATTATTACTATAGGGAGAAGAGGTGGTGTTTAGTCAGGAGAGGGGGCAGCCTAGCAGGCCTTGTTGAAAACCCAAGAGAGAGAGTAATATGGTTGGGAGAGAGGTAAGAGAGAAATGTAGGGAGAAGGAGGGAAAGATGTTGCAAAAGGGGTGGCATGAGAGAGAAGAGAATGGGTGGAAGAGGGAAGGTGAGAGGAGCAAGGGAAGAACATGAAGATATGTGAGCAGAGAAGAAGCAGCGGTGAGGGGTGGAGGGGAAAAGGCTCTAGGGTAGGATCGAAATGAAGTGCCAAGAGTTAAAAGTGCCGAAAGGTATAAGTACAATGATAAAATAAGCAGAAGGCTGCTAAGGGCGGCAGTCACATATACTGTTTGCTAATAGATGTTGTCGGAGTTTGTGTTTTAGCCCCATACATACATGCCAGGAAAGATAACTGAGGTACATTTAGGTAGCCCCATCCCCCGATTCCATTACATTCTTCATAGAGCGCCTGCAGCCGTGTTCACTACCTTGCCTTATAATCATGCTGTTTTTAGGGGCAGGACTGCAGCACTCCTCGGCTGCTCAGCTCATATATGGAAGTTACGAGCAGGGCTTTACGAGTGAAATAATATTAAAACCACTAAATAGAAAATGTTAATTTATAGTTTAAAAAGCTCCTAGGGCAGGCAAATACACAGTATGAGCTGCTTGCCCGATAATGTCAGCAGCTCTATAAAGTTTTAGAATGCAATAACAGGGCTCAAACCTTTAGAGTGTGTGTGTGTATATGAGTGTGTGTGTGTGTGTGTGTGTGTGTGTGTGTGTGTGTGTGTGTGTGTATGTATGTATGTATGCATGTATAACAGGTAGCCACTGCCTCCCCCACATAAAATATTTTGATCCTCGTCTTGGTTTTCAAGAAATATAACAGTAGTTTTTATGAAGCAACCAAAATAATTTTTTAGGAGCTTCTGGTAACTAAGATAAATGTTTTAGTAGCCAGACTAAAAAAAAAATTGCCCTTTTTTTTTTTTGTGTCACTCCTGCCTCTGGATCCCATTACACCCAATAACCTCTCTGCCATTACCACTAACCTCAGCTAAATCCCTCTCTCTCTCTAACTCTCGTGGCAGGGTCAGAGGGAAATCCTAGTTCCCTCTGAATCCTCACTTGGTGTAGGCTAGCGAATGTGAGGCATGGGGCCTGAGAGTGCTGGGTCAACATTACTCTATTGATGTTAACGCTTTTTCTTCCCAAGTCCCTTGCACCCCCTTCCACCTCCATGCTGCCAAATACAGCCCATGCAGGCCTTTCGCACACACAGTGGTAACAAGATTCAGCACTATCCCTCCCCAGGCCACCCCGAGTAGGATGCAGGATCCAGGATCCAGTCCCAAACTCCGTCGACGCACACTTAACAGCATAATGCACTAATGCCTGACCACCAGCTGGCTTTCCAAGCTGAATGCGGAATAGCATTTTCCACCAAGAAAAGCCCTGAATTGATGCATTTTTTTGTTAAACCGATGGCTACATATTAGCGGGTAGCCTGCTCACTACGCTGTAACTCAGTCATGCTGCCAGTTGAGTGAATTTTGTGGTCATCATCTGCTCCTCTATCAAGCCCAACACAAAAGCCATTTGCCTTTTCACGTCCATGACCCCCCACCTCCGGCATTCCTACAGTGATGGCAAGTTCACTTGGCAATGGTTTTCTTGAGACATCCTGGCACATCCACATTTAGCTGGCTTTGGGGCCCCCATTGCTCATTAGGAGGAAATGTTTCCATATTCCTGGTTATTAACATCAGCTTATTTCTTAAACCCATTTAGGGTGGTTGCTGGCACAGGCAACTGCAGGGTTAATTTCAAATATCCGCCTTTGTCGCACACTGACAGACTGGGCATAAAAAATAATGTGTGATAAGTTCAATCAAGCCCAGACTCATACAGCAGCAGTGCAAAACTATTAGAACAGTGAGCCAGACTGTCCACAAGGAAAAGGTGGGTCAGAATTAAAAACTGTGCAACATTTATCACAATCCCCTGCTCAAAAATGAACACTACAGGTAGGATTCACAAAAGGGATGTGCCCGGCGCATCTCGTAGATGCGCACTGGCACTATTCACAAAGGGCAGAGGTACTCTGGTGCATCCCGGATGCACCGCACAGGATGCACGGAACCCCGAAAACAATGATATGCAGCGCATCTGGAGGGGGAGTGCAGCTGCATACATGGTGAATCCCCATTCACAAAGCAAAATGAATGCGCAAACACAATGCATACTCAGCGCATCCACCTATATGTGCACTAAGGAGAGAAGTATAAAAGTAGGCTTAAGTGCGAGCCCCCACAGGCAGACTGCAGGATAGCAGCAGCAGCACCAGGCAGAACACCAGCAGCACAACAGAGGTCACAGACATGGATGGTGCACCATTCCTGATGGTGGGCGTGATAATGGGGATGAGAAGACTGGCAAACCAACAACATGGCAGCAGAAGGCACCCCATTGTGCTAGACTAACATTCGAACAACTGACAAATACAGAAACAGTCAGCCAATACAGTCTGTACAGGGCAATTCTGAGGCAGCTCTGTGAGCTGTGCCATGATGAAATGCAGGCACCCACTGGAAGGGGTCATGCCATATCTGTGGATACCAAGGTGACAACAGCAATGTGCCTGCATGCCATGGAAATCTTCCAGAGGCCAGCTGGAGACACCACTGGCATATCCCAGCTGTCCAACGTCCCATCTCCTCACTCAATTCTAAATTCCTCACCGCACTGCTCCCACATGCTTCGGAGTTCATTCAATTCCCAAGCACACAGGCAGAGCAGACAGAAGCTATGCAGCAGTTCCACAGGGTGGCACGCATGCCAGGCGTCACAGGGGCCACTGACTGTACCCATGTGGCAATCCGTGCACCGTCTGGCAATGAGGCCATGCCATACATGAACCGCAAGGGGTTCTACTCCATAAACTGCCAGGTAGTGTGCAGTGCCACGGGGAACATCATTAATGACTGTGCCACACACCCTGGGAGTACACACAATGCCTTCATATGGCACCAATCTGCCCTGTGCCACCGGTTTGAGACCGGGGATATTCCCAGCGGCCACCTAGTGGGTGAGTGGGGCATGCATACATACCCACACACAGGACACCATGGCGCAACAAACGTCTGGAGGTAGCGCAGGTGTGCGGGGGCCTTGGCAGGGCCTGCGCAAGGGGAGACGCCCAGGTGGGCCAGTGGAGGTGAGCACGCCGATGGGACAGCGCGCGCGTCATGGGAGACAGTTCAGCAGCACAGCGCAGCACAAGAGTTGAGGTGATGTGGAACAGTAGGCACATGTGGCAGGGTTGAATGCACCACAAGCACCCAGGCACAAGCGACCGCTGGGCAATGGAGGGTAAGCAATGCCAGAGTGGACAGGAGTGGTCAACCATAGCTGCGGGCATGGTCAGGTACAGGGCAGATGAGGGCAGCCAGGGCAAGAAGTCACTGGTGAGTGCACGAATGCACCGTCCCACTGTGGGGGGAAGGAGACGCACCAGGAGGAAGGCCACAGGGACAGAGGTGGACAGGCAGTAGCCACACCAGTGTGTCATGATGGAGGGGGGCTGTGGTACACAATGCACATGTATGTGGGGTTCTAACAGACTGCTTTGTTCGCCCACAGATGATGCAATGTATCCCCTCCAACCCTGGCTCCTGATCCCCTTTCTCCATCCTGGCAGAGGGGGAGGAGCACTACAACGAGGCACACACTGCTACACGCACCATCAGCGAGCATGTCTTTGGCATGCTAAAGATGTGCTTCAGGTGCCTGGATAGGTCAGGTGGTGCTGTACAATATAGCCCAGAGAAGGCCTGTGGCATATTCCTGGCCTGTTGTATGCTGCACAACATTGCCATTGACTGTAGAATAGCTGTCCAGGCTGAGGAGGGCATCAGTTACGGGGAGGAGGAGGATGCAGCGGAGCAGGGGCACCATGGAGGAGGTGGGCAACTGCCTCTGGCCCACAGGGACCCACGCCTGGTCGCCAGGTCCTGGCGGCACAGGGACACCATAGTGAAAGAGCACTTTGGGGACCAAAGTTGAGTAACACAGGTGGGAAACACTAGGCAGCCACACACACACACACACACACACACACCCACCCACCCACCCCACAGGTTAGATGACAACCAGAGCCAGCATGGGCGCACCCGTGACCGGTGACAGCAATCGCGCGAACACATGTACAGCGGCCACACATGGGCGTGGGGACACGGCATCTGTGCTGGGGATGGCATGGATCAGTATACATCTGCTGGCACACATGCACAGCAGACACAGGGCCGCACTCATCACACCCATGCCACATAGCACAACACCGGTTGCCCCGGCCATGCATAGTGCACCACACAGGTGTCCCACACAGGCACAGTACTGTGGCAAGCGCGTGCTACATCATGCCGCCCTGGGAACTATCAGCCTCGTCTGTGGGCTACAATGGGTGCTGGTAACAGGAGCCAAGGGGGCTGTTAACCCAGGCGTCAGTGGGAGCCACCACGGACACGTGGGTGTACGCCCTGCCTGGTGATCACTAGTCAGCGCCACCATAGGCAGCCGCCCCACAGCAAACTGCTGTATGGGCGGGGATTGGGCATGGGCAACCACTGCACGTACAGGGATGCCTGCATCACGGTCCCCTACCACTGCTCCACAGCACCCTGCTGAACAGTGTCTGCAGTCCCTGTCCCCACAGCAGCATCAGACACAGAGCCCCCAGCAACCGTGGGTGGTTATGCAGGCCCTGTGGGTGTGCTTGGGCCCACAGGACCACCAATGCCACATAGTGCCACCAATGCCTTGGCTGGGCCACTGTTGGCCATGTCCCCCTCCATATCTGTGTGGCGTCAAGATCATCATCATTGTGCGCACCTTCCATTCTGGATGCCAGCACCAGCAGGTCACGCGCAATGTCGACCATGTCCACTGGGTTGTCATCAGCGAGACCCAGTATGTTGATCAGTCATGACTCATGAGCTACCATGGCCAGCAGCCGTGGCACCCGCTGCGGAGGGGTTTGATGGCATTGCACCATGCAATGCCATGTCTGGGTCTGCGGTGGCACTGGAAGTGCCTGGCATGGCATCCACCACAGCCCTGGTTGTGGCATGGTGTGATGGCCCGGCCTCCTCCCCCGCCAGAGAGTCCACCAGACACAGCAGCACCCGTGAGGTGGGATGGAGCTGTAAGAGAGAGAATGTTAACATGGTTACTGACACGTGTACTTGGTGTGATCAGACAAGCATGTACAGGGAGACTTACATGTGTGCCATAGGTGTGGCTGACATGCCATACAGGGGAGTGCCGCCCATGGGGCTACTGCTGCAGCCATGCACCAGCACAGGCAGACATGCACAGAGGCCTGTACAGGCACTCAAGGACATGTGTGGAACCACCACCCCCCCCCCGTCCACCACATGCGGGAACATCATCCCAGGCAACCACCCCTTCCACAGTGCTGCACTGGGGCGGCATGTCATGTGTCTGCAGCACACTGTAGATGGACGTAGTGAACGATAACATGCTCAGTGCACATGATACATGGGCGCTTAGTGGCCCATGGTGGTGCTAGTCAGGGCACCCACGGACCAGCACAGTGCTTGGGACATGTATATTCACAGTGCTGCGATGGACTGCCACCTGTCTGGAAGCCACCACCCAGAACTCCCATCACTGTTGTCCAGCCCATGCTGGCTACCAGCCTCTCCTCATTCAGGGTGAAGTGCAACGCAGTCTGCAGTACACGCCCTGTTGCACCCAGAGAAGTCCTGATGGTGGCCATATCCTTGGCCCTCCGCTTCTCATCAATCATGGAAGTGCTTCATGCACTCCTGTGGTATTCTGCTGTACTTGCCATGGGCAATCACGTGCCTGGCTATCTGCTCCCAGCCCTTGTCCCTTTGCAGGTGGCTGCCACCCCTGTTAGACAGGATTCTCTGCCTCGGGAAGTAGAGCTCCAGCAGCACCTAGTCTTCATCAGCAGTAAAGTTTGGACGTCTCCTTCCAGCTGCATTGTCCTGTGCGGACATTGTGGTTCCTGTGGGGGGCAATATGCAGGCATCAGCTGCTGTACAGAGCACCCTGAATGCCATCAAATCCCCACTGTCAGATGGTGCAGATAAGCTATAAATAACAACATGTACACAGACTTACCCTCTAGATGCAATACCTGTCAGTCACCTCTGGAGTGGGCAGGCGCATTCAGGAGCACTTATGGCTCAGGGCATGCAAATGAGATTGGGACCAACTGTAATCAGATGCAAAGCAGGTGAGATGCCCCTGAATTTGGCAATGAGCTAATTTGTGAGCACTGCCTGTGAAATGTATAACTGCCCCCAACTCATCTCAATCAGTAATGTGCAACTGTTTCATTGAGCACATCCCTCTACAGTACATTACTGAACATGCACAGTCGAACTGGGGGCATTTCCTAAATGTGGCGCATGTCACATGGTGCATCCCCGCACATGCGCGATGCACAGTCAGTGCTATGCCATGCATAGCATAACATGTCCGGTGGTTCCGTTAGCACAATCGATGACAGCAGTGCATCCAAGTCCACATGCGCTACTGGATCTGGGCTGCATGACTCAAAGAGTGTGGGTATGGTGCATTGGTGTGACTTTACAACAATGCGTACCTGCAGTGCACGGCGCACCACTGGCAGTATGCGCTGTCCCAGTGCACTTTGGGTGGCACTGTTTGCCATTGACAATATGGCGGAACCATGCATGCGTGATCCGGTCATGACCCCTGACCCTGGTCTCCACGCCTGTACTGTGCACACGGCGCATGCGTTGGTAGCGTGTGCATTAGTGGCAATTGCGCATTGCCATGCTGCAACACAGTGATGCGCAGTCCGGTGCATGATGGCCTATCACACATATGACGCAAATGGGTCATTGCACACCAGCAGCCTGTACTGTACACATCTGCTCCAGACCACCTGAGTCAGAAAATGCCACATGCACAAGCAACTGGGCCCAGGGTCATGAACTGGGGGGAGGTGGAGCCAGTAAACCTGGTGGCACTCATCATGCCACTTAAGTGGCAGCTCTTTGGGTCCCAGGACCTCACTGAGCCATGTTCAGCAGTGTGGGCGAGGGTGGCAGAGCACCTTGTGTGCAGAACTGGTGTGGCATACACGGAGGAGCAGTGCAGGCACTGCTATGGCGACCTGCAGCCCCGAGACCCCGACAGGCTCCATAGCATTCGAGATCAGGCAAGCAGGGTTGCAGTGCCATGCCCAGTTAAGTCACAACAACTTACAGCAATTCAAGCAGGCAGGAGTCTGTCTCATGGGAGGGCAGTGTGCCCTGGCACAAGGCCACACACACACACACACACACACACACATGTGGCATGCCATACTGATGCTGCATGCGGGGTGCAGCCATGTCCACTGTGTGTAGATGTGTGCAGCTGGTACAGGACAGTGGGTTGCTTTGGCACTGTGGTGGACGCACTGTGGTTCTGACGGTGGCACGGGACACATCCATCCACACACTACCATGGTGGGCACAGGCTGGTGTGCTGTGTGTTACTACACAATGCCCAGGGTGCGGTTTCATTGGGTCACTGAGGGGGTGAGTCCATCACTGCATGCTGACAACAGTGGTGTTGCTGTGGGTCACAGGTGGGGAGGGGGGTGGTACACACTTACTATCGCCTCACGGTGCTCTTTGCTTGTATTTTCCTTGCAGGGCCAGCAGACAGGCAGAGGGCCGCGGTGGCAGTGGACGTCAGGCTTGCTAGGGCCAGTGGAGGAGGCCAGGGATCTGGTTATGTGGGTGCAGGTGAGTGTTCTGCTTGTGCATCCTCTGTGTATTCATCACGGGAGGTGGGAGTGGTGCCCACTGCAGGCCACTGCCTGCCACATGTGCATGTCCATGTGCTGCATGTTGCACACACACGTAGTGTTGCCATGGCAGCATGTGCTAGGGCCACAGTGCACATGGCTCCTGTGTGTCCATCCACCATTTACACGTCAGCTGAGGACTGTGCGCACACTGTGGTGCTCCACTGGTGTTCGGACAGGGCCTGCATGGTTGTGAAGCCTGCTGGCCTCTGCACATGCTGTGTGGGACATGACTGCATACCCCTCTGAGTGTCACTCTGCATGCACATGTGGGCCTTGTGCTGTCTCAGTACCACTGCATGGTCATTGTTGCTGGTGTGTGGTGTGCATGGCAGGCTGTTAGCCATTGCCATGGGGGCTGCCTCCTGCACACTCACGTGGTGGGCGAGGGGATGGGAAGGTGTGGACCATGGCACTTAGTTCCTGTTGTCTTTGTCCACACTGTAGGCCCACGGAGAGTCCAGCCAGGTGTGCGGGGGGAGAGAAAGAGTCCTTGGTCAGCCAGCAGGGCAGCTCTTGCAGGCAATAACCATGCTTACCAGAGTGCTGCGAACCAGGGGCAGGAGGGGTGGATGCCGGGCTGTGGCCCATCCAGGACATTAGGTCACTGGGCCACTTGCATATAGCCCGTTTGTTGCTTGACCCCCGTCCTCCATACCCACCCCCATTGCCAGTTGTCTTCCCCTGTTCCCCCACCACTGTACCGTCCCCTTATTGTGTGCTGTGTTTCCTGTTGCTGTGTTGATTCCCACACCACCCTTTCCCGTTTCTTAGTGTTTTTGTACCATTGTAAATAATTTATTGTGTTACTTTTCCGGTTTGAGAAAATATTTTTATATTGATGACAATGTCTGTGGTCATTCATTGTACCTTGTGCTGGTGCTCTGTTGTGCTTGCTGGTTTTCACTGTGCCTTTGCTCCCATTCGCATATATGCGCACCTGTAGTACTGTGCATCCATGCGCACTGTCCACCTTTCATGCCTGCTACAGCGTGTGCCCTCCTTGTTGCATATGGCCTGTTGGGCAGCCTTACACCATGCTGGCTTGCACATTGCTCCTATTCTGTGTGTGGTGCGTGCTGGTTGGTTCTGTTGTATTGGTCCCCTGTTGTTGTGCTGCTCTTCTTGCAGTCCACAATGCCTGTGGGCATGTTCCACCTGTGCAGGACATGGCCTTCGGCCTGTGTACCATTGTGCCCATTCACCTGTGTTGCAGCTCCCATGTCCACCCTACTGTGTTCCTGTGGCACCGGGACATGTGTGGCACCCTCTGCCATGCTGAATGGTGCACCTCTGCTGCTGAGCCCCACCTTACCAGTCACCCCTGTGCCTGTTGGTCCCCTGTGTTGGGTGTGTGTCTGGTGCTTCCAGGTGTCACCGTGTGTGCGCTGTCTGTGCACCTTGTCTGCTTTGGCCACTCTCTTGCCCTCTGACCAGTCCTTGCCGGGCTGTTCCCCTGCATCCTTTGTGCCACTGTAGTCTCCCCTGTTGTTCCTGTGTCCCTTGCTGACTTGCTCCTTATTCAATGTTGCGTGGTCCAGGGTGCTTCTGCGCATCCTTGTTGCGCTGGGGTATCTCAGGTTGCGCCATGGCGCTTCAGTGGTATTCACAGTGGGGATGCACATCATGCATCTTGCAGTGCATCCTTCTGTGAATACCACTGTTTGGGGACGGTGCATCTCACTTGCGCCGAGCGCATCTGCTTTGTGAATCCTCCCCTACAACTGCATAGTTTCTGCAGAACAGAAAGCTATTCAGCTCAGTGTCCTGGATGAACAACCTGGATATACCATCGCTTGGAAGCAGATAGCAATGCCTTAGCTATTAACAAAAAAAAATAAAAATACTCAGCACTTGGGGGGAGGAATGAAAAACGTTAGGACTTCTGCAAAACAGAAGCTGCAATGTGACATCTCCCTCCTTTCTAAATGGTGGCTTCAGGATATTAAAGAACTGCCGACACCACTTACGGACTCGGCAGGCAACTCATACTATTTATTTATTTATTTTGTTTTTGTTAACCAGGTATGTACACTAGATAAGAGCAGTTGTCTATTTTCCTGCCTGAGGAGCTAATTTCGCCCATACCTGAATTTTTGTGTTAAGTAATAAAAGCAGAACTTACATTTAAAAACCTGGCTCATAACTTCTGAGTATGAGCAAAGTGCCCAATACATGTATAACTGCAATAAAAGGTACTGTATGCATGGACAGCCCAACACCATTACATTATTTATGCAACAGGTGTAGACTCAGAAGGCTCCTGATAAATCCATTTATCAGAGCAATGATACTAACATTTCGGTGACCACACATCTATTAGTATAGTAAGTACGTCATGACCCAGCCAGTCGCAACCTGCACTACTTACTTCACAATGCTCAGAGCTCACAGCAACAACAACCTCCTGATACTCTGGAAAGCATACCATTCACTCCTCAGCTTCATGGCAAAACATAAAAATTTTTTTTTTGTTTAAAGGTACACTTTCAGCTTTCACCTTCTTTTTTTTTTTTTTGGATCCATCTTAAAATACTATGGTATACCTGGAGGCACCTTTAGCAATGAAAAGTACAGTTACGTAAGAGCTTACTGTAACAGTAGATCTTCGAGAGGAGCTCTTGCAGCAGGTAATACAATTAGGACTAAGGCTGCCAGGCATTAGAACCCCATGGAAAAATCTCCTAGCTAGCAGTCTGTGGTGGGGGATCACCCCCCAACGTCGGCTCCACCCAGACGTCAGACATGGTATAAAGGGGGAGGTCCCCCGGTGCCACCTCAGTATTCCCGCCGGAGACCCGGCTGAAAAAAAAAAACAGATGGAGAACCGAGGAGGATCTCCCATCCCCAAAGTGAAGATAATGAAAATCGGTCCCCGGGGGCAGGTGGGTGGGAAAGCTACTTGCTGCAAGAGCTCCTCTCAAAGACCTACTGTTACGGTAAGTTCTTACGTAACTGTACTATTTCACATCGAGGGGGAGCTCTTCCAGCAGGTATTACTATTAGGACCTAGTCCCAAGCAATGCCCAAGAAGAGACCCAGGTTGGAAGGGTGGAGAACAAAAAGCTGTAGGAAATCAGGAGAGGAGTCCCCGAAGGACTGCTAGGCCAAAACCTGCTCTCCTCCTGGAAGCAGTGTCCAGACTCCCAGTGCCTCACAAAGGTGTGCACTGAACTCCAAGTAGCAGCCACACAGAGGTCCGCTGAATAAACGTTCCGAAGGGAAGCGAAGGACGTCGCTATCCCTCTGGTGGAGTGACCCCTAACCGGTTCCAGTACAGATCTGTTGTGCTGCTGGTAGCAGAAGGTAATGCAATGCACAAGCCTCTTAAGTGTTTGCTTTGACACTGGTGCCCCAAGCTTTCTGTGGGCAAACGAGACAAACAATTGGTCTGTCCTTCTGGCGGAACTGGTCCTGGCCAAACAGTAACGCAAGATTCTATGTATATCCAGAGTGTGCAACAGTGCCTCCCCCATTTGAATAATTTGGGTAATAAACTGGTAGTTGGATGTCCTGGTTCAATGTGAACTCAGACACTACCTTCGGTAGAAACTTAAGAGTTTGTACACAGGGCTACCCTGTCCTTGTGAAAAATAAGGTAAGGCTCTTTACACATCAGAGACTGCAGCTTGGAAATCCTCTGGGCTGAGGTAATGGCAACTAAAAATAACACCCTCCAGGAAAGAAGGCGTGGCTCGCAACTTGCGGCTGGTTCAAAGGGGGGGGTGGGGCAAGGTGAGCTTTTCCAAAACAAACAGGCAATCCCAAGACAGCACTGGGTCTCTCCTGGGAGGTTTAATATGCAAGATACCTCTTAGAAAGGTCTTGCAGATGTCCAGCTGTGTCAGAGTCTTCCCATTCATTGGTGCATGGTGAGCTGACAGAGCACAGAGAGGCACCTTAACGGACGAGTAGCTGAGGCCCAAGTCCGGCAGGTAGAGAAGATACTCCAGCACAGAGTCCACTGGACAAACGAGGGGATCCAGGGAATGGGGAATCGCCCACAAGCAGAAACACTTCCATTTTGTGGTGTATGTAGCCCTGGTAGAGGGTTTTCTCGCTGCCATGAGCACCTCTGCCACTCTGAGGGATACTCCAAATCTATCCCAAGCTAAGTTCACAGGAGCCAAGCATGCAGGTACAGGGACCAGAGGGCCAGATGGACCAAAGTCCCTTGCTCTTGGGAGAGCAAGTGAGTGGAGGGGGCAATGGAACTGATGGTTCTGATGCCAGCTGTTGCAGCAGCGGGAACTAAATCTGCAGTGGCCAGAAGGGAGCTACCAGTATCATCCTGGCTCCTTCTGCCTGCAGCTTGAGCAGGACCCTCTGAAGAAGAGAAGGTATACAGAAACCTCCCTGTCCAAGAGAGAGGCAATGTGTCTCACCAAAACACACCAGGCCCTGGATCTAGCAAGCAGAAATTGGGCAGTTTGGCATCGTGTGGGGACACAAAGAGGCCAAGTTCTGTCCGACCCACCTTTTGAAGAGGTCGTCTACAACCTCTTGCTGTAGTTCCCACTCATAGCTCCGAGATCGAGAGTGACTCAGGCTGTCTGCGAGGACGCTGCAACTCCCTGGAACATGGACTGCCATGAGATCCAGGCTGTGATCCACTGCCCAAGTCCATACCCTCGTAGCCTCTCTGCATAGGGGATAAGAGTGCGTGCCCCCTTGCTTGTTGAGATGGAAGACTACTAGGGTATTGTCTGACTGGACCAGAAGAGGCCCAGGGAGGAGCACCCCTTGGAAGGCTTGAAGGGCGTACAGTACGGCTCTCATCTCCAAAATGTTTATGTGAAGAGCCCATTCCGTTGAATTCCAGTAACCCCTCATCTGAAGAGAAGTAAGATGTGCTCCCCATCCCAGTCCTGAGGCATCCGTAGTAAGGATCTGCTGTGGGCTGGGTCGCTGGAAGGGAACCCCTATGCTCAAATGTGCCGACGTGAGCCACCAGGTCAGGGGCTGATGGACTGTGCTGGAGATCTGAATGGGCTCCTCTAGCTCATCCATGCCTTGATTCCACTGAACCCTGAGGCACCACTGCAGGATCCTCATGTTCAAACACACAAGTGGAACTGTAACTATGGCTGCGGCCATGTGACCTAGAAGTTGCAGAGCCACCCTCACAGGAACCAAGTCAGAGCCCTGTACCCTATGAGTGACTCCTTGATGCCCTGTCTGTTGGCAGAAAGGCTTTCCCTTGGACTGTGTCCAGGACTGCTCCTATGTACTGTAGGCTTTGAGCAGGCCATTAGTGTGACTTGGGCAGGTTTAGGGTAATGCCCAGAGTCTGGAATAGACTGAATGTCTCCTCCAAAGTTCTGTTTAACTGGTCTTCTGTTGGAGCAGTAAGAAGCCAATTGTCCAGGTAGGGGTATACAAAGTGACCCCCTCTCCTGAGGGTCACTGCCACTACTGCCAGGCACTTGGTAAAGACCCTTGGTGCTGAAGACAGACCGAATGGCAGCACCCTGAACTGGTAGTGTCCGCCTTGGAAGGTAAAGCGGAGGTACTTCCTGTGGGATGGCAGGATCTTGGTATGCATGTAGGCATCTTGCATGTCCAGACCGCAAAGCCAGTCTCCATGGTGGAGCATGGGCAACAGACTCTCCAAAGTCACCATTCTGAACCATTTGTATTCGATGAAAGTGTTCGGATGGCTCAGATCCAGAATGGGACAGAGGTCTCCTGTCTTCTTTGGGACAAGGAAGAAGTGGGGAATAAAATCCCTTGCCTCTCTGAGCAATGGGAACCTCCTGGATGGCTTTCTCGTCTAACAAGGCCTGTATTTCTACCCGCAGGAGAAGTGAATGGGAGGGTGAGCAGTGGGAGGGGACTGGTGGATTGTCCTGTGGGATCTGAGTGAATTCTAGGGAGTATCTTCTTTCCACTATCTGGAGGACCCATTGGTCTGACTTGATATTGGAGCATCCGGATAAGAAGAGGGAGAATCTCCCTCCTCCCTCAGTAGGGAGTCATGCTGTAGTGGAGGGGGTAGGCAGGGGAGGTCTGGGTGTCTTGGGATTTTTTTGGGGCCTGGGTGCCTGAAGAGACAGGGTGTCCTTTTCTTTTAAAACCTTCCTTATGTTGCATCTGGCATCTTCTTTGCTGTCCCTGATTTTTTCAAAAGGGATGACGATATGTAGCCTGTGGCTCTGACCTGTGCATTCTGCGGACTTCAGATACTGCTTTTCCAGAATCTTGCAGTCCCGTAATCAGCTTTTCAGTGTCCTGGCTGAACAGGACTGGTCCCTGAAAAGGAGCGTCCAAAATAGCGTCCTGTAAATCCTGTCGGAAGCCAGAAACTCTGAGAAAGGCATGCCTCCGCATGCAAATGTCAGTGGGCACTGCTCTTGAAGCTGTATCTGCGGAGTCATAAGAACTCCTTAGGACGTGTTGATCTACGTCCATGCCGGACTGTACAACAGCGAGAAGTTCTGCCTCACCCTCCAAATCTGGCTGGGCCTTGGCCAAGTCCATTGCCTTTGCCCACAGTGACTTCTGTTATGTGACCATTTTAATGACCTGATGGTGCAAGTTGCCAATGAGTACACCTTACAACCCATCTGGCCAGCTTTCTGACCTCTGGGTCTGGGGGCTGGGCACTCAAGTGACGTGGTTGCTGTGTCCTGCCGTGGGCAGCCGTTAGAACCATGAAGTCTGCCTTCGGGTGCTCACCCAAGAAAGGCTCCCCTTTAGGAGTTTTATAGAGTCTGTCAGCCTTGCGTGGCACTGCGGTCATGGTGGCCAGATGTCTCCAAGTTGACTTGGTAACATCTTGAAATGACTCTACTAATCGGGGGGGGGGGTGACCAAGGGTTTCGGGTTAGTGGCCCCCAAAAATTTAGCCAATCTGCGCCTTTACAGGTCCAGTTCCAGTGTGTCCCAATGGTATAGCATCTGTATGTGCCTCATAATATCCAAGAAGGACGGGTCATCTGAGAGTGACCTCGCCGAGTCCCTTGGATTAGGAGAGGGGATAGACAACTCATCCTCTGAAGAGTAAATCGGACAAAGAATCTCCAGCATCCTCCCCTGAAGATACAAACTTACAAAATGCCAGCAGAACAGGCCTAACGGTCTCTCGAGTCTGCTCGATTTTCAGCACCCTCTGAAGGCAGACTCCATGATGGTGGGGATCCACTCGGGGATGGATGGACGACAGGTATCTTTTTCGAGCGCCTGACCCAGGTGTCTGCCTGCCTTCTTTGTCAGCGGAAGCTCCTTCAGTGGTAAGGGCCGCTGAGGTGGCTGGGCTCTCAGCAGTGGCTGGACTGGGGATGGATCCCTGGGTTTTGGGAGAAGATCCCCTTTAATGGTGTTCCACCAGGCATTAAAGAGCACTCTCACCTCGGCCAGTGGAACAACTGGGGGTGGGAGCGTCAGGTTTTGGGCACCAGAGAGGCCAGGCATCTGATCTTGAGGCACTGGCATCTGGTTCTCAGGCACTTTCTCTATGGGTGTCTCTGGCGTCAGACCTCTCGTCTGATGGTCTGTTGTCCGGTTCCTTCAAAGGAGGCTGATGGGCGTCCTGTGCCCCTGCCTCTGGGGTCTCTGTCACCAGGGCCAACGGCCGGTCCTCCGGGAATGACGGCCGTTCTTTGGCTAATGGCACCTGCTCCTCCTCCAACACAGAGTCAGAGTATCCGGTGGTCTGCCTTCCTTCCGAGGCGGACGTCACCCGTTCCTCGGGTGGAGGAGATGTCCATTACCTGACGACCTCCTGGCGTCTTGTAGAATCGTCTGATTTCTTGTGCTTCTTGGATGAACCAGAGTGATTATGGGCACTGGATTCAGTGGATTTTCCCGAAGCTGACACCTGTCCCTCTTGGGTCGATCCATGCGAAGGTTTGTGGGGTTGGTGGTCCAAGGGGACCTGGGCAGATGACTGCCCCTGGGACAAAGACTCTCTACCTTTAGAGTGTGACAAGGTGGTCGTCTTCTTGTGGGTCACCACTGAAACTGCCGTGGTACCTCAGCAGACCAACTCCGACCTCCTGCTGGAGGAGGATGTAGCAGAAGCCCGGTGAGGAGACTTTGGGCGGGATTCCCATCTGGCCCTCTCCTTCTCCCGGTGGTGGTGTTTCCTTCCCGATCTCTTCTCCTTAGGGGAGACTCCCTGGCTGAGGAGGATTAACTATGTCCTGACAGGGCCTTCTGCATCGTGGCTACTTGATGCTCTAGTACGCAGGCCTTCAGTGTATTAGCACGGCAAATCCTGGTTTTATTGTTAAACTTTTGGCAATGAAGGCAGTTATCATGCCGGTGGTCTGGGCCTAGACAGATCAGGCAGGCAGAGTGGCAGTCTTTCGCTGGAATCTGCTTCCTGCAAGTACACTTGGATTTTCTTAACTATATTGATGAAGACATGCACTTTACTGATGAAAAAGTTAGAAGAAAAAAACAATTTTGATGAAAAACAGCACAATGCATGAGAAAATTGCGGTCGACTGAAACAATGGCATCCATGGATCTGATGTTAGTGGGCCGACGGCAGGAAAAGAACTGAGGTGACACTGGGGGACCACACCTGACATTGCAACGGAGCCAATTTCGGGGGTGGTCCCCCGCCACAGACTGCTAGCTAGATTTTCCCATGGGGTCCTAATGCCTGGCAGCCTTAGTCCTAATGGTATTACCTGCTGCAAGAGCTCCCCTTTGAAGTGAGATATGCAATTCCTAGTTCCTGCTTCATATTTGTTTAGAGCATTATTACCATTTTTTGTCATAGTTCCCACACCCGACTGAATTTCCAGTGGTCCGCTCCTCCCACGTGGGTCCTTCAAACATGGTGCCGCAGCACATTTAAACCCATGCATGTACGGGTTTTGATTTTTCAAATATGCTGCAGGCAAAGTGGTTTCTAAATAAAGGACAGTTCCCTGAACATGGCAAAGTAAGTGTGATGTTAAAATGAGCACCCTAACCTGTTAAAATCAATGTCTGAAAGCCATGACTCTGATCACGTGCATTAGCTGCTGAATGGGGGCGAAGCTATTAAGGTGCAAAGTTAGGGGTTTAACATTAAATACCCTACTCAACCCTAACTATAGTGGCGCTACTGCACCACTACAATACACATGTACATATCTTCAGCCGAGTGGCCCTGGCACTGCTACCTACTGATGGCCAGACCTCTGCATCCAGCCCGCCACCCCCTGACCAAGGAAAGCAGCCACAAGCCCAAACCAGGCTCTCCACTTCAGCAGAGTGGCCCTGGTGCTGGTACCTACTGGTGGCCGGACCTCTGCATCCAGCCCACCACCTCCTGACCAAGGAAAGCAGCCGCAAACCCAAACCAGGCTCTCCACTTCAGCCGAGTGGCCCTGGCGCTGCTACCTACTGGTGGCCGGACCTCTGCATCCAGCCTGCCACCTCGTGACAAAGGAAAGCAGCCACAAGCCCAAACCAGGCTCTCCACTTCAGCAGAGAGGCCCTGGCGCTGCTACCTACTGGTGGCCTGACCTCTGCATCCTGCCCACCACCCCCTGACCAAGGAAAGCAGCCACAAGCCCAAACTAGGCTCTTCATTTCAGCCAAGTGGCCATGGCACTGCTACTTACTGGCGGCCGAACCTCTGCATCCAGCCCGCCACCCTCTGACCAAGGAAAGCAGATAAGTTTGGTCAGCTCCTAGCTCAGGGCGGACAGGCTGCAATCCCCGTAATTGGACTGGCTGCTGGGGACTGTGGCTGCTTCCCGATTGGATGCTGCAGATCCCCATTGAGAAAGAAAGCATACAAGGCACCTTTTTCAAAACACAGCTTGGCCACTGCCTTGCTGTACTGCTCTCTGGACAATTTTTCGCCAACCCCGCCACCCCCTCCTCCCTCCTTTATTAAGTACACTTCCTCTGTGATCCCGGCCCCCTGAGGGCCTCCCGCACTAGTCAACTATAGCAACTCCTTAAAGGGGCTCTCCTTTCTGTAACTTCTTAAAGGGGTGATCCTCTCTCATGCTCAAATAACTTATCGTCCTCAATGCATCCAGGATCAAGTGCATTTACACCGACTATGGTCCTCCTACTCCTACTACCTACACCAGGCCCACCTTATTTAGGACCATCACCCTCTATGCATAGTACCCCCACTCTTATCTGCAACACCTCTACCAGACCCCCAACCCCCCAACACTCAATCACCTCCTCCCCTCGGTACCCCCACACTTCCATCCCTGCTACCTCTTACTTCCCACTCATACCTTGGTCTCTTCTCCTCATTGCCTTTCCCACCCTTCTCGTACTCCACCCACCCCTTGCACCCCAGCACCCAACCCCATGTCCAATCGCAAGGGGAGATGCCACAATCACTACCACGCTTTGGTGCACCTAATCACCCTCCTGTTGCTTCTGTCAGGTAACATTCATCCAAACCCTGGCCCCGTGCCCAACTTTATGAACAAGCCTGCCCAGGCTCAAGGACTCCACATAGCTTCTATGAATATTTGCAGCCTCCTTAAGAAGGCTGCTGCATTCCAATGCTGGGCTACTCAGCACCAACTGGACATTGTCGCATTCGTCGAAACCTGGTTATCCAAATGCACCAGACTCCTTCATCTCCCTCCCTGGTTACACCCTTTTCAAGGAAGATCGGGTGAGTAAGCATGGAGGTGGCTGTGCTGTCTATATGCGCGACTCCCTCCTTGGACATTCACTTCCACCACCCAAGCTTGATAACGGGGCACAAGCCCTCACACTAAAAATCTCCCCCAACCTGGTAAGGGCCCACTCTTTCTCACCGTTGTCTGTATTCCCCCCAGAAAGCAAGACCTCGCCATTCAGGCACTTGCTGACTACCTCTCTGCCCTGCCGCCCAAAATGGCCCAGATAATTGTTGGTGACCTGAATATCAACTGGCTCTCTGCCTTGGCCTCCCAAACCAGAGATATCTTTGGCGCCCTTGACATGTCCCAGCTTGTCACCACCCCAACTAAATTCAACCCCTCTACTGGCTCCAGCACCCTCCTGGATATCACCATTACCAACCGCCCCCAGAGGGTGCTTGATATCAGTGTACTTCCCAACTCACTTAGTGACCACTCCCCGGTCGTATTGTCTTGGTCTGCTGCCAACAGCAAACCTGCACCACAAACCACCCAGCGACGTCGCCTACTCCCAGGAGGCCTGCGTGGCCTTAAACTGTACCTCTCACAACTGGATTGGTCCCCAATCAGGCTTGTACAGTCCATAGACGAGGCATTGGATTTTTTCACTCGCACTTTTAACACTGCCTGTGACCTCTATGCCCGCTTCGCTAGAAATCGCACCAAAAAGATAAACATGCCCTGGGTTACCCTCTCCCTCCTTCACAAACTTAAAATGAGAGACGACCTATGGCACATTGCCATGGACTCTGGCAAGCCAGCTAATAGGCAAGCGTACAACGCTGAGCGCAATAAGTGTACTTGGGTCATTCGACAGGCCAAAGCCCAGTACTACCAATTCGCTCTTGTCTCCTCTTGGGGGTCGGCTAGAAACTTTTGGGATAATGTAAAAGAGCTGAATGGCAAATCCTGCTCCCCACCCCCCATCAACTCTCCTTTAATGGAACTGTCTGCTCTGACCCCCTTGGCATTGCAGACTGCCTAAACCACACTTTCTCAGACCTGAGTTCAGTCCTGACCAGTAACTTCTTTGACCCCATTCCAGTAGCATCCCTGTCCACTCCCCAGAGACCTCCTTTCTACCTACGTACCATCTCCCTGTTGGAAACTAGACCTCTTCTGCACAAAGCTGTTAGTAGTAACAACCCCGGCACTGACCTACTGGACACTAGGCTATTTCATTTGACGTTGGATGCTATCCTGGTCCCACTTACCGAGCTGCTCAACCGCTCTCTGTGCCTGGGGCAGTTCCCCAGCACAGGGAAAACTGCCATCATCACTCCCATCCTAAAGAGCGGTGATCAAGTGACCCCGGGTAGCTACTGACCTATCTCCATCCTCCCCCCACTCTCTAAGGTCCTTGAAAAAGTAGTTGCCAACCAGCTTGCCGAATACCTGGCCATGCACAATCTCCTGTGCCCTGAACAGCATGGCTTTCGTGCAGGTCACAGCACCACAACCACGCTACTTGAATTCTCCAACGTCCTGCACTCTGCTCTTGATGCCGACGTCCTGCCGGTGCCGTGTTCATTGACCTCTCCAAGGCCTTTGACACGGTTTGCCATCCTCTCCTGTTTGACTCCCTCAGAAGCCTTGGTTTCTCCCCCGGCTCCCTTGCATGGTTCACCAGCTACCTCTCTGCCAGAACTCAGTGTGTAAAAATCAATAGCATCCTATCTCACACACGACCTGTCCGCTCTGGGGTTCCCCAGGGCTCCATTTTAGGCCCTCTCCTCTTCAGTCTCTACCTCAACTCCCTCCCCTTGGCCTGCCCAAGTAAGATCCTCCTCTATGCGGATGACGCAGTGCTCTTCGCCGCTGACCCCAACCCCAACACACTCCAGGCCACCCTCCAACAAGCTGTTGATAGAGCTGAGCATTGGTTCACATCACGAAGGCTAGTCCTGAACCTAAAAAAGACCAAAGCTATGCTCTTCTCGCATCGCCAAAGCAAAGCCAGTGGTGCCCCTCTCGTGATACTGCCTAGCACGCTAAACCCCATTGAGCAGGTTTCCTCCTACATGTATCTGGGCATTACCTTTGATTCGGCACTCTCCTTCCATTCCCATATCAATGCCCTTTCTGCTGCTACCAACGTCAGGACTGGACTGTTATACCTCCATAGGGACTGCCTACCACAAGTAGCCCTTAGATTGGCAATCACCTCCTTTGTCCTGTCGCTAATCAACTATGGACTGCCCATCTATGCTGCAGCTGCCAACACTGCACTTGCAAGAATCCAGCTCTCTATAAACAAGGCTGCAGGCTAATCCTGAGAGCCCCTAGGCGCACCCATACGTGCCTGCTGTACTCCACCACCAACTTGCTCAACCTTGAAGAAAGAATCCGCTTCCAAACCTGCCTTCTTGTAAAAAAGACCCTGCTAGGGCTCTCCCCCCCTGGGGTCCCCACCCCCCCCTGCAGTATGCCTCCCCCTCAGCCTCCACCCGCAGCACTGTCAAAGCCTATCTTATTGTCCCAAGGGTAAGGACCTCTATGGTCCAGAGATCCTTTTGCCATCAGACCCCCTCCTGGTTCAATTCCATCCCAGCCAACATAGCTGACTCCACTAAGCTTGGTCCTTTCAAGGTCTCCCTCAGAAGCCATCTGACAAGCGCTCGCTGCTGTAACTGCACATAATTCCCCACCTGCCCCTTACCTTCACCCTAAGGCTGGGTCTGCCCTGTCTACTTCTGCTGTATATACCTGGGGTCTCATGCAACACCTGCTGACTAATGTAATAAAATATCTCTGGTTGCTACCTGACGTGGTACTCGTGTACCTATATTATGACTACTGTGATCCACCCATTACCAAATGTGTACCACCCGTGAATGCCTGTAACACTGGTTGCTTTTTTAACCTAAGCGCTATGTACTGTACTGTTTGTTTGCTGTAATGTATTGCTCTCTTGACGAGGTACCTTTGTAAATGAGTCTATGACTCAACGGTCTATAAACCGATGATCTAATAAATAAATAAAAACATATGTGTATACTGTATACACACACACACACACATATATATATATATATATATATATATATATACACACACACATGTGCATAGTGCCTGCAGCCTCGTTTCCCACTTGAAGTCACCAAAGTGCTATTTTTAGGGGAGGGACTGCAGCATTCGTCGGCTACTCAGCTCATACCTGGAAGTTTCAAGACAGACTTTCAAATGTAAGCCCTGCTTTTATTACTTAAAAAAATCAGTTGTGGGTTGAATTGGCTCCTGACTATGAGCTGTATGCCTGAAACGTGTCAGCTACTCTTTAAATGTCCCTGGGACAAATCATGGGTAAACCAGGTCCTCAGTATGTGCTGCATGCCTGGAATGTGTCAGATGCTCTTTAAAAATGTCCTTGAGACAAATCATTATGGGTAAACCTTGACTCATTATACCACTGTGCTAGAAAGTTTATCATGGATACACCTTATAGGACGCACCACTGTTACCTTTTATGCCTCGGTGAACTGGATCTTGCTAGCCAACGAATTCAACAGTGGAGTCTCCTAGCATGTTTGTTGGGATTTTGATGGAGGCTGCTATGCCAGGGTCCTAGTTCATCAGTGCTTAAATTTCTCTAAAAAGGCTTACATAGCAGTTTTATCATTGTATTTTTCCCCCTTACTTGTAGGACCCTTTTTTTTTTTTTACTTTGACTCCTATTACACAAGGATACAAGACAACCTACATGATTATCAAATATTTTGGACGTGTGTATAGGGATTTCCCTTACAAAAACTATGTAATGTACGGCCCAAGCTAGATGAACTCCAAGTTTGGGTATCAATACATAAATCGGACATCTTAGCTCTCAGTGAAACCTAGCTATCTTCGAAGATTCCTGACAATGCTGTAGCTATCCCTGGCTACGTCCTTTTCAGACTTGACCGTGTTGAGAAGCGTGGGGGTGGCTGTGCCATTTATGTAACCAAAACCATTATGGGCCATGTCTCCCAGCAGCACCACCTGTCAACAAATCCCAAATGTTTGCATCCAAAATTATCCTCAGGCAGCAGAGAAAATCCCTCACTGTCGTATCAGTCTATATCCCCCCCCCCCACGTGACCAGGCCTCTGGTATTCAAATGGTTACTGAGTACCTCGAAAACCTCCCGCATCGTACGGAGACAGTGGTGCTAGGCGACTTCAAAGTAAACTGGATTGCCTCAGAAGCCGAACCATTTAAAGACGCTCTTGCCTCAATAGACATCACCCAAGTGGTTACCTCACCAACTTGTATGGACTGGACTACAGCACTGGCTCCAGCTCCCTCCTTGACTGGATTCTCACTACCCACCCCAGTAGAGTCTCCAACATTCAAGTCCTCAGCGACACCTTAAGTGATCATTCCCCTGTGCTCTGCCAGTGGTCCAGTAAGGTGCACAAACCTAAAGCCAAGTTCGCCTACTACCGTATACCGAAAAAAGGGAAGCTCTCACAATTTTTAAATGCACTCTTGATGATTGACTGTTCCCCCCTTAACAACATGAACTGCAATGACAATGCACTAAACTTCTTCATTAGGCAATTCAGTGTGGTGTACGACCAGCTTGCCCCGGTTAGGAAAATAAAACCTAGCAGAGTGTCCCACCCATGGATCACCCCTGCCCTACTAACAATGATGAAGAATAGGGATCATCTTTGGCATCATGCCATGGCCTCTGGCCTCCACACTGATATGCAACAGTACAAAGATGCCAGAAACCGGTGCACTCAGGCGGTAAAGAGAACCAAGCAAGAATAATACAAAAGTGTACTAACTAACAGCTGGGGTAACAGTAAACAATTTGGGGATAACATAAAAAACCTAACAGGTAAACGCAATAAATCCACCCCTACAATGATAGAGGTCGATGACACTCTTACTCAAAACCGTTAATTGATTGCTGACTCCCTGAATATCGCCTTTACTGATCTAGGGGGGAATACTCCCTCCTGACTCCCTGACCGCCTCCACCCTACCCCCCAACAATGTAATTTCCATGCCTCACCTAAGGCTACCCCTTCTACTTCAGAAAGGTATCCCTTACCAAAGCTTGCAGATATCTAAGTAAGGTGCTTGGCAAATCCAGAATTAGTATGCTGGGATGCATCACTAGGAGGATCACTTCCAGAAGGAGGGAAGTGATACTCCCTCTGTATAACTGCTTGGTGAGGCTGCACCTTGAGTTCTGTGTGCAGTTTTGGAGGCCACACTTAAAAGGGACACTGAACTCCTGGAAAGGGTCCAGAGGAGGGCAATCAAAATTATCTGGGGCTTGAGGGAAAGATCCTATGGGGGGAGGCTCGAAGAGCTAAGTATGTACACATTGGAAGACAGAAGGGACAGGAGAGACATGATAGAGGTCTTCAAGTAAATGAAGGGGTAAATAGGGGAGGGTCAGTTGGGGTGCTTGAAGGAAGGAGGGCAACTAGAGGGCATGGGGAAAGCTGGGGGGACTCAGGGAGAAAGGAGGAGGTGCTACTTCACCGAGAGGATGGTAGAACCATGGAATGTGCTGCCTGGGGGGGCTGGTGGAAGCAAAGACTGTGGAGGGGTTCAAGAGGAAGTGGGACAGGTACAGGGGAAGGGTTGTGGCAGCAAAGCCCACTGCAGGGGGAATACCCTGGGCTGGAAAGGGAGAAGCTCGAGAGGGTGGAGGGGGGACAGCAAGGTCAGCTTTCAGGGTGGGGGCTGACCAAACGAGCAGAAACAAAAGACCATTAAGCCTATTCTGCTGGTATTTCAGTATGTTAGTAGCGACACCCTTGACTTAAAGCTCCTCCACCTTGCACTTGAAGCTGTCCTTCACCCTCTCACCAAACTCCTAAACCTCCCACTTACCCTCAGGCAGTTCCCCTAGGTCTGGAAATCAGCCACTGAAATGCCTGTGCTCAAAAGTGGAGTCCGTACCCAACATTCCAACTACCAACCCATCTCTATCCCCCCCCCCGCCAACTCTCCAAAGCCTTAGAGCACATAGTTGCCGATCAACTGACAGAATACTATGGTTGCCACCCGTCCCATTTCCCGCGGGACAGTCCTAGTTTTAGAGGTCCCGTCCCGTCTCCCACCAGCCCCCGCCGTGGGACGCCAAATGTCCCGCTTTGTGCCATTGCATATTTGCCCCTAGTTAGCCTACTTGGTCCCTGGATGCGTGTCTCTCGCTCTCTTTTCCTTTCCAAATTCCTCTGCAGGACTGCAGCCAAGCAAGCAACCAGCAGGCGTTATCCCCATTCCTGCGGCGGGCGGCTGTCCTGGGTGTCACACGGGAGGCGGGGGCGGGCGGTGGCACTCATTACAGTGTCCTCGGCTCTAGCCTTGGTGGCTTTTGGCTTTACCAGTTAAGGCCCTTAAGTTAATCTCCTTTGTTTCTCTCTGTGGTTGTGGGCTTTGTGTGGGAGGCCGGGGCGGGAGCACTGTTCCTCCAATCAGCGGTCTGCAGGCGTGCAGTCATTGAGTTGGGGGGGGGGGTTGTTTGTTGTCCCTCCCCGAGGTTCTCAATCAGGTCGGACTCAGCTCGACGGTTCCTCCTCTGTGACGTCTGATAACTGCTGCAGCATGGATGGCGAGTCATCAAGGGGGTGTGGTTATCCACTGGCGGCATGTTTAAATGCCAGAGTCTCCAGTGGGACTGGGAGCCAGTTTCATTTTTGCGTGTACCACGGACGATCGATCGATGAGGCTACAGAGACAGAGCGCGAGCTACTGAGACTCTTGGGGGGGGGGAGAGAGAACTGGACGGAGGACCGACAAAACTAAGCGAAGGGGCAGTGAGTATGGCAGTCAGCACAGCAAGGAGGGATCTTTGTTCACAATTCACAGCACCAGGGCCAGGACCGTCACTGGCAAGAATCTGACTGTCACTCTCTCCAGGAAGGACTCTTTATTTGCTGTGGAGCGGGGAGCCTGCAGCTGCAGACTGTTCTTTGACCTGACTTTTTTGCTGGGTCAGGTCACACTAGTCCTACTCCTCACAATAAAAGAGCTGTATTCACTGTCACTTGTCACTTGTGGTTAATTGAGGGGGCAGCCAGAGCTTCATGATCAGCCTTGTTTGCCTGTGTCAGTCCCAGTCTGACCTACTGCTACCGGAGAGGTCAAGAGGAGGTCACTGAGAAGTGCATACTGCCACCTAAGGAGTGAATTCTGCAGCATAAGTCAGGTATGTGGGCTTCTAGCCTAGTCAGCATTTGTTTCACTGTTCAAGTGAAATAAAATGGTATGTGAAGTATGTAATCAGGGGATTCAGAGGGGAATTCATATAATTTTTTGTTGAAGCAGTTGTTTGAGCCCAGTTTCTTATTCTGCAGTGTAGAGATGTTTTTACATAAATCTGTACTCGTGTTATAACTGTTAAACCAAACCAGACAATTTTTGCAAAACGCTGGGCTTATGATTAATTGGGACTGGCCCGCTACTCAACATGCTGGGAGATTTTTGGCATAGTAAGATTTTCATTATAGCCCTGCTGGCTTGTACTAGAGAAGGCAACACTTCAGTATGTACACCATCTGGACCAGTAGAAATATCTGTGGTGCTGGCAGTGGTACATTTTCGCAGTCACTAGCCCTGCTGGCTAGTGGCTATACAAGTTAATTTTGACCCCTGCTCATGGCAATCAATATAGCACTGATTTTTCCCTGGTGCCTGGCAGGTCGTAGCAAATAATTATAGTAAAATTAGTGGGCAATTGTCAAAGGCCACGCACAAGTCGTGCTTCTTCCTAGCAGAAAACTGGTTTGCTTTTACAGCCTTATTCTTAATTGTTATCATGACAGCCATAGATGAGATTGATTTTCCCCTGCTGCAATTGTCTTATTGTCTGTGACGAATACATTTAGGGGCTAGCCAAGACAAACTGTGACCATGTAGTTGTCTCTGGGCAGGCAGATGTAATTTGTTTACAATAATTTAGAACATAATTATTGCGGAAAGGCTGGCCCATTCTCTTGCATGCTTCTCTACTGGGAATGTCGGTGTGGCTCGGTGTCTGTAATCGGCGTCATCAGCTGTCAAACTTGTCATACTAAATGTTGCTGTTATTTGTTCCAGTCCCCAGTGTCATATTGGATACTGTTATGTATGTAAAAAAGTGGCAAGTGGTGCCTGCCAACATGCTAGCCTTTATCTATTATGATATACTGCTTGCTTAGCCTGCTGTTATGTTTCTTAGCATGTCTGCTATTGGAATTATAATGAGTCATTGTGACAGCATGCATGCCACACTGCCAGGGGAAAATTAATCCTTTATATACTGCAGTTAAAACAAGCTAACTAGCCTGGGTGCTGAAAAATAGAATTGCAATGTGTGCTAATATATTTCAGGGATCTGTAGTTGTAGATCAGAGCTAACAGAGCCTTACCACAGATTCCTGAGATAGATTAACGCAAAGCTACTGTTTCTTTTTGCATCTGAAGTTTGTAGGAGCCCACATGTACTCATCCAGATAGCACACGCTTATATTATGGCAATTGGAAATATTTTGAAAAGAAGACAACAGGCCTGATTCTCTGGTAAAATTTTATCATGAATAACAGTTTGTGAATAAGTTTGCTCAACACAATCATGAGCTTTATTTTATTGTTTCAGATTTTTTTATTGCTTTTACAATTCACACTTTTTATGGCAGAGGCAGCCGTCCAGCTGATTTTCATGAAACATGGCATGTGTAGCCTTGTGTGAATGGATCTCTTTGGGTGTTTCTTTGAGTGGAGACAGTTTGACCCAATGACAAAAGTGACTCAGACCATCACAGGGGCTGTTGGTTAAGTGTTCAAAATGTTTGGCCCGTACCTTTTTAGTATCGTAGTTGTGGTGGTGGCTGTGGCTCCAGTTAGAATTTGGTGGGTTTTTTTTAGCTGTCTGTCATTGAGCTTTTGCAGAGCATCACTGTTATGTTTATTTTGTTAGCTGGATCATTCAAAGCAAGGCTTGCTGGATGTACCGACGTTACTCCAGACACATGTCATTTGTAACTAGTCAATTGGAAACCCTGTTTAGTCATTCTTTTCAGTGTGTCTAGCTTTGTTTGGTGGCAGTGTGTTTATTGCATTATGCTTCCAACACAAGGGCCAACTTCTCAAGGCCCATGAAACAATGGGATTCCATCCATGCTGTTAACTGCCTCCATAGTTGCTGTTGTGGTGATGTATTTGTCACATGACCTGCGGCCATAATGGCTGGCTTGTCTCTTCTGGTGCTTTGTCTGGCTGCCACGTAAGGCGAAGTTGCACTGTGCTTTCAGACAATGATTGGCACACATGTTATAGTTTCTACTATGAAGATAAGATTCATATTGCAACAGTTAATGTGTGTTGATTATCTACTAAAAGCATATTGCAACATTTATGTCAAATTGCGTAGGTAAGTACCGGGCCTCAAAGAATGAAGTGATCTGCAGTGACTGCATCCTCAAACAGTAAGAGACTCTGCAAGTGGCAAGATGTGTGGAAGACGGAGTTCAACTGGGTTGACAAGTGCAGCGACATTAAAGCCTCCTGCAGATACTGTAGGCGAGAAATACTGGTGTCACATGGGGGACGAAATGATCTAACAAGACATGAGAGCACCGATCAACACAAGACAGCAATCCAGCAAGCCAAACACAGCCATCTGACGACAAAGTGGGCCAGAACTACTAATGTAGATGGAACGAAGCTGAAGGTTACTGCAGCAGAAGCGGCTGAGGTGTTCCATGCAGTGCAGCACAACATGTCTTACAATTCCTTGGACTGTGGGCTGAAGCTGGTCAGTCAGCTGTATGGGGACTCTGAGGCTGCCAAAAAACTTGCCTGTGGCAGAACAAAGTCTGAAGCCATTGTAGAGAATGTTCTGGGACCACATTCTCTAGAATGCCGTCTAAAAGACCCACAAAGTCCAGGGGTGTCATTTTCAATAGCATCTGATGCATCCAACAAGGGCAGCATAAAACTATTTCCACTGGTAGTAAGGTATTTCAAAAAGGAAGAAAGTGTGGTTAATGCTCTCCTGAACTTCTATGAAGACCCAGATGAATCTGCTCAAGCCATAACTGAGCAGATTTCATCTATTTAGCAAAGGCATTCCTTGCCATGGGCCTCTGTGTCAGCATATGGTGCTGACAATGCTAGTGTGAACTATGGGAAGCGGTCAGGCATGTATACTAGACTGAAAGAGAACTGCCCATCACTTCAAAAAGCAAACTGCCCTGCTCACATCCTTCATAATACTGCAAAGAAGGCAGCAGCAAAACTGACATATGATGTGGAGGTATTCGTCCTAAAAACATTTAGCCATTTTTCAGGGTCTGCCACAAGAACAAGAAATTTAAGAGTTTTTTGAATTTTGTGGCATGGAATACGAGTCCCTTCTGAGGCATGTGCCAACCAGATGGCTGTCACTGCTGCCAGCAATTGACAGAATAGTCAAAAATCTTGCTGCACTGCAGTCCTATTTCCTGTCACAAGGAGAGGATACACCTAGACAGATCTGGCAATACTTTGCTGACAATGAACATGGGGAGGGCACACTTCCGACACTGCCACAGTGCTACCTGTATTTCCTTAGTGCCGTTCTGGTCGACTTCAATGAACACATAGCCACCCTAGAAAGATCACAACTGACAGGTATGGAAACAATTGCAGTGATGGCCTCACTTAGACAAAAACTTGAAGCCCGAGCAGCAGACAAGTTTTTTTGGGGAAAGCTTTGGGCATTCATGAGGGGTACGGATACTGTTTCCTGTAAAAAGCTGGAGACAGATTTTATCCTTTTCCTTGAAACTGCTGTCAAATACTTGGAGCAGTGGTTTGACTTCAGTGATGACAACTACCTAAAGAAAATATCTATGCTGCCTTTGATGATTTGTTGAATGTTGTTGCTGCCTTTTCTCTGCAGGAATCCATAGATGCAAACTTTTTCAAGATTATTCAGTCATCAGGCCCCTTATGCCAGATTGGTGTAGACTGGACCTAGCACCAGCAGAAAAGTGGCAAAAGATTTGTTCGGATGCACCAGACCTGCCTGCTCTGTATCCAGTAATTGCACGTATCATGAGCATCCCACCTTCAAATGCTTTTGCTGAGAGAGTGTTTTCTCTCCGAAAGAACAAGTGGGCCGATGTAAGAAATCGTTGCAGGGTGGAACTGATAAAAGCCGAACTTATGGTCACAATAAACTACCGAATGAAATGTGGCGAATTCCATTCAAACATTATGTGGAACAGACCCCTTTTGCAGGCTGTTAAATCAAATGCTAAGTATCATTTCAAAGCTAAGAAATGAGGTGTAGAGCTGTCTGAGTGAGAAAGAGGTGGAGTAGTTTTGAAAGAGGTGGAGTAGTTTTGAAAGAGGTGAATATCTGCTTTTTATTGCTTGAAAATGTCCTTGCTGCTTTACTATTTCTTTTTTTGTAATAAAAAATGTATTTTTTGCAGTGTTGCATTTGTCTGTTTCCTGATTTCAAACTACCAAAGGTTATGAACACAGACAATGTTAATGTTGTTCCATGAGTGAACATGCAGAGTGCTGAGTCAAGGCATACATGGGGTGGGCGTGGGCAGTGGCACATGACAAAGCATCCCAAATATTCTGATTGGTACCTTGTGTCATAAGAACACCATGGACCAGCGGCGCGCACACGCACATTTGGCTGCCAATGGCCAGGTTGCCCGCTTTTGTCCCACTTTGGGCTTCTGAAAAGGTGGTAACCCTACAGAATACTTGGATAAGCACAATATCCAGTGCCTGAAGCAACATGGTTTTAGGAAGGTGCATAGAAAACCACTGCCCTACTCAATTTCACAACGCACATTCATAAAGCTTTGGACTCCAGACAGCTAAGGGGGCAGCGTATGTAGACTTGACCAAGGCATTCAACACCGTTAATCACCAGCTCCTATTACACTCACTCTCTGCCTTAGGTCCATCAGCCGAAGTAACCGTCTGGTTTGAAAGCTACCTGATGGGCAGGCACCAACAAGTTAGGACAGGTGACTTTCTCTCTGACTGCCTCCCAGTGTGCTCCGGGGTCCCCCAAGGATCCATCCTTGCTCTGCTTCCTTTTTGTCTCTTTTTAAACAATCTCCCAGCAGTATGCAACACCAATAAGATCCTTTATGTGGATGATGCCATCCTCTACTCTATGCATACCAACCTAGAAAAAACAGGTTACTCACCTGTAACAGTAGTTTTAGGAGTGGTATATGTAGTTCATCCACACTTATTGGCATGTCCCTTTCCCCTTTAAGGATTGCTGGAAATCTTCAGGCTAGCTCCTCCCACCCATCCGGGTGGTATAACCCTCGGCTCTGCCCCATGACACCAGATCTTAGCCCACTGGAAGCCAGGTTTGTATGTCCGCAGCCGGGGAGGTTAGGTGGGTCCGTGTGGATGAACAACATATACCAATCCTAGAACTACTGTTACAGGTGAGTAACCTGTTTTTCTAGGATCGTGGATATGTTGTTCATCCACACTTATTGGCAGACTCCTAGCAGTTCTCCGGGAGGAGGGAGGCAAGGTGCACACCCCCACTGATACTCACCTGGGAAATAGAGACTGGAGAACTGAGGCCCCAAAACCAGCATCCTGGCATGACTCAAGGTCGATGTGGTAATGGGTAATGAAGGCATTTGCTGACTTCCAGGTAGCAGCCCGACAGACTTCCTGGATAGGGATGTCCCTGGAAGCAGCCACTGATGCAGTGGTATGGCAGGTAGAATGAGCTCTTATCCCTCTGGGAGGCTCCATGCCTGCCAACTCATAAAACACAGACTTATGCAAGATGTAATCCACCTTGCAATAGTCCATTTTGCTGCAGGTCTGCCTGAAGCGGCTTCAGTGTAGGTGACAAACAGCTAGCAAACCTCTCCCCGAATTTCCGCCATCTTCTCCTTGTAATAGAAGAGGGCTTGTCTCAGGTCCAGGGTATGGAGCCTGTATTCAGCCTCCAAGGTGTAATTAGGGTAGTATACAAGCAGAGTCATCATCTGGTTAACGTGAAACTCTGACACCACCTTCGGAAGGAATTTCGGTTGGGGGCGTACGACAACCTTGTCCCTGTGGAAGACCAGATAAGGGGAGTCCACCGAAAGCGCCTGGAGCTCCCCTGTCCTTCTGGCAGATGTGATAGCCACCAGGAAGGCCTTCTTCTACGACAAGTGTGACAACGCACACTTGTGCATTGGTTCGAATGGCTTGCCCATGAGCTTTGCCAGTACCAGCAGTAGATCCCACGGAGGTGGAGGATCACGCACCGGAGGGAATATGTGAGCGAGGCCTTTGAGAAAGCGCCTGACCACTGTCTCCTGCGCCAACGTCGGCTGACTGGCTTGTGCCCGGTAAGCAGAGATGGCTGCCAGGTGCACCCTAAGGGTCGATGACCTAAGACCCCCTTTGGACAGAGACCAAAGGTAGTTGAGAATATTAGCCACTGGACAGGACAGAGGGTCCAGGCTCTTGCCCTGACACCAAATGGAAAACCTTTTCCATTTGAAGGCATAACATTTACTGGTAGATTTCTTTCTGGATGCCTCCACCACGGTGAGGACATCCTCGGAAAGACCCAAAGCCTGGGACTCTAGCTGCTCAGGTACCAGGCTGGGAGGTGCAGACACTGATGGTCCAGATGGTATATTTTCCCCTGATTGAGACAGATCAGGTCCTGGCGTGCTGGAAGCTGCTCCTGGGGCCTGCAGCTGAGGCTGAGGAGATCTAGATACCAGAACTGGTGCGGCCAGTCTGAGGCTACCAGAATCAACTTCGCATTGTCCCTCCTCACCTTGAGGAGCACTCTGTGGATGAAGGGAAATGGAGGGAAGGTGTAGTAGAGGTCTGGGGTCCATGGCTTCGAGAAGGCATCCCCTGCAGTAAGCCCTGTTGAAGGGGCAGGCATGAAACAGCCTCAGCTTGGTGATTTCCCTGGAGGCAAACAGGTCCACCATCAGTTTTCCCCAATGGAAGAACAGGCTGTAAGCTACCTCTGGATGGAGAGACCACTCGTGGGATGTCTCGACTAAGCGGCTGAGAGCATCCACCACATGATCTGAGGCTCCTGCCACATGAATGCCTAGGAGATCCACCTCCCGATGGCTGACGAGGGTCCAGATGTGGAGTACCTCCCTGCAAAGCAGACTGGAGTGAATGCCACCCTGTGTGTTGAGGTAGTACATGGTCATGGTATTGTCTGTCTGGACTTGAACCACTTGACCCCAGAGCTGAGGAGCGAAAGCTGACAGTGCCTGTCTGACTGCTCTGAGCTCCAACAGGTTGTGGTATCAGGACTCCTTGGGGGTCCAGAACACATGAGCCCTCCCTTTTGTCCCCCACGTGGGCTCCCCAGCCCACTAGAGCAGCATCGGTCGTGAGGATGGCCGTCGGCTCTGGCCAAACAAATGGGATCCTTTACTGCAACCAGTCTCGGGCAGTCCAACACTGGAGAGCGTCCCAAGTATTCTGGGTTACAGTGATCAGCTGGTCGAAGTGACCATGGCGCTGAGTCCACTAGGCAGCCAGCTCTCATTGGAGGGGGTGCATATGCCACCAGGCCCAATGGACCATGGAAGTGCACGCCACCATGTAGCCCAGAAGGTGCAGAAAGTCCAGGGCAGGGTGCAATTGCCCACCCAGAAATGACTGGGCAAAGGACAAGAGAACCTCTGCCCTGTCCACTGGGAGCCGAGCTCTGGCTTGACAAGAGTCGAGCTCTGTCCCGATGAAGCACATCACCTGAGAAGGGATGAGTTCCGACTTGGCCTTGTTGATCAAGAGGCTAAGTTGGGAGCAGGTCTGGAGGGCCAGGTCCCTGGACCTCTCCACCTCCTGCTGGGTGGGACCTAAGAGCCAGTCGTCTAGGTAGGGGTAAATTCTGATCCCCTCCCCCGATGCCTGAGATGGGCTGTCACCACTGTGATGCATTTGGTGAAGACCTGTGGGGCTGATGACAGGCCGAACAGCATGGCTCGGAACTCGTATAGGGTCCCTTCGCCTCTGAAGTTGAGGACTCGCCAATGAGATGGATGAACTGGAATGTGAAAGAACATGTCCTGCAAATCCAGTGAACAGAACCACATGTTTCGCTACAAGGATAGTATGATCTGGGACAGAGTGACCATCCAAAAGGTGCGTGACCTGAGATACTGATTCAGGTCGTGCAGATCTAGAATGGGGCACCAGCCCCCCCATCTGCTTGGGTACCAGGAAGTACCTGGAGACAAAGCCTGGGTCTGCTGGAGCTACTGCCACTGGAGCTACTGCCTCCTTGAGGAGGAGCTAAGCGATGTTGTCTCGGAGAGCCAACTGAGTATGGATGGATACTCTTTCCTCCCGAGGGGAGTGGGCTCAGCTTGGAGGGTGCTACTTGAATTCTAGAGGCAGTCCCTGACCGATCACTTCCAAAGCCCACCTGTCCGTGTTGATAACGGACCAGGCAGAAAGAAAGTGGCGGAGCTGGCCCCCCCCCCCGGGAGGACCCAGAGATGGCATGATAGGAGAGGGGGTTGCAGCCCCGGCCCCCTCACTGAGCAGGCTTGGAGTAGGAGGATCCAGAACCTGAACCTCTGCCTTCTTTGTGGGCTTGGGAAGGTCTGGACTTGGGCCGGGGGTGCTAACTTTGAGCCTGCTGCTGCCCTCCTTGAAAGGAGGGTTGCTGGGCCGCAGAGGAAGAGTGCTGAAAAGGCTTCTTCTTTTTCTTCTGCTGTTTCTTGCTCGAAGAACCTTTAGCAGAAGTAGCGTCCAAGGTGGCACCGGACTGCTCAATATGCTGGAGGTAAGCAGCCACACCTGGGCCGAAAAGGTCATGCCCAGGGAAGGCACATCAGCTAGTTTGTGTGGAGTATCTGTCAGGAGTGAGGAGAGTCTCAGCCAAGCCCTGCGATGAGAGGCAACTGCAACTGCCATCGAGCAGGCACAAGACTCACCAATCTCCCTTGCTGTCTGAAGCTGCTGTTTGGTAACAGCCCGACCCTGATCCCGGACCTGCTTGACCGTGGTCTGCATGTCCACGGGGAGGTATGGGAGGACTTCATCCAAAGACCCCAAGAGGGCATGGGAGAAGTGTACCATGATGACAGCTGAACTTGCCTAATGAAGGCCTAAAGATGAGGCCACATAGACCTTTCAAGCCGAATGATCCAAGAGTTTGGATTCTTTTTCGGGAGGTCGGTCAGAGTCGGCAGAACTGCCAGTATGCCTGAACACAGAGGCAGTCACCGGGCTCTTGGCTGAAGGGTGATCTGTGGACCCCCCAAGGGACTCCATGGGCACTGCATACTTGCGGGCCATGAGGGCAGACAGAGCTGGACAGGAGGCAGGGCACTGTCAAAGTTCTAAGGCTGGGCCAACTATGGCCTTGGCCACAGGAAAGGCCTCCGTCGGGGTATCCCTTCTCTTGAGGATGTCCGTGAGAGGGTACTCCTCCTTTTTCTGGATAGGTTCCAGGGGCATCCCTTTAAACTCAGAGATGAGGCCCTGAAACAACCTTCCTCCATCTCTATCCCACCAGCCGATTTGTAATCCCCGAGATGAGAATGTAGGCCGGTCTCATCTGAATCCGAGGAATCTGGATACAATGGTCAACCGCCCAGGTCACCTCTGACCCGCTGAGGACAGTCCGGGGTGACAGTGACCGAAAGACGCCAGGGAAGAACCATGTCTGGTCTAGCTTCCTTAGAAGGAGTCCTTCCCATAGGCTGCTTGGGCGGTGGTTCCACCACGATTGGTGGAGAGACCAGTTTATGCCGAACTGGAGGATTCGCCGGTTCTGCAGGCAGGGGAGCCAACTTAATCAGCTCTGAAGGAGTAGGCTTCTGCCTGGGAGGCGAAAGCCAAGTAATGGCCGTGGTAGAAGATGGGGTCGGCTTGTGCTTGGATAAAATCAGCTGTTGCCACATGAGGTCCTCGTAGCGCCGGAGTTTTCACCGGAGTCTCTCCTCATCTGAGGAGGATGAGGATGACCGATGGCGTCGCCTCTTTTTTGAGTGTTTGCGGCTCTTCCTTGGCTTGTCAGTCAAGGGGTCCTAGACCTTGATGAGATCGGACAGGCTGATTCGGTCGCTCGGGAGACACCGGCGGGACCAGTGATTTCCCAGGGTTGGAGACCACTTCCTCAATGGGATTTCCAGTGGACTGGGTCTCCTTGTTGGGGAAAGAAAGGACCGGAGTCTGATTAAGAGAGTTGTCGACCGGAGTCGGTGACGACGGGTCGATTGGGTGGATGACTATTTCAACCTCATCGATCAACACTTTGGTTAACTGGCCAGACAGCAAAGCCAAGAAGCCAGCAGCCGAAGAGGCAATTTTGACCGAAGTCGAGACTTCCTGTTCCTGGGACCGAGATCTTTCCTGATCCCAAGAGCATCTTTGCAGAGACGAAGGCGATCCTGGGTCCCTTTCCCGCTTACGGGACCAAGAGGAGTGTGTGCCCACAGGACCCTCTCCCTTACTTGGGACAGACTGGCACAACTCTCAGAAGGAACCCGAGAAGGTGGAGCCCAGGTTAAGCGGAACGAAGAAGCTCCGAGGGGAAGATTCCCCAGTTTGAGCCACTTCCTGCTCAAAGGCTTGCATGCGTTCCAATTGCTCGGCGGATCCTGCAGCCGTGGAAACTGCCCACCGAGCCTCCTTTGATTTCACCAGAGTGTTCCATTTTTCCGGCCTCCCCAACTTTAGTCGTGCGAGATGGTCATCGAGGACATTAGGGTGAAATGCAAGACAAACATTGCACTTTGAGGTGTCATGGACTACACCCAAGCAATAGACGCACGTGGTGTGGGGATCGGTCGCAACATTTTCTGGCCACTGCGACACAGTGAAATCTGGGGGAAGACTTGTCTTCCATAATCGAAGATAAGCAGTCACGATCGCTAATGCGAACTAGACGAATTTTCAGAATAACCAAAGGTTTTGAAGCCAGGGACTACAAAATGCGGGAGCATGAAGGAGGCAACCTGAATCTTCCAGTGGAAAGGAAGATCTGGCATCATGGGGCAGAGCCAAGGGTTATACCACCCGGGTGAGTGGGAGGAGCTAGCTTGAAGACTTCTGGAGATCCTTAAAGGGGAAAGGGACATGCCAGTAAGTGTGGATGAACAACATATCCACGATCCTAGAACGACTATCCTCTGACCTGCAATCCAATTTTAACATCGTCGAAAAGTGGTTAAACTATTGATGGACTACAAAAAAAAAAGTCCATGCTGTTTGTCAAGACACTCAGCAAATATAGAATGGCAAACTTACACATGCTGAATAAGCAACTCCTCTCACTTGAACAAGTCCACGAGTTTAAATACCTGGGTGTTACCTTAGACAGTCCACTCTCCTATACTACCCTTGTAAAATTAATCTCCAGAGCTATTAACTCCAGAATAGGTACCCTCTACCGCCATCGCAACTGTCTCATGCAAGAGGCGATGCTCGTAGCTGTAAACAACTCAGTCATCTCATTAATTGAGTAAGGGCTGATCTTCCTGGAGCTGCCATGGACCCCACCTTAAATAAAATAAGAACAGCTCTGAATATGTAAAAGAACCCATACCTGTGAACTTTACAAACAATCATCCTGGCTACACCTTCAAGGTAGGACTACCTACCAGACCTGTCTCCTGGCTAAGAAAATCAGCCTCGGCCTTACTCCTCCTGCAACACGTGGCCTCATGCCAACTACCACTTTCACACACTGCACTCGTATTACAGTACTGACAAATCTTCGTTCCAGATTCCCTTCTGTCACACATCCCAAGCACAATGCTCCTTTTTTAATAGGGCCCCCTCTGTAAATACAGGTTACTCACCTGTAACAGGAGTTCTAGGAATGGTATATGTTGTTCATCCACACTCATTGGCAGGTACCCTTGCCGCTTTAAATCTTGCCGGAAGGTCTTCAAGCTTGCTCCTCCCACCCACCCGGGTGGTATAACTCTCGGCTCCGCCCCATGACGCCAGATCTGGCCCGCTGGAAGCTCAGGTTGTCGTGAGCCAGAGGTCGAGTTGGAGTGGGTGGATGAACAACATATACCATTCCTAGGACTCCTGTTACCAGTGAGTACTATTTCTAGGACATGGATATGTTGTTCATCCACACTCATTGGCAGACTCCAGCAGTTCTCCGGGAGGAGGGAGGCAAGACGCACACCCCCAATACTTACTTGGGAAAGAGAGACTGGAGAACCGAGGCCCCAAAACCAGCATCCCGGCGTGACTCAAGGTCGATGTGGTAATGGGTAATGAAGGTGTTTGCTGACTTCCAGGTAGCAGCCCTGCAGATTTCCTGGATGGGGACGTCCCTGGAAGCAGCCACCGATGCAGCAGATTGGCGGGTAGAATGAGCTCTTATCCCTCTGGGAGGCTCCATGCCTGCCAACTTATAGCAGAGATCTATGCAGGAAGTGACCCACCTGCTTATCGTCCGCTTGGCTGCAGGTCTGCCAGATGCGGCTTCAGCGTAGGTGACAAACAGCTGGCGAACCTCTCCCTGAATTTCAGCCGTGCGCTCTTTGTAATAGGCGGCGCCTTCTAGGTCAAAGTATGGAGCCTATATTGACCTCCGAGGTGTGATTGGGGTAGAACACGGCAGAGTCAGCACCTGGTTAAGGTGAAACTCCGACACCACCTTTGGAAGGAATTTCGGGTGGGGCGCAGGACAACCTTGTCCCTGTGGAAGACCAGGTAAGGAGACTCGATGGAAGCGCCTGGAGCTCCCCATCCTTCTGGCTGGCGTGATAGCCACCAAGAAGGCGGTCTTCCACGACAGGTGAGAGAGAGCACACCTGTGCATAGGTTCGAATGGCTTGCCCATGAGCTTTGCCAGTACCAGCAGTAGATCCACGGAGGTGGGGTTCCACGACTGGAGGAAATGTGATCAAGGCCTTTGAAAGCGCCAGACCACCTTCTCCTGCGCCACCCGACTGCTTCCGGCCGCGCCCAGTAAGCAGAGATGGCTGCCAGAGTGCACCATAGGGTCGTCGACCTAAGCCCTTGATTAGAAAGGGACCATAAATAGTCCAAGATGCTTGCCAAGGAACAGGAGGAAGGTCCAAGCCCTTGCCCTGACACCAAATGGAAAACCTTTTCCATTTGAAGGCATAGCATTTTCTGGTCGACTTCTTGCGGACGCCTCAACTACATTGAGGACCTCGTCCGAAAGACCCAAGGCCTGGAACTCTAGCCACTCAGGAACCAGGCCGTCAGGTGCATTTGATTGAAGGTCCGGATGGAACACCTTCCCCTGATTGACTGAGAGCAGGTCCGGGCGAGCTGGAAGCTGCCATGGAGTCCTGGAGCTGAGACTGAGGAGATCTGGGTACCAGAACTGGCGAGGCCAGTCTGGGGCTATCAGAATCACTGCGCCTTGTCCCTCGCCTTGAGAAGCACCTTGTGGATCAAGGAAATGGGGAAAGGCGTAAAAGAGGCCCGGGTCCACTGCCTCGAGAAGGCATCCCCTGCAGCGAGCCCTGCTGAGGGGCGGCATGGAACAGTCTCAGCTTCGCTCCTCCTGGAGGCGAACAGGTCCACCTGAGTGTGCCCCAATGGGAGAACAGATGCTGTACTACCTCCGGCAGGAGAGACCACTGTGGGATGCAGCCCCTATCCGCCCAGGGCATCGGCCAGGGTGTTGGAGGCTCCTGCCACATGAATGGCTAGGAGATCCGCCTCCAGGCTGCACACGAGTGACCAAATGTGGAGCTTCCTTGCATAGAAGCATGGGCGCGTCCCGCCCTGGCGGTTTAGATAGAACATGGTCGTGGTATTGTCCGTCTGACTCGGACCACTTGACCCGGAGGAACGGAGCAAAGGCGGTGAGAGCTAGGCGGACCGCCGAGCTCCAGCAGGTTGATGTGGTATCGGGACTCCGCTGGGACCAGAGGCCATGAGCCCGGTGTTCCCCAGATGGGCACCCAACCCATCAGAGGGCATCGGTCGATAGAGAGACCGGCCGGTCGCGGACGAACGGATGCCCTCCTGCAATGATCTGGAACGGTCCACCACTGGAGAGCTGCCACATCCCTGTGTCACCGACACAAGCTGGTCCGGGATCGCAGCTGCTAGGACCACTGGCTGGCCAGTCCTCATTGAAGGGGATGCATGTTCCAGGCGGGCCCAACGGACCACGCTGGTGCAGGCCGCCATGAGACCCAGAAGGCGCAGGAAGTCCCGGCAGGGCACAATTGCCCAACCAGAAATGATCGGGCAAAGGGAGGAAAGAACCCTGGCCCTGTCCGCGGGGCGGCCTGGCTCGAAGAGAGTCGAGGCTGCGCCCGATGAATAGAATCACCTGCTTTGGCTCGAGTCCGACTTGGCCTCCTTGATAAGGAGGCCCAGTTGAGAGCAGACCTGGAGGGCCAGATCTCTGGACCACCCGCCCCTTCCTGAGGAGCTGCTATCAGCCAGTCGTCCAGGTAAGTGGCACACCGACCTCGGGCGCAAGAGGAATGCTGTCACCACTGCCATGCATTTGGTGAAGACCCTGGGAGCTGGAGACAAGCCGAAGGGCATGGCTTGGAATCCTAGGGATCCTTCCGCCGAAGCTAAGGAATCTCTGGTGAGAGCGGACGGATAAGGACGTGAAAAACGCTGGCCCTGCAAGTCCAGAGCAGAACCATCGCCGCCTTCCAAGGATGGTATTATCTGAGCCAGAGTGACCATCCTGAGGTTCGAGACCTTAGGAACTTGTTTAGGTCGTGTAGGTTGAGAATGGGGCGCCAGCCCCGCCTGTTCGGAACCAGGAAGTACCTGGACACAAACCCTGGGTCTGAAGGAGGGTCCGCCACCTCTTATCACCTCTTCTGGAGGAGGAGAGCGATGTCGTCGACGAGCCGCCAGTGAGGCTGGGGACCCCAGCCCCGGCGGCTTGGCTCTGAAGGGTGGTGCCTGCCAATTCCAGAGGCAGGCCTCTTCCCACCACCTCCAAGACCCACCTGTCCGTGGTAACAGCGGACCAGGCGGAGCGGAGTGCGGGCCGTCCCCGGGGCCCAGGGGTGGGTGGTGGGAATGGGGGCGACACCCTCAGCCCGTCACTGGGCAGGCTTGGAGGAGGGACCGCCGAGGGACCTCCTGGGCCTTTCCTCCTGCCTCCTGTTAGAGAAGCCGGCGGCTTGGGTTTGGGATGCCAGGCCAAGCCTGCTGGCTCCTGACGTTGCTGGGCCGGGCGCTCCGGGGGCACAGAAGGACGAAAGGGCTTAGGCTGTGGTTTGCGGCCTTTGTCCTTCTGAGCGGAAGAGACCGAGTCCAAGGTAGCATTGGACTTCTCGATCCTCTGCAGGTGACCTTCCACCCCAGGGCCAAGAGGTCAGTCCTCAAAAGGGAACATCCGCCAACTTGTGCTGGGTATCCAAGCAAAGGTGGATATCCTCAGCCAAGCTCCGCCGACGATAGCCACTGGGCGGCTGCCACCGATCTGGCACAAGAGTCCCTATATCCAAAGCTAGTCTGGAGCTGTTGTTTGGCCACTGCCCTGCCTGGTCCCGCACCTGCTTAACCGTAGTCTGCAGATCGGCGGGAAGATGAGGATGACCTCATCCAGGGAGCCCAACAGGACATGAGAAAATGTGCCATGAGGACAGCCGAACTGGCCTGATTTAAGGCCGAGAGAGGACGCAGCGAGACTTTTCGCTCGACATAGTCCACCTCTTGGACCTTGTCAGGAGGTTTGTCCACATCCTGGCGCTGCCGGCGCGCCGGAAAACGCTGTCGGTAACCAACCCCTACAGCAGAGGGTGTTCAAAACCGGACAAGGAACCGTAGGGACCGTGATACTTCCTGGCCATCCTGGCCGGGGCGCAGGGCAGGAAGCAGGGCGCTGCCAAAGCTCCAGTGCCGGACCCACTATGGCTCGGCCACCGGAAAGGCCTCCGTCGGAGAATCCCTCGGTCCAGAATCTCCGTGAGGATACCTGGGCCTGCTTGGAAACAGGTTCGGCTCCATCCCGTGGACTCCGAGATGAGCCAAGCAGTTCTAGGAAGGAATTATGGGCTATCGTCCATTGACTGACCTTCCTGAAGACCCAGTCCAGTCGCTTGGAGAAAAAGGAGAATCATCTTCGACTCCGAAGAGTCCTCGAAGAGCTGCCTCTGGCCTGAGCCACCCTTCACCTGCCGAGGTCGGTCGGGAGTGAGGGTAACTGACACGATGGGGTAGACCCCAGTCGACCGAGAATCTTGGTCGGAGCCCCAGTTGGTGGCTGTGGAGGCGGAGGTTCCACCGGAATCGGTGGAGCAGCTGGTTTTGGCCGAACAACCGGCCTGGGCATAGGCTCTCGGATAAGTCGAGGGTTGTGTCGGCGCGCCGGTGACAGCCATTAATGGCCGGGAAGGCGACGGGCCTGCCATCTCCCGCCAGGAGGAGCTGTTGAACATAAGGTCCTCTCGCACTGCCGACGGAATTTACGCCAAGCCTCCCTCGCCGAGGAGGAGGACGAGGACGAGCGGGCGACGCTTACCCATCATGTGCGCAGACCGAGACCGCCTATGACGGTGGGATCGCTGACCGCCAAGAGGTCCGAGACCGAGACCGAGAGTCCCGGAATTTCCGAGGTCGGTGCGGGAGGTGTCGGCCGGAACCGGGCGCCCTTCGCTCGGATGGTCCATCAGAGGGCTCCGAACCGGAGGCACAGGCGAGCCCACGGGATCTCAACTCCTCCCGGGGAACCGGAGGGGAATCGCTGCGTAAAGGCGACAGCCCGTCCAACGGGTCGAGAAAATCTCAACTTGCCGGTGGGAGTCTCGGTCAACTGACCTGACGGGACACCGCGAGGCCAGTGGCCGTTGTTCAGCGGCCGAATCGGGCGACGGTCGATGATTCGGGAGAGGGACCTTCCCGCTCCCAAGATGCGTCGACGGAGGGACTTACCCTGTCGTCCTTTTTGGACCGAGAATAAGGTCCAGCAGACGAGGCCCTTCTCCTTAGTGGAGAGGGACAGACAAAGCTCCTTAAAAGAAGCCGTGTAGGAAGAACCCAGAGGCGGGATAAATGCGGCGGCCGAGGTAGATCTGACCAGCCGCCTCCTCTTCGAGGGTGATCATCGCTTCGAGCTGATCCGCCCGAGCCCGCCGCCCGCTGACACCGCCAACCGGGCCTCTGACTTCACCGGAGGGAACGCTTCGGACGGCCCAGTTGAACCGGGCAGCACGGTCTTGAGGACGTGGCGAGAAAGATGAGCACAGGTCGCAAGCTCGCGGGTCGCTCAAGGCCTAAGTAGTAGACACACCGGGAGTGTGGATCCGCTCCAGACATCTTTCTGCCCGCATGGGCATCTCCGAAATTCGAGTCGATTGGTCCATCGCAGCCGCGAGGGATCAAGACTGAAATCTTTTCGCAAAATTTATTTTTAACCGCAAACGGAGAAATAGGAACCAGTCTCAAACGCAGAGCGTTAAGGAGGGAACCTGAGCTTCCAAGCGGTAAGGAAGATCTGGCGTCATGGGGCGGAGCCGAGAGTTATACCACCCGGGTGGGTGGGAGGAGCAAGCTTGAAGACCTTCCGGCAAGATTTAAAGCGGCAAGGATACCTGCCAATGAGTGTGGATGAACAACATATCCATGTCCCTAGAATGAATCATCTCCCTCCCGAGGTCTCGTCTGAGACTAGACTGAGCCCTTTCAAACACAATTTATGTCAGCACCTCACTAATCTCAGCAACTACAATTGTTCCTGCTAGTCTCCCACTGCACACTTCGCCCGCTCTGCCCTCCCCATCCCCGATTCCTCTTCTTTTTCTTCTTTTCCCCTTCCTTCTCTCCCTTCACTATTTCCCCCTCTTCCCCACCTCCCCATTACTCTGTATATCCCTCCCCTGGCTGGTGCGTTAATGGTACTCCACACCCCCACTCACCTGCAACCTCCATCCTTCTTGTATTCACTTTAACAACCAACTTTTCCTTGCTCTGCTCCTTCCTTTTCTCCCCATCTCCTACTCCTTTTCTCACCCCTCTATTTCTGTTCTTTCCCTTTTCCTGCTCCTCCCCTCTCTCTGCCTTCATTCCCCCAGCACTTATCTCTGATAGCCTGCACTTATGACAGTCTTACTCGAACCGCCTCCTTACCTGTTGCCTATTAGCCTCTGCAAACTTTTTTTTTTTTTTTTTTTTTACTTTTTAAATATATGTACTATTTTCAAATCATGTATCAAGCTTAGTAACTGCTGTATTCCAGCTGTCCCAAGCATTGTTACACCTGAGAGTTCTGCATTTTGTCTCATTCCACTTGTACTGTCTCTTGTTTTCTAACATGGAACCTTTGTAAACAAACTGCTGGTTGAAAGGTAATTTGTAATCCTAGATCTCAATAAATAAAATAAATAAAATTAGTACACTGTATTTTGGAAATATATGAAAATAATAATATATATTAAAAAAAAGTGGGGTCTCGTCATCTAAAAAAACATAATGGGAAAGGCTCCTAAATTTCTTTCTGATCACTGTGTCCCCTGCTATTTTTAATTTTTAGTTGTTAACCAGGAGTAGCACACTAAGCTGAAAGCTTTTTTACAGGAGCGACCTGGGAGCACAGAGAAGTTAAGTGACTTGCTCGGGGTCACACAATATGCAAGTGGAAGCTGTGGGATTCAAACCCAGGTCTGGTCTACTATTTACTGGTCACGCTCCTCTAACCTACTGCTATTAAACTGTGCTGTATTGACGGTCAGGTAAGATGCCTAAACATTTAGTACTGCACCACCATCTCACTGGAACAGCTTGCAGAAGCTGTCCATTGTACCAATTTCACACTTTAATCTCTCACCCTCGACCAACTGCCTGCTAATTTAACTGTTTCAAAATAATGCTGTTAGTAAGAGCCAGCTACAAAAATGCCTTACTGTACCTAACTGGATAGCCTGTACAACTGTAAATATATATGTTCTACTTTAATACCATATTATTACATAAGCAATAACACACAACAGGGCATACATTTCTAGAATTAATGCACACCTGGGAAATGCATTCATTCTTAGGAAATCCATGTCCCGAAATGGGTAACTGTGCTTATAAAAAGGAAAAAGTATTTTTTTGTTTGTTAATGGAAAAGGGTTTCATTTTCCTTTGGTTAGGCTGTTGCTAAGTAGAATGTGAGTTTGGTAATAAAGTCGAATGCCTTTGAATGAACCATGGAAGTGTATTAATTAAAGAAAAAAAAATATATATGCCCTGTTGTGGGTTTGTGTATTGAAAAAGTGGAAAAGTTTTATTTTAATTGTAACTTTTATTTTCATTTAGTTATATTATTGCTAGGTACATTATGACCGGTTAGTTACAAACCATTAGTGCACAGAGATTATTGAACAGTCAAGTATTGTGCATAGACCAATGAAGTTGCTAGGATTCTTAAGGTTTTAGAAGCCCATTTTGTAATCTGAATTGGTAACCATAGCTTAAATAAAAACTGAATGTATTCTGCAGTATACCAGTGCATGACGTATACCATAACATCCATACTTTGAGAGATCAAATGATTAGTTTACGTCCCAGTATTTGGTGTGAGCAGACACGAAGAAACACTCCAGGGTCAATTCTAGCCAAGCAGAACACTAAACTTCACGGTATGAATACAAACAATGGGACAACGAAATTAAAATGATGTAAATTTTCCATCTCTGGACTGCATCAAAACCCCCCATTGTTCCTGCTTGCACTCAGCAGCATTCCTGAAATTCCTCAGCATTCAGTCGATCGGACCGAAACCAAAAATAGATTGGAAAAGAGCTGGCTGCAGGCCAGGTTTCACTCTAGCCAGCAGCGCAGGTTTACTTTCTAAAGCACTTCAAACTTCCACTTCCTGCCACAACAGAGAAGAACTACCATGGTCGATCAATGGGGAGCCAGGAGATTAAAAACAAAACTAAATAAGCCTTCTACCCTCATAGACAGGAGAAATTCTTGAAGCCTTGTCACTTAGCAACCTGTGCTTGACTAGCCCGACCACCCCTTGTGTGCCCACTTGTGGGGATTTTTTGCCGCCTCTCATTAGCCACATTCCTTAGACTCTAAAGTCACACTCAGCTTGTGCCTACGGATCTTTCTTTAGTTCCGTACATATTTTAGTTCCTGAAAGGTCCAGGGTTTGGAAGTTATGACCCATGGGGGCAGCTCATGAAAATGTGGGAAGCAGTCCAAAGAGCCATGCAATATAGTATCTGAGCTGTCTATTAACTGAAAGGCAACGAAGGATGTGTAGTACCGCCATACAGCATGAGCCCGGAGAGCTTCCTGCCGACATCTGATATTAGTAAAATGTACCAGTAATAAAATATGAAGTTTTTATTTTACAAATATTCAGTCATAGGAATACAAGAGTACTGCTGGACCAAAAAAACAAACACATCAAAGGTTCATCGTGGCTGTTTCCTGCTACCGCCCAGGCAACAGCAGTATCCAACAGTATGTAAAACTGGAAACCTGGCCACCCTGATGGTAGCAGCATGCAGTGATGCTCCCATGCCCTTGTTCTGTACATTCAGTGTACGGTTCAGGAGGCAAGCGGGCACTCTATGTACATGACCAAGACACATGCTTTCATGGGCTGGGGCTCTCCCTTCCTGCGATCCTTCCACGGGCAGTGCACCATGGAATACCCAGTGGGGACAGCGGCCTCTAAAACAGGATTGGCATCATCACCCAGCCAGGTCTCCATAATGCAGGCCAGGTCGATAGAGGAAATAAAGTCTGCAAAAATAGCAGTCTTGTTCCTTATCACCCTGGCATTGCACAGCACCACCTGAAGAGGATTAGAGGAGGCAGTCGGCCCTCTAGCTACCTGCCCACTCGGTCCAGCAGGACCCCTGGGTACAGCAGCCAAACACGTCTGGCATCTCTGTCTTATTTTGTAATACCTTGTTAGATGCCCAGAGCCTCCGGGATTGGGCACCATAAAATTAAAATTTGCCTTGCCTAAACATAGTAAAACCCACCGCGGGGCCAGCCAATGGCCCAGTCGGTGGTGCTCTATGCTGTCATGATGGCAACCTGGGTTCATAAGCAGGCCCAGGAAGTGAAGCAGATCTGGTGACCCTAGGGGTTGGGGAGGGATGGCGTCAAGTTCCGCTGCACTAGTGAACCCTGCAGTGGGCCAGGGAGCTCGTCTCTCTCACAGTAGTACGCTAGCGCACACGAGGTCTGAAGGGGTAGCTCTGATGTCGAGGTGGTGGGCAGGGCTAGAAAAGGAGAAACCCAGGACCCTGCCAGCAGGGTGAAGCTACTGCCCACTGCAAGCCCCACACCACCAACTGGGTCCTAGTTTCCCATTTAGATATGGTCATTAGGGGTGGGAAGGAGGGCCTCCGTCTCCTATCCCCGCCACATGGGGCAACCTGCAGGGAATCATGGGGGGCCAGGTTAGTATCAGAGATGGTGGGTGATGGGTTAGACAGGCAGGAAGCTGAAGGTGGGCCAGAGGAGAAAAGGGGCATAAACATAACGAGAGGAAAAAAAATAAAAATAAAAAAAAAATGAAATAAAACACCACCACCCAATCCTTAAGGCTCTCTCTCTCTCTCACTTACTGTCTTTATTTACTATGTCCCTCACAGCACTCAGATCCTCATCTCCCATTTCTAACAGCCAGGCCCAAATGCCAGTAATCTTGCCCCATGGTGCTTTCCGTGACCAGGGGCACTCAGCCCGACAGTGAGACTACAGTTGAGGATCAGCATGCTGTGTGGGACAAAGATAATAAAGAATGTTTAGACTACACTAAGTGATAGAAAAGGGTGAGGATAGTGGGGTTCAGATGGTGGAAGGTTACTGTATTGAAGAAGGGGGAAGGTAACTGGGACATGGAACAGTAGCATTCATTGTGGAACTAATCAGGAGATGCAAGCTCTGATTGCTGCATGAGTGTGTTCTTGCTTCAAAACAGCAACTTCTCCATCTGGGACTGGGATATGGGACACACCAACTGTGAAAGGTAGAACAGGGGGGGGCATTGGAGGGCACGACAATGGGACCACTCAAAATATTTTAGTGGGTCTCTCCAAATCTGCAATGGGAAGGGCTGCCCTGATGGCACACAGCAGCATGTGACCTGGGTTCAAAAGCAAATTCAAGTCTCCATGTCAGGAAGTGGGCTGAGCCACAGCAGCTGTCCCTCAGCAGTGCACTGCAGCCAGGATGCGGAAAGGCATCCAACACCTGCAGCAACTCTGTGGTGGTCCTAGGGAGTTTGCTCCTTCCACAGATTCCTCTGTGTCAGTCCAAGGCCCTCAAAAGGCTCTGCACATGCCAAGGGAGGGGGGCAATCAAGCATGGGATAAAATCCCACTACCATGTATATGACAGTTGTTGGCGTGTCTCCAATTGGTCCTAGTGCCCCGATACTTGATCCTGTACACTTGGTGGACTACTTCAGGATGAGCGGAAAGGCCCTCCTCTAGTGCCCCTGCCCATGGAAGGGAAGCACAGGGAGTGATCCGAGCAGCTTCACTCGAGGGACAGGAGAAAGCTATGCCTGAACAGGAGGAAATATATCTGGGACCAGGATACACCTCTTAAAGACAAGTGGCTGAAGGAGAAAAAGCTATACGTAAAAATAAAAACTGTCTTGCAACCCTCATTTGTTTCTAAGGCCCTCAAAAGGAAAATACAACCAAGAGTTCTGATATAGGTGACTTGAGTTCAGGAACAAGCTTAGGGAGTCACATCGGGATGCAGACCAGGTCAAGGTAGCTGACACTCGGCAGTATACCTCAGCTCAGGGAGGCTGGTGGCAGGCTTCTGGTATCACAGCAAGCTCTGTATATGGACTACAGAGTTTGTTGCACCACAGAGACATGCTGCACATGTGAAGCCAATAGATGGCTAATATCCACACTATGCTAAGGTGGGAGGGAAGAGGAAGAAATGAAAGAAAAACAGTCAGAGCCCCCTCTAGATGATGGTTCAGCCTGGCACAAGTCAGGCCCCATCCCTTGGAGACCACCACCTGCTCTGGTTCTAGAATGAAATGTTGTCCAGGAAGGCCATTCCCCTCCACCCCAAGACCTCTGACACAGAGGAAGAACCACAGGAGGAGGCAGCTGCGATGCGGTTAATGGCGGACTGGACTGGTCGGTTGCCAGAGGAAGACCAGAGGAAGGTGTTGTGGACCAGCCAGGGAGAAAAAGATTCAATAAAAATAAATAGGTTGCCACTGTCCAATGGATCCGGGTTTGCAATGTGATCCTGGAATGCTTGGTGCCAACCAGTGAGGTGGGATTCTGGCATTCGTCTCGAACAGCTACTTGTGTCAGTGAGGAAGGGCACCACCTTCCACTGCAGGACTGCCCCCAGTGGCCCAAGGGAAGGCTGTGTTGTACAGGAAGAATACATGGTCTCTCTGGAGTAACCTTACTTAGGCACACAACTGTTCACCTGGCGAGTGACGCAGAGCTGTCGCACGCCCAGAGCGGGGCCTTCCAATAGCCCAGAGTGGTTCTCTGCAGTATTACTCATCAGGATCCTGTACTGTGGAAGGATAATGGGATAAAAAAAATACCCCAACAGCCTCAGGCACATGAAGCTGCCCCACTACAGTAGGGTCCAATCAATCCCCCCCCCCCCCAACCTCTACAGCTCCTTCTCCCAGACCTCGATCATGGAATGAGTATTCTCCTCCCAGCACGGGGACCCGGGGGAGGGGGTTCAACCACAAGGGACAACCTGTTGGTTATGCATGGGATTTCAAAGAACATGGAGCATAGGGTGGTGGAGGATGAGACCTCGTAGGATTCCTATGGAGAGCACAAGGGCTTGGGCAAGTGAAAGGAGGACCCGGTTTATGGCTGGCAAGGCAAAATGGGAGGAAAACTGTAAGCTAAAAAAGTGTAAACCTCAGGAAATCATCCCCATCTCAATGATTTTCATATGGTACCCAGTAATGTTACTCATGGCAAGAGGATGCGCCAAAGTGCTTTTGTTTTCATTGCTACTCTTGTCACACTCTTACATCTTCATCTGGTGATGTCATTCTAGTCACTACACACTTTGCCTTTAGTGATTTTTTTTTCTTGATGCATAAAAACTTGGTGTCAACAAAAAACAGGTTACTCGCCTGTAACAGTAGTTGTAGGAGTGGTATATGTTGTTCATCCACACTTATTGGCATGTCCCTTTTACCCTTTAAAAATCGCTGGAAGTCTTCAAGGTAGCTCCTCCCACCAACCTGGATGGTATAACCCTTGACTCCGCCCCATGACACTACATCTTAGCCAACTGGAAGCCAAGTTTGTGCATTCACAGCCAGGGAGGTCGGTTGGGTCCACGTGGATGAACATATACCACTCCTAGAACTACTGTTACATGTGAGTAACCTGTTTTTCTAGGATCGCGGATATGTTGGTCATCCACACTTATTGGCAGACTCCTAGCAATTCTCAGGGAGGAGGGAGGCAAAGCGCACACCCCCACAAAATATTCACTTGGAAAATAGAGACTGGAGAACTGAGGCCCCAAAACCAGCATCCCGGCGCGACTCAAGGTCAATGTGGTAATGGGTAATGAAGGTGTTTGATGACTTCCAGGTAGCAGCCCGTCAGATTTCCTGGATAGGGATGTCCTTGGAAGCAGCTACCAATGCAGCAGTATGACGGGTAGAATGAGCTCTTATCCCTCTGGGAGGCTCCATGCCCGCTAACTCATAGCACTGACTTATGCAAGATGTAATCCACCTTGCAATAGCCCGTTTTGCTGCAGGTCTGCCAGAAGCAGCTTCAGTGTAGGTGACAAACGGCTGGCGAACCTCTCCCCAAATTTCCACCGCCCTCTCCTTGTAATAGGAGAGAGAGAGCTCGTCTCAGGTCCAAAGTATAGAGCCCATACTCAGCCTCCGAGGTGTAATTAGAGTAGTATACAGGCAGAGTTAACACCTGGTTAAGGTGAAACTCTGACACCACCTTCGGAAGGAATTTCGGGTGGGGGCGCAGGACAACCTTGTGGAAGACCAGATGAGGGGAGTCCATCGAAAGCGTCTGGAGCTCCTCTGTCCTTCTAGCAGACATGACAGCCACCAGGAAGGCAGTCTTCCAAGACAAGTGTGACAACGCACACTTGTGCACTGATCCGAATGGCTTGCCCATGAACTTAGCCAGTACCAGCAGTAGACCCCATGGAGGTGGAAGTTCACGCGCCAGAGGAGATATGTGATCCAGGCCTTTGAAAAAGCACCCGACCACTGTCTCCTGTGCCAATGTCGGCTGACCGGCCCTTGCATGGTAAGCAGAGATGGCTGCCAGGCACACCCTAAGGGTCGATGACCAAAGACCCCCTTTGGACAGAGATCAAAGTTAGTTGAGAATGTTAGCCACTGGACCGGACAGAAGGTCCAGGCCCTTGCCCTGACACCAAATGGAAAATCTTTTCCATTTGAAGGTATAACATTTCCTGGACGATTCCTTTCTGGATGCCTCCACCACAGTGAGGACATCCCTGGAAAGACCCAAAGCCTGGAACTCTAGCCACTCAGGTACCAGGCTGGGAGGTGCAGGAACTGAAGGTCCAGATGGCATACCTTCCCCTGATTGAGAGAGATCAGGTCCGGGCGTGCTGGAAGCCGCTCCGGGTGCCTGCAGCTGAGGCTGAGGAGATCTGGATACCAGAACTGACGCGGCCAATCTGTGGCTACCAGAATCACCTTTGCCATGACCCTCCTCACCTTGAGGATGAAGGGAAATGGAGGGAAGGCGTAGAAGAGGCCTCGGGTCCACGGCCTCAAGAAGGCATCCGCTTGCAGTGAGCCCTGCTGAAGGGGGCAGGCATGAAACAGTCTCAGCTTGGTGTAATCATTGGAGGCAAACAGGTCCACCATCGGTTTGCCCCAGTGGGAAAACAGGCTGTAAGCTATTTCTGGATGGAGAGACCACTCATGGGATGTCTCGCCTAAGCAGCTGAGAGCATCTGCCAAATAGTTTGAGGCTCCTGCCACACGAATGGCTAGGAGATCCACCTCCAGGTGACCGACAAGGGTCCAGATGCGGAGCGCCTCCCAGCAAAGCAGATGGGAGTGCATGCCGCACTGTTTGTTGAGGTAGTACATGGTCGTGGTATTGTCCATCTGGACTTGAACCACTTGACCCCGGAGATAAGGAGCGAAAGCTGACAGTGCCAGTCTGACTGCTCTGAGCTCCAACAGGCTGATGTGGTATCGGGACTCATCGGGGGTCCAGAACTCATGGGCCCTTTTGTCCCCCATATGGGCTCCCCAGCCCATATGTGAGGCATTGGTTGTGAGGACAGCCATCAGCTCTGAGCAGACAAATGGGATCCCTTCCTGCAACTGGTCTCGGGCGGTCCACCATTGGAGAGCGCCCTACATCTTCTGGGTTACAGTGATCAGCTGGTCAAAAGGACTGTGGCGCTGAGTCCACTGGGAAGCCAGCTCTCATTGGAGGGGGTGCAAGTGCCACCAGGCCCAATGAACCATGGAGTTGCACGCCGCCATGTAACCCAAAGGCGCAGAAAGTCCAGGGCAGGGTCCAATTGCCCAACCAGAAATTATTGGGCGAAGGAGGAGAGAACCTCTGCTCTGTCCGCCAGGAGCCAAGCTCTGGCTTGACGAGAGTTGTGCTCTGCCCCGATGAAGCACATCACCTGACAAGTCACGAGTTACGACTTGGCCTTGTTGATCAAGAGGCCAAGTTGAGAGCACGTCTGCAGGGCCAGGTCCCTGGACCTCTCCAACTCCTGCTGGGTGGGACCTGCTAAGAGCCAATCGTCGAGGTAGGGGTAAATTCTGCCCCTCTATGACGCCTGAGATGGGCTGCCACCACTGCGATGCATTTGGTGAAGACCCATGAGGCTGATGACGGGTCGAAAGGCATGGCTCGGAACTCATATAGGGTCCCTTTGGCTCTGAAGTGGGGGAACCACCAATGAGGCAGATGGATTGGGACATTAAAGAACGTGTCCTGCAGATCCAGTGACCAGAACCACGTTTCGCTCCACGGATGGTATGAGCTGGGACAGAGTGACCATCCAAAAGGTGTGTGACCTGAGATACTAATTCAGGTCGTGCAGAACTGGAATGGGGCGCCAGCTCCCCTGGCCACTTGGGCACCAGAAAGTACCTGGAGACAAAGCCTGGGTCTGCTGGAGAATCCACCAATGGAGCTACTGCCTCTTTGAGGAGGAGCTGTGCGATGTCATCTTGGAGAGCCGACCGAGTATGGACAGATACTCTTTCCTCCCAAGGGGTGCGGGCTCGGCTTTGAGGGTGTTGCTCGAATTCCAGAGACAGTCCCTGACCGACCACTTCCAAAACCCACCAGTCCGTGGTAATAATGGACCAGGCGGAAAGAAAGTGGCAGAGCCGGCCCCCCACAGGAGGATCCACAGCTGGTGTGATGGGAGAGGGTGTGGCAGCCCCGGCCCTGTCACTGAACAGGCTTGGAGGAGGAGCATCCAGGACCTGAACTTCGGCCTCTTTATGGGCCTGGGTAGGCCCGGACTTGGGCTGGAGACATCAAGCTTGAGCCTGCTGCTGCTGCTGTCCTCCTTGAAAGGAGGGTTGCTGTGCCACAGGGGAAAAATGCCAAAAAAGCTTCTTCTTCTCCTTCTGCTGTTTCTTGCTCGAAGAACCTTTAGCAGAAGTAGTGTCCAAGGTGGCACTAGGCTGCTCAATACGCTGAAGGTGACCAGCCACACCTGGGTCGAAAAAGTCAGCGCCCAGGAAAGGCACATCAGCTAGTTGGTGCTGAGTATCTGCCAGAAAAGAGGAGAGTCTCAGCAAGCCTATGACGAGAGGCAACTACGGTTGTCGTCGAGCAGGCACAAGAATCCCCAATGTCCAGGGCTCTCTGAAGCTGCTGTTTGGTAACAGCCTGGCCCTGATCCCGGACCTGCTTGACTGTGGTCTGCATGTCCACGAGGAGATGTGGGAGGACTTCATCCAGAGACCCCAAGAGGGCATGGGAGAAGTGTGCCATGATGACGGCCAAACTTGCCTGATGAAGGCCTAAAGATGAGGTTGCACAGACCTTTTGAGCCGAATGTTCCAAGAGTTTGACTTCTTTTTCGGGAGGTCGGTCAATGTCGGCAGAACTGCCAGTATGCCTGAACACAGAGGCGGTCACCATGCTCTCAGCTGAAGGGTGCTCTGTGAACCCCACAAAGGGACCCCATGGGCACCCCACACTTGTGGGCCATGCGGGCAGATGGAGCTGGACAGGAGGCAGGGCACTGCCAAAGTTCTAAGGCCGGGCCAACTATAGCCTCGGCCACAGGAAAGGCCTCTGTCAGGGTATCCCCTCACTTGAGGATGTCCATGAGAGGGTACTCCACCTTTTTCTGGATAGATACCAGGGGTATCCCTGTAGACTCGGAGATGAAGCAAAGAATGCCCTGAAAGGACGAAGGACCTTCCTCCATCTCTAACCACCAACTGATTAGTCATCCCCACATGAGGGCCTCGTAGCACTGACGGAGTTTCTGCCGGAACCTCCCCTCATCCGAGGAGGATGACCGATGGCATCGCCTCTTTTGTGAGCGCCTGTGGCTCTTCCTCAGCCTATCAGCCAAGGGGGTCCTAGACCTCAATCGAGATCGGGCGGGCCGATTCAGTCGCTTGGGAGACACCAGTGATTTCCCAGGGTCAGGGACAACTTCCTTGACGGGATTCCCAGCAGGCTGGGTCTCCTCATCGGGAAAAGAGAGGACCTGAGTACGACTGAGGGAATCGTCGACCGGAGTCTGTGACAATGGGCTGATGATTATTTCAACCTTGTCGACTGACACTTCGGTCGACTGACCAGATGGCAAAGCCAAGGAGACAGCGGCCGAAGAGGCAGTTTTGACTGAAGTCGAGACTGCTGGTTCCTGGGACCAAGATCTCTCCCAATCCCAAGAACGTCTTCGCAGAGACGAACACAATCCCGGGTCCTTTTCCTACTTACAGGACTGAGAGGAGTGCATGCCTGCAGGACTCTCTCTCTTAGTCGGGAGAGACTAGCACAACTCTCGGAAAGAACCCAAGAAAATGAAGCCCAGGTTGAGTGGAACGAAGAAACTCAGAGAGGAGGATTCCCCGGCACAAGCTGCTTGCATGCATTCCAACTGCTCGGCAGATCCTATGGCCATGGAAACCGCCCACCGAGCTTCCTTTGATTTCACCAGAGGGTTCCATTTTTCGGCCCCCAACTTCAGGCATGCGTAGACGGTCATCGAGGATGCTGGGGTGAAATGCAAGACAAAAATCACACTTCGAAGTGTCATGGTCGACACCCAGGCAATAGACGCATGGGGTGCGACATTTTCTGGCTGCTAGAACACCGGCAAAATCCAGGATAAGTCTTGTCTTCCATAATCGAAAATAAGCAGTCGCGATCACTAATGCAAACTAGACGAATTTTCGGAATAACCAAAGGTTTTGAAGTCAGGGCCTACAAAATGTGGGAGCATGAAAGAGGCAACCTTAATCTTCCAGCAGAAAGGAAGATCTGGTGTCATAGGGTGGAGCTGAGGGTTATACCACCCGGGTGGGTGGGAGCAGCCAGCTTGAAGACTTCCAGCAATTCTTAAAGGGGAATGGGACATGCCAATAAATGTGGATGAACAACATATCCATGATCCTAGAATTTTCTTTACAGAAAGGGTCAAGTTGTCCCTTTTTTATCAGAAGAAGAAAAACAAAAACAGTGATGTGACCAAAATAATGTGTGTGCGTGTCTCTATATCAAATCTCAACCACTAAAGTTGCCTTGACAGAATGATGAGCTAAATGATAACCAATTCATTTTGAATCCATGGAATCAAAGGTGACTGAAATTACTTTGATTTGCTGAACACCAGAGCCTGATTAATTCCTGTAGCAGCATTCCTAATACACCTCTAAACATCAGAGCTTAATTTTAGTCCTGGTAACTAAAGTAACAGATACGGTTGTCGAACAGCAGCCTCAGTTTAGGCAGTAAAGTCTAAAGAAATAAAGGTTTTTGATTATCTGCCTGACAAAAATGTTTTTTTTTTCCACACAGATCAAGAACCTTGTGCCAGGGCATTGGAACGAAGGGATTTACAAATGATTAACAATGGAGCTACAGCAGCTGGAGTTTGACTGCATAAAAGAGTGTTTGCAGAGCGGCTGCTGGAGGATGTAGTGCTTTAGGGGTAGGCTTTTCATTGGTGGCGGACAAGGGTCAAAGCTTAGCTTAGGGACACAAATGAAACAGGCTGGTGGTCTCAGCTCACTTATCTGTGGGTAGCAGAAAACATTCCAAAATGACTACAGCAAAAGTCGAACATTTTTCTCAGGGATAACTAGCCTGGGACTAGTATCTATCAAAACTGACAAGTACTAAAAATGCTTTAATTGTTTTTTCTTGAAAATTAAAAAATGAAGACTTTTCTCCACAAATTAGGCAATAGGTGCTAGACAAAGTTTAAAAAGCACCCTTTCTGACTTTTGTCGGTGTCGCCTAAACAAGTCTAAGCTCCCTTACCTGCCTGGGAGCTTTTCTAGCATAAATGCATAATTTTTATTTTATGCCACTTTGGAAGGGAATAGATCATAATTTGCCCCAAGGGGCCAGCCAAACAATCCCTTCCACTTCTTATATTATTGGCTACATCCCCGCACTCTGGCATTTCACAACGTGTTTAAATGGACAGCTCGGGGGCATGCCCCATAGATATCTATTTTAATGCTGTGTTTTGAAATATAAACACTCTTGTAAAAATCAGGGCACGTGTTTGACTAACAAAGGACACTGGACTTGGTTTTTAAAACCTAGCTCACAGCACCAAGGGCCAAGTGTTACCCCACTGCCTCTTTTGTTTATGCAGTTGACAACCACTTGACTAGGAGGATAAGCAGACTATGACAGCCTTCTATGATGGTGGTAGCATCGATTCAAGGCAAATTAGAGACCTAGACCTTGAGTGGGACCTCAATCTCGACCATCAATTCAAAGGTTGTTGACACCCTGAAGATGGTGGAGCAGCATACAACACCTGCCTGAGTACCTGAACCACAACAGGCTGGAACAGAGTCTGTATCCCAAGTAGGGACAACTGAAGGCAGAAGCACAGGGTACAGCTCAACCGGGGATTCAGACTTGCACAGCTCCACCAGCAGAGGAGGCACTGGCAGCACCAGAGTGTCCAGGCTTGACTGTCACCTACACTGGGGGAACCACTGACATACTGAGTGAATCCTAAACTGGAACGATCTCTACCAAAGCTAAGTGTTCTGGAGAACACAGCTATCAAAAAGAGTGGGAATGCTCCCACTCCCCACTAAGGCAGCAGGTTTTCTTGGCGCTTCTTTGACCGGGGACTACCACTGAAAGTCTGCATTAACATCAGAAGCTCCTGAACTCCAGGTGATCTACAACAACAGCTCTTCCAGGACTCAGAAGAAGCCAGAAGGGGAAGGAAGGAAACATATGCAATTCAGTGCTTTAGAGTAACTGGTAATTGCTATTTTCCTTTTAAACTTAGATTGTGGGCTTTTAGCGACACTATACTTTCTTTGTTGTCTTTACTTATAATTGTTTTTGGGCTGTTGAAAATTTAAAACATAGTGGTGGTGTAATTCTGTGCTGTCTTTAATTGCTGCAAATTTTATCTTGGCTTGTCTGACTGCCCTGTAGTTGGGTGAAGGGTGTTAATTGTCTGGCCTCTGACCTCAGCTACGTCATAACTGGAGGTGGGGCTTAGTCAGAGTTAAAGTAGCAAGCAGAGTTTTTTTTCTCAGAAGAAGCCAGAAGGGGAAGGAAGGAAACATATTCAATTCAGTGCTTTAGAGTAACTGGTAATTGCTATTTTTCTTTTAAACTTAGATTGTGGGCTTTTAGTGACACTATAATTTCTTTGTCGTCTTTACTTTTAATTGCTTTTGGGCTGATGAAAATTTAAAACATAGTGATGGTGTAATTCTATGCTGTCTTTAATTGCTGCAAATTTTCGACCCCCCTCCCTCCCCTTCCCCAACTCTTAATTATATGCCCTGTTAAATCTGATTGACATGAGCTAAACACAGGGTATAGTAAGGGGTGTGAAGTAGGAGGGGCATAAGGGGGAAGAAGCCCACCCTCAGCACGACAAGTGTTTTGACTCATTTAATTCTTGGTTTCTTTTTCTTTAAAAAAAAAAAAAAAATTATCTGAGGATCAGTGGCAGGATTTTTAGTACAGTAAATTAATAAAAAGGGAACTAGGAGAGCTTCAGTAGCAGACAAGTAGTGGAACTGCAGTATAATGTGGGGAGTGGTGCAATGCAGTGGCTGTGGGGCAGCCATATTCAGGCAGACCTTCTGGACACTGAGGGTGCTGCCCTATCTGCATCATCTCTCTGGACTGCGGGATGAGGTAGCCAGACTCAGAGCGGAAGTAAACTGGGTCAGGAGTACCATCACCCCTATCCAGGGACCACCGTCCAATGCAACTGCCTCAAAGGATGCCGAGAACGAGGAGCACTTGGATGACAGTGGGCTCAGGGAGGGTTAGAGCAGTCAGGCAGAGGCACATCCCAGATCCTATTCCACTCAAGAACTCATATGCCACACTGGCAAATGAGGACAACCAAATAGAGTACCCAGAGAAGTGGAAGGAAAGGATGTGGAGGTTAGCCAGGAGGTGACCTCAGCGGGAAAGCAGTGGACCCCAGAGGAGGAGGAAGCGAATCCTGGTGGGGACTCCATCATAAGAGGGATCCGGTTAGGAACACAGGAGGGGGAGGACAGGGAGGTGAGGTGCCTACCAGGTGCCACAGCATGGAGGGATGGAAGGAAGATCCTGGGGATCACTGGGAAGGCAAGACGGGAAGGTGAGCTGGATGTCATTATCCACCTAGGTACTAATGACCTGGCAAATGAGAGGAAGTTCAGGAAGAGTTTAGGAAACTGGGAGGGGTCTCAAGCAAGTAGCTACTTCTGTCACTTTCTCAGAAGTACTACCTGTGAGAGGCAAGGGAGAGCATAGGAGTGCATGCCAGGAACTTTAACTCAAGGTTGAAGAAGTGCTATGAGGAAGGGTTTGGATTCATTGGTGACTGGGGACCCACCTGGAGGGATGGAGGTTTGTTCAAGCCTGACGGCCTGCATCCAACCTGGAGGGGAATCCAAGCACTCAATGATAAGTTTAAATGCTACATTGACAAGCATTTAAACTAGCAAAGGAGGATGGCAGGCCAGCAAGGATGGTACCTACTTGCTCACCCCCCACAGCTAGCAGTGGAACCAGTGAACCAGAGGAGTGGCTATCTCTGCAAAGCAGTGTGCAAAAGATGGAGATTAGTGCCCAAGAGGTGGATAAGCAGAAACGGGGCAAAATTCAGCAGAAGGGCAGACAGCAAGGAGAACCAGGGATAAATGACAACCAAGGAAGGGGCTGGAGCAGAGCAGTGAAACAGTCTAGGGAGGTCAAATCATGGAAAGCCATGTGTGTAAATGCCAGGAGCCTTAGCAACAAGATGGAAGATCTGAAGGCTGTCATGGTACAGTCAGACCTGGACATTGTGGCCATCACTGAAACCTGGTGTAATGATAACCACGACTGGGAGATGGCCATACCTGGTTACAACATATTCAGAAGAGACAGAGCAGGCAGGAAGGGAGGAGGAGTGGCCCTGTATGTGAAAAATGACATAAGGGCCACAGAGATCCAGGAGGAACAAAATGGGGAGAGATACTGTGGGTTAAGCTGGAAAGGAAAATGGGGACAGCCATCCACACAGGTGTGGTCTATAGACCACCAGCCCAGGAGGAAGAAACAGATAGGGAGCTGATGCTAGCCATCAAAGGATGGCAGACAAGAGAGGTAGTACTGGTTGGAGACTTCAATATTCAGGCGTGGACTGGAGCATCCCAGCAGCAGCATCAACTAGGAACAGATTTATCCTGGACTCCCTTCAGGGTGTCTTCCTCAAGCAACTGGTCATGGAACCAACTCGGCAGAAGGCAATACTGGACCTTGTGCTCACAAACAGGGACGGTGTGATGGGAGTAACAGTGAGGGAGCACCTGGGAATGAGTGACCACCAGTCATTGTGGTTTGAAATCACAGAAAGAGCAGAACCAAACCACACAAAAACACGTATCCTGGATTTTAGGGGGGCAAACTTTGGGAAAATGGGGAGATACTTGAAAGAGGCATTAAGGGGAATGGGACAGGAATCTGGGGTTGAGGAACAGTGGGCAGTATTTAAAATGGGGATTACAAGAACAACAGAATTATGCATTAAGCAGGTTAGCAAGAGGAAAAGAAAGAGGAGACCATTACGGTTTGCCAAAGAGGTAGCAAAGAAAGTGAAAGCCAAAAAGATTGCATTCAGGCAATACAAAAAGACACAGGCAGAAGGGGATAGGGAGAAGTACCAGGAGAAGCAAAGGGAGGCAGGGAGGTCAGTAAGGGAAGCCAAAGCTCAGACAGAAGAACACATTGCAAAATCAGTGGGCAGAGGGGACAAAACCTTTTACAGGTACATAAGTGAAAAAAGAAAAACAAAGGGAGGGATAGTGAGACTGAAGGGGGAGGATGGGGCGTGGAGGATGACAACAGTAAAGCTGACATATTGAACAGGTATTTCTGCTCAGTCTTTACTGAGGAAGAGGAGGGTAATGGGTCTGAAGGGAGTACAAGGGGTGAGAATGGTGCAGAAATGGACACAAGTCCCTTTACGAAAGGGTCCTGAAGGAACTGGAAGTAATAAGAGTTGATAAAGCAATGGGGCCAGATGGGGTGCACCCCAGGGTCCTTAAAGAACTAAGAGAGGTGGTGGCTGAACCTCTGGCTATCCTGTTTAGCCGATCACTGGAAACAGGAGGTACCCAAAGACTGAGGGCAGCAGATGTAGTCCCCTTATACAAAAGTGGGAACAAAGAGGAAGCAGGAACTACAGACCAGTCAGCCTCACCTCGGTGGTGGGAAGATCATGGAAGCACTACTGAAGGAGAGATTGGTGGAACATCTAGTTGTCAATGGACTACAGGACCCAAGGCAGCATGGTTTCACCAGGGGGAGGTCATGTCAGACCAACCTCGTTGAATTTTTTGACTGGGTGACTAGGGAGGTGGATCAGTGGAGGGCAGTGGACATAGCCTATCTGGACTTCAGCAAGGCCTTTGACACTGTGCCACATAGAAGACTATTACACAAACTAGGGAATATGGGTGTGGGCAGGACAGTAGTGTGGTGGGTAGGTAACTGGCTGGGTGGCAGGACACAGAGGGTGGTGGTAAATGGCTGTCACTCCACAGTGGGAAAAGTGACCAGTGGGGTACCACAGGGATCAGTGCTGGGACCGGTCCTATTCAACATCTTCATCAGTGACATTGCGCAGGACCTAGAAGGCAGAATTTCACTGTTCGCTGATGACACAAAGCTCTGTAACAGAGTAGACACAGCAGAGGGTGTACACAGAATGAGAAGCGACCTGCAGAAACTTGAAGAATGGTCAGGGGTTTGGCAGTTGAAATTCAATGCAAAGAAGTGCAAGATAATGCATATGGGGCACAAAAACCCTGGCACAATACATCAGTTGGGGGGTGGGGATATAGCATGCGCCAAGCAGGAAAGGGATCTTGGGGTTGTCATCTCTGATGACCTCAAGGTGAGGAAACAGTGTGACAAGGCAGCAGGTAAAGCAAATAGGATGCTGGGATGTATAGGCAGGGGCATCACCAGCAGGAAAGGGAGGTCATAATTCCGCTATACAAGACACTAGTGAGGCCCCACCTGGAGTACAGTGTACAGTTCTGGAGACCATACCTACGTAAGGACATAGACAGGGTAGAGAAGGTTCAGAGGAGGGCAAAAAGATGGTGCATGGATTGCATCACAAGTCCTATGAAGACAGGTTGAAGGAACTGACATATGTACTCCTGGAGGAGAGGAGGAGAGGGGATATTATAGAGACATACAAGTATCTTACAGGGAGGAACAGGGTGCAGGAAAACACTATTTTTAAGCGAAAAAGATGTTCCAGGACTAGAGGGCATGGGATGAAGTTGGAGGAGGACGATTCAGAGGAAACATGAGAAAGAATTTCTTCACAGAACGGGTGGTGGACAAGTGGAACACCCTGCCAGAGGAAGTGGTGGGGGCTGAAACAATCACGGGATTTAAGAAAGCATGGGATAGACATAAAGGAATTCTGGAGGTCAGGGGTAAGGGGCAACAGACTTCTAGGAAAACAAACTGAACTTACAAGTTCAAATGGGCAGACTGGGTGGGCCATAGGCCCTTATCTGCCGACACTGTCTATGTATCTACGTATCTATGTACTGGTCCCATCTGGACCAAAGCCAAGGTCACTGCCTCTTCTTCCAGTGCTTGAAGCTGCCCTGATGAATCCATGGCTGTTGAGGCCTTCCGTTCCTGAGGCCCACCTTCAAAGAAGCATGCCCTGCACTTACTGAAAGATGCACAGCCTGGCAATGAGGGCAATGCTTCACATCATGGTAGGCCCAAGGCAGTGGTTGCAAGTAGGCCCATCTGTGGCAGATATTTTCTGCCTGCACAGGATACACCATTTGAATCAAAGTTTCCTTCGTTCCATGTCGAAGACTGTCGATGAAGCTGAGACAAGAAAAGGTGCACACAGTCCCAAACTGAAAGAATAAATCATGAAAATAGCGACAAATCAAATTGAAAGAATAAATAAAGAAAACAGCGATAAATCCCAGGACAGACGAGACTGCCCAGCTGGAAATGATTCGGCAAAGGACATAAGATCCTCAGGCTTTTCTGCAACTAGGCACATACTGGCCTGTAGCAAAAGAACAGTTATGCAAGAAATTACCTTAACAGTAGGTCTTCGAGGGACTCTCTTACATCAGGTCACACTTATGGAACTATACCTGCGTCAGCGCTAGGACCACATGGAAACCTTTCTGTAGCAGTCTAGCAGGGGCCACCCACACTGACATCATACGCCGACGTCCCTGTATATATATAAGCGTGGGCGGCCCCGCTGCCTCCTTAGTTCTCCGCCAGAGACCATACTCGCTAGGCCCCACCTCTAGGGAACCAAGGAGAGAGATGAGGTACCTTGCTGTATGAAAAGGAAGGAGCAGCAGGAGAGCCAGTCTGGAGACAGAGAACAGGGGGAAGTAGGGTGGGTCAGCATGACCTGATAAAAGAGATTCCCTCAAAGATCTACTGTTACAGTAAATTCCTACGTAACTGTTACATAGAAACATAGAATTTGACGGCAGATAAGGACCGCTTGGCCCACCCAGTCTGCCCATTTCCCTACGTAATGGATAAGCTGCAGATCCTAGTTAACTAGCAGCTTACTTCTTTCTACCCCAACCCCCTAGAATTGCCTTATGACTATCCCATGCATGCTTGAATTCAACCACTGTTTTTGACTTCACAACCTCCTCCGGAAGGCCGTTCCATGCATCCACAACCCTCTCTGTGAAAAAATACTTCTTCACATTACCTCTGAGCTCCCCCCATCTTCAAATTGTGCCCCTTGTTCTTGCACACCTCATTTTTGAAAGATGCTACCCTCTTGGACTTTGTTGATTCCTTTGAGGTACTTGAAAGTTTCTATCATGTCCCCCCTTTCCTCGAGGCTATACACATGTTCTACCTTCTTCGGGGATATCTCTTTCACCAGGTCACACCTATGGAACGAGTCCCAAGCAGTTACAGACAGCAGGACAGTCTGGGTGGCTGATGGCTAAAGGTCTAAGAAAGAAGGCCTTGGAGCACAGCTAGGTGAAAGCCTGCCCTCCTTCTAGAGGCAATGTCCAGACTGTAGTGCTTGGTGAAACCGTGGACAGTACTCCAAATTGCAGCCATGCAGATCTCCGCAGCTACAACATTCCTGAAACAGGCAACAGAAGTAGCCACGCCTCTGGCTGAGTGGTCACAAACATCACTAGGAAGTTCCTTACCGTACTTCCTGTAGCAAAAAGTTATACAGTTGGTCAATCATTTGGACAAACACTGTTTAAAAACTGGCACACCCTCCTTCCCAGGGGTGAAAGAAAAGTACAGTTACGTAAGAACTTACCGTAACAGTAGATCTTCGAGAACAGCTCTTGCAGCAGGTTACACCGTTAGGACTGAAGCCGGCAGGCACCAGGACCACATGGAAATGTTCTAGCTAGCAGTATCCTGCAGGGACCGCCCCCGACGTCAGGCATCATACAAATGGGGGCAGTCCCCCAGAATCCCCAGTTCTCCCGCCAGAGACTCCCGGCCGCTAGATGACATCAGAAGTGGAGACTGAGGATCCACCATCAAAAAGGTATTCAGAGTGGTGTTAGAAACACCTAATCCTAGGTAAAGAGATAACGAAACAACTCTACCTCCAGAGGGGATGGTGGGAGGGAAAATCCCTACTGCAAGAGCTGTTCTCAAAGATCTACTGTTACGGTAAGTTCTTACATAACTGTACTACCTTACTTCGAGAAACAGCTCTTGCAGCAGGTTACACCATTAGGACTGATTCCCAGACAATACTGGAAATCCCTGGCAGGTGGGAGGAGGCTAGGTAGAGATTGCGAATTAGACCGAAGCCTAGGATAGGAGTCCCTGAAGGACTGCTAGATCAAAACCAGCTCTTCGCCGTGATGCAACGTCCAGGCTATAATGCCTGATGATAAAGGTGTGCACGGTGCTCCAAGTAGCTGCTGCACAGATGGCTGAAGTGGATACATTCTTCATAGCCGCAAAGGAGGTAGCCACCCCCCCCTTGTGGAATGTCCCTTAACCGAGCCCGGTAGGGGTTTGTTACATTTCTGGTAACAGAACGTGATGCAATGGATGAGCCACTGGACAGCGATCGTTTAGAAACTGGAGCCCCCAGCATCCTATGGGCGAAGGAGACGAAAAGCTGATCAGACTTACGGTGATGCCTGGTTCCGGTCAGGTGGTATCTTAGACACCTATGCACATCTAGAATGTGCAGCAGGGCCTCTCCTCTATTTGAGTATTTAGGAAAATACACTGGTAGGTCGATGTCCTGATTGAGGGTAAGAACTGAAACCACCTTAGGTAGAAACTTTGGATTTGTCCTTAGGGACACCCTGTCCTGGTGAAAAAACCAAATAAGGTTCTTTGCACATTAGTGCATGAAGTTCAGAAATCCTTCTGGCCAAAGTAACAGCAACTAAAAATAACATCTTCCATGTCAGGAGACGTAGTTGGCAATCCGCGGTTGGTTCAAAAGGTGGCAGCGTGAGCTGCTCCAGGACAAAGGGTAAATCCCATGGAGGAATAGGATCCTTAATTGGAGGTCTAAGCTGGAGAACGCCTCTCAGGAAAGCTTGTGTGGTGTCCAATTGAGCTATGGGCTGTAGGCCTATAGGTGTATGATAGGCTAAGATGGCACAAAGGTGTACTTTAATAGAGTAGGCCAAGCCTGCCTGGAAAAGAGACAGAAGGTAGTCTAAAACCAACCTTTCTGGACAATCCATCAGGGAAAGCCCTCGTGCTTGAGCCCAGAGGCAAAATCTGCGCCATTTCATGGCGTATGTGGCATGAGTGGCCGGTTTTCTAGCAGCTGCTAGAACATCTGCTACCTCTTGCGAGACCCCGTACCACACGATAGCTATGTCCCTAGGAGCCAGGCATGCAGGTTCAGACAGCGAAGGTCCGGATGAACCAAAGAAACTGCCTCCTGGGACAATAAGTGAGAGCTGATTGGCAGAGGCACCGGAGGTTCCTGGGACAGCTGGTGTAGCAGAGGGAACCAAATCTGTCTGTGCCAAAAGGGCGTGATTAGTATCAGCGTCGCCTGCTCTCTGCGGAGTTTCAAAAGGACCCTCTGGATCAACGGGAAGGGAGGAAATGCGTAGAGGAATCTGCCCGTCCAGGAGAGGGACGTGTCTCACCAGAAAACACCAGGCCCTGGATCTAGCGAGCAGAAATTGGGCAGTTTTGGTTGGATGGAGACACAAAATGATCTAACTCTGGTGTGCCCCATCTGTGAAACAGATCCTCTGCCACCTCCTGGAGTAGTTCCCACTCGTGGACTCTGGCCTGAGAGTGACTCAGACTGTCTGCGATGACGTTGTCCACTCCTGGGACATGAACAGCAATGAGGTTTGCGCCGTGTTGCAGAACCCAATCCCACACCCTCATGGCTTCCCTGCAAAGCGGGTAGGAATGGGTGCCTCCTTGTTTGTTGAGGTAATACATCACCGCGGTATTGTCTGTTTGTAAAAGCAGAGTACCCGGTGGGATCTCCAACTGGAAGGCCTGCAAGGCATAAAGAACTGCTCTCATTTCCAAAATATTTATGTGGAGATGAGCTTCCTGGGGCATCCATGAACCCTGAGACCTGACCCCGTCGAGGTGGGCTCCCCAACCAAACCTTGAGATGTCCGTGGAGAGTGTCACAATCGGAGACGGTGCAATGAAGGGGACCCCCGCCGATAGGTGCTTTGAATCTAGCCACCATTGCCAATCCCGGATGACGGCATTCGTGATCCGAACTGGAAGCTGCAAATGGTCTTGCTTCTGATCCCATTGTACCCGTAACATCCATTGGGTCACCTGCATGTGGAGACGGGCTAACGGGACTGTCACAATGGCCGCAGCCATGTGTCAGAGCAGGCAAATGACCAGCCTGGCTGGGACTGTCTTCTTTGCCAAGATGTCCCTGATGAGGGATCTGATGTGTTCTGCTCTGTCCTGGGGCAAAAAGGCTCTCCCCTGGACGGTGTCTAGAACTGCAACCATGAACTGCAGATTCTGCGACGGAACCAGGTGTGACTTCTCCTGATTGATGATGATGCCCAACGACCTGATGAGGGACTGAGTGCAGTGGACTGCGGACATCAGAACCTCCCGAGAGGGGGCCATGAGGAGCCAGTCATCCAGGTATGGGAACATGTAGTGGTCTTGTCTCCTTACAGCCGCCGCTACGACTGCCATGCACTTTGTAAATACCCGAGGTGCCGAGGACAGTCCAAAGGACAGGGCTCGAAACTGATAATGGCGACCGAGAAATTCGAAGCCCAATAACTTCCATTGCGGTCGAGCTATAGGTATGTGCAGGAAGGCATCCTGCATATCCAAAGACGCTAGGAAGGCACCCTGCTTGAGCATGGGTATCAAACCAGGAAGAGTCACCATGCGGAAGTGTCTGTAAAGGACCAAAGCGTTGAGATCGCTGAGATCCAGAATCGGACGGAGGTCCCCTGTCTTCTAGGGAACCAGAAAGAAGTGGGAATAGTAGCCTGCATCTCTCTGGCTCCTCGGTACGTGCTCTATAGCCTGCTTTCTCAGAAGCGCGAGCACTTCCTGCTGTATGAGCAGTGCATGCTGACCCAATTAACGGGAAAGCAGGGGAGGTCTTGACGGTGGGTGGTCGAAGAATTCTATAAAGTGTCCTCTCTTGACCAGTTGAAGGACCCACCAGTTGGCGGTTATCGACTGCCATCCTGATAAGTGGCGAGCAATGCGACCCCGACCCTTTCTGCCCATTAATCCAGAGGAGGGGTGGGGGCTGGGAAAGAGTCATGCTGTGGCGGCATTACTCCCCGCAGGCTGGGCTGGTTTGGTACACCTCTGACCTCGGCCTAGGTAAGACTTCGGCTGGGCCTTACGGTGGAAGTTGCCCCCTTTGCTGCTGGCTGGAACGTGGCTGCTGCCATTGTTGTCGGCCGTGACAACGGTTCTGGTTCCTATGAAAGGAACCAGATTTGGGTCTGTACAGTCCCTACTGCCTTCCCAGCATCCTGTAATTTGATCACCTTTTCAGAGTCTTCACCAAATAGGACTTCGCCGTTATAGGGAACATCCAGAATGTTTTTCTGGACAACTGGGGTAAATCCGGAGACAAGAAGCCATGAATGTCTCCGGAGACAGACGCCTGAGGCTGCTCCCCTTGCTGCGGAGTCTGCCGAGTCGTAGGCGACTCTCAAAACCTGGGTCCCCACGTCTGACCCAGAAAGGAGGAGTTTGAGAAGCTCCTCCTTCTGTTCGCCATCCGGAAGTACTTTAACTAGGTCTTGACCCTGTTCCCATAGGGTATTCTAAAACTGAACCATGTGTGTCAGATAGCTCAGTGACCTAATGGAGCATGTAGCAGCCGCATACATGTGCCTACCCAGTGAGTCCAATTGCTTGGACTCTTGGTTCGGAGGTTGTGTACTCAAATGTTGTGGTCATTGAGACCTATCACGGCAGGCCGTAATGACCAGGGAATCAGCCAGGAGTTGTTGCGCTAAGTACAGGCCCTCTGCAGGGGCCCTGTACAGGTGATCAGCCTTCTTTGGCACCACAGGGGTGGAGTGCAGATGTTTCCACGCTGCCTTGGTGACGTCCGCAAAGGTGTCCACCAAGGGTGGGACCACCACAGGTTTAGGGACCTTCTGCCGAAGACAACAGGCTAGGCGCTGTCGTTCGGGGTCTGTCTTCCGTTTCCCATCCCATGTTCTCCTGGATGTGCCTCATGATTTCAGAGAAAGATGGATCATCCGGAGGTGACCTGGGGAGGTCTTGTGGGTCAGGCGATGGGATGCTGATCGGAGAAGGAGATCTGGAGGTATCTGAGGTGTCAGGTCTAGAGTCGTCCCCCCTGCAGAGTGGACCGTCGACGTTTGGGTCACTTGGGACTGGGAGACCGAGGGAGATCTTGAAGGGGGCCTTCTCCTTTCTTTGGAAATACCCCTAGGAGGCGGGGTAGGCTCCTTGGGGGTCAGTGGTCTTCCTACTGGCCCCTGTGGTGGAGGAGGAGGAGTAGGAGGAGGAAGAGTAGGCGGAGGAGGTTTTACTGGGACCACATCCCTCTTGATTGTGTCCCACCAAAAGATGAAGAGGTCTTTAACCTCCTGAATATTCATACCAGACAACGGTCCTGGTGTCGGGGTTGGCCTGTCGTTGGTATCAGGCGTCGGGTCCCCAGGCGTCGCCAGATCAGGCGAAGGCTCATGCGGAAGCCTGGCATCCTCGTTGTCGCCTATCTGGTCATCAGGCAACGTCATATCTTCCTCCACAGACTCCTGGCGACTGGTGTCCACCGATGACGGAGAGGCAGTCGTCGGCTCCTTAGAACGTGAGGTCGACGTCGCGTATTTGCCCCGACGTCTGGTCCGACAGGCACTTAACCGAGGATGGGTCAGCAGCCCATTTTGTGTCAGTCTTCTGCTTACGGGATGTCAGGTCCTTAGTCTTCCTGGGAGGGGGGTCTGGTCCCCTAGGAGGCTGGGATGCTGATCTGGCGTTGGGCTCCTGGCGTTTATCCGATGACGAATGGGAGACTTTGGAAGAGGACTTGGACCGGTGACAGACAGACTTCATGGAAGCCTGGGAGGGCGCTGGAGAAGGGTTCAAGGTCCTGGAAGTCTTAATTGGATGTAAAGAAGCCGAAGAGCTGCCAGAAGTCCTAACCTTCACGGGAGGGGCTGAGAGTGAGCCTGGAGGAGGCGGTCTGAACACGTAGAGGCGGAGTTAGTCGTGAGTCTAAGGCCCAGTTCGGGATCTGGACCTGGCCTTCTCCCGGTGCTTGTCCCGGTGTTTATGGGTCTTAGAGGTGGACTCACCTCTGGAGACAGGGTCTTTCTCCATATTTTTTAACTGTTCTTCCAAGAGGAACCCTTGAAGTGCCTTCTGGTGGCAGATCCTGGTGCGACTGTTAAACTGCTGGCAAAAGGGGCAGGATTTGGTGTCATGTTCTGGGCCTAGGCACTGCAAACAGGACGCGTGCAGATCCTTGAAAGGTATTTGTTTGCCGCAGGCACACTTAGAGGGGTGTCCTTCTGAGGAAGGAGTAGGAGATGCTGACATTTAGAGTGAAAGCTGGAAGTTCTGGTCGTCGTTCGCTGGAGCGGGACCGTGAGGCTGATGCTGGCGAGTCGACGGCGGGAAAAGAACTGGGAATTCTGGGGGACTGCCCCCTTTTGTATGATGCCTGACATCGGGGGCGGTCCCCGCTGGATACTGCTAGCTAGAAAATTTCCGTGGGGTCCTGGCGCCTGCCGGCTTCAGTCCTAATGGTGTAACCTGCTGCAAGAGCTGTTTCTCGAAGTAAGATCAAACAATTATGAGAACTTCCTGCAATACCCGATGCAGCGTGTATAGTAACACGAAATTCTATGCACATCTAAAGTGTGCAGCAATGCTTCTCCTGGATTGGCAGGCTCTGGAAAATAAAAAGGTAGGTGGATGGATTGATTTAAAGTAAACTCGGACACCACCTTAGGAAGAAACTTAGGACTGTACGCAAAGACACCCTGTCTTTGTGGAAAATTAAATAAGGCTGCTCACACGTGAGGACCTGTAGATCTGAAATTCTTTGAGCAGAAGTAATAGCAACTAAAAATAACGCTTTCCACAACAGAAAGCATAAAAACATGAATCATTTGGCTCAGCTTTCAAGAATGAAATTCAGGTCTTGAGCCAGGATTGGATTGTGAATCTGAGCCTTCAAGTGAAGAATGCCTCGCAGAAAGGTACAGGCCACATCCAACTAGGCCACAGTACGGCCTTCAACAGGCAAGTGAAAGGTAGACATAACTGACAGGTGCACCTTAAAGGGATACTGTCAACCCTTTAGGCCTCAAAGTGTCTTTAGCTTAAAAAACACATTCAGTGACTGGTCACATTCTGCAGAGATTAATGAAGTAGCTGGTAGTTTGATTCGGATTCCTGTTTTCTTTTCAAAAGTGAAAAACAGACTGCACAACATACTGGTATTACCACATAAAAACAGGTTACTCACTTGTAACAGTAGTTCTAGGAGTGGTATATGATGTTCATCCACACTTTCTGGCATTGTCCTTTCCCCTTTAAATCTTGCCGGAAGTCTTCAAGCTGGCTTCTCCCACCTACCTGGGTGGTATAACCCTTGGCCCCTCCCCATGACGCCAGATCTTTGCCCGCTGGAAGCAGAGGTTGTGCGCCTGAGCCTGGGGAGGTCAGGTGGGTCCTTGTGGATGAGCATCATATACCACTCCTAGAAAGATCAGTTACGTAAAGATTTTTGCTGTAACAGCAGATCTTCTACGAATGTCACTTGTAGTAAGTCATTACTTCTGGGAGTTCCCGATAGGTGGCGCTCTAGCACGGCAGTCTCTTCTAGCAGTCTCCACAACAGGGACCACCCACACGGCCTCACTTCCTGGGCTGTGCCTCTAAAAGTGGGTGGTCCCTGGTAGTCTCCGTTCTCTGACGGTTTCAGCTCGTGAAGGCGAGGGACCAAGGGGAACCGAGGTACCAAAGTCTCCCGACTCTACATTGTTTTCCCTGTTACAGAATGGCAGGGGATCAGGGAGGGTAGCTACTTACTGCAAGAGACATTCCTAGATGATCTACTGTTACGGCAAAAGTCTTTGCGTAACTGATCTATCTTCCATGGAAAGGTCTCTTGCAGTAAGTCATAACTTCTGGGAGATTCCCAAGCAGTTATATAGTAGTGGGTGGCCAGATATGGCATTCTGTCATACGTATAGTGTGGTCTCAGTGGCATGCACTGGAAAAGACAGTATATGTCAAAGTCTATTTGGTTCTGAGTTTGAACGGTAACTCAAGTAATACAATGTTGTTATTTTGTAATGCTAAGTACAGCTTTTTTTTGGTTTTTTTTTTGCCATGTCTATCAAGTCATTAGAGAAATGTATCTATTTTGGCATAAATAGGCTACACAAGTAGCAGATGCTGTGAGATGAAACAATGTATCCATATCATAATGGATTCCAGTTTTTTTTATCCATATCATAATATAATCAGTATATATCGATTATTTGTCAGCATGTGAGTAGTAGCAGGTCCTGTTCATGGGAGGGACACAAGGGTCTGGCGCACGAGAGGCATCCTGATGGGATGATAATGGCCTATAACAGTGATACTTCAAAAAGTGGCTAGATGTATAAAGCCTCATGGCGAAGGCCTCAGTATAATTCCGAATTGAAGCCCCAGAAAAGGTCTCCAAGGTCTAGAAGAGGAGACCAGGGCATAGTTTGAAGGTTTCTTTTTGATGCATTATTTCTTCCGAGCTCCCAGCTTCTGCCATCAGTTGTTCCCCAGCGCGCCCTCCCCTGAAGGTTAGACCCCCTCCTTTGTACCCGACTTACCACGCCCGACGGGGTGATGAGGGGCTCAACCATTATTAAGCGGATCCATGTCAGGGAGGTGCCTTCTTGGAGGTGGCGCTGCAGGTACCACGTCATCCAGCTGGAGCTTTTTCCGCTTTTCTCCCTTGCGAGAGGCAGGGCATGCAATGGCGCCTGCGGTGACAGCGCATGCTACCATACACGCTCACTGGCATCTGCCTGTCTCCTCCACTTCAGCTGTAGTGTCGTGGCGCTGCCCCCAGCAGCCACTAGGGGCCAGTGGGCGCCCGACAGCTGGTGAAACCCCACCCGGAGAAGGAGAGCAATCAATGGACGCTCGAGTGCCCTCCCGTAACCCCCGATGACCCGTGCTCATTCCCGAACACGGGTCTGAAGTTTTTTAATGACCGCCTGAAGTTTTTTAATGAGAGGAAGAGGCGCCCAGCCATCTTGAGGGGCGGCCACAGGTCAGTTTAGATGTATTCCTTGTCATTCTTTCTTTGCCACTGAAGTTTTCTCTTTGGTTATAGTAATCTTCAGTTTTATATGAATGATTATACTGAGGACGAGGATTGTGGTACATATATTGCACTGTTTTTAGCTGTCTGCCTGAGGCTTGTAGGTTGTCCAGTATCGTTTATGCCCCTGGTCCAAAGAGATGGTCACCAGAAAAAAGGGCATTAGCCACTTTATGTTGAATATCAGGTGCTAGCCCTGAGAATCGTAGCCATGCCTGGTCGCGTATAAGAATACCGACTGCAGAGGCCCTAACCGAAGCATCGGTAATGTCATATCCTGATCTTAATAAATGTCGAGAGAAGTAAGTATGTTTATCATTGATGTGAGTTGCTGTTTTTCAGAAGATGTAGTTAAATTTACTTATAATGTCTCCAGCAGAGGTGCCCACCGTACACTGGAATTTCAGCATATGTCCCATGTAGTTAAGTGTTCTAATATTTAATGTGTTTAGAGCAAACACTGTCTTCCCCATATACTGTAATCAAAACATTTAGAGTCTTTTTCGAGAGGTACTGTACCTGTATGTTTAGGTTTTCCAGTGCGGTTGTAAGTGGCTGCAATAGCCACAGAATCTGCAGTGGCAATATTTGTTAAATATTGATAATCAAGAGAAGCCTGATAAAGCCTATGCGCTTTTCTAGGTAGCTCCTGTGCAGCTATGGGTTGACTCCATGCTTCAGTAATTGCATTTCTGAACGCTGGTATAAAAGGAGGGACTGCCAGGATAGGTTCTTCCGGGATGTCAAGATGTTCAGCCATATCTTTACTTAATCTATCTTGTTCTGTTGTGGTAAACCCCCATTGTTTTTTGTATTTGTAACATCATTTCTGGGAATGAGAGGTCATCCGGTGGGGAAATGACCTTTAGTGGTTGTGGTATTTCTTCGTCCCAGTATGATGGTATAGACTATGGGGACCCAAATCCTCTTCTAGTAAGGGGAACCATCCTAATTTGTGCCTTCGGAAGGTTCCAAAATTATATGAAAATCTGACAAACATTCCTCAGAATATTCATGAGGAGGTAGAAATGGTGAGCATTCTGGCTCTGTGCGTGCGCCTGTTTTGATGGAGGTGGAGACGCAGTCTGTAGTTTAGGGTTTTTTAATGGAGTGAGTGTATAATCAAAACCTACAGAATTCAACACTCTATTTACAATTTCTTCTGTATTTGGCATGTGTGAAGATGGAATTGTCATGTAAGCGGGTTCTGAGCCCTGTGTACTTGAAGTCAGAGGATCAATTTGTCTCCTGATAATGTGATCCAGTACATCTTTGAGAGTTTTGTTTATCATGCACTGGTTTCTGAGCATCAAGCATGAGTGCAAATGAGGCTGGTTTGCCTCTGTGTTCCACAGTATGTGATCCTTTATTTTGTGGTGATGCAGCCCCATAAGTATCTTTTGATACGTTTTCATAAACTATTTCATGGTTTTTCATGGTTAAATTGTTATAAGGCTCTTCTATAAATGTATTATATGCTGGTAATTGTAATGTTCTATGATGTAGGGGCTGGTCCGTCAACGGAAGATAAATAGATGCATGCCCAGTCAACGCTGTAATGTGTCTTATTGATGATGGATAAGTGAATGCATGCTCCGTCGACGGTGGAATACTCCTCGTCGACAATGGGGAAGTCAGTGCATGATCCGTTGATGGTGGGATGCCCTTAGCTGATGATAGAACATTAGGGACATGCTCCATCAATGATGGAAAGTGTGTAGTTAACAATGGGAAAGTAAACGCGTGCTCCGTCGACGGTGGCATACTTCTTGTCGATGATGGAGGTTTAGGAGTATGTCTCATCGACGGGGGAGAAAGCCCGTCAACGGGGAAGTAAGTAGACTGTGCTCCGTTGACGGAGGAGGTGTTCCCGTCAATGAGGATGTATTATGGAGGAGGCCTCTCGTCGAAGGGGGAGTGTGCCCCATCGACTATGAATGTAGCAGGACCTCCGTCATCAATGGTGCATGTGGTTTTGTCGCCAAGGGAGCTGAGGAATGACATCCCATCGACGAGGAACGTTCCTTTCTATGTGAAGTTGAACTTCTATGTTCTTTTGATGCAAAAGTGCCTGCCATTGACGGGGGAATATTGCCAGACAATGAAGAATGTTTTCTTGTTGGTACATGTTTAAAAGATATGACCATTGAAGGGCAGTCAGGCAGGACTTTAGCTGAAGGTATTTCCTTCCCTATTTTCTCTTCTTGAAGAGGACTCAGAGGTTTTAGAGCCCTTTGATTGAGCACCCTGAGTCTGTAACAGGGAAACATCCATTGTAAAGCTCTTGGTCGGGCACAGGAAATGGTGCCGTGTATGAAGCCCAGGCACCGCAAACTATGGGTTCAATCTACGTCGTAGACTGCTGACAGAAAAGTAAGTTACTGTCAGAGCTGAAGCCGGCAGAAAAATGAATGGAGACTACCAGTGACCATCCACTTTTATAGGCACAGCCCAGAAAGTGAGGTCGTTTGGGTGGTCCCTGATGTGGAGACTGCTAGAAGAGACTGCCATGCAAAAGCGTCACCTATCTGGAACTCCCAGAAGTAATGCCTTACTGCAAGTGACCATTCCATGGAAGATCTACTGTTACAGGGGAGTAACCTGTGTTTCGAGAGACATGGATATAATGTTCTATCCACACTTTCTGGCAGTCTCCTAACAGTTCTCTGAGAGGAGGGAGGCAAGGCGCACACCCCCACCTAGGAAATAAGAATTGGAGAACTGAGGCCCCAAAATCAGCATCCCGGCATGACTCTAAGTCAATGTGGTAATGGGAAATGAAGATAATAATAATAAAACTTTATTTATATCGCGACTTTCTAAAATCAAGGCGCCTTACAATATCCAACAACATTATAAATAAAAACCAATACATAATAATCTGAGCTCCTAAAATCACAGTAGTAATTAAAATAGACCTTCGACCATAAATAGGTCTCTAGGGTCTTTTTAAATTCCTCCACGGATGCACACTAATGAGGTGGCCGAGGTAGAGAATTCCAAAGGGTCGGAGCAGCACACATAAAGGCATGAGCACCTCAGGATTTTAAAGAAACCCTCGGAATCTCCAGCAACCCCTCATCTGCTGAGCGGAGAGATCGCATAGAGCAGTAGGGGACCAAAAGCTCTTTCAAGTAGTCTGGACCTTGTCTGTGTAGGGCTTTGTAAATCAAAAGACCAACTTTAAAGGTGAACCACCACTGAATTGGCAGCCAGTGCAGATCGTGCAGCACCGGCAAAACATGACAGGTACGAGACGTACCTGTTAATAGCCAGGCTGCAGCATTCTGCACCAGTGGCAAGAGGTGGATATCAACCCCAGGAAGCCCTAGATAAAAGGGAGTTGCAATGATCCAGGCATGAGGACACAAAGGCGTGGATCAACGTTGGTAAATCCGCGGGCGAAACAAGGTGCTTAATCCTGGCGATGTTTCTAAGATGGTAAAAGGAAAGTATGACAACTGCTGACACCTGGGAACAAAGTGTCAGCTCATTGTCAAAAATCACCCCCAGTTTCTGCACCCGTTCAGAGGTAAGGAGCTGGACACCTCCCAGAAATAAACCTGAGAGAGGACCAGCTCCCACCCCCCCACCCTACGGGCCGGGTCCACAACCATTACCTCCGTTTTCTCCGAGTTTAACTTTAGCCAGCTTGAACTAATCTAGCACTGGATTTCAGTGAGGCAGTTATTAAAGACCGAGAGAGCTCTATCCTGGTTGGGTGCAAAAGATGAGCAGAGCTGGGTATCATCTGCATAGCAGTGAATCTTCAGTCCATACCTTCTTACAATGTCTCCAAGGGGCAGCATATACACTGCGAACAACATGGGGGACAACACCGAGCCCTGGGGAACCCCACATGACAGAGAGACTTGGGGGGGAAGAATTTATCCCCGACAACACTCTCTGAGTTCTGTCAGTGAGGACTTCCAGGTAGCAGCTCTGTAGATTTCCTAGATAGGGACATCCCTAGAAGCAGCCACTGACGCAGCGGTATGGCAGGTGGAATAAGCCCTAAGCCATCCAGGAGGCTCCATATCCACCAACCTATAGCAGGGGTCAATGCAGGAAGTGATCCACCAGCCAAATAATCCGCTTTGCTGCAGGTGTGCCAGATGCAGCTTCAGCGTAGGTGACAAACAGCTGGCGAACCTCTCCCCAAACTCCACCCATGCACTCTTTGTAATAAGTGAATGCTCACCTCAGGTCCAGAGTATGGAGCCTGTGTTCAGCCTCTGAGGTGTGATTCGGGAAGAACACCAGAAGAGGCATCACCTGGCTCAGGTGAAACTCCGACACAACCTTTGAGAGGAACTTCGGGTTTGGGAACAGGACAACCTTGTCCCTGTGGAAGTTCAGGTAAGGAGACTCCACTGAGAGCACCTGGAGCTCACTGATCCTTCTGGTTGATGTGACAGCCACCAGGAAGGCGGTCTTCCACAACAGGTAACACATGTCACACCTGTGCATCGGTTCAAATGACTTTCCCATGAGCTTTGCCAAAACCAGCACAAAGTCCCACAGTGGTGGTGGTTTACACACCAGAGGGGAAATGTGATCTAGGCCTTTGAAAAAGCAAAGACCACCTTCTCCTGTGCCACCGACTGCTGTCCAACCTATGCCCTGTAAGCAGAGATGGCTGCCAGGTGCACTTTAAGGGTCGTTGACTGAAGTCCCCCTTTGGAGAGAGACCACAGGTAGTCCAAAACGCTAGCCACAGGACAGGTGGAAGGGTCCAAACCCTTGCCCCGATACCAAATGGAGAATCTCTTCCATTTGAAGGCATAGCATTTTCTGGACGATTCCTTTCTAGATGCCTCCACGACAGTGAGCACATTTTCGGAGAGACCCAAAGCCTGGAACTCTAGCCACTCAGGAACCAGGCTGTCAGGTGCAGGGATTGAAGGTTCAAGTGGAGTACCTTCTCCTGACTGATTGAGAGCAGGGCCGGGCATATGGGAAGATGCCGTGGGAGCCTATTGCTGATGCTGAGGAGATCGGGGTACCAAAACTGGCGGGACCAGTCCGGAGCCACCAGGATCACCTGTGTCTTGTCCCTCCTGACCTTGAGTAGCACCTTGTGGATCAAGGGAAGGCATAGAAGAGACCTGGGGTCCAAGACCTTGAGAAGGCATCCCCCTGCAGTGTTCCCTGCTGAGAGAGGCGGGCACAATACAGTCTCAGCTTTGCGTTCTCCCTGGAGGCGAACAAGTCCACCTGAGGGGTGCCCCACTTGGGGAACAAACTGTGAACTACCTCCAAATGGAGGAACCACTCATGAGACTCCTCGCCCACCTGGCTGAGGGCATCTGCCAGCTGATTGGAGGCTCCTGCCACGTGGATGGTTAGGAGATCCACCACCAGGCTGCGCACAAGAGTCCAAATGTGGAGGGCTTCCTTGCACTGGGGCAGGGAGTGGATTCCACCTTGGTTGCTGAGGTAATACATGGTCGTGGTACTGTCCGTCTGGACTTGGACCACTTGACCCCGAAAAAACTGAGCGAGGGCAGTCAGCGCCAGCCAGATTGCTCAGAGCTCTAGAAGGCTGATGTGGCATTGGGACTCCTCAGGGGTCCAGAACCTGTGGACTCTGTGTTCCCCAGGTGGGCACCACAGCCCATGAGAGAGGTGTCGGTCGTCAGGATGACCATCGGCTCGGAGCAAACAGGATCCCTTTCTGCAGATGCTCTGGGACTAACCACCACTGGAGTGCATCCCACATCCTCTGGGTCACAGTGATCAGCTGGTTAAAGTGACCTTTGCGATGAGACCACTCGCTGGCTAACTCCTACTGCACGGAGCACATATGCCAATGGGCCCATCGGACCACGCCGGTGCAGGCTGCCATGTAACCCAGAAGGCACAGGAAGTCCCAGGCAGGGCGCAAGTGCCCAACCAGAAATGACTGGGCAAAGGAGGAGGAAACCTCAGCCCAGTCCACTGGGAGCCGAACTCTGGTTCAACAAGAGTCAAACTCTGCCCCGATGATGCTGATCAGCTGCGAGGGCACGAGTTCCAATTTGGCCTTGTTGACCAGGAGGCCAAGGTTGATGCATGTCTGGATGGCCAAGTCCCTGGACCGCTCCACCTCCTATTTGGAGGAACCTGCTATCAGCCAGTCGTCCAGGAAGGGGTACACCTGGACCCCTCGGCACCTCAGGTAAGCTGCCACCACTGCTATGCATTTGGTGAAGACCCTGGAGGCCAAGGAAAGGCCAAAAGACATGGCTTGGAACTCGTAAAGGACTCCCTCGGCTTGGAAGCAGAGGAATCTTCAGTGGGATGGATGGATTGGGAAGTGAAAGAATGCGTCCTGAAGATCCAGTGAGCAAAACCACATTTTGCTCCACAGATGGTATAATCTGGGACAGAGTTACCATTCTGAAGATGCAGGACCTGAGGAATTTGTTCAGGTGTGTGCAGATCTAGAATGGAATGCCAGCCCCCGTCCACTTTGGCACCAGGAAGTACCTGGAGACAAACCCTGGGTGTTCCAGAGGATCCGCAACACTGACCATGACCTCCTTGTGGAGGAGTTGTGCTATGCCATCTTGGAGAGCCAACAGAGTGTCTGCGGATACCAAGTCCTCCCATGGGGTGCAGGCTCAGCTGGGAGGGTACTGCTCAAACTCCAGAGGCAGACTCTGACTAACCACTTCTAGAAAACACCTGTCCATGGTGACAGCGGATCAGGTGGAAAGAAAGTGGTGGAGCCAGCCTCCCACAGGAGGACCCGGGGAAGCGTTACAAGCATGATTAGGGTGGCAACCCCCATCCTGTCAATGAGCAGACCTGGAGGAGATTCCGGCTGAGAAACCACCGGGTCCCTTCCCTCCGGGCTTTCGGACCACCAAGGCCACTGATTTCGGCCTTGGTCGCCAGGACTGAGCCTGCTGGCCAGACTGATGCAGAGCTGGTTTCGCTGCCAGAATGGAGGGATGAAAGGGCTTATGCTTCTGCAGCCTGGGGCCCTTGGGATCCTTTTGGGTGGACGTCATGGAGTCCAAGGTAACATTATACTTTTCAATATGCTGGAGGTGACCCTCCACACCGGGCCAAACAGGTCAGTGCCCAAAAAATGGGATGTCCGCCAGCTTGTGCCGAGTGTCTACTGTAAAGGTCGAGATCCTCAGCCACGCCCTACAGCGCATGGGAACTGTGGCTGCCACCAAGCAGGCACAGGAATCCCCAATATCCACAGCTGTCTGAAGTTGCTGTTTGGCCACAGTACGACCCTGGTCCTGGACCTGCTTGACCGCAGTCTGGAGATCCACAGGAAGATGAGAAATCACCTCATCCAGAGTGCCCAGAAGGGCATGGAAGAAGTGTGCCCTCAACGGTTGAGCTCACCTTGCAGAGGCCGAGTGAGGAGGCAGCAAAGACCTTTTTAGCCAAGTGGTCCAATTTCTTGGACTCCTTTAATACTGGTCTATCGACATCCCCTGAATCGCCTGCACACTGAAACGCAGAGTCAGACACCAAACCTTCAGCTGAAGGGTGCTCCGTGAACCCTAAGAGGGTACTAGTGGACACTGCATATTTGTGGGCCATCCGGGCTGAACTGCTGGGCAGGAGGCGAGGTGCTGCTAGAGCTTCAGGGCAGGGCTGACTATGACCTCGGCCACTGTGAAAGCCTCCCTCAAAGAGACCCCTTTATCCAGAATCTCTGCGAGAGGACAGCGAGCCCACTTCTAGACGGGCTCCAATTTCATCCCCGTGGACTCTGAGATGAGACTGAGGATGCCTATGAAGGATGTGGAACCTTCTTCCATCAAAAGGTCCCCCACCGACTCCAAGTCGATCGGACGAGAGTGCAGTGAGGAATACTCAGACTTTGAGAAGTCTGCATAGAGTGGCCTACCACCTGAGTCACTCCGGACCCGCTGTGGGCAGTCACGTGTAAGAGTGACCGACAGCTGATGGGGAAGTCCCTAAGCTGGCTTAGACTCCTTGGTTGGAGCACAGCCAGTGACTGCTGAGGCAGCGGCTCCACCACAATCGGTGAAGAGGCCAACTTCGGACGAACCGAGGCGGTCTGTACCAGCTCTGAAGGCAGAAAAGCAGTGTTGATCAGCCCCGTTGGGGGCATCAGTGATGGTTTGTCAGGCCACAGCCAAGTGATGGCTGGTGTGGGAGTTGAGGTCAGCTTCGGACCAGACAACATGAACTGTAGCACATCAAGTCTTTGTAGCGCCAACGCGCCGAAGCCTCTCCTCACCCAACAAGGAAGAAGACAAGCAGCGGTGGTGCCACATCCCATGGTGTTGAGAGAGAGACCGCCGCACTGGTGGGACCTGCTCAACACAGAGAATGAGGATGACCTAGACCTCTACCTTAGCCACCGGGGGTGCAGATGGGGGATCCTGAAGGGAGCCATGGAGTGCCACAGCTCCTCCTGGTAGAGGTCAGTGACCGTAGGGTCCAGCTCAGCAGGCTAAGCCAACTCTTCGGTGGTCACTGGCAGGATCGGAGTCCTGAATAAGGAGTTGTTGGCCTCTTCGGATGACAACTAGTCGACAGGGTCAAGAAAAATCTTGGCTGCGTCGGCCGGCGTCTCAGCCGGCTGGCCTGATGAGGACACTGTGAATCCAGCGGCCAAGGCCGCGGTTTCGACCATAGTCAAAACCTAAGAGTCCAGAGACTGAGAAAGTTCTCAGTCCCAAGAATGTCGACAGTGAGTTTCCTTTTTTTTCCTGGACTCCTCCTTGTAAGATCTACAGCTGCGCAAACCCGAAGGGCCATCTCCCTCAGTCGGGAGAGACTTGCACAGTTCTTTGAAGGAGCCCAAATAAGTGCAGCTCAACTTGAGCGGAATGAAGGCTAACGTCAAGTAGGACTGCGTGGCGGCCTGGATCGCCTCCTCCTCGAAGGCCTTAAGCTGCTCGGCAGACTCCGCCGCTGCAGAGACCACCCAATGGGCGTCCTTAGATTTGACTGGCAGATGCCGTTTTTTTGGGCGGCCCAACTTCAGGCAGGCAAAGCAGTACCTGACAACCGACGCATTAAATGACTGGCATATCTTGTAAGCCTGGGGATCATGTTCGTGCTCCAGGTAGTAAACACACATGGCGTGTGGGTCGGTGCACATCTTCTGCCTGCATGGGCACCGGGTGAAATTCGGGCGAGGACTAGTCCTCCATCGCAGCTGCAATCGAAGATTGAGTTCAAGACAAAACTCTTATGAGTTTAAGTTTTGTAAGTAAATTCCAAGATTTGCGCGCCAGAGCCTACTCAACATGGGAGCAATAAGGAGGGAACCTGCTTCTTCCATCAGAAAGGAACATCAGGCATCATAGGGCGGTGCCGAGAGATATACCACCCGGGTGGGTGGGAGGAGCCTGCTTGAAGACTTCCGGCAAGATTTAAAGGGGAAAGGACAATGCCAGAAAGTGTGGATAGAACATCATATCCACGTCCCTAGAAAAACATGTTTGCTTACATTTTTTTTGATCAACACTCAATGCATCTTTCATGGACTTGGGAACACCCCAGCAGATTCTAGCCACTTATGATGCAGTGGGAGAAAAGACTATTGCACCATGAGTGGCTGCGCTGTTTCTTTGGCCATAATGTTCAGGAATTATGCAAGAAGAGTAAATCGAAAGTTTGAGACAAAACAAGTTACAATATAATTACACTGTTAGCATGCATTTCAGTTCTACTTAAGGAAGCAGATAAAACAACAAGCATCATCAATGAATTTTAGAGAAGGCAAGCAATAATAAAATGTGGATTTTCAACTAAAAATAATATGATGCAGAAATGGTTGACAGTGTCCCTTTAATAGAGGAATACTGAAGTCCTGCATCAGACAAGGACAATATATATACTCTAGAACCTGGTTCACCGGACAAGTAAAAGGGTCCAGATGATGGGAAGAGGCCCAAATAGCAAAGTGCTTCCACTTCATCAAGTAAGTGGCCCCAGTGTAGGGCTTCCTGGCTACCAACAGGACATCAGCCACATTCTGAGACACCCCAAACTGAGCAATGGCTATGACCTCATGAGCCATGTATGCAGATGGACAGACTTTGAGGTCTGGATGGACCAGGGTTTCCAGAACCTGCGTCAACAGGGCAAAAGAAAAAGAATCACTCTGAAATAAAGGGATTCCAATCTAAAGAAAAGAGAAGTTAAGCACAAAAATGGCAGATGATTGAAAAATAAAGCCTCCACGGAGTCTGGCAAGTATGATCAATGGCAGGAAAGAACTGAGGAGGGGTTGGGACCACCTATGCCTATATACAAGGACAATGACATATGACATCGGCGTGGATGGCCCCTACTAGACTGCTGCAGAAAAGTTTCTCTGTGGTCCTAACGCTAATGTGGGTATAGCTCCATAGGTGTGACCTAATGAAAGAGATATCTTATTTATTTATTTAGTCTAGGATGACAAGTACCTTTGAGCCAAGGATCTTTTACAAAGGTTCCACATCAGGAATAACATACAACAAGGAACAACAGTGAGATAACAGTAAACAATTCTTATACAACAGTGCTAATGAAAGAGGTCAGGTATAGGAAAAGAAAGGTGTAGAGGAGGAGGAGAAATGTAGGTGGCTAACATAGGCAGCTATAGCAGAATGGAGAACACATCAGGATGCATGTGACCACCAGGAGTGGGTCCGGTCAGGCGCCCTCGGGTGGCAAAGAACAGGGATGAGAGGAGAGGGGGAGAAAGTAGATGCAGCCGGATGCATTTGTCGAAAAAGTGGGAAGGAGTGCTAGAAGAGAAGAGGGGCAGGGTGAGGGGGAGGAATAAGTGCAACAAAGGGGCATGGAGAGAATAATGAGACGTATGTAGACCTGGGCTTTGGGTGGCGCCTCAAGAGCTGGGGAGGGGGACTGGGGGGAAACAGGGCTTAGCAGTATATAAGTTAGGACTAGAGCTGTGTAGGTCATGAGCTAGAGGCAGTGAGATGGGCCCAGAGGCTGGTTTTGAACAGACCTAGTGTAGCAGCTGAGGAGATGGTGTGTCTGAGACCATTCAGCCATAGAGGAGCCCTGTAGGCGAAGGAGCATTGGCCCTGTGTTGTACGACAGTGAGGGACTTGTAGATTCTGGGTTGTTGAACTCCTGGTGTCCTGCTGGTATGTATTTTGATGCAATAAGGCAGTAACACCAGGAGGTGTTAGGCCAAGGTTGATTTTTCTCGCCATAGCACAGGTGAGATGCTTTATTCGGTTGGAGAGTTGGATCCATCTGGCTTGTGTACAGAGGTCAGAGGTGTGGGTGAGGCGGTGGGCACCAGTTGTGAGTCAGCAACAGAAACACAGAAACATAGAATTTGACAGCAGATAAGGACCGCTTGGCCCACCCAGTCAGCCCATTTCCCTACCTGACGGATAAGCTGCAGATTCTAGTTAATCAACAGCTTACTTGCTCCTGCCCCCCACTAGAATTGCCTTATGCCCGTCCCATGCATTCTTGAATTCTCCCACTGTTCCCGACTCCACAACCTCCTCAGGAAGGCTGTTCCATGCATCCACAACTCTCTCTGTGAAAAAACACCTTCTAACATTACCTCTGAGCTGCCCCCTCTATCTTCAAATTGTGCCCCCTTGTTCTTGCACATCTCTTCTTCTGAAAGGTACTAACCCCTTGTACCTTGTTAATTCCCTTGAGATACTTGAAAGTTTCTATCATGTCCCACCATCCCTCCTTTCCTCAAGGGTATACATATTAAGCTGCTTTAGTCTCTCCTCATATGTCTTCTGGTGCAGACCTTGCACCATTTTGGTTACCCTCCTCTGAACAGCCTCCACTCTGTCTATGTCTTTGCGGAGATTGGGTCTCCAGAATTGCACGCAGTACTCCAGATGGGGTCTCACTAACTGTCTGTAGAGAGGAACTTCCTGTTTTCTACTGTTGATGCCTCCCTGTGCACCCAGTATCCCCCAGCCCTCCTTACTGCCTTCTCACATTGCTTGCCCACCTTTAGGTCATCTGATATAATTACTCCTAGGACTCTTTCGATTTTGTTATTGTTATTAACTCACTCCCCCCCACTGTGTACTGTTCCCCTGGGTTTTTGTTTCCCAGATGCATTACCTTGCACTTCTTTGCATTGAATCTGAGTTGCCACGTATTTGACCATTCCTCCAACCTTGCCAAGTCTCTTTTCATTCTTTCCACCCCACCTTGTGTATCAACCCTGTTGCAGATCTTTGTGTCAGCTTCAAAGAGGCATACCTTTCCTTCCAGGTGCTCTCCAATGTCACTTATAAAGATATTAAAGAGGATGGGTCCCAGTACTGAACCCTGCAGTACCCCGCTAGTTACCTTCCTTTCTTCACTGTGGACTCTGTTTACTATTACCCTTTGCGTCCTGTTGTCCAGCCAGTTTTGTATCCGGGCTACCACCTTGGGACCCACTCCAAGGCTGACTAACTTGTATATTAATCTTTTATGTGAGACTGTGTCGAATGCCTTACTAAAATCTAGGTAGGCCACATCCACAGCCCCTCCCTGGTCTACTACTTTGGTCACCCAGTCAAAGAAATCTATTAGGTTCGTCTGACATGACCTTCCTCCTGTGAATTCATGCTGCCTTGGGTCCTGTGCCCCACTGGCCTCTAGGTACTCAACAATTCTTTCCTTCAGAAGTGATTCCATCGTTTTCCCTACCACTGAAGTCAAACTAACTGGTCTGTAGTTTTCTGCCTCTGCCCTGCTCCCACTTTTGTGAAGTGGAATCACATTTGCCCTCCTCCAGTCCTCAGGTACCACTCCATCCTCTCATGATTTGTTAAAGAGAGTAGTCAGTGGTGTTACTAGTTCTACCCTTAGTTCTTTTAGTATTCTTGGGTGAATCCCATCAGGCCCCATTGCTTTGTCCACCCTCAGTTTCAAGAGTTTTTTCAAAACCCTTTCTTCTGTGAATGGACTGGTATCGACCCCCATTCAGAGTTTCTCCCTTGTTTGGTTTAGGCACCTCCCCCTCCTCATCTGTTGTAAATACTGAGCAGAAATATTTGTTCAGTATCCCTGCTTTTTCACTGTCACCCTCTGCCCACATTCCTTCCCCTTTATTAAGTCTCTGTATCCCTCCCTTGGTCTTTCTTCGCTCCCTAATGTACCTGTAAAGGTTTTATCCCCTTCTTAACAGAGTTGGCTATCTTTTCCTCAGTTTGTGCCTTTGCTATTCTGACTGCCTTCCTGCCTCCTTCTGCTTTAACTGATAAAGTTCTCTGTCCTGCTCCTTCTATGTTTCCTTATATTTCCTGAATGCTATCCTTTTCTCCTTAACTGTCCCCACCTCTTTTGAGAACCATAGTGGTTTTTCCTTCGCTTTGTTTTACTGATTTGCTTCCACTAAGGCTTGTTGCCTCTGCGATATGCTGTTTTGATTATTCCCCATTGTTCCTCCACCCTCCTTCTTGCCCATTTACTAGTGCTTTTCTAAGGCACTCTCTCATTTCCCAAAGTCAGCCTTCCTAAAGTCCAATACTCTTGTTTTATGCGGCTTGACTCTATGGCTGTGTTTATTAGAACCACACACTGTTTGGTGGTCACTTGTTCCCAGATGGCTACCCACTTCTAAATCTGAGATCCTTTCTCCTTCCCCATTTGAGAGTACCAGGTCTAAGACTGCTTCCTCCAGTGGGTTCCAACACTAGCTGTCTGAGGCATGCCCCCTGTAGGGCATCAAGAATGACCCTGCTCTTGTATGTGCCTGCAGCAAAGGTACTCCAGTTAACATCTGGCATATTCAGGTCCCCCATCAACAATACCTCCCCTTTTTCTGCCATTTTAAGGATACCTTCTATCATTTCCTTGTCCAAGCCTTGTTTAGGGCAGTTGTTACATGTCGGAGGGTGGATGTCGAGGCACAGCCATAGATAATGAGGCCACAATCAATAACTGACACCACCGAGCTCTGGACAGCAATCTTCAGGGCCTCAGGGGTGAGATGTTGCCTGTGCTTGTAGAGCAATCCAAGGTGTGTATTGGCAGCTTTAGCCACGCTGTCGATGTGAGCAGAGTAGGAGAGACTGGGGTCAAGCAAAAATCCCTAGAGATTTGAAGGAGCATACTTGTTCAAGGACAGAACCCCGTTTGGTGGAAATGGCAAGGGGGTGATGCTTGTGACGGTTATGTGAACTACAGAAAAGCAAGAACTTGGGTTTTCTTGTGATTTAGGACTAGTTTTTGATTGGAGAACCAGGTTTCAATGGCAATGAAACCTAGCTGTAGGCTGAGTTGGAGTGGTGAAGGATCCTTGTGCGTGGAGAAGACAACAGCATCATCTGCGTACAGGATGATTTGTTCCGAACTGGACTGAGGCAGGGAGTTTAAAAATAGACTGAAAAGAAGTGGGCCCAGTATGGACCCCTGAGGGACTCCAGAGCGTACAGGCAAGGTATGTGAGAGAGCATTGGCAAATTTTATTCTTTGTGAGCGGTTTTCAAGGTAGCTTCTGAACCAGTGGGCTGAGTCAGGTGCAAAGCCGGCAATGAGTAGTTGGTCAAACAGTAGCCGATGATGGACCATGTCGAATGCCTTTGATAGGTCGACGAAGACAGCCCCAGTGAGAAGACCCTTATCTAGTGAGCTATGCACTTTGCCGGTAAATTCAAGTAGGGCAGTGGTGGTACTATGCCTTTTTCTAAAACAGTGCTGTTGAGTGCACAGAATATTGTATATGTCCAAAGAGCTGGTCCGCAACAATACGCTCAAGGGCCTTGGAGAGTGGTGGCAATATGGCAATCGGGAGATAGTTTGAGTGGCTGGTCTTATCCCCACTTTTGTGGACAGGGGTCACAGTGGCAGTTTTCCAAATTTCTGGGAATGTGCTGCTGTTGAAGGAGAGGTTAAGAATTTTAGTGAGGGGACACAGGACCTCATCAAATGTTAAGTGATAGCAGCTTAAGTTCTACAGTGTCACTGCTGGTTCTGAATTTAGAGATGGCTGAGGTGATGTGGCGGCGAGCTTCACTCATCTTAATCTCCCTGAAGTAGAAACGTGGCTGGTTTGACAAAGCGCAGGGAGTGCTTGAGGGGGTGTCACTGATTGAGTAGAAATCAGGCGGGAGAACAGAAATGAGGTCAGTAAAAGCCATGTTGAAAGTGTTAGCAATGACCACAGGATCAATGGTAGTGGACGCTTCTACAATTAACATGGCTGAAGGGAACTTTGATTGTTTCCCAGTGATGTCCTTGATATTGCCCCAGAAGGCACAGCCATTACACCAGGTGTTGGTGAGGATGTCCTTATAATATGAACTTTTCGTGAGATGAATGGATTTTGTGCTAGCATTACAGGCACGTTTGTATTTTTGGATGTCAGATTGTTTGCCAGTGGCTTTAGCCACCGCCCACAGGTGGTCCCTAGATTTCAACTGTGAGAGGAGCTCCGCAGTTTTCCAAGGGTTACAGAGGGCTTCTGCTTTCCATTTTTTAGCACGAGCAAAGAGGTCACAGGCCTTGTTGAAGATGGTAATGAAGTAGTCGAGGGCTATGTTAACATCCGTCACATTGTAAATAGGCATCCAGTCTTGAAGGGATAGGTGCTGTTTGAGACGGATTAGTTTCCTACATGAAAGGACTCTGCTGGTAATGATTATAGGGGGTAGTTTTAGAAATGTATTAGGACCATTCACATATAACCGGGGAGTGGTCACTGAGAGAGTCCAGGAGAATGGAGGTACGGGTGATCCTAGAAGGCTGACTGGTGAGAACCCAGTCCAGCAGGGTGCTGGTGCCCATTTTGTAATTAATCCTAGTAGGTGAAGTAACCAATTATGACAGGTTGGCAGCTGCAATGGCATCATTACGAGTGCAGACATCAGATGCGAGCCAGTTAATATTGAAATCACTAAGTAAGATGTGTAAAGAGCCTGGAGGTTGTGAGCTGACGAAGTTAAGACCTTCTTTGATGCCAAGATCTTGTTCCCGAGATGGAATATAAATGAAGACAATGGTGAGGGCTTTTTGATTGGGACCAAGAAGGATTTTTATGGGTAGGAGCTGGACAGAGGAGACAGGCACAGGAGCTGAAACAGGGTGTCCCAAGAGAGTATCCTTAATGTAAATGGTGCAGCTGCCTCCCCTTTTGGAGACACGGTCCAGTCTGAAAATACTGTAGCCCTACAGGGTGATTGCCAGATCCGAGACTTTAGGTGTCAGCCATGTTTCCACTATTGCAAGGAAGAATCTGCATTCCTAAAATCAGTAGGAGAAGCTTCATTGAGCAGAAGCGTAGCTCCAGTAGTGATAACTTGTGTTTCTTTTTATGGTATGGGCAGTGGGTAGATTCCATATGGCAGCCCCAGTGATATGCAATGTGGTACAGTAGAGAGAGGTTGGCATAGAGACCAAACATGGTGCTGTTATGAAGCAGCCAGGTTTTGGCGAGTGGAGGCCCATGTGTAGGACTGGGTGAGTGATGAAGCGTTCCCAGGGTGCTGCCGGTAGTGATTAGGTAGATAATGGGTACAGGGTGGGGGTGGCATGGGCCTGGAAGAGATCACAGGGGAGGAAGGGCAAGGAGGGGGAGAGAAAGGGAAGGACCAGGTGGGGAGGGAACACATGTCTGGAGTAGGGCAAAGAAAGACTGGGAGAGGAAGTGACAGAGAGCTGAGAGTGGACAGAAACAGCAAGGACGGGGTATGCAAGCAGCTAGGGAGAGGGAGCAGTAAAGGCTTGGGCTGGGTGGGATAGAGAGGCGGGGAATAGACAAGCTAGAGCTGTGAACCAACAGGAGAGACCAGCGGTCAAACGAGGATGGAAAGTGAAGTAAGGGGGCGGAGCTAGGGCGTATTTAAGTAAGGAAAGACGGGGGTGGGGCGGGCGTAAAATTTCGGCAAAAATCTATGTATTACAATGGGTGCAGAGCACAGCAAAGTTGAGAGAAGTAGAGGAGCCAATCAGGGGCAGAGCAAACAGCAGGAGTCCAATCAGGGAGTGAGGTAGCAGGCGCTTGTCCAATTGCAACTACACTCTGCTTCCCCGACCCGAGGCAGAAATCTTACCCACGGTTCTAGAGCTCCCAAGCGGGCAGAGGTGGCGGTAGGTGCGGCTGGCTTCAGGGGTTGTGACCACTCCAAATTAGGGACCGTCGGCCCGGTCAAGGGCAGGATCCGCGGTTCTGGAGCTCCCAATCGGGCAGAGGTGGTGGCAAGTGCGTCAGGCTTCAGGGGCCGCAGCCACCCCAAATTAGGGACCCATTGGCCCATTCAAGGGTAGGATCAATCCCCAAAGAAGATCTAGTTCCGTTCCAATGAACAAGTACCAACTTTGGTATTAGCTCAGACTTTGACCCTAACCAGAAGAGCCAGCTGCTGAAACATCTGGAAAGCCAGGTCTCTGGCTTACCCTATGTCCTTCACCAAGATGTGCACGTGGCATGGTTTGTCTAGACAGGGGAACACCATGATGTCCCGCAGTCTGAGGCAGGCTGCCACCACCAAACACATCACTAGGGCCAATGCCAGGCCAAACAGCATAGCTCACAACTGCCAGGCTACCATCCACCCAAAACCAGAGGAACCACCTGTCAGATGGACAGATGGGTATGTGGAATTATGAGTCCTGGAGACCTAGGAAGCAGACCCAAACTCATGGCGCCTATGATGGGATGATCTGGTTTGAAGCGATCATATGGAGCTTCCTCTTACTGACAAAGGTATCTGCAGATGCAGGAAGAGACACCATCCCAACATCCATTTAGGCACCAAAAAGGAACCATGACACAATGATCTGCTTCATTTGACTTTTTGAAACCAACACCTTCAATTGCCTGAAGTGCTAGAAGTTTCTGAAGCTTGTCTCTCAGCACTGAAAGGGATTCACGCAAAAGCATATCTCCAACGATTCTTGGGGCTACTACAGGGAAGCAGTCACAAACACCAGAGACAACCCCTCATCAATCACTTCCAAAACCCACTTGCCTGGGGTAACAATGGACCACTGTGGAAAGATGTGAAAGAGAAAGCCCCCAAATGGAAACTGAAACAGACACTGCAGTCATAAGGGGATACAGCCCTCCTGTCACTTGTTGACTTTGTATCTAGACACTTGTTCTCTGTAGTTTCTACTGTTACCACCCTTCCAGGAGCTTTGTCCTGAACCCTTGGAATGAAATACCTTGGCCGGGAGGCACTGCTACTTGAACTGCTGCTGTGGACCATAGGAGCCATGAAATGGGCTACTAAAAAAAGTCCCCCTTCATAGACGGCACTGTTTCAGGCAGTCTTAGTGACAGATATGACAGAATCTAGGGTGACACTGAACTTCTCAGTCCTCATCTGATAACATGATGTCAGGTCCAAATGAGCCCTTACCCATGAAGGATGAGGTCTGCCACATTCTACTGAATTTCCTGCGCAAAGCGAGAGAGCCACAGTCACACCAGTAACAATGGTTACCACTGCTGCCACAGCTCTGGCTGACACCTTGGCTGAGTCAAGTGCCACATACAACAGGT